>LR991104.1:11138623-12505152 GCA_905163515.2 Lymantria monacha | reverse complement strand
CTCTTTCTCGAAATTGGATCTACCTAATTGAACTGTTTGTCCTAGGTAAACATAGTGATCGACAACTTCGAGAATCGCATTCTCAACCAGGACCGGTACAGAAATGACATGGGCATTAGACATGATTTTCGTCTTGTCCATGTTCATTTGCAGCCCTACTAGTTGGGAGACCTTGCTGAGGTCATTGAGCATGGTGCTAAGGTCCTCCAGGGATTCTGCCATGACTACGATATCATCTGCGAATCGAAGGTGAGTGATGTATTCGCCATTGATGTTGATGCCGAGTCCGGTCCAGTCTAAGAGCTTGAAGACATCTTCCAGCGCAGTGGTGAACAGTTTCGGAGAGATAACGTCTCCCTGTCTCACGCCTTTCTGCAGCTGGATCGGTTTCGTACTCTTATCCTGGATGCAGACTGACATAGTAGCGTCTTTATACAAACACTTCAGCACTTCGATATATCGATAGTCAATTTGGCACCTCTGAAGGGACTGCAGCACTGCCCAAGTTTCGACAGAATCAAAGGCTTTCTCATAGTCCACAAACGCTAGACACAGAGGCCGATTATACTCCTCGGTCTTCTGTATAATCTGGCGTAGCGTGTGGATGTGGTCTATGGTACTATAACCTTTTCGGAAACCGGCTTGTTCGGGCGGCTGGAAGTCGTCTAGCTTCCGCGCGAGTGAGTTCGTAATGACTCTTGAAAACAATTTGTACACGTGGCTCAGGAGTGAGATGGGTCTGTAATTCTTTAAGAGCGTTTTATCGCCCTTCTTGAAAAACAGCACCACCACACTCCTGGTCCACGACTCTGGAACGTCGCCCCCGAGAATGACAGAATTAAACAGCTTCTGTAGGGCTTTTAAAACTGGCTTGCCGCCTGCCCTCAGGAGCTCTGTGGTAATTCCGTCATCTCCCGGTGCCTTTCCGTTCTTTAATTGTTTTAGAGCCATTCTGATCTCGTACAAGCTGACGTCCGGGATTTCTTCGGTATAGTGCCGAGTTAGCTTGGATCTGGGGTCTTGGACCAAGCTGACAACAGGATTCAGGGATGATTTGTACAACTGCCCATAGAACCTTTTGACCTCTCCCAAGATCTCACTCTGGGATGAAATGACAGTACCGTCATCGGTCTTCAGCTTAGTCATTTGGCTCTGCCCAATAGACAAATCTCGTGCGAACACTTTGGAGCCTCGATTTCGCTCTATCGCCTCTTCAATACGCAGTGTATTAAATCGGCGAATATCGCGTCGCATAGTTTTAGAGATTTGTCTATTAAGCTGCCTGAGTTCGGACCAATCGGCTGAAGACTGTACCGTCATTTCCTTTCTCCTCTCCATGAGTTGAAGAGTCTGGTCAGAAACTGTCCGCGTGGACAGTTTCCACGAACCTGTTGTTCATATCGTTCGAAGATTCGCACTCTTCCAGGCATTGGAAGCGATTATGTAATTCGAGTTGAAAGCTATCGGGGTTCTGGTATTGGACAGGTGTAGGTCGGAGTGTAGACTTCATCAAGCGGGACCGCTCGACTTTCGTACGAAGATTCAATGTGCCTCGAACCATGCGGTGATCACTCCCAGTTTTAATCCTGCTGATCACAGAGAAATCATTGAATATTTGTCGTTTGTCCGTCAAGATGAAGTCTATCTCATTTTTAGTGGATCCATCAGGGCTAATCCAGGTCCACTTCCTTTGTGGCCGTTTCTTGAAGAAGGAATTCATCATGAAGAGGCCTTCCTTCTCCAAAAAGTCGGCCAGTTTTTGGCCCCTTTGGTTTCTCTGTCCAAATCCATATTGCCCCACTATCAACTCATCGTCTGTCCTTTTGCCTAGTTTTGCGTTGAAGTCTCCCATAACTACCGTGAAGTGGGTTTTGGACGTGTGGATGGCTTTCGAGATATCCTCGTATAAGGCCTCCACTACGTCGTCGGAGTATGTCGAAGTCGGTGCGTAAACCTGTATGACCTTCAACGAATACCGTTTGGTAATTCTGAGTATAAGGTACGCTACCCTTGTTGACACACTTTCGATCCTCTCCACGTTCTCTACGAGAGACTTACGAACGATAAACCCTACACCGCCTTGGGATGGGTGATCTCCCTCCCGGTAGAAGAGCAAATTTCCAGACCGGAGGATTATCGTGCCCTCCCCCTCTCTTCGCACTTCTGATAATCCTACAATGTCCCATCGGCTTTTGCTCAATTCCTCTTCCAGTTCGATGACCCTCTCGTCGGTCCTAAGCGTCCGAACGTTGTGTGTTACCAGGGCCAAGGGTCGATTTTTTTGGTAGCCGGATCGCGGCCGGAGATTCCTAGCACCCCCTGCCCCGCCACCAACAGGCCCGCTACCAAAATGAGCCCGTGGAACAGCGGAACTGCCGTGACTGGGGGCCGTGACTTTTTGTGCATTCATATTTATTTTGGGGGGGGGGTAATAATGCCATAATCGCCACGCTTGGCGAGCGGATTGGCGATCGCGGTAGATGTTATTAAGTTTCCCGGGAGATAGCCGCTGCCCAATCTCCCGGTGAGACCCTTAGCCGATTTTTACGACTCCCACGGGCAAGTAAGGGGTGACGACCTTTGTATTCTATTCCCGTCGCCACACAGGTTTCATATATAAATATAAATTATAATTTTAGAAAATTTAAAATACATACATACATACATATCATCACGCCATATCCCTTGCAGGGTAGGCAGAGAGAACAGAGTGCCAGAGAACTCTATCTTTGCAGTGAAGTAGTCACTCGCTTCCTCAACATTCATAATTCTCTTCATACACGCTCGCCGGTTTCGGAGAATCTTGACTCCACCTTCCTTTAGTACATGACCGATCTGGTCTAAAAATAAAATAAAAGAATACAAATAAAAAATATTAAAAAATAATAGGTTATTAAAATCTAATTTAAAATAATAAATAAAATAAAATAAAATAAAAATAGCCTTTATTTACTTACTACATTCACAATTTTGTATACAATTACTTCACTTGTACAAATGTTTAAGACTATCTACATGCGTATGAATTTGTAAGTATATATTACATAAATCTATGTTTCTAAAAATTTATACATCTATATTTCCACTAATTTGTATATCTATGTTTTTACTTATTGATAGTCTACATTACTCAATCTACATTTCTATATAGCTATAATATCTCTACAAACTAATTTAGATCCCTATCTCTCTATCTAGGTATATATATATGTAAAGTAGAATAGTAATTATTAAATACTAGTAGTAGTCGCCTCTGCGGCGTAGGCCTCTCCTAAACCCTTCCAAATATCTCTTTCCCGAGCCATTTGCATCCAGTGGTTACCACATCTGTGACTGAAAACGTCTCTCCATCTTTTACCTGGTCTCCCTTTTCTCCTTTTCCTGTCCCTTGGTATCCACTCCGTCACACGTTTTGTCCATCTATTATTCATCCTGCAAATATGTCCTGCCCAGTGCCAACTTAGTGATCTAATTCTGTGTCTTACATCTATTATTTTGGTCTTGCTTCTGATGTCCCTGTTGCGAATTTTATCTGATAGTTTTATTCCCAGCATGCTCCTTTCCATTTTTCTTTGACATATAGCAATGTTTTCTTCGTCCTCTTTTCTTATTGACCACGTCTGACAACCATATGTTAGGCATGGTAATACTGTTGTTTCGTAAATTCTCTTCTTTATATTTAGACTCACTGTGTTATTTTTCATTATTTCTCGCAAGGCCCAGTATTTTTTCCATGCTAGAGTTATCCTTCGTTGTATTTCTTTTACGGTGTTATTCTCAAATGACACTAGTTGCCCTAGATAAATATATTCCGTTACATATTGTATTTTTTTGTTCTCTACAACAATGTCTTGCGGGTCGCCATTAGTTAGGATCTTGGTTTTCGTTGTGTTGAGTGACAGTCCTACTTTATGGCTTTCTAGTGCTAGTTCCTTGACCATGTTCTCAAGATCTATCGCGCTTTCCGCAAATACCACGATGTCATCCGCGAATCGCAAGTGGTTCAATAGTTCTCCGTCTATATTTACTCCTTTTGTTTCCCAATCCATACGTCTGAATACAGACTCGAGTACTGCTGAAAAGATTTTTGGCGAGAGTGGGTCTCCTTGTCTCACTCCTCTTTTTATAGGGAACTCTATACCTTCACGTTCTAACCGTACTTTGGCATAGCATTTTGAATAGACGCTATATATTATATTTGTATATGTTGGGTTAACGCCTTGTTGTGTTAGTGACGTCCATATCGCATCAAAATATAAAGAGTCAAAGGCTTTTGTGTAGTCTATAAAACACATATACAACGTTTTCCGGTATTCTTTAGTTTTTTCTATTAATTGTGTTATGACTTGTATGTGATCTGTAGTCGAGTATCCTTTGCGAAAGCCCGCTTGTTCACGCGGTTGATTTTCATCTAAATTAATTGTTATTCTGTTTAAAATTATTTTTGAGAATACTTTATATAAATTCGTCGTGAGACTGATCGGTCTATAATTTCCGAGAACACTTCTGTCTCCTTTTTTATGAAGTAGTATAATTGTAGAATTTAAAATAATAGGTTGTAAAAATTAATCGCACAAAGTGTTGTAAGTATTGTCGTTAGAATCGAACCCACGGCATTGACACGAAGGGTCGGTATTTTAACCATTAATGCATATGCTATGCAGTTGTATATATTTATTATGATATTTTTTATAAATAAAAGCTAACTTAAATCGATCTATTGTCTCTGAAAGTTCCTGTGTATTTATTTCATTTAAATCGCTAGTGCCGTTGGCGAGATTCCGCAACCATAGAAATAATTGTATCCGTGTGGTGACGGAGTAAGAATACAATTCACCACCCCATATCTTACCCGTGGGTGATCGTCCAAGACGACTAAGGGATATAAAACGCATAATTTTTTTTTCCCGCAATGTGGACCACTGCCGCACCAGGCAGGATGGAGTCGACTCCCTCCGTGCGATCATGTGCAGGTATTTGCCGAAGCACCCGTGCCCCGACAACACCTGCACCAACCGGAAAGAGAGGACTCCGTGCCGCCGCTCCATCCACTCCGTCAATACGGGCCGGAGAGCTTCTACGGTAAGAACACCGTGCCTAGGAATCTCCAGTCGCGTAGCCCAGCGACCGATGACGTCTCAGCGGGCGTCCTCGCGCCAGGTGGCTATCTCGCTTAGCGATGGGGAATATAAAACGCATATAACATCTATGCGAGAGAAGGAAAAGTCGAAACAAAACCCTATACCAACACGTCTGACCAGCGTGATATAGTAAGTCAATTAACCTTCCATTAAGGAGGAGGTTCGAGCCCAACAATGGGATATATATGGTCTGAGATGAGATGAGATGAGAAATAATTACTCGTTTCATGATATTATATCTATTAGGAATCTATAACACATGACTCGGTGCGTTATTTTAACCCGTTGTGTCATTTGTCAAATGTAATTAATACGTATCTGCGTTTATTTTTAGAGGTGTGATAATTTTTATATTATCTTCCATTGTATAACGTCATTTTATTACGTCATCTCCATCGATTCTCGTCTAGATTTTCATACAATAATGGTATATTTCATGTCCTGGTTTCAAATCCTAAAACAATAAATAGTTTTATTATTTTTTTTTAGATTTCATCAACATCATCTCAGCTCATATATTTCCCACTGTTGGGCTCAAGCCTTCTACGCAATAGGAGAGAAATTGAACTAATATACCATGCAGATCAGACGTGTTGATCTAAGGCCTGGGTTCCTAACTTGTATTTCGCGGGGGTTGTCTCTCTGTTTACCCGAAACTTTTATCATATCATTCCCAAATTAATTTATTTTTAGTTATTATATATTCATTGAGTTAAACTTAGTTTGTAATTTAGAGTAAAAATATTTCAATTTTTCATGTGCCTACGTATTTGTATTAACTCGTATCTATTGTTTGATATCATCGTTGGGAGGAGGAGTAAAATTAGTGAACCTAGTTAGGTCATATAAGGATAACGGCCCTAAAAGATTAAGAACAACTGGTATAGAGTTTTTTTGCCGTGTTTTCCTTCAATTTCAATGATTTTGTCTTTTACCAACCATTGGTAAGATAGATAGATGGTGATGAATTGTATTCTTACTCTGTCACCACACGCTACAGTTTTTTATCTTTATTCTATTATAAAGAAAATCAAATAATTGACGATGTTTAATCTAGACTTTCTAAAAATCATATATTATTAAAGTGAAAACTTCTTTAGGCGCGTTGAGCGTTTTTGGAGGGGAAAAACTTATAGGTTCGCGTCACCGCCATGCTAATGCTAATAGTATATCTATAGCTATGTGAAAACTTCTTTAGGCGCGTTGAGCGTTTTTGGAGGGGAAAAACTTACAGGTTCGCGTCACCGACATGCTAATTTTTAATTGTATTTTTAATATTTAACCTTTATGTCATGAAATGAGTATCATTGTGGTTTAAAGGTTATCTTACTAGCGTGATAAAACCGATTCATATAAGTTCGATAATATTTTTTATTTTTATATAAAAATTAGAAAATTATTATTATTACAATTAGTCTTAAGATAATAGTTTTCACTTCTATCGGCAGTCCCCATGACTGCCTGTTGTTTTTTTTTATTACTGCTTATGGTGGCAAACGAGCAAGCAGCACACCTGATGGTAAGTGTCACTGCTGCCTATGGAACTTGGCTATACCAAGAGTATAAGCTAGGCCGCTGCCTACCATTACAAACCCAAACCCACCCAGTTGGGCTTCCGGCTCTCTCGCTCACCGAACGAAGCGCAATAGCACATTGCTATTACTCGACGTCGATCTTCTGCTCAGTGTGGTACTACCCCGGACGGAACGGCCCGTGGCTGTAGACAGAGAACTATCCACAGCGTGGTCCTACCACTATTATTTTGTAATTTATTACTAGTAATTACTCTACGAAAAGAAACTTAACTTTTATTTTTACGTATTTAATCAAATTTGTAATTGACTTTTCCCGATTTTTATCCGATATTAGTTATAGAACCTCTTTCAACCTTCATATATAACAGGGGTGAATCAGATAAAATTCGTAAAAATATAATTAATTTTCTTAGCTATTGAAGATTTTATCAGCTCAATAGAAAACATACCTACCTATAGACATTTAATGACGTACCTACTTCAACATCATCATCCAGTTCTTATCACCAATTACTTATGGTCGACGTCATAAATACTCTTCATACACCGCGAGGAAAAGACCGACGTCCTCCCCGAGGGAGGGGATGTCGCTCAAGAAGAGGATACCCCTCGGGGGTATTCCGTCGGGCCGGCCACTGACGACAAGTATACGCTGCTCCGGTAGCCGGTCCAACGACGAAGGCGAGGTTCACGGGTGGGTTATGGGTGAGCGTGCTTACGCCCCTCTGTCGCCCCGGACAGAGTGGTGCGAGGAGCGCGACGACCGTAGCCCACACCACAAAAAAAAAAGTTCTCTTCATACATTGTACATATTGTAAATAGTTTTGACAATAGTTGTTATAACCGACCTTCTGTCTGACGTCATACGCCACTATATAATTTGTGAATGTAATTGTTGATCAGACGACATCAGATGTAGTTGATACTCTAAGTCGTCTTTTACGATATTCACGAGTAAAGTAAGGGTTGGTAGTATTCGTAGCCGCTACCACACATTATTTAATTAAATTATATATCTAATTATTAAGACAATCGGATCAGTCATACTGAAGGAAGGTGGAGTCAAGAGTCTCCGAAACCGGTGAGCGTGTACGAAGAGAATTATGAATGTTGAGGAAGCGAGTGAAGTATGCAAGGATAGAGTTCTCTGGCACTCTGTTCTCTCTGCCTACCCTGCAAGGGACATGGCGTGATGGTATGTATGTATGTATAATTATTAACACCATTAAATAGAGGATGACCCCACTAACATTCACTAGTATTCTAGTGGATTTAGTTTCATTCATCATTCGCCTACACTTATTCCAATCACTTGGGGTCGATACAATATATACTCTTCTTTCATAGTACATATTGTAAAAGTTATTGGCAATAGTTTTATGACCGGCCGCCTGCCAAACGTCAACCTTCCTTGGGAATGTAATTGTTGACCAATCGGCATCAGATGAAGTTGTCAGTTGAGTTGGATGGCCCAGGTCGTTAAAAGGCTCTTAGTCGTCTATTACGACATCCACGAGCAAAGTAAGAGTCTGTAGTATTCGTAGCCGGTACCACAGCGAATGAATTTTGTTTCATTATTTACTGCAAAAGAAAAACACAACAGAAAAACGCATAAATGTCTATTAAAAAGAGTAATACTTGTTGTGTGAGTGGCGGCTATGAATATCAATTCTTACTTTGCTTGTAGGTGTTCAAAAAGACGTATAAGAGCTTTACATAGAGCTGTACCAACTACATCTGATGTCGTCTGATCAACAATTACATTCACATGTAGTGGTGTGTGACGTCACACAGACTGTTGGACATAACAACTATTGTCAAAACTATTTACAATATGTACGATGTAAGAACAATTATATGCTATGTCCGACCATAAAGTGATAAGAGCTGGATGAGGATGATATGTTTTAAATTATATAATATACTAGCAGACCGGGCCACGCGTTGCTGTGGCTTAGGTTAGCCTCAGTAACACTTTTTGTTTATTCTAACAAATTTTAGCTTATATGCAGCGTTTGTACATTTAACATAGCGCCATCTATTAAATATTTACTGAATCCAGTCAACAGATTCCGCCATCTTTTAAAATCCTTTTGATATAACATATGATTTTGACTGTCAAATATTAGACATAAGTATAATTTGCAATAAAATAATATTACTATAAATTGAGATTTAAGCTATCCTATCTTTTAAGTTGGATCAAACTACACTTGCTGTGCAAATTTGGTTAAAATCGGTTAAGTACTTTATGAGTCCATCGCGGACAAACAACGTGACACATAATTTATATACCTATATTAAGATTATAGGTCTATAGGTGCCCATATGGTTTAAGCTTAAAGAGAGTTAGACTCCCTTAATTTCTTCTAGTAAACCCAATTGCCAAACGTGGCAATTAAATCATTATCTACTAGAGACTGCACAGATTGTGTAGTGATTTATATACTGATCTATTGTCCCAAGTGTCTTGAGTTCGATTTTTATAAAATATTTTGGGTTAGATCACCACATCAAAATATTGTTCTCAGTGTGTGTGTAATTTACATACATACATAGTCTCACGCCTATTTCCCAGAAGGATAGGCAGATACTACGGATTGCCACAAACCACGATCGTGACATTCCTCCATCGCATCATTCACAATCATCACAGTCTTCATGCATGCTCTATGGTTACACGTACTCTTAACCTGACCTTTCGCTAACATATCTTCAACTTCTTCTTCTGTGTGTAATTTGTGTTAGTTAATTATATGTTTGTAAAGTAATAATTTTATGTGTAGTGACGGAGTAAGAATACAATTCACCACATCCTATCTTACACGTAGATGATCGTAAAAGACGACTAAGGGATATAAAACGCATTAATACCTATGTGAGAGAAGGAAAACCCGAAACAAAACCCTATACCAACACGTCTAACCAGCGTGGTATAGTAGATTAATTTCCCTCCCATTGTGGAGGTGACTCGAGCTCAACAGTAGGACGTATATGAGCTGTGATCATGATGAGGAAAGTAAAGCAAGGATTATTTACTTAGTGCAGGATGTTGTTTATAAGAAAAATATATAAGAGACCATTATCTAACCGTAGACATCGCCTTAGCAAAAACACTAAAAGCTTGTGCTTCTTATAAGTAACCTCAATTCTATAGTACATAAATACATACATACATATCATCACGTCATATCCCTTGCAGGGTAGGCAGAGAGAACAGAGTGCCAGAGAACTCTATCTCTGCATACTTCACTCGCTTCCTCAACATTCATAATTCTCTTCATACACGCTCGCCGGTTTCGGAGACTCTTGACTCCACCTTCCTTCAGTACATGACCGATCTGGTCTAGGTAGGTTAGTCTCGGTCTCCCTCGGTACCTACATCCTTCCACTTTCGCATTGTATATCTTCTTAACCAGACGTTCGTTCGGCATTCTTTCCACATGTCCGAACCATCGGAGCATTCCCTTTCGCATCTTTACACCAATACTATCTTTCATACCTACACGCTCTCTTACGTCGTCGTTACGAATGCGGTCGGTCAGCCTAACTCCACAGATTTTCCGCAGAGATCGCATTTCGACCGCATTAATTTTACTTTCATACTTTTTTCTGCATACCCAACTCTCGTTTCCATACAGTAATGTTGGGACAAGCACTGCGTTATGTATTGCTACACGTGCTTTCTGGCTGAGGTGGTGGCTGCCGAGAAGTTGCCCCAACGCTCCGTTCACTCTATTTCCCGCATTCACTCTTCGCTCTATATCAGTGGTGTACCGTCCATCTCGGCTAAATCCACATACAAGATATACAAATTCATCCACTTGCTCTAGTACATGATTACCTATTGTTACTCTTACATCTGTTCTGGCTTCATCTCTTTCAAAGACCATTATTTTGGTTTTGCTTACATTCACGCGTAGACCCCTTTTCTTACAATCTTCTGTCATTGTGTCGACTAGGGTCTGCAGGTCAGTCGCTGACTGTGCCAGCAGGACTGCATCATCTGCATAAAGCAGAGCAGTGACCACTGAGTCGCCCATCTGGACTCCCACATTCATATCGTTCAACCTTTGGAGACATTTATCCAGATATATGATAAACAACCTGGCTGACAGAACGCACCCCTGCTTAACGCCGATATTGACGTCAAACCAAGGTGACATTCCATCATCCAGCCGCACACAGGCTCTACTCTCTCTAGGTTAATACCATACTCCGGTAAAATGTCCCTAAGTTCCTTTCGTACAACCGTGTCAAATGCTCCCTCCAGATCCACAAAACTGCAGAAAACCCTCTGACCTAGAGCCAGATGCTTCTCCACAATGTTGCGCAGAGAGAACACTTGATCCAAGCATCCCCTTCCACTCCTGAAACCTCCTTGTGTCTCACACAGTAAACCATCATTCTATAGTAAATTATGCTAAATAGGATAATTTTAAATTATTGTAATGAAAAATAGTATAAATGTTCCTTTTCTAATAGTAATTATGTTATAAATATCAAAATTAATAATTAATAAGCACCCATATTGGATCGTTTATGAATAAATAAAGTATAAAAACGTAAGAACGCCGGTCTTCAAACATAACAATTCATAATTGAATGAAATTGAAACGTATTGGTAATTTCAAAATAGAATCATTGTCATCGTCATCATTACAGCCCATAAATCTCCCACTGTTGGGCTCAGGCCTGCTCCGTAATGGGAAGGGATATTGACCTACTACACCACGCTGGTCAGACGCGTTGGTATAGAGTTTTGTTTCGAGTTTTCCTTCTCTTGCATAGATGTTATATGCGTTTTATATACCTTAGTCGTCTCGTTCAATCACCCACGGGTAAGATGGTGGGGGTGGTGAAATGTATTCTTATTCCGTCACTACACGGAAATATATAACGATAGTTAATTAATTAATAAAAAATAATAACGTAAGAAGTTCGTACTTCAAATACAATTAACAATTCATATTTGAATGAAACTGAAACGTATTGGTAATTTCAAAATGGAATCCTTTATATTAAAATAGATTTTAAAAATATTGAAATCAATAAAAAAAAAATTCATTGTCGAAATTTAACAATTTTTTTATTATACTACTACTCGTTTTAAAACTGCTTGACAGTTGGCGGGAAATATATTTACTATACCACGCTTATTAGACGTTGATATAACATTTTATTTTAAATTTTTTTTCTTCTACATAGATATAATAAGAATATTATATCCTTTAATCATATTTTAAGACGCCCACTAAAAAGATAGGAAAATTTTAATCAATATTATTTGCAAGTTAAAATTTGTTGAATTAAAAGTTTTTGAATTGTATACCTCATGTTTAAAATAGTCGTGACGATATAAAATGTATGTTTCATTATAATATTGCTGTTGCTAGGGCAAATGCAAGATGCAGTGTGCTTACTTTCTCCATTGCGCTTGTGCATATTTGGTTTTGTATGTGTTGGACGCCGTCTGTGTGCAAGCCGCCCTGTACGTATGCAAGCCCTCAGTACTACCTGATGCATGACAGTGCAACCACGTACCGGTATAATATAATACAAAAATATAACAATTTTTTTTTTGTAATTAAAATATCATAAAGTGCAATTTAAATAGTATATTTTATTATAAAGTTACATATATTTTTTTTTAAAAAGGATCGCAGTTCTCTTATTAGTTTTTCGTATGACTTTCTTTGTTCGACCGCCATGTTGGTTTTTAGTCTGAGGTGAGTGGCTTTCTTATTTTAAAAGAAATTGTTTTTTTTTTCTTGAATTTGTTTTTTTTTCCGGCTAATCCACGCTTTGAGCTGTTTTGAGACATGAGTTTTTGAACCGTTTGCAAAAATTTTTTCTATATTTTTTAAATATATCCTTTGTTGTATATTCTGTATATATATGTATATATATATATAAATTTGTTGCGTTTTATTGTTACTATATATGAATCAAATTACATATGGTCTAAAAGACGTTATATACAGCCATCAAGCAGTAAGATTTAAAATGTTTCCTTTAACAAAAAAAAATATGGTTAGAAGTATTATTAAAATTGTTAAAAATGTGCTAAAATTTTATCAATTTTTCGGGTTCATTATTAATAATTATTACGTCATAATTTCGTAGTGATCGTCGCCATATTGAAAATGGGCGTCCCCACCCTTGTCTTGTGTAACAAAGACGCCCACATTATTTCACCAAAAAACCTTGAGACTTCCTAAAAAATAAAAAAACGAAAGTTTACATATTTCATTCTATATTATAAATTTTATATAATTTTAGATATATATCTATATCTACGAGTGTTTTACGAAATTTGCAGTACTTTTGCGTCATCTTAGTTTTGCGCAGACTCAAAATATCCGTGGCCCTAACTCCTAATTCGAACAAAGTTCTTATAGAGAGATAGCTACCATATACTTGAATAACCTTTGTCATTCTACGCTTTAATTATCAAAAAAAATAAAAAAATTTAAAACATCGAACATAAAAGTTAGATTTGTAGATTATTTAAAAAAGGAACATGACTTTATATAAAGAACTTCAAATTAAATGCAGTAATTAAAACAAACTATTACAAAATTATTAAGTTCTTAAATTGCAAAATATATATCCTTGTCTTTAGCAGCGATACTTAAAGTTTAGGTGATACTTAGGTATTACCTTTATCCAACCATTGACAATATAAATAATGTTTATATTAGGTAGGCCTATATATCATTTATATTGTTTTAAACCTATCTAAAATTTTAATTATATTTAACATTGAAAAAAAAATTAATTAACTACAACCTTTTGTGTCATTTAAATTAACTTAATGTGTTACCTATAATTTAGGAGTCGTTGATGAAAATAGAAATTTGAGAATTAAGGGATTATTGTATATGATATTAAGCTTCAATTAAAAAGGTACGACCTACGTAGGTACTGACTAAAGGTGATTAAGGACGACATATAAAAATAAAGTAAGTGCTCCCACGGGCGGTTAATTTCTAGGCATAATTTTATATGTGTGTGCTTTTTTGAACTCCGACGTAAAAAGAGGAGTATTGGTAAGCTTTATCTGGTTGTGTTTGTCTAAGTCATATAAATAATTTTGTGATTTATTTCGCAAAATTAAAATCAAATTGGTTTTTTAATTTTGTAATCAGATTGATTTGACTTTTTACAGTGTGGTAGCATAATAATTTCTTATATTTACGCTGAGTATTACACATTTGAAATAAAACTATTTATTTAATTTTAAAAGTATTTGATTTTAAATTACCGACGTTTCGACACTTTACACTTTACTCACGGGATAACAGTCATCCTGTGATCATGAACGCTATAAAGTGTTCGAAATGTCGGGAAATTGAAATTCAAATAGAAACGCGATAGAATCAGTAAAATATATTTTTAATTCAAATGTCTAATACTCGTGTAAGAATAAGAAAAATGTTGCTATATTAAATATAACTATTTTATAGTAATTTTTAATATTTCTAGATCTCAACTTGATAAAATGGCGTCATAATTTGTAATTTTATGAAAAAAATGTATTTTTTTTTTTTGCTTAGCTATTCTATTATAGGGAATATGTCCAGTCTCGTGCTGCTGGAAACAGTATTTTTTAAATTTCTGTTCATCATCATCATCCAGTTCTTATCACCAATTAATTGTAGTCGATGCAATATTTGCTCTTCTTACATGGTACATTATTGATTGTCTTTCTCATCATCTCAGCTCATACACGTCCCATTGTTGGGCTCGAGCCTCCTCCATAATGGGAGGGCAATGGAACTACTATACTACGTTGGTCAGACGTGTTGGTATAGGGTTTTATTTGGAGTTTACCTTCTCTTGCATAAATGTTATATAGATACGTTTTATATCCCTTACTCGTCTCTTACTATCACCCACGGGTAAGATAGGGGGTGGTGAATTATATTCTTACTCCGTCACCACACGGAAAATTGCCTGATTGCCTCTCTAGTTTAGCTTATTATTTATGGCCATAGATTTGAAGTCTCGGTTTTTCTAAAATCACTCAAAGTATTTCTGTATATTTTTGTTAGCTAATTCTAAATAACAATATAGATTATTAAGTAAGCTAATCTGTGATGATATACGATACAAAATATAGGTAGGTAATTATAATATCTATGCCTAGAATAAATACTATTACGTCACTGCTTCTACGTTATTGCCTTAACGAATTATTTAGTTAATTAACGAAAATAAAAAAAAAATAACAACAAATGAAAAAAAAACAGTGTTTGATCTGTAGTGGCAGCTACGAATATCTACTACCAACACTTAAGTTGCTCGTGAGATCTGTACCAACTACATCTGATGTCGTCTGATCAACAATTACATTCACATGTAGTGGTGTGTGACGTCACACAGACGGTCGGACATAACAACTATTGTCAAAACTATTTACAATATGTACGATATATGAAGTGTACATATTGTATCGACCACAAGTAACTGTGATTATATCCTTCTACTTAAAGGTGGGGGGCTCGAGGGCACAGACTCCCTATCTCAATAACATATGATAACGTTATCAAAGTCCATTGACTCGTACATTAGCATGACATATGAATTTCCTTTATATACCTATACATATTTGTATAAACTGACCGACAGATGGCGCAGTCGTTAGAGTATCGATTTAACATGTTATATGTTGATTCAATTCCCAAGTGTATATATATTCAATAGTGGACCACGCTGTGGACAGTTCTCTGTCTACAGCCACGGGCCGGTTCGTCCGGGGTAGTACCACACTCTCGCAGAAGATCGACGTCTTAGTAATGGCAATGTGCTATTGCGCTTCGTTCGGTGAGCGAGAGAGCCGGCAACCCAATTGGGGTGGTTTCGGGGTTTGTATTCCTAGGCAGAGGCTTAGCTATACCTACCATTGGCAAAGGTCCATGGGCAGCAGTGACACTTACCATCAGGTCTGCTGTCTGCTCGTTTGCTACTATAAGCAACAAAAAAAAGAGTAAAGATAATACTTTCTGCTATTCACAAATTGATTGTTCTTAATCTGTGTGTAATTTGTGTTAGTTAATTGTATAATTGTAAAGCCAAACAATAGAATTTAATTCCTTAGTGCATTGATATTGTTTAAAAAAAAAAAATATGTCAATATGTTTCGGCATTTTGGCGGGATCTGAAATGGTCATATGTTATATTCAGTATTTGAACGTGTATTATTGCATTATTTTACTAGTATTTTATGTAATGCGATAGGTAAGAAGTGCTAAAGTGTAACAATATAATATAACAGTGCTTTACTCGTGTTCTTGTATTCTACGAAAATTCCCAGAAACAGTGTGGCCATGATATTGTTGAAGGCAATGATTTGACTTATTACGTATCTACTAACAAACAATGGTTTTAAATGAAGTGATAATTTAATTATAAAGGCTTGTCATATAAAATCTCTACATAGCAACAGTGAGATTGTATCAGTACCTAGGTAGTTGATTGCCAGTACAAAATAAAAAGTTTTTTTTATTGCATTATTGGCGGGCTTTCAGTTCTTTAATTGCCACGGTCTCGGGCTTCCTCTGCTGTGAGAAAAATTGACCTACTATACCACGCTGGTCAGACGTGTTGGTATAGTTTTATTATAAGTGTACCATCTCTTGTTATATGCATATTGCAACCCTTAGTAATTTTTTACTACGTTTTATTACGTGCAAGGTGTGAGTAGTGAATTGTGCCTATTCTTATTCAGTGACTACCCGGAAAGACTTATTTTACAAAAATATAATTAATATATATAAATTTCATTCAAAACATTATTTGTAGATATACATATCGTATAAGATATTGTCCTGAATAGGAATCAAACCCATAACACTCGACAAATCATTCATCACTAAAGCTGGCACCATTTACCTACGCAATAGAAATTTCTTTTTTTTTTATATAAAGACCCTAAAACCTTTTAATTTATGTTAACTTTTTTTAAATTTATTCTATTTAAAATCCCCTAATAATAAATAGATAATAGTTAATGAAATAGAAACACCCAATCATTTTTAAGTTTAAAATATTATGTTAAGATATACAAAGTTAGTCAATGACTCCTTGCGTTATAAAAAGCTCAGGTAGCAAAGGGTCGTGACTCTATTGGTCTATGAGTCTATGGTGCCGACCAATGGCGGGCCCCGGCCCAGTACTGACCTATGGCAACAAACCCTACGGCCCACCGACGTTTGACCGAAATATTTATGTTAATTTTTTTTTAAAACTAGACCAATTTATTTATCTATTTATTAATTTATTAATGTCTATAATTATTTATGCGATTATTAGATATATAAAATATTGTTTTTATAGATTTTCATCGCGTTTATTTTTACTTTAATAACGTTTCGTTTTCGTTTCTAGCTGTGTGGTAGCGGTTACGAATACTACCAACTCTTAGTTTGCTTGTGGGTGTCGTAAAAGACGACTAAGAGCCTTATAACGACCTGGGCCATCTCTATCTGATGCCATTTGGTCAACAATTACATTTCCAAGGAGGGTTGACGTCTGGCAGGCAGCCGGTCATAAAACTATTGTTAATAACTTTTACAATATGTACTATGAAAGAAGAGTACATATTGTATCTATCCTAAGTAATTGGGATAAGAGTAAAAGAATGATGAATAACGTTTCGAAAAATTTTCAGCGATCATGTTCGCGGGAAGACCAAGGAGTTTCTCGTACCTACATAAAGTCATCGTTATTACAGAGATTTTTATCTACTCGCTGGAGTAGGTATTACCTATTAATTTTGGCTCAATTCTTGATACAAATTAATTTCGAAAATAATAAAAAGATTTTATAAATTAAAAAAAAAATAAGTAAATACTTTGAAATAAAAGAAATAAGTGAACAAAAATAATATAATTTTTTTACCAACTTCAAATTAGTTTTTTTTTTTCAATTTTTTTTTTTTTTGTAATTGTGTTACTTCAGACCTTTTTTCTAGGTGAACAGATTTTTATGATTCTTTATTATTTGAAAGTTGATGCATTCCATGTTGTTTTAGTTAAATTTGATCAAGATCTGACAAGTAGTTTTTGAGTTATCCTCAATAATGCGTATTAGGTTGAGCTCGACTGCGTTGTCTTTTTTTTTCTTTTGCTGGAAACTAATAGAGCATCGAAAATTAATTGAAGCTGTATTGGGTACCTAGATAAAAACATGTGTCATAACGATGACTTGTTAATCGTCAAATATCAGTCCCGCTGTGATTATGAATGATTAAAATTCGATAATTCTGTATTGTTAAAATAAAATACAATCTTGATAAATAATAATTAAACTGAAATACTTCAATGAAATTTTGTAACGTAATTTAATATGAAAGTCATTCCAATTGATACCTATACAATAGATAGTTTTGGAATAAAATATATTAATTATTAATAAACAAAGCAATTAATAAACACAAATGACTGCTAGATACAGGATAAATCAAACTTAAATGAATGAAATATCAGTCTCCCACTCGACATAAAAGATCTGAACTAAAAAAAACCTATTGTTATATTTCTTAATATAATAAAAAATGCCCCTTCCTAGTAGATGTCACAGATACAACACTATATAAATAAAAAAAAACAATACATTTCAATTCATGCATAAATAAAGTTACATATAGTTTTAAAGCAGGTAACCGAATGCCGGACCTATCCTGATCTATCAATGGAAAAAAAGTAATAAAAAAAAAACTCGTTCCCGCCAATGGGCCCTTGCTCCTTGCAACACTTAAAAACGATCGTTAAATGTCATCATGATTGTATATTTTGACCAATCACGTGTCAGCTAGGTCGCTGGTCTATGATGCATTCGATGCGTCATAGGACTCGACCAATCAGGGCCCGCGACGCCCTAGCACTGCCAACATTATAATGTTGATTTTTGGCCCTTTCAGGTCGTATACTGGCGAGCAAACGGACATTTTTTTATTTTTTTTATGTCTTTTTGTGTATTATATATTTATATAGTATTTTTTTGTATGTAACTATATATAATATCATCTAAGCTCATATGCCAGTCAATGCTGGACTTGAATATCCTTCACAGTGGAAAGGAAATTGAGCTACTATACCACGCTTTATTTGCTAGCTTTATTTAGAATATTATTAGCGTAATTGTTAGGCTTTGAAAGCAAATTAGCGATTGCGTTGATGTATTATATATTGCCAAGAAGATAGCTGCTGTCCACTCTCCTCCTGAGACCTTCAAGTAGATTTTTACAACTCCTTAGGCCAAATGGTGGCGCCTAAGGTCGCCTCCCGAAGAGGGCGAGGGGCCTCGGGAGAGGAAAGGGCGGCGGCGGTTGCTGCCCGCGCCAACGGCGACCCCCCCGACCTGCGGGCCGAAAATGCCCGCCTTAATGGCGAGATGTCCGCCATTCGGACCCGGAACCGGCAGTTGGGGGATATGCTGGCGGGGATGCGGCGGGCAAACCGCCAGTTATTAAAGGACGTGGCCGACCTAAAGGCGCAAATGGCGCTGCTCGCGCCGCCTGCGCCAGTTGCGCCACCGGCCAAGGCCGGCCACTCAGCGGCCGCTGCAGCGCCAAAGCCGCCTCGCGCCGCGGTGCCGACGACGTTGGGCACTGGTGTGACGGTAACACCCGTGCCCATGGCGAGAAAGACGCCAGCCGCTGCGAAGCGCGCGTCGCTGGCTGGCGCTGGCCCAGCCGCCGCGGCGAAACTGGTCCCCGTGGTGAGGATGACGCCTCTCGCTGCGGACCGCATGCCGCCGGCTAGCGTCCCTGCGGCGCCAAAGCCGCCAGACGCTGCGGAACGGGCCCCCGAAGAGGCCCAGCCGACCCCGATACTTGCGGTGGGAGGCCTACCGGACGAGGCCCTGCGCCAAATCATCGACGCAGTCGGAAAACTCGTCGATGCGCGCATGGCCGTTCTGGAGGCAAGGTTGCCTCCAGAACCACGTGTCCGGCCGCCTCTCGCCGCGGACAAGCGGCCGCATGTGGCATCAGCCCCCGCCCCGCTGCCTTGTCAGGGTGGCCGCGTGGGGGGCAGCTACGCCACGGCCGCGGCGGCGCCCAAGCCCAAGGGGCCCGCGCCAAAGCCAAGGAAGAGGACGGTACCGGCTCCTGCCGGACCGCAGTCATCGTCGGCAACAACACCGCCGGCGACGACCAGCGCGTCAACGACTGCGCCTTCCGCGCCTGTCGCGCCTGCTGCGCCCGAGGGTTGGCAGGTGGCCGAGCGCGACCGGAAGAGTCGCGGTCAGAGGAGGAGAGCGGAGGCCAAGCGCGCCGCTGAGGTCCCCGCTCCCGCTCCACAGGCAGGAGCCGGTAAGAAGAAGAGGCCGCGCAAGGGGCTCAAGTCGCCGAAGACAGCCGCAGTGGTGATCACTGTGCTGCCTGAGGCGGCTGAGAAGGGCCTCAGCTACGAGGCCGTCTTGAGGAAGGCCCGGCGGGAGCTAGACGTCTCCGATATTGGAGGCGTCGAAGCCAGGACCCGCAAGGGCCGGACAGGGGCTCGAATCCTCGAGTTCCCCGGGGCCGAGGGCTCCAAGACGGCCGACAGCGTAGCTGACAAGCTGCGAGGTTTGTTTGCCGAGGAGGGTGGCATCAGGATCGCCAGGCCCGTCAAGTGCGCCGAAATGCGCATCGCGGGTCTGGACGACTCCGTGACGGTGGAAGACATCCGGGAGGCTATTGCCTCGAGAACCGGGTGTCCCATAGACACCGTCCGGGTTGGTGTCATCCGCCCCGGTCCGGGCGGCGTAGGTGCCGCCTGGGCGCAGTGCCCGGTGGAGTCGGTCAGGCAACTGGCCGGCTCAGGCAGGCTCCTCGTGGGCTGGAGCTCGGCGCGGGTGA
Source organism: Lymantria monacha (assembly GCA_905163515.2). Taxonomy (NCBI): domain Eukaryota; kingdom Metazoa; phylum Arthropoda; class Insecta; order Lepidoptera; family Erebidae; genus Lymantria; species Lymantria monacha. The sequence goes on along the minus strand of LR991104.1, from coordinate 12,484,627 downwards.
CCGTGCTTGAGCACCGGCCTGCGAGGTGCTATAAGTGCATGGCGGTCGGACATACTCGACCGACGTGCACTAATTGCTTCGACTGCGGCGGACTGTGTTTCCGCTGCGGTCAAACCGGGCACGTGGCGGCATCTTGCGCCGCCCCGCCCCACTGCCCCGCGTGTGCGGCGGGCAATAAGCCCGCCAAGCACCGCATGGGCTCTGGGGCGTGCAAACCTCCAGCTTCGGCCCCAAAGGGGCGGGGCGGCCCTCCGACCACGGCCGCTCCCGCTCCTAGCGCGGTCCGATCGCCCGCCGGCGAGGGGGAGGTCATGGATACAGCCCGTTAATGGCTACACCATCCATGCACCACCTCTTGCAAGCCAACACCAACCACTCCGCCGGTGCGCAGGACTTACTCCTGCAATCCATGGCGGAGTGGTCGATTGGTGCAGCCGTAGTCGCGGAACCGTACTGCGTGCCTGATCGCCCCAATTGGGTGGTCAGCCGAAACGGTACTGCGGCAATCGTCGTCTCTACGCAGCGGCACTTCCCGTCCTTGTCTCTTTTGGATAGGGGCGAGGAATTTGTCGCGGCGGAGTGGGGAGGGGTCACGCTCTACAGCGTATACCTCTCCCCTACCAGGAGAATGGACGATTTCAGGGCCTCCCTCACCAACTTGGAGGCCTCGATACGGCGACTGGCACCGGGCCTCGTCCTGGTTCTGGGGGACTTCAACGCCAAATCCACGGCGTGGGGGTCCCCTATGACGGACGACCGCGGGCGGGCGGTCATCGAGTGGGCGGCTTCACTGGGCCTCTGTGTTCTTAACAGGGGCTCAGTGAACACGTGTGTGCGGCAGCGGGGCGGGTCGATAGTGGACTTGTCGTTCGCTAGCCCCGCTGTCGCACCACGGGTGAGGAACTGGAGTGTCCTGGAGGAGGCAGAGACCCTATCGGACCACCGGTACATCCGGATGGAGGTCTCCCCTCTCCGGGACCCCGGTAGGGGTCACAGGGCGGACGGAGCTCCCGCGTTTCCGCGGTGGGCTGTGGGTCGTCTTGACAGGGACCTACTGGCGGAGGCGGCCATCGTTCACACGTGGCTGTCCTCACCGCCCCCAGCGGACGGGGTGGACGCCGAGGCTGTCCGCATCCGCAGTGCGTTAACGCAGATCTGCGATGCGGCCATGCCCAGAGTGCGGCGGCGTCTACCTCCGAGGCAGGGGGTCTACTGGTGGTCCCCAAGATTGGCGGACCTTCGTGCGGCATGTATCAGAGCCCGAAGGTCCTACACCCGCAGCCGGCGGCGTCACCGCGACGCTGAGCGGGAGGGCCAGCTGTACGAGGCGTACCGCGATGCGCGGACGGCCTTTCGGCTGGCCATCCGAGCCGCCAAGGGTGCGAGTTGGCAGGAGATGCTGGACGGTCTCGACCGTGACCTCTGGGGTCGCCCGTATCGCGCGTCGCTGAATAAGCTTCGCGCGCAGGGCCCCCCCCTCACCGAGACCCTCCAGCCCGACTTCCTCTGTAGGGTGGTCGAGGAGCTGTTTCCACGGCAGTCGGAACACACGCCCCCGGTCATGGCCTCGCCAGAACAAGACCGGGAGGCTGACGACGAGAGTGTTCCGCCCGTGACGGAGACGGAAGTGGGAGCAGCTGTGGCGCGGATTCGTTCCGCGACCACGGCCCCCGGCCCGGACGGAATACCAGTCCGGGTGCTGACGTCGCTCCTCGAGCACCTCGAGCCTCGCCTCAGGCAGCTGTACAACGCCTGTTTGGCGTCTGGACGGTTCCCTGAGTGCTGGAAGGAGGGGAGGTTGGTTCTCCTGCCAAAGCCGGGACGGCCCCCGGATTCGCCGTCGGCCTACAGGCCCATCGTGCTCCTCGACGATGTGGGTAAGCTGCTGGAGCGCATCCTCGCTGCCCGCATCGTCCAGCACCTGGAGGAGGTGGGGCCCGATCTGTCGGACGCTCAATTCGGTTTTAGAAGGGGGCGTTCGACCATCGGGGCCCTGCTACGACTGAGGCAGACGGCCGCGGAGGCTGTCACCGGCGGGGGAGTGCTGTTGGCGGTGTCGCTGGACATCGCCAACGCATTCAATAGTCTGCCATTCAGCTGCATCAGGGAGGCGCTCCGATTTCATGGGGTGCCCTTGTACCTGAGGCGGCTGGTGGCGGACTATTTGGAGGGGCGCAGTGTCCTCTGCGCGAGTCCCGCAGGGGACATTGTGCGGACGTCCATGTCGTGCGGCGTTCCACAGGGGTCGGTTCTGGGGCCGACTCTGTGGGACATCGGGTACGACTGGGCGTTGAGAGGGAGTCTCCCCCCCGGGCTGAGCGTGATATGCTACGCTGACGATACGCTCGTCACAGCCCGGGGCAGGACACTCGAAGAGGCGGCGAGCCTGGCCACTCTCGGCACCGAGGAGATGGTCGGGCGAATCGAGGCGCTGGGGCTCAGGGTGGCCCTAAATAAGACGGAGGCCCTATTGTTTCATGGGCCACGCGTAAGGCCGCCAATCGGCGTCTCGCTAGTCGTCAACTCCGTCCACATCAGCATCCAGGCCCATATGAAGTACTTGGGTCTGGTGCTCGACGGGCGATGGTGGTTCCGGGAGCATTTTCGCCAAATTGCTCCCCGGCTGGTCGGCGCGGCGTCCGCCCTTTCGCAGCTCATGCCGAACGTGGGCGGACCCAGCTTCGAGGGCCGACGGCTGTATGCGGGGGTGATCCGTTCTATGGCCATGTACGGCGCACCCGTGTGGGCGAGGGCTCTGAACGCCCAGCTCAGGGCTGTTCTGTGGAGACCCCAGAGAGTCATGGCGGTCAGAGCCATTCGCGGGTACCGCACGGTATCGACCGAGGCGGCATGCCTAATGGCCGGGACACCCCCGTGGGACCTAGAGGCGGAGATGCTCTCCGACCTCTACCGGCGGGTGACCTCACTGCGCGACGAAGGTGGCTCCCCATCGCTGAGCGAGATAGCCACCTGGCGCGAGGACGCCCGCCGAGACGTCATCGCCCGTTGGGCTACGCGGCTGGAGAGGCCTAGACACGGTGTCGTCACCGTCGAGGCTCTCCGGCCCGTACTGACGGAGTGGATGGAGCGGCGGCACGGAGTCCTCTCCTTTCGACTGGTGCAGGTGTTGTCGGGGCACGGATGCTTCGGCTCGTACCTGCACACGGTCGCACATAGGGAGTGGACTTCGTTCTGCCACCATTGCAGCAGTGACGAGGACACGGCGCAACACACGCTGGAGGCGTGTCCGGGCTTTGACCGGCAGCGCCGTGACCTCGTCGCTGTTATCGGTGCCGACCTGACGCTGCCGGCTGTCGCGAGAGCGATGGTCGACAGCGTCAGGAACTGGGACGCGGTCGCCGCCTTCTGCGAGGCTGTCATCTCGCAGAAGGAGGCGGCGGAACGAGTCCGGGAGGAATCCCGCGACCCGGGCCGCCGTCAGCGGCCGGGGCGGCGCAGGCGCGAATACCTGCGCCTGATGCCGCCCTAACCGAGGCCTCGGGTGATCGGACCGGGGAATTGTCCGGTCACCCGACGTGAGGCCACCGCGTGAGGGCGACGCCCCGACGGCGAAATCTGTCGGGGCGTCGACGAGAGGAACCCGCGAGGGTAAACCGCCGGGCGGGCCACCGAAGTTAAAATCGAGTACCGGTGGTCCGCTCGCACGGCGAAGAGAGAAGGTTTTACGGTGGGTCTATGGGGTCACGCGCCGCCTTTCCGTCACCCCGGACCGATTCAGCGGGGCGAGACGCACCCATAGCCCACCAATAAAAAAAAAAAAAAAAAAAAAAAAAGGCCAAATGGTGGCGATAATTATATTCTTATCCAATCTGCAGACTGAGAGTAAAATTATGATAATTAGGTCATTATTATCCGTGTGGTGACGGAGAAAGAATACAATTCACTACCCCCTATCTTAACTGTGGGTGATCGTAAGAGACGTCTAAGGGATATAAAACGCATATAACATCTATGCAAGAGAAGGAAAACTCAAAACAAAACATTATACCAACACGTCTGACCATCGCGGTATAGTAGGTTAATTTCCCTCTCATTACGGAGGAGGCCGGAGCCCAACAGTTTGACATATATGGGCTGTGATGATGAGGTCATTATTACCATTATTTTTTCAGCTCATACGTCCCTTTGTTGGACTTGAGCTTTCTCTGTATTAATAGGGAAATTAATCTATTATACCACAAGAAAATTAAATGGTTTGGTATATGATTTTATTTTGAATTTAATATCTCTTACATATATGTTGTATGCTTACTGTGTGGTGCGGCAATGAATAGGTACTACCAACCCTTACTTCGCTCGTGGATGTCGTAAAAGACGACTAAGAGGTTCCGTCAGGTCAACAATTACATTAACAAAGAGGCTTGACGTCTGGCAGGCGGCCGGTCATAAAACTATAGCCAATAACTTTTATAATATGTACTATGAAAGAGTGCATATTGTATCGACCCCAAATGGTTGGGATAAGAGTAAGAGAATGATGATGATGAATGACCAAGTTAGGGCTTAAAAAATACTAAAAAAATGATCACGTGATTGTGTGGACATCCCCTAGTTATATGACCAGCCGGCTGCTTGACGTCAACTTTATTGGGAATATAATTGTTGACCAGACGGTATCAGGTGAAGTTGACTCAGATAGATTCTTAATCGTATTCATTCATTTTGCAACATGAAAAGTAAGTTTTGGTATAAAATACGTAAAAATACAGATAGATATATATTTTATCATCATCATCATCTCAGCTCATATATGTTCCACTGCTGGACTCGAGCCTCTTCCACGATGGGAGGGCAATTGACCTACAATACCACGCTGATCAGACGTCTTGGTATCTATAGGGTTTTGTTTCGAGTTTTCCTTCTCTTGCATATATGTTATATGTGTTTTATATACCTTAGTCTTGTCTTTTATGATTACACACGGGTAAGATAGGGAGTGGTGAATTGTATTCTTACTTCGTCACCACACGGAAAATATATTTTATAATTTTCAGATATTTCAAAAGATGAAACACAAACTACTTATTAGTTAATTGTAAAAAAAAAAGCTCAGTAGATACATTGCAACATAGTTTCATTTCAAGGTGAGTGTTGCAAGTGGGTGCGGTGCCGCGTATCTCAATTTTTTTTTACATATTCAACGCTAATACCTACTGTCGGGGCCGGCCCCGGTGTCGTACAACGCGAAACGATTCCACCACATTTTATATTCGTACCTATTTTATAATATAACAAAATTATCTAACTATATGGTTTGTGATATTGTGTAACGGTTCGGACATGTGGAAAGAATACCGAACGAACGTCTGCTTAAGAAGAACATACAATGTGACAGTGGAAGGATGTAGGTACCGGGGAAGACCGAGACTCACCTACCTAGACCAGATTGGTCACGTACTGAAAGAAGGTGGAGTCAAGAGTCTCCAAAACCGGCGAGCGTGTATTAAGAGAATTATGAATGTTGAAGAAGCGATTGAAGTATGCAAGGATAGAGTTATCTGGCACTCTGTTCTCTCTGCCTACCCTACAAGAGATATGGCGTGATGATATGTATTTATAAATGTATCTAACTATATTTTACAAATAAATATAAATTACGTACATATGCATGTAAGAATATAATCATTAAAAAACCATCATCCTATTTAAAAAGATAGGATAGGTAACGGGGCTACGGTGTTTTTATTTTAGGCGAGCGAGATTTGAAAACTTTGAAGATTCAATCTTTTCTATAGTATTTCCCAACACTATCAAAATGTATAGTTCTATTGCCTCTCATCATTCTCTTACTCTTACCGCCAACTACATGTGGTCGACGCAATATGCCCTCTTTTTCCATACAGCCCTATCAGACGTCATCTCTGTAGTCACTCCCTGTTTATCCATGTCATGCTTCACGCAGTCCATCCATCTTTTCTTTGGTCTACCTTTACCCCTAAAGCCTTCAACATTCATACTTAAAACTTTCCTCACAACATTACTTTCATCCCGTCTCATCACATGTCCATATCAGGTCAAACGTTCACTTTTTAACTTATCCGTCACTGGCGCAACTTTCAAACATTCTCTTGTAGTTCTATTGCCTCTATGCTGCAGTATTGTTGCATGGTTTAATGATGCCTGTAAACATGAGGTCCTTATAACGTTCAGTTTCTTCTATCTGCCCGTAGACATCTACTCTTTAACGATTTTTCTACGAGGATGCCACTCAGAACGGTCTATATCTCTTATATCCAACGGCTCTGCATTCATTCTCCTACTCTTATACAATTACTTGGGGTCGATACAATATGTACTCTTCTTCCATTGTATATATTTCAAAAGTTATTGGCAATAGCTTCATGTGCGGCTGCTTGTCTGCCGTCAACTCTTCTTGGTAATGTAATTAATGACGAAACGGCATCAGGTGGGATTGGCTCAAGTCGATATAGAGCTCTTAGTCATCTTTTACGAAATCTACGAGCAAAGTAAGGGTTGGTAGTATTTGTAGCCGCTACCACACAGCAAATCCAATGGCTCACGGCGTATTTTAAAATATCTTTAGTCTACCTAGTGATGGGCCGTCTTACGCTGCGTCAAACGATAGGTGGTCACCACTCGAGAACCTTTTTTCCCTAATAATCGGTTCGAGGAGTGATGTGACCATACCCATTGCCACTTCAAAGCGCTAATTTTATTGCTATTCAGTTTTTTATGAATAGTATAAAGGTATTTTACAGATTCTATCACATGTGTGACAGTCGTTTTTCGCTCGTAATCGAGTTTTTGCAAAAGGATTCTATCACGTTTGTATTTGATTTTTAATTTCCTGACATTTTAAACACTTTATAGTGTTCATGGTCACGGGTGGACCTAGGAGTCCTTGATGAAATGTATAAGGCGGCCAGCGGCATGAGTTTTGGCACCCTATCAGTATAAAGTTATATATCAAGTTATGTAATAGATCTGCAATACGTCTTCCAACTACATGTCTACAGTATTATCAACATTGGGAAGGCCTTTGCCCAACAGTGGACTTGATATATCACAGAACATCTACGTACCTAACTAGACAAATACTTCTGGTATTACACGTCACTATAGTCTTCTTCTTCTTATATATTGGCAATCAGCTACATATACGAGCTATTGGTGCCAGTGTCAAGTTGTTAATATTTTCACGTTTTTAGTCTTTCAAGTTAGTCATTGTCTAAGTCAAATTGTCGCCATTAACAGTGCAATGGCCACACTGTTAATGGTATCTTGTGGGAATTTTGATGGAAAACGAAAACTTTGTAAAGCACTTTTATATGATATTCACTATATCCCAGTAGTTCCGCCGCTTCATATTACATAAAATGCCATCAAAATTATCTAATAGGTATAACACGTTAAAACACTAAGATTTCGAATATAATACAATAGCACCACATGACGTTTTCAAATTCCCGTCAAAAGTCCCACTATAGTCTATCTAATCTAAGAAGTGCAGTTTGACAGCTGTCGCAGTAAGTTGTCTAGGTATGTGAACCAAATAATCGCTATCGAAAATATCCGATATTACTGAGAAATCGATATTGATTCTTTATAATTAATAATCGGTTTATTTTTTATTTTTCAAAAAGGTGATGAATAAATTAAGTGCTAAATTAGTACTAAACAAATTTAATTATTTCACCATAGAAGCTATTCATCATATTTAGTAGGATTAGGTTAATTAAAAACAAAAACTGGATTTGAAAATAGCTATTTATTAAGAATTACTACTATTACTTGAATTATCAGCGTCGCGAACATTAATAATTATTTCCTCATCAATCAAAGTGTCGAATTGTACATCTCTGTCAAAATCTCTATTCGATTAATTGTATTATTCTAATATTTTTACCGATTATTTGGATATTCGTGAATTGGAAGTTGTCAAGCACTACTGTATAGAACGTGATGACGTGACATTGTTAGGTCGTCAATAACAATTATTATTTACCATGTTATTTTTATTTTAAATTAGTTTTACGAGTTTCAACATTAGATTATTGTACAAGAAAGTGAGTGACTTGTGTGCAATGTTAATTATGTAAATAACGTAATAGTTGTTTAAAATTTCAGATTTAGTGTTTACAATCATGTGTAGGTATATGTTTGACCGAGGTTATTGTGTATTAAAAAATGCAAAACGTCAAAATGCACTTCTTAGATTAGATGAACTATAGTACCTATACTTTTGATGTTAACGATAAAAAGAGATAAGTCAGAATTTAATAAATTTGGATTTTTTTTAAATAAAAATAAAATAAAATAAAATAAAAATAAATTTTATCCTATCACACACTATGCCTTAATAGCATTAATTCTTTTTCTGAAACAACACCCTGAACTAACGAAAATAGTCTTTATATTTCGTTGTTACTTTACAAACATCATTATCATTCTCTTACTCTTATCCCAATTACTTGGGGTCGATACAATATGTACTCTTCTTTCATAGTCATCATCATCATCATCATCATCATCATCATTTCAGCCCATCGCCGTCCACTGCTGGACATAGGCCTCCCTCATGGTATGCCACAGAGTGCGGTTCTGTGCCGTCTGCATCCATCGACGCCCAGCAATTTTAACTAGATCGTCTGTCCATCTAGTGGGGGGGCGTCCTACACTGCGTCGTCCGGTACGTGGTCGCCACTCTAGAACCTTTTTTCCCCAGCGGTTGTCGGTTCTTCGAGCGATGTGGCCAGCCCATTGCCACTTCAGCGTGCTAATTCTTCGTGCTATGTCGGTTACACCCGTTCTTCTGCGGATTTCCGTATTACGGATTCTATCACGCAGAGAAATCCCGAGCATAGCTCGCTCCATAGCACGCTGAGCGACTTTGAGCTTGGTTATGAGGCCTACATTTAGGGACCACGTTTCCGTGCCGTAAGTCATCACTGGTAACACACACTGGTTGTAGACCTGTGTTTTCAGACACTGAGGTATGTTGGACGAGAAGATCCTCTTAAGTTTCCCGAACGCTGCCCAACCGAGTTGGATTCGTCGGCTGACCTCTTTCTCGAAATTGGATCTACCTAACTGGACTGTTTGTCCAAGGTAAACATAATGATCGACAATTTCGAGAATCGCATTGCCAACTAGGACCGGTACAGGAATGACATGGGCATTTGACATGACTTTCGTCTTGTCCATGTTCATTCGTAACCCCACCAGTTGGGATACCCTGCTGAGATCGTTGAGCATGGTGCCAAGGTCCTCCATGGATTCTGCCATAACGACGATATCGTCTGCAAATCGAAGGTGAGTGATGTATTCGCCGTTAATGTTAATACCTAGTCCGGTCCAGTCTAAGAGCTTGAAGACATCTTCCAGTGCAGTGGTGAACAGTTTCGGAGAGATGACATCTCCCTGTCTCACGCCTTTCTGCAACTGGATCGGTTTCGTACTCTTATCCCGGATACGGACTGACATTGTGGCCTTCCTATACAAACACTTCAGCACTTCTATATAACGATGGTCGATTTGGCACCGCTGAAGGGACTGCAGCACCGCCCAAGTTTCGACTGAATCAAAGGCTTTCTCATAGTCCACAAACGCTATACACAGAGGCCGATTGTACTCCTCGGTCTTCTGGATAATCTGCCGAAGCGTGAGAATATGGTCTATGGTGCTATAGCCTTTTCGGAAGCCAGCTTGTTCGGGCGGCTGGAAGTCATCAAGCTTGCACGTGAGTCGATTGGTAATGACCCTCGAAAACAACTTGTAGACGTGGCTCAAGATTGAGATGGGTCTGTAGTTCTTTAGAAGAGCTTTGTCACCCTTCTTGAAGAACAGCACCACCACACTCCTGGTCCACGACTCTGGAACGTCGCCCCCGAGGATAACGGAATTAAATAGCTTTTGAAGGGCTTTTAAGACCGGCTTACCGCCTGCCTTCAGTAGCTCTGCCGTAATTCCGTCATCTCCCGGTGCTTTACCGTTTCGTAGTTGTTCGAGAGCCATTCTGATCTCGCACAAGCTAATGTCCGGGATTTCTTCGGTATGGTGCCGAGTTAGCTTGGATCTGGGATCTTGGACCAAGCCGACAACAGGACTTCGGGATGATTTATATAACTGTCCATAGAACCTTTCGACCTCTCCCAAGATCTCACCCTGGGATGAAATGACAGTGCCGTCATCGGTCTTCAGCTTAGTCAATTGGCTTTGCCCAATAGACAGATCTTGTGCGAACACTTTTGAGCCACGATTCCGGTCTATCGCTTCTTTAACACGGAGCGTATTAAATTGGCGAATATCGCGACGCACAGACCTGGAGATCTGCCTATTAAGCTGCCTGTGTTCGGACCAATCGGCTGAAGACTGTACTGTCATTTCTTTTCTCCGCTCCATGAGCCTAAGAGTCTGGTCAGAAAGTTTTTTAGGTCTATTGGCGCGGTGAGCCTTGAAAAACTTCGACCCAACCGCGTGGACAGTTTCCACGAATCTGTTGTTCATATCGTTCGGAGATTCGCACTCGTCTAGACATTGGAAGCGATTGTGTAGTTCGAGTTGAAAGCTTTCGAGGTTCTGGTATTGGACAGGTGTAGGTCGGAGGGTAGACTTCATCAAGCGTGACCGTTCGACTTTCGTATGGATATTTAATGAGCCTCGTACTATTCGGTGATCGCTCCCAGTTTTAATCCTGCTGATCACTGAGACATCATTAAATATATGTCGTTTGTCCGACAAGATGAAGTCTATCTCGTTTTTTGTTGAACCATCGGGGCTAATCCAGGTCCATTTCCTTTGTGGCTGCTTTCTGAAGAAAGAATTCATCATAAAGAGGCTTTCCTTCTCCAGAAATTCAGCCAGTTTCTGGCCCCTCTGGTTTCTCTGTCCATATCCATGTTTCCCCACTCTCAACTCATCATCACTCCTTTTGCCTAGTTTCGCGTTAAAGTCTCCCATAACCACCGTGAAGTGGGTTTTGGACGCGTGTATGGCTTTCGAGATATCCTCGTAAAAGGCCTCCACCTCGTCGTCGGAGTATGCCGAGGTCGGTGCGTATACCTGTATGACCTTCAACGAATACCGTTTGGTAATTCTGAGTATAAGGTACGCTACCCTTGTCGACACACTCTCGATCCTCTCCACGTTGCCTACGAGAGACTTGCGAACGATAAACCCTATACCGCCTTGGGACGGGTGATCTCCCTCCCGGTAGAAGAGCAAGTTTCCAGACCGGAGGATTATCGTGCCCTCGCCCTCTCTTCGCACTTCTGATAATCCTACAATGTCCCAGCGGATTTTGCTCAATTCCTCTTCCAGCTCGATGACCTTTTCATCGGTCCTGAGTGTCCGAATGTTGTGTGTTACCAGGGCCAAGGGTCGTTTTGATTGGTAGCCGGATCGCTGCCGGGGATTCTTAGCACCCACTACTCCATCGCTACCAGGCCCGCTACCACAATGAGCCCGTAGGATAGTGGAGCTGCCGTGACTGGGGGCTGTTTTTTTATTTGTGCTTATCATTAGGGGTTTTGAGCCATAATCGCCACGCTTGGCAGGCGGGTTGGCGATCGCAGTGTGGTGTTATACGTATCCCAGGAGAGAGCTGCTGCCCTCTCTCCTGGTGGACCCTTAGCCGATTTTTACGACTCCCACGGGCAAGCAAGGGGTGGCGACACTTGTATTCTATCATATACATTATTCTTTCATAGTACATATTGTAAAAGTTATTGGCAATAGTTTTATGACCGGCCGCCTGACAGACGTCAATCCTCCTTCAGAATGTAATTGTTGACCAAACGGCATCAGATGGAGTTAGCCCAGGTCATTATAAGGCTTTTAGTCGTCTTTTACGACATCCACGAGCAAAGTAAGGGTCTGTAGTATTCGTAGCCGTTACTACACAGTGTTATTCTGAGTCTATGTGTATTTTTTCTGCGTTAATTGCATGTTTGTAAAGGCCAATACCTACATGGATTATTTCCTTAGTGCAGGGTGGTGTTAAAAAAAGGATTGTAAGATAATTAAATGGGTTGATTAATCGTTTTTAATAGTCAACGAGGAAGGAAGGATACATGACCATTTTATTCTTACTTCATTACTATAAGGAAAATAATTTTAATTAACCTTTACAGGTTAGATTTTTAGTAATATAGTCTATGCAAGCGACAATTTCGCCATTTTTTTTTTTTTTTTAGAATGACACCTCCACCCGCAGACAAATTACACCCACCAGAAATTTAATTTGTATTATTAAGATTATTTTCATTTACCGGTCATTGTTTCAATTGTAAAACTTATTTATTAATAATTCATTCAAAGAAATCTCAATAAACGCTCAAAATAATAATATTCCTTATTAGAATTTCAATCTTTAATGTCCAATCCTTAGTGACAGGGCTACAGTTTTGACAGTTTTCTGTCTACTGTCTAGTACAACACTCTCGCAGAAAAGCGACATCTTAGCAGAAGTAACGTTCTATTGCGTTTTGTTAAACAAACAAGACAGTCGAAATTTCAACTTTCTGGGTTTTATAGTCAACGCCTGTACTCCTGGTATTGCAGGCAGTATTACTTACCATCAGGAGAGTTGCTCGTTTACCACCACAAGTTATAAAAAAAATATAGGCTCTCAAAATCGTTAGCTGCATGCACAAATTTTCATCTGATACCTTAATTGCTCTCTTGATATAAGTGATAATTTTAGATTTCAGGTGAAAATCGGTTACTTTTTTTTGACAGTCTCAGACACAACCCAATTAATCTATCCAAGAACGATGTTAAAACGGCGTGTAGTCCCATCGTAGCCTGCTGTAGCATCTACCAATTGCAATTTAGACTGATATAAACAATTAAACGCTTTTATACAGTTATTTAATAAATATTGAATACAATTAAATCAAAAATGAAATAAAAACAATAATATATATTTTATATTCTCTCTTACATAGAAAAGTTTTTTTATTGCTTATGGTGTTACTGCCGCTCATGGACCTTCGCACTACCATGGATATAGCTAAGCCGATGCCTTCCAATACAAACTCCAAACCCACACAGTTGGGCTTCCGGCTCTCTCGGTTACCAAACAAAGCGCAATAGCACATTGCCATTACTCAGACGTCGATCTTCTGCGAGAGTGTGGTACTGCCCTTTATTTGCTCCTGGATGTTTTAAAAGACGACTAAGAATTTATATCAATCTGCATATGATGCCGTTTGATCAATAATTACATTTACAAGTAGTGTTGACGTCAGGTAGATAGCCTTACCTTTAAAGCCTTCAAAATTCATACTTAAAACTTTCCTCGCAATATTACTTTCATCCCGCCTCATTACATGATCTTCTTCACTCTTTAAGTTTTCCATCACTGGTGCAACTTGCTTATTATAAGGTATTATTTCGAGTTTACGACGTAAGAGAGCGAGTAGGTATGAAAGAGAGTATTGGTGTAAAGATGCGAAAGGGAATGCTCCGATGGTTCGGACATGTGGAAAGAATGCCGAACGAACGCCTGGTTAAGAAGATATACAATGCGAAAGTGGAAGGATGTAGGTATCGAGGGAGACCGAGACTAACCTACCTAGACCAGATCGGTCATGTACTGAAGGAAGGTGAAGTCAAGAGTCTCCGAAACCGGCGAGCGTGTATGAAGAGAATTATGAATGTTGAGGAAGCGAGTGAAGTATGCAGAGATAGAGTTCTCTGGCACTCTGTTCTCTCTGCCTACCCTGCAAGGGATATGGCGTGATGATATGTATGTATGTATGTATGTGTATTATTTCGAGTTTTCCTTATCTTACAATGATGTTATCTACTTACACATCTTAATTGCCTTTTAAGATACCTACTTGGAAAAAAAGGTATGTTGAATTATATCCTTATTCCAATACTACACGCCAAAATTATGATCTTCTTCTCAATCGTATTTAGGTTGGCTTTCTATGTTCTTTTTTATATGACAGACAGAATTAGCACGCTAAAGTTTCAGTGGACAGGCCATATCGCTCGATGAATCGATAGCCCATAGTGAAAAAAGGTTTTCGACTAGTGACCCCATATAAGAAGACAGACACAATGTAGGACGACCATACTTAGAATAGAGTATACGATTTAGTGTCTATCAACTTTTTATGAAAATATGACTTAGCATATTTTACCATCAAGGTGATGAATGACAATACTTATTTTATTTCGAGCAAATAAAATGACATTTAAAATTTACGGGCCATTTGTTACTTGTAACAAATCGTACGACACGCCCAAATTATTTGGTTCAATAGAACGCTTTTCTAAAAATATAGGTTAACTAACCTAAAAATAATATTACTATTTGTATTTAATTAAAACTAGTTTAAAAAAGAATATAATAATTTAGTATTTTTTAAAAATACGCTTTTGTTTTATTACAAAAGACCTGGAACAAGACGAACGAACAAGAAATTCGAAAAAAAAAACAAAAAACAAAGTTTGGATCAGTGTCTGGTAGTAGTCAATGGTTTTATTACTCTTGAATAAGTAGGACTATAGGATAAGATGGACTTCGAAAAAAGAGAGAAAGTTTTCAATTAATTACTTTTTTTTTATGAATGGGGCCATTCATATATTACGTAAGGGATTTTGAAGAATGATTTGGCCCCCTACCGTAAGACATCATAGCCCCTTAATAAGATTTTTTGTAAGAAAAGGCCCTATTGATCAAATTTAACTCCATTTATTATGAAAATATCTTACTACAAGTATTATTAAGTCATTGCAATAGCATTAATCTTATTAATCTATCACATTTTTGACTAAAATTAGTAATTTTCAATTTAATATTTTACGTAATGTTCACTACCCCCCAAATATACACTTAAGTATATATCGCTTGCCCAGAAGAATAGTGTCACAACTCTAAAAATTACAATTTTCATTATATTTCAATTTTTGATGGTGGAAGGGGTGTTAATATTATAAGTTTACCCTATCAACTCTTCATCGTCATTCTTAAGTATATTATGCTGACGTTCGTGCATTTGGAATCGCTGCTGAACCGAGCTGAAAACAAGGAAATACTTATTTTGACCCTCCTGAAAAATTTTGCTATTTTGAATTGTGACACTATTCTTCTGAGCAAGCGATATGTGGTGAGAAAAGTTTCTAAGTATGTATATTGAAAGGTTTAGGTGTAAGGGAACACCGAAAAAACATGGATGGGTTGCGTGAAGCCTGATATAGATAGAAAGGGAGTGAACGCAGATTTGACATATTATAGGATTATATGGTAGAAAAGGACATATTGCATCGACCATAAGTAACTGGGATAAGAGCAGCGTAATGATGATGACTGAGGTATATGTATCTACACTTAAAATGATAAAAAAAACCATGCAGCTACAAGTGTCAATGGACTTCAAAAACACAAAAAAAAATAGAGTTAATTCAGAAGACGACCTATCGATCGGTTTGTAGTTATTCAAGACGACTGTCACTCACGTTTGCACACTTATTTGAATGCTTTTGATGGCAGATGAGCAGACAGCCAATGGAATAGTAAATGGTAACTGCCACTGTAACACGAGGAATACAGCTTGAACGTTGTCTACCGAAAGGTACGGTTCGAGATTCCACTTCGACTCTTTCGCTCATGATGCTGTGTTAGAAATATTGCGGGCGAGAATTTGCGCTCGCTTTAACCATCATCTCGTCATTTCAGTTCTGATACGTCCCACTGCTGGGGGTCGAGTCTTTTATACAATAGAATGGAATTTATACTGGTATACCATGCTGATCAGACGTGTTGGTTGAAGGTTTTTAGGGATTTTTGGTATTATATCAGTCAGTCATCTTTTACGATACCCTGGGGTAATTTTACCCCAGGGTATTAGCACGTGGCCACCGAAGACAAAGATCGGGTACCGGTGGCCCGCTCGCACGGCGAAAAGAGGTGTTTGCAGGGTGGGTCCATGGGGTTGCGCACCGCCTCTTTTATTGCCCCGGATGGATTTGTCACATCCACGGTCCACCCTGAGGAAAAAAAAAACAGAAAAAAAAAGGGTATTAGCACGTGGCTACCAAAGACAAAGATCGGGTACCGGTGGCCCGCTCGCACGGCGAAGAGAGGAGTTTACATGGTGGGTCTACGCGGTCACGCGTCGCCTCTTCCGTCGCCCCAGCCCGATTTGGCGGGACGAAACCACGTCCATAGTCCACCGCAAAAACAAACAAAAAAGAAAGGGTATTAACACGTAACTTCGTGAGGTGATGGAGCAAGATTTCAATTCACCAAAACCTATCTAGGTTGTGATGAATTGAACTCTTGCTCTATTACCTCATGAAGAATGTTTTACCGACGACTCTCAAATTCTAGATGACCCCTACAGCTATAGGTATATACGTACCTAATATACATGTTGTAAACGTTGATGTTAATTACTGTTTTTAGTGTTAATTGAAGTTAAATAAAATTTAAGTTTAAGTAACACCTATCGTGTCATATTTGACAGATAGCAATGATTTTGTATACCATATATTGACTTAAGTTTTACTTGAAGTTTAGTTTGTTGGTGAACAATGCCAGTAGTCTACTCTTATCTATTATATATATATGAATTGATATCATAGTTGAATTGATTGGTAGCTGTACTTTTATATTATAAATAATTATATAATTTTTATTTTTTTAATATAGGCCATTATGCCTTTGAAGTCAGTTGAGTTACTTTTTAAAATAAATTCATTAATAAATAATAGATTGAGATAGATTATTTCTTTATGAAATTACTGTACTCATCATGGAATTATTTATATATTTAAGGCATAGGATTAGGACTAGGACGGTATAGGACATAAACCTTGCCATGCGTAGTTAATATAATCACCACGCTTGCTGTTATTTTTGATAGATTGACTGTCAATTATCTTTGTAGGTAATCCTTTAACTTGATTATACGACGTCCAAGGAAAATTATGGATTAGTAATACTGTGTCTTTACTAAATTCATCGCTATAATTTTAGTGAGGTACCTATATGACGTATATGTGCAACAGTGGACATAAATAGTTCACTGAAAATTATGTGTAGGTATTAGTTGATGTATGAACTTGCATTTATCATGTTAAAGTCCAACGCTGTAAGTCCCAACGCCACACTTGAATATAATTTCCAATTTCTCTTTAAAAATTTCACAACGGAATGCAAATTAATCATATAACATTGTGTCGAACTCGAAATTTCCTAAACCGCGCGCGCGCGAGGCAAGGTCGCGTGACGTCACAACATGGCCGCCGCTCGAGTTCGTTCCTCCGAGAGTGCGCGCCGCGTGTGTTCGCGCCAACTGTGTTAGGGTAGGCAACGCTTGACAACACTCATACACACTAATAATATTCTCCACCTTCTCCAATTCTTTGTACGTTTGGAATATCTACATAGAGTACTTGTTCTTGGTACCCGAAAGGGGTTAACAGAAGGGCCCTTTCGCATGGAAGACCACCAAGGTCAAGGAATTGGTACCAGTGGCCAGTCCAATGGCGAAAGGAATACCTTGGGTCATAAGGCTGTACACCGCCCTTCCATCGCCTCCAAGCGATACACCTCACCTCCAGACCATAGACTACGCAAAAAAAAAGCGTGATTCTGTTTATGATATCTTGTTCAGCTCGTCTGTAATTTTTTAAATTATATTTTGAATAACAGAAATATGTCGTGGTTCGTAGTATGTCCCATCCTAGTATCTAATACTAAACATATTGTGTTTTTTATGTAAAAGAAGTACATTATTAGATTTATTTCAAAGAAATATAAAATTGACAGAATGCAAATACTCTTATAAGACCTTACAAATAATTTGCTTATTTAACAATAAGTCTGTTGCTTCTCGATTCAATACACAGCGTATTGAAGAGGCGATAGAGCGAAATCGAGGCTCTAAAGTGTTTGCACGAGATTTATCTATCGAGCAGAGCTGAATGACTAAGCTGAAGACTGATAACGGTACTGTCATTTTATCCTAGAGTGAGATCTTGGGAGAGATCGAAGGGTTCTATAATTATACAAATCATCCCTGAACCCTGTTGTCGGTTTAGTCCAAGACCTCAAATCTATGCTCTCGGCACTATATTGAAGAAATCCCGGACGTCAGCTTGTACGAAATCAGAATGGCTCTGAAACAATTAAAGAACGGAAAAGTATCGGGAGATGGGGGAATTACCACAGAGTCCCTGAAGGCAAGCGGCAACCTAGTTAAAAACTAGCCCTGCAGAAGCTGTATAATTCTGTCATTCTCGAGGGCGACGTTCCAGGGTCGTGGACTGGGAGAATGGTGGTGCTGTTTTTCAAGAAGAGCGATAAAACGCGAAAGCTCGGATACTTCCAGCCGCCTGAACAAGCTGGATTGTGAAAGGGTACCATAGACTACATCGACACATTACGCTAGATTATATAGAAGACCAAGTAGTATAATCGGCTTTTGTATCTAGCGGTCTGTAGAATATCAGAAAGCTTTTGATTCTGTTGAAACTTGGGCTACGTTGCAGTTCCTTCAGCGGTACCAAAATATCTATCGATATTTCGAAGTGCTGAAGTTTTTATATAGAAACACGACTATGTCAGTCCGCATCTGGAATAAAGATTATGAAACCGATCCAGTTGCAGAAAGGTGTGAGACAGGGTGATGTTATCTCTCCGAAACTATTCAACACTGCATTGGAAGATGTCTTCAAGCTCTTAGACTGTAACTGACTCCGGGCGGGCCACCGAAGTCAAAGATCGGGTACCGGTGGCCCGCTCGCACGGCGAAGAGAGGTGGTTGCAGGGTGGGTCCATGGGGTTGCGTGCCGCCTCTTCTGTCGCCCCGGACGATTAGTCGGAGCGCGACCACATCCATGGTCCACCTTGCGGGAAAAAAAAGACTGTAACTGACTCGGCATCAACATTAATAGCGAATACATCACTCACATTCGATTGATGATATCGTAGTCATGGCAGAATCCCTGAAGGACCTTGGCACCAAGCTCAACGACCTCTGCAAGATATCCCAACTATTAGGTCTGGACATGAACATGGACAAGATGAAAGTCCTGTCTAATGCTCATGTCATTTTTGTACTTGTCCTGGTTGGGAATGCAATTCTCGAAGTTGTCGATCACTATGTTTACCTAGGACAAATAATTCAATTAGATAAATCCAATTTCGAGAAAGAAGTCAGCCGACGAATCCTACTCGGATGGGCAGCGTTTAAGAAACTTAGAAGGATCTTCTCGTCTAATATTCAGCAGTGTCTAAAAACAAAGATTTATAACCGGTTTCTAAATGTCGGCCTCCTAAAGGCTCAAAGTTGCCCAGCATGCTAACGGCCTATGTTCGGTATTTCTCTACGTGATAAAATCAGGAATTCGGAAAGCCGTAGAAGTAAGGTGTAATCAACATAGTCCGAAGAATTATCACATTGAAGTGGCATTGGGCAGGCCATATTGCTCGTCGAACCGTCAAGTTTGAAGTCAGAGTTTTGGCGGGAACGTGAAAGCGTCATATGGTGGTCTTGTATTATATTCAATATCTTAATATTTTGAATGATTTCAAATGCAATGATAATTTATAAAAAAAGATTTGTCATATAATGACCCATTACTGGCAACAATAGGCTCTTATTAGTAGCTGGTTGCCATTACAAAAAAAAGAAGCAGAAGAACACTGACATAAGGTATAAATCGCGGCAGACTTTAAAATTAGGTGTGCTTTATTTTAAAATTTATTTGTTATCATCATTATCATCATCACAGCTCATATATATCCCACTGTTGGGCTCGAGCCTCCTACACAATAGGAGGGAAATTGACCTACTATACCACGCTGGTCAGACGTGTTGGTATAGAGTTTTGTTTTGAGTTTTTCTTTTCTTGCGTAGATGTTATATGCGTTTTATATTCTTTAGTCGTCTCGTACGACCACCCACGGGTAAGATAGGGGGTGGTGAATTGTATTCTTACTTTGTCACCACACGGAAAATGTTAATAACTAAACTGTAATTCTCCATTACTTAAACTCCTACTTACTCTAGAAGGAAGAATTGCTCTGTCTTAAACACACCAAACTGTACTAACAAATATTTTTTACGTGATTTTTTCTTAACAACTTAATTATCTCTTGTGAGAATTAAATAGAAGGTCGGGTATAATCATCATCATATTGCTCTTATCACCAATTATTTATGGTCGACGTCATACTCTTCATATATTGTACATATTATAAATAGTTTTGACAATAGTTGTTATGACCAACCGTCTGTGTGACGTCACACACCACTACTTGTGAATGTAATTGTTGACAAGACAAAGATCAAAGGTTGATAGTATTCGTAGCCACACAGCAAATACTTAGAAAGGCTTGGTTCGGAAATTTTCTCTTTCTATATTGTTACCAGATTAATTCCCTGAGTATCTTCTATGAAAATAAAAACTGATTGTATAGAAGGAATGAATGAAATTACAGGTATCAAAAGACATTGTCACCACACCTTGCAACAACCCTGGGCGTTGTAAAAACTAAACTACTTTAAATTTTGCTAAAAAGTTGCCATTTTGACTGTCAAACGTGGCGATTGTATGATTACCCCCGCTTCTTGAGAGGCATATCCATCAGAAGACTATAAGATTGTAGACGGATAGACCTAAAGAATATAACATAATGAAAGAAGGATGTTAGATTATTGGCCATGCTGTCCACCCAGAGCATGGTATGCTGTTATTTCTCCATCTGTCATAAATAATTACGAACTCAGAGCTATCTTAGTCATGCTGGACCTATTGGGCAACATTTTTGAGCTTAGTGGCAAAATACAAAAAAGAATAACAAGATTTTTATACATCTATTTTATAGGCTTGGAGCGGTTACAGTAAATTCTTTAACACCCTTATCATTTCAGCTTTAGTTACGTCCTATTGCCATCCTCAAACCTTCACAATACTAAGAAAATTGACCTACTATACCACGCTAATCCGACGTGTTGGTATATAGTTTTATTCCTAGTTTACTTTCACTTGTACCTATATATGCTCCGATTGTTCGGACATGTGGAAAGAATGCCGAACGAACGTCTGGTTAAGAAGATATATAATGCGAAAGTGGAAGGATTTAGGTACCGGGGAAGACCGAGACTAACCTACCTAGACCACGATTGGTCACGTACTGAAGGAAGGTGGAGTCAAGAGTCTCCGAAACCGGCGAGCATGTATGAAGAGAATTATGAATGTTGAGGAAGCGAGTGAAGTATGCAAGAATAGAGTTCTCTGGCACTCTGTTCTCTCTGCCTACCCTGCAAGGGATATGGCGGGATGATATGTATGTATGTACGTATGTATATATGTTATATGTATATGATATCACTAAGTCACCCTTTACAAAACCCACAGACAAAATAAGGGAGTAATAATTTGCATTTTTACTCTATTAACAAACAGTAAAATATCCTAATCTTGGAATAAAAAGACTAAAAACTAATCCTTGTAATGCCGTCCTGACTTTACAAAGACACACACAAACAGAGTACAATTAATTGTTGATGGCATAAAGTATCTATTGTAATGCATAAGAATCGAACCCTTATGACCTTCATCACGGGTACGATGTAGGAGTATCGTTATTCCATTGGCTTGCAAATATCAAATGACAATTTCCATGCGAACATTTTGATATTCTGATGAATTTGATCAGACCGTTGACCTCAATATATTTATTGAATAAGATTGACTTAAATAAATGTTAGAAGGGTGATGGTAGATATTTTAAATAAGCCCAGTCTTTCTTTATCATCATCATCATTACAGCCCATAAACGTCCCACTGTTGGGCTCGGGCCTCCTCCATAATGGGAGGCAAATTAACTTACTATACCGCGCTGGTCAGACATGTTGGTATAGGGTTTTGTTTCGAGTTTTCCTTCTCTCGCATAGATGTTATATGCGTTTTATATCCCATAGTCACCTCGTACGATCACTCATGGGTAAGATATGGGGTGGTGAATAGTATTCTTACTTCCTCACCACACGGAAAAGACTTTCTTATTACATTATTAATATTAGGGGCCGTCCATTAATCACGTGAGGTTTGAAAGGGGGGAGGTGTTTGACAAAAATCACGAAATATCACAAGGGCGAGCTGGCTGTAGTAAGATATCACGTCTATTTGTTTTTTCGTCAAACGCTGCGATTTTTAAACGAAAAAGTGGCGTGTGGTGTGACTTTGACTTGCTGTTGCCAGGCAACGAACGAAGTTTAAAGTAGGTGATCTGTATAAAGACCTTTTTGCGAAGTATAAAAAAGCAAAAAACCGAGAATATAATGAGCTGTGGGCTACTTCTTTGTAGGTACCTACTCAAAATTCACGTGATCTTAGTCATAGTCTTAACCCTCACCGCGTATTACCTACCAAGGGGGAGGGAATTCAAAAATGCTAAAAAAAGATCACGTGATTAACGGACGTCCCCTTAGGTGGAATATCTTTTACCTAGCCGAGGCCGCGAGTGACTGGACCGGGGAATTAGTGCGTCACCCGCCGAGAGGCTGACCGCGCGAGGAAGGACCGACGTCCTCCCCGGGAAGGACCCGTCACTCAAGGAGAGGGTACCCTTCAGGGGTATAATAACTTTTACAATATGTACTATGAAAGAAGAGTACATATTGTATCGACCCCAAGCAATTGGGATACGAGTAGGAGAATGATGATGATGCATGAATGATTTTTAGCATTTTTTAACCTCTCCTCCCCCTTGGTGATACGTGGTGAGGTTTAAGACTATGAATATTTATATATGACTATTTATGATCGGCCACTTGTCTGATATCACACATTACTTCAGAATGTAATTGTTCACCAGATGGCATCAGATATAGTTGGTACAGGTTATAGAGCTCTTAGCAGTCTGCTATAACACCCAAAAGCAGACTGCGAAGCATTCGTTAGGTACCTAAAAATTGATATTTTTGAAACATGAAGGAATTTTTTGAAGTGTTAACTTCTTATGAGAGTATAAACCGCTTCGTTACGTAACGCGTAACGCCGCCAGTCTGTCTGGCTTCCCTTTCTCTCACGCATACGGCAGCGGTTGGTAGGCTCCTCCTATCTCACTCTAACCCACAGCTCTAACCGTATTAAGATGTAATGTTACAAGATTTTATTAATAAATAACCTTTCCTTATGGGCCGTCCATTAATCATGTGACCTTTTTTTAGCATTTTTAACCCCCCTCCCTCGCCCTTGGTGATACGTGGTGAGGTTTAAGACTATGACCCCCTCCCCCACCACGATCACTTGAATTTTAGTACCTACGAAGAATTAGACCACAGCTCATTATATTCTCGGTTTTCTTTTTCCTTTTTTTATAAAATTTATATAATATATTTTTCCTTTGCAAAAAGGTCTTTATACAGATCACCTAATTTAAACATTGTTTTAATGCAAAACGTACGAGGTAACGGTTTACGCATATGTATTCGGCGCCAAAACAACAGAATAACTGGCGACTGACATGCCGTACCAAGCGGTCGTCATCGGCGCGTGAGGACTTCGTTTGTTGCCTGGCAATGGCATGTCAAAGGCACACTACACGCCGTTTTTCTGTTTAGAAATCGTGCGGTTGATGCGGTGATAATTTACTACACCCCCTCTCCCTCTTGTGATATTTCGTGATATTTGTCAAACACCTTCCCCCACTTTCAAGCCTCACGTGATTAATGGATGGCCCCTTACATTATTATTATATTATGATACATAACATTTAAGTAATAACCTAAGATTTTCTCAAGTTAAACAATTTCAATATTAAATAGTTCAACTTAGATTAGCTTTTTTTTGTATTGTGGTATGACTTTATCAACATACAATTTATCATCATCATCATCTCAGCTTATATATGTTCCACTGTTGGACTTGGGTCTCCTACGTAATGGGAAGATAATTGTCCTACTATATCACGCTGGTCAGTCGTGTTAGTATAGGGTTTTGTTTCGCGTTTTCTTTCTCTCGCATAGATGTTATATGCGTTTTATATCCCATAGTAGTCTCGTACGATCACCCACAGGTAAGATAGGGAGTGGTGAGTTGTATCTTTACTCCATCACCACACGGAAAACATACAATTAACTATGACAAATAACACACAGACTGAAAACAACGATGTGTGAATCACACAAATTATATTGTCTTGAACCCAGGACACTGCCAAACTTAACCATTACGCCATCTATTCAGTTAAAAGTCAAATATTACCTGTGACGTTTCCTTCTCAGGGGACGAAGTCGTGAGCTTGTGAATAAATAAAACAAACATGGCCATTACATTTAGCGGTAAATTCGCAACACACTTGCATGTAATACGTGTTATTGATGACGCAGACAAACGAACAGACACCACCATTCACCGTGTCTATAGACTATTCAAACAATCCGAAAAAATCTGATAAGAAACTCCTCTGAGTTTCTTGCCAGATCTTGTTGGTTTGGCATTTTTAAATTACTTTTTTTTTTAATAAAATTATATGTATTACAAGTTTAGCAAGTAGGTTTTAGCTCCAGTATAATGCTCGCCCAGGGACGTCAAGGATTCAGTACCAGTGGCCCATTGGTGATGGGAGGGAATACGTTGATTTATAATGTCACACGCCGCCCTTACGTCGTCCCAGACGGAACGGACGTCATGTGTCCAGAATATGGACTGCCAAAAAAACTGTGAAGCAAATACAAGAGCAAAAAATATGAAAAAGTCGGCCAATTGCGAGTTGTACTCGCGCACGAAGGGTTCCATAAAACTAAATAAAAAAATCAAGTTTGTTGTATAGGAGCCCCCCTTAAATATTTATTTTATTTTATTTTTAGTACATATTTGTTGTTATAGCGGAAATAGAAATACATCATGTGTGAAAATTTCAACTGTCTAACTATCACCGTTCTTGAGATACAGCCTGGTGACAGACGGACGGACGGACAGCGAAGTCTCAGTAATAGGGTCCCATTTTTACCCTTTGGGTAAGGGACCCTATAAAGCATATATGCATAGAATTTAACTCTGAAGAGGATGGAAAATTAAAATGGTTGCCCTTTAATATGAAACTTTCCCCTCAATGATGTTCTTTTACGAGACAGTATAACATTTAATCTTCACCCAAATGAGTCATAGATCTGAAGCTTCGAATCCCACCTCGCTGAAGGCAAAGACTTGCTGTTATCAATTTACTATCAGGTGGACTGCTTTTCAGCCATAGAGGCATTAAAAAATTTACTGTATCATATGTTAACACAAAATACTTACGAATATTACCAACCCTTACTAGCTCGTGGATGTCGTAAAAGACGATTAAGAGCTTCGGACCTGGGCCAACTCTACCTGATGCCGTCAGGTCAATAATTACATTCCCAATGAGGGTTGACGTCAGGCAGGCAGCCGGTTATAAAACTATTGCCAGTAACTATTGCAATATGTACGATGGAAGCAGAGTATGTATGTATATATTGCGTCAACCTCAAGTAATTGGGATAAGAGCAGGCGAATGATAATAATGATATTATAACTAAAAAACTGCTGGTCAGATCTTGATCTTTAAATGGAATCACATGGGAAGTGCCAGTTTTCAAATAAATCAGTTCACATTGTTATAGGCTTAATACTTAAAACTTTACAGTTAGAATTGTATTAAACGATGACACAACCTTGTTATTTAAATTACTGAAATTTAGCATTTAATATGCTTAATTATTTATAAAATCCGATTACGAAATGAAAAATGATGTCACAAGCGGGATTCGAACCCGCGCCTATTGGGATTCCGGCTCAAACATTGTCGGGTAGATAGCATACCGTCACCTTAAGACGTAAATATAATACGAAGTGAAATTTGCATGTCCTACAATTAGTCACGGTGGTGTAGTGGCAGCACGATTGGGCCGGAATCCCAATAGGCGCGGGTTCGAATCCCGCTTGTGACATCATTTTTCATTTCGTAATCGGATTTTATAAATCAGTTCACTTTGAAAAAGTTATGTGTTAGATAATATTGGTTTGTATTTGATTTTTAATTTCATTTAATTCAAATTTATGGATTTGTAATACTTGCGTAAACATTAGAAATCATTATGAGTTAATAAACAAAAAAATACAAACGAATTTAGTACTTCCTTTTTTGAAGTCGGTTTGAAATTTAGTATAACTAGTGAAGTATGGAAGGTCGCTTCCTCTCCTAATCGAAGAGGTATATGTCCATCATTGAGACGTTTATGGTATGACCAGAAATAAGAAAAGATGAAAGAAAAAAAATATAATCCTATCTATATATTCATAAGCCTGTGGACGTCTACTGTTGAACAGAGATCTATCCTTGATTGGCGTTAGCGAACACACTTTACGAGAGGAACCCGCGAGGGTAAACCGCCGGGCGGGCCACCGAAGTAAAAAATCGGGTACCGGTGGCCCGCTCGCACGGCGAAGAGAGAGGATTTTACGGTGGGTCTATGGGGTCACGCGCCGCCTTTCCGTCACCCCGGACCGATTCGGCGGGGCGAGACGCATCCGTAGCCCACCAATAAAAAAAAAGGCTTTATAAGGTCCCTAGAAGAGTGCTGACCTCTCAGCCCGTTTTCATGACTCCCACATTGTGTTCTAGTTGTGACGGCGGAAGAACGACAACTAAGGGATACAATACGCAGACAGCATCTATGAAAGAGAAGAAAACTCGAAATAAAACGCTTTATCAACACGTCTGGTCTGCGTGGTATAGTAGGACAATTTCCTACCTATCATGTAAAAGGCTCGACCACAGCAGCGGGACGTATATGAGCTTAGATAATGATAATAGTATTCTAATCCTATCAAAATATGTGCAAATAGTTTTGTCTCTATCTATATATTTGAAAGTCTGTGAATATATTTTTCGTGTATTGTGACGTAATCAATTCGAAGCATACGCTAGTTTATGTAACCTTTTAAAATTGCTAATTTTTTGAATAAAAAAAATGTGAATATGTATTTTTGTATATTTCTTGTGACGTTTGCGAATGAGTAAGATATTAGGGTAATAAATTCAATTAAATATTCACTCCTCCCGTATCAGAAGCATTGGGCATAGTAAAAAAAAACAGATAGTTGTCTGTAAAGTTGGTTTACGGATGATATTTTTACGTAATAACGTAAATAAACGTAAAAAACATTTATGAAAAATTGCATACTTTTATGAATTGAACAATCACAAATAATGGACACCACATTAGGTTTTCACTTCACTTTATAAACAGTTTGAGCAAAAATGCTTTCGCATTATCTGATTGTTAGCATTTCTGAGTGTAATGAAATTTATTAACCAGATTCAATGAGTCTGGTTATTTAATTGCAGACCCTCAGTCTTTCACGTTCAATGGTGGATGTAGACCTAACTCGTAGAAAGCACTTCATATGAGGGAATAGTTGTGTATTAGCCCCGCTTAGCGGTGTGGTGATTGCACTGAGGAGTTATACGTTTCCCAGGAGTTAGCTAGTGTCTACTCTCCTAATGATCCCCTTAGCCATTTTTTACGACGTCCATGCCTAAATAAGGGGTGGCAACAATGATATTCTAATCATGTCGCCATACGAGAAAGTTCAATACGCAGTTTTTGTAGATTAGTGTTTTAGAATTTGGAATTCGATCCAAAATGGATGGGAATAGAAAAGTAAAAGAATCATAATTCAGTTTAAAAAAATAATCAAACTTGTGGCAAAGTTTTGGCAGGCTTGCGAGGTATACAAATCAGAGAGACACCATCATTCTCCTACTCTTATCCCAATTACTTGGGGTCGATACAATATGTACTCTTCTTTTATAGTACATTTTGTAGAAGTTATTGGCAATAGTTTTATGACCGGCAGCCTGCCAGATGTCAACCCTCATTAGAAATTTATTATTGATGAAACGGCATCAGATTGAGTTGGCCTAGGTCATTATAAGGCTCTTAGTCGTCTTTTACGACATCTACGAGCAAAGTAAGGGTTGGTAGTATTCGAAGTCGCTACCACAAACCAGAGAGACACCAGTTTTCTAAAAGCTATAACGTATAAAGAAATAAACTCTTGTATTGTAAACGCATCGACGTTCTCTATAGAAGTTAGGTTTCTACACGCAGAGGATCCATCAATAAATATCACTCTTGGCAGACAAATTGGCTGTGGTACTACAATAGATAGATGCTATGTTACCCAGGAAAATCCTGGTTCCCATTTTCCTAGTGTTCCTTTAGGTCTTTAGGACTCCCAAGACATAGTAGTACATATTACCACTTCTATAACGACTGTAAAGTAGGATTTACAATACTATAAATGACAACGAGGTTTGAGCCTCACAAAGTTCCGGAAATTTAATAGTCTTGAGACAAGCAACAAATTTGTCAAACGATACTTTTAAAACACAGTTTTTAATTTTGTTTGTTTGTTTATCTGTTTGTTTCGTGTAATCTATGAACTCGCTGAACTGATTTGAACGATACTTACGGGACACGATAGCTAACGTTAAAATCAATTTAATAGTGGTAGGACCATGCTGTGGACAGTTCTGTCTACAGCCGCGGGCCGGTCCGTTCGGGGTAGTACCACACTCTCGCAGAAGATCGACGTATGAGTAATGGTAACATGCTATTGTGCTTCGTTCGGTGAGCGAGAGAGCCGGAAGCTTAACTGGGATGGGTTTGGGGTTTGTAATGGTAGGCAGCGGTCTAGCTGTACCTTTGGTATTGAAAAGGTTCGTCGGCGGCAGTGACACTTACCATCAGGTGTGCTGTTTGCTTGTTTGCCACCACAAGCAATATAAAAAAAATCAGTGTCGTAAAAATATAGAAATCATGAAAATGTGAACTATCTACTTCTATTTATAAAACCCGTTTATCTACTTCTAATCAAATAGTTATTCATCTCTGCTCACCCTTATCTTAGCTCATATACATCCCACTATTGGGCTCGAGCCTGCTCCACAGGAAGAAACACATTGTCCATATTGGTCGACAGACTTAAGTTGGATTTAGAGTTTTCTTTTTCTTGAGGTTGTTTGTTATTTTTTAATCGATTTTATAGAACAGGGTCTATAGGGTTTGCTAAAATATATAGATAATATCATACATAACTTTTTAACTTTATAATATGTAATTTAAAAAGTAAAATATTTCATTGCCTTTGCGCTGAACCAAAAAAATTAAAAAAATAACTGTCCACATTACGCCTGTGTGTATCATAGACCAAATTCATCGAGGGGATATTCTGTTCCGCTCTTACATATGATAGCGTCTCTTTTAAATTGCGTTTAGTTACATCGGGACGGATGGGGGGATTTATTTTATTTTTTTTTTAACGATCGATGTTTTTTTTTACGATTCGTTTTGGGGTTGATACTTTTTCGATTTTTATGTCTACCCTTTCTTGTGCGTTTATTAGATTAGTGAACGCAGTGTGCCTAATGAAAGGGTGTAGATTTTACTTGATTTAGCATGTTATTTATATGATGATAAGTAAAAAATATAATTTAACATCCCTTCTTTTCCTCATCATCATCATCCAGCTCTTATCCCAATTTCCTGTGGTCGATGCAATATATCTACTCTCCTTACATCGTAAATATTGCAAATAATATTAGCAATAGTTTTATGACTGGCTGCCTTTCTGACATCAATCGTCCTTGGTAATGTAATTGTTGATCAGACTTCATCAGATGTAGTTAATTTAAGTCTATGTAATCCTATTAGTCGTCTTTTACGACACCCACGAACAATGAAAGTATTGGTAGTATTCGTAGCTGCTACTACACAGCAATTTTTTTCCTTTCTTTCTTGTAGGCATCATAAAAGATGATTATGGAATGTAAAAAAGTAAGTAATTCGCCTACATAGATGATATCTACATTTTATATTTCTTAGTCGTCCTTAACGACAGCCACATGGAAGAAATGGGGTGGTAAATTGACTTACTCAATTGCCATAAAGAAAGTACCATTAGCTATATTTTTGTTAGCTACTTACCAAGTATTTTACAACTGGCTGCTATTCACTATTGGATTATCTCTTTCAATGATTCAAAAGTCAATAAAAGAGAGCAGAAGGTTTTCTATGCCGAAGAATTTTATGATTATAAAATCTAATTAGTCTTTTTTGTTATTTTCAGATACTGAACTGCAGATCTATCTAGGTAAGTGTAAATATTTGACATATTTATCATATATCTACTTATTCTTTTTTTTTAACCATATTTATCGATACATATTGCAACCAGACTCGAAACAACAGTTTGTGAATCACACAAAGTATTGTATCTACTGCATTTGTATCGAACCCATAACACTGCCACGCTAGGTTAATGCCTTAACCACTACACAATCTGTGCAGCCAATTTACTTTTCCTTTGTCAATGTACCTACTGTAAGGCGACTAATACTATACTAATATTACCTATACTACTTTCGAGTAGGAGTCATAAAAATCGGCCAAGAGATCACCAGAAGATCATTCCCCTTCCTCATGCATTAGAATTTTCTTCAAAATGATAACATCAATTGTAATCGCAAACTCGACTATCAAGCTTGACAATTATGACATAGGATAGTTAAAGTGTGTTGCTTTTTTTTTTACTTTGGTCTTGATACTTCACAGTCTTAAGACTGTCATTTCCACCATTTTTAAGGACCCAATCTTAGATTGGGTACTTGAAAATGGTGGAAATGATCAGAGTCGTCTACTGTAAATTGTCTGCCCTGAAAAATATTAAATTGACTAAATGAATGCCTGAATATTAATAAATCGACTTGTGTTGAGCATTTGATTAATTAAATATCAAAAATATTAAGTGATCCACAAATAGTTGTTACTATATTAGTTACATTTTCTACCCGTTAAATGTATCAATAATTTATACGATATTCTTTGACAGAAACAAGCTTGATTGTTTTAATAGACAAAAATATGACGTCTAAATCATCAACTAACTCGTTTGCAAAAGTTTCTATGATTACAGGGGTTTCCCAAGGTACAAAATTAGTGCCTATACTTTCACTATAGTAAAATCTGCAATAAGAAAACTTTAATCATAGATATTGTTGAATCAACAGCACAAATCAGACTGCAAGGCGACTCTTGTGTAACGAAAGTTGATCAGCAAGCAATCGTTACACACGTCGATGAATTTGATACTTTGTACTTTAAGAAGCGTTAGCGTAATTGCATTGAATGTACCGCAGTAGCGTGGCTTATGACATGCTTTATATACTTATTAGATCATTAAATTCATGACTTTATTAATGATGAGCAGGAGTTTTCTGTATGTAAAAATAATAGAAAGTTGTTAGGATATAGATCTTTTTGCTTTTTTTTAAACAACCTTTTTTTATCAGGTTATAGTCTGGATACAACTCTTATTATCCACCTGGAAGCTGGCTACGTGCGGCTATAACCCAATCTATTATCTTCCCGTCGCCATTGGGCTGACCACTGGTGCAGATTTCTTGACCTTGATATATCATAATCACAATCTCAACTCATACACGTCCCACTGCTGGGCTTCCAAAATAAGTAGGAAATTATGCTACTGTACCACGCGCGTTAGATGGGTTGGTATAGGATTTTGTTATGAATTTTCCTTAACGAATATCAATATAACCCAGTCTTAAAACCTTAATCCCTTATTAGGGAAACCCATTAAGTTTTTTTGCCTACTTGAGAGTCATTCAGAAAAGCAATCATTACGAAAAAGTTGTATATTATATTAAATACGTAATCTCTGTATTTTATGGTACCTACGGTTGACTGTCAACTGCTTTTAAAAGATACCACTTTATTCCTCCATCCATCTGCCCATAAATATACCTACCATAGTCTACTGTTGGATATCTTTCAATATTCTTCAAAACACTGACATTTTAGGCATGCTTGATAGGTTTTTTATTGCCTATGATGTCCCACGAGCATGCAGCACACATAAGAGAAAATGCTACTGCCGCTTATGGACCTTAGTAATACCAGGGCACAATCAGGCAAGGGTGGATCAAGTTTGCAAGTTAACGATCACATACTTACTTAGTTATTTTGTCTAGGCATGACAATTTCCAATTTGATTGCAATTATAATTCTAATTCAAAGTATTTTACGTCAAAATATATTTAATTAAATATTTTTTTATATAGGGGTTGATAGAGACCTAGTCCTTTTGGTTTATGATCTCCATGACCCTCCCTGGATCCTCTTTTGTAGCTACGCTGCGTACTTGAAGAAGATGCCCTTTTTAAACCTTGTTGCCTTTCAGCTCTTTGGTCTATAGTACAAAGCTTACCCCATATTATTCCAGTAAAGGACAGGTCCCTTTTAGTTACCTAAAATTTTAATTTTTAGATGAAGAAAAGTAATTGAAATCAATGTCATGCGTCACTTATATTGACTTAGGTGTTACTTAACATTTAGGCATCGTCTATAGCAAAATTAATTGACAATTATATCGTAAAACCGTTTTAAGTTTTAGAAAAGATATTTTAATTTATTTTTTTATATAATAATTAGATTATATTATCTATTTATATTTACATATCAAATGTAAACCTACGTTATTTGATTGTAGATTACATAACCCACTTGAAATTTTTTCGCCTTTCTTAGCAGGACCGGACCGGGCATGCCCGATCTGGACCGGATAAGGTATGTAACGCAGAAGATATATCTGGACCCGATCAGGAAAACCTTATCGGGTCCAGATTAGGCATTCCTGATCGGGTCCGGATGAAATTTTACTGATCGGAACCAAATCAATCATCTGCGTTATATCTTGCCTGATCCAAAACGAGTATGCCCAGTCCGGTCCTTTAAAAAAACATGAATATCTTAAAGAACATGTTTAATAGATAAAAATATAAATTAATATATGACGTAGGCAGCGAATGCAGTGCTATATTCTTATCATAGAGAGTCCCAGTGAGCCATTCCAATTAGGGCGCAACCACCAGATGCTAACGACTTCAACTGTCGCCTGAAATGGCCTGAATTTCTCATTCATGACCTGATCGATCTGTTTTGATCTGATTCGATAACAACTAATTTAATATTAGGCGATGTCATTACGCTTCGGAGAATCTTAACACCGCGATTCAGATAATGACGTCATTTTACTAACGCCATCAATTTATTATGACCCAAAACATTAAATGTTAGAATGGTTGTTACAATATTATTATATTTATTTCTATCTATGTTTTCAAATGTACCTATTATTTATTTTTGTTTTTACTTTAAATATAAATTATTTTTATATTATTAATTAAACATTATTATTATTATTAAATACATATGATTAATTAAAGATTTCAGATTAATCTCCTCTGATGCAAATACAATTTACACCGTGGCATAAATATGACAATCATGATATGATACTTTTTTGAATTTTGATTGATATTTTTTTTGTGTTACGAACACTGTTTCTGATCCTGATATACTACATGCCTTACCATATACTTGATTATATTTTACATCAGGCTGTCCTTATTTGGTATAGACCTGGTCCTGATCCGGAATACCTTACCATACTTGATGATATTTCACATCAGGCTATCCTTATTTGGTCCTGATCTGGTCCTGAACCGGCATGCCTTACCATACTTGATGTTATTTCACATCAGGCTATCCTGATCAGGACCAGACCTGGTCCTGATAGGATTTGCCGGATCCAGCATGCCTCATTATATCCTGATCGGATCCTGATCCGGTACGCCTTACCATATCTGATGATATTACACAACAGGCTATCCTTATTTGGTCCTGACCTAGTCCTGATTTGGTATTCCTTACCATACCTACTTGATGATATTTCACATCAGGCTATCCTTATTTGGTCCTGACCTGGTCCTGATCCGGTATGCCTTACCATACTTGATGATATTTCACATCAGGCTATCCTCATTTGGTCCTGACCTGGTCCTGATCCGGTATGCCTTACCATACTTGATGATATTTCACATCAGGCTATTCTTATTTGGTCCTGACCTGGTCCTGATCCGGTATGCCTTACCATACTTGATGTTATTTCACATCAGGCTATCCTGATCAGGACCAAACCTGGTCCTGATAGGGTTTGCCGGATCCGGCATGCCTCATTCTATCGGGTCCAGATACATAATCTGGTTGAACCATACTTTTTTTCTAGTCGGGGAAATAGGTACATATCTTTAAGTAAATATAATTGAACTCCTAAACGGCTAAACCGATTTTGATGCAATTTTATCAGAAGTTTTTTTTTTGTGTGTTTAGCTAGATTCAAAATTGGTATATATCAACCATTGGATCCGATAGGTGGCGTTGAAATTAATATCAATGAATTATATTTTTAATATTTTTAGATTCTTATGGAACATCGTCTCTTATATAAGCTATTAGGTACCTACTTATAAATAATATCTATATTGTAGTGTTAGCTTTTAATTTTAAAAAAATATTTATATTGCATTTAATCATCATTCTCCTGCTCTTATCCCAATTACTTGTGGTCGATACAATATGTATCCGTATATATTACGAAAGTATTTGACCATAGTTTTATGACCGACTGCTTGTCTGACGTCAGCCCTCCTTGGGAATGTAATTGTTGACCAAACGGCACCAGATAAAGTCGGTCCAGGTCGATATAAAGCTCTTAGTCGTCTTTTACGACATCCACGAGCAAAGTTATGGTTGGTAGTATTCGTAGCCGCTACCACACAGCAAATAAATTCTATTTAATATAAATACAAAAATAAATAAAAAATAATGTCTGTTTTTAATGAAGAAATTGCAGTTATTTTTTTTATTAAATGCACATAAAAATATATTAAGGTGCCTACCTAAAATGGAAATACAATTTTAAAATGGAAATGCAAATTTTTCGATCAATCTGTTTGTCAATTTGTGCCGGCTGTTCTCCGAAACTGTTGAACTGATCATGATTTTTGACTTTCACTGGCTGATGACTGATGTTATGAGAAGTATTTTAAGCTACTTTTATTTAATAATTAATATTAGGGTTCTGGGAGAGAAAAAAAAGAATTGTGAAAAAATTTTAATTTACCGCATTCGCAACGACGACGTAAGAGAGCGAGTAGGTATGAAAGAGAGTATTGGTGTAAAGATGCGAAAGGGAATGCTCCGATGGTTCGGACATGTGGAAAGAATGCCGAACGAACGTCTGGTTAAGAAGATATACAATGCGAAAGTGGAAGGATGTAGGTGCCGAGGGAGACCGAGACTAACCTACCTAGACCAGATCGGTCATGTACTGAAGGAAGGTGGAGTCAAGAGTCTACGAAACCGGCGAGCGTGTATGAAGAGAATTATGAATGTTGAGGAAGCGAGTCAAGTATGCAGAGATAGAGTTCTCTGGCACTCTGTTCTCTCTGCCTACCCTGCAAGGGACATGGCGTGATGATATGTATGTATGTGAATAAATTTCAAAACAGCTGAAATGATTTTGACGAGATTTTCATTCTAAGATAGCTCGTGTTAAAACGAGTAACTTAGATTTTAATTCAATAAAAGAATTAGTGTTCCGTGAACTTCAGCTTTCTCTCAGCCGAGTCAGCTGCGAAATGTGGGGATGATGATCCATCTTTTGGATAACCCTTTATCTAATAGTTAACTTACATATTGTCTGATAGAACTTTATACGTAGGTACGAATACGTCTATACGTGTATTTGACTGCAATTCTCTCGAATTGCTGAACAGAAATTAATGATTTTTTTTTTGTGTATTTATTATAGGTATGTGGAAGAGAAAGTAATGTTATGAGGATAGTTTTAAATATGAATGTTGAAGGCTTTAGGGGTAAGGGAAGACCGAAAAAAATATGGATGCTATACCTACGTGAAGTATGACATGGATAGACAGAGAGTGACCATAGAGATGGTGTCTGATAGAACTTTATACGTAAGAATACTTCTATAAGTGTATTTGACTGTAATTCTCTCGAATGGCTGAACAGAAATTGATGATTTTTTTTTGTGTGTTTATTATACCTAGATATGTGGAGGAGAAAGTAATGTTATGAGGATAATGTTAAATATAAACGTTGAAGGCTTTAGGGGTAAGGAAAGACCGAAAAAAATATGAATGCTATACCTACGTGAAGTAGGTATGACATGGATAGACAGAAAGTCCATACCATAGAGACGGTGTCTCATAGGGTTGTATAGAAAGAGAGAA
Source organism: Lymantria monacha (assembly GCA_905163515.2). Lineage (NCBI taxonomy): Eukaryota > Metazoa > Arthropoda > Insecta > Lepidoptera > Erebidae > Lymantria > Lymantria monacha. Next base: position 12,448,464 of record LR991104.1, on the reverse strand, counting down.
TATATTGGGTCGACCCCAACCCCAAATAATTTGGGATAATAGCACAGGATAATGATGATGACTTATATTTATATGTGTAGATCCCAGGATAATATTGATTCACAATTACATCCGGTAGTTGTCGCTACAATCATCCTATAGTTCTTTAAATCTGTAAAAAAAAAATTGTTGCATTATTTTTTTCATTTCAATTTATTGCTGGACTTTATTATCGCTAGACTCGAACCTCCCTAAAAATAAAAGGGTAGGTACTTGACTGTACCACGCTCATCAACCGTGTTGATACCTACATATATGTTTTTATATCAAGTTTTCTTTCATGGTGAATTATATTCTTACTCTGTCACCTCTCCTCCCCTTATCTTCCCCTTGAATGTCGTAAAACACGACTAAGTGATATAATATTCATACCTACCTATAACATATATATATATATATATATATATATACAAGAGAAGGTAAACTCGAAGCAAAACCCTGTACCAACACGTCTGAGCAACGTGGTGTACCTACGAGGTCAATTTTCCTCTTATTGTGAAGTAGGCTTGAGTCCAGCAGTGGGACGTATGTGAGCTGAAATGATTTTCTTCCGTGCTGTATAATTCATCAGGTTTATAAAAAAAGGAAAATTTTAAAAATATCCTTTATATCCTGTCGTATCTATTATCGACGTGATATACCTAGTACCTAGGCCAATTTATTTTCTATTATAAAGTAAGGCCATCCCCAATAGTGGTATTTATGGAAGCTGTAAAGAAAAATATGCTTGTCTTTGGTGATAATATAGTTATTTAGGCTTAAAATAATTGTTGTAATTTAACATAGAGATAGTCTACAGGGCTATAGAACCTTTTGTATAAATAATTTAATTCTGTTTTGAGTTTTATTTTCGTTAATTTTTTCTAAAAAATAATTTATAAAATTAAGGTTGATGAAATCGATGTTAAAATCAGTTAGAATTTTTTTTTTTAATATTTAAAATATATGTAGATACCTACATGTATAAATTATTAATAATATCTTTATATAATAATCTATTATTAGTCCCCAGACGAGGAAATTTAAAAGGATTTTACCTATACCTATTATTTTAACTTTTTATAAATAATTATTATTTTGATTAATAGGTAGATATATTTAGGTATTATAAATTATAATTAATAATTATAAATTTATTTTAATAATATAATAATTCTGTAGAAAGAAATAATTAAATAGGTAGATAGATACCTACTACCTACACAAAGTGTTAGGCTAAAAATTACCGAAGTTTTTAATGATTTAAAAACATTATTTTTTATAATAATTTGATTATAAGTATCTACCTACCCAATATAGTAAAATAAGAGTATTATAGTCCTTACATACATAAGGATAGAGTGACAATTTATATATTTTTTTTAATTATTAAGAGACATCTAAACGACGATCAACTTTAATCTTCTATCAAATTAAGATATTATATTTAATTATGTTATTTTATTTTTAAATATTATTGCATATAGTTCTGTTTATTCAAAATGAAGTGTTTTATATCATTTTATTAAGATTTTTTTTAAACAAATACGGTTTAAATACTTGGCATACAACTACCGACGCGGCGTGCCAAAAACTATTATCAATAAAAATACTTCCACAGCAGATATTCGAATAAATATATATATCTGACCTTTAATATGACCTGTTTAGTATCAAATCGGGATGATTTCGAGAAAAGTGCAAGGATTTCTAAGAAAAAAATCCATTCTAAAAATAGCATAGCGCGATCCCAACACACAAATGGATATATAAATGAAAATAAAACAAAAAAAGACCATAAAGTTACATCCCAAACAGATGCCCGTGATTTCCTGAACTCAAAAGTGTATAATTTTCATCGAAAATCAAATGAAGTCGGCGGGAAAAAGCGGCCAATTTAAAAAAAGTCTGAGGTCGAGCTGCGCGCGCGCCTCGCACCGTTAACCATTGCAGACCGACCTTGCAGAAGCCGTGTCGTCTCACTCGCACGCGCCCGCCTACCTCACTGCCCCATCGAAGGCGAGAACGTACAAAGACCCTGAATTTTGATACTTTGTCTGGTATTTTTTTATTTGCTTTAAAAGGAAGTTATCATTTCCCGGGGAAATTAATATTGATTAGAGACGAGTAAAAGGTGTTAGAATTAGTGTAATATGATGATCGTATGACATTAAAAAGAATTATTAATGATACGAATATCTGTATAATTTATTTCAATAATAAATTAAACAAAATTGTGGCGGCAAACGTTTTTAGCGATGTTACTATTTCATTTTTATTACTTTTAATTGAGAGGAAAAATTCTATAATCACTAAAATAGGATTAATATTATAGAATGAATTGACAACTCTTTACTACGTAAAAATTACTGTGGTTTTAAAGATTTTTGCTCTGGAAAGTTAGGAATAACTTAGATTGATTTATTCATTTCTCAGTTAATAATGCTTGCATTGTGTCCAAAAGTTATTATAATTAAATTCATATCACATTATAACTAATGCCGAAGTCACATTTGTGGAATAAATTAGTCAAATGATGAATTATGCATAAATTAATGGCATATGAATTTTAATTTGTCCTCAGTCCGTACATAGGTTTCGTAGTGGGTACAAAGGTTGTGTAGTGTCTCATTAATGATGTAATTTGCATACATAAGGCTTTGTATTATATTGAACCTTGTGATAAATAAATGCTGTGTTATATTCTTGAGGTTATTTTTTATTTGTAAGCATATTTTCTTTATTTAGGATAGCATTAGTGACTCAAGGTGATAAATCAAAAGTATTTTCTTCAATAAAAAGGTATTTGTCGATCTTCCATAATAGTTTTTTATCATGTACCTGTAATAAAATTGTCTGCAATTGTTGTAATCTAGAGATAAATTGTAATAGTCATAGTCAAAAGGCAGCTTATTAGATGAATAAGAATTTATTTTAATAAAAATATTACCTATTCAGGTAGACAAATTGGAGATTCAAAATATTTGCAAAACAAAAAGTAAGTTACTACACTCTATCTCTATTTAATAACTCATTTAAATAAAAGATTGTGGGAAAGTCAATTACACAAGAAAAATGATACTTTTTACAAAGCATGGACGATATTTATATCCAGCAGACTGCTCAAAGCGTCGTACTTCACTGTAGCCTTGACTATAATAATGGAACCTGTTCGCAACAGAATATTCAATAATGAAATGTCGATAATTCATAGCGTTCATTTTGAAAAATAAATTTATATTTATGAATTTCAAAAGCTTATAACATAATATTATTAGTCATATTCTTTTCCAATTGCAGAATTTGAAGTTAAATATATATATATATATATATATATATATATATACATAAGCTTGTCTGTCTGGTTCTGCACAGTCATATCTCATCATTGATACCGTAAAAGCCGTAAACTTAGGAATGAGAGCATCAATCCAATAAAGTTTGCCTCAGAACAATTAGATGGTCATACATTAACTTCAAAAGCACTACATTAGAAATTATGCCCTATATGTTGAAACTTAAAGTTCTAACTATATTTTATATGTTAAAACATATTCTAATACTATTTTAAGAAAATAAGTGAGATTATTGCCATAGTAACAGTTTGTGAATGAATACCGCATCCTGCACTATGAAGTTATTTATATATAAATAATTTACATGTTTTGCAGATGGAGCGGCTGCCATCTTGTTTTGTATTTTGAATAATGTGAACATTTTAATATATTACACTCTTAGTGATACGTAAATGGCACTGAAGATTTTAAATGTTCAACGTAATTTACGAATGTAATCGAAATAATGTTAAAATACAAACATTTTTCGAATTTTATTAAAATATTTTAAAACCAATACAAAAAATTCTGATTCTGTGATACACCAGAAAGAGTCTAGATTGTTATTTTTAATATAGTTTCCCTTATGTTATGATAGTTTTTGTTAATTTGCCATATTATAAGACTAGAACAAATTAAAGTTCTTATAAAAATATTCGTGTTTGTAGTTTAGGCTACAAAACATGTTACCTATCTACATCATATATCAAGAATCTATAAAACCGTTTAAATATAGAGTAATAAGACGTCTGTAAATTCATAATCAGAACTTTTGGCACATTTATATAAACTAAATCTAGTCCTGTTTAGTTTTTATAGATTTGTAATTAAGTAATTGCATTTTCAATTATAGTTTATTGGTGTAATAAGCAAAGCAATTCATCCTTGAAACACTATTAACCCAGTACCCTTTTACATCCCTTTTCAAGGTTTCAATGTATCAACTTTACAATGTAATCATTTTCTCCCTTTTTATACAGAGTGATTCTGAAACTTTGAGTGATTCTGGACTTTGAAACCTGTGTGGTAGCGGCTACGAATACTACCAACTCTTACTTTACTCATGGATGTCGTAAAAGACGACTAAGAGCCTTATAACGACCCAGGCCAATTCCGTCTGATGCCGTTTGGTCAACAATTACATTCCCAAGGAGGGTTGACGTCTGGCAGGTGGCCGGTCATAAAAATATTGCCAATAACTTTTACAATATGTACTGTGAAAGAAGAGTTCATATTCTATCGACCCTAAGCAATTGGGATAAGAGTAGGAGAATGATGAGGCTTTGAAACATTTTCAGTAATTTATTAATAACCATACGGTGCTATAGTTTACACAACCAATCTCTAAGTAACATCTTTTGATAAAATACTAATAATTGTCAAAATTATGTTTATTTCATTAACCGTACCTTCCGTTCAAAATAAAATAGTCAGTTAAATTTATAAAAGATCATCCTGTATATAAAAGAATTAACTACATTTAAGCGTCGACTTTTTACATTGCATTCTTGTACGTCTAGCCTTTAATTGACTGATTTAAGATCTATTTTAGTCCGGCGATGGTATTAATAGACTGTTCTGTTGCCAAGCAGGATACTCAGCTCGATATAGACATGCGATTATACAGTTTTGATGCACGACAAAAAGTCGTAAATTTAAATAATAAATGTCTAACTTTAATTATGTATAATAATAATAATAATACCTTGTATACGAAAGCTGTTCTTAATTGAAAAGTTCTTATTAGAAGTAATAAAAAGCTAATGAGAATTTGTTCAAACTATAAACAAGTATCTTAACAATGAATTAGAATAACAGACATTCGCCAAAATGGATATTTGAATTAAAAATTATGTATTTTAATAGACAATATTACATAAATATCGCAGAAAATACTACTATATATTATAATAATGCAATCTAATGATTGGATTTCCAGGATTAATTTGTAGATATATATAATTTTCAACCAATTATTTACTGCTATCCTTTCGAATAGAGCATCTCTGATATTTATTGAATACCATGTACAACCGCGATAGCTCAATAGAGCCTGGCAACCTGTATCTTAATACAGAAAAAAATATGTATAATATGTTAAGTTTACCTTGTTGCAAATGAAATTTATTATTTACGATTTACAGAAAAATGTTAATATTCAATTCTAATAATTAATATACGCATAAAGTAAATAATTGTTAATTAGCAAAAAATAATAACAGATCATCACATAGAAAAGCTACAAGCTTTTCACGCAGATATATATATATATATATATATATATATATATATATATATATATATATATATATATATATATATATATATGTATATCTCACGGTATATTCCACCATCAGGAGGTCACAAATAATTTTTAGCTTGCAATTATTCATTTTGAGCCTATAAAACCATGTTATTAGTTTGGCTGTCGAATTTGATATTGTATTGTTAATACATATCTAATTAAATTATCTAAAGAGTGAAACACACTCGTGGAATAATAATAATCAGAATAATAATCAGAATAATCAATTTATTGGTAAATATAGTATTTACAAGTCAAAAATCTACATAAACTATCATCAAACGCATTCATTAAATAATTTCATTTTTCGTGATAATTTGTCATAAATAATATAATATAAATTAAATTGTAATAAAATATTAAGGAATTAATGCATCCTCATAAATATACAGGAGTCAATAAGGATCGTTAAAATGTGAATTGTATAATTAAATTATTAAAGCTATCTTAACCTAGGGACAAAATCCTCTACACGATAGAAAGCCTTTTCAACAAGCCATGACTTTAATTTATTTTTAAACATTGGCAAGCCAGATGCGTCGGTTATACATTCAGGCAGTTGATTATATAAAGTGGGTCCCATCACGTGTGTCAATTTGTCGGCTTTGGCAAGTCTGCGAGGTATCTCAGCAAGTTTCTTATTACCGCGTGTGTTGTAGCCATTTGAGTTGTCTCCGCGAGTCTTGAATAAGTCAAGATTTTGTCTTATGAATACAACAATCGAAGAAATTACGATTGAGGGTAAGGTGAGTATCCGCAGTGATCTAAAATAGGGTTTTAGCGAGGTCTCCTGTGTCACTTTCGCAATCGTCCTCACGGCTCGCTTCTGCATACGGAACACTCACTCCCTATCGGCGGCGTGCCCCCATACGTCTGCACCATACTGCAGCAGTGACTGTACAGTCGCAAAATAACAGGTGCGGACCACGTCTGCGGATACCACCCTCGACAGCCTTGAAAGAGCGTAGCACGCACTTCCTAGCTTTGCACAGAGTTTATCTATGTGCGTTCCCCAAGTAAGTCCACGGTCTACATTAAATCCTAAAAAGTTTGTTGATGTTTCTTGTTGTATAACTGTCTTCCCTATTGATACAGTCATACTTCTAACTTGTCTACCAGAAATAGAAAAATGGATAAAATGGGTTTTTTTAAGGTTTAGAACTAGCCCATTCCACTCAAACCATTGCGCCAGCCAGCGAGATGTGCGGTTCAACTGCACCTCTAATAGATCTAGCGTCTGTTCACTCAGGATGACTGCTATATCATCCGCGTACATGAAGACTTCACCTTCCCTTATATGTTGGGGTAAGTCATTGAGCAGCAGAGAGAACAGAATATTGGAAACCGAGGAATATTGGATCCTTGCGCTACGCCCATGGTAGTTCCCAGGGCTTCTGATCTAGTCGCACCTCCATCACCAACTACTACTTGCGTCCTATTGCGCAAGAGATCTGTAAAGAGTGAGTGTGGTGTAGTAAAGTGGATCAATTTTCTATCCACAGTGCAGAATGCCCAAGATTGTTAATGGCAATTACATAGGCTGAGATGATGACTTTGATGACTATCGCAGCTATGTATGGAGCCGTAGAGAAAATATTACGTGGTAATATTAAAATCTGAGAGATAATTTCATTTTAAAATATCCTACATGGAGCAAGTGAAACTTTGTATCTATTACTACTAACAGTGTCTCTGTTATGATACAGTATAAAACTAAATCAATTGCTCTATATGTGACATTCTTTTACATATTAGCTAATATTAATAATGATATTTACTACGGTCCTTTTATCCAAATAGGTTTAATTTTACTCGCAAGTCTATTAATCACTAAATAGCTTAAGTGTATATGGTACTTTTTCATTCACACAATCCCTAAGCATGATGCACGCTTAGTGCCACTAATACACTAGTTCTCGAAGTGAAAGTGGGCTCTTTTATTTAATTAGATGTTGAAAAGATGTTTCTACATTATTATGGAAGTGTTATGTAGGTACACAAATGCTACTAAACAACTATACTATACTGAAATGCAAAGTATAGGTACTGCTTTCACAGGAGTGAAAGTTTCAAAGAGTAAGAATTCTAGAGGAGAAATTCACGAGGAGAAAGAATACCTACTCGTAAAAATATCAGAAATAGTTAAATAAGTATTAACACGGAAAAAACGAACAGCAAACCGTGGTAAGACTTTATGTAGGCCATATTTTTCTATGATGGTGGAGAAGATTGTCCAACAATAATAAGATGTACATAACCAGTAAAGTAGGCCATATTTTATTGTAATGGCCTCTTAGTTACACAAACTTTCAGAAATCTAATTTCTCTCTATATACAATACATTCAATAAGCGTAAATGTGAAAGCAGACGAAAAATTATTATCAAAAGAACGGACCAAGACTGGTCCGGCGCTCTATATCGATCCAAATACAAGTTCTGAACAAAAAGAGAACCGGGATCATACGTCTCGTTCGCACACGAGCCGTAGACGCGCGCTTGAGTGGGACAGAACGAGTCGTCGCGCGCGCCCACGTCAGTAGGCCGGTACATTGAACTCGACTTCGAATCCGAACCGCAGAATATTTGTGTCTCCCTCTAACGGCGCGACAGCACGCCAGCATTCGAATTTTGAAACCCCACTAGTCTGTCTACGCTCGGGGTTCGAAAATTCCATTCTACGTTTCGTTATTCGAATTTCTAAATTCAAATTCCATACCATATATTATTCTGTAATTCAGAGATGGAATTCTATAATTCTCTAGTGTACAGTGAGTTTAGGCCTAAATAAATGGTGTTTCAATAACTCGTACTCACATTAGTCCGCGTCAAATGTAGGATGATACAGGATGAGTTTAAGTAAAAGTGACTGTTGTGAATTCGAATATCCCGTAATTGAGAGTGGAATATAAAGGATTTGTATTTATGGAAAAATTTTTGAACACTTCTGCTGACGACCTGTGAATCCACCTTGAAGATGTGCTATCCAGGTATGTATATTTCATCTCCTGTTCATTTTGGCGGGTGGTCCTGGGTAGATTGTTTAAATTAAATAACCACGTGGATTGATTGTCTGTCATAACCTAAATCGCCTAGCCGCTATGACCTAGGTAGGCTGTCAAGCCTAGACCACATTGCCTAACTTTCAATAACCTTTTAAATTCAATTACCAGGTTCATATTTTATAAAATGTAGTTAAGACCACACCCTATTTTAAACCCTAATACGTTTTTATAGAGGTTATGTTAGGAATATCCGCTAGAAAGCCTCTGACAGCCAGAAAATGACGTCAGCCTTAGAATAGTATTCTAGTGAAACCTTGTCTTGGGTGTCTCTAGCATTTTTTTTAAATTAACTCGTAGGGATTCCGATGACAGTTCAACCTTTTTCCGGAACTACCCGGGTTGTAAGTGCTCATTTAATCGTAGCATCCAGGGTTCTTCTTGAGGAGAGCACTCTTTAGACTTTACAGGCGGTTTATAATAAGTTTTTCTCTGATCCCAGAAGGGATGGTCTTGTTTGCCGGTATCTATCAACCTTAAAAAGTATATTTAGGTCTGAAGACCTCAGAGATAGGTTTATATCCTCCCTTATCTATTACCTCATTATACAATTAGTATTCTGACAGGTTAAAAATGGTCTCGACAAAAAAAACTATGTATCTACGCCCTTATATTTTTATGTCTACGGGAAGATATTTATTTTAAGATAAGCAACCTTATCTTTTATATTAAATACAAAAATTAATTTTAAAAAAAATCTATAAAAAAATTGCAAAATAAAAAAATATTTCTCAAAATATCGATCTTATGAATTTTAAATCATAAAAATCAAAATAATTAAAACTAATATAATCTATAAATAAAAAAAAAACATTTTTAAAAGATACTTCAAGGATTTTCTAGAAAATTCTAATTTATACACTTATATTTTCTATGCATACCTACTTAGGACTTAGGTATCGATAGGTTTAAGTATGAAATACTTTATTATATTACATTTTTTCTTGAGAAGCTACTAATATAGGAAAACAATTCTTCATCCATCTCTTTTCCGCATCCCAAATAAAGAGTAAGGGATACAAGAAAATTATATCACTACAAAATAAGGTCATCATTTTGCTCTTATCCCAATTTATTTGGGGTGGACGCAATATGTTCTCTTTCCATACAACCTTATCAGACGTCATCTTAAGGTGGAAGGTGAAGTCAAAAGTCTCCGAAACCGGCGAGCGTGTATGAAGAGAATTATGAATGTTGAGGAAGCGAGTGAAGTATGCAGAGATAGAGTTCTCTGGCACCCTGTTCTCTCGGCCTACCCTGCAAGGGATATGGCGTGATGATATGTATATATGTATGTATCTCTGTGGTCACTTCCCTGTCTATCCATACCATATTTCACACAATCCATCCATCTTTTCTTCGGTCTTCCCTTACCCCTAAAGCCTTCAACATTCATACTTAAAACTTTCCTCATAGATAGCATCACTTTCATTCCGTCTCATCACATGTCTATAACACGTCAAGCGTCCACTCCTTGACTTATCCATCACTGTCGCAACTTTTAAACTTTCTCTTATACGTTAATTCCTTATTTTATCCATTCTCATCACTACAGAATAAACTTTTATTATAGGCAGCGAGTTGACTCTACCCCTGATAATACAAAAGGTCCAGAAGCACCATTCCACTAAAGGCAATAAAAAAATAACTAAAATCGACCTATTCATGATCAGTTAGCTTACCACCAAATGACCTTATTCACCACTAAAGGCAATAAGACACTAAAATCAACCTATCCAAATATCGAGATCTTTTATTTCTTCTTAGTTTTGGATAAACTATGGTTGGTCGCACTCCATCTAAATCAAAAACCTCCCTAAACCCTCTGGATTGATGAAAGAGCGACAAATGACTCCATAATCTGTATTAGCCCTCAACCCTTAATAAGGGGGTCAACGCTACTGATTCCTTGACCTCATGGGACAGTCTCTATCTCATTATAGAGAAGAGTTATTTTGACTTAATTTAACTAAAACCCATCTGTGGGATGATATAGAAAAAGAACATTATCCAGGTCATCTAAAACTGCTCCAGAAAGTAGAGTCTTTCGAACTAAATAATATTAAGGTTCATATCAGGGCTAGGTCTATTAGTAAATACGATTTTGGCCAGTATATTTATCAGTAGCCGTACACCACATGGTCTTCTGATCGTTAAAATACCTAAGTGCATTCCACCTAATACCGTCTACTCAACCCGAAGTGAAGTCATCCAAATGATCGAGAGAAAATCTTAAAAAAAAATCCTGGTAACTTTTGTTCTTCTATCTGGAAGAAGACCTAACGTGTCCCCTGCCAATGAACTCGAGGCAAAAAATCCAGTGCCTCATTAAATAGGCAGAGAAGAGTAATATATTCCCACATCATTCTGCCGTCGCTCCAGGCTACATGGCGAGCTTAACTTGTTTGAATAAATCTTTGTTTTTCTCCTGGTGTCTTACAAGCCAGGTCCAATGCTCTTGTGCATGATATCCCGTGGAAGGCTGTAGCTGAGATTCTCTTACCATCAACCTTAACATCAAATATCAAATAAATCCATTATGATAAGTGGTACTTAAAATTACAAGTTAAATGGTCTTAGCATTTACGACCATAATGACTTACCATCAGAGGAGAAGTAATCAATTAGGTATAGGTACGTTAGATTAAAAAAAAATATCCTGTAACAATGGCTTCCGCTTGATGCAATGTTGATCATCATCATCAGCTCATATACGTCCCAACGCTGGGCTCGAATCTCCTAGATAATAGGAGGGCAAATTGATCTACCTACTACCACGATTGGTTTTCTTTCGAATTTAATTTGTCTACAGATGTTATATACATATTACATCACTTAGTCATATTTTACAACAACCACGGGATTCTTATTCAGTCATTTCACGAAAAAAAATATACAGTGTTAACTATAAAAAAATATATATACCTATCTATATATATTTTTTTGGCAACCCTATCCCTAGGCTTGCGGCAGGTTTTTTTAAATATATATGCAGTGTTAACTATAAAAAATATATATAATCAAGTTTTGGCAACCCTAGCCTTAGGGTTGCGGCAGATTTCTTACAAAATATATGCATTGTTAACTATAAAAAATATTTATAATTATTTTTTGGCAACCCTACCCATAGGGCTGCAGAAGATTTAGTGAATAAAAAAATTAAAGGATTAAAAATAATCTTTAAGTGTATGACGAAGTGATTGAATTGTTCTTCTCAGCACATGAATCCCACTGTTGGGCATAAGATTCCATCATAATGTAAATAAATTTGACCTACTATACCACGCTGATCAGACTTGTAGGTATAGAGTTATATTTTGAGATTTTCTTCTCTTTATATGATCTTATCTTTACATCCCTTAGTTGTTGGCACTACCTCCAGCAAAGGAAGGGGTGAACTGTATTCCCACCCTGTCACCATAAACCAAGTAAATTATTACACTTCTTATGGCAATAGAAGGGAGGAATTAGTATACCCACCCCGTCATCAAATTATCATTCAATCATTCGTTCAATTTTAACCTCACTCATATCTCTACTAAATATCTATATATTAAAAATGTCAAAGGTTAAATAAATTATACCATAGATATTCATTTCAGTTCCATTCATCAATAGTATAACCAATAACAAATATTTTCTATAACACTAGGTAATCATCATCTTAACTCATAGGTATATGTCCCACTGTTGGACTAGAGCCTCCTCCATAATGGGACGGTAATTGATATTTTGTATCCCTTAGTCGTCTCGTACAATCACCCACGGGTAAGATAGGGGGTGGTGAATTGTATTCTTTACTCCGTCACCACACGGAAAAGCTAAGTAAGAATGATATACAATCAATTGCACTGTATTGGAATCGAACCCGTGACGCTAAAAGTCTCCAATTCTATGCACTAATAAAATATGTTTTATAAAATTAAAATTATCATTATCCCAACTCTTATATATTTTATTGCTGGGCCTTCACTAAAATAGAAGAGAAATTGACCTACTCTTAAATATTTTACTGCTAGGCCTTCTAGAATAGAAGATATATTGACCTACTATACCACGCTGGTCAGACGTGTTGGTATAGGGTATTATTTCGAGTTTACCTTCTCTTGTTGTACTTTACTACACACAGGCACAAAATAGGGGGTAGTAAATTGTACTCTTAATTCGTCACTATATGAAAAATTATCTATTAATTAAAATAATAAAAATTAATAAAATATTAATTACAATCATTAGCAACCCTAGCGTTAGGAATGAATAATATAAAAAAAAAAACATTTTCATCTTAGTCTAATTTTCTGTTATATTTAGTTTTATGGAAGTTTAGCTTAGTCTATTAGTAGATATCTAATAATTTTATTAAAATTTCATTAGTTTAATATTTATACAATGTATACGATTGAAAGACTTTGTATTGTATCAATGGTCATGAATAAATAATATTTAAAAAAAAAGTATGAATAATAGATACCTATATTATAACATTTTGTCCGTGTGACAGAGTAAGAATACAATTCACCACTCCCTGTCTCACCCGTGGGTGACCGTATGAGATGACTAAGTGATATAAAATGCATACAACATCTATGCAAGAGAAAGAAAACTCAAAACAAAACCCTATACCAACACGTCTGACTAGAATTAAATATTGTATAATGCAAAGTTTTAAAATTTGACTCATTTTCAATTTCATCACACAGAAGTACCAACCTATCTAAGATTATTGACCTCCAGACAAATTTCAACAATTATACTGCATCCGTTCTATATAAATATATAAAATTTAAAACCGATCGCAGCGCCATCTACCGCGTCAAATTATTCATCTAAACTATTCTTGTGGCCATTTTAATGCACACAAAAAAAAATCATCAAAATCGGTCCATCCGTTTAGGAGTAATTTAGTAACATACAAATATACAAAAAATTATATTAAAAAAAAAATTAAGTATGCGTTTATAAAAAAAAACTTGTTTATTTAGCGAAAAATTAATATCAAACGCGGGACTCGAACCCACACCTATTGTAAATCCGTTCAAATCGTCCTACCACTTAGACAAGTGTGAGCTGTCGTATTTCAATCAAATTGTGGCTCGTAATATTTTATCGTCTTTATGGGATATGTGCGCCATCTACCGGACAATGGCTACACATTATTTCTTTTTATATTTTTTATAAGCAATTATGTATAAATACGTCATAAGCACACCAGGAAAGAAATAAAAAGAATAAAAAATAAGACAGAAAGTAGATATAAATTTAATATAGCTATTTGTCATCTCAGCCCAGCCACTGCTGGGCTCAAGCTTCCTACACAGTAGGAAAGAAATGGGCCTAATATACCACGCTGGTATATGTTGGTATAGGGTTTTATTTACAGTTTAATTTCTCTAGCTTAGATACTATGTCCTTTAAGCATCATCATTTACTATATACGAAGACAAGATAAGGGGGGAATGAATACCATTATACCCTTACTCCGTCATTGCATGAAAATAAATATGGCTATTAAATTATATTAATAGATAATATTAATATTAATTAATTATATTTCTAGCTATAATATATTATTTTTTGAAAATCATGTTTCTTTTTTTTAATAAAATATCATATCTATTTCCTGGCCTTTAAGGTCCTGTTGGGTGAGAGTATGTACTTACCTACTTAGAAATGGGAGAAAAAATGGCGTACTATAAAATATGAATTAAAATGTATATTAATTTTAAGATTTCTATCTGTGATTTTATTTACTTGATTCCCTTATATATTCTACTCTTATTTTTGGGACAAATCCCACTCCACATTTCCACCATTGTAACTCCTGTAAGCCAGGATCCACAATGGTATCCCATAAATGACACCAAGGTTTAACCCTCAGGTAATCCTGAGAGATGATTTTAAATGTTTTGGAACCCATAACAAATTTAATTAGAAAAAGTTAAAGAGTTGGAAAGAACGATTTCACTTCCCTTCTACGCAAAGCGGAACACAGGAAAACAAAATTCTACATATAGACTCTACATATATTCTACAGCAAGAAGAAAAAATATATAAATAAATAACCTAACCATTTACCATTTTAGCTCATATATGTCCCACTGTTGGGCTCGAGTCGCCTCCATAATGAAAGGGAAATTGACCTACTATACCACGTTAGTCAGACGTGGCGGTATACGGTTTTATTTCAAGTTTTCTTTCTCTTACATAGATGTTATATGCGTTTTATATCCCTTAGTCATCTCTTACGATCACCCACGGGTAAGATAGGGGGTGGTGAATTATATTCTTACTCCATCACCACATGGAATAAAATAACATTAATTAAATAAATAAAGTCCGACATAAAAATATCCTCTAATAAACAGAACCAGTTTGCTGTGTGGTAGCGGCTACGAATACCGCCAACCCTTACTTTGCTCGTGGATGTCGTAAAAGACGACTAAGAGCCTTATAACGACCTAGGCCAACTAGATCTGATGACGTTTAGTCAACAATTATATTCCCAAGGTGGGTTAACGTCTGTCAGGCGGCCGGTCATAAAACTTGCCAATAACTTTTACAATATGTACTATGAAAGAAGAGTACATATTGTATCGACCTCAAGTGATTGGGATAAGAGTAAGAGAATGCTGAATGATGAATCAGAGCCAGTTAAGACGATTTTAAAGAGTACAAATTTGATAGGTTTACTAATAGACAATACAAGATATCGTCCCCTACCTTCGAGATATATCATCAGAGTAGCTCGCTGGTACCAGCATACATAGGTTTATTAAATATTAAATCACATATATACCTATATTTAAAAGATAAATACATATTATTCGCCTTATATCCTTACGGTAGAAAAGAAGAGCTGATGACCTTGAATCATCTGGAAAAAATATTCATAAATCATACTTAAAAATCATCTCAATCACATCCAGCTTTCATACAAAAAAAAACCGCATCGTAATCGGTACATTCGTTTAGGAGATACGTCAGCACAAACTATCATACCTCTATGAACCTTATGGCAACTAACAAAAAGAGCTGATGCCTTTGAATCACCTAAACAGATATTTATAAATTGTACCTAAGAACCTCACATCAGATTTCAAACAAAAAACCGCATCGTAATCGGTACATTCGTTTAGGAGTTACGATACCATAGACAGACATACACATGTCAAACTTATAACATCCCTGTTTTTACCTCGGGGTAAAATGTAATATATTTTTAATAGTATACTCATTATATTAAGGGTCGCAATATATTTCCGCTCTCGTATCTTCTGGTCTGACGTTATCAACTCTTCACTCTCAAACTCTTCTTATACCATCTATCCAGGCCACCGAAGACGTAGACCGGGTTCCGGTGGCGCGGCGTCGGGGGGTACATTGTGGGGCGGGTCTATGGAGTCGCACGTCGATTCTTCTGTCGCCCCGGATGAATATCCTTTGGTCTTGACCACTCCATGCCGCCAAAAGAAAAAAAAAATACCATCTGTCCTTTCAGATAAATATTTTATTTATTTTAAAATAACCTTGTATTATAAAAATCTAATTAATTTAAATATAAGGTGGGGTCCATTAATTACGTGACGCATTTTTGAGGATTTTTGACCACCACCCGTCTCCCCATCTTGATGAGATGCGGTAAGGTTTTCCTCAATCAACTCCCCCCTTTCCCCAACCTCACGTGAGATTTTTTAAAACTTACTACTACTTGGGTATAAAAGTGTTGGTATTATTTAAAAAAAAAAACACAATTTGCTTAATCACTTTTATTTAAGACTAGCAAGGACTTTTTAATTTCACGTAGTTTTACACCATCTTCTGCTAAAAAAAAATTACAGGATATTTGCCAAGACCTCCCCTCTCCCCCAATGAGATGTAGTAAGATTCGGCTTGACCAACTCCAAGAATTCCTCACGTTACTTACATGAACGCCCTCTAAGCCAATATTTTAAATGACTCCGCAAATGGTGTAGGGGTTAAGATACGGATCTACTGTGTCATGGGTTCGAATCCCATGCAAGATGATAAATAGTTATTCTGAGTCTTCTGTTCATTAAATTATATGTTTGTAAAGTCACATTGCAATAAAATGATTATTTCCATAGCATGGGGTATTTGTTTAAATAAAAATAAAATATAAATATATATTATTAATAATAAATCAATTTCGTCATTCATCATCTTATCATATAATATCCCACTGCTGGCCTTGAGCCTCCTCCATAATGGGAGGGAAATTAACCTACTATACCACGCTGGTCAGACGTGTTGGTATAGGGTTTTGTTTCGAATTTTCTTTGTCTTGCCTCAATATTATATGTGTTTTATATCCCTTAGTCGTCTCTTTCGATCACCCACGGGTAAGATAGGGGTGTTGAATTTTATTCTTACGTCACCACACGGATAGATTTGGTCATTAATAATCCTTAATTCGTTATTAAATAAAAATTAAAATCAAACTGTAAACTAGTAACGCCATCTATTGAATTGAAAAGACAATATTTTGTACACATTATATTATAACTTGAAAAAAAAACAGATTAAGTTAAATATTCCTAATTCTTATGTGGTCATAAGTTTTGTACGTATTACAATAGAGTCCACGCCAGCACGTCCACTAGACTCAATTTTATTTCAAGTTTGCCTGCTATTGACGTGACACTAATTTTCTATTATTCAATATTAAACTGAAAACAAAATATGTTGCCAAGTCAACCACCCTTTCTTTTTTACGAATGTTTCACAAGATAATGGTAGACCTCAAGTCTCATACAATCTGGTGTGATCCATCTATCAGCTCATCCAGCCTTCGCCAGAATATCGTTTAGCATGATTCTCAACTGTCTGAATCCATCAATTCCCTATAAATTTTAAAATACCACCAGTCCACCTGATAAGTTGCCAAATCTTGTGTGGTATTTAGCAGATAGGCCTAAAATTAAGATTTGATATTGTTTTAATACTTAAGAACATTGTCATTTTCCATCTGATTGGTACTAGGGGAAGGAGAAATACTTAAGCTTAGGGAAGATACCTTTCTTTTTTTTTTTGCGGTGGGCTATGGACGTTGCACCCCGCCAAATCGGTCCGGGGTGACGGAAGAGGCGGCGCGCAACCCCATTGACCCACCCTGCAAGCACCTCTTCTTCGCCGTGCGAGCGGGCCACCGGTACACGATCTTTGTCTTCGGTGGTCCGCCCGGCGGTATGCCCTCTCGGGTTCCTCTCCCGTCGATCGTCTCGTCTCGTCTCGTCGAAAAAAAAAAATTACATACCTACCCATATAATTTTTTATCCCCAACCGTCCCCTATCCCCTTGATGGCCATCCATAGTACAAGCTAAAGGAATGTAGATTGAACGAAATGGTGGTATCCAAAGACAAACTGTTGTATACTAATAAAGCCTATTTTTGGGTGACAAGTTATGGTTCATATTCAGCTCAAACTGTCCGGGCGATACGGTAGAGTCAGCTTACTACCCCATCACCTATCTTACATAACCTTAGCGAGTCACGATTTAATTATCATACGTACATACCTACATTGGTCTAATTCGTATGATGCTTAGAACGGGTTGCCAATACCTAGATGCAACTTCAAATCTCACATGTGGTTTTCATTTTTGTTCACAAATGTGAAATGCTAAATCTCATTAATTTAGATCCTATACATAGAATTAAGCTGAAATCCATCAATTGCTAGACCACTGTTGGAGATAGATCGTCCAAAGCGAGGAATGACGTCATCTTCTTCATATTTAGCAAGTAAGAATCGCTATTGGTCTTATAAATTTTCCAGAAGAGAACCCACTACCCATATTTCTGGTGAACCTTCACCCTATTTTTACGGCCCTCATCTAAAAGTAAGTGATGCCTTACCACATTCTTAGCCCGTCACCGCTGTGGAATCAGTAATACTAATTATAATTATTATTATAAATATGAAAGTGTTTGTTTTGTTTATATGTCATACTTTTACGCTTTAACTGCTCAATCGATCATTATGAAATTTCGTATAAACATTGTTGGGAATACAAAAAGATATAGAGTATTTTTTATCCAAAAATAAAAGTACGTACTCTTCCTGTGGGATAGATTCGATGGGTGGTAGCAATTACAAATAATACCATCCCTTACTTTGGCTTGTGGATGTCGTAAAAGACGACTAAGAGCTTCGAACTGGGCCAACTATTTTACGTTTGATCAACAATTACATTCAAAAGGAGAGTTGAGGTCAGACAGATGATCGGTCATAAAACTATTGTCAATAACTTTTGCAATATGTACAATGTAAGAGGTACTTATATTGCATCATTCAATCATTCATCTCAGCTCATATAAATGTCCCACTACTGGACTTAATAATGTGAGGGAAATTGACCTACTATACCTACTACTCTGATCATACGTATTGATATAAATTTTTATTTCGAGATTTTCTTGTCTTAAAAACATCTGCCTCCTACTCTTATTCCAAGAGGAAAAGACAAAACTTAATATGTTTCTGTGTGGTGACGGAGTAAGAATACAATTCACCACCCCCTATCTAACCCGTGAGTGATCGTAAAAGACGACTAAGGGATATAAAACGCATATAACAGTTATGCATGAGAAGGAAAACTCGAAACAAAACCCTTTACCTACCAACATGTTTGACCAGCGTGGTATAGTAGGTCAATTTTACTCCCATTATAGAGGAGGCTCATGCCCGACAGTGGGACATATATGAGCTGAAATGATGTAATACGCTACATAAAATTTCAATTTAATTTAATGGCCGACTGCCACCCTCAATCATTCTTGGGAACAATTCTTGATTCTATCCTGGTAAGCAATGTTATTATACCCAAGCTCATACTTAGGTACTAAAACATGTTGGATATAAATTTATATAAAAAATAAAATATTTAATAAACATGTGAAGCTCGATGATGATATTTTCGGATCTTTCTCTGTTGGGGTCGCGTTACGATTCGGTATTAGTTTCTCGTAACTATTAATTTGAGATAAAATAGGGTTTATATTAAATTATTTTAAATCAATCAGCTTCTAGAACACCCATAACTAATATTAGCATAGAAAATATTTTTTATAAAATCCGATTACGAAATGAAAAATTGATGTCGCAAGCGGGATTCGAACCCGCGCCTATTGGGATTCCGGCCCAATCGTGCTGCCACTACACTACCGCGACCAATTGTAGGACATGCAAAATTTTCATCTCGTATTGTATTTACGTCTTAAGGTGACGGTGTGCTATCTACCCGACAATGTTTACACAATGTTATAGGCTTAATACTTCAAACTTTACAGTTAGAATTGTATTAAACGATGACACAACCTTGTTATTTAAATTTACTGAAATTTTAGCATTTAATATGCTTAATTTATAAAATCCGATTACGAAATGAAAAATTGATGTCGCAAGCTCATTTCGTAATCGGATTTTATAAATTAAGCATATTAAATGCTAAAATTTCAGTAAATTTAAATAACAAGGTTGTGTCATCGTTTAATACAATTCTAACTGTAAAGTTTGAAGTATTAAGCCTATAACATTGTGTAAACATTGTCGGGTAGATAGCACACCGTCACCTTAAGACGTAAATACAATACGAGATGAAAATTTGCATGTCCTACAATTGGTCGCGGTAGTGTAGTGGCAGCACGATTGGGCCGGAATCCCAATAGGCGCGGGTTCGAATCCCGCTTGCGACATCAATTTTTCATTTCGTAATCGGATTTTATAAATTAAGCATATTAAATGCTAAAATTTCAGTAAATTTAAATATTTTTTATATCAATAAAAGTATTTTAGTATAAATACCTAAATCAAATGTACAGTTAATATTATTGAAGCGACTACTAACGCCATCTGTTAGTGAATTATCGAACTAAAATTCGCGCTAATTTCTATTAGGATTAAAATCGACCATTTTTTTAATATTTCAGCATATCTATTGTATTTGGTTACGCGTTAGGAATACAGTATTATCCCCACCATATATCATCTATGGATGTCGTAATAGACAGTCATAATACCTAAAAAAATCACAGCATTGTATGAGAAAGAAACCTTTATATAGAACCGTATATTGATATATCCTAGCGTTACGCGTGATATATTAGTAGAATTTCCCTATAATTATAGAAGACTATATTACCTAACAACGGGACAAATACGGCTCTATCATCATCATCATATCCACTTACAAAATAGGATGGAAATTGGTCAATACCACGCTGATCAGACGTGTTGGTATATAGTGTTTATTTATAGTTTACCTTCATTTGTATATATGTTGTATGTATATTATATCATTTAGTCGTCTTTTTCTACCACACATGCAAAGAAAGGGGGGGTGAAAAATTGTATTCTTAGTCCATCATCATACGAAAATGGTGACGTAATTTAAAGAATAACAAATAAAAACAAAATACAAGATAGCGTCAATTAACTTTATTTTAAATATAATTTTGGATTATTCTTATTTTTTTTAATTAAAAAATACTTATATAATAAAAAGATCCGACGGCAAACTACAAAATAGTAACATTAAAATCTGATGAGTCGTTTAGGAACATGTGGATCTCTGAATTAAGATTTCCTGTGATCCTAGGTCAGTCTCGTTTGGTTTAGAAGTGGTAGAGCCACCCTTTTGACAGTTTTCTGTCTACAGCAGCGAGTCGGTCCATCCGGAGTATCTAGTACTACATTCTCGTAGAAAATCGACGTCTGAGAAGTGGCAATTTGCTGTTGCGCTTCGTTTTATGAGCAATAGAGACGGAAGTACAATTTTCTGAATGTGTTTTGGCTAGAAGACACCTGTCTAGCTAATATTCCAAAGGTCCATAAGCGGCACTCACACTTACCATCAGCTGTTTGCTCGTTTGCCACCATAATAAGTAATAAAAAGAGTTTTTGGCGGGAATCTAAAACGTCATGTGGTGCTCTTGTATTATATTCGATATCTTAGTGTTTTAACGTGTTATATTAGATAATTTTGATGGCATTTTATGTAATGTGATGTGACGGAACTGCTGAGATGTAGTGAATATCATATAAAAGTGCTTTACAACGTTTTCGTTTTTCATCAAAATTCTCACAAGATACCATCAATAGTGTGGCCATAGCACTGTTGATGGCGACAATTTGACTTACTGACAGACAATGACTAATCTGATGACTAAAAACTTGAAGATAATTATAACTCGACACTGGCAACAATGGCTCATTTAAGTAGCTGATTGCCAATACATAAAAATAAGAAGAAGAAGAAGTAGGTAATAAAAAAAAAACTCAAAGCTAAATTTATTTATTTAATTAAATATTTAAATTAACTGAACAAATGGCGTAGTGGTTAAAATACCGACCTTCAGTTCCGTGGATTTAATTCCCAAGCAGGACAATCTATAAGCGATCCATAGACTGTTGTTCTCAATTTGGGTGTTATTTTTATGTTGTTAATTGAATGTTTGTAAAGTCCCCTGCAATAAAAGTATTATTTACTTAGGCCAGGGTTGGGGTTTTTAAGGGCCACCGAAGACAAAGATCGGGTACCAGTGGCCCGCTCGCACGGCGAAGAGAGGAGTCCTTGCACGGTGAGTCTATGGGGTTGCGAACCGTCTCTTCCGTCGCCCCGGACCGATTTGTCGGGGCGCGACCACATCCATGGTCCACCTTGCGGGAAAAAAGGAAAAAAAAAGGGTTGTGGCTCTAAAAAAATATATTGAATCTTCGTGACAATGAATAAAAAATGTCATAGAAAACAAAAAATGTCATATGAAAATCAGATTAAATGTTTATAACATTTAATCTGATTTTCATATGACATTTTTTATTTCTATTTCTGTCGTATACGAAGACGAAGACGTTATACGAAGGATCTGACGATGCGGTTTAAGACCAGTTTAACGGACGGGTTAGTAAAAGTTGCTGAGCGTTATATGGCTTAGATCCGACAGTAGTCACCAAAAGACTAAATTATATTTAGTTATTGTTGAAAACATTCATACATACATACATATCATCACGCCATATCCCTTGCAGGGTAGGCAGAGAGAACAGAGTGCCAGAGAACTCTATCCTTGCATACTTCACTCGCTTCCTCAACATTCATAATTCTCTTCATACACGCTCGCCGGTTTCGGAGACTCTTGACTCCACCTTCCTTCAGTACATGACCGATCTGGTCTAGGTAGGTTAGTCTCGGTCTCCCCCGGTAACTACATCCTTCCACTTTCGCATTGTATATCTTCTTAACCAGACGTTCGTTCGGCATTCTTTCCACATGTCCGAACCATCGGAGCATTCCCTTTCGCATCTTTTCATCATCTGAAAACTTTCAATTCGGTAAAAGAAAATTATCCGAACGTGGACTATAAACCCTGGACTCTTGGATTAAAAATCCATTTGTATTGTAGTCTGTCAACGCTCTACACCTCATAAATGATTTTCCAAAAAAAATACTCCTGTTGAATCCCCCTGGCTTTTCCGTGGATAATTCTAAAGACTTACGAAAAAATAAGGGGTAATGATGCTTTATATTTTTTACCTACTAGATACCACAAGAGGGCGTCAAATGAATATAATAATTTACGATTATTTTTGTATCTTATTAAAATTTGATTTTGTATCTTTGAATAAGCTTTTCATGTATCTGTGGCGTTCGCCATATTGGAATATATTGCACACATAGCGCACTGGTTAAAATACAGTACTCTAATTGCCACGGATTCGATTCATATATAATACTTTGAATGTTTCAAAAATAATTGTAGATATGTGTGCAATTTGTGTTAGTTAATTGTATGTTGGTAAAGTTTCAAGGGATTTCAAGAATTATTCCTTTACTGCAGGATGTATTTTTTTTATGCCGGGCTGATCACGGATGTCAAGGATGCGGTACCAGTGGCTGCTCCAATGGCGATACGGTGGGTTATGGGACCACGCGCCGTCTTTCCGTTGCCCCGGACGGAATGGATAGCCTGCAAAAAAATACTGTTAATGTTAAATTAAGAATTACGTATAAATAGATACATAAGTCCCTCAAAAATCCCCACAACAATAGTCTATTCATATATGTACCTATATACTTTATTACAAAGGTCTCACATTCTGTAAATATATATGTGTTACATATCACCGAAAACTAGTAAATATACTTACTCCTTTTTTTTTTGGGTGGGTTGCGGTCGCCTCTCTCCTCGCACCACTCCGTCCGGGGCGACAGAGGGGCGTAAGCACGCACACCTGTAACCCACCCGTGTTACGTCGCCTTCATCGTAATTATAGTATATATTCCGTGTGGTGACGGAGTAAGAATGCAATTCACCACGCCATATCTTGCCCGTGGGTGATCGTAAGAGATGACTAAGGGATATAAAACGCATATAACATCTATGCGAGAGAAGGAAAACTCGATACAAAACCCTATACCAACACGTCTGACCAGCGAAGTATAGTAGGTTAATTTCCTTCCCATTACGGAGGAGGTCCGAGCCCAACAGTGGGACGTTTACAGGCTGTGATGATGATGATGAATTATAGTATGTTTAAATATCATTAAAACTTTTTTTTTTTTAATAATGTCCTACTAATATTATAAATGTTAAAGTTTAAATGTTTGTTACTCGATCACGCGTAAACCGTTGAACAGATTTGAATGGAAACTGACAAACAGATAGACCATTTTATGGATTGACGCATAGGATAGTTTTTATCTCGGTAATTTGTTCCCTTGGTATAATTTAGTGGCAAAATTGTATACTCTGAAAGTCAATTTTTACGCGGACGAAACCGTGAGCAGTAGTTAGTTATTTTTAAAATATTTAGTTAGCTTCAAAAGACTATTATTGCACCACGGAAACTTTCAATCATTCCGAGTAAAGAGCCCTCGACGCTTACCCATATTCTGCTGTGAAAGCCATCAGTAGCTAAGAACTAAAAGATAGGATAAAAAAAAAAAACATCCAACCACAAGTTGATTAGATCAGTAATTACGTTCAACCTTGGAATGAAGAAGAAAATTATATCATCAGTCACCACGCGAAAGAGAATAGAGTAATATAAGACATCTCAGTTCTTATACCTTCCATTATTAAGCTAGAACCTCTTCAACAATAGGATGGAAATTGATCTACTATACCACCGCTAGTGTTGCCCAAATGCAAGAATAAGACTTACAGCAAGAGTCTCGCAGCGCTCCCTTAGACAACATTTTACGATGCCTTTGGCAAAGAAAGTATTGTCAACATTTTGTATTCTTAATACCAGTACACGGGGAAATAATTTGATGTTATTTTAAACAGTCTCATGATAGATAGGTGTGATTATAGCCCCACTCCCGTTAAGTGGTATGTACCTAATTATTGATAGTTGTACAGTTTATATCACTTATTACAGACATACATATCATCACGCCATATCCCTTGCAGGGTAGGCAGAGAGAACAGAGTGCCAGAGAACTCTATCCTTGCATACTTCACTCGCTTCCTCAACATTCATAATTCTCTTCATACACGCTCGCCGGTTTCGGAGACTCTTGACTCCACCTTCCTTCAGTACGTGACCAATCTGGTATATTACTTATTCTTTTACGATATTAATCAGTAAGATAGTAGGTGATGATATGTCTTCATATTAAGTCACCACCCGTATATTTACGTCTAGATTTTGCCTAGTAATAAATGTGGCATGCTTTCCCTCGTATGTGCACGGTCGCCACGATACCACGGTCGAGTATCGTCAGATCTAGTTCCGAGACACGCTAATGTCATTGCCTTTCGAACTTGTCGCGTGCTCATTGTAACAATACGATACGATAATAACGGACGGTAATTCTACTCATATTGTTAATGTCAAATTTTGTTAAGTTATTTCGATATTTATATATTTGAATTATTTTTATTTTTAATTGAGATTAATTTCTGTAAGTCAGGTTAATGATCTTTAATCGAAGACAAAGATCGGGTACCGGTGGCCCGCTCGCACGGCGAAGAGAGGTGCTTGTAGGGTGGGTCTATGGGATTGTGCGCCGCCTCTTCCATCGCCCCGGACCAATTTGACGGGGTGCGACCACGTCCATAGCCCACCGTAAAAAAAAAAAAATAGATTAATGATCTTTAGAAATAACATAGAAGTATTACCTACTCTCAAACAATCTCGTGTAACTCTTTTAATTGTCTTGGATAACAAGTATAATTAGAAAAAAGAAACAGGACTTTGAACACGTCAAATTGAGTAATTCTACTATTGTTATAAATGTGAAAGATTTCGAAGAAGTTTGGATGATTGTTACTTAATCATGCGTAAACCGTTACAGATTTGGATGAAAATTGGTACACAGATAGCCAATTGCCTGGATGCTAATAATATTGTGATAAAATAGGATACTTTTTAGGTTTCCAGCAATATATTTCCCTGGAATAACAGTACAAGTTTGCCGCGATAGTTTTTATTTTTTAATTTTTTTATCTCAGCTTTGACACAAATAGTGAGATTGTTAGAATTTAGGCAAGGACAACACTATGCGTATCGTTGTTCTCAGTGTGTGTATAATTTGTGTACGTCAATTATATGATTGTAAAGTTACATCACAATACAAGGATTATTTTCTTGATGCAGGGTGCTATTTAAAATATATTCCTTTATCAATCTCGAGCCTATTCTATACTAAGAGAGAAGCGCAACTATAGCTGGTCAGGCAGGTGGTATATAACTTTCTTGTTAGTTTTTCTTCTCGTGCAATATTTTTTTCTTTTGGGTTGCATTGTCTTTTACGATTACGCACGAGGAAGAGAGGGGTAACAACAATTTTATTCTTACTTCCGCCACAATACAGACAGATATTTTCTATTTATTCTTAATGTCGTACTTCAGTTATGTGGCCTATATTAGATTTCATTTGTTTAAATTATTAGATTACCTTTTAGTAATCTTATTTTAGTATATGAGACGTTAGGGTTTTTTTTTCTTAAAAGTCATTTCTAATTAAAAATAGATTAATACAGGAGTCATTTAATCGTTATCATTTAGCCGTTTTTCATTGCTAAACATAGGCTTACACGATAGAACACCCCATATCATCGTCAATTGTCAATCGCCATTAATTGGAGAGATTATAGCCATAATTACTACACTTGGCAAGTGGGTTTTCCTGGCAATTGTTGCTGCCTATTATCTTGCTAATTTTCTACGACTAAATTTCTACGACTCCCACGTGCAAGGGGTAGAGACGATTGTATTGCTAGGCAAAATCGTCATATCAGCTCAGCCCCTTTACGTACCACACCACGCTCAAACGTGTCGGTATAGGGTTTTATTTCAAATTTTCGTTTACGACACTCATGGGAAAGAAATGGGGTGCTTAACGTTCTTCATTCTATATACGTTATATTCATTGAAACTATACAATTGATAGGTATATCCCAAAACTATTTTATTGTAAAAGTATCGAAACAATTCATTAGGACCCAGGCGCTACGACCGACTATCAATTAATTCAATTTGCACTTTTTTTAATTGGTACAGTACAATGTCTATAGGGTCTGCTATTTTTATTTTAAGATTTCTCATATCGTCATTAATAACTAATTCTTCTTAGCAATCACCATATGTATTTAAATAATTTACGTTTACCTATCAAACGTATATTTTATTAAAGAAATTTTAATGAAATATTCATGTGTTACAATGAATTCTATAAATACACAATTAACGAACACTTGACGCATACTTGGAATAATTAATTTTGTATTATACATTTATATTTATTGGGTCACGAGTATGATTCACAGTTGCGCATCATCAATATGTGTACCTATATTATATTAACAAATTATTTACAGGCAGACAATATATACCTACAAAACATTTATTCGCGATCTACAATGCTTTGTTTGATTTTCTATTTTAGATAACATTATTAGTTATTTCTACTAAACTATTGATGACTTTAAAAAATAGTTTTAGAGAACGTCACATTTATTAATGTATTAAAAGTAAATAAAAATTTCCCAGATACTAAATCATACTAAATTCCATTGCTATGCAAGATAAAAAATTGAGAAAAATTATTCAGCCATTGTTTTGAAGCATTAAACTTATAGTGTTTGTGAATAAAAAAATGTTTCTTTTTTAAGTTTATTTTCCATAATTATTGTGTATAGCAAAGGACAACTGAGTGATATAATATGCATATCATATATATGTTAGAGAGGAAATACTCAAAATAAACCATATAACAATCCTTCTGACCAGCGTGGTTATAGTTGATCAATTTTAGTCCTATTGTGTAGGAAGTTTAGACCCAATAGTGAGACATTTGCGGGCTTAATTGAATATTAATATCAAACGGCAGTTAAAAAATTGGAATGCACATTGATTCTTTCTTCTAAGCTCTAAACAATTATGATAATATATACAATATAAGGACTATTTCCCACAACACAAGGATTATTTTTTGAAATCCAGGCATTGTATTTTCTTAAAAGAAAAAAGCATATATTATTTAAATATAATTATAATACTTTTAACCTTACTTCTATGCTTTATTAATGAACAGGCTAAGGCACTCAAAGGAAAAGATGGAGACCAATCAACACCTATAAGGTATAAATCATTACATCATCGAAGATTTGACAATAATTAACGGATACAAATAACTAGACACAAAACAAAAGCTTTTGGATTACACAAAGAACTAGTGGATAGAATCCACTAACACCTCATACGGGAGGATAAGTAGTAATCAATTAAACCACGATGCCATCTGTACTGGCTATTAATGATCTTTTCTAAAATAGAAAGAGACTGCGTTATATTAACGCAGTCTCTTTTTCACCACCACCACGCCTATCACACTTCATTGCTATTTTATTTTATTAATGTTTTTTTTTTACACACCACCCTGCACTAAGGAAATAAACCTTGTATTGCGGGGGACTTTACAAACATGCAATTAACGCAGACAAATTAAATAATTTTAATAATTCGCATATGTTTTTATGTCCAAATCGACGGGGATGATAGAACGGATAGTGTGTAGCTATAACTTACTGTATTGTATATTCCTATCGCCATTGGGGCTCATCACAAATGCAGAGTGGTTATCTTCGTTGCATTTCATTCGCTATATCATTTTATGTATTTAATCAATCAATTTTGATTCTGACTTCTAACAGCTATACGTAATAAAATAATAATTAAAAAAATCTTTACACATTTATTAGAAGAAAAGAAATGGGTGCGTGTATTTATGTACGCATGTGGAACTTCTTTGACATCATTAAAAAATAGTTTTTAATTGCATGAAAATTATTAATTACAATAAAATAATAAAATGACTAGAAAAGGATATCTTATTTTTTTCACTAATATTTACGAATAGTAAATAATAATAATCAAAATAGTCAATTTATATCACTACTGAATATATTTTATTAGCACATATATAATTCGAATTATATTTTAGAAAATATCGTATCGTGTGACGTCACGCGTTATTACTACCGCGCGATTGTACAACGCGCACGCGCACCCACTCACACACAGACATCGCGTACCGCGGTAGCCGCCCGACCGGATCATAGCACTCGTTACAGCCGCTCGACGCTGAATCACTCCGGGCTACACCGCGAGCGTCGACAGCGCACAGCGCTTTATACGCTTTACGGTTCCGTATCTATATTTTATTAGTGCTGTTGTTCTAATAGTTTAATTTGTGGTCGGGTTTCGCTTGTGGGATATTGGGGCCTATCTTGTAAGCGATGAACTTCAGAGTCTGAAGAGTCTGACTGTCAAGCTACATATGAAATCTGTTTTAACCAGGCTGGTCACGCCGGTGTTAGTATAGTGTTTTATTTCGAGTTTTCCTTCTCAAGATATGTACATATATTTGTTTAAATAATGTTATTAAACCGATTGAAGTAATTTCATATCTCATTTAACAAATCTTTTTGATGCCCATTGCCTTACATGGTAAAGTCGCAATCGCGATGGTGGCAGGGCCTCTCCTCTCCCTCCTCGCGACTGTGTGCAGGTACTAGCCGATACAACCATGTCCCATGAAGACCTGCACCAATCGGAAGAAGTACATTGCACTTAGTAGCATCGTCCCGATCTGATGTTAATTTACTGAATTAATTAAATTTACATACATACATACATACCATCACGCCATGTCCCTTGCAGGGTAGGCAGAGAGAACAGAGTGCCAGAGAACTCTATCCTTGCATACTTCACTCGCTTCCTCAACATTCATACTTCTCTTCATACATGCTCGCCGGTTTCGGAGACTCTTGACTCCACCATTTCCATTCCACCATTCGCGTTGACAGAAAGAACGGCGTGTGATCCAATAAACCTGCGCTTCTAGTACTTGTGAACGCCATGCGAGCGGGCCACCGGTACTCGGTCTTTTTTTGGTGGTCGTCTACCCGATAGGTTACGCTCACGGATAGCACGGGTCAATGCCCCAGCAGTTTTCGCCGTCGGGGCGTCGCGTCGTCCTCACGCGGTGATGTAAGCCACCTTGGGGTTTAATATATAGAAATAAATTTCAATTTATGTTATGAAAAGTTAGGAATACAATGCTTCCACCCCTTTTGACTATCCCATGGGGGTTGTATAAACTGGCTGAGAAGAACTGAAGCTATGGTCTACAATCACAGTTCAATATAGTTAACTGGATATTACGATTTTTTAACAAAATATCATTTTGGCTCATATATGTCCCACTGTTGGGCTTCAGCTTTTTCTACAATAGGATGATATAAAATCAACTATAGCATACTAACCAGACGAATTGCTATAGGGTTTTGGAGGATGCCTTCTCTTGCAAATTATGTAATGCTTGCGTCCTTTAATCTTTTACGATTATCCATAGGAAGAAGGGTATGATAGTGCTTTGTACTTTTGTTCATTATTAAATGAACGATGTGAAAAACTATTTTTACGTATTTTAATTAGTGTTGCCCAAATGCAAGACCAAAATTCGCTGCAACTGTCTCGCAGTACTCCCTTAGACAGCATTCTACGATTCCTTTGACAAAGAAAGGATTGTCAACATTTTGAATTCTTAATACCAGTGCAGAAAAAAAATTTATGTTATATTAAACAGTGATAGCCCACTCCCGTTAAGTGGTATGTAGTATATAGTTCTACAATTAGTGCTACTAAACGAATGGAATTTCATTAATTTAGTTGGATTTTTTTTGTGTATTTTTCATTTCTATCAAAACAAGTGAGGCTTGTATTATTCTAACAGCGAAGCCTAACAATAAAAACCGACACCCACCTCAGTTAGATTTCCGGCTCTCTCGTTCATCGAACGAAGCGCAATAGCACATTGCCATTACTCAGACGTCGATCTTCTGCGAGAGTGAGAGTGACACCCGCGGCTGTGGACAGAAAACTGTCCCCAGCGTGGTTCTACCACAATTAAATGATGATAACGATCACCACAGAAGTAAAAAATTAAATACAAACACGATAAAATCAATAAAATATATTTGTTTTATTTTATATGTATTTTACGGATCCCTAAAAACAGTATATAAGCATAGAACAACAGCTAAGATGAAGGGGTCCAGTGGCGGTGGCGGGTGAGATGGGGTCCTCGGCTCCCCCCTCACCCCTCACATCTCCGCAACAGCATCCGTTTAGATCGTACGATATCATAACACTCAGTCACCATAGGCTTAAAACTGCTGAGCTAACGTCCGTTTCTAACTTTGCATATCTATTACAATAAACTAATACAACCGTTATTAATATCGCCAATATATTAAAAGTAGCGATTGTGGTGATATCTACCATTTATGGGGAGGCCTATGTTTAAAAGCCATCATTCTCCTACTATTATCCCAATTACTTAGGGTCGATACAATATGTACTCTTCTTTCATAGTAGGTACCTACATGTTGTAAAAGTTATTGGCAATAGTTTTACGACCGGCCGCCTTCCAGACAACAACCCTCCTTGGGATTGTAATTGTTGACCAAACGGCATCAGATGGAGTTTTTTTTTTGTGTGTCTTGGTTGTTAGCCTCAGATGGCTATTACAACTTTACCCGGACTGTGAGTGAGCGCTGAGGGCTCTCAACCCGAGGCATCAGATGAAGTTATCTCAGATCGTTATAAGGCTCTTAGTCGTCTTTTACAATATCCACGAGTAAAGTAAGTGTTGGTAGTATTCGTAGCCGCTACCACACAGCTTTATGCCTATGTCTAAAAGTGAACGTAGATGAAGTCGATACGTTGGTGATTAAGCTGATGTTTGATTGGATTTTACGCTTCATTTATTCGTTGTGTGTGGTAAGTTAGAGAGAGAGGTTAGAAAGATGGTAATGGTGGATGGATTAGATAAAATAAGAAATGTGGTAGTGTAAAAAGAAATGTATAGATGGCGTAATGGTTACCTTCCGTGCCATCAGTTCGATTAGTCAGGACAATACTTTGTGCCATCCACAATATATGTGTTGTTCTAAGTCTGGGTGTAATTTGTCTACGTTAATTGCATGTTTGTAAAGTTCCCCGCAATATAAGGACTGTTCCTTTATGCAGTGTGTTTGTTATCTATTAAAAAAGCTCTCATTATCATCCTGAAGAGTGAATGCGGGAAATAGAGTGAACGGAGCGTTGGGGCAACTTCTCGGCAGCCACCACCTCAGCCAGAAGGCACGTGTAGCAATACATAACGCAGTGCTTGTCCCAAAATTACTGTATGGAAGCGAGAGTTGGGTATGCAAAAAAGAGTATGAAAGTAAAATTAATGCGGTCGAAATGCGATCTCTGCGGAAAATCTGTGGAGTTAGGCTGACCGACCGCATTCGTAACGACGACGTAAGAGAGCGAGTAGGTATGAAAGAGAATATTGGTCTAAAGATGCGAAAGGTAATGCTCCGATGGTTCGGACATGTGGAAAGAATGCCGAACGAACGTCTGGTTAAGAAGATATACAATGCGAAAGTGGAAGGATGTAGGTACCGAGGGAGACCGAGACTAACCTACCTAGACCAGATCGGTCATGTACTGAAGGAAGGTGGAGTCAAGAGTCTCCGAAACCGGCGAGCGTGTATGAAGAGAATTATGAATGTTGAGGAAGCGAGTGAAGTATGCAGAGATAGAGTTCTCTGGCACTCTGTTCTCTCTGCCTACCCTGCAAGGGATATGGCGTGATGATATGTGTATGTGTGATTATCATCCTCACTCTTATCACAAATTACTTGTGGTCCCAATATGTATTCCTTTTACATCGTACATAATGTAAATTATTTTAACAATAGGTTTCTTATAAGATTATTTAAATAAAAAATTTGAATTAATAAAAATTGTCGATAATACAGGTCTGAGAGTCTCATCAGGTAATTAAACAACAGTACTTTCCTGAGCAAAGTATAACATCTTACTGCTATTCAAGTGTGAGAATTGCGGCACTATCCCCTTATTTATAAGAGAGGCCTATGTTCCACAGTTGGCGACAGGCTGAATAATGTTGATGATCATTAGATTATCAGGAGCCAAAGATAACAATTTATATAATTAAAAAAGAGGGCACACTGTTGGTAGTTCTCTGTCTACAGCCGCGGGCCGGTCCGTCCGGGGTAGTACCACACTCTCGCAGAAGATCGACGTCTGAGTAATGGCAATGTGCTATTGCGCTTCATTCAGTGAGCAAGAGAGCCGGAAGCACGATTTTCTGAATAGGTTTTGGTTGGTAGTCAACGACCTAACTGTACAGGTATTGCTAAAAACCATGGGCAGCAATAATACTTATCATCAGCTGTGCTACTTACTTGCTCGTTTGCCAGCATAAGTAATAAAAAAATATATTTATTTCTAACTTAAAATATAGTGTCATCTAGGATAAAAAATAACAATAAATCTGAAATTTAGCATTTAATATGCTTAATTATTTATAAAATCCGATTACGAAATGAAAAATGATGTCACAAGCGGGATAGCGTGTAGTGGCAGCACGATTGGGCCGGAATCCCAATAGGCGCGGGTTCGAATCCCGCTTGTGACATCATTTTTCATTTCGTAATCGGATTTTATAAATAATTAAGCATATTAAATGCTAAATTTCAGTAATTTAAATAACAAGGTTGTGTCATCGTTTAATACAATTCTAACTGTAAAGTTTTAAGTATTAAGCCTATAACAATGTGTAAACATTGTCGGGTAGATAGCATACCGTCACCTTAAGACGTAAATATGATACGAAGTGAAATTTGCATGTCCTACAATTAGTCACGATGGTGTAGTGGCAGCACGATTGGGCCGGAATCCCAATAGGCGCGGGTTCGAATCCCGCTTGCGACATCATTTTTCATTTCGTAATCGGATTTTATAAACAATAAATCTCATAATATATCATCATTATCATCTCAGCTCATATATGTCCCACTGTTGGGCTCGAGCCTCCTCCATAATGGGAGGGCATTTGACCTACTATAGTAAGCTGGTCAATAGTGTTGGTATAGGGTTTTATTTAGATGTTATTTGCACTTTATATCTCTTAGTCATTTGTTACGGTCGCCTACGGGGAATATAGCGGGTGGTGAATTGTAATCTTACTCCGTCACCACACGGAAAGTATAATATATAAATATCTAAAAAATAAAAAAAAACGTAAGAATAATTTTATTCTATAGCATAGCATAGAATAAAATTATTCTTACGTTTTTTTATATTTTATTTTTATATATTATCAACGTTTTTTTTATATTATTTATAGGCATAGCCATCAAATTTATTTTAATACATGCCAACTTTAAAACGTACAAAAATCAATATAAAAGAAACGACCATATGGTATTGGTATACCCACTTTAATCCACCCTTTAGCGTAAGGGCTGGTCCGACCAATGACGAACCACCCTAAACTTTCTACCCTTTTGTTCGTTTTTTTTATAATAAAAGAAAAAGAAAGTTATAGAATACAGGTCTACCAAAAAAAAAAAATTACCCAAGCGTATATAGAGACATGTACTTTTTACATAATTTGTGACAATAATGACAGTAATATTACGTCAATATAGTATATATTGACGTAATACGAAAATATGGTATACTTATATATTCAGTACGAATTAAATAAATAAAGGAACATTGGGTATGTTTTCTTATTTACTTATACTGCACAGATGGCGTAATAGTTAAGATATCGACTTTCCACGCCAGTGCCGTGGGTTCGATTCCTACGCAGGACAATACTTTGTGCGACCTCCAAAGTGTTATTCTTTGTCTGCGTCAATTATATGTTTGTAAAGTTCCACGCAATACGAGGATTATTTCCTTAATGCAAAGTGATGTCTAAAAGAAAAACAGATACTTAAATACTAGGAGATGTATTTTGTGTTATTTTTTTAATTTATTATATATTCGTAAGATATTCTTAGTAGTATAACAATTTAATAATACAATTTAAAACGAGCCCTTGTTTTCTAAAGAGATTTTACCACAAGTCATTTTTTTTTTTTTTTGGTAACGCAGTAGTTCAAGAATGCATTTTTCGCACTTACCCCCGCCTGTCGGAAAAACAGACGAGGAGTGTGGGACTCGCTAGCCCCGTGGCTAGAATACCCACTAAACTCTTTCCACTGCGATCTCTGTTAGCCGAGAGGGCTTTGACAGCTTAACCGGACTATGGGTGAGAGCTGAGGGCTCTCAACCCGGTAAGCACAAGTCATCACCCCTATAACTCTTAAAAGCTAGGAACCACAATAGTCTCTATAAAGTACAACTATGTTTTACCCTCAGGAAGTCCAGGGAAGTGCTTTTATTTATTTTAAGATAGATAATAAATTATCCGTGTGGTGACGGATTAAGAATACAATTCACCACCCCCTATCTCACCAGTGGATGATCATAAGAAACGATTAAGGGATATAAAATGCATATAATATCTATGCAAGAGAAGGAAAACTTGAAACGAAACCCTATACCAACACGTCTGACCAGCGTGGTGTAATAGGTCAATTTTCCTTTCGTTTAGAGGAGGCTCGAGCCCAACAGTGAGACGTGTATGATCTGAGATTATGATAATGAGATAATAAATTAAATTAGAAAAGGAAAAATAAGGATTAATGAAAAATTCTACTTACTTTCCTTTAATTGATAAATGAATGCAGCTACAACAAGATAGATGAATGCAGCTACAACAAGCGCAACAGTACAGCAGCAGGCGCACCAGTCCGTCCAGGGTAATACCTACTCTCTTGACCACCGAAGACAAAGATCGGGTACCGGTGCGCGGTGGTCCGCTCGCACAGCGAAGAAGAGATGCTTGTAGGGTGGGTTAATGGGGTTGCGCGCCGCCTCTTCCGTCACCCGGACCGATTTGGCGGGATGCGACGTCCATAGCCCACCGCAAAAAAAAAAAGGGTAGTACTCTCTCGCTGCTTCGCTTCGTTCGGTGAGCGAGAGGGAAGTACAACTTTATGGGTAGATTTTGGTTGGTAGGCAGCTGTCTACCTGTACCCCTAATATTGCAAACGTCCATGAGCGGCACTAACACTTATCACCAGGTGTGCTGTTTGCTCGTTTGACACCATAAGCAATAATAAAAAAAGTCGTCAAAATCGCCTGACCCTATGTGATAAGATAGGACAAATAGCATTCTCTTGCAAAACTATTAACATCAATTGCGATTACTAATTAAAATATTGGTCCCGAGTGTTTGAGATCCGGATTTTTTATCATCTAACATAACCAAGTTTTAACCATTATCATCCTATCCATATCCACTATCGGATATATCCGGTTTACTAAATGGTAGATATGTTATAATCGCCACAGTTGGCAGACGGCTTGGCGATCGTCGCTGGTGATATAAGTTGTTCAGGAAAAACTATTGAAACGATAGTCAATTTTTTTTTAAGAATTTTATGCTATGGTTACCTAGATCTTTATCATCATCATCGGCTCGAGCATTCTCCATTATGGGTATTTAACCTACTATACCACGCTGGTCAGACGTGTTGGTATAGGGTTTTGTTTCGAGTTTTCCTTTTCTCGCATAAATGTTATATGCTTTTTATATTCCATAGTCGTCTCTGACGATCACCCGCGGGTAAGACAGGGGGTTGATGAATTGTATTCTTACTCCGTCACCACACGGATAAGACCTAGACCTTTATGCCAAGTCTTAATTTATAAATTATTATTCGATCTAAAATTAGTGTCTGCCAGTAAGTCAAATCGTCTCCTTCAACAATACCATGGTCACACTGTGAATTTTTGGTAGAAAATGATAACTTTGTAAAGCACTGTTATATGACGTTAATTACACTTTAGTACTTCCTCCGTATTACATTACGTAAAATGCCATCTATTTAATATAACTCGTTAAAACATTAAGATATTAAATATAATACAAGACGGAGAGACGTGTGTGGTGATGCAGTCACACCAAGAGTTAAAATTCATCACCCCCTTCACACTTTTTGCCTGTGGGCGTGTATCCAGTCCCTTCTTATTGTGTAAGAGGGTCTAGCCCAGCATTCCCACTGCTTATATGAGTATATGTGCTTAGATAATAATTATAATGACATATTTTCACGTTCCCGTCAAAACTCAGCTGCTGGTCACTCTGGTAATTCTTCAGTCGCCTTTTACAACACCCACGGGTAAATTTAAGATATAGTAAGACATTGTATTCTAACTAATCACTATATAAAATAAAAGATGGCGTTACTGTCAATCGAATGCAGGATATTATTTTGTAAATTAGAAAGTAAAAGTCTTCCCTCCTGGTGTTTTATAATTAGCTGCGTAGATGTAGCGATTATCCATTCTGAGTGCTGTTGGTTCTATTCAAGTGCAGAACAATATTTTATAAATACAATTTATTAAAATTGTTTCGAGTCTGTATGTAATTTGTGATTTATTGTTTAAAAAAAAATGAAAATAAGGGTTTTTATTGCTATTATTCGTCATTCAGGAGGTGTACGTCCAGCATTTGAGGTCAATAGAGTAATGGATGAAAGGCATTTGCGTAATTGAAAAAACTAATTCATCATTATTCTCCTACTCTTATTCCAATTAGGTACTTGGGGTCGATTCAATATGTACTCTTGTTCCATAGTACATATTGTAAAAGTTATTGGCAATAGTTTTATGACCAGCCGCCTGCCAGACGTCAACTCTCCTTGGGAATCTAATTGTTGACCAAATGACAGATGGAGTTGGGATAAGGCTTTCAGTCGTCTTTTACGACATCCACGAGCAAAGTAAGGATTGGTAGTATTCGTAGCCGCTACCACACAGCTTATAAAAAAAAAGTATATAAAATAATAATATGAAATGCTTCTCAGTTTCTAGTCCTATCTTCTCGTTAGCGAGCGGGTGCCGATCCGGTGTAAGATTGGTTTAAGTTAAGATTAGATTTAATTTAAAATCACAAGCATCGGAGCATTCAAATATATGTCGAATAGAATCAATTGTCATATAAATACGTATAAATTACAAATAAATCAAACAATCTATTAACGAATCCATCTTCGTTGAAATTTCGTAGTACATCCTATTTTATCCAGGATTTTCGCCAACCATCGATGTATTCACCGTATTATTTAAGGACTTCCTAACCATTTGCCATTTAGAATAAATTGGGAAATACATTATTTTGCTACCGAAAAAAAATATATATAATTGCTAAACTTTTTTAAATTATACTCTGTATGACTTTCGTAATTTTACGCGGGAACATAATCAGCTGATGTACTTCCTATAGACTTATTAACATGCATAATATTTTCAACCTAATTACATTAGATATTAAGTTAAAAATCGCTTGAACAAATGGTCGAATACGGCTTTTAAAAAAATACTAAATCTTGTACATTGCAAAAACCGACAGCGGTCAACGAACTCTTTGTATGTGTAAGTACAGACGCGTTGTGACGCTCGATCGTTTGTTTGTGTGCGACATCTTTCAAGTACTTTTGTTAGTGTCGAGTATAAATGCACCGGTATATGAGCATGTGTGCGTGTATTGTCGCTTCGTGTATGAGATCCAGACTTGTTCGTATACGTGTAAATGTGTGAGTGGAACTCCTGTATTTATTTATGTGTGAGTGAGACAGACGTGTACAGACGTAATGATTGTCTAAGTGAGCGTCAGACTTTACTTATACAGCATGCTCTTTGTTTGGTTTTTGGAAGTTCGTTTAATTTCGTTAAATAAAATTTAGCATGTTAAATATAAAGTATTATAATTTGCGTTTTCAGACGATTTATTATGCTTTAATTTATGATTGAAACAAAACTATCGCGTTAGTATTTATTTTTTAATTTCCCGACATTTCCAACACTTTACAGCGTTCATGGTCACGGGAGTACTGACTTTTAATTTACGTTTTATGTTTTAAATTAATGGTTTCATCAATCAACAATTTAGAGCTACTTTCTATAAAAATAACAATAAGTAACATATATACGTGGATCTGATAAAAATGGTGTCATTTTACTGCAATTTCTTAAATTTATGCGTATTTTTTTCGTGAAATTCTCAACATAAGTCTTGAAACATATTTCGCATTAGACAATAAGAGCTTATTGTCTTTAATAAATCCGTGGGTTTGCCCCGTCCGTCTAACAAATACGAATCAATATGGGGATGCCTTATCCGTCTAAAAAATACGACTCAAAATGGGGATGCCTTATACCTCTATATATTAAAAATAACATTATATTTTTTTTCTTTCTAATATATTG
This sequence comes from Lymantria monacha, assembly GCA_905163515.2. NCBI lineage: Eukaryota > Metazoa > Arthropoda > Insecta > Lepidoptera > Erebidae > Lymantria > Lymantria monacha. The sequence continues at coordinate 12,409,024 of LR991104.1, read as the reverse complement.
ATTTTATTTAATGATTTTAGTAGTTGATAATTTTTTATGGGATTTCGACTTAAAGTTAAAGTCAAAAGATGGCATTACGATGATGTTCCAGTTTAGATTTTTCATAACTTGCATTGCATTTGTTGGATCAGCTTTGTTGTATGTTTGGATTCTAAACATGCATATCCATTTACGTCAAAATATTATAAACTTTAGCTTGGATAACGGTCAAAGATTTACTAAATTAAACAACTCTAAAATGAGTTAATTGCAGTATATTAATATTCCCAATACCATTATTACCCATTTCACGAAAGACTTAATATGTACCTGCACACATTTAAAGTACATAATGTATACGCAGACTAGGTATTACTAGCCTAACTGTAATAACACTTATGGATTTTGACTGCAAAACATTGAATATGAGAAGTCATCAAGTTATTTCCATTTGAATTTGAAGCAAACTGGTTCCTATTATACGAAAACACAACACAGCTGCTCTTACAAAAAAAAACGTCAGTCTGTAATAGTTTCATTTATAAACCAAAATCACATTTAAAGACAATTAATCACGATGATACATCGCCCACTCAAAACGTAATGGTTTTTAAATTTATTTCAATAAAAAAACGACCGCGAATTGTTAACTTCCATGGCAACTGCTTAGATGATTCACGATTTTCAACAGTGAGCTTGTATATTATGTGTTACAGGTTCAAATCTCACACAGTATATTTTTTTAGGGTTTCACAATTTATACTGTTTTGATGATAGTAATTATTGCTTATTAAATTTATCGTTTTTATAAATTTATCTAAGCTGTAAATGTACAATGTCAATTACAATGTCAATGTTCCATATTCACAAATTTTAATAAAACTAAAGAGAAATAATCACTCAGATTTAAATATAGTTTTCTTAAAACGAAATATGACTCAGTGCTAGGTAAATTATTTATTAAACTCTATCCGAAATACTTTAAGTATAGAGATAATATTTCTAATAAGAATTATTAAGAAAAGCAAACATAAACGAAATATAATAAGTATAATTGACACAAGATCAATCAGAAAAAATGATTGATATATTTTTTTATATGTGAATAAACGATTTCATTTTGAATGAATATGTATTATATTTCCATAAAAGTATACCTATTAACTTGCTAGGAAATCCATTTAATGAGGAATAATAAAAAAGATAGACATTTATACAAACTCATAGAGATCTAACGTTTCTAGCATAGATACTATAAAGTATTATTTAATAGCTCAAACAATAGAAGATGTTACGTACAAATCTAAAAGAAAAATAGAATTCCTTGAAATCTATCAAATTGGTAATCTAAAATAATCCTGAATCCACCTACAAAATTTTCAAAAATTTTCTCGAAATGATTCCAGCCGTTTAGGAGTTCAGTCATCATCATATGTACAGTAAATCGGAGTTTCTATAATGAATAACAAGCAAAAGTATGTAAAATTATTATAAGATTAATTATTACGATTAATGAATATAATAGAATGATTAAAATATGTAATATTTTATATTTAATTTCTAAATAAATTAATTAAAATTTTCAAAACAATCTTCAAATATTCTTTAAATTTCAACAATATATTCGTCTCATCGTTTGAATTCCTGCTCCATTTTACATCATTTCTATCTGTCCTTTGTTTTTCATCATCATCATTATTTCAAGCCGCAGAACTCCCACTAATTGGCTCGGCCCTCATTCAAATAAAAAAGAGAAAATGACCTACTATATAACGCTGGTCAGAGGTATTGACACAGAGTTTTACGTCACTATCTCTTGAATAGATGCTGTATGCATATTATATTCTTTAATCGTCTTTTACACACCCATGTGCAAGATGAATTGTATTCTTATTCAGTCACCAAACGAATAAATATTTTTAAAGATAAAATAATATTAGTGAACACCATGTATACGGAACCGTGATTCCAAATTGTATAAGTGTGTGTAATGGCCGTGTGATACGTAAGATTGTGTTAGTGTGTAATGTCTGGTTGCATTAGTGTGTGTAACGTTTCAGGATACAAGAGCTGACGACTTTTTGACTATAGGTCATTGTAAAGCGACTACGGCGCAGTGATTAAAGTGCTCACCTTCACTTATATTATACTATATATTATTAAAATTTATTCGCTATCGTAAAATTTATTAAGGAAAGTATCGAAACTATGTTAGCTATTTTAGGGGTGTTTAAAAATACCACACTTGGTCACAAGCTCTGAGGAAGGGTTCAGGTCTATATATGTATATATATATATATACCTACATATATATATATATATATACATACATATATATATATATATATACATATATATATATATATATATATACATATATATATATATATATATATATATATATATATATATATATATATATATATATATATATATATATTGTAGGAAATATAAGAGTAGTAATGGGAAAGATGCCTATATAAGCGAGTGTCGACGGTAGTCGGGGACAGTCTGTTTTCGTCGCTCGTTGCGACAGGTCGTCGGTCGTGTGTTTTTTTTTTCATTTTAGTTTTTTTCTTTGTCTTGTCGTTAGAAGCAAATTTAGTTTACCGATTAGTGATTGTGTAATTAAGTGATTATTTAGGACTTATTTATTTTAATTATTAGATAGTCTGATTTTGTGTAATTTTAATAAATTGGTTGTTGAACATTGCGGAATAATTAATTTTAAAAAAAGCCTCTTCTGATCTGGTTTCCAAGATCAGAAGTGGGATTCTTACTTTTTAGGCCCATTTCGGCTTGGCTTAGTTCGTTAATTTCAATAATTTTTCGTAACTTTGACTACCCACATGTGAATTTTTTTTGTCTGATTTTTATGTAACGGTCAAATTCAACTTTAAGATACCGTGTTATTGTTATTTAGGACAGCCGTTTGAGTGAATTAGATTTATTAGGTGTACGGTAGGCTTTTAGTTGCGTTCGTGTTTTACGCAGTGATTTGTTTTAGTTATCGTCAATCGTTTTACTTGTTAGGATGTCCGAACGTGACGTCGTAATTGTAGTCGCAGTGGTCGTGATAATGAATCTCGTCGCGATAGTCAGATTAATAGGTCCCGCGAGCAATCTGTTGATGAGAATAACATCTTGAGATTTGAAATGAAGGCAATGATGTCTCGGCTTAAGGTGTTAGAGGCGAAAACAAGGGCGTCGCCCTTGCCAGGTTCATCATCGGGTCGCGTGTCTGTGCATTCACGAGGTCGTGAAGAAACACGTAATGAAGACTTAATGTCCACTAGCGTCCGAGGTAAGCAGGTATCACGACAATTGCGAATACCGTCGCGTAACCGTGATAGAGCTCGTATTCCGGATCGTCGCGAATCTCGTAACGTGCATCAACTATCGCCGTTAAGACGTCGTTCGGTTTCACGCTCACCTGTGGCTCGACGTGATACTACTCGCGATTGTGACCTTCGCCGCAGTTCTCGATCTCGCTCGATCATGTCACCAACGCAGTCCACGGACCGCGACACAAAAAACGCGGGTATGCCATTAGATTCGGTAAAGGCTAGTGTAACCGATTGCATTGCAAGTGCCATTCGTTCAATTAGTGCGGCAGGCAAACCGTCACAACACTACTATATTTCTAATTTCGACCCAAACTTACATAACTTTGACGATTGGTGTTTAGAAGTAGATCGCGCGAAAATCTTAAACATTTGGAATGACTTTGAGTGCCTTTCGCGTATAGGAAATTGTTTGTTAGGAGATGCGAAGTCGTGGCTCAAAGAATGGGTCTCCAGTGACCGTAGTTGGACTAATTTTAAGAAAGAGTTTAAATCTTTATGTCCTAAAGTACCAGATTTCGCAGGGATATTGTTCGAAGTTATGACGAAAAACTCTGATAACTATACCACGTACGCAGAATATGTACGCCGGTCATTACTTCGTTTACGTATAGTACGGGGACTTAGTGACGAGCTTATTTCGGCGATAATTATTCGCCGTATCACTGATCCGAATATTAGGGCTTCAGCAACGAATGCCAAATTGTTACCTGAAAATATGGTCGAATTCTTTTCAATCTACGTTAAACCAAAAACGAACAACGGTACGAAACAGCTCTCCTCGCGCCCCGATTTACGAAACGTTACAATGGGTAGACGTTCTATGGAGTTTTCGCGTAAACGTAGCATCAATGATGTTAAGTGCTTCTCCTGCGGTCAGTTAGGGCATAGACAGGCTTCGTGTAAGAGACCTAGAACTGAACAATCGCGTAACAGTGAAGGGTTGCCATCGCCTGCGTTTGTAGCGTCTAGGTCCGAGCCTTGTACGTATTGTAAGAGACCGGGACACAAAGCCGAAACTTGTTTCGTTAAGCAGCGTGCGGAAGCTTCGAACAAGGACAGTGTAAATTTTTGCGACGATTATGTCCAGTCAGGGACGTCATAGCAGCCGTCATACAAAATGTGCCGGTTGAGGTTCTGATCGATAGCGGTTCCACTATCTCGTTAATTTCGACATCACTGTTGAAGCATTTTAAATGCTCGCGTACTCCGGCGTTTCGGATTTTGAAGGGGCTAGGTAGTCAGGCAATCGAAAGCACGTATTATGTTACGCTACCTATCGAGTTTGACGGTTTGACCCTTGAAGTTCATTTGTTTGCGGTATCCGCCGAGTACATGAACGTGTTGGTTATCCTAGGTACCGATGTTTTAAATAGGGAAGGAATTAGATACGTACGTACTAAAGATCGCCAGCTACTCACTAGAGCTATATATTCAGAGACAGTGATGAACGTTCAATCAGAAAATGTAACACAAATTAGTACACCATTAGTAGATAATGATTTAGAAAAATCGCTAGGGATAATTGATCAATTTTCTAAATATTTAATTACCGGGACTGCAACTTCCACGGTAAACACGGGATGTATGACAATTAAATTAAAAACTAGCACACCTGTGTATTACCGACCGTACCAGTTGTCGCAGGCCGAAACGCTTCGTGTTCGGGACATATCCAAGGATTTGCTCGATAAACGAATTATAGAAGAATCAGAGCCAGACTACGCGAGTCCGATCCTGTTAGTGAAGAAGAAAGACGGGTCAGACAGGATGCGCAGTCAACCGGGAAGCTAGACTCGTGTATGCGAGGACCGTATCGGGTGATGAAGATACTTCCACACGGTCGCTATGAGCTGCAGCTAAGTTATTGATTTATTTTTACTTCTTGAGATTTTGAGACTTTGAGAGTGGGTGTAAATATCCACCGTATTTTATTTATCTCGATTACCGTCATTTTGTGATACGAATCTCTCATAGTCTCGGGACTAAAGCAGAGGGAAGTTAAACCACTTAGAGTGGCGCGAGTGTTTGTCTCTAAGTCCTTAGGCCTGGGATAACCATGTCTTGGAGGTATATCGGACTGGGTATCTTGGGAGGGACTTCAGGCCTGGGGTAACCATCCTGGAGGTATATCGGACTGGTTGCCCTAGGGAGACTTCGGGCCTGGGATAAACATGTCCTGGAGGTATATCGGACTGGGTATCCTAGGAGAACTTTAAGCTTTGAATTACCTTGTCCTGGAGGTACATCGGAAAGGTTATTCTAGGTAGAACTTTGGGCCCGGGATAACCTCGTTCTGGAGGTATATCGGACAGGTTATCCTAGGAGGGACTCTTAGCTTGGGATAACCGTTCTTGGAGGTATATCGGATACGATTGTCCTAGAAGTTGAGTCTCTTGGTTTGGAATAAGCAACTGTTTTGGAGAATATCAGACACGGTATGCTCGAGTGCTCGGAAACTTGATGTTAAAAGTCAGTTGTCCTGGAGCTGAGATACCTAAACATCGTCACATGGTTGAGCTTGTAAAAATTTTGTTGGCCAGCACTGTCTGTGCTGTGTTGAAGAAATCTGTGCGTGCATTTCTTTGTTACAGACGCAGACAATGAAGGAGAGGCGTTCTCTCCTGGTGCCGACCTGCCTCCCGATGTTGAACAGCCTGTGGAAGTGATGGAACCGCAACCGGGTCCTTCTGGGATACAAACACATTTAGAACCTATTGCATATACTGCAAACGAAGAGAGTACCTGGCCTTCTGTACCAATTCTGAACACGGATCTTGAAAGTTAATAATAGAGCCCGAGGACGGACTCCTGTCAGGAGAGGCCGTGTAGGAAATATAAGAGTAGTAATGGGAAAGATGCCTATATAAGCGAGTGTCGACGGTAGTCGGGGACAGTCTGTTTTCGTCGCTCGTTGCGACAGGTCGTCGGTCGTGTGTTTTTTTTTTCATTTTAGTTTTTTTCTTTGTCTTGTCGTTAGAAGCAAATTTAGTTTACCGATTAGTGATTGTGTAATTAAGTGATTATTTAGGACTTATTTATTTTAATTATTAGATAGTCTGATTTTGTGTAATTTTAATAAATTGGTTGTTGAACATTGCGGAATAATTAATTTTAAAAAAAGCCTCTTCTGATCTGGTTTCCAAGAATATATATATATATATATACATCGTGCAATAATTACAAATGTCTCACTGTACATATAACTAGTTACATTTGTATAGTGTGACTTTACAACACACTCTGTTATTCCTTTATATATTTATCCGGATCTGATCTAGATCGAGAGAGATCTGTCTATTGGGCAAAGCCAATTGACTAAGCTGAAGACCGATGACGGCACTGTGATTTCATCCCAGAGTGAGATCTTGGGAGAGGTCGAAAGGTTCTATGGACAGTTATATAAATCATCCCGAAGTCCCGTTGTCGGCTTGGTCCAAGATCCCAGATCCAAGCTAACTAGGCACTATACCAAAGAATCCCGAACATTAGCTTGTGCGAGATCAGAATGGCTCTCGAACAACTACGAAACGATAAGGCACCGGGCGATGACGGAATTACGGCAGAGCTACTGAAGGCAGGCGGTAAGCCGGTCTTAAAAGCCCTTCAAAAGCTATTTAATTCCGTTATCCTCGGGGGCGACGTTCCAGAGTCGTGGACCAGGAGTGTGGTGGTGCTGTTCTTCAAGAAGGGTGACAAAGCTCTTCTAAAGAAATACAGACCCATCTCGCTCTTGAGCCACGTCTACAAGTTGTTTTCGAGTGTCATTACCAATCGACTCACATGCAAGCTTGATGACTTCCAGCCGCCCGTACAAGCTGGCTTCCGAAAAGGCTATAGCACCATAGACCATATTCTCACGCTTCGGCAGATTATACAGAGGACCGAGGAGTACAATTGGCCTCTGTGTATAGCGTTTGTGGACTATAAGAAAGCCTTTGATTCAGTCGAAACTTGGGCGGTGCTGCAGTCCCTTCAGCGGTGCCAAATCGACCATCGTTATATCGAAGTGCTGAAGTGTTTGCAGGTATAGGAACGCCACAATGTCAGTCCATATCCGGGATAAGAGTACGAAACCGATCCAGTTGCAGAAAGGCGTGAGACAGGGAGATGTCATCTCTCCGAAACTGTTCACCACTGCACTGGAAGATGTCTTCAAGCTCTTAGACTGGACCGGACTCGGCATTAACATTAACGGCGAGTACATCACTCATCTTCGATTTGTAGACGATATCGTCGTTATGGCAGAATCCATGGAGGACCTTGGCACCATGCTCAACGATCTCAGCAGGGTATCCCAACTGGTGGGGTTACGAATGAACATGGATAAGACGAAAGTCATGTCAAATGCCCATGTCATTCCTGTACCGGTCCTAGTTGGCAATGCGATTCTCGAAATTGTCGATCATTATGTTTACCTTGGACAAACGGTCCAGTTAGGTAGATCCAATTTCGAGAAAGAGGTCAGCCGACGAATCCAACTCGGTTGGGCAGCGTTCGGGAAACTTAAGAGGATCTTCTCGTCCAACATACCTCAGTGTCTGAAAACACAGGTCTACAACCTGTGTGTGTTACCAGTGATGACTTACGACACGGAAACGTGGTACCTAAATGTAGGCCTCAATACCAAGCTCAAAGTCGCTCAGCGTGCTATTGAGCGGGCTATGCTCGGGATTTCTCTGCGTGATAGAATACGGAAATCCGCAGAAGAACGGGTGTAACTGACGTAGCACGAAGAATTAGCACGCTGAAGTGGCAATGGGCTGGCCACATCGCTCGAAGAACCGACAACCGCTGGGGAAAAAGGTTCTAGAGTGGCGACCACGTACCGGACGACGCAGTGTAGGACGAACTAGGTGGACAGACGATCTAGTGAAAGTTGCTGGGCGTCGATGTATGCAAACGGCACAGGACCGCACTCTGTGGCGTACCATGAGGGAGGCCTACCTCCAGCAGTGGACGGCGATGGGCTGACATGATGATGATGATATTTATCCTAAGCGTTATAATTTTTTTCAGGTAAACTCTAGTAAAACATCGAGGAAAACCACATTTTATTATATGCGATAGTATTTGCATGATTCTACAAACATACATGGAAATAAATAAATATATATATATATATATATATATATATATATATATATTATTTCGCCTTCTATTACTATAATAAATACCCACTTTTCCCTATATATATTAGTTTATTTTTATATTTATATACTAGTTTATTTTATATTTATAATATTTATTAGTTTATTTTTATATTTATAATATTTATTAGTTTATTTTTATATTTATAATATATATTAGTTTATCTTTATATTTATAATATATATTAGTTTATTTTTATATTTATAATGTACAGATATCAGGTCGGTTACAATTTTATAATGTATAGATTGGCTACGGTTATTGAATTGTAGGTAACGAGGTTAGAACCATAACCTACCTCAAATATTTCTTACTTAACATTTTATGTGTAGGCCATTCGTTCGTATTATAATCTAGAACTACTTTTACAGATTCTATCGCGTTTGTATTTGTTTTTTTAATTTCACGACGTTTCAAATGACGTTTTATTTCTTCTTCTTCTTATACACTCATTTGCAAAAAAAACGGGCACCTAAGCAATGAACCATTTCAAATGTTAATATTTCTTTGTTTGATAATTATAGGTAGTTTTATCCACACAATTTGGTAAATTAATAAGAAAATAATCGTTTTCATCAGTATTTCATAAAATTTAGATACAATTTATGGGAAATAATGCTAAACCTCGCTAGTAGTGTATATTCGCTAGTAGTGCATATGCTCATGAAGTAAAAATAAAAAAGTTTTTTTGTTTGTTTTTCTTTAATAAAGTAAAAGCAGATAAATGTTTAGTATCGAGTGTGACCCCCTCTAGCTAAAATCACAGCTTGAATTCGTCTGGGCATGCTAGCGAGTATATCCCGGATACTTGCTTGCGGAATACGTTCCCACTCCGCAGTAATCACATTCTTCAGCTCTCTGATGGTCTGCGGAGCCGGGTGTACTGATCTCACACGCCGTTTCAGAACGTCCCAGACATGCTCTATGGGATTGAGGTCGGGACTTCGAGCTGGCCAATCCAAACGACGAATGCCGACCTCTTGCACATACGCATTAACATCGCGGGATCGGTGGGCGCGAGCATTGTCGTCCATAAAAATCGAGTCTTCACCTAGAGCGGCCAATGCGGGTTGTGCATGAGAAATTAGAACTTCCGTTATGTATCGATGCCCAGTCAGTGAGCCGTTTACAATGAAGACTAACTCTGTACGATCCATTGAATTTATTCCTGCCCAAAACATAACAGAGCCCCACCATAAGGTGTGATTTCTTCGAAACATGCCTCTGCAAAGCGTTCTCCTTGTCTTCTTAGCACTCGCCGACGTCGATCTTCACCGAACAGAGATATCCTGGCTTCATCAGAGAACAAAACCCTATTCCAATCGTCTTGAGTCCATGATTCACAATTTCTAGCGAACCTAAGCCTGTGAACTCTGTGCTCACGGAGTAATTTGGGGCCGCGGGCCGGGCGGTGACTGCGTATATTGGCAGCGAGAAGCCTCCTCCTGACCGTCCATAGACTAATATGCACATTTCTTACTTCTTGGAGGTTGTTCTTAAGATCCACATACGAAGATTTGCGATTTCTCAATGCGCGACTCACAAGAAAACAATCATCCCGTGGTTGGGTACATGGTTTTCTTCCAGAACCAGGCCTTCTCTCGACGGAACCAGTCTCCTGATATCGCTGCCAGGTCCTTTGGACTGTCGAGCGACTAACATTTAGCCTCCTAGCCACGAAACATTGGCTGCAACCCTCTTCAAGCAGCGCGATAATTTTGGTAGCTTTTACCACTTTATCTACCATTTTTGATACAGCCAAACAGCATTAAATAAAGCTTTGACAGTCAAGGATATGAAATTAATCGATAAAAATTGAATAAAAGTTATGAAAGTCGATGTTAACTTCTGGAACTTCGCGCCAAAAATGTAGGATAAAAAGGGGTTTTCTGTAAAAATGAACATCAAATGAAAAATTGAATTTAGAACGTACTTTTTTAAATACCACAGCATTTTTAAAACCGGCCAGTAACGTGTACAAACGATTGAAACCTTTTTGGTATTGTATCTTTTTAAATATGAATGAAAATCAAAACCGCCCGTTTTTTTTGCAAATGAGTGTATATTGGTAATCAGCTTCTTATACGAGCTTATTGATGCCAGTGTCAAGTTATAAATATTTTCACGTTTTTAGTCTTTCAAGTTAGTCATTGTCTAAGTCAAATTGTCGCCATCAACAGTGCAATGGCCACACTGTTAATAGTATCTTGTGGGCATTTTGATGGAAAACGAAAACGTTGTAAAGCTCTTTTATATGATATTCACTACATCCCAGTAGTTCCGCCGCTTCATATTACATAAAATGCCATCAAAATTATCTAATATAACACGTTAAAACACTAGGATATCGAATATAATACAAGACCAGCACATGACGCTTTCAAATTTCCGTCAAAAGTCACGTTTTATTATAGTGGTAGGACCACGCTGTTGACAATTTTCTGTCTACAGTCGCGGGTCGGTCCGTCCGGGGTAGTACCACACTCTCACAGCAGATCGACGTTCGAGTAATGGCAATGTGCTATTGCGCTTCGTTCGGTAAGTGAGAGAGCCGGAATCCCAATTGGGTGGGTTTAGGGTTTATATTGGTATGCAGAGGCCTAGATATACCCTTGGTATAGCAAAGGTCCATGGGCGGCAGTTACACTTACCATCAGGTGTGCTGTTTGCTAGTTTACCACCATATGCAATAAAAAAAAAACAGTTTACAGTGATCATGGTCACGGGAGGACTAAGGTGTATTACGTCCAAAAAGTCATCGTTATTACAGAAATGTATATCAACCTGCTACAATATCAGTTATTAAAAGTTTCACCCACAATTTTAATATAAATTCATTGCCAGTACAAAAAGACATAGAATCATTTTCTTTTTGTATTATTAATACTCGCGTAAACATAAAAAAATCATTATTATAATCTAGACTTTAAATAATCTACGGAATGGTTGAATATACTTTATGTGAAGGCTATTTACCCTAACTATTTACCCTTTCCGTGTGGTGACGGAGTAAGAATACTATTCACCACTCCATATCTTACGCGTGGGTGATCGTACGAGACGACTTATAGGGCGGTATAGTAGGTTAATTTCCCTCCTATTACGGAGGAGGCCCGAGCCCAACAGTGAGACATTATGGGCTGTGATGATGATGATAATGATGATGAGCGTTTAAAAATTTACTAAAAATAAAGTCATAAATTTTTGGATGCTTATTATTTGTGTCAATTAATTTGTAAAAATACTAAAAAGTATTTTTCTTATAGTTAAAAAGTTGAAGTTGCTTTTTTTGTCGAATTCAAAATTTGAATTGTTTTACGTATAGTAAACCAGAAGTGAAAATTTCAAATCGATATTTGAGTAACTTCGACACTTTTTTTTTAACATCTTCTTTAAAGCGTGATCTCTAATAGTTTAAGACTTAGAGCATATAGAATACATACACATAGCCTATGATCACTTTCTAAGCAATCGGTTTTATGCGCCAACATGCTAAAATACTACGCTATTAATATTTTATTCCTTCTTTCTAACATGCATAAATATAAAAATAAACGATTTCTGTAATTCATCACAAAAAAATTTCATCATCATCATCATTCAAACTTTTATCATCCACTGCTGGCAATAGCAATGCATTGTCTTAATTACTTTTTTTTGTTACAGTTTATCTAAGAAGACAGGATGGGATTTTGACGGTAATTTTTTTTATTTATCATTATCAATTCATTATTGCATCATTATAGAGGATAGGTCTTTATACAGGACGAGGAAATTCCAGAAAATAGTCCACCATTTTAATCTGCAAATGTCTTTAAGAAAATATTGTATTGAATAAAAACCTTGTAACATTTTTTTCTTTGGTTCCCGGTGTTATTACCAGTGGTATAACCATACCATTTTCCATTTAGTGATGTAATAAGAATACCATAAGCCACTATCTAGCACATGGTTATAGTAAAAGATGAATAAGGGATATGAGGTGCAAATAACATTTCATCATCTTCATCATCATCTCAGATCATATATGTCCCACTGTTAGGCTCGAGCCTCCTCCGTAATGGGAGAGAAATTGACCTACTACACCACGCTGGTCAGACGTGTTGGTATACGGTTTTGTTTTGAGTTTTCCTTTTCTTGTATAGATGTTAAATGCGTTTTATATCCCTTAGTCGTCTCCTACGATTACCCACGGATAATATATAGGGTGGTGAATTGTATTCTTACTCCGTCACCACACGGAACAGGTAACATTTATGAATGAGAAACTCTAAATAATTCTATAAGATATCTGAGCAGCGTGTTATAGTAGTACAAATTCCCTTGTATTGTGTATCTGTATGAGACTCGAGCCCAGCAGTGGGATGTATACGAGCTGAGATGATGTTTGAGATTGGTAACAAATTGATTTAATGGCGGCTTCCCAGTAAAAATCGTCACGTTATATTTTTATCTTAATAAATTACTGTGTGGTAGCGGCTACGAATACTACCAACCCTTATTTTGCTCGTAGATTTAGTAGTTAACTCGTGATCGAGTGCCGCTTGTGGAATCTGGTCCAACCATTTCTGTTCTTTTTTTTTGTTTTTCTTTTGTTAATGTTGTATTTAACTTTAAAAAAAAAAAAAAAAAAAAAAACTAATTAACTGTTCTTTACTCGAAGGGCATCTCACTGGAGCTAATAGGGACTAAACATGTATCCAATAATATTAAGAAAACATGTAATTTAAAAGAAAAATGACGAGCCCGCTGTTTCTTGCCGGATCTTCTCAGTTTGTGGCGGCTTTCCGATCCGGTGGTAGATTAATTTAAAAAAATATGTAATATTGACAATATGTAAGTGCCCTTTTAGGGCTTATGCGTAATAAATGATTTGATTTGATATCGTAAAAGACCACTAAGAGCTTTATAACGACCTGAGCCAACTACATCTAATGCTGTTTGGTCAACAATTACATTCCCAAGGTTGATGTCAGGCAAACAGCCGATCATAAAACTATTGTCAATAACTTTTGCAATATGTAGGAAGAGGCTTGGGGTCGATCCAGTATAGGTATACTCCTCTCCCATCGTACATATTGCAAAAGTTATTCGTAATAGTTTTATGACCGACCGCCTGTCTGATATCAACCCTTCTTGGGAAAGAAATACCTTACTGAATATTGAATAAAGTAATCTTTAATTATTATTAAGGGTTAATTCTATACAATAAGTATTCAAAGTGTCCACAGTAAAAAATAATATATATTATTTATTATTATACAAACGCGAGAGCTGTGTGGTAGCGGCTACGAATACCAACCCTTACTTTGCTCGTGGATGTCGTAAAAGACGACTATGCGCCTTATAACGATCTGTGCCAACTCCATCTGATGCCGTTTGATCAACAATTACATTCCCAAGTAGGGTTGACGTCAGGCATGCGGCAGGTCATATAACTTTTACAATATGTATTATGAAAGAAGAATACATATTGTATAGACCCCAAGTGATTGGGATAAGAGTAGGAGAATGATGATATAATACAAACGCAAAAAAAAATCATAAAAAGATAATTTTATTTCAATAATACTCGTGTAACTATAAGAAATGTTTAGACATTATTTAATTGCCCCGTAAAATTCGAACCTGAGACAATTATTAGCCCTTATTACTGCTATATTATCACAACTTCGGTTTGTTCGTGAGTATTAAATCTTGAATGTAAGTTGAAGGGCTCTCGTGGGTGCGGGTTCATCGCCCTCCCCAGTCTAGACGTACGTAATACCTTTGAATAAACTCAGAGTCTGTCCCGTCTGCTATCAACCACCAGCCACCAGCCGAGGCAATCGTATTATTGATATCGACTAACAACAGAATGGACATTGTTTACAATACTTTCTTATTTAAAAAAAAAATAAACAATGTTTATGAAAGTTTTTGTATTTTTTTTTTATTATTATTATAAATATTAAAATTTATTTGATTTTATGAATTTTATCCTCTAATAATAATAATAAGAAAATATAATTTACTTAAGTGCGTACGCTCCATGAAACAAGAAAAGAAAATGATGGCGACAAAAAGGCTTAATTGGAAGAGGCCTTTACTCGAGGTGTGCTTGTAAATAAATAAAAAATCAAATAAAAACAATAAATATTAAAATTACTGAAATTTTTAGAATTTAATATGCTTAATTATTTATAAATACCCGATTACGAAACGAAAAATGATGTCACAAGCGGGGTTTGAACCCGCACCTATTGGGAATCCGGCCCAATCGTGCTGCCATTTATACCATCGTGAACTACTTTAGGACATGCAAATTTCGCTTCATATTATATCTTACGTCTTCACGGTGACGTATGCCATCTAGCGGATAATGTTTACACATTGTATAGGCTTAAAACTTTACAGTTAGAATTGTTCTTGAATTGAATTGCACGATTGGGCCGGATTCCCAATAGGTGCGGGTTCGAACCCCGCTTGTGACATCATTTTTCGTTTCGTAATAGGGTATTTATAAATAAATATTAAGTTAATTATTATTACTAGCAACAATTAGTATGAAGAAATAAGTTAAATTATGTAATAAGTAAATTTGAAATAGTTATAAAATGTTTTTCATGTTCATTTCACTCGTAGTATATTATTATTTTGCAAGATATATAAAAAGTATTTTAATAATTTATTTTTTAAAAATTATGCCTTGAACTAAAGAATTAATATTTTGCATTATGGTATGACTTCACAAATATAAGAATATAATTTAAAAAAAATACTTGTGTATTTCCAAAATTTTGGCGCCTCTTATTTGTCTTGCTGGCCTAAGTTCGTATCCGTCACCTCTTTCAATGTGTTCACACAACAAATTTTTATCAAATCTGTTTAGTTATATATATTGAAAGTAAACCTATTAACACACAAACTGACTAACGTTGATGTATATATAAATACTATCTAGTTTTAATCTAACAGAAATCTAATACAATGTACAAATATTTTTACCATAAATCGGGGAAAAAATCCGATTATCGGGCGTATGTTGAGCTCTCACGAATTATTGTTAATGAGGTTTTCCTCAAAGAAATCTTTGGAAAAGAAGTTGAGACTTAAAGGTCAACAGTTTTACGTCTAATCCATTGAATCAACTAAGCAGTCGATGTTAATTGTAAAGGTTCTATGAAAAAAAAAAACTCCCCAAAATTGAGGTAAATATTAAAAAAAATGTATATGTTTATATAATATTTGGGGAATTTCTATAATTTTAGATTCCATTTTATAAACGTTATTGTAATTGGTAATATTTTTTTGCGAATTTCATCATATTTAATTTGTTTTATAGAAGCAATTTACGTTACCACTATTGTATTGAAAAGAAATCATTGACACATAGAAGACTTGTAAAGGGTTCTTCTTAATAAGATATATTCCTCATTATGGACCAGGGATCTGCTTCATGATAGGAGAATTTTCTCTACTACTATGCTGATCAGACGTGTTTGTATGGGGCTAAAAACAGCAATGTTGAATTGTATTCTTACTTAAAATTCCCACACGGCTAACTGCCTAGTAAATGCCAATATTAAAAAAAAATATAAAACCCGATTACGAAGTGAAAAATGATGTCATAAGCGGGATTCAAACCCGCGCCTATTGGGATTCCGGCCCAATCGTGCTGCCACTACACCACCGTGACTTATTGTAGGACATGCAAATTTCACTTCGTATCATATTTACGTCTTAAGGTGACGGTATGCTATCTACCCGACAATGTTTACACATTGTTATAGGCTTAATACTTCAAACTTTGCAGTTAGAATTGTATTAAACGATGACACAACCTTGTTATTTAAATTACTGAAATTTAGCATTTAATAAACTAAACATTTAATAAACTTCGTAATCGGGTTTTATAAATAATTAAGCATATTAAATGCTAAAATTTCAGTAATTTAAAAAAATATAAGTTAAAAAAAAGCCAAATTAAAACTAAATTACGTTAAAACCTTTTCCTTTTACTATATTTTAATATAAAAATTGCGAGATGACTCACGTCATATAAATAATATTGATTATGCCACTGAGATATCGACACATATAAGCTGTTTCATCACTAATATCATCATCGTCATCTCAACTCATGTATCCACTGCTTGGCTTAAGCCTACTCCACAATAAAAGGAAAAATAACTTAATATACTACACTGGTCAGACGAGTTGGTATGTGGTATTTCAAATTATCCTTCTCTAACAGACATATTATCTGCATATTACATCTTTTATTCCTTTTTTACGACACTTATGTGTAAGATAGGGGGTGGTAAATTGAATTCTTACTCCGTCAAGACGCGGTAATTGCAAAAATATCTCTAATTTTAATAATTTTAACAAATACCAATATCTGAAGTGCTGACTTGACTATCCTCCATGCGCTCTAAATTAAATTTATTTATTATTATATACTTATCTTAAAATTACTTACCGAATCAAAATGTACAGAGTTTAAAATACAAAATTCATTAATATATTATACGAACAATTATCTTGTCTACACGAAACACTAGACAAGATAAATATGTAATTCAAAACTTGTGTAGTACGAGATTTGAACTTATATATCCAGACATCAAGTAGAACCGCACATACCGTCTGGCAGCCTCGCCGTCTGGTTATATCCATCGATCGGGGAAATTTCCTCGCTACGTATAGCAACATTCACAAATTCGCATCTCGTATGATAAAATTCATTCAGTACGAAAGCGACCAGCGTTGGGTATGTACGCTTTTCACGTAAAAGTTTCGCGAAAATATCTTATACGAATTATAGTTTGTCGATTTATTATTTATAAGTTATAGTGCTATTATATTATAATATAGTGTTGTGTATAATATAATAAATTTATATTATATTACTCTTATAGTAATAGTGTTGCAAAAGTGAAAGTTTCCGACTATAAAACAAATTATCGACTTCAATTAGTTTAACTGTATATAAAATTGGCTAAAAAGGTATGTTTATGAATTAATTTATAATATTTATTTGTTCTACATAGATTAAAATATTTTTTTTTATTCTGCCTCTGTATAAAAATAAAAAACGTATACAGTTATATTTTTAATTTGATTTTCTTTCGGTTTTTGTGAACATATTTGCAATCATCATCATCACCACAGCCCATAAATGTCCCACTGTTGGGTTCGGGCCTCCTCCGTAATTGAAGGGAAATTAACCTACTATACCGCGCTGGTCAGACGTGTTGGTATAGAGTTTTGTTTCGAGTTTTACTTCTCTCGCATAGATGTTATATGCGTTTTATATCCCTTAGTCGTCTCGTACGATCACCCACGTGCAAGATATGGAGTGATGAATAGTATTCTTACTCCGTCACCACACGGACAACCGTGCCGTAGTTTTGCTTTTCAGTAAAATAAATAATCTTTAATATAACAGTAATATTTCTGCTTGATTTTCCGTATGGTGAGGCTATAAAAATACTTTTTAAAGGTTCCATATCATGTCCATAAGTATAGTAAGAAAGAAAACTAAATTTTCATCAACACGTAGCTTAGATAATGAAAATATAGCTGTGTGGTAGCGGTTAGGATGTTGTAAATGACGACTAAGAGCCTTATAACGACCTGGGCCAACTCCATCTGATGCCGTTTGGTCAACAATTACATTCCCAAGGAGGATTGACGTCTGGCAGGTGGCTGGTCATAAAACTATTGTCAATAACTTTTTGCAATATGTAGGTATGATAGAAGCAGAGTACATGTATCGACCTCAAATAATTAGGATAAGAATAGGAGAATGATGATGATGTAGCAAAGACAATGATCATACTAACTAGCATTAAAAATATATTGTATTATTAAAAGACTTATATTATATATAATATTTGATAATACTGTATTACTGACTGTATTTATTCCTCTTCTTTTCATGGTATATAGCCCCATTGTTAGGCCACCTTCAAATGATAGAAATTGGCTAATTATACGTTCCAGAAACGAAATACATACATACATAGTCTCACGCCTGTTTACCAGAGGGGTATGCAGAGACTATGGATTGCCACAAACCACGATCCTGACATACCTCTATCGCTTCATTCACACTCATCTTAGTCATCATGTATGCTCTACGGTTACGCGTACACTAAACCTGACATTTCGAAATATCATATGGTTTTATTTCGAGTTTGCCATCTATTGTAGCTTTGCTTGAAACTTTCTTATAGGATTCAGCCATATTTTTTTTGCACGATATTTACACTCTTAAAAGTTTCTGCAATTTTTTTACAAAAAACGTTGAAAGTTTTTACGCACATCAAGAAAGTAATACTATAATTCCGTTTTGTAAATTATACAATACGTGTAGGCTTATAACAAAAAGATTCTAAAATTACAACTCACACTAGTTTCTTTCATTCCTTCGCATGTCTTGTAATTTTACTCGAATTGTATTATGTTTTGTATTAGTATACGTTGATTTGGAATTCTGCTCTTATTTGTTTTGTAAAACAATTGCAATTTTACAAAAAATTGTAACAGTGTAGTTTTAAAAGAAATATATCTTGGTTCTAAGGACATTATGCTGGAGTTAATACTTACTAAAAACGTTCTATACAGTTTCCTATGAAAGAAGTAACTTGAAAATTATGAACCACTGAGATTCTTGTCGGATCTTTTGAACTTGCAGTCACGTTACAATCCGGTGTTAAATCATTGTATTAAATACATACAAAATGTAAAATTGTCGATACGTAAGTGTTCTTATTAGGCTTACATATATTAAATGATTTGATTTCGTCCTTAATTAATTTTTACGATAACCAAAGGAGAGAAAGGGATGGTGACCACCGTTTCCTACTCCGCACGAATAACGTCTGTCTTTAGAATAAAAAAAATAACGACTTTGAAGTAGAAAAGTATTTAGAACAAAAAAAAAAACGATATTGAAGCATAAAAAGTCTTTAGAACAAAAAAAATAACGATATTGAAGCATAAAAAGTCTTTAGAACAAAAAAAAATAACGATACTGAAACAGAAAAAGTGTTTAGGACAAAAAATAATGATACTGAAACAGAAAAAGTCTTTAGGACAAAAAAATAACGATATTGAAGCAGAAAAGTCTTTAGAACAAAAAAAAATAACGATATTGAAGCATAAAAAGTCTTTAGAACAAAAAAAATAACGATATTGAAGCATAAAGTCTTTAGAACAAAAAAAATAACGATACTGAAACAGAAAAAGTCTTTAGGACAAAAAATAACGATACTGAAACAGAAAAAGTCTACAACAAAAAAATAACTATATTGAAGCAGAAAAGTCTTTAGAACAAAAAAAATAACGATATTTAAGCAGAAAAAGGTTCCTATTTCCATTTAAAACTGCATATGTATAGCAAACGCGAGAAAGCTTTTTTTTTTCATTTTAGCCCTTCATCAGGTTCTAGAGAATTCCTAAAGCAACTATAGTTATTCTTATGTTTTTAACTATAGTTTTTTTTAACTATAGTTTTTTTTATTCCTTTACTCATATACCGTACTCCCCATGTAGTGACGGGATAAAATACTATTGTCGTCAGCCCCTACTTACTTGTGGGAGTCGTAAAAATCAACTAAGTGTTCATTCACCAAGAGAGCAGCTCGCCTAGGAAACGTATAACACCTCACTGCAATCATCATCCTCCTACGAAGCGTGGCGATTACGACATTCTTCTCTCTTCTTCTCTCCTTATATGAGCTACAAAATTGATGTGGCACCCAGTGAAGACAGCTTCACTATCCTACGGTTTCATGAATTAGTAACGATTGCTGGGAGTCGTTGGATGCGGCAAAGGACAGCATTTTGGGACAAAGTATGATAAGGCATACGTCCAGCAGTGTATGGCAAAAGGCTGAATGATGGCGAATGCTTGTAATACGTTATGACTTCACAAATATACAAGTAATTAACACAAATTACACACAAACTGAGAACAATTTACGGTAGGTGGTTTGGTGTTTTAACTAGTGTTGCCCAAATGCAAGACTCTTGCGAGTCTCACAAGTCTTGCAACTCTCACCGTTAGAATAACACACAGTCATTTGTTTTGATAGAAATGAAAAATCCACATAGAATGAAAAATCTAACTAAATTAATGAAATTCCATTCATCTAGTGGCACTAACTGTACAACTATCAATAATTAGGTACATACCACTTAACGGGAGTGGGGCTATAACCACACCTATCTATCATGAGACTGTTTAAAATAACATCAAATTATTTCCCCGTGTACTGGTATTAAGAATACAAAATGTTGACAATACTTTCTTTGTCAAAGGAATTCTTGCAGCGAGTCTTGGTTTAATCGTAGTTGCACTAAGATAATCCTTGTAGTATGGGGGGCTTTACAAATATCCAATTTAATAGATACAAATTACAACCAGACTGAAAACAATCGATTTATGAACCGCACAAAGGATTGTGCTACATAGTAATTGAACCCATAACACGGTAGATTGGTATCTTAACCACATTGTCATCTTACAATCATGATTTGGCTCGTCTGTAATCATAGATAAATAATAAAAATACTGTCTCCCCATATTGCTTCAAGAAGATGCTTATAGAAGTCAAAACCTAAAGCATAACATGCTTACCCAGACATGGGCTGATCCTTTCTGGTGATACAACTTTACACTTAAAAAGGTTTAAGAATACAATTCATCACCCCATACATCGTCCGTGTGTGTAGTAGACAACTAAGTGATAATAATATGCATATAACTTAACTTTTTAATAGTGGTAGGACTACGCTGTTGACAATTCTCTGTCTACAGCCGCGGGCCGGTCCGTCCGGGGTAGTATCACACTCTCGCAGAAGATCGACGTCTGAGTAATAGCAATGTGGTATTGCGCTTCGTTCAGTGAGCGAGAGAGCCGGAAGCCCAAATGGCGGGTTTGAGGTTTGTAACGGTAGGCAGCGGCCTAGCTTTGGTCATAGCAAAGGTCCAGGGTGGCAGTGACACTTACCATCAGCTGTGCTGCTTGCTTGTTTGCCACCATAAGCAATAAAAAAAAAGCGAAAGATGGGCAACTTGGACAAAAATCTTTATAACGACGAGTATAGTATACATATATAGCTCATTTTCTCACGTATTTTGTAGGACTTGAGCCCAGCAGTGGGACATATATGCAATGAGAATATAAGGGATATTGACACTTTAATAAAATAGATTGGTATAGGATTCTAACTCGAGTTTGCCGTCTCGAAACAACGATTTTAATAGAATAACATTTTTATGGAGTCAACTACATCAAGTGTGAAGTATGGAAGGATAGAGTGCTCTGGCACTCTGTTCTCTCTGCCAACCCTGCAAGGGATATGGCGTGATAGTATGTATGTAACTACATCATCTCATTTTACATAAGTCCCACTGTTGGGCTCAAGCCTCCTCTACACTAGGAACGAAATTGAACTACTTTACCATGCTTATCAGACGTGTTGGTATAAAGTTTTATTTCGAATTTTCCTTCTCTGACATAGATGTTATATGCATAATAAATCCCTTAGTCTTCTTTTACTACACCCACGGAGAAGACAGGTAGGTGGTGAATTATGTTCTTACTGTGTCATCATTATTATTCTCCAGCTCTTATCCCAATTACTTGGGGTCAACGCAAAATATATTCATATATATTGCAAAAGTTATTGGCAATAATTTTATGATCGGCCGCCTGTCAGACGTCAAACCTCCTTGGGAATGTAATTGTTGACCAAACAGCATCAGATGGTGTTGGCTCAGGTCATTATAAGGCTCTTAGTCGTCTTTTACGACATCCACGAGCAAAGTAAGGGTTGGTAGTATTCGTAGCCGCTACCATACAGCATCACATATTCTTATCATCTTAGCTCATATATGTTCCACTATCGGGCTCGAGCCTCCTCCATAATGGCAGGGAAACTGACCTACTATACCACGCTGGTCAGACATGTTGGTATAGGGTTTTGTTTCGAGGTTTCCTTCTCTCGCATAAATGTTATATGCATTTTATATCCCTTAGTCGTCTCGTACGATCACCCATGGGTAAGATAGGGGGTGGTGAATTGTATTCTTACTCCGTCACCACACGTATTCTTATCATCACAAATTAAACCATAAATCTCATTTATTTACCCGTATTTTCGTTTAATATTATACTTTTATCATCTAAAAATATCTTCAGAATCACGAAACGATAATGAAGTACATGTTGAAGGACTATTTATCCAAATGACATTGAATAATTTGGTCAAATAGATTCGCCCACTTTATTCCTTTATATAGAATTTTCACAGAACTAATTGACCTAAAAAAAAATATTAATACCCTTGAAAGAAGTTCGGAGAATGTATTTTTAATAATTTTTAATATGATTTCTAATATTTACGCCTATATTTCTATTTATAAAATATTTTTTTGGTATTTTTTATTTTTTTATTTTGAAGACGTTTCGAATATTTTGCAGTGGCCATAATCATCAAAGGATTATGCTATTTCACGTCTAACAAATAATTCAATTCCGGATCTAGTCCAATTGGAATTTCAACATATTATCTTAAATAATTTTGATTTAAATTTATATAATGTGATGCGGACAAAGTGCTATAGTGTAATGAATATGATATAACAATGTTTTACATATGTTTGTGTCACTAAAATTCATACTAATAATATTGTGGCAATGGCACTATTAAAGACGACGATTTAATATACAATGATTTTAAATGAAGTTATAATTAATAAATAGAGGCTTGACATAAAGGTCTTTGTAAACATACCATAAAAAAGGAACAACCTTACATATATTTATATTTTTTAATACAGATATTTTTGGTCTTGTGTTCAACTTCATCTAGTAGATAATACACCCACTTTTGGTCTTATATTTAACTTCGTCCAGTAGAGGAAAGGGTTTTGGTTTCGATATCAAACATTGCTTTACATTAGATGAGAATCACGCTCATTACCCTTTTAGAGGTAGACAGAGACAACGTATTACCACAAGGCACGATTCTGTCACACCTCTCTCGCCTCAATCACATTCTTCAGTCTTCTTGCATGCTCTGAATTGATTACTCTTAATATAACCTTTCACACATCATCGATTTAATCTAGAAATATATAATATTGCCTTCATCTTGTAATTATCCTACTCACTCTCTCTTTACTAATTCTCTTTACGTTTTCATAACTTCAATATATTATAACTGATTCGGATTTGGATATTACTTTTTTAATTTTCTGGGCACACAACGGCGTTCTCTTACGTCCCACGACGCCCATTAATCACGTGATCTTTTTTTAGCATTTTTAATCTTAGTTTATTAAAACCATATTTCCACGTGGTGACATATTAAGAAAATAATTCACCATCATTTTCTTACCCGTAAGTGCAATAAGAAACTCATCATACATCATCATCATCATCTCAGCTCATATATGTCTCACTGTTGGGCTCGAGCCTCCTCCATAATGGGAGAGAATATGAGCTACTATACCACGCTGGTCAGATATATTGGTATAGGGTTTTTTTTGGAGTTTTCCTTCACTTGTATAGATGTCATATGCGTCTTATAGCTCTTAGTCGTCTCTTACGATCATCCAAGTGTAAGATAGGGAGGGGGTGATGAATTGTATTCTTACTCCGTCACCACATGGAAAAATTAATAGCATATAACAATGTTAATGAAGAAAAGTCAACTTCTCTCCTTTTTTTTATTGCTTATGGTGGCAGCAGCACACCTGATGGTAAGTGTCACAGCCGACCATGGACCTTTGCAATACCAAGGATATAGCTTAGGCCGCTGCCTACCAATAAAATCTCCAAACCCACCCAGTTGGGCTTCCGGCTCTCTCGCTCACCGAACATATTACAAATATTCAGACGTCGAGTTTCTGCGAGAGTGTAGTACTACCCCAGACGTACCGGCCCGGGCCACCGAAGTCAAAAATCGGGTACCGGTAGCCCGCTCGCACGGCGAAGAGAGAGGATTTTACGGTGGGTATGGGGTCACGCGCCGCCTTTCCGTCACCCCAGACCATAGCCCACCAATAAAAAAAAATAAAAAAAATAAAAAAGACATACCGGCCCGCGGCTGTAGACAGAAAACTGTCAACAGTGTCACCCTACTAATAGGAATTGTCTTACTATACTCATCAGACGAGTTGGCATATAGTTTTGACTTTTATACATACATACATATCATCACGCCATATCCCTTGCAGGGTAGGCAGAGAGAATAAAGTGCCAGAGAACTCTATCTCTGCATACTTCACTCGCTTCCTCAACATTCATAATTCTCTTCATACACGCTCGCCGGTTTCGGAGACTGTTGACTCCACCTTCCTTCAGTACATGACCGATCTGGTCTAGTTAGGTTAGTCTCGGTCTCCCTCGGTACCTACATCCTTCCAATTTCGCATTGTATATCTTCTTAACCAGACGTCTTTTTTGACTTTTATTTCTCTTGTATATACGTTATATTCATATTACATCAATGAGTCATCTATTAAGACACCCATGGCAAGCTAGGGGGTGGTGAATTGTATTATAAGCCTGTCATCTCATCTTAATCTGTTATCTATTGCCGTGTATATAAGCCCATTGTCTCATGGCAACGCCATACCATATAGTTATACAGTTAAGCACATATGTTATGGTTGAGCGCGCAACAAACTGACAGACGCGTTGCCTGGGGGGGTCATGACCCGCTCACCTTGACCCCAGTGACCCCCCCCCCCCTCACACATACACACGCAACTGTATTGTGACTCTCAAAGACAACTGAATTGTCTGCAACAATTCGCGTTGTGGATTAAATAATGCTGAGCGTAGGTTCGATTGCTTGGTCAGTTTTTCGTTACATTTTTTTTTTGTGTATGTTGATAATTTATTTGAAATAGCCCCTTAAAAATTTGTTTAACGAAGAGGATGCGAGATATTTTCTTTAATAAATTTTACTAATTTATTTTTCATTTTTGAAACCTAATTAATATCATCATCATCATTACAGCCCATAAATGACCCACTGTTGGGCTCGGGCCTCCTCCGTAATGGGAGGGAAATTAACCTACTATACCGCGCTGGTCGGACGTGTTGCTATAGGGTTTTGCTTCGAGTTTTCCTTCTCTCGCATAGATGTTATATGCATTTTATATCCCTTAGTCGTCTCTTACGATTACCCACAGGTAAGATAGGGTGTGGGGAATTGTATTCTTACTCCGTCACCACAGGGATAAACCAGAACTGTATAATATATTTGCAGAGATTTGACTGTTCTTACAGTATCGCTAAACACAATGCGCGGCAATTACCACTTACCATAAATTATTTGCTCGACTGTTATCAACGGTAACAATAAAAAAATATTTAATTGGTCGGTTCGTCAAATGTGAAGTGACCCTTATAATATTCACATTCTATTATATAAAGCTATAATATAGCAAGAGGTGTTAATCATTTACTTATGGGTTACAGCCCATCATCATCGTTTAGTTCTCATCACCAATTACATGTGGTCCACACAATATGTACACTTCTTACATCGTACATATTGTAAATAGTTTTGACAATAGTTGTTATGTCCAACAGTCGGTGTGACGTCACACACCACTACTTGTGAATGTAATTGTTGATCAGACGACATCAGATGTAGTTGGTACAGCTCTATGTAAAACTCTTAATCGTCTTTTATTATATCCACGAGAAATATAAGGATTAGTAGCATTCGTAAATGCCATCACATAGTACATTGACTGCACTGTTGGCGTAGTGGTGAAGATACCGATTTATCGTGCCAGTGTTATAGGTTCGATTGTTACGTAGGACAATACTTTGTGCAAAAAATTGTTATTCCAAGTCTATATGTAATTTGTGTCCGTAAAATTGTATATTAATGAAGTACCCCGCAATACTATTGGTCGGGATACCAAGCGACGCGACAGTAAGACCATACTTCATTAAGTTAGGAGTCCTTACCTTTCCCAGTATGGTAATATATCAGGTCGCTTTGTATGTGCGAGTTAATTTAGTTAGTTTTCCAAAACCAAGCACTACACATTCTTATTATACACGACATCGAGAAAACCTCTCGGCCATATCGCGTACACTTACCAAGTCGGAGAGAACGACTCATGTTATGGGCCCAACGGTGTATAATAAATTGCCTAGACAAGTAACTTCTGCCCCAAGTCTCAATAGCTTCAAAGTTCGCCTAAAGCAATGGCTCGTCAGGCAGGCATTTTATACTTATGACGAATTTATAAAAATGTAGACAATGCTTATTTGCAGCTATTGCTTACGTTTTATTATTATTGGTACTATTTGACATTATTGTTACTATTTGACATTGGCTTTTATTTAATTTTAATATAAATGACATTTTTAATTTGATGTACCTAAATAATATTTAATTATGTATTATGAAATGTAACAATGACATGTAAGAAACCCTTATGAATAAATGAGTTATGAGTTATGAGTTACTAAGATTATTTCCTTAGCATCGGGTGATATATTAAAAAAAATAGTTGTTGATGTCTTCTCGTCTAATATTCCTTTATTATTTTAAATGTTATCCGTGTAGCGACGGAGTAAGAATACAATTCACCACCCCATCATACCCGTGGGTAATCTTAAGAGGCGACTAAAGTATATAAAACGCATATAACATCTATGCAAGAGAAGGAAAACTTAAAACAAAAGCCTATACCAACACGTCTGTCCAGCGTGGTATAATAGGTCAATTGCCCTCCCATAATGTAGGAGGTTCGTGTCCAAAAGTAAGATATATATATGAGCTGAAATAATAAAAATTTTAAATGTTCTAATTTTGCACATGTACACGTCTTATTAATATTCACTACGTTTTAGCAATTTTTATGCATTAAATCAAATAAATATCGTGCAAAGCTTTTTTTTTTTAAATAACACCCTGCAATGATGAAGTAATTCTTGTATTACGTTGTGAATTTACAAACAGAATTAATGCACATTAGACTGAGAACAATGTAAATCGCAATAAAAATTGTCTATGTTGATCCTCGAACCTAGAACATTCGTTGCAATAATATAACTAAACCTATTTAGTTACTTCATCAGTTCAATTATTTTATATAACGATGATAAATCTATCTATTATATATATGTAAGAGATTTTCACCTATGTATTGACTCATCACGATATCTCTGGAACCATAAGGCCTACAGACTTTATATTTGGTAGGAATATTCCTTTCGCCGAGTAGAGGTCAGCTAAGAACGGATTTTTCGAAATTTCACACGCAGGATGGATTGCTGGGGTGTAAAAATCACATTTTTAAATATAGATCCTAAACTAAACGAAACGAAACTTCTGCCCTGTGAAGGTCAGATGAAGTAGGATTTTTAAAAAATTCCTTCTCCGGAAGGAGTTCTATGTAGCGAAAGTAAACTGCACAACTGAACTGACGTAACCGAAGCGAAGCGAGGGCGGGTCGCTATTATTAAATATAATACTATATTCTTATAGTTGAAAATGTCATATTTCACTTTGGCGCCAAAACTTAATTTTAAAAATTTGCTCAAATAATGTTATAAAAAAGACTATTGTCGATAGTCATGATACAAAAAAAAATGTGTTTATTTTTACAAAAAAGTTGAATAGCTCTTTTGTTGGCACCCTTTTTCCCGATAACCCTAATCGGAAATCGAACAATTGGCACATTATGATTTACACTATGGTTATTAAAAAAAATGTAATCTCTACTAGTGTGACGGGGTAGTAGCTACCCCTAACTTTGGGGTTCTTTAGCCACAAAATTCAAAGTAACTCTTTATAGAATTATATAAATAAAAGATCGCAGACGTCCCATATAAATGATAGACAAAAATATAATCAGTAAGTGTCAATTTTTGAGTACACCAATAAGAAATTTTGTTGTGAATAAATAAGTAAGGAAAACATTTTTTATAATATAGCTATAGATATAGTTTACACCACAGAAAGGTCATTAATATTTCTGTGGTTTACACATTTAAATAAATTTATTTAATTATAATATCATACAGAACCCGATAATAAAAACAAACTATCGAATCTAAAAAGACACGGTATCGAATAACAATAAAATTAACCCGCGAAAAAAATAATTAGGTCCGCGCCATTGACAGTTTTTTTTTTCAATTTTACGCTGCGCGCAATGGAATCAGCTGCTCCGCCTATGGAAGACTCACAAAAGAGGTTTTTTAAACTTTTTTTGTAGCTTTTACGCGAAAGGGATGCGGTACAATAAAACTTTTTTTTATTTTACTTTATAAAACAGCAAAGTGGCGAAGGACAGCTTAGTGAGGATATTCCTGTAACTGACATTTTATTTTTATGTATGTGTAGTATTATTTATAACTTTGCTAGCTGTCAAGCTTATTACTTTTAGTTTCAATATTAATCCCGCACTCATGAGGCTTGCCGTAACTCTGAATAAAAACAGTCAATATGGGAATGAATGCCAGTAATTTTCTCTATTTGTCTTTTAATCATAGATCTATCAGCTGTATAGTTATACGCTCAGATAATGTGAAGAAACCGACGTACCGTGCTGATTTTACGCGAATTATTGTTCTGAGTCTGAGTTTAAATTGAATGTTTGTTAGGCGTAGTCTTCAAAGTGTTGATTATAATATACTTTCTACGCTTAGCAGGCGAGTTGATATTTCAAATTAGTTTTATAAATTGCCTATTAGACAGTATAGCCGGAAAGCGGATATATTAATTAAAATATTATTATTATAAAACAAAGGATACTACAGTGTAATATGATTATTTTTCTACAATGTATGGTAAGTACAGATAAACGAAAATGTCTAATCTAAATATTTAGATATACATACATATTCATCATCATCTCAGCTCATATATGTCCCACTGTTGGGCTCGAGCCTCCTCTATAATGGGAAGGAAATTGACCTACTACCACACTGGTCAGACTCGTTAGATTTTTTTTTGCGGAGGGTTTTGTCTCAATTTTTTTCATTTCTTGCATAGATATTATATGCGTTTTATATCTCTTAGTCGTCTCTTACGATCACCCACGGGCAAGATAGGGGGTGGTGAATTGTATTTTTACTCCGTCACCAAAGTTTTATAAATGTCGAACGGTTTAGTTGTAAGGAAAGATCAAAGAAAAGATGGACGGATTGAGTGAAGCATGACATAGATAGATAGGAAATGTTCACAGAGATGAACTGTGATAAGATTATATGGTAAGGGGACCACGTAATCGCGTATCACGTCGACCACGTAATTAGAATAAAAGCAGGGTAATGATAATTCTAGTAGTCTTATTCACGTTTTCACTTATAATACTTAAGTGTTAAAATTTAAATTTTAGTTGATATCTAGGGCAATATAAATTAGCTGTATGGTAGCGGCAACGAATAGGTACTACCAACCCTTACTTTGCTCGTGGATGTCGTAAAAGACGACTAAGAGCCTTATAACGACCTGGGCCAACTCCATCTGATGCCGTTTGGTCAACAATTACATTCCCAACGAGGGTTGATTTCTGGCAGGCGGCCGGTCATAAAACTATTGCCAATAACTTTTACAATATGTACATACTATGAAAGAAGACTACATATTGTATCGTACACCAAGTAATTGGGATAAGAATAAGAGAATGATGACCTAGGGCAATATAAATACACGTTACATCCATTTTACTTTTTACATCGATTTTAAATTTTTTTGTTGTTAATTGAAGTTTAATCAAATTTAAGATTTGAGATACATTTGACACGTAACATTGGCTTATATGTTACTTAAAATTTAACAAGAATTCTAAAGGAATGAAACCCGAAATAAAATCGTAGATCATTTCATCAGCGTGGTATATTAATTTTCAAAATATATAAGTACATAAGGCAAATCAATTTCCATTTTACAATGGAGCAGGTTCGTACCCAGCAATAGAATATATATGAGCTGAGTTGATGATGGTAATACAGATTTTTTTTATCAGTTATAGTGGCAAACATGGAAGCAGCACACTTGATGGTAAGTGTTACTGCTGCCCATGGACCTTTTCAATACCAAAGATATAGCTAGATCGCTGCCTACCGATACAAATCCCACGTTGTCCAACTTGGTGGGTGTGGGATTCTTATGAGAAATGAAGAATAGTAAATTAAGACATATTGTACCTATATATATATTTATCGGTGTGGTTACGGAATAAAAATACATTTCACCACCACCTATCTTATGATCATAAGACGCATATAACATCTACGAGTATGCGAGAGAAGAATATGTGATATAAAACGCATATAACATCTACGAGTATGCGAGAGAAGGAAAACTCGAAACAAAACCCTATACCAACACGCCTGACCAGTGTGACATACTAGCACATGAGTAAATAAACGTACAGAGACCAAGCTTCTAAGGAGCGAGCAAAATTGTTACCTATTCTGATAGGGTTGGCACATGAGGATGTAAATAAATACACAAAACGTTTGTCAGCTTTTTTATGTATGGATATTTTTTTTACAAATTGCTTACTCTAAATAGATTTTTTTTGTAACTTTTGATTTTTAATAATTTGTTATATCTCTTAATCGAATGATAAATTCTAAATTTAAATAAAGTTTTTTTAAATAATCAATGGGTAAGCACTTGAATGGCATATCAAATTTACAATCTTGTATACGTTTTAGTATATCACTACCAATATTAACAATATTTATTACTAGATCGAAATATTCACGAAATTTCTTCTCAAGCAATTCGACAAATGCGATGAAGTTGTCAAGAGGTATTATTAAAAATACCAATTGTATACTGCTTTCGTTAAAGTCTTTGTAATGGCTGAAAAAAGAGTATTTCCCCATATTTATAGGTTGTTCAGATCTATTAACATACAATGTCATTTTCAAAAGAAGATGTTTTTTTTTACGATTGTTGTTCATGCACACAGTATAATAAACCATATTTACACTCTTTCTAATTAATTGAAATTTCAAATTTAAACAAACACGCACGACGCGATGCACAGCGAGCGGTGAGTGAGCCCTTTGTTTGAGCACTGGCCAAACCAGCCTAAACAGGTTTCGTTCGCTAGTGCTCACGCACACACGCGCATCATGCTTGTAGTGATGTACCTAACGTGGCGCGGTTGTTTGAAGGTTTGTCTCTGTACGTTTATTTACTCATGTGATAGTAGGTCAATTTCCCTCCCATTATGGAGGAAGCTCGAGCCCAACAGTGTGAAAGTGTGGAACTGAGATGATGAGATATGTGAGCTGAGATGTTTTTTTTTACCCTTTTTTTTTATTTTCCCGGGGGGTGGACCATGGATGTGGCCGCGCCCCGACAAATTGATCCGGGGCGACAAATGAGGCGGCGCGCAACCCCATGGACCCAGCCTGCAAACACATCTCTTCGCCGTGCTAGCGGCTTTACCCTTATGGGTTCCTCCCGTGTCGACGCCCTCACGCGGTGGCCTCACGTCGGGTGACTGGACAATTCCCCGGTCCGATCACCCGAAGCCTCGGTTAGGGCGGCATCAGGCGCAGATTTTCGCGCCACATACATACAACACCCGGCACTAAAGAAATAATCCTTGTATTGTGGGGGACTTTACAAACATACAATTAACGCAGACAAATTACACCTAGAGTCAGTACAGCAATTTGTGGATCGCACAAAGTGTTGTCCTGGGTGGGAATTGAACCCATGTCATTGGAACGGTAGGTCGGTATCTTAACCATTACACCATCTGTGCAATCGTCTCTAAGTAATATCTATAATAATCCAACGTCATTGCAAAATTAATATCGAACCGTTTCCCCCCATTACTTTTGCTGCGGGTTTTTCATTCGGACAATTAGTTTTAAAATTCGTCTACCATCTGCCAAGGAACCTTTGGTAGATTTATGACGTATAGGATGAATTTATATTTTATCAATGTTTATATATTTTTTTATTTATTTAAGAAAATACTGTGCTGTGTGATAGCGGCTTACGAATACTACCAACCCACCAAAACCAACCAACATAAAAGACAATTAAAAGCTTTATAGTGCCAATTACATCTGATGTCCTCTGAAATAATTAAAAATAAAAATCAAAATAAAATCCTATATATATATATATATATATATATTTTTAAAACTCTATTGATAAAAAAGTTAGTACGAAATTAAAACCCATCTATAGGAAATCCATGGGGCATACAAGTCATAGCTCAATATATCTTATAATAAGCTATAGTCTATCTAATCTAAGAAGTGCACTTTGACAGCTTCTTCTTCTTCTTATTTTTATGTATTGGCAATCAGCTACTTAAATGAGCCATTGTTGCCAGTGTCGAGTTATAATTATCTTCAAGTTTTTAGTGTCTTCAGATTAGTCATGTCCGTCAGTAAGTCAAATTGTCGCCATCAACAGTGCTATGGCCACACTGTTAATGGTATCTTGTGAGAATTTTGATGGAAAACGAAAACGTTGTAAAGCACTTTTATATGATATTCATTAAATGATGGAAAACGAAAACGTTGTAAAGCACTTTTATATGATTTCACTTGATTCCTTTTAATTAATAATCGGTTTATTTTTTACTTTTCAAAAAAGTGATGAATAAATTAAGTGCTAAATTAATACTAAACAAATTTAATAATTTCAGCGTAAAATCTTTTCATCATATTTAGTAGGATTAGGTTAAGTAAAAACAAAAACTGGATTTGAAAATAGCTATTTATTAAAAATCACTACTATTACTTGAATTATCATCGTCGCGAACATTATTAGATAAGTATTTCTTTGTCAATAAATTTGTCGAAATGTACATCTCTATCAAAATCTTTATTCGATTAATTATATTATTCTAATATTTTTACCGATTATTTGGATATTCGTGAATTTGAAGTTGTCAAGCACTACGGTATAGAACGTGATGACGTGACATTGTTAGTTCGTCAAAACAATTACTATTAACCATGTTATTCTTATTTTAAATTAGTTTTACGAGTTTCATCATTAGATTGTTGTACAAGAAAGTCACCCGCAACGTTAATTATGTAAATAACTTAATAGTTGTTTAAAATTTCAGATTTATTGTTTGCAAAGGTCTGACCAAAGTATTGTGTATTAAAAAATGCAAAACGTCAAAATGCACTTCTTAGATTAGATGAACTATAGGTATTAATAAAAATAGTAGATATCTTATTGGGTAAATATAAATATGGTCATAATCATCAAAGGAATGTTTCTTTAGTCAAGCGAAAAAAAAAGTGGTGAAATTTTTTAGTTAATCTTAAGTCATGTCACTACATCATTTATATTAATTACTCATTTCAATTGTCATTAATTTATTATATGCTAACTTAAAGTGAGTATAAAAATTGTATTTTAAAGTTATGGATTTAAAGATTTTGTTTCGGTTTACAAAAAAATAATGCTAAAAAATGTAACAACGCCATCTATTATTCAAAAGCTTAAACTATAAAACCGGTATGACCAGTTGCAAAAAGCGTCTGGTAAGCGTCTGGCAGACAGTATTTGTTATTTCATTTGAACGCTATTGTGCCATACTCGCTGTTTCGATTTAGTGCATTGTAAAAAGATTAGCTATTGTGGAACTTATAAGCAAGCCGTATTGATTAGTTTTATTTTTGTATTAAGTAAAAAGTTCCCTTATCCGTGTGGTGACAGGGTAAAAATACAATTCACCACCCCCTATCTTACCCGTGGGTGATCGTAAGAGACGACTAAGGGACAAAAAACGCATATAACATCTATGCAAGAGAAGGAAAACTCGAAACAAAACCCTATACCAACACGTCTGACTAGCGCGGTATAGTAGGCTAATTTCCCTCTCATTGCGGAGGAGGCCCGAGCCCAGCAATGGATGAAAAAGTTCCCGAAAGCTTTTCATGTGATTTAGCAATACTTTTGCTTAGTTGATTAGAGACATTGACGACATAGTAGAAATTAAGTGGTCCACTTAAATCCTATTCTCATTTAATTATCTGAATAATACCTAATAAAAGAAAATTTTAAATTATATTAATCGATGAAATTGATATTAATTGGAAAATTATATTATTACGATTCCCAAGGCAAAAGTAAAAGGTGGTGACATTATAAGTCTTAGTCAAGTTCATTCATCATCAAACTCAAAACATTCACGACGCTCACACTGTTTACTTCACTGCATAGCAAGAATAGCACGCGTATGTGCTTGGGATCTACTGACTCACTCTCTTTCTCTCTCCTACTTTCTACCTTTGTGTATCTTTCTTTCTCTCTCCCTCTTGCATTAGAATATTGGACGCTACTCATTGCTAACGCTCGCACTGGCCTGTAACAGGTATACTACGCACATGCGTTCAAGTGCCGTTGCGTTAAACGTTTAACGCAACCTTGTTGGAAGTCGCATCAAAAGTTTCACTTCAATATGAATACATAATCTAAGTTCCCTATCGATATCACCTTCCATGCTCATGGAAGAACAAAGATAATCAGCAAAAGTAACAAAAGAAAGAGAAAAAGTATGTAGAATAATTTGAATTTTTGTACTGGCAATGAATTTGTATTAAAAATATGTTATAATTTAATACAATACTGTAGACTTTTGGCGGGAAACTAAAAGCGTCATGTGGTGGTCTTGTATTATATTCGGTATTTTAACGTGTTATATTAGATAATTTTGATGACATTTTATGTAATGTGATGCGGCGGAACTGCTGAGATGTAGTGAATATGATATAAAAGTGCTTTACAACTTATTCATTTTCCACCAAAATTCGCAGAAGATACTATTAACATGGCCATAACACTTGATGGCGACGATTTGATTTAGATACTGACAGACAATGACTAACCTGAAGAGACTAAAGACGTGCACAAAATTATAACTCGACATTGGCATCAATGGCTCGTATAAGTAGCTTAATGACAATACATTAAAGAAGAATAATAGATACTGTAATGTATAGATAAAAATCTTTGTAAAAACGATAGCTTGTTGGACGTGAGACACCTACCTACCGTGCATCCGACTGTAAAATATTCGAAACATCGAGAAATTAAATATAAAAAACCAAAAAAAATAGTTTTATTTTATACCTAGTTATAAGTTAGCTACGTATTCCACGCAAATAATTCTGTATTTGACTGATCTAACAACGGGATAAGGGCAAAATAATAATATTATATTTTATCAATAAATGCCGTATCAATGGTTGAGCGCTATGCAGTTTATCAGTTATTTCTCGACCAATGGCGGACCAATATTTAACTAAATATCTATGTTTAAATAGTAAATAGTTCATAGATAAACTATATGTATCGCTACACTATGTGTATTTGACTGATAAGTTATATTTTGTAGTTAAATTTTATAATTTTATAATAGCATGTTTCTTATAGAAATAAATATCCTTAGATTTGTCTGGGATGAAATTCTTTTGTATTATTACTGGGTAACAAGCAAGTAGTCTTCTGAATTATAAATCACTAGCTTTTGCCCGCGGCTTCGCCCGCGTAAAAGGTTATTTTCTTAAAGTTTTTTATATACTATTTTATATATCTATCTAATCAATAGCCTAAAAATAAGTATCAAGCTTCTGGCTTTAAAAATGACGATACTTCCTTACAACTTTTCATCCCCCTTTACAAAAAAAGTAGTCTATGTCCTTTATCAGGCTCTAGACCATCTGTGTACCAAATTTCATTTAGATAGGTTCAGTAGTTTTGGCGTGAAAGAGCGAGTTACTTTCGCATTTATAATATTAGTAAGGATTATTCTCGTGCTATTATTCCAATTACTAATGGTCGCAATATGTACTTCTTTTCCATCGCATATTGCAAAAGTTATTGGCAATAGTTGGCCTGCCTGCTTGACGTCAACTGTCCTTGAAAACGTAATTGTTGACCAAACGGTATCAGATGAAATTAATCGAGGGCGATATAAATCTCTTAGTCATCTTTTACGACATCCACGAGCAAAGTAAAGGTATGTGATATTCGTAATTGCTAACACAGCGTTATAAATAATGATTGTAATCGTATCTTCGCCTTTCCTCGCGGTATTATTTTACTACTCAGAAGTGCTAATACTGCTTGAGTGTAGTTAGCGGAAGACGATCGTTTATGGTCTGCAGTAGGTACTATAGAATACTGTACATTGCTGTACAATAAATTTGATTAGTACTAGGACTAGTAAATCATCATTTCTCTTTTCTCTCAAATTTCTAATTAATTTCTTGTGCAATTTCTTCTATAATAACAAATACATACATACATACATATCATCATGCCATATCCCTTGCAGGGTAGGCAGAGAGAACAAAGAGCCAGAGAACTCTATCCTTGCATACTTCACTCGCTTCCACAACATTCATAATTCTCTTCATACACGCTCACCGGTTTCGGAGACTCTTGACTCCACCTTCCTTCAGTACGTGACCAATCTTGCCTAGGTAGGTTAGTCTCGGTCTCCCCCGGTACCTACATCCTTCCACTTTCGCATTGTATATCTTCTTAACCAGACGTTCGTTCGGCATTCTTTCCACATTTCCGAACCATCGGAGCATTCCCTTTACACCAATACTCTCTTTCATCATAACAAATACGGTTTAAATATTCTCCTATCAACATAGATTAGATAAATGGCAATATCGCCGCGCTCGAGAGGTGTTTAGGCGATCGTATTTAATTTTACAAATGTCCCAGGAGAGGACTACTCAACCAAAACAAACACTCATTGCAGATACCTAAATGAAAGGTATAAGTACAACAAGATATGGGATTGCACACTAATTCTTCTGCTGAACAGGACAGCTTGGCCAAGATGAGATCGGACAACAGCCGCAAAAAAGAAGAGCGTTTCCCCTCCATTATTCCTATGATATCGATTCATTTGAATATTACTTCTGTTTGGTAAAAAGATATAAGTAACTAGAACAAAAAAAAATATTTGATAAAAAGGAAGTACGGTCTAAGAGCATCCCGTGGGCTTTCATTAAGTGAGTAATTGTGGCTTTTGATTAAGTATGTTAGAAAATATATCTACAAATCCGATATAAAAACTTCTAATAATTTCGAATAAAGTCTATATTAGGCAAGTTACAATAGATATTTTTTCAATTAGTGGAACTAAACGTAAGCCTCTACAAATTAGAATAATATAAAAATCACATAGGTACATGTAGCATTTCGTTTTTACAGTACCTTGAAAATCCTATCCAAACTGAAACTATATATCTGTGGCATAATCTGAAGTAATTTCACTTTAATGATCTTAATTGAAACCAGTATAATATTATACTTATATCCATTTTAGAATCCGAAACTTCCGCAATATTTTAAACTAGCAGCCCGCCCCGGCTTCGCACGAGTATTAAACAAAAACAATTCAAAAGTTATAAATTTTTACACACACAGTCACATACATACTTTCTTGTTTTTGCGTGGGATTATTAATAAAGAGTGTTATGAAGAAAATTCGAATATTAAATATTATTAATTTATTGTTATTTTTTTGTACCTATATTTATTTTTTCTTAATATTTTATTTTTAATCGTTGTAAAAAGGCCATATTTACTTTCTCTGTTCCTGAAAATCAATTTATTGAGTCACAGCTTTTCTGTAAACAATATTTGATGTTATTTTTCTGTATATTTTATTTTTTTCTTAATATTTTATTTTTAATGTTTGTTAAAAGGCCATATTTACTTTCTCTGTTCCTGAAAATATATTTATTGAGTCAGAGCTTCCCTGTAAATGATATTTGATGATTAATTTATTTTGTGGCAGCAAAATAAATTGGTTTACAGGACCTTCGACCCGCGAGAGACCAACATACAGTTGGCCATGAGTAAAACATTCTTGTCGTAGGTCAATCCTTACTAATTCGTTAGTTTGGCCTTGGGACTTGTTGATAGTTAGGGCGAAAGATGTTTTCACCGGTAATTGAAGCCGTTTAAATGGGATTGGCAGATGAGGGATCATCGGTATCCTCGGTATATGAGCTAGTTCACCATCTGCTGGGCCGTTGATAATGGTTGATACAATTAAATTGTCCTTCAAAGTCTTTGTGGATTTCGACATATGTAATTCAATCTATCTGATACCATTTTTGCCACCATATCGACATTATATTGACCGAATAAATCTCTGTAATAATGTAATGGATTAAAACAATTAGCTATAACCATCAACCTAAATGCATAAAATAGCATGCACGTCACAGTTTTGCTACGCGTACAGCGCGTGGGCCTACGCGCTGTACGCGCTTGCTGAGGAATGGTCAAATAATAACCGTCTTCTCCCATTACGAACATTAAGGGATACTGTAGAGGATCATACGATCGGTGTAACTCAGAGACTCTTTTAAGTTGGTCGTCTCTAACATGCAGCACTATATCTCTTGGGACTTTTGTTGGTTAGCCAAGAGGACGGCTACCTCGTTTACAGCTGGAGAATTATATCTACCATTTTTAAACTCGTGAAATCTTTCGAATGGAATGTCCAAATTGATTAATTCAAAAAGTTATATATTGATACTAGCAGACCGGGCCACGCGTTGCTGTGGCTTAGGTTAGCCTCAGTAACACTTTATGTTTATTCTAACAAATTTTAACTTATATGAAGCGTTTGTACATTTAATTCAACATGGCGCCATCTATTAAATACTTACTGAATCCAGTCAACAGATTCCGCCATCTTTTAAAAACCTTTTGATATAACATATGATTTTGACTGTGAAATATTAGACAAATAATTTGCAATAAAATAATATTATTATAAATTGAGATTTAAGCTATCCTATCTTTTAAGTTGGATCAAGCTACACATGCTGTGCAAATTTGGTTAAAATCGGTTAAGTATTTTATGAGTCCATCGCGGACAGACAACGTGACACGTAATTTATATATATTAAGAAGATTGAAGCAGTCTTAAATATGAAGTCATTTATTTTGATAACGATTAATACCAAGGTATAAATAAAAGAGCGTTTATAGCGGTGGCATTTGAATATATTATTTAAAATGAAAAAACAGTTATTGTGACATAACTATAATAGTTAGACTTATGCTGTTGTAATATTTTTTGTAGATAATTATATGTTCTGCAAAGTTGTAGTAAATTATTTTATTCTATAATCAATATTTTTAGCAGCGCACGCGATCTAAGGAAGATTTTTGGTAATTTTTTCACACCTTGGGTTACATTATTGGAGTTTTAGTATGGGTCCCTAACTTTTTGAAAATTTTAATATAGCCTATGTTCACCGGGGATAGTGTAACTTCCCAACAGTGAAAGAATTTTTCAAATCGGTCAAGTACTTTCGGAGCCTATTCAAATCAAACAAACAATCAAATCTTTCCTCTTTATAATATTATAATTAGTATATTAGTATAGGTAAAACAATTTTTATTACATATTTTATCGCTTTTGTATTTGGTTTTTAATTTCACGACGATTTGAACATTTTGCAACATTCACATTTACAGGAAGACTGAGTCCTCCCGTGGTTCTTATTGGACACGGGAGGACAGAGTCCGTTCGTGGTCCTTTGTGGTAGACTACTGAGGACTTCTCCCGTGACAATGAACGCTATAAAGTGTTTGAAAAGTCAGGAAATAAAAAATCAAATACAAACGAGATTTAATAAATAAAAATAGAATGTCCTACAATAGTTCACTGTGGTGTAAGTGGCAGCACGATTGGGACGTATTACCAATAGGCGTGGGTTCGAATCCCATTTGTGACATTTTTCGCTCGTAATTGGTTTTTATAAATAATCAAGCATATTAAATGCTAAATTACAGTAATTTGAATAAAACAGGGTTGTGTCATCGTTTAATACAATTCTAACTGCAAAGTTTGAGGTATTAAGCCTGTACAATGTGTAAACATTGTCGGGTAGATGGCACACGTCTCCTTAATGACGTAAATATAATACGATACGAGAATTGAATGTCCTACAATAGTTTACGGTGGTGTAAGTGGTAGCACGATTGGAAACGGATTTCCAATAGGCGTGGGTTCGAATCTCACTTGTGACATATTTCCCTCGTATTCGATTTTTATAAATAATTAAGCATATTAAATGCTAAATTTCAGTAATTTGAATAAAAATAGTTTTATTTCAAATGTGTTATATTCGCGTAAACATCAGATTCCACAATATACTTGATTTTCCTATTCCCGAGATTAAGTTAAGGATTGTAATTATAATATTAACTAATCATAACACATCATTATTCTCCAACTTTTGTCCCAATTACTTGGGGTTGCCTTAATAGGAACCAACTCGTACATATTGCATAAGTTATTGGCAATAGTTTTATGACCGGCCATCTATCTGACATAAACTCTCCTTGGAAATGTAATTGTTGACCAAACGGCATTGAATGGAGTTGGCAGAAGTCGATATGAAAGCTCATAATCGTCTTTTACGACATCCATGAGCAAAGTAACAGTTGGTAGTATTCGTACAACACACAACTAATCATGTAGGCATATATTTAAATAGTATTTTGACAATATTTCTCGTATGCATACATTGTATTCGTAGAAATATTTATACTAAGAATAAATAATAAATATTATTATTATTTATCTGTCCTGTCTGTGACGCTTCCGGCGTTAGTTATGTGCGATGTTTATAAGTATGTATATGGCATCAGCCCATTACCGTTCATAGAGGTTATTAAAAAAAAAATACCATCATCATCTAACTCTTATTCCCATTAATTGTACACAATATGCACTATTATAAGAGAGCGCTGTGGTATGAATGAAGAAGTAGTGACAAAGATAAAAAAGGGTATGCTGAGATGGTTTGGACACGTGGAAAGAATGAGTGAAGAAAGGTTGACTAAACGAGTATACAAAGCAAGTGTGAGTGGGACGACTACAAGGGGAAGACCACGTCGTACTTTCCTGGATCAAATTGAAGATGTGTTAGTGAAAGGTCAGATTAAGAGTACGCGTAATTGTAGAGCATGCATGAAGACTGTGATGTGAATGAAACGATGGAGGTATGTCAGGATTGTGGTTTGTGGCAATCCGTAGTCTCTGCCTACCCCTCTGGGAAACAGGCGTGAGGCTATGTATGTATGTATGTTTGCACTCTTCTTACATCATACACATTGTAAATAGTTTTGACAATAGTTGTTATGTCCAACAGTCTGTGTGACGTCACACACCACTACTTCGGAATGTAATTGTTGATCAGATGACATCAGATGTAGTTGGTACAGCTCTGTGTATAACTCTTAGTCCTGATTTATAATATTAATTGGCTATATTAAAAAATAATAACTGTCCCTTTTCTAAAACTTATCATCATCATCTACTACCATACATCTGATCTGGGCTCGATTGTATTACACAATAGTAGAAAAATTGACCTATTATACCACGCTGATGGTCAGACGTGTTGGTGTATAGTATTATTTAGAGTTCAACTTTTCTTGTATATATTTTATGCGGATATTTAATTAATTCCTAATTTAATAATGGTAGGACCACGTTGTTGACAGTTCTTTGTCTACAGCCGCGGGTCGGTCCGTTCAGGTTGAGTACCACACTCTCGTAGAAGTACGACGTTTCAGTAATGGCAATGTGCTGTTGGACTTCGTTCGGTGAGCGAGAGAGCCGGAAGCCCAACTGGTATGGGTTTGGGGTTTGAATTGGTAGGCAGCGGTCTAGCTATAGCCTTGGTTATAGCAAAGGTGTGCCGCTTGCTCGTTTGCCACCATAAGCAAAAAAAAAATACCGCGGTCTCGTATGATATACACGGACAAAATGGAGGTGGGATGAATTATATTCTTATACCGTTATCACACGGTAATAATTTGCAATTATAGTCTTGAAAATTTTGTTCAGTCAAAATATTTATTCCTCAATACATCTACGAGTATAAATAAAGTTATCTAGATTCTTCTAGAGTATAATGTCCTGAATTTATAAATAAATAATTAACATAATTTTTGTATTCAATACTGGTGTACAATAAAGTGTATAATAAATAAATAAATAAAATAATTTTCCATTTTCATATTCCAGGTCGTTTGCAATGGAATCCTGTTAAAAATCTCGAATGGACTCATCTTCAGAATAAAAATCAGGTAACTTTTATAACATATACTTTAAACTAATTATATAATTTATGTAAGACATAAAAAGAATAAGTATTACCCTTTCCTCTTGTTTGA
Organism: Lymantria monacha; assembly: GCA_905163515.2. NCBI lineage: Eukaryota > Metazoa > Arthropoda > Insecta > Lepidoptera > Erebidae > Lymantria > Lymantria monacha. Next base: position 12,366,326 of record LR991104.1, on the reverse strand, counting down.
ATGATCTTACAAGACGAAAAGGGGACGAATATAACATCTATGCACAAGAATATAAACTTGAAACAAAACCATGTATCAACCGAATATACCTTTTCAAATTCCATCTCCTATAAAGTATTTTCATATCAGAAAAGAGTATGATAGTAAAATTAATGCGGTCGAAATGCGATCTCTGCGGAAAATGTGTGGAGTAAGGCTGACCGACCGCATTCGTAACGACGACGTAAGAGAGCGAGTAGGTATGAAAGAGAGTATTGGTGTAAAGATGCGAAAGGGAATGCTCCGATGGTTCGGACATGTGGAAAGAATGCCGAACGAACGCCTGGTTAAGAAGATATACAATGCGAAAGTGGAAGGATGTAGGTACCGAGGGAGACCGAGACTAACCTACCTAGACCAGATCGGTCATGTACTGAAGGAAGGTGGAGTCAAGAGTCTCCGAAACCGGCGAGCGTGTATGAAGAGAATTATGAATGTTGAGGAAGCGAGTGAAGTATGCAGAGATAGAGTTCTCTGGCACTCTGTTCGCTCTGCCTACCCTGCAAGGGATATGGCGTGATGATATGTATGTATGTATGTATAAAGTATTTTCATTATCATTTTCTCAGCTCATATACGTCCCACTCTTGGGCTCGAGTCTTATACACAATAGGAGGGTAATTGACCTACGCTGATCAGACGTGTAGGTAAAAAGTTTTATTTTAGAGTTTCTCTTCTCTTACACTGATTTTATCTGTTTGCACTCCTTAATCATATTTTACAAATGTTAGGGGTGGTGACATATTGAATCTTACCTCATCACACGATAGTAAGAGAGAGAGAGAGAGAGAAATAATATACATACCTACATACATACATATCATCACGCCATATCCCTTGCTGGGTAGGCAAAGAGAGAACAGAGTGCCAGAGAACTCTATCTCTGCATACTTCACTCGCTTCCTCAACATTCATAACTCTCTTCATACACGCTCGCCGGTTTCGGAGACTTGACTCCACATACCTTCCTAGGATGTAGTTACCGAGGCAGACCGAGACTAACCTATCTAGACCAGATTGGTCACGTACTAATATTTTATTTTCTAAAAAAAACATTTCAAAACTCTTACCTATCTCAATTACTTGGGGTCGATACAATATGTAGGTACTCTTATTTCATAGTACATATTGTAGAAGTTATTGACAATAGTTTTATGACCAGCCGCCTGCCAGACATCTACCCTCCTTGTGAATGTAATTGTTGACCAAACGGCATCAGATGGAGTTGGCCCAGTTCATTATAAGGCTCATAGTATATAGTCGTCTTTTACGACATCCACGAGCAAAGTAAGGGTTGGTAATATTCGTAGACGCTACCTAAGTTTTAAAAGATATATAGAAATTCTTTCAATTACTTTAATAAAAAAAAAATGTATTAATTACTTTATTAATATCAAAAAGGCATTAAAATATATAATTAATTATTGTTATTATCTAAATAAAACTAGAAATAGTAAAAGATCATGTGCTAGAAGATGATATTTGTGTAAGAGTTTTCGTGTTATCGGTCGCGTAGCAACAGGCGAGTCGATGTTACCGTCTAGACAGCCCCCTCCCGAATACCACCTCCCACCGCGCGACGTCTAGACGGCACCTAGACATACCCACCCCCACCGTCATCCCTACACCTGGATGGCTATTGCTGATATTTTGATTAGGATCGTTTCAGATAATGTTTTAAATACTGTTACTATACTCTGTCGTGAATAAATAATATTTATTTAATTAAAACATCATACATATAATTATACCATACTTACCTATAATTATATCGAAAAGTTAATATAAAAATTGACTCATTTTATTATATGCAAAAAATAAATGTAGATTTTTTTTTCAATTCCATAAAATATAACAATAGAAAATTGACACTTTTTATTATATTCTGAATGTAATTGTTGATTAGATGACATCAGATGTAATTGGTACACCTCTGTATCTATGTAGATTACACAGGTGGCGTAGTGAATTAACAGCCTATCCCTTGGGCCGAGTGACGCAAGATCGATTCACAAGTGGGACACATTTTATAAGGAATTCTCACTTTATTGTTCCGAGTTTAGTTGTTAGTTGTTATTTGTATCTGTCAATCATACGTTTGTGAAGTCTCACGCGACAAAAGTATTAGTGCCTTAGTTTTGAGTGTTTGTTTAAAAAAAATCACAAGTTAAGTAAACGGTTTTATTATTCTTAAACAGTGCACAAACAGGTGTCTACAAAGTTCCGTTTGCGTTAAAAAGTTAAAAAAAAAAGCATTTTGCAAGTCCCGTGAGAATATGAACAGCTGCGTTGAACGGGAACTGAATTGAAAAAAAAACGCGTAATTTTTTGCACAAAAAAAATCACATATTTTTAACGCATTTCATTATTATTTAGGGTGAAAATTAATTATTTAGGTTTTATTTTGTGATATTGTGAAATGTACAGATGGTGAAATCGCATAACGGCTTATGATATGTTATCTTTCTTTCTTGTTTTGCTAAATCGTGTTACGGGTACCATCGCTTGTTAAAATTTTGCAATGAACATTAGGGCAATTGTCAAGTTAGACGTGAAATTTGCTTTAATCACTTAAATTGTAGCCTTGTGTAGGTAAAATATAAATACAAGGATAACTTAATAAGTATCTATATATCATAATTATCTTAGCTTATACAAATCCCGAAAGAATGCCGAACGAACGTCTGGTTAAGAAGATATACAATGCGAAAGTGGAAGGATGTAGGTACCGGGGGAGACCGAGACCAACCTACCTAGACCAGATCGGTCATGTACTGAAGGAAGGTGGAGTCAAGAGTCTCCGAAACCGGCGAGCGTGTATGAAGAGAATTATGAATGTTGAGGGAGCGAGTGAAGTATGCAAAGATAGAGTTCTCTGGCACTCTGTTCTCTCTGCCTACCCTGCAAGGGAGATGGCGTGATGATATGTATGTATGTATGTATATATATATATCCCAACGCTGGGCTTGAGCTTCTTAAGCAATAAGAGGGTATAATATGTACATATTGTACATATACCTAAAAAAAACTTGATTACGAACGAAAAATGATTGTCATATATGGGATTCGAACCCACACCTATTGGGAATCCGTTCCAATCGTGCCACCACTCACACCAACGTGAACTGTTGTATGACATTAAAATTTTGCACCGTATTATATTTTCGTCTTTAAAGAAAACGTGCGCCATCTACCCGACATTATTTACACATTGTACAGATTTCATACTCTAACTTTGCAGTTAGAATTGTATTAAACGATGACACAACCCTGTTATTCAAATTACTGAAATTTAGCATTTAATACGCTTGATTATTTATAAAAACTTGATTACGAGCGAAAAATGATTGTCATGGGATTCGAACCCACACCTATTATTTCGCTCGTAAGCATGTTTAATGCTAAACTTTAGTAATTTGTACATATTTATTAGCTATTAGTAACATTTTATAGATTTAAGCAATTTCATAGATTAGTTCCTAAAATGTATTTTTTTTTGGAAGTTGTTAGCCGCATCTACGGTTAACAACTAACAAAAAAATACATTTATCTATGGCCATAACAACTTTACTCAGACTTTTGGGTGAACATTGAGAGCTCTCAACCCGGTAGATAAAGTCTCAATTAGAAATAAAACTACTTTTACGGATTCTATCGCATTTGTATTTGGTTTTTAATTTCCCGACCTTTCGAACACTTTACGGGGATCATGGTCACTTACAGTGATCATGGTCACCGGAGAAATTTCAGTCCTCCCGTGACCGTAAAAATAGTTTTATTTCAAATGTGTAATACTCGCGTAAACATTAGAAATCATTAAGTTTCAATCAACCCATTTGCTCTTTAGTAAGAAAACTGATGCGGTCACATCTTCTTTCCTTTTATTTAGGTATTAAAAGAAATATCTTACTGATAAAAACATTGTATAAAAATTACTGAAATTTAGCATTTAATATGCTTAATTATTTATAAAACCCGATTACGAAGCGAAAAATGATGTCACAAGCGGGATTCGGCCCGGCCGGCCCAATCGTGCTGCCACTACACCACCGTGACTTATTGTAGGACATGCAAATTTCGCTTCGTAATCGGGTTTTATAAATAATTAAGCATATTAAATGGTAAATTTCAGTAATATGAATAAAAAGGTTGTGTCATCGTTTAATACAATTCTAACTGCAAAGTTTGAAGTATTAAGCCTATAACAATGTGTAAACATTGTCGGGTAGATGGCATACGTCACCTTAAAGACGTAAATATGATACGAAGCGAGATTTGCACAAGCAAATCTCGCTTCCGGCCCGATCGTGCTGCCACTACACCACCGTGAACTATTGTAGGACAACCTACAATAGTTCACGGTGGTGTAGTGGCAGCACGATCGGGCCGGAATCCCAATAGGCGCGGGTTTGAATCTCGCTTGTGACATCATTTTTCGCTTCGTAATCGGGTTTTATTAATGTTGTATAAATTTTATATATGACCATCATCATCTCAGCTCATATATGTCCCACTGTTGGGCTCGAGCTTCCTCCATAATGGGCGGGAAATTGACCTATTATACAACGCTGGTCAGACGTATTGGTATAAATTATAGGATTTTGTTTCAAGTTTTCCTTCTCTTACATGTTATATGCGTTTTATGGCTCTTAGTCACCTCTTAAGATCACCCACGGGTAAGATAGAGGGTGGTGAATTGTATTCTTACTCCGTCACCACACAGAAAAAAATTATATATACAAGAAGTAATTTAAAAATTACGAGTCCTTGACTTTCTTGTCTCAGATTACCTCAGCTTGTGATTGCGTTCCGATCCGTTGTAAGACATAGATGTATAGATTAATTTAAAACAAAATATAATATTGTAATTGTAATAATATTGTTTTACATATTAATCTCCAGACATTCAATTTCTAATAACCCATTATTCTATCGAATTTACAAATATTCTACTCACGAGACATAAATCCTTTGAGATTTTTTTTTTCCGTGTGTTTACGGAAACTAAGGGATATAAAACGCATATAACATCTATGCAAGAGAAAGAAAACTCCAAACTAAATCCTATACCAACAAACACAACGTCTGACCAGGGTAGTATATTAGGTCAATTTCCCACAATTATGGCGGAGGCTCGACCCAGCTGTGGGACATATATGAGCTGAGATTAAAATGATGTGACATAAATAACGTTGTGGGTGACACAACGAACTACTCTATGTAGAAATATAAATGACGACACTCAGCATAATTTAGTATTTAGGTTACTACGCTATCTCTATCATCCATCCATCAGCTCGTAGATGTCTTTTGTTGACCCTAGCCCTCCCCATAAAGGAAGCTAATACTATAGTCACCATGTTAGGTAGGCGGCCTGGGTTTCTTAAGAAAGAATTTTTTTTTATCCGTGTGGTGACTGAGTAAGAATACTATTCACCACCCCATATCTTACCCGTGGGTGATCGTACGAGACGACTAAGAGATATAAAATGCATATAACATCTATGCGAGAGAAGGAAAACTCGAAACAAAACGCTATACCAACACGTCTGACCAGCGCGGTATATTAGGTTAATTTCCTTCCCATTATGGAGGAGGCCCGAGCCCAACAGTGGGACATTTATGGGCTGTTATGATGATGATATATATTTTTTTATAGTCAAATATTATGTCAAATAATTATATTTTTACTATAGTCATGTAAATTAAAAACAAAATTATATACTAAAATATGCATTTTTCTCAATTCCAGATATTCTGATCTATAGAAGACGTTGGAGCTGACATCTGACTTGGTCTACAATAAACTTTATATTATTTTTTTTTTAAACAATCCTCTCGCAGGGGACTTTACAAACAGTGGTTTAACAGGACACAAATTACGTCCAGACTTAGAATTACTATAAGTGGAGTGTAGTGATTTATTTTTCGGCGACATCGAACCTATGTCTCTTACTACAATGAAAAAGCTTAGACCGCAAAGTCAGGGAAAAAATCTTTAACACGTAAAGAATTAGACTGATATATTTTTTAGGGGTATTTAAAGAGACACTTAAAAAAAATTTCCGCTTAACAATTTCATCTGCTATTAAAGTTAGCTTGTAACGGAGAAGAGAGAAGCTCTACTTCTAAGATCATATACGTTTCACTGAGCACGTGCTTTCTCCACATTGTGAAAGTAATCGGCGCATTATATCACTTTGGATCTAGACCTTTTAGTAATGGTAGGACTACAATGTTGACAGTTTACTGTCTACAGTCCCGGGGCCGATCTGTCCGGGGTAGTATCACCGTCTTGCAAAAAAATCGACGTTGTGCTTCGTTCAGTGATCGAGAGAGCTGGAAGCCTAAACATCGGGACGGAATTTGGTTAGTAAGTACCTATCTCAACTCCAGGACCTATCTCAACTCCAGGAGTTGTAAAGGTCGTAAGAAACGGCTGAAGCCACAGGAGATAAGGTAGCAGTACACCTCTAGGATTTTTTTAACAAAAAACAACAGGCAGTCATGGGGACTGCCGATGGAAGTGAAAACTATTAACGTAAGACTAATTGAAATAATAATAATTTTCTAATTTTTATATAAAAATAAAAAATTTTATCGAACATCTAGGAATCGGTTTTACCACGCTAGTAAGATAACCTTTAAACCACAATGATACTCATTTCATGACATAAAGGTTAAATAAATATTAAAAATACAATTAAAAATAAATAATACCATATTTTTAAATGCAAATATTGATATGAATATTGAAAATATTTGAAAATAAATTCTTTATTTTCATTATTCATTTATCTATATAAAAACATTAAAATGTTCAATACTCACTTTTATATTGAACAGTAATCCTTTAATTAAACGATTACAATAACATCCAAACTATAAAACCACTTCATATAGCTATAGATATACTATTAGCATTAGCATGTCGGTGACGCGAACCTATAAGTTTTTCCCCTCCAAAAACGCTCAACGCGCCTAAAGAAGTTTTCACTTCAAAAATTGGATCGTCGACCCTCCCTGCGAAGCTTCACCGTTATGATTTTGGGGAAATCCAGTAAATTTTGCGATGATATTGTTAACTTTATTTCTTATCGAATTAAATATTAACACAAATATGTATTTAGCTGGGTCTTACTTTTGTGGACTTACTAAAAAGGAATATTCCATAAAAGAATATATTTCTAAGGATGTAAAATAGGGGAGCATTTTGTTTTATCATTTTTCGCTCTCCAACACCAAAAAATAAAGTATTATTTAAAGGGGGGGTTACACATGATTTCTACGCGAACAAAGTTGCGGGCAAAAGCTAGTATAATATAATTATAGCGACCAGAATATATTTTTATCGTAGTGCTAAAGGATTTTGACTGAGTTAATTGTAAGTACAGCACTAGAAGTAAGCACCCTATCATAACATCTTAGGGGTTAAAGCTGTAAAAAAATACTAAATTGCACGCTACGCCTTCTATTATTTTCAACTAGTGTTTATTTTTTATTGCTTTTTGTATATTTTGCGATATTTTTTCTATTAATCCATTTTATTATTAAACCTTGTATAACTATTGAAAAAATTATATTTATACAAGGAATTACAAAACTGGTAAGCGTATATTACGACATATTTAAAGAATAATATTTTTACATGCGTCCATGTTTAAAAAAATCACTTTATCACAATTTTTTTTTCTTGGTGTTTATGACTTGGTTACTAAGACCTTTAAGCCAAATCTTTGTTTATAAATTAATTTCATTTAAAGTTATCGTCCGTCAGTAAGTCAAATCGTCGCCTTCAACAGTGTCATGGCCACACTGTTAAAGATTTAGGAATTTTAGTGGAATACGAAAACGTATGTAAAGTGCTGTTATATTATTCACTACACTTTAGTACTTCCTGCGCATCACATTACATAAAATGCCATCAAAATTACTTAACATAACATGTTAAAACACTAAGATATTGAATCGGGTTGAGAGCCCTCAGTACTCACCCATAGTCCGCGTAAAGCTGTCAAAGCCATCTGCGGCTAACAGCTAAATATACACACAAAAAAAACTAAGTTATTAAATATAATACAAGAGGTTCACATGACACTTTTCCTTTACTAAAACTCCCTTTATCACTATAAAAATAGAACAAAATTATGATATGCAGTACCTATTCCTTATAAAAAAATAAAAGGATTTTTTTTCTACAATATCTCTAAACAATTAACACTTTTAACGTTCGATAAAATTTTAGATAAGTGGAGAAGAATAACATGTCAAAGGATTTTTTTTTGTGTGTGTTTAGTTGTTAGCCGCTAGATAGCTTTGACAATTTTACGCGGACAATGGGGTTAGCTCTGATGGCTCTCAACCCGATAGTGGTCAAATGGAAATTTAATAAAAATATTTATATGAAATATAATTTTCTTTATTTTTTAATTATAATGTCGTAATGTATGCTATTTATATTTTTTTGTTTTATTTTTTTATTTAGGACATTAACCCCTTCAACTGTCACCCGTAAAACCGAACTTGTGCGTTTAACCGTTGGGGAAACTACGACTTTTCAGTCGCACGATCTCAGATGCAACTATTCGTCGCACAAATACGTCGACTTTTATCTGTCGTGCGCCCGTTTAGTCGTTGGTGTGGTCCCACACAAGTTTGGTGATACGCGGGCGCAGTTTTGGCGGGAAATCTTCGATCTTGGAATTATTTTTCTTTTTTATTTCAATTTTTTTTAGTTTTTTCTTGTGTTATATGTTGAATTATGATTTATGAGGTGAAACTTCTTTACACAAGTCCGAAGTAATTCTTTTTTCAAAACTGTATATTTCAATAAAATTTAAATGAATAAAATTTCATTCGAGAAATTGATTTTTAAATTACTGAAATTTAGCATTTAACATGTGTGATTATCTATAAAAACCTGATTACGTGCGAAAAATGACTGTCACACATGGGATTCCATGTGCGACAATAATTTTTCGCTCGTAATCAGGTTTTCTATAGTTGATTTTTAAATTTATAATTACTCAGATCAAGCTATATGATTTAAATATATTTTTTATGTCAAATTTGAACAAATATCAAGCTGTTTTTTGATATTCAAATATTATTTGGTTAGTAAAATATCAAAAGTTGGTGTCAATAAATGAATTTTTTGACACATTTTGTTGTAGCTTGAACTATGACTGAAATATTTTGGGAATTTCATTAGAATTTTTTTTTTGTTATTTATACATTTTTTTGTTCTTATTATTGAAGTTTCACTGAATCTATTGTGTTAAAATTCACTGAATCTAATGTGTTTAGATGCACCGTTTTTTTTATTTTCTTTTATTTATTACCTGATCGAAGTGGTTATTTATTTTTTAATTTAAATTTAATTGACTAATGATATTGTTTACTAAATAATTTTAGTTTACTTTTGCTTCTCATTGTTATAATCACGAAGTATAGATACAAGGAGACCGAACGATATAGGCTTTTCTATAGTATTCATGGACACAATAATGAACCCAGATCTTAGTTCTCTTTTCTGCCACTGGCTGCGCTAGAGTTTATGACGTACCGATGCTATTATTATTATTATTACACGTCAACACGCGTTGGCTCGCGAATGTGGTATTTAATTAATTTAAATATAAAATTCCAGCGCTGTCAATAGCAACAAAACATTTCAGAACTTTTTTTATTTTTTTTATTGGGACTAATCCCACCGCACATTCCCACCATTGTAACTCCTGTAAGCCAGGATCCACAATGGTCACTATAAATGACACCGAGGTTTGACCCTCAGGCAGTCCCGGGAAATGATTTTAATTGTCTTGGAACCCGTAACAAATTTAATTAGAAAAGTTAAAGAGGAGGAGTTGGAAAAGAGTGATTCCACTTCCCTCCCAGGCAAAGCGGGAGACAGAAAGCAACATTGACTAGTCAGCCAATAAGTAAAGGGTTGTACAGCTACGATAAGCGCAGCAGTACGGCACCACGGATACGGGATAACTTAACGGGGCCTATATGTGAACCTTAAGATTGGTTGCAGTAGTAGGTATGGCAGAAACGCCTAAACGCACGGAAATTTTCTCGAGTTGCTACAAGATCCGTGTAGTATACTACTCCAGATGTTACTTGCAAACTGTCTAACATAAGGTCGCGCTCGTTACGCCAGAGATCGCACTCCCAGAGAATGTGATGTGCTGATTGTTCATACTCGCGGTTATTTGTAGAACATTGACATAGTGGTGAAGGTACGAGTTTAAAAGAAAATAATTTACTTTTAAAGTTGCCATGTCCAGTTAGAAATTGAGCTACAAAATGGTCAACCTCCAGCCACACTCTCTCTCTCTAACATTTCAGAACTGTCAATAGCAACAACACTTCCCGCGTAAGGATTTAAACGAGTACTTTTTGAAATGTGGCGCGCTCCACTGGCAAAAATTCTGTCCCCTAAATTGAGACCATTCGTTCAACATTACTTTCGGATTCCTTGTGTCTATACTTCGTGGTTGTAATGATATTAGAACGTGATCAGAGACACTGAATTGCTTATGAAAGGCAGAGTATTAAATCGTTCTGAAACCTTTTTATACTGTCTCTTATGAGGGATATGAAATGCGTGTATACCTACCTTTGCCAGTCCCACAGATAATAAAATTCCGGCATTATAATAATTAAATAACATTTAGTTAACAATTGTCATTAGTCGATATTTTATTTGAGCTATCTGTAATAAAAAAAGAAACGAACTTAGTTCGTTTCTATTTTTTGTTTTTGTAGGTTTTACCTATTTTTTTTTTGTTATTAAACACTTTAGTTAAGTAGAAGCTATCTTTAGTAAACTATCTGTGGTTTAACTAGATAAATAGAAGTACACGTAGAAAAGTTAATAATATATTCCTAATTTTCTCTATTTTTTCACAGCCACCTATTTGTTATCTGTGCGTATTCTATTAGAGTTATTTTCTTTTAATCTGTCAAAATTATTGTTAAATGTTTAACTAGAGTACCTACCCACAATTAGCATAGAATTCAAAGTATAGTGTCATGAATTTAATTATAACTGAGAATAATTCTTTGTTCGATTTACAATGGATTATTCTTTAAATACAAATCAAACTTTTTATTAAAAAAACAGGTACCAAACTATTGAGAATAAATTTGTCGATGAATGGATAATTCTTTAATGAATAGATAGGTTTTTCAAAATGCTCCTAAAGTGGGTTATAGTTTAAATAAATGAAAATTTAATTAATTAAATTATAATTTGATGTGTATCATCAATTGCACAAATAATTATTCTAAATTAAAATATAACTCACAAAACTGAACACGAATGCTAACCTCCCGTATCTGGTAGGTTCCTGTTCCGCCTATCCATTTTTTTTTTAATATTACACCCTGAAATAAGGAATTAATCGTTATATCGTGGTAAACTTTACAAACCTACAATTGACTTACGAAAATTGCTCCCAAACTTGAAACAATAATTTACAAATCCTGCATAGAAATGAGGCTGCTAGAACCAGAGTGTCCTAACTGCATTTTTGCAACTTTGAACCTAATAGCAATTTCGTAATCTAAAAATGTTAATCTACAAAACCACAGCGCCCTAAAATTGTTTACAAGCTCTTAACAATAGATGTCAGTACAGGTACATTTTCGGGTTATATTCAAATCGATTTAATTGAATTTAATTTAATTTTAATTCCCTTCATATTGTAAAACATGGTTCTTGTAGTTAGGCTCTGGTTCTAGCAGCGTCAAATGTCCTGCAATCGAATTCACATCATTTGGCATGGACGGTCAGTAATTTGACTCTACGCTACACTTTGTAATATTTTTTATTCAACATTTTTATATTACATACATTGAATTTTATAAAATAATAGAAATAATGTTTCTATTCTTGATGATTCAATAACTTGCTCGTCGCTTAGTCTTAAATTTCAATTCTAATTCTACCAAAAAGCCTATAAATTTTATTAGAAGTAGTTTTCAGTAACTTGAAGTTTGTAACTATGTTCAATAGATGGCAATAGGTCGACCCTACCGTACTCGACTAAAAATTCTATTGAGAAATGTCAATAGTTATTATTCCTTTGAATACTTTACCGAAGATTTATACGTAGCTTATAGAATAAAATGTTTTTTTATTGTATTCTCTCACTGATGAATTGTTTTATAATTTAAAAAATAATATTAATTATTTTTTGAACTTTTTTATATTGTGCGATAGAGATTTTCATTACTAAAATATAGATTCTTGTAAACTTGGTTATTTTTTAATTTAAAAATTTGGTGTTGGTTATGCTACTAAAGATTTTCTCTATGGATTTTGGCAAAACGTAAAAACATACGAGTTGCAATGTAATTTCATATTAATTATATTTTAACAGTTACTTCTAGATAAAATATCATCAAAATTATATAATATAATAATTTATAACAATAAAATATTGAATAAAATAATTTAACATCACGTTACACATCTGCCTACCCTGCAAGGGATATGGCATGATGATATGTATGTATGTATGTAACATCACGTTCCGCCAAAATTGTATTTTTTTTAATGATACTTAGATACAACGAAAAGAAGGAAAAAAAACTCGTTCAGAAATGAAGAACGAAGTGAAATTGGAACAATGAAAGTGAACCAGTTCAAAAACGCTGTTGATTGGGTGAGGTAGTAGGTTGTATAGTACTGTATTACACCATTAAGGAGAGACTGTACCGCCTACTAACTTTCCTGGTTGATGGTCATAACAACAGCAAGCACCAAAGAAACACATCAAGAGAAACACAGAACAATCACATGTTAAAAAGTATTACACTGAATTGCTGATAACATTTTATTTGGGTAAGATATTTGACAAAAACTAGCAAAATGTATAAGATACTAAATTTAAACTAACATCCAAAAGCAGCATGTATTTCAAAGATTGTGTTATAGAAAAGATTTTTTTTTATTGTGTAAACATTTTTTTTTTCAGATAAAGAATTCACATTAATGTTATTTAAATACAAATTTTTATACATACTATGGTTTTATTACCCCTGTCCTTTAACAAAGACTATATTGTTTTTTTTTTTGGTAATATTCATCATCGATCTCCTATTCTTATCCCAATTACTTGGGGTCGATACAATATGTACTCTTCTTTCATAGTACATATTGTAAAAGTTATTGGCAATAGTTTTATGATCATACGCCTGCCACACGTCAACCCTTCTTGGAAATGTAATTGTTGACCAAACGGCATCAGATGGAGTTGGCAGAGGTCGTTATAAGGCTCTTAGTCGTCTTTTACGACATCCACAAGCAAAGTAAGGGTTGGTAGTATTCATAGCTGCTACCACACAGCATATATTTTTTTGGTAATATTATGAAGAATAATATAGTGTACTGAATAACTTTTTCCCTGTCCTGATGGAATAAGAATTACAGTTCATAGATAAGGTATCTTGCACATATAATATAAATTTGAAAAGAAAAAATTGCAATATAAATATAATGAGAGAAACTCGAATTAAATCGCTATATACCAACACGTCTGTAGAGCGTGGTGTACCTAATAGGTTAATTTCCCACTTATTGTGTAGGAGTCTCGAGCCCAGTAGAGGAACGTATCTAAAATGAGATGACAATATTAAAGGAATGACTTATTTTTTCATTCTTCTAGTTATTGTCATACTGCTGACAGTATTTTATCTGTAGTACGGGTGTGTAGTAACATACCTTTTTTTTTATTCATTCTGTGGAAACGCATTTACGCGCTATTCCCCGCCGGTGTCAGACGGAGGAGTAGTAAGGGATTTACTGGCTAGCTGCCCGACCGGAATACCCATTAAAATCACAGCAGCTCCTTTCGCACTTTTACGGGTTGCTGGAGAGATTGTCTACTGATATTCGATTTCCGACACCTCAGTATGAGGTGAATGAGAGTGAGATTGACAATAAAAACTCTGCATTACGGTAGATTAATCTGACTGTGCTATATGTATTGCTGAGGTCAGTAAACAGTAATTTATAATTTAGCAATCAAGTGGCTCGCTTGTTTATTTTTTTTGTTTTTTTTTGTATGTCCAGATGCTTGAGGTCTGGACCACGATTTCCCTAACATAATTAGAAATTGGCAGTGTACTCCTTTGATTGCTGTGTTTTAATAAATCTTTTTAGAATATTTTAGAAGTTATCTACTAATATTTGTTCATCTATTTGGTGTATTGTTACTTTTAATATTTTAATTTGTTTACTTGGTTTTGGATCTACATAATTGTTGTGGGTCGCTTGTTAGTCTTTCTTTTTTAGGGGACAGACTATGGTATATTCAGATTTCACCCGATCTATCCAGGACGATGGAAGGGACAGCGCGATATCCTATAACCTTGCTATACATGTACACTTACCTCTCTAGCGCCATGTGGTACTCGATCTTTGTCAAACATAGCCGGTCGGCCAGGTTAGGTACCCTTTCAGATACCACCAGAAGGCGACCCTCACGAGTTCCGTCCGCTGACTCGGCTAGGGCAGCATTAGGCGTGGAATCTCAAGCTTAATGCCGCTTGCTAGTGCTTCCTTTCTAAATTTTATTTTTTTTTGTGGCAGGCTAGGAAACTATTTTATATAATTGTATGATAATCATGAAATATAAATAAAAGTGTAAAAGTTAAATAAAATAAAAGTAATTATATCTAATGTCTAGTTTTATTTAATATATTTTTTTTACAAGAACACATCTCGCTCGAGCTGTTCGGACCGACGGAAAGGCGGCGTACGGCTCAAAAATCTGACGTATTTCTGTTTCTTAAAGAAAAAAAGCGTATAGTAAAGTAATAATATGATATTCCTTGTATTCTGTTATGACTTTTACAAACATACAATTAACCTACACAAATTATGCACAGACTGAGAACAAGAATTCAATACCACGGATCATCATACTCCTGCTCTTATTCCGATTACTTTTGGTCGACACAATATGTACCTGCGCCTTTTCATACATATTGCAAAAGTTATTGGCAATAGTTTTATGACCGGCTGTCTGCCTGACGTCAACCCTTCTTAGGAATGTAATTGCTGACCAAACGGCATCAGATGTAGTTGGCTCAGGTCAATATAAAGAGTTTTGGCGCGAATGTGGAAATGTCATGTCACGCTCTTGTATTATATTCATTTCTTTAGTGTTTTGTGGTGTTATATTGAATAATTTTGCTGGTATTTTATGCAATATGGTACAGTTAAAATGCTGAAGTGTAGTGAATATGGTATAATAGTGGTTTAGGTGTATTTTCATATTTGTCCAAAATTCCCAAAGAAAATCATTGATTAGGTTATCAGCGCCCGATTAATGGTAACGACTTGACTTACTGACAGACAATGACTATTAAGGCTACATAATATGAAGAAATGATGAACAATGTATGAAAATTAAATAAGACTTGGCTGTATGGGCTTTGATCCCTTTGCCTGTCCGAATGGACGAACAGAACCAAAAAAAAAGGTCAATATAAAGCTCTTATAAACATCCACGAGCACAGTAAGAGTTGGTAATATTCATAAATGCTACCAAATTTGTTTCCACGGATGTTTCATGTACCTAAAAGATTATTATATAAGAGTAAATTAATCCTATAATTTTATGGTCACTATGGTAGGTTAGGTTGTACGAACTGTAATATTGAGACCCTTGATTCAAGCATGGTCACTATGATATTATTCCCTTTGGAAAGGCCTATATCTAACATTATTATCCATGTAGTGAAGAGTAAAATACCATGGCATATATCTTTACAGTTAATCATAAAAAAAACAACTAAGAAACACAAGTAAATAACAATAGTACTGTTAAAGAAAGAAATCTTTAAATAAAACAATAAACTAGCTTGTCCAACTAGTGTGGTATATTGTTGCCCAAATGCAAGACCAAGACTTACTGCAAGTCTCGCAGTGCTCCCTTAGACAGAATTGTACGATTCCTTTGATAAATCAAGGATTGTCAACATTTTGTATTCTTAATACCAGTACACGGGGAAATAATTTGATGTTATTTTAAACAATCTCATGATAGATAGGTGTGATTATAGCCCCACTCCAGTTAAGTGGTATGTAGCTAATTATTGATTGTTGTACAATTAGTGAAGACACTAGATGCATTTATCTGTTTTGATAGAAATGAAAAATCTAACTAAAATAATGAAATTCAATGGAATTTCATTATTTTAGTTAGATTTTTCATTTCTATCAAAATAAATGACCCTGTGTTATTCTAACAGCGAGAGTTGCAAGACTTGCGATACTCGCAAGAGTCTTGGTCTAAGTATTTTTGCCGCTCATGGACATTTGCAATACCAAGAGTACAGTTAGTAGGTACTGCCGCCTATCAATAAAAAATCCCAAACCCACCCAGAAAGAGGCCCTGCCAACTTTCTCGCTCACCTAATGAAGTACAACAGCACATTGCAACTGATCAGACGTCGATTTTCTGCGAAAATGTGGTACTATCATAGACTATAAGGTACTTTTTTTTTTTTTTTTTTATGGCGTTTACGAGATTTCGCCAACAACTAGTTATAAATATCTTCAGTCTTTCAGGTTAGTCATAGTCTAAGTCAAATTGTCGCCATCAACAGTGCTATGGCCACACTGTTGATGGTATCTTGTTGGAATTTTGATGGAAAATGAAAAAGTTGTAAAACACTTTTATATGATATTCACGACATCCCAGTAATTCCGCGCATCACATTACATAAAATGCCATCAAAATTATCTAATATAACACGTTAAAACACTAAAATATTGAATATAATACAAGAGCACCACATGACGTTTTCAAATTCCCGTCAAAAGTCCCTATAAGGTACTATTCCGGACGGACAGGTCGGCTGTTGACGGACTGTCAACAATGTGGCCCTACCATTAGAGCACGAAGTATAGATCAAGGAGTCCGAACGGTGTAAGCTTTTCCATAGTATTCATAGCCACAATAATAAACCCAGATTTTAGTTCTCTTTTCTGCCACTGGCTGCGCTAGAGTTTAGGACGTACCGAGGCTATTATTATTATTACACGTAAACACGTTGGCTCGCGAATGTTAAATTTAATTAATTTATATATAAAATTCGAGAGCTGTTAATAGCAACAAAACGTCCTGCGTAAGGATTTAAAAGAGTACTTCATAAAAAGTGGCGCGCTCTACCGGCAAAAATTCTGTCCCCAAAATTGAGGCCATTCGTTTAACATTACGTTCGGACTCCTTGTATCTATACTTCGTGCATTAGAGCTGTAACAATTTCCGTCAGCATTATGGCCAAGCACTATTGAAGGCGAAGATTTAACGGACAACGATTTATTATCATTGTCCGTCATATCGTCACCTCCAGGAAAAGAAATAATTTATAAATAAACACTGCATAGAGCAATAGTTCATTTAATTAAGATGTAAAGAAACTGGTAACTTGTGACGAATATTGTATAAAACTTGGCTGTATATTTTTGTTCCCTTTGCTTTACCCAACCGATGAACCAAACTAAAAAGAATATTTATTAATTCATCATCATCTCGGCTCGTATACATCCCACTGCTGAGTTCGAAGTTCCTCCGTAGTAGGAAGGAAGGCCCCGTTAAGCTTTTCCGTAGCTGTGGTGCCGCACTGCTGCGGAGTGCTGCGCTTATCGTAGCTGTAGGTACATCCCTTTACATATTGGTTGACTAATCAATTTTGTTTTTCTGTCTCCCGTTTTGCCTAGGAGGGAAGTGGAATCATTCTTTCCAACTCCTTAATTAGAAAAGGTTAAAGATAGCTTTTTCTAATTAAATTTTTAAGGATCCCAGGACAATTAAAATCATCGCTCAGGACTGTCTCAGGATTTGTTTTTTTGTGTGTGACTTAGTTGTTAGCCGCAGATGGCTATGACCAACTTTACCCGAACTGTGGGTAAGCGCTGGGGGCTCTTAACCCAAATGCCCTACGCACAAACCTTGGAGTCATTTATATAGACTATTGTGGATTCTGGCTTACAGGAGTTACAATGGTGCCACCGAAGTCAAAAATCGGGTACCGGTGGCCCGCTCGCACGGCGAAGAGAGGAGTTTTACGGTGGGTCTATGGGGTTACGCGCCGCCTTTCCGTCACCCCGGACCGATTTGGCGGGACGAGATTTTGGCACCCATAGTCCACCAAAAAAAAAAGGAGTTACAATGGTGGGAAAGTGCATTGGTCTCTAAAAAAATAACAAGAAAATTAACCTAATATGCCATGCTGGTCAGGTGTGTTATTTATCTATGTCGAGTTTTCCTTCTCTGTATTATATGCATATCATACCCCATAGTGACTTCTTACGATACCTTGGAGCATTAAATGGGCTGGTAAATTGCATTCTTCCTACTTCATCACATGAAAATGATTAAATAAAATTACATAGTTGATTAGCTAGAAAATTTTCGATAATCCAAGGTGAGGTAGATACTGCCTGACTATAGTGCTAATGATTATGGGGGTGATTGTACTTTATATTAAAACATCATTGACACAAAATCTTTTGGAAGAAATTCATGTATCCCTTAATTAACAATTAATACAAGTCCATTATGGTGTCGCTGTCGTACTGACAGCGCTATCTATTGTTCAATAGTCGTAAAAAAATATCTACTTCATACTAGATGGCAGCACAAACAGCTATCTTCACTAAGGTTGCATTTATACTTTCCTTTGCTTCATCTGACAGTAATAATACAATGCTAACTTCATACCATTACAAGTAACTAAAAGTCAAAAATGGCTTCGGTAAAGTTTGCAGTTATTGATGTAAATGATTTTCTTTCTAAAAAACAAACGACTGAGCCTGATTTAGCTGCGGATTGGGCTAAATTAGAAGAGCTATACAACAAAAAGTAAGTGTTTTAACTCATTCCTTACATATCTTTGGAAATAGCGAAGTTGACAAGTCACGGTCTTATTAATTTTGAGAACTTTCTTTGTTTTATTGATATTTGAACATATTTTGTGATTATTTTAACGCATTTCGTGGCTAACATAATTATTCTCTATATCTATTAACTTTCTTTGTTTTTATTAATCGAAGTATTTAGGTTATGTTTTTGTATATCAATTTATCCCTTATATATTAAGTTAGAACATGCAAAAAATCTCGCTTAATCAAAACGTATAAGTAATAAATATGTTTCCTCTCACACTTAATGCCACTTACATATGAATATTGTCTTGATAGTTAAGACCTGTTACTATAATACGTACAAATAATTCTCTTATAAAAGCGCTAATGAATAGGTATTACTAGTTACTAAAACAATTACAAATTGTCTAACATAATCTCATCATCAGTGTTGAAATGCATAATTCATATTCATCATGTGTCATATTCATCATCAGTGAGACAGCTCATATAGAGCTGAGTTGATATAGGTTTATGAATAGACTTGAACTTTATATTGTAAAATTTCAGGTTATGGCATCAGCTGACGTTGAAAATACAAGAGTTGGTGGACCATCCAACGTTACAGAAAGGAGATAATCTTATACAATTATATAATAATTTTATTTACACATTTGAGAATAAGTAAGTTGAAATTTTTCTTTTAATTTATACTAGTAGTTATTCTCCGCCCGCTTCACTCCTTTCCAGATAAGTAATCACTGACATATCATATACTAAAATCTTCTTCAAAACACTGCACCTTATGGTATAAGTATTATTCCAATTGGTTCAGCAGTTTTTGTAGTATTACTTAAGCAAAAAGAGCTCTCCATGTATTAGTAGTTTTCTTTCATGTGGTTACGTAGTAAGAATACAATTCACCACCCTATCTTACTCGTGGGTGATCGTAAAAGATGTCTAAGGAATAAAATATGCATATGACATCTGTGCAAGAGAAGGAAAACTCTAATAAAACCCTATATCAACACGTTTGACCAGCGTTACACCACGCTAGTAGGTCAATTTCCCATCCAGTGCGAAGGAGGCTCGAGCCCAACAGTGGGACGACACGTATGAGCTGATGATTTATTAGTATAGATAAAATTCAATTTAATAGAGACAAGTACTATTTTCTATCCGTTGTTTAATTTACCACATAGGACCTAGGTTATATCTGCACATTTATTTGATGAATAAGTAGAAAGATCTGATTATTTACTATGACTAACAGAGTAAGAATACAATTTATCATCACCCCCTCTTGCTCCTCGCCATTGTGATGACAATGATGACTAAGCACTATGATAAGCATATACTATAACATATAAATATCTCAAATTACTGAAATTTTTAGCATTTAATATGCTTAATTATTTATAAATACCTGATTACGAAATTAAATATAAATAATTAAGCATATTAAATGCTAAAAATTTCAGTAATTTGAATAACAAGGTTGTATCATCGTTTAATACAATTCTAACTGTAAAGTTTGAAGTATTAAGCCTATACAATGTGTAAACATTGTCCGGTAGATGGCATACGTCACCTTGAAGACATAAGATATATGAATCGAAATTTGCATGTCCTAAAATAGTTCACGGTGGTGTAAGTGGCAGCACGATTGGGCCGGATTCCCAATAGGTGCGGGTTCGAACCCTGCTTGTGACATCATTTTTCGTTTCGTAATCGGGTATTTATAAATATAAATATCTATCAAATGACATGAATTCAATTCCTGTGCAGGACAATTCTTTGCGGATCAAAAATTATTGTTCTGAGATTGGTTTTATTTGTGTCCTTTAATTATATTTTCGTAAAGTTTCTTGTGATACCAGGGTATATTCCTAATGCTAGGGCCGCACCTACATGTATCATCCTGAAGTAATGTGTGGCGAAGCTTCGTACGTTTTGTACACTAGAAAATTATCGCGATAATATTGTGGTCATATTAGCGACTTCGGTATTTTACACGAAGTATTGTGCAATAATTAAAGATGGCCGAAATCATTTCGATGCGTTTAACCATTCCATATTTATTGATTAACTGGAGACCCTCGAACGCGTCTAAACACATCGAAAATTTCCGTCGAAATGAACAATGCCACAGAGCGCGATATATTAGCGCGCTAAGACCCTTTGACTTATCGCCAACCAAGCGATAATACACACGAAGCCTGAATGTTCGCGACGATAGCCAATAATGACCGGTCACATCTGCGTGTATCGTCTCATTGCTCGAAGCTTTGTGACGATATACGCAGGTGCGGCCCCCTAGCATTAGTGTGTTAAAAAGAATATGGGACAAATAGAAAAATGCTTTTTATTTTTTTTCAGAATAAATCCATTATCGCTGGTTGAGATCATAGCTCATATTATTAAACAATATACTAATAAGAAAGATGCCATCGCATTCCTTGAGAAAGTCGAGGGTAAAGTGAAGATTAATGATGAAGCACTGGCGCTGTGCAAAGTAAGTTCTTAAGCATTTGTATTGATAGAGAATATCTAATATCAGTTTGTGGTCTCTCAGAAGAAAATGGTGTAAATAGTTCGAGATTTGATCTCTGTTTGAGATTGTAAATTCAAATCGTACCATAAATCCAGTAAAACTATGGTATGAAAGGCTTCTTTGATGTCTGGAGTGTAAAACGTGTTTTGTAAAGATGATAATGCAAGTCACAATTTGGTTACTATGCTTATTAACATAAGTCATCGCGTTTAGAACAAAAATATTAATTTTTAATAAATGTATGGGTTCAAATCCCATTTGTAGCAACCATTTTTCGCTCACAAATATCTGAATATGTAGCATAGTGTTGAAAATTGACAGAGTGATTACAGTATTATGAGTTTGATTCCCATGCTAGGACTATACTTTTTGAAATCCACAAATTCTTGTTCTCAATCTCTGTGTAGTTTGTCTATGTTAAGTATGTGTATGAAGCCATTTAAAAAAAAAAATATATAATTTTTTGATTCAATCGAATTTCTTACTTTATATTTAGACAGAAATCAAGTTACTTGTTTAAGAATTTGTAAGTTTTTAACGTATGGGAATTTGCATTGCAAAGTTTCCATGTAAGAGTTCAATGTATCATTACCTCTTCTACTTTTCTTGGGAGACTTAAAAACCAACTGAGGAATCACTAGGAGAATCAGCAGCAAAAATCATGTGCGAACCTTATAAGCCTGAGATAACGAATTCACCTACCAAGAATGGCGATTTTGGCTTTATACGTCTTTGGGAAGACCTTCTCTAGCAGTGGCCGCCTATATGGTTGGAATGGTTGTATATATAATCTACACATATAACTCCGTATTTTGCTATATGATGGGTATTATAAATGCTGCCATAACTTACATTATTTGTGGGTGTTCTAACAGAGACATAGAGCTGTACCAACTTCATCTGATGTCGTCTGATCAACAATTACAGTCGGTCATAACGACTACTGTCAAAACTATTTACAATATGTACAATGTAAGAAGTGTAGATATTGTGTTGTATATGTAACTGTGATAAGAGTTGGGTGTTGATGGTGATAATGATCTTTGTTTAACATCATATTACAGGTGCTTCAAGGTCAGATTTACTTGGAACAGCTGAACGACTTGGACTCCACAGAGAAGATCATTGAACAGCTAGAGGGTTCTCTAGAAGATGCCGATGGGGTCACTCCTGTTCATGGCAGGTTCTATAAGCTTGCCTCAGAATATTATAGGTGAGATTTTGTTGATAATTACACGATATATTTTTGTCTAAAATCACCCAGCATTGCATGCATGGTATATTAGGTCTATTGCCCTCCTGTTGTGGAGGAAGCTCGAGCCCAATAGTGAGACATATATGAGCTAGGATGATGCTGGTATGACCCAGCATTAATGAAATATTCCCTAGCTGTTACCCTTTGTATAGCAAAAAGGTCCATGCGCGGCAGTAACGCTTATCATCAGGTGTGCTGCTTATTCATTTGTTCCTATAAGCATTAAAAAAAAAAACAATTTTTTGATAGACACAAATTACAACAAGAAATTTCTTGATAGTGAAAAGTATTGTATTTGAATAGAACCTGTGACAATTGGCATGGCATGTGGATATTTTAACTAATATGCTATATGTGATGCAATTAGATTTATAATATGAAATTATCTTATGTTACAGAGTGCGTGGTCCAATGTCAAAGTACTATAGGTGCGCCTTACGTTACGTGGGATGTGCTGGAGGTGGAGCTGAACTAGCGCCGGCCGAGAGACGAGCAACAGCACTGCGACTGGCACTGGCCGCCGTCATAGCGCCCAATGTATACGACCTTGGAGAACTTGTTAGTAAATTGCTTATATTTTTTATTATTATCTCAGCTCTTATACATCCCACTGCTGCCTGCCAATTAAAGACACAATCACACCCAGAAATTTAGACTGCCGGCTCGTTCGTTCATCAAACGAAACACAGCAGCACATTCAGATGTAGATTTTCTGTGAGTGTGGTACTGCACCGGACAGACCAGCCCGCAACTGTAGACAAAATTCTGTAAACAGTGTGTCTTTACCACTATTAAAGCTTGTTCTATTTAAAAATAAAAATAAAAGAAAACATGTGCATCTCGGGACGTCCGACAGAAGTAATAAATTAAAAATAATCTTAGTTGAACTATTTATTATTGAAATTGTTTAACTTGAGAAAAGCTTAGACTTAAATTTTATGTATATTATTAATTTATATATACCCGATTACGAAACGAAAAATGATGTTACAAGCGGGGTTCGAACCCGCACCTATTGGGAATCCGGCCCAATCGTGCTGCCACTTACACCATCGTGAACTATTATAGGACATGCAAATTTCGCTTCATATTATATCTTATTTATTTCTTTCTTTTATTATTCTTATCGGTATTTATAAATAATTAAGCATATTAAATGCTAAAAATTTCAGTAATTTGTATATTATTAATTTTATATATATGATAATGTAAGGAAAGGTAATTTATTAATAAAATATTATAACATCAGCACTGTAAGGTAGAGTGAGAAAGGCTTGCCTACCGCTGCGTGAGAGAAAGGGAAGTCAGACAGACTGGCGCCGCAATGCGTTACGTAACGAAGCGGATTACCCTCTCATAAGTTATCACTTCAAAATGTCCGGGTTAAATAAATAAAATTAAAAGACCAAAATGGAAATGGGATGACCAAATCATAAGAAATATGATTAAATGAAGTAAAATATCAACCAATGTAGTTGTAATTTATTTTTGTAATAGTATTTTTTTGGCTCAAATAAAATACTTATTAGTACTTTCTACTCACTTGGTACCTCTAAATCGTTTGTCTAACCAGCTTTACTAGTATTATATTGTAGTATTAACTGGCATTCATTATATTATAATCCCCTTATAACACGGTACTCTTATAACGCATTTTTATATTACGTGATTTCAGTCCCTCATATAACACGGGTATTCGCCCATATAACGTGGATTTCAAACGTTATATGTATATATTTATTTCATAACATAGTTTTTTCTTAATATCCATTTAAATCCCCTTTAACGAGAAAGTTCAACGTAGATCATTCGCACATAACGCGTTATATGGGGTCATGCAAACGCATTATACGATAATACTCTTACAACGCGTTTCCTATTACGCGGAACCAATCTATCGTGTCATAGGGGGGATTTATACTGTTTACTAACGACACTACAAGCATCACATTGTCTTAAAAATGAAGTATGCTTTATCAGGGCTATCAGTCTACTAAGAATGTTAAGCAGTTTAATAATTAATTTAATACATACATACATACATATCATCACGCCATATCCCTTGCAGAGTAGGCAGAGAGAACAGAGTGCCAGAGAACTCTATCCTTGCATACTTCACTCGCTTCCTCAACATTCATCATTCTCTTCATACACGCTCGTCGGTTTCGGAGACTCTTGACTCTACCTTCCTTCAGTACATGACCGATCTGGTCTAGGAAGGTTAGTCTCGGTCCCCCCCGGTACTTACATCCTTCCACTTTCGCATTGTATATCTTCTTAACCAGACGTTCGTTCGGCATTCTTTCCACATGTCCGAACCATCGGAGCATTCCCTTTCACATTACATTATTAACAATTAATTTAATCATTTGTTTACCATTTTATTCAGATTTCTCTACAACCTTGTTTCAGCTTGCACATCCAATTTTGGAATCCTTGGAGGGTACACCGGACGCTTGGGCGTGCGAATTGGTACGAGCGGTCGCGGCTGGTGATGTTGGTGCTTTTGAAAAAGTGAAGGCACAAGCTAACCATCCTGACCTGGCCAGAGCGGACAGACAGTTGCGACAGAAGATTGCTATCCTGTGTCTGATGGAGGTTGGTTAACATTGTAAAGTTTAAGGGTTTCATTTATGCATGTTAATCTCGGAAACTAACAGTTGGACTACAGAAAATCTTAGTGTAATCAGATAGCCTGAATATTGTGAAAGATTGTAGGATATAATATGTAACACTGTGACATATAGGAATGGAGTTGTGTCTATAAATGTTAAAAGGTAACATTTGACCATTGTCATGACAACTGCTAAGATAATAAACATTGAAATGGATGTATTATGAATATTAATAAAAATGTCTAGCAATGAATTGTATGTCCAAATGAAGCACAGCTAGGTTTTGGTATATATATTTTCTGGTGGCCATGGAGTGAGAATACATTTTTTTTTTATTACTATATATATATATTGGCACCAACTTTTGCAACGAAGAACTCTTACACTTCAGCAATACCACTTGCAAAGGCAGGTTCCTGCCTAAAATTTTCTTAATACATATATTCATCATCATCTTAGCTCAACTTATTATTGGGGCTCGAACCTCGACCACAGTGGAAGGAATAATATTCTGCATATTATATCTTTTAGTCTTCTTTTACTACAGTAAAGGGCATGATGCGGTTCTTACTTAGACACCACAGGAAAAGCCAGGTCACTACCTATTAATTACTCATATACATAATTATTATTGCTCATTGATGAGCTGGAGCCTGTACCTCATTGGGAGGGCAATCGATCTATTATACCACTCTGATCATCTAATCACAGTGAAACCCTATACCAAAACCCTCAGATATAATCTGCTTAAGTCTTTTATGATCATCCACAGGTTAATAAGGGGGGTTGTACTTCGAATTCTTACTGCTTCATCAGATGAATTATAACCTCTATTTTTTTTTTATACCAGATGGCATTCAATCGCACATCAGCACAGCGGAAGTTGACGTTCGCAGAGATAGCTCGCGAGGCGCGAGTGCCGCTTGACGAGGTCGAGCTGTTAATAATGAAGGCATTGGCCGAGAAACTCATCCGGGGTCATATTGATCAGGTCTAGAATTTGTTAATATTTCTTTTTTCCAACAAAACTGCTGAGGAATAATTCTAGTGGGACTTTACAACATATGGAATTCATCTCGGCTCATATACGCCCCACTAAGAACTACATTTGCAAAAGTTTAAATCAAAATTAAATACTTGACTACTTTAAAAAAAGCTTCTATGCTTCAATTAATGATTTTTTACACATACATACATATCATCACGCCATATCCCTTGCAGGGTAAGCAGAGAGAACATAGTGCCAGAGAACTCTATCCTTGCATACTTCACTTGCTTCCTCAACAATGATGATTTTTTAAATATTAAATATGTGTAAAAGTTAAATTTAAGTTAATTGTAATGATAAAGTTTGTATAATACAATATTTGCGTGACTTAAAAAGGTGGATGTGCTGAATTTAATAATATGTAAGTAATAACTATTGTACCATGGACCTTATCAAATAAATAAATAACTGCGCGATTGGTAAGTCCTCGAAGACTCATTGAGAAAAGTTTGAAGTACGATATAGAGGTAAAATTCAAATGACGAGAATTGCATCCCAGATCTAGAATTGGAGGAACATTGTGAGAGTTTTGGCGCGAATGTGGAAATGTCATGTCATGCTCTTGTATTATATTTATTTCTTTAGTGTTTTGTAGTGTTATATTGAATAATAATTTTGCTGGTATTTTATAGAATATGGTACAGTTAAAGTGCTGAAGTGTAGTGAATATGGTATAATAGTGGTTTACATGTATTTTCATATTTTGCCAAAATTCTCAAGAAAATTATTGATTTGGTTATTAGCGCCCGATTAATGGTAACGACTTGACTTACTGACGGACAATGACTATTAAGACTAGACAATATGAAGAATTAGTGACGAAGTGTCTAAACTATGAAGACTTGGCTTAAAGGTCTATTCTAAGTAACCAAGCCATAAACTCCAAAAAAAAAAGGAGGGATATTGTATTATGGTTGGTTGAATGGTTATGGTTGCTGTTGTTGTCCGATGGTTCGGACATGTGGAAAGAATGCCGAACGAACGTCTGGTTAAGAAGATATACAATGCGAAAGTGAAAGGATGTAGGTACCAAGGGAGACCGAGACTAACCTACCTAGACCAGATTGGTCACGTACTTAAGGAAGGTGGAGTCAAGAGTCTCCGAAATCGGCGAGTGTGTATGAAGAGAATTATGAATGTTGAGGAAGCGAGTGAAGTATGCAAAGATAGAGTTCTCTGGCACTCTGTTCTCTCTGCCTACCCTGCAAGGGATATGGCGTGATGATATGTATGTATGTACGTGTGTACTAGGTATAATAATAAGTGATGGTATATAGTTTTATTTAATCTAGTAGGCAAAAGGAATGAATTTATAGTTTCACTTTTGTTGCATAGATGTTATATGCATATCATATCACTTAGTAATTTTTTCCTACACTTATGAACAAGATAGGAGGTGGTGAATTGTAATACTTTGTTATCACACGCAGGTGTCAAGTTGTGCTCACATCGGCTGGGTTAGACCTCGTGCGCTGGCACGATCTGGTGCCGCTCAGCTCGCACGGCGCTTGGACGCTTGGTGCACAGCAGTACGTGGAGCTGCAGATCTACTTTCATCAGCTGCACCGGATCTACTCACCGCATAGGTGGGTTTTTTAGGGACGCTGTTAGATGGGAAAATAACGCTTTTTGTAACGCCAAAGGTTACGTTACGTTTTAATAATTTTCCGTGACGACAAGAATGTATCAATATGTGTGTTTTTAATGACTATAGGTAGGTAATTTGGTCAACAATGAAGATATTTTAAAGTACCGACTTTCGTTTCACTTTTTTTATACCAAGGTTTTTTTTTTGGGTGAATTACTGGTGCTTATGTTGATCCTTCTTGCTGGCAGCAGACCAGTAAATCGACTTTACAACAATCTGTCAAATGACATATGAAATTGCTTTAATCTATCAAACGGTATTATTATTTAAATATGTGTATACGGGTGTGGGGAAAAAGTCTGGCAACACCTGAAGATCTTGAAGAGTGAGTTATCGAAATATAAATATACCTTAGGGGTGATTTTTAATTGGGAATCTTATCGCGACCTTAGATTTGATCAAGGTTAACTATGATATTTTTTCATGAAAACCCCCAGTTTTTAACATTGGCAGTCAAAAGAACGGGCGAACTTACAAACAAGTATGTATCAAAGTGATCCCTGGAGCTCAAATAAACATACATACATACATAGCTTCACGCCTGTTTCCCAGAGGGGTAGGCAGAGACTACGGATTGCCACAAACCAAGATCCTGGCATACTTCCATCGCTTCATTCACACTCATAATAGTCGTCATGCATGCTCTACGAGTAAAGGGTCAGGAAAAGGAATGGCTGTTTTTTATACACCACATTACTTCCTTTGGGGGTATTCTTTAGAATTCTTTACGATTTATTTTAAGATCTATTTAGGAGGATGATTGACATACAATTAACTAACACAAATCACAAACAGACAGAGAACAAATGTTTACAGATCGCACAAGGTATTGTGCTGAGTGGGAATCGAAACTGATACTTGGTAGCTTAATATTTTAGGTCCTCAATGTACATGCTGTACTACCTTAGTTCATATCATTATCATTCTCCTATTCTTATCCCAATTACTTGGGGTCGATACAATATGAGACTGCTAGAACCAGAGTGGCCTAACTGTATTTTTGCAACTTTTAACCTAATTGCAATTTCGTAATCTAAAAAAATGTTAATCTTCAAAACCACAGCGGCCTAAAATTATTACAAACTCTTAACAATAGATGGCAGTACAAGTACATTTTCGGCTTATGTTCAAATCGATTAAATTTAATTTTATTTCCTCCATATTGTAAAACATGGTTCTTGTAGTTAGGCCGCTCTGGTTCTAGTAGCCTCATATGTACACTTCATAGTACATATTGTAAAAGTTATTGGCAATAGTTTTATTACCGGCCGCCTGCCAGACGTCAACCCTCCTTGCGAATGTAATTGTTGACCAAACGGCATCAGATGGAGTTGGCCCAGGTCGTTATAAAGCTCTTAGTCGTCTTTTACGACATCCACGAGCAAAGTAAGGGTTGGTAGTATTCGTAGCCGCTACCACACAGCATACCTTAGTTTATATATTAAATAGAAAAACATTTCAGATGGAGAAACAGAGGATGGTCTTCCTTGTGGAATGCTGTTCAGCGTATGGTCAAATCTTAAAATATAATTTACAATAAACCTTATATTATAAAATATTGTTATTTCACTGACCTGGCATGTACTGTTGAAGGTCCAAAACCCTTCCATTCTCCCTTAAGTTTTTATCCTCATTCAATTTCCTTTAACTACGAATCTAGTACATAAAAATAATAGTTTAAAAAAATTAAAAAGCATTTGTATCTACAACTAAATTAATTTTCAATGAATTTAAACTTTTTTATTTTTTCCGTGTGGTGACGGAGTAAGAATACAATTCACCACCCCCCCATCTTAACCGTGGGTGATAATAAGATACGCCTAAGGGATATAAAAAAAGGCATATAACATCTATTTAAGAGAAGGAAAACTCGAAACAAAACCCTATACCAACACGTCTGTCCAGCGTGGTATAGTAGATCAATTTCCTTCCTATTATTGAGGCAGCTCTATCCCAACAGTGGGACATACATGAGCTGAGATGATGAATTTAAACTAATAATAGAGAAATATATTTTATTGTGAAAAAGTGTGGGGGTGATCATTGTGTTTTGTTACAAAGTTTTGACTGACAGATATTGGTGAAAGTAACCATTTTGAAAATATCTTATAAAAACAGCGTAAATAACCGGTGGCCAACCGGTCGAACAAGCAAAAGCTATAAAGACATGATAGCGAAAAATTACGCGGTACGCGTATCATCTTGTGAAAATTTTCAATCGCCATTTTATAATAGTACTTATCTTTTCTACCACACAGTAACTCTATTTTAAATATTTCAATAAGTGGGTAGTTGGTAGATCGAACTGAGTTTCATAAGTAGAGGGATCTTATCAAGCTGATCAACCGTGCTCTAGTTTAATCAAAATCTGTCCAGTCAGCTTTGACTAAATATGGAACAGACACCCATTAATGTTTAGATAAAGTATAAAAACCCCCAGAAGATGTCCGAAAGGGATGTTTTAATCAATATATCAAAAGATATGTCATGTGAGATTTATTATTAAGAATCTCAGGGCAATAATTTGACCTTGAACATTTCATATAAAACAATTGTTACTGGTTTTATTGCGCATGTACAGAGGACCTCTCCTCAATCCGTCACAGGAGTGCCGTTAGATCCTCCCGTAACTATAAACGCTGTAAAGTGTTCAAAACGTCGGGAAATTAAAAATCAAATACAAACTCGATAGAATTCGTAAAAATAGTTTTGTTTCAAATGTATATTATTTGTATAAACAGCATAAATCACGTTGACCTTGAATTTTTATTTCAAGGTCAACGGGAGTTTTACAACAAATTTTAGTAAGTACTTAATTCGTATAAGAGCAGAATGATGATGATGACTGGTAAAAATAAAAAAAAAACCTAATGATTCCTGAAGTTTACGCGAATATCACATCATCATCATTTGCCTGCCCTCATCCCACGCTAAGTGGGGTCGGCACAACACGTTCTTGCCTTCCACAATCTTCTATCAGCCGTGATATCTGCACTCACAACTTTCATACACATATCCTCGTTTACACAATCCATCCATCTTTTTTTGGGTCTCCCACGACTCTTACGCCCATATTTGAAATAAAACTATTTCTACGGATTCTATCGCTTTTGTAATTGATTTTTAATTTTCTCGACTTTTAGCACACTATAGCGTTCATGGTCACGGGACTGTGAACAATGACAAATGAAGAAAGTCATTATCATTCATCATTATAGCCCATAAATGCCCCACTGTCGGGCTCGGGCCTCCTCCGTGATAAGAGGGATATTGATCTACTACCACGCTGGTCAGACGTGTTGGTATAGGGTTTTGTTTCGAGTTTTCTTTCTCTCACATAGATATTATATGCGTTTTATTTCCCTTAGTCGTCTCGTACGATCACCCACGAGTAAGATAGGGGGTGGTGAATAGTATTCTTACTCCGTCACCACACGGATTATAAGAAAGAAGATTGTATGTAATAAAGAAAGTACTTTCTATTATTCGATAAAAAACGTCCATCATTATTCTATATCAAAGTTAAACTTTAATTGTAAATGTAGCTTTATATATAGCTATATTTACTACTTGTGTTTATGATAAAATAAGTATTATATAAAAACTTATTTATGAGCAAAAAATATTAAAATCTTGGAACTTGAACCCACATCTATTGGAAATTCGTCAAATGAATAATAATAATAATTGATTTATTTCTCACCATAACACTTTACAGTATACACTTACTCTAAATTTGCAAATATCATTATGGATTGCTGGTGCTTGTGGTAGGTAAAAAGACTACCTGTAATACAAGTCACCAGGAAATCCACGGGGACCATATACAATTGAACTGGGTGTCAATAGGAAAATGTGTAAGCGCTTGTATGGTGAGTATTAGAACCATTTGAGTGTATGCGTGTGTTACATATTATGCGTGTGATACATTATATGCCTGTAATACATTTGAGTGTATCTGTCTGTGGGTGTGTGTGCATGTGTGTCTGTGTGCGTGTTTGTGTGTGTGTTTGTATGTGTGTATGCGTATATGTGTGTGTGTGCATGTCTGTGTGTGTGTTTGTGCTTGCGTGTGTGTGCACGTGCATGTGTGTGTATGAGTATATCAGTGTTTGGATATGCATACGCATGTACTTATATACTTCATGCATGTGTATTCACGTACAAGTGTATGTGCCTAGGATCATATAATAACCTTAAGAAAGTTTTCAGTATCACCATAAGATTGTTGAAGAAGCCATTCCTGCAAAATTACTTTACATTTGTAAGTGTTTTGAAAATTCAATGATAAAATTTTGTGCAGCTTATTATAGAGATAAGGTCCGAGGAAAACAAAAAACCTGCGGCAAAATGATGTTTTAATTGGAACTGAAGTGACAATAAGATAATTGCGACGAGTTGAATTGCACACAAGAGGCGCTAGAGAGTGCTGCTTTAGGGCCGTGGCTAGAACTAACAATTGCCTAACCGTTAGGAGTTGACAATATGCATAAAGCTTAGCAGTGGGATACAAACGAGGCTTAAAATAGCTAACCTTCAGAACTGCTCTTTGAGCTCTTTCAATTTGTATGAAGTGTGATTTCGCGGCACCACCCCAGGAAGTAATGCAATAGGTTAAAATAGATTGGCACAGTGCTTGATAAACCATCTTCATAATATGTACGTCAGCCAAATTACGCAAATCTTTGAATACGTATATAGGTTTGCGAACTTTACCAGATAAATAGTTTATATGCTCTTTAAAATTCAGTCTATTATCAATTAATACCCCGAGATATTTAATAGATTGAATTTTTTCTATACAATAAACGTTAACATTAGAGGCACCTACAGGTTTAGCTATTATTTCAAAGTTATTTTGGAATTCATCTTCAAAATTACGAATAGAAAACTTACTAATTTAGTTTTGGGTAGATTTAGAGTTAGAACATTGTCATGTAGCCATTTATTAACAGAATCAAATCCTCTTTGGGCAAAAGAGTAGGTCTCAGTCCAAGAGTTTGAAGAAAAGACAAGTGCAGTGTCATCTGCATATGTGAAAATACCTCCATGATCTAAAGAAAGTGTACATAGATCGTTTATATACACCAGGAACAAACTTGGGCCAAGAATGCTTCCCTGAGGCACGCCATACAATATAGGCAATTCAGAGCTAACATGAGAACCAATCTTGACTATTTGTGTTCTATCACTTAAATAATTTTGAAACAAAGACAACTGTGTGCCCCTTATACCGAGAGCCTCAAGCTTAGATAGTAAAATAGGAGTGGAAACGGTATCAAACGCTTTCATGATATCCAAGAAAAGATCAATACATTTTTGTCTTCCATCCAATTTTCTGACTATATGGTCAACCAAATTATGAACAGCGTCTGCAGAGGAGTACTTCTTTCTAAAGCCATATTGATTTGCAGATAATAAAGAGTGTGCTTCCAGATAACCGACAAGTCTAGAGTTCAAGATTTTTTCTAATATCTTTGACACAGCAGGAAGAACAGAGATAGGACGGTAGTTTCCAACTTGATTACGATCACCGGACTTATAAATAGGATAAAGTATAGCCTTCTTGAAATGGTTAGGAAAGATACCAGTGTTCATACTCAAATTGCAAATATAGGTTAGTGGCGGAATAATTATATCCTTGTGTTCTTTTAAAAACTCAGAGGAAATACCATCCCAACCAGATGAACAGTTATTTTTTAAGGACATAATTAGACCCTCCACCTCCGCTTCATCTGCGTCAAATAAGACGAAGGATGATGAGCTAGAATTTTGATTAGTCACAATTTTCGTATTACTCTCAAGTTTCTTCGCGAGTTTCATTCCGATACTAGCAAAATAGGAATTTATATCGTTGATACCCTGCTGCTTATCCATCATAGCGTATAATAAATCTTCAGAAGAGGATTTCGATTTACTAATATTAGTAACTTTTTGGATAATATTCCATAAGTGCCTTGTGTTTCTACCAGCTTTTTGAAACTCAAGTTTTTCGTAATCCTTTTTTGCTTTGCGTAAAAGATTAGTGCAATAATTTCGGTACCTTTTATATGAAAGTAATAATATATCATTCAAAGGTTCCCCTCTACTCTGTTTATATAGTCTGTTTCTATGGCGCGTACACCTTAATAGTCCCATCGTAATCCAAGGCCTGATCGTCCTATGCCTACGTGGTAAATTAATAGTTTTACTATTTACAGAGATAGCATCAAGGATCGGTTGAATGAAGTTATTAGTCGCTAAGTTAGGATCATTGGTGGAGTAAACTAATTTAAAATCAATATCACGCAAATCATTAGCCAGTTTAATTTTGTCAACTTACACTATGGAGAAGTGGTTACATGCTAAAGACTTCTTTGGCGATAGGAGTGTCATAACTGCATAGTGATCTATAATGGTGGACTCAATAACCAATACCTTGGCAGGTAATGAAGTTTTCAAATTCGAGTGATCAAGGCACGTCGAACCGTGCGTCGCAAATGTGTGGCCAATGAATAATCCGTAATGAGCTAGGAGATCCAAGTAGTCAACAGAGTTATTAGCCGAGCCACTGTGTGCAATATCTATGTTTATGTCTCCCACAAGAATTATATTTCTATATGTATTTAGGTTACAGAGAAGCAAATCCAGAGATTGAATAAATCTTGTTGTATCTTTATAAGCATAGGGTCTGTATATGGCGATAATCGCCACATCTGTTCCTACTGTAACCAAAAGGCAACTAGAGTCGCACATATCAGGTTCTGTCACTTTAAGGTTCTCCAATGTTGCCTTAGTATACACTACTACGCCGTCATTTTGATTACAGGTTTTTAACGTTACATGGGAGTTATACACTGACAGGTTTGGTATACTCGGGTTAACTGAAAGCCAACACTCGGACAACACAATGACATCACATGGGTTCTTAATTCTTTCCAATAAAGTTAAAAGTCCAGAGAAATTCGCTCTCACACTGCGAATATTTTGAGACAACACTGCGATACAGGAACTAGGTATCAGCGAGAAACACTCCTCAGGACTACATTTTTTTGCGTCACAAAAAGTAACATTTTCAATATTAGTTAGTAGATCGTTAATTGCAGCGAATTTTAAATTAAAATTAAACAAGAAAATCAAGGATAAGGCACAAAACTACTAAATAAAAACATAACATCTAGACCGCAATGACACCAAAGTGAATATTGAATCATTGAATTCAACATTCACCCTAGCAAAGCGGTTACAAATGTATTCTATTCCGTATAAATGAATTAAAGTAAAAGGTAAGTTAAGTAACCTCAAGAATCTGCAGTGATAACTATGATGAGTATATTTATAATTTATTATGCTATTCCAAAGAGTAAAGTTATTAAACTGAAAAAGAGTGGCAACTCGATGATAAAATATGCATGTATGGAAAGTGCTGCTGCCCAGAGTTTAAGCGGTGAACTAAAGTTGAAGTGATATAAATATACATATCTACATGTGTATGTGTAATTATACAGAATATACTATGAGATCTACCCTGAAATATAAAAAAAACCATATCAGCTGATATCGAAACAATAATAATATAAGTTTAACAATGAAAATTGATATAATTTTCAGAAAGTACATAAATATTCGAAAATAGATCGATGACAATAACTACCTACACTATGAACAAAAAATAACAATTTTCAGTTGTCAAACGTTTGACAGACAGGAAAAAATGGCAGCAGCTAAGTTTGTACAACCAGTCTGTAGGCGGCGCGACGGTCAGTAAAAAAAAGTAATGTTTTAAGTGTGCCCCCCCAGTGCTATTCATTATGTTACGCGAATTAAAACAGTAAATCTGATTATTGTAATAAGTTAGTGTTAGAATTGAAATGTATGTGTAAATTTTGCAGTGATTATAATAGTCTAGGGTGAATTGATATTGGCCACCGAAGACAAAAATCGGGTACCGGTGGCCCGCTTGCACGGCGAAGAAGAGGTGCTTGCAGGGTGGGTCAATGGGGTTGCGCGCCGCCTCTTCCGTCACCCCGGACCGACACTTGGCGGGGTGCGACGTCCATGGCCCACGGCAAAAAAAAAAAAAAAAAAAAAAAAAAAAGAAAAGGGTAAAATCTGTGTGGGGGTACATTCATAAAAACATTGAAAACTATAAATAAAAATAGCTATGAGTTACACCCAGTATTTACAAACTTCATGAAGTGTAGTAATAATCCAGTATATGACAATATATTTAGTCATTTGTTTTTTAATGTTGTTATATCAGCTTCATTTTTTATCTCAATTCTAGTGTCACCATCTCCCCTCCTAATAAAAATTTTACCTCCTCGAGTCCAGCAATACTTATAGGCCAAGGTTCTAGCGGCGTCACGAGCCATGGCAAACAATCTGTGATCCCTACTAGACAGACTTTCAGCAATATAAACAGGTTTAACAGGTCCTGGTAATCCGATTGTGGAGGTGGATAATTTGTTAGTCGAATTCGCTTTATTAAACACTTTAATACCATCCAATATTTTGTTTTTGGTCAGAACTGACGTGAAGTCCGTTACAATCGTAGAAGCACCAGTATTTGAGGAGATCCTAAATATATCCTTTATATCGGATGGTTCAACATACGTGTTAAAAGATTTACAAGTATTTTGAATTAACTCACATAATCCCAGTTGTGTCTCTTGCCTTATTTGTTGTGGTATATTGCGAAATTCTAAAACTGTGAACTTCGTCCTTTTTTGCAATTCATCCAATCGGTATTCCAAGTTGGATATAAGATTAATGTGTTCTTTTCGCTCACGTTCCATATCTTGGAGTTTGTCTTTCATATCCTCGTATTGTAATGACACGAATTTGAGTGATTTTTCACGCTCGTCACTAATAGACTTTATGCTGGAGTTTTGCTGCTTCAATTCCGCAATATCGGTGCATAGTTTATTAAGGACAAGATCTTGATCTTTTTTCCAGTTAGACAGCATCTGTAATAACTCTTCCTTAAGGGATGTATCATCAAACGTGACTTCATCATTTTTTCGGGGACGCTTGGATCTTCTGGTCGAACCATGTAAAGGATGATCAGGCTCCAACTTCGAAATATCACCTTCAGATGACACTTGGAGTGCAGTCCCACTTAATCGAGGAGCACTTAGGTTCGGAGGTGTTCTCTGGATAGAACATAATAAGTTCAGTTGGTAGTTTAAGTGGTTAAACTTGCCTTTTGTTCACACAAGTAGCAAACCGGTTTGTACTCGCAACGAAGTATTGTAATTTATTATAGAAAAATCGTGCACACGTCTTATCGATTACGTGGTCCGCGTGGAATTGAATATTTTATAATTAGCTTAACGTGTCTAGTGATTAAGTTTCAATAATATTTTTTTCTCACCAGTCACCACATCCCGGCCTCCTTTTGGGTGACCCACTCATAGTATAGAGAAAGGTTCAATTTTGTTCAAGTGTAGTATTTTGGAAGACCCCCGTCCTACCCTCCTTTTTTGAAAAGTTGACTTGGTATAGATACATTCTCTTATTGTTGTCAGCTCTTAATAAAATTCTAACTGAAATGTTAGAGTAGGTATTAAATTGAAACATTAACAATGTACAAATATTTCCTATATATATTATAATAGATAACGTGTAAAATGTCTCGAAAAGACGATAATGTGAAGCACAATTTGGTTATCATACGTACCTATCCACATTGGCCTAATTGGTAAAGCTTTTGGAACGAATTCCTAATAGATTTGAGTTCAAATCTCACGTGTGGTAATAAATATTTAGCGCGCAAATATTTTTATATATAATCTAGCATGCCAAATTCTAAATCTCTTCAATTTAAATAACCAATTGCTATAAAAAAAATGGATACCACCATGAGTGACAGAAACCTCACTAAGAAATTCAATAACATATTTTAGTTTTACATATTATCCACTGGCATTCGTTGATGTTTTATCAATTACTAGCAAACCCAGTCCGTTTGTTTATTTGTAGAAGCCGATATATCGCAGCGCCGCCTGGTGGCGAGGTACATCAACGGGGATAGCATATACACCTCCGTGGCACCTCCGGCAGTGGGATGTATATGAGCTGAAATGATTAAATGAATAGGCGTACTTACATCTTGCCAGAATGTCGTCGGATGTCAAGGAATCGGTACCAGCTCCAGTGACCTAGCCGCACGGCGTCGAGACGTATATTGTAGGGCGGGTCTACGGCGTCGTGCGCCGCTTCTCTATTTCCCTGGAGGGATTAGCGGGGCGTGACGTAATGTAGCCCGCCGCCAAAAAAAAACCAATGGTCGGCCCAATGGCTACAAGGTAACATGGTTGGTTATAAGACCGCAAGCCGGCTATCCATCGCCCCGGACGGAATGGGTGGGGTGTGTCCAGACCACAGCCTACCAAAAAAGCAAAAGGCCCTTATTACATCTTAAAAAAGAAACAAATATCATTTTAAAAATGTTTTTTCATATATTCTATAGCTTTGTTGAAATTAAATAAAAGAATATTCCCGCCACATTGCTCATGTGACAGCCACAATGTTGCCACTATTAAAATTTCCTACAGGAACATCTTATCGAATATACTTTATTTTCTTATAAGTATTTACTCATATATAAATATAAAATTGCATTGTAGTATCATTAATTTAAAAAAAACTTTGTATCAAAATTTATGGAATAACCTACAAGAAATAAGTACCTAGTGAAACTAATGCATGCTAATTGCAAATGGCGTCTGCTAGTCGGCACGGATGATTGCTTGTGTCAAAATGCATTCACGATGTTTCAAAGAAGTGTAAAATGTTACAATATATCGTTGTTATATCTACATTTACATTAAGAATCGGTAAGTTTTTTATTATATTTTCCTACTTATAGTTACGTAATTTAATGTTATTGTTAATGCTTCCATAGTCCATCGTGTGTCTCGCTCAGTTAGTTTGTTATGATACGTTTCCGTCATTATTTACAAGCGGCGACGTATATGCATCTCTTTCGGATCCACAGTTTTCTTGCAATCAGTTTTTCATTTTTATGTATCGGTGAGCGAGACCGAGAACGGCAGGGGCCCGACGGAAAATATGAACAAAATTTTGTGCTCTTAAAAATTATTGATTTTTCATCGTTAAAAAAAAACATAGACGACCACTAATTGCATACGTGATGTGAAGTGATATGAAGGCGTACGGTCCCCTACGTCTGTGAGTATAATTATAGTCTATTTTAGTAGTTTTCCCATATAAGATGGTTGTGAAAAGTCACATTTTTTCAGTAAAATGAGCATCGACCATATTGTTGTAGTAGATAACGCACCGAGTCGGCCTTTGATTGTTTAAATATTGATTTTTTTTTATTCGTTGTATTTGCATGTGTGCGTTTGAATGTTTATAACTTTAGTTGGGGGCCTGCGATTTGGTAGTATGGTACTATTTTGGGAACGACCAAATGTTGGCTTTATAGTCATGCTCCCCATTGTGGCTCTCGACGTTATACGCCACGGGAAGTATATTTAAAATCCCTGATGTTAGGTGAGTGTTTTCAAAAATTATTATTTGCAAGGTTTTATCGGTCATAGCTCCACCTAATATTTGCTCCGCTCTAACGTAAAAATACTGATAAGATTAGGCACTAAATAAGTGTTCCGAGGCCTATTTTTTTTATACCTAAATGCACACGGGAAAAAGTTGATACAAATCGAATTGTTTTAACGTGACAAGTGTTTGAAAATTATGATTCACAGTGTTGATTTATATTTAGTTTTTCTGTTTTTTTTTATTTATTTGTGATAGTAATAAGTGAAACTTATGTTTTTATAGCAATCATAGTTTACTTAACGCTACGTACGTTTTGTACATTTAGAATATTTCTTAGATTTATTTTCCTCATTTCCTATCATTTAATTATTTTTTTATCTGATCGTAGAGTTAACTTTTTTATTAGACTAAACATTAGGTGAGTAAATCATACGAGTATTTTTATAAATGATTAAAACCATACCTACAAGAATCTTATTGGAACTAATTAAATTACCATAGCCGTAAGTTATAAAGCCATAGAATAAAGGTGATTGTTACCTACTTACCGCGAGATGACCACTGGATCTAGGTATATTTATCTCATTCATTCTTCTCAGCTCATTTACGTTGCACGGCTGGTTTCATACTTCTTTAATAATGTAAGGGAAATTCGACTTAATATATCGCTGTTCAAAAAGCTTTGGCTTGGGGTTTTATTGTGAATATTCTTTCCCTTGCATAGATATTATTTCCGTATCACATCCCTTTATCGTCTTTTACTGCACCTACGGGTAAAAAATGGGACGAGGAATTGTATTCTTATGCCGTTACCA
The DNA here is from genome assembly GCA_905163515.2 of Lymantria monacha. NCBI lineage: Eukaryota > Metazoa > Arthropoda > Insecta > Lepidoptera > Erebidae > Lymantria > Lymantria monacha. Next base: position 12,325,952 of record LR991104.1, on the reverse strand, counting down.
CATGAAGTATCTATGTAGGTATCTATGTATCTAGAGGGCCACCGAAGACAAAGATCGGGTACCGGTGACCCGCTCGCACAGGGAAGAGAGGCGCTTTGCAGGATGGGTCTGAGGTCGCACGCGACCTCTTCCGTCGTCCCGGACCGATTTGGCGGTGCGCGACCACATTCATATTCCACTAGAGAGATCCATCTAGAGTCTAGTCTAGTCTACCAATATAAGATTTTTCTGCTACTTAATAATAAAGTCAAAAGTAATTAAATTCATACTTTATTCATATGTAAGCCACTAAGTACCTAAATATATGTATATTTATTTTCGTGTACTTCACTGAATTTCATACATAGGTACATATCATCATGCCATATCCCTTGCAGGGTAGGCCGAGAAACAGAGTGCCAGAGAACCTTTGCATACTGCACTCGCTTTCTCAACATTTATAATTCTCTTCATACACGCTCTCCGGTTTCGGAGACTCTTGACTCCAACTTCCTTCAGTACGTGACCAATCTGGTCTAGGTAGGTTAGTCTCAGTCTCCCCCGGTACCTACATCCTTCCACTTTCGCATTGTATATCTTCTTAACCAGACGTTCGTTCGGCATTTTTTCCACATGTCCGAACCATCGGAGCATTCCCTTTCGCATCTTTACTTTACTTCACTGAATTCAATGTAAATTATCTAATTGTTAATAATAAATAAATAATAATAAAATATGGACTAAATATTATCGACTACGTATCTATTTATTATCTAATACTGAACTGGACTTTGGTTTATCCGAATCCTGTTATGTTTACGAGCTTGTAAACAAAAATGTTTACAGCTATCACTAAAACACAAACATCATCTAATAGTTAATTCTGCACTGAATTTGAACAAAATACCTTGGTAGCTACCATTTATTAAAGGCTATGGTCTGGGCAATTGGGCATACTTCGACTACTCCAGGGGTCGGCAATCTGCGGCTCGCGAGCCACATGAGGCTCTTTCGAGGTGAAGATGCGGTTCTTTAGTTATATACACAAAAAATATTTTATAAAGAAAACATATAAAAATGGTTCTGAATTGATTAATGAACATTAGGCACAAATTATTGTTGCCAAAAAAAAATTGTGGCTCTTTAATTAAAAACTTTAAACTTTTATAAATTCTAATTTTTGGTTCTTCCGACTCAACGGGTGACCGACCTCTGGACTAGTCCATCCGGAGCTGCAGTACCTCTATAACCTGCCGTACATGACCTCTGTATCGTTATTTTTGCGGGCCATCGTTACAGACTCCTTGTTTTCGGTGGACTTAATATTACCTCTGATAATATCAGTCTCATTATGACAAATTAAATAAAATTAAAAATTAAACAAAAAAAAAAACAGATAAGTTCCTACTTATTAAATGATAACAGCGTATAATTGATGCCTATGAAAAAAATCTAATGTCTGTCTATGCAATGTATTTGACTATGTTTAAGATTTTAATTAAAAAAAAATACTGCACTTCACACTAAGCAATAAATCCCCTTATCGCGCGCGTATAATGCCTATTTCCTTTTCACTGCGAGTGTTGTCATGTAAAAAAAATAATTAATCATACTTTTTATCTAATATTTACGAATAAATAGCTAAACTATTTCTTACTGTTCTCTTAATATTTGTTATCTTACATAATCTTATCAATGTTGTGTTCACATTAGATCGTGTTGTGTTAAATGACGTATCTCTGACGTCATTGCTGAACTGTCTCGAGATGTCGTCATCAAAACACTGTTGTCCCAATCTTGAGGAAGATAGTTCTTGTAAAAGATAAGTAGTCTAATCATATAATCAAGAAATTCTCAGAAGATGTCCTTGTGTATTTTACTTTTAAAAGAAACCTGTTTTATGTGATATCTTGGCGTCTTCCAAATAGATTTTAAATTAAATGAAAAGAAGGAAACTTGAACAAAAACTGCTGCTCCGCTGTCTTGCTAAATGTAAAAATTGAGAATGCCTATTTGAAATAAAACTACTTTTACGGATTCTATCGCGTTTGTATTTGATTTTTAATTCATCATCTGTCTGAAGACTGTCCTCCCGTGACCATAATGAAATGATGATCACTGTAAAGTGTTCGAAACGTCGGGAAATTAAATATGAAATACAAACGCGATAGAATCCGTAAAAGTAGTTTTATTTCAAATGTGTAATACTCGCGTAAACATTAGAAGTCAATATGAGAATGCCTACTCAATTATTCCCAGTCCCGACCGTGTGGATACCAGATAAATATCCAACCTTAATAAGACGCGAAGTACTTACTTGTTTTGCTCTATGGGGTCCAAAATCAATAGTAGGAGCATATATAGTGCAGCTGTTTGTATCTTTCTTATATTGTCTGTGATCCTAATATCACGGGATATTGAGTCGCTGGAACGACGGAGAGACTTAATTTGGGTACCTCTGTGTACATCAACTTTTTCTAGGAGGGTGCTCCGAAGAACTGTTTGACTTCGTATCACTTTCAAATTTTTACCACAGTACACTTCAACGTATAAGGATTTATCCATTTCAACTGGAAACTACTTGCTGCTGTTTCCGCTTCCCGACTAGAAATTTTTTCGTCTTCCTTAGCAGGACCGGACCGGGCATGCCCGATCTGGACCAGATAAGGTATGTAACGCAGAAGATATATCTGGACCCGATCAGGAAAACCTTATCGGGTCCAGATCAGGCATTCCTGATCGGGTCCAGATCAGGCGTTCTAGATCGGGCCCGGATGAAATTTTACTGATCGGAACCAAATCAATCATCTGCGTTATATATCTTGCCTGATCCAAAACGAGTATGCCCAGTCCGGTCTTTTTAAAAAACATGAATATCTTAAAGAACATGTTTAATAGATACAAATATAAATTAATATATGACGTAGGCACCGAATGCAGTGCTATATTCTTATCATAGAGAGTCCCAGTGAGCCGTTCCGATTATGGCGCAACCACCAAATGCTACTGCACCTGTCTACTACAACTGCAACTGTCGCCTGAATTTCTCATTCATGACCTGATCGATCTGTTTTAATCTGATTCGATAACAACTAATTTAATATTAGGCCATGTCATTACGCTTCGGAGAATCTTAACACTGCGATTCAAATAATGACGTCATTTTACTAACGCCATCTATTTATTATGACCCAAAACATTAAATGTTAGAATGGTTGTTACAATATTATTATATTTATTTCTATCTATGTTTTCAAATGTACCTATTATTTATTTTTGTTTTTACTTTAAATATCAATTAGTTTTATATTATTAATTAAACATTATTATTAATATTAAATACATATGATTAATTAAAGATTTCAGATTAATCTCCTCTGATGCAAATACAATTTCGCCGTGGCATAAATATGACAATCATGTCACTTTTTTGAATTTTGATTGATATTTTTTTCGTGTTACGAAAACTGTTTCTGGTTCTGATATACTACAAGCCTTACTATATACTTGATGATATTTCACATCAGGCTATCCTGATCAGGACCAGACCTGGTCCTGATAGGGTTTGCCGGATCCGGCATGCCCCATTCTGTCCTGATCGGGTCCTGGTCCGGTATGCCTTGATGATATTACACATCAGGCTATCCTTATTTGGTCCTGACCTGGTCCTGATCCGATATGCCTTACCATACTTAATGATATTTCACATCAGGCTATCCTTATTTGGTCCTGATCTGGTCCTGATCCGGTATGCCTTACCATACTTAATGATATTTCACATCAGGCTATCCTTATTTGGTCCTGATCTGATCCTGATCCGGTATGCCCTACCATACTTAATGATATTTCACATCAGGCTATCCTTATTTGGTCCTGATCTGGTCCTGATCCGGTATGCCTTACCATACTTGATGTTATTTCACATCAGGCTATCCTGATCAGGACCAGACCTGGTCCTGATCGGGTTTGCCGGATCCGGCATGCCTCATTCTATCCTGATCGGGTCCAGATACATGATCTGGTTGAACCATACTTTTTTTCTAGTCGGGTTGATGTTTTGAGCATTTTGACATGTTCATCTTTAAACAAGGGTTAAGAAGAGCACTTATTTCGCGGTAGGCAGCGACCTGGCTATGTCGCTAACATTTTTACGGTCCATGAGCGGCACTATTGCTTACAATCGGGTGTGCTGCTTGCTCATCTATCACTCATCATCATCATCATTCTTTTGTTCTTATCCTAACTACTTGGGGTCGACGCAATTTGTCGTCTTTTTCTATACAGCCCTATCAGACGTCATATCTATAGTAACTCCCTGTCTATCCATATCATGCTTCACGCAGTCCATCCATCTTTTCTTTGGTCTCCATTTGCCCCTAGTCTTTAACATTCATACTTAAAACCTTCCTCGGATTATTACTTTCATCTCGTCTCATCACATAACCATACTCTCCCAGCAATTGCCCTTTTAATGTTTATCACTTACTCTTGTATTATTTGTATTATCTTAATTGTACAGTGTAGCGTGTTTTGCCTAACGAGTTATGTATTTAATTATCCAAGCTATCTGTTTCAAATTTATAGATTATGGTGTGGTCATGCTCACTGAAAAGGTCTCTGCTTGCGGTAGCTACGTGGAGCGGGTCTCTCCCTTCCCTCCAATGTGGTTGAGGGGCGTGATGGCTGCTCTAATAGTTAACTCGTGATCGGGTGCCGCTTGTGGGATCTGGTCCAGCCATTTTTCTTTCTTTTTTGTTTTATAAATATTCTTAGTTTAATTTTGTATTATATACAAAATTTTAAAAATGAATCTTTACTCGAAGGGCATATCACTGGAGCTAACATAAATTAAACATGTAACCACTCTTTTGTGAAAAAATATAATAAAAAAAAATGACGAGCCCACTGAGTTTCTTGCCGGATCTTCTCAGTATGTGGCTGCTTTCCGATCCGGTGGTAGATTAATTAAATTTAATTATAAAAAAACAATGTAAAATTGACAATATGTAAGTGCCCCTATGGGGCTTATGCAAAATAAATGATTTGATTTGATTTGATTCCAGGTCAAACGTTCACTCCTTAACTTATCCGTCACTGGCGCCACTTTCAAACAATCTCTTATACGCTCATTCTTTCATCTTATCCGCTTGCTCATCTGTCACTATATCCAATAAAAAAAAATATCACGGAAGTCCATAAATAGTACTTTACATAGGGAAAATCACTTTTTTTGGCGTTTATGGCTTGGTCATTAAGACTTTTAAGCCAAATCTTTGTTTATAAATTCATATTTCATTTTAAAGTCATTGTCCGTTAGCAAGTCTAAATTGTTGCTTCCAACAGTGCCATGGTCATACTGTTAATAATATCTTCTGGGCATTTTGGTGGAAAACGAAAACACTTGTAAAGCACTGTTATATTATATACACTAGATAGGCCAAGCGCCGGGTCTTTTTTTTTGCAACGTACGGGACCTGGTATTTTTTTTTTGGAATATGTTCAAGGTCGTCCCCTGAATGTAAATCCAAGTTGGCGCGGCGGGGGAGGGTTCACTTCAGCCGCCATCTTGGAAAACACGTTTTATTAAATATCTCGCGAACTGCGCATCGTACGACAAAAATTGCAGAGACCATTATTGTAGATAATAATATTTGGCATCTTTTTTATTTGAAACTTTTTTTTGTATAACGCATAGGTTTTTAATTATAGCGAATCAAACTTTTTACAATATGGTTTTTACTAAATACTTCTTTAATGGTCAATGATAAATTAAAAATAATGGTAACTGAATTGTAGAGCATGAAATTACCTATGAATTTTATAAAAAAACTTTTTCTCGTAGCATTTATAGTCTAAGAGCTGCAGCTTAGTAAAACTTGCACCTCGTACATTATCAGTGGCAATATTGCTCGCTGTATACGAAAACCATTTCATAACGCATAAAATGGCATAAAGTGTTCAAAAAAATGTCAATACAGCTGTGCAGCAAATCAATTAAAATTATAAATAATGTGGAGAACAACTAATAATTTGTCGATCTTTATTGTTACTTAAAACGGTATCATCATAAAAGATTGTCTATGTAGCAAAAAACAATAGTACATCCCGCTACATCGTAAGAATTGTAATAGTTATTATTTTTATTATTATGTATCTCCAATTGTTATCGAAATCACAGAAATGAAAAGAATTTTACGAATGTTACTTCAAAAAAACGGAAAAAACATTTGTTTACACAAACAAAAAGTGGCGCACTATTTTACGGTGCGAGTCTTATTTTTTTCGATGTCGAGGGAAGACACTCATCGTCTTGTGGATCTATCTCTTCTGCCTCCGCCATATCCGAAGGAGACGAATCAAAGGTTGGGTCTTCGGTTGGGATGGCATCTAATATGTCTGGCACGTTGTCGCATGTTTGGCCGCTGCAATTGGAGCAAATAATCGAACATTTGAGAACAGCTTTTCGGCATCCGCAGGCAGCTCCGCAATTTTTGGTGCATTTGCACGATATTATTTGCAACAAACTCGACGGTGCAGGAGCCATAGCAGTTCGAATTGGTTCAAGCCCTTGTGCAGTTCGCTTCCAACCCCATTTTTCAGCGTCGTGACAAAATCCAAGCCAAGTTTGAACCTGGTGGTACACTCTGAAAGAATGGTAGCGTGCCGTATCTTGTGTTGGAGATAGAAGTGATAAATTCAACCTTGTCTTACTCGCCAATTTCCCGAAGCATTTGTAGCGAAGCGAGTTAATAGAGACTTCCGATTTTGTAAAACGGTTGGAATTTATACCTGAATACTGTTGAAATGTTAAGAGGGAGAAATTCCGAACGACCCGAAATATATACTACAACTTATAGGGACATAATTGAATATACAGCATTATAATCTCATTTACAGCGTTATAGCTCTTAAACTATAAATGCTACGAGAAAAAGTTTCTTATAAAATTTATAGGTAATTTTATGCTCTACAATTCAGTTACCATTATTTTTAATTTATCATTGACCATTAAATAAATATTTAGTAAAAACCATATTGTAAAAAGTTTGATTCGCTATAATTAAAAACCTATGTGTTATACAAAAAAAGTTTCAAATAAAAAGATGGCAAATATTATTATCTACAATGATAATCTCTACAATTTTTGTCGTACGATGCGCGGTTCGCGAGATATTCAATAAAACGTGTTTTCCAAGATGGCGGCTGAAGTGAACCACCCCCCGCCGCGCCCACTTGGATTTACAATCAGGGGACAACCTTGAACATATGCCAAAAAAAAAATACCAGGTCCCGTACGTTGCATTACAAACCTACTTTTTTTGCTACGGCGCTTGGAGTAAGACACCAGCAGTTCTTCCGCATCACATTACATAAATTGCCATCAAAATTATTTAATATACCACAATAAAGCGCGTAGATTTATTGTGGTAGGGTTTATTGTGGTAGGGCCACACTGTTGATAGTTCTCTATCTACAGCCGCAGGCAGGCCCGACCGGGGTGGTACCACACTCTCGCAGAATATCGACGTATGAATGGTGGCTTTTGCCGCTGTGCTTCGTTCGGTGAGCGAGAGAGCCGGAGCCTAACTTTCCGGGTGTGTTTTCGTGTGGTGGGTTCTGGTGATGCTTGAAATTTACGGTGGTAAGGTCTTGGTTGGGGCATTGGGCGTGAGGGGCTGATATGGGGTATAGGGAGACCCGGTGGGAATGGTCACCGCCGGCCACCTGCCGGTCAGCAGGGGACCCGAGCCCAGGACTATCCCCCCTGGGAGGCTGTCCCGCCAACCGGCGAAAATCCCGTTGCGGAGTCGTCGTGCCGGAGTGGGAAACCGGAGTGGAGCCCGACGACTACGGGCGGGGGGGCACCGGGGGCCCTTCCGTGCTTCGTGTCAGCTCCTCACAAAACCCACCCTCCAACCATGTACTATGCCCCGCACCTTTTTTTTGGCATCACCGGACCCCATTCCACGAAAGTACACTCCCTTCCTCTTCTTATACAAAACCCATGAAAAGGAAACACAAAAAGAGAAGGTTTTACACGGCGGTCCCTCTATCCACATTTGACGTGGACTTTTGTAACATTAGGGGTTTACACAGCAATCTCGACGCCGTCCACCAACACCTCGAGACGGCGCGGCCTGCCTTGCTCTTTTTAACGGAGACGCAGATAAGTGCCCCGGATGATATTTCGTACCTAAATTATCCAGGCTACGAGTTGGAACACTCCTTCCACCGTAAAGCTGGGGTGTGCGTGTTCATCCGGGATGACATCTGTTGTCGCCGCCTTAGGGCCCTCGAGCATGGTGACCTGTCAATTTTATGGTTACGCGTAGACTATGGAGGGTATACCCGCATCTACGCGTGCCTCTACAGGTCCCATGGCAGTGATTCAGGGTCAACTCAGTTATTCGAGAACGTTCAATAGGGGATTGACGAAATATTGGAGCAGTGTCCATCAGCGGAGGTGGTGGTTCTTGGAGACTTTAATGCTCATCATAAAGAGTGGTTGGGTCCCGAACCACTAACCTCTTGGGTAGGCATCTCTTCAATATGGTCTCGGCCTATGGTCTCTCACAACTGGTAACACAGCCCACCCGTGTTCCAGACATTGAGAGCCATGAGCCGTCTCTACTGGATCTTCTGCTGACTACACACCAGCACGGATACCGGGTAGTGGTCGAAGCTCCTCTTGGGTCATCTGACCACTGCTTGGTCCGTAGCAAAGCCCCTATTGCGAGGCCTAATCGCTCTAAAGCGACTGGGACTCGCAGAGTCTGGCAATATAAGTCAGCAGATTGGGATAGGCTTCGCGAGTTCTACGCATCCTACCCATGGAAGCAGCTTTGCTTCGCCTCTAGGGACCCTGGCATTTGTGCGGATTGCGTTACCGATACCGTTATTACGGGGATGGAATTATTCATCCCCAACACCAAAATACCGGTCGGTGGCCGCAGCCGGCGTTGGTTTAATAAAACCTGCAGGACGGCTGCACAGCAAAAGCAGTCCGCATACCAGGCCTGGAATAGGGCCCAAAACTGTCGGGATCCAAATATCAGGGAGGAGAAGCGAAAATTTAATGCTGCTTCTAGATCTAGTAAGAAGGCTATTGCCAGAGCCAAGGCGGAACATGTTGCCAGAATCGGCGAGCGATTGGAGAGCTATCCCGCCGGGAGTCGTGCATTCTGGTCGCTCGCCAAAGCTGCCCAAGGCAACTTCTGCCAGTCCAATCTCTCACCACTGCAGAAAAATGATGGCAGTCTAGCCCACAGTGCAAAGGAGAAGGCCGATCTTTTAGGTCAATTCTTTGCCTGTAACACGACTTTGGACGCTGGAACCGCCACACCACCTATCATCCCGCGGTGTGAAAGCTCTCTGCCTAAAATCCGCATTACGCAGCGAGCGGTGAGGCGGGAGCTGCGGCTAATAGACGTACATAAGTCGAGCGGGCCGAATGGCATCCCTGCAGTGGTCCTGAAAACGTGCGCCCCCGAGTTGACCCCCGTCCTCACGCGCTTATACCGACTTTCCTATGATACTTGTAGGGTTCCATCTTCGTGGAAGATAGCCCATGTCCACCCGATCCCGAAAAAGGGAGACCGGTCGGACCCGTCGAATTACAGGCCGATTGCGATTACATCCTTGCTCTCCAAGATAATGGAGAAAATAATCAACCATCAGCTTCTGCAGTACCTTGAGGATCATCAGCTGATCAGTGACCGCCAATATGGGTTTCGTCATGGTCGGTCGGCTGGTGATCTTCTTGTGTACCTCACACACCGTTGGGCGGAGGCCTTGGAGGGCAAGGGTGAGGCGCTAGCGTTCAGCCTAGATATCGCGAAGGCGTTCGACAGGGTTTGTCACAGGGCCCTTCTATCGAAGCTACCATCATATGGAATCCCCGAGGGACTCTGTAATTGGATCACCAGTTTTTTGGATGGTCGGAGCATAAAAGTAGTCGTCGATGGCTCCTGCTCCGAGACCATGCCCATTAATGCTGGTGTACCACAAGGCTCGGTGCTCTCCCCGACGTTGTTTATTCTGCATATCAATGACATGCTCTCCATAGAGAGTATTCGTTGCTATGCGGATGACAGCACGGGTGACGAGCGATACACCGAGCATCAGAATGTCCCTCGGAGTATGTTACAGGAAAGACGGGCTCAACTTGTGTCTGAAGTCGAGCGCTCTCTAGGGCGGGCCTCAAAATGGGGTGAACGGAATTTAGTCCAGTTCAACCCCACTAAGACACAAGTTTGCGCGTTCACTGCGAAGAAGGACTCTTTTATCATGGCGCCTCAGTTCCAAGGAGTAACTCTCCAAATCTCCGAGAGTATTGGGATCCTCGGCGTCGAGCTATCGAACAAAGTCCAGTTTGGGAGTCATTTGGAGGACAAAGCCAAATTGGCAAGCAAAAAGTTGGGCGTGCTGAGCAGGGCCAGGCGGTACTTCACGCCGAGTCAACGTCTTGTGCTATATAAAGCACAAGTTCGTCCTCACATGGAGTACTGCTCTCATCTCTGGGCAGGCGCGCCTAAATATCAGCTAGACCCACTTGACTCCCTACAAAGGCGGGCAGTTCGAATCGTCGGTGATCCCAATCTCACGGACAGACTAGAGCCGCTGGAGCGGCGGAGAGACTTTGGGTCACTCTGTGTACTCTACCGGCTCTTTCACGGGGAGTGCTCTGAGGAACTGTTTGACTTGGTACCACCGTCACCATTTTACCACCGTACCACTCGACACCGTAGCAGGGTTCATTCATTTCACCTGCAAACGATATGGTCCTCGACCGTACGTTTTCAGCGATCATTTCTCCCACGTACATGCAAGATCTGGAATGAACTACCTGCTGCTGTGTTTCCCGAGCGCTATGACATGTCCTTCTTCAAACGAGGTTTAAGAAGAGCTCTTCCTTCACGGTAGGCAGCGGCCTGGCTGTACCCCTGGTGTTGCTGGGTCCATGTGCAACAGCATTACTTACCATCAGGTGTGCTGTTTGCTCGTTTGTCACCGTAGACAATAAAAAAAAAAAAAAAAAAAAGATATTGATTATAATACAAGACCACCACATGAAGCTTTCACGTACCCGCCAAAGTCCACTTAGCTATTTTATATTATTCTTTTGTTTGTATATCCCCGTCGTACTGTGGCACTAACAAATAATATTAACAATTAACAATATCAACAAACCACAAATGCAACAAACACTATGTTTGTTAGCTCAGTAGTTGTGATGACAACGGCGACTGCGCAGAGTAGTCATATTTTATCCAATTTGATAACATTTATATACATATCTGCCCTCCTATATATACATTATATCTTATAACCTTCCAAAATAAATAGACTAGCTGATATAATAAGATTTATTGAAATCAAAGCCGTATTTTATGAGATTACTAAGTACAAACCAACAAACTTCAGTTTTATATTATTAATATATTATAGAAAATAAAGTCTAAGAGAATTTTAAGAGATTCTTAGGGGCCGTCCATTAATCACGTGATCTTTTTTTTTTAGCATTTTAACTCCAACGGCCCCTTATCATCATCATTGCCTCAACGTCCCTCTGTCCGGAGCTCCAGTCTACTCTACAATAGTAGAGAAATTTACCTACTAAACTACATTGGTCAGACGTGTTTATGTAAATTTTATTTCGATTTTTCTTTCTCTTGTATATATTATATGCATATTATGTCACTTGGTCCTTTCTTACTTCTTCCACGTACAAGATGGGGGGTGGTGGAGAATTATATTCTTACTCCGCGCAGTGGGAAAATCGCGTATGTTTCGTCTCAAAACTCCGTATCTCAGTTGTTTCAAAACTAATTGAGCTGTAATTTTGCACACATATATTTGAATGTTTAAAGTTTAAATGAAATAACTTTGATTTTAAAAATTCTGATTATAAATTAATTTAAAAAAATAAAATACAAAAGACATGCATTATATAAGAAAAAAATACAAAATATGCTTGTTTAATTTAGATAAAATGGTAGAACATAGTACCAAACTAAAAAAAAAAAATTATATTCACAATTCAGCAAGCTCCTACAGATTTTCATTGACAGCAAGAAGGGCCTTGGCTTCATCTAATAGTTCTTTCGATATTGTTTCTGAGGTATTTCTCAAACTTGATATATATGTATCAGAAGTGTACAATAAGGTATGGAACACGTCTTCATTGGTAGCCGCTCTTGAACACTTTCTAGAATGATGCAGTCTAAACTTTTTGTAATCCTTATTTCGGGATTCTTGCGCGTCTTCGGACAATTGACCGATAGGTAAAATAGCATAGTACTCAATGATTTTTTTTCCCCTGAATAAGTATTTTATGCATGGAAGAAGGCATATAATACCAATTATAATTATTTACGTATAGTTGGGCTGTACTATATGCGTATTCAGCGAACTTTTTTGATCAATAGCCATTCCAGATGACATAGTTTGTAGTATTATGTACATTCGTTTTATAAGTTCTACGTCTACACCTGTAATGTTTGCAGAGCACGAGTAATTCTGAAAAAATGTCCGAGCGGTGTTTCCGTCATTACTATTTCCAGTGCCTTGATGAGGTTTATTGACAAGCAGTCCCATTTCTTCCCTAAACCGCTTTTGCACCAGTTTTTTCTTTTTGTCTTTGATTTTTTTAATTTCAGGTGTAGTAGCTGACTACTTTTCAAAAGACAAGTTATAGGAAATATGTAAGATCTCCATACTCCTAATCCAAGCGTGTAGTGTTGACAGTCCGTATTGAAATGAACTTTCGTTCACATCTCGTGTACTAACTGCCTCTAAGTTATTCATTTGCCGAGGAGTAGCTCCACAAACTGTACAAGAAGCGCTCGAACGAGTTTCAGTTAAAACTTGTGCCACTTTACCATCAATCATGGTTAAAAATAGGTCATGAGTAATTTCGATTACCGCACCATTCTTATTTATCAGGGAAGGAGACAGTTTTTTTTTATCGTTGATATCAGCCACAACAGACGTGGTTTTTTCAGGAGTTTCTTTGGCAAACTCTAACAATATAGGTCTGCAATATCGAACAGATCAGCAGGTTTCATTCTTCCAAACAACAGTATTAGTTGTCTCATCTATGAGTCTAATGGGTACAAGTGAAGCAATAAAAAGGTTTCTATCTATACTAATATTATAAAGAGGAAAGGTTTGTATGTAAGTATGTTTATAATGAATTGGCTTAAAAAGTACTGGACCGATTTAAATAATTCTTTCACCATTTGAATGCAACATTATCACTGATTATTATAGGCTATTTTAATTGTAAGAAAAATATAAGGATCCCTACTAAAATTACAATAATATTACCCAAGGTGTAAAAAAACGTCCATAAAATAGCTTTCATCGCATGTGCTGCGAAAACTATTGATAATAGAACCAAAAATGTTCCACAATATTAAAGAACATATCAATATCTAAAAAAAATGTCGCGATAGCATGTGTCTAACTATTGTAGTTATGTCACTCTAACTACTTTTTAACATTTTAGAATTTAATAGAAATTTCGACCATAATCAGACCGAGTTATTTATACCTTTGCCTTAACCCTTACCTAAATAAATGATTTCTCAAGCAAGGCTGTTTAAATACCTGTAAATAACTTTTTATTTTATTAAAATCGGACACTCCATTCGAAAGATATTACGAGTTTAATAAAATTGAAATAAAATTAATTTGCCGCCGTGACGCGCCGGTGCGGCGGGGGCGGAATGCAGGAGAGGGGCATATCTATAAAATACGTAGCCGCGCGACTCGCTCTGAGAAATTTAACCCCTCCCAATATGTGTAATGGAACAAGACTTTTGGTTATGGAATTGCGAGACAATGTGATTGTAGCTACTATCATCACCGGCCTCGCGGCCGGACAGCTTGCTCACTTTCCGCGGATCCCGATGATACCGACGGATTGTCCTATATCTTTTAAAAGCTTACAGTTTCCTGTAAAGATATCGTTTGCCCTTACAATAAATAAATTCCAGGGACAAACTTTTTCTATGATTGGCATCGATCTAAGAAAAGAGTGCTTTTCTCATGGCCAACTATATGTTGCACTTTTTCGAGTAGGGTCTCCTGAAAATCAATATGTTTTATTGCCATCTACAAATACCACTGCTAACATAGTGTATAGTGAAGCATTAAGGTAAAAATGGAAAATTAAAATAAAAATCTAATAAAATTTAAAAGTCTTATATAAATAAAAGATGTACTTGAATAAAGAAATGATACACAAATAAAAAAAAAATTAGATTAAAATAAATAAAAAATATAAATCAAAAAGGAAAAATAAATGTAAAAAAAAACTTAGCACATAAGTCGGGGTGCTATATTTTTTATTCTATGAAATATGTGATAATCAGTACTTATACAGTAATAGTAGGTATATAATGTATCTAATTATTATTAGTATACCTATACTCTGAACCTCAGTGAAATGTTTTTAAAAATTACCAATTGATGTCATTTATTCTGTTTACTCATTTTGTTTTCAAACATCAACCCAAGGGAAGCCAGCGATACACTATTGCTAAATACATTATTATTTAGGTATGTCCTGCATTTACTGTACGTTTATGCCAAAATGTTTAATAAATAAATGTTCACCCGTGCGAAGCCGGGTCCGGGCCGCTATCTGATATAAAATCGCTTTCTTCGGGCAAAACTTGCTTGTATTCACTCTGCCCTGATGATCCGTCACAACCCCATTTACAGAATAGTTTCAACTTTCTTAAACCGTTTTTATAAACTGAACCAATTTGTAATATACGTGCCACAGTATGATCCAACAAGTCTTGCAGATTCACTTTTGCACTTATGTTAGTAATGGTTATGCCTGAATCTGGTGGGTAACACATCTTCTTCGCTTCGAGTAAAGTTGGATAAGAAGGAAACACTGAGCAGTTTTTGTCCTTCAAACAAAGTCGAAGTTTCCCATACTGTTCTTTGTTAAGGACTAAGTCAATAAATGTCCGTAGTGCTCCTTCCTTTGTAAAAGGTGTAACGTCTTCAGGGTTCTCAGTTATGTATTTATGAAATTTGTTCTTATCATTTCTTGATGAAGTTCGTATAATATTAACGATTGTGGCCTCCTCCGTCTCACCCATAGACCGTAACTCTTGAGCATATGCATGGAGCACACAGTCCAGTCCGTACTCTTGTATCAATTCCATGTTTTTTCGTTTCTTTGTTTTTTCTGAAGATGCTTCGTATGGTTTCGAAGGTCTGCCACCACCACCACTTACAGGCGTATTAGGGTCAGTAACTGTGACTCGACACTTTAGTGGAACACGAAATTGACCATCTAACCAGTTGGCGTTCTTACTTTCACAGCGTTCTTTTGTTCAAGATGCATTTCTCCAGCGTTCGTTACATTTAGATACCAAGTTTCTTTGAATGTAGGTGACCACAGTAGCCATATCCTCTGGTGACAAATTGAAATTTTCTTGTATGTAGTCTTCTTTAGGGGGGCATAGTCCGGGGCGTGCTCGTCGCGTCCCCTGCCAGTCTAATTAGACTGCTAATCCGGCTCGATATGCGTACCGCAGTGCGGCTTAGGGCGTCCCCCGGAGGCGACGCGTACCGACCCGCCCCCGTCGGTACGAACTTCGGCAGTTGCGGCGATGGGGGCAGCCACCCATCACGCCTTGCCCAGTCAGGCGAGTCGAGGAGAGCAGAGTGCCGGGTGGGCACGTGGAATGTAAGAGGTTGTATGGAAGGTAAGTTGCACGAGCTGATATCCGTCATGGCGGACAAACAGCTAGACGTGCTCTGTGTAGCAGAGACCAAGCGAAGGGGCAGCGACGCCTGCGATCTTCCTGGTGGCGGGATGGCTCTGTGGTCTGGTGTACCACAGAGCGATCGAGCCAGCATGGGGGTAGGAGTGCTGTTGTCCTCTCACTTGGCCTCAGGTGTGAAGGATTACGGAATGTATGATCCCAGACTTCTTTGGGTCCGTATAAAACTAGGTGTCACCAAGGTATTCATGGTTGTAGCATATGCTCCTGTAGGATCCTCGGTGGCATCAGACCTAGAGAAGTTTTGGGATAATGTTAGGGAAGTTCTGGATATGGCAGAAACCAGTGAACGCGTGATTGTATGCGGAGATTTGAACGGATGGGTGGAGACCAAGCGTCCCGACTATGAGGACGTACTTGGTCCATTTGGTGATAAGAGAGTGAACGACGCAGGTAGGCTCATAGCGGATGTATGCATGGAGAGAAACCTTATTGTGTCAAACACATTTTTCCAACATAAGGACATCCATATGTATACATGGAGAAGGAAT
The DNA here is from genome assembly GCA_905163515.2 of Lymantria monacha. Taxonomy (NCBI): domain Eukaryota; kingdom Metazoa; phylum Arthropoda; class Insecta; order Lepidoptera; family Erebidae; genus Lymantria; species Lymantria monacha. Next base: position 12,309,670 of record LR991104.1, on the reverse strand, counting down.
GAACAGAAAAGTATAATAGATTTAATTTTGGTAGACAGTCGCCTCCGAAGCAAAATATTGGACGCAAGAGCCTACAGGGGCCCCACAGTCAATACGGACCACTATCTCGTTATTGCGAGATTTAGTGGTCTGTTCAGAAAGTGGAGGCAGTGGCGAGAGCGTGTCCACTTCGGAGGGCTTGAAAGAATAAATATTGAAAGGTTGCAAGAAGAGTGTGTAAGAGAAAAGTATGCAGAGGGTGTCCGAGAACGGCTGGCGATGGTAAGCCAGCCGCAATCGGACATTGAAGAATTCTGGAGAGTATTGAAAGAGAGTATGGTAGATACAGCGAAAGAAGTATGTGGAAGTTCAAAGAAGCATAGAAAAACAAATGGTGATGCATGGTGGGATGCGGAAGTGGCAGCTTCCGTAGAGCAAAAGAAGAAAGCATGGCTGGACTATGTCTCTTCTTTGAATCTGAATGACAGTATGACTGAACAGAAGAAAGAAGTATATCGGCAATGTAAGAATGACACCAAGGCCTTAGTGAAAGAGAAACGTGATAGAGCAAGTATGAGTGCAGAAGAGAGGCTGACTAAAAACTTCGAGGGTAACACCAAACTCTTTTGGAGGGAGGTGAAGAAGCCTCGGGGTGGTTGGTCAGCCTTCAGAATGAATAAAATAAGGTCTAAAGGTGGAGACATTTTTACACAAACACAAGACGTGTTAAGCCGATGGAGTGAGACCGGGGATTAGTCTGGTCGCCCTGGGAGCGAGGCCACCGCGTGAGGACGACGCCCCGACGGTGCAAACTGTCCGGGCGTCGACATTATACAGCGAGTATACCCGTGAGGGTAGACCGCCGGGTGGGCCACTGAAGAATAAGACCGCGTACTAGTGACCCACCCGCACGGCGTCGAGAGGTATATTGTAGGGCGGGTCTACGGGGTCTTGCGCCGCTTTTCCTGTTGCCCCGGACGGAATAGCAGGGTTTGACGTACCGTAGCCCGCAACCAAAAAAAAAAAAAAAATAAGCCGATGGAGTGAATATTTTGGCGATATGTATGTGTTTGATGCTACGGTTGACGCCGGTGTCGCATGTGGTTTAGTAGATCAACAAATCAAATCATTTATTATGCATAAGCCCTAAAAGGGCACTTACATATTGTCAATATTACATATTTTTTTAAATTGATCTACCACCGGATCGGAAAGTCGCCACAAACAGAAGATCCGGCAAGAAACTCAGCGGGCTCGTCATTTTTTTTTTTAAATTACATGTTTTCTTAATATTATTGGATACATGTTTAGACCATTTAAGCTCCAGTGCGATGCCCTTCGAGTAAAGATTTATTTTTTAAAAGTTAAATACAACATTAACAAAAAAAAATCAAAAAAGAACAGAAATGGTTGGACCAGATTCCACAAGCGGCACTCGATCACGAGTTAACTACTAAAGCAGCCATCACGCCCCTCAACCACATTCAAGGGAAGGGAGAGACCCGCTCACGTAGCTACCGCAGGCAGAGACCTTTTTAGTGAGCATGACCACACCAAGATCTATAAATTACAATCAGATAGCTCAATCAAATCAATAAATAAATAACTCGTTAGGCAAAACACGCTACACTGTACAATTTGTGACAATGATAAGAATACAGAGTTCAGACGACAGTGAGGAACATTCGACAACGGCGTCCTCCGATGGCATCAGTATGGATGAAGTTGAATGGGCGATAAGAAGTTTGAAAAATGGTAAGGCAGCGGGCATTGATATGGTGTCTGCCGAGATGATCAAGCTTGGTGGCTCCTGTGTCTGGGAGGCATTCCTATTGTTCCTCAATTTATGTTGGAGCTCGGGAATGGTGCCCGGGGACTGGAATAGCGCAGTCATCGTGCCTTTGTTTAAAAACAAGGATTCACGTTATGACTGCGCAAATTACAGAGCCATAAGCTTGACCAGTTTGGCAGCAAAAGTGTATGGTACAATTATTGAAAGGAGAATGAGGATGGTGTCCGATGGTTTACTGTGTGAGACACAAGGAGGTTTCAGGAGTGGAAGGGGATGCATGGATCAAGTGTTCTCTCTGCGCAACATTGTGGAGAAGCATCTGGCTCTAGGTCAGAGGGTTTTCTGCAGTTTTGTGGATCTGGAGAGAGCATTTGACACGGTTGTACGAAAGGAACTTTGGGACATTTTACCGGAGTATGGTATTAACGGTAAACTGCTACAGGCTGTGCAGTCCAGTTACATGGGCTGTAGAGCCTGTGTGCAGCTGGATGATGGAATGTCGCCTTGGTTTGACGTCAATATCGGCGTTAAGCAGGAGTGCGTTCTGTCAGACAGGCTGTTTATCATATATCTGGATAAATGTCTCCAAAGGTTGAACGATATGAATGTGGGAGTCCAGATGGGCGACTCAGTGGTCACTGCTTTGCTTTATGCAGATGATGCAGTCCTGCTGGCACAGTCAGCGATTGACCTGCAGACCCTAGTCGACACAATGACAGAAGATTGTAAGAAAAGGGGTCTACGCGTGAATGTGAGCAAAACCAACATAATGGTCTTTGAAAGAGATGAAGCCAGAACAGATGTAAGAGTAACAATAGGTAATGATGTACTAGAGCAAGTGGATGAATGTTTATATATCTTGGATGTGGATTTAGCCGAGATGGAAGGTACACCACTGATATAGAGCGAAGAGTGAATGCGGGAAATAGAGTGAACGGAGCGTTGGGGCAACTTCTCGACAGCCACCACCTCAGCCAGAAGGCACGTGTAGCAATACATAACGCAGTGCTTGTTCCAACATTACTGTATGGAAGCGAGAGTTGGGTATGCAGAAAAGAGTATGAAAGTAAAATTAATGCGGTCAAAATGCGATCTCTGCGGAAAATCTGTGGAGTTAGGCTGACCGACCGCACTCGTAATGACGACGTAAGAGAGCGAGTAGGTATGAAAGAGAGTATTGGTGTAAAAATGCGAAAGGGAATGCTCCGATGGTTCGGACATGTGGAAAGAATAACGAACGAACGTCTGGTTAAGAAGATATACAATGCGAAAGTGGAAGTATGTAGGTACCGGGGAAACCGAGACTAACGTACCTAGACCAGATCGGTCATGTACTGAAGGAAGGTGGAGTCAAGAGTCTCCGAAACCGGCGAGCGTGTATGAAGAGAATTATGAATGTTGAGGAAGCGAGTGAAGTATGCAAAGATAGAGTTCTCTGGCACTCTGTTCTCTCTGCCTACCCTGCAAGGGTTATGGCGTGATGATATGTATGTATGTATGTAGTCTTCTATGTTATGCCCATTTATCAATAAATTGCACAACTCTCGTTTGCTACAAACAAATTCACCCATTTTTCAAATCAGTAACTTCTGCCAATATTTGAAAATAAGTGCTTCTGCTTTTTAGGGCAACTGAATGTCTAACCAACAACTCAGAATGTTTCAAGGTACGCCTTCCTTTTATAGGCCAATGAAATAGTGATATGTGCAAAAAGAAACTAATAATTTGCACTCTTCCCATAACCTGTTTTCAATTTGACCTTGATAGATAATAAGTGACCATATTTTATCAAGTAAAGTGGTTAAAACTGTATCAAAACCACAAAAACACTGCACTGTAATCAATTCGACCTTAATAGATACAAAATAATTTTATGAAAAATAAAACGAAAATTGATATTTTTTTTATTACGCGATATGTTTTGGCCCCGTGTGTAAAAAGGGCAAGTATGGGCAAATTTTTTTTTCGCCTTGCATTTACTAATGTATAAAGATCTTAAAACAACAAATATCTCGACAGCGGCAAGCAGCGGTAAAGGGTAAAAGTCTCGTTAAAAAAAAATGAACACTAAAAATATACCATCTTAAACTATATTGGTTAATTGTATTTTATTAAACCAATATTTATAATATTAATTATGAAACGTTTTGAGGAGATCGTAAGCATTCCAAAAATGTATAATACTTGTATATTTTATATGAAAAACTTCTGAGTAATGTGGCGTTGAATTGTAGTAACGTATTGCGTCAAAATTACGTTATTAAACATGAGTTAGCTTTGATGCCTGTTTATATACATTTTGATTAACTAAAAAAAAAACTAAAAAATTGCAAAAAGAAAGCTTATTTATTAGACTATATTAATTTATTTTAATTTTATTCTATTACAACGACTTTCACATGAAATGGTTTTGAGACGGCTTTGTATGGGGCTTGACCATAGTGCACCGTCACCGCATGTAGAGTTTGTATTTACATTTTATGGGGAATAACTGATCGTAATACGGTCCCCATTTGGTAACAGTCTAAGAATACAATGTATCGCAATGCTTTATCTTCCTGTAGCAGTAGTCAAACAAAAAAAAGTGGGCAGCAGTACTCTGAGAAATTTATAGCATCAATTGTCATTGTCTAAGCGTCATGATTATGACGTTATCGGGCGATTTATGCCCAACAGATATTGAGGCTGATGCATGGATGGACGAGAGTCATTCCTGACGGTTAGATATTGTCCCGTCAGAACATAGTCTACTCTCAACAGGGTTATTGAGAGTTGCAATTTCTTTAGTCACGCATAATAGCTTTAAATTGGGGGCTGTTCATAAATTACGTAAGGGATTTTAAAGAATGATTTCGCGCATTTTTAAAGAATGACTACAAGTAGGTATCATTAACTCACTGCAATAGCATTAATCTATCTATCTAATATCTTTAAACGAGAAATTATTGTATATATATATATATATATATATATATATATATATATATATATAAGCTAGGTTTTTAGGTATATATATATATATATATATATATATATATATATATATATATATATATAAGCTAGGTTTCATTTATAGAAAATATTGTTTTGTCAGTATTCTTAGGCAACAAAAATATAATTTTTCGGTGACTGAAAACTATTAGAATACGTGATAAATTTTGATGCTGTCATTAAGAATAGACAGAGCTCAGTTTGAAAATCGTTCAGTCTAATATAAACAAAGCGGAACTTGTTTCGAATCCTTAGTTTCCCTTTTTTATAATTTTTTGCCTTTCTTTTTATTATTTTATTATATTTAAATATATCTTCCAAAACACACTAAAAAAAGAAAATACCGAGCAAAGCTAGGTCATCCAGACATTCTTATTAATCTATCATTTGACCAAAATTAGGTAATTTTTAATTTAACATCTTATCTAATATCAGGTTCCCCTGCTTATAGTAAGAAATAATATTCAGACAATCAGCCAAAAACGCCTTACATAATTTATGAATGGCCCTTTGATTGATTTAACTAACAAATGGCGTAGTGGTTAAAATATTTGCCTACCGTACCAGATAGTACCTGTTGATTCCCTTGCAATAAAATACTTTGTGCTATCCATAAATTGTTGTTCTATATCTAGTTAATTATATGTTTGTAAAATACCACGCAATACAAACATTATTTCCTTAGTGTTGTGACTTTAAAAAAAAATTAAAAAGAATTGTTTTTGGCCCGCTATTCAGTGTAATTTTTCGGAGTACAGCGGCTTAAGCCAATATTATTTCACTATTTTAATACCAACGTCAATAAAAATGTCCGCCCGTCACAACTTTACTGCATAAAGCCATGCATCGAAAATTTTCAGCATTTATACTTTAAAATATGATTAGTTTTTCGCATAAAACTGACATTCTTCAGTGATGTTTTGTGACCTAAATAAATAAATGATTAGTATCTAGAATGTAGGTTAACAACGGAAGTGGGCCTGCAATGTTGCCTGTCTAAAAATATACGTTACCGCAAATTATTAGCTAAACTGTGTGTGAGGCTGAATGATTTTTGACCTTCGCCTTTTGTTCGTCGCCTTGTCTTTTAGGGACCTTTGTTTTTTCTTTTAGCATGTACAAGTATGTCGTTAATTCTTCACCACGTCGTCTCTATCAAGTACCTATTCTATATTTTTAAAGGACAATATTTTATCGTATCGTTGTCATTGGATTTTTACGAGTAGTAAGAACTGGGTGAACTTTGGAGCGCTCTAAACCCCGCATAAATACACGAAATTGTAATAAATATAGGTCAAAATGTTTGTCAAAAGACCTCTACACAAGAGTTTTCTGAGGTAATTTTGTCGTAAAATAATAAATAAAGAGTTATGTAACAAAAAAGAAAATTTGTTGAGAAATTTTCTCATATTTTTGTTAATAACTTTTATATTTGTAATTTTATTGAAAAAGTTATATAAAAAAAATTGTGGGCAAAGCAATTTGCTACAAATTATGCCGTTATAACTTTTTTATCAGATTATAAATGATTCAAATATATGGCGGCAAAGACGTTTGTACTTCTTCCAATATGGCGGCCGCGGGACAAGGATTGCAACCTCACAAACTTAAGAGTTCAGCTCTTACTGAAAGCAATAAAATTGCGTATTTTGAAAAACGCAAAGTTAGACCGAAAAAAATGTAACAGTTCAATGGACTAGTAAGGATTAACTGTTTTTTTAAATGCAAGTGTTGTCCTTTCATTCATCAGCCTATAGAGGGGCTTGTTAGACATAAGACTACCCATAACGAGCATAGTGCTTATGTCACACCTGACAAGCGAGATTTTTATGGATCTCACAGGAAGGTTTGGGGGGTGGTCGATTCGATGATATATGAGGATATATGTATTCGTAGAAGATGTTTATAAACGTGCTGCAAATCTCAAAAGCACTATTTTTCCTTATTTTTGCAATATTTGTCTTTGACGCTCTAACCCCCTATTAGTCAAAGCTTAATGTTATACAGTTTATACCTTCCTCAATAAATGAACTTTGCACCATTAAAACTGACTGACTGCACAGATGGCATAGTGGTAAAGATACCGACTTATCAGGTAACTGCCGTGTCTTCGATACCCACGCAGGACGATGCATTGTGCGCACAAATTATTGTTCCGAGTCTGAATGTAATTTGTGGCCGTTTATTATATGTTTGTAAAATCCGCCGCAATACAAGGATTATTTCCTTAATAGGGTGGTGTTTTTAAAAAAAGTACGAATCGAACGCACGGCTCTGGCACGAAAAGGTCGGCATCTTAACCACGTCTACATCTGCGCAGATTATCGCGTACAACCAATCTCTTCATCGTTATATAGCATAGATTTAACAAAAATGCATCGACGGATGATATGCCGCGCAGTTTCATAATCGCTAATGCAGGATGAAATCATTTTAACAAACAAATAATTATAAATATTTAGTTTTCTTACATTGTTGACTGTTCATATTGTGTCATTATGTTGTTATAGTTATTTCGTTGTTGGCTACGAATACTATCAACCTTTACATCCCTCGTGAATGTCATGAAAGACGACTTCACTAGTTTCCTCAACATTCATAATTCTCTTCATACACGCTCGCCGGTTTCGGAGACTCTTGACACCACCTTCCTTCAGTACGTCACCAATCTGGCCTAGGTAAGTTAATCTCGATCTCCCCCGGTACTTACATCCTTCCATTTTTACTTTACTCGTGGATGTAGTAAAACACGACTAAGAGCCTTCATATCAACTTGGACCAACTAGACCTGATGCCGTTTGGTCAACTATTACATTTCCAAGGAGGGTTGACGTCAAACACGTGGTCGGTCATAAAAGTATTGCCAATAATTTTTGCAATATATATGAATACATATTGCGTAATTTTCCGTGTGGTAACGAAGTAAGTATAGAATTCACCACCCCCTATCTTACACGTGGGTGATCGTACGAGACGAATAAGGGATATAAAACGCATAGAACATCTATGCGAGAGAAAGAAAACTCGAAACAAAACCCTATACCAACATATCCGACCAGCGTGGTATAGTAGGTCAATTATCCTCCCATTATGGAAGAGGCTCGAGCCCAACAGTGGGACATATATGAGCTGAGATGATGATGATGATATTGCGTAATTGGGATAAGAACAGAAGAATTATGAGGTTATTATAGTACATTTTTCGTCCATCCGTTAGCCTCTACATTCATTGCTGGAGAAGACGCCTCTCAATATATTATAACGTCCACACTTTTCAGGCTCGACAGCGAGTACAGTTAATCTTATAAGGTCCTTGGAAGAATGCTAATTGGCGTTTCGTTTAAGATCTATCTTTTGTATCGTGTATTCGATGCCCACACAGTACAATATTTTATGCGATCAATAAATGAATTCCTCTCAGTGTGTGTGTCGTCATTCTCCTACTCTTATCGCCATTAGTTGAGGTCGATACAATATGTACTCTTGTTTCATAGTACATATTGTAAAAGTTATTGGCAATAGTTTTATGACCGGCCGCCTGCCAGACGCCAACCCTCCTTGGGAAGGTAATTGTTAACCAAACGGCATCAGATGGAGTTGGTCAAGGTCATCATTTATCATAAAACTATTGTCAATAACTTTTACACTATGTACTATGAAAGATGAGTACATATTGTATCGATCCCAAGTAATTGGGATAAGAGTAGGAGAATGATGAGACCGTGATGGCACTACAAAGAATGTGACGTCAACGTCACAAACTCCATACTACTTTTACCCTAAATAAACATTACAAATAAAAAAAATACGTATAGTAATGAAGGAAGAATGTAAAGTTTTATCACCTCTTTTTTATTTCTTGTAATCGTAAATCGACTCTAGCAGGATAGCATTATTAAAAGATAAGATAAACTTGAAACTATCAATGTGGTGACGGAGTAAGAATACAATTCACCACCCCCTATCTTACCCGTGGGTGATCGTAAGAGACGTCTATGCAAGAGAATGAAAACTCGAAATTAAACCCTGTATCAATATTCAATACGTTTGACCAGCGTGGTATAGTAGGTCAGTTTACCTCCCACTAAGCAGCAGGCTCAAGCCGAGATGATGATGATGATAATGAATTCTTTTAATATACAGAATAAGGGTTATAAAGTTTAATCAGTATTTCGGTGTTTGTATATTAAGAAGTTTGTTTATAAAAATCATCATACTCCTGCTCTGGTCCCAATTACTTGGGGTCGACGAAATATGTACCTCTCTTCCGCAAAGTTATTGGCAATAGTTTTATGACCGACCGCCTGCCTGACACCAATCCTCATTGGGAATGCAATTGCTGACCAAATGGCATCAGATGGAGTTGGCCCAGGTCGTTATAAAGCTCTTAGTTGTCTTTTATCCACGAGCAAAGTAAGGGTTGGTAGTATCCGTAGCCGCTACCACAAGGTTTGTTTATAAAATATGAGAAAATAATATAAATCATATAGTGACCAAATCACTACCACCACCATAGCCCATAAATGTCCCACTGTTGGGCTCGGCCCTCCTTCATATTGGGAGAGAAATTAACCTAAATCGCATAGATGTTATATGCGTTTTATATCCCTTAGTCGTCTCGTACGATCACCCACGGGTAAGATATGGTGTGGTAAATTGTATTCTTACTCCGTCACCATACGGAATTGTGTGAGTAAATATTACGATTTAATATGAAACGTATACCTTATTTAATATGGCGTCGAATTTGATGACCAAGCACATAATATTACTGCAACAGAAGGAAAACCCTAAAAATAAAACCCTGTGATCCACCTGTCTGAACAGCGTGAAATAATAGAATCATATGTACAACCTATTCCCAATAGTGGATAATATTTATTTACCGCGAAAATAATATCCCGGCAGAAATTCTATGCTACTAGAATTATCTATATTTCCTTGATCGTTTGTTTAAAATTTCTAAATGTTTCACGACAGTGTTTCTCAGTAAAACAGTACCAAGACGGATGGCCTCAAAATGTGTGTCCAAATTTAACTTGTACAGACCCCCGCGCCGTCTATTTCTGGCCGTGTGCCCCCCCTGGGGTCATTGGCCGGGGCCCAACGCGCCGCCGGCTCAGGCCCCTAAATGAGGGTTGTCGTTTAGAAAATCACGCGACCTTATTGCTATTGAAGTGTTGTATTTGTAAAAAAAAATAAGGATAGTAAAAATTATTGAATTTTCAATTGAATTGCGATTTTATTCGTTCATTGTTGATAGTTCAATGTCAAAATCAATAATGGCGGCTTTGGCGGTTTCTGCAATGTTTTTTTTTAAATAACGGTTGTTTTTTTCTTAGGTGTCTATGTTGAAGAATATAATCTACCATTTTACTTATTAATTTCTATCGTTTATAGGATTTAGTTGCAGGTATTCGTGTGTTTTATTTTTAATATTGTTTCAAGATGCAAGTGTATAAAATCGTGTTTTTTTGAAGTGGTAGTAATTTTTTATGTTCTTGTTTTCAGTTTATTAATACTTCCGAAGTGTTTTTTTTTCTTTTATAGAATATTGTGTAGAGTCTATAGACCATAGATATATTAAAAATTGTCAGCCCTTAAGGTCGTTGGCACACGATGGGGAGCGACAAACTCACCCTCTTACAGCCCTCGTCGAGAGGGTGCCAAGATATTTTTGACTCTTCGGCACTTTTTTGTTTGTTTTTCAATTGCAAATGGCGCCGTTTAGTCGTCAACCAGAGTCTTAATTCGGATATCATATAAAATCAATTATTTATAATGGCTGCTTCCCTATATGGTGACGGCTTAAAAAAACGACAGGGTGTCGTAAAATCACACGATGCAAGTAAAACCTTTGTATTATACGAAACAAATTGTAATTATGTAACACAAACACTTTTGTATAACATTGAGATGGGTTTATCATATATTTTTTTAGATACATTCATATCATTTCCGTGTGGTGACGGAGTAAGAATACAATTCGCCACCCCTTGTCTTGCCCGTGGGTGATCGTACGAGACGGCTAAGGGATATAAAACGTATGTAGCATCTATGCGAGAGAAGATGAACTCGAGAAAACAACCTTATACCAACACGTCTGACCAGCGTGGCATAGTGGGTCAATTTCCCTCCCATTATATAGGAGGCTCGAGCCCAACAGTGGGACGTGTATGAGTTGGGATGGATGATGATGATTTATATACATACTACGTACACGAGAAGAGCGTATGTCAAAATCTTTTCCGATATCCGAATGCAAGCGAGCATTTAAAACTATAACTCTGTTAAAATGTATGTATGTACCGGGGGAGACCGAGACTCACCTACCTAGACCAGATTGGTCACGTACTGAAGGAAGGTGGAGTCAAGAGTCTCCGAAACCAGCGAACGTGTATAAAGAGAATTATGAATGTTGAGGAAGCGAGTGAAGTATGCAAGGATAGAGTTCTCTGGCACTCTGTTCTCTCTGCCTACACGCACGCCATATTCCTTGCAGGATATGGCGTGATGATATGTATGTATGTACTCTGTTAAAACTGTGTGAAGAATATACGAGTAGCATATAGCAGTCACTTAGTTATTTTCTTGCGAATTTTTGGTCATATAAAAAGTTAATTATAAGTTTCAAAATAGATTCGCCACACCCTACTGTCCATAAAAATCGTAACATCCTACTTCCTTAGTAGAATTTTATTAGACTGCCACAAGAATGACCAGCATCAACGTAATATAATCCTTCTCTAGGAATATATTGCTGTGTGGTAACGGCTACGAATACTACCAACTTTTACTTTGCTCGTGGATGTTGTAAAATACGACTAAGAGCTTTTATATCGATCTGAGCCAACTGGTCATAAAACTATTGCCAATAACTTTTGCAATATGTACGATGTAAGAGGAGTAGGTATATATTGCCTCGACCACAAGTAATTAGGATAAGAGTACGATAATGATCATATGGGGAGTATTTATATCTAATAGCCTATAGGGTGATCAATGTGATCATGCAGCATCTTTATTTATTATATATTAAGATTAGCTTTTAACCGAGGCTTCGCTCGCGTTGAAGCCCTTAAAAAAATATAAGTACATACATTCCAATAGAACTAAATCGATGTGTTTCAGTATTTAAAAAATACTACACACAAAAAAGTTTGAAAACTGAATTTCTTTTTAGTAATAGGTATACTAATACCTCGAAGGCCATGCGTACAAAGTTTCATGATAATCGGTTAAGTAGTTTTGGCGTGAAAGCGTAACAAACAAATCTATATTCACATTTAATGAAAGTGAATTAATGAATAGCTCTGGAGTTCCACAGGGGAGTATTCTTGGCCCGTTATTATTTTTAATATATGTTAATGACTTGCCCAGTGCTACCGAGCATAACTGTGTGCTGTATGCCGATGACACTACAATAATAATAAAGGATCGCAATAAAAATAATTTAGAACATAAGATAAGCAAAGCATTAGAGAGGATCATTGAGTAGTTAGATCACAATTACTTACACATTAACATAGATAAAACAAAAATTATACATTTCCAGACTTACAATAGCAAATCAAATAGTTTAAACATAAAGTATAATGATACAATAGTTGAAGAAGTAGATGCAACATCCTTTTTAGGCATTATAATGGATAAATATTGTAACTGGAAGCAACACATTGAACATCTCTGTTTAAGTCTGGACAGATTTGTTTACGCTCTATATCACTTAAGACGTATTTCAACCTTAGAGACTGCTTTAAATGCATATCATGGGTATGTGTCCTCAAAATTAAGATATGCTCTTATACTGTGGGGTAATTCAGTAGATGTCAATAGAGCATTTGTTTTACAAAAAAAATGTATACGAGCTATGTTTGGGTTACAGCAATCAGAGAGTTGTAAGGATCATTTTAGAAAATGGAATATTTTGCCTCTGCCGAGTATGTACATATATGAAATTTGTATTTTTGTAAGTAAACATCCGCACTTATTCTGCAAGCACAATGATGCTGTAACAAGACCAGGTAGACATACTCACAAACTATTAGTACCTAAACAAAAGCTAAATATATTTAGTAGGAATGTATACTGCATGGCAATACTTATCTACAATAAGTTACCAAATAGATTTAAGGAAATAAATAAATTAAGAGCTTATAAACTACAACTATTTAGATTTTTATTAGACAAATGTTATTATAATGTAAAGGATTTTTTAAATGATAAAGAGTTGTGACTAATGAGACATTTAATTTGGATTATATAATAATGATAGAATTGATTATTATTAATGTTAAAATGATTATAATGCTGTAAATAAATATTTTGTACACCAGTTATTGGTAGAATGTGGCATGTGCTTAAAAATTTAAGAACAAAGAACTTGTATACCCATATTCCTACAAATAAATGTTTATGATTATGATTATAATATTCGTAGGGACAGACATATACTATCGCTGACTTTTTTGTAGATATTTTTTTTGATACACAATTTTGTAGTATATTATTATCATCTAACTCTTAAGATTTAGGCAACGTTTGTAATGTGAGCGCATAAAAATATGATTTTACGATATCACATAAAATAAATTTTCGTATTTCTTTTTTTTTGTATTTCTTTTTTTCATTTTTCTCTATTATTGTGTAGGAGGCTCGAGCTCAGCAGTAAGACGTATCATCATTCTTCTACTCTTATCCCAATTACTTGCGGTCGATACAATATGTACTCTTCTTTCATAGTACATATTGTAAAGTTATTGACAATAGTTTTATGACCGGCCGCCTGCCAGACGTCAACCCTCCTTGGGAATGTAATTGTTGACCAAGCGGCATCAGATGGAGTTGGCCTAGGTCGTTAATTCGTTATACGGCTCTTAGTCGTCCTTTTCGACATCCACAAGCAAAGTAAGGGTTGGTAGTATTCGTAACCACTACGATACAGCAGTAGGACGTATATAAGCTAATATTATGATAAATGTATGATTTAAGTTTGATTAAGTTAATGATATTTGTTTTAATCTTTCCAGGTACATAAACACAGCTACCAGTATTGAAAATAATTTATACAATCTAGTCTTTAAAGTTTCTACTTAAAATTTGTAACGCAAAGTATTGAATTGTACTTAAAATAACTAAAAAAAAAAAAATTAAACGAAAAAAAAAAATATTTTTTACTTCCTAGAATTAAAATATAAAACTGTGATAATACGTTTTGGGAGAAGGAGTTATTGAAAATTAATCTGTGCAATCTTTTTTCTTGTTGTCTTTTTTTTTCATTTGCGCGTATTCGAAGGTGTGTTTCGGCCAAAGATAATTATGTTAAGTTAGTTTATCGAAGCGAATAAGAGATGGCGTTACAACCGCAGCAATTTTGTGTGCGATGGAATTCTTATCATACAAACTTACAGGTGAGTTCTCCTTGTTTAGTTGACATACGTTTTATTGTTGAGCAAATAATTCTGAATGACTGATTTTCCGTGTGGTGACGGAGTAAGAATACTATTCACCACCCCATTACCTTACCACCTTACCAGTGGGTGATCGTACGAGACGACTAAGGGATATAAAACGCATATAACATCTATGCGAGAGAAAGAAAACTAGAAACAAAACCCTATACCAACACGGTATAGTAGGTTAATTTCCCTCCCATTACGGAGGAGGTCCGAGCCCAACAGTGGGACATATATGGGCTTTTATGATGATGAAATAGTTCTGAAACTAATTCACAATAAAAGGACAATTGACCTACTATATCTCCCTGATCAGACAGGTTCATTTCGAGATTTTTTTCTCTTACAGTAATGTTAACTTATTATAACCAATTAGTAATATTTTACAACACCTGTGGGAATGAAAGAGATTTTGATATACTTGTATTTATATTACCAATGAAAAGTTATAATTTCATTAAATATAAATCAATTTATATATAACTAGCTTCTGCCCAAATATAGATATATACAGAATATAATTTAAAAATATTGTATATTAGCTTCTGTCCGCGGCTTCGCCCACATAAAGAGTGATTTGCCCGCTATAAAAAATTGTAAATAAATTATCCTAAGCGAACACACTACTGGGATAATGTATGTATATAGTGACATTATATATATATATATATATATATATATATAATGTTACTACTGTATGAAGAGAATTATGAATGTTGAGGAAGCGAGTGAAGTATGCAGAGATAGAGTTCTCTGGCATTCTGTTCTCTCTGCCTACCCTGCAAGGGATATGGCGTGATGATATGTATGTATGTATGTAACACACTACTGGGTAAAAAGTATCCTATTTGTTAATCCAGGAAATGTTTAATATATGTGCCAATTGTCTGCCATGAGGTGTGTGATTTATTAACAGTGAGAAATTGGTGGATTTCCATTTCAAAATAACAATGCATTTATGCCGTATACGTAATAAGAATTTTCAGTCCAAAATATAAAAATGATCGGCAGGCAGTATTCCCGCGGCTACTTTTGACGGAGCAGTTCGCGGACGTGACCCTGGCGTGTGAATCGAGACAGTTACGCTGCCACAAGCTGGTCTTGTCAGCGTGCTCCGCATACCTCGAGAGGCTGCTGCTACAGAACCCTTGCGAGCATCCCATCGTCCTTATGAGGGATATGAGGTAAGCATCTTTAAGGTCCAATGGAAAGCCTTTCATTTACTATATAGATAATTTTAATAATGGTTTTCCTATCCGTGTATTGAGTTTTTTGTAAATACCATTTTTTAGATAGGTCATTGGTCCGGTTATATTTCGCACCCGAACTACCCGGGGCTAAGACGATACCCTCTTTTTAGGAAATACGCTATGGTTCAGTACAACTCCAGCTAAAACGTCCAGCGATGCACAGTGGGAAAATCGCGTATGTTCCCTCTCAAAACTCCGTATCTTAGTTGTTTCAAAACTAAATGAGCTGTAATTTTGCACACATATACTCGTACTTGAATGTTTAAAGTTTAAATTAAATAACTTTAGATATTAAAAATTCTGTTTATATTAATTAAAAAAAAATAATTAAAAAATACATGCATGATAAGAAAAATTACAAAATATGCTTGTTTAATTTATATAAAATGGTAGAACATAGTACCAAACTAGAAAAAATATTATATACACAATTCAGAATCAATTGGATCAGAAGTGTACAATAAGGTATGGAACACGTCTTCATTGGTAGCCGCTCTTGAACACTTTCTAGAATGATGCAGTCTAAACTTTTTGTAATCCTTATTTCGGGATTCTTGCGCGTCTCCGGACAATTGACCGATAAAATAGCATAGTACTCAATGATTTTTCTTCGTGAATAAGTATTTTAAACTGTTTTTGTAAACTGAACCGATTTGTAATATACGTGCCACAGTATGATCCAACAAGTTTTGCAGATTCACTATTGCACTTATGTTAGTAATGGTTATGCTCGAATCTGGTAGGTAACACATCTTCTTCGCTTCGAGTAAAGTTGGATAAGAAGGAAACATTGAGCAGTTTGTCCTTCAAACAAATTCGAAGTTTCCCATACTGTTCTTTGTTAAGGTTTAATCAATAAATCTCCGTAGTGCTTCTTCCTTTGTAAAAGGTGTAACGTCTTCAGGATTCTCAGTTACGTATTTAAGATTTTTTTTCTTATCATTTCTTGATGAAGTTCGTATAATATTAACGGTTGTGGCCTCCTCCGTCTCAACCGTATCAAATGAAATCATTTATTATGCATAAGCCCCATACATATTGTCAATTTTACATTATTGTTTTTTAAAATTAAATTTAATTAATTTACCATCGGATCGGAAAGCAGCCACATACTGAGAAGCTCCGGCAAGAAACTCAGTGGGCTCGACATTTTTTTTTAAATTACATATTTTCACGAAAGAGGTTGGTTACATGTTTAATTTATGTTAGCTCCAGTGACATGCCCTTCGAGTAAAGATTCATTTTTTTTAAATTTTGTATATAATACAAAATTAAAGTAAAAATATTTATAAAACACAAGAATGGCTGGACCAGATCCCACAAGCGGCACCCGATCACGAGTTAACTATTAGAGCAGCCATCACGCTCCTCAACCACATTGGAGGGAAAGGCGAGACCCGTTCCACGTAGCTACCGCAAGCTGGGACCTTTTCAGTGTGCATGACCACACCATAATCTATAAATTTGAAACAGATAGCTTGAATAAATAAATACATAACTCGTTAGGCAAAACACGCTACACTGTACAATTAAGACAATACAAATAATACAAGAGTATCAGACGACAGTGAGGATCAGCGTCAGAACGCTGTAAGAGATAAACATTAAAAGGGCAATTGCTGAGAGAGGAGCTGCTCATAACCATTCCGTATTATCATTTAGATAATCCGAAATGCTGTAATATCCTTTTCTGCACAGTCTAATTTTGATAGCCTTTTTGAACTTATTCATTGGAATATCTCGGATATCTTTAGGCAGTTTATTGTACAAGTGTATAAATTGCCCCATGAAAGACCTACTAATTTTTTATAGGCGAGTACGATAGATAACTAGATTATCCTTATTCCTAGTGTTCACACGGTGAATGTCACTACATTTATCAAATTCATCATTTTTTTTTTATATAGACCGTAACTCTTGAGCATATGCATTGAACACGCAGTCCAGTCCGTACTCTTGTATCAATTCCATGTTTTCGTTTCTTTGTTTTTTTCCGAAGATGCTTCGTATGGTTTCGAAGGTCTGCCACCACCACCACTTCCAGACGTATTAGGGTCAGTAACGGTGACTTGACACTAGTGGAACACGAAATTGACCATCTAACCAGATGGCGTTCTTACTTTCAAAGCGTCCTTTTATTCGAGATGCATTTCCCCAGCGTTCGTTACATTTAGATACCAAAGTTTCTTTGAATATAGGAGACCACGGTAGCCATATACTCTGGTGATAAATTTAAATTTTCTTATACGTAGTATCCTACATTAATTTATCAATAAATTGCACAACTGTAGTTTGCTGCAAACAAATTCACCCATTTTTCAAATCAGTCAACTTCTGTGAATATTTAAAAATAAGTATAATCTGCTTTTTAGGGCAACTGAATGTCTAACCAACAACTCAGAATGTTTCAAGGTTCACCTTCCTTTTATAGGCCAGTGAAATAGTGATATTTGCAAAAAGCTAGGAAACTAATTTGTAATTTGCACTCTGCCCATAGCCAACCTGTGACACAAACAAATTTGACCTTAATAGATAATAAGTATCCATATTTTATCAAGGAAAGTGGTCAGAACTTTATCAAAACCACAAAAAAACATTGCACTGTAATCAATTCGACCTTAATAGATACAAAATAATTTTATGAAAAATAAAACAATATTGAAAAAATATTTTTTTATCGTGATATGTTTTGGCACCGTGTATGAAAAAGTGCAAGTAGGAGAAATTTGTTTTTTCTCCTTGCATTTACTAATGTATAAAGATCTTAAAACAACAAATATCTCGACAGCGGCAAGCAGCGGTAAAGGGTAAAAAGTCTCGTTAAAAAAAATGAACACTAAAAATATACCATCTTAAACTATATTAGTTAATTGTATTTTATTAAACCAATATTTATAATATTAATTATGAAACATTATGAGGAGATCATAAGCATTCCCAAAATGTATAATACTTGTACATTTATATGAAAAAATTGTGAGTAGATGTAGTACGTACGTACGTATTGCGTCAAAATTACGTTATTAAACATGAGTTAGCTTTGATACCTATTTATATACATTATAATTAACTAAAAAAACTAAAAAATTGCAAAAAGAAAGCTTATTTATAAGACTATGTTAATTTATTAATTTTATTCTTCTTTCAACTTTCACATGAAACGGTTTTGAGACGGCTTTGTATGGGGCTTTACTACAGTGTGACGGAAAGGACAGCCTGCGTGGAGCGGGTCTCTCCCTTCCCTCTAAGGTGGTTGAGGAGAGTGATGGTTGCTCTAGTTGTTAACTCGTGATCGGGTGCCACTTGTGGGATACGATCCAGCCATGGTCTTTTACATTGTATTTGAACTATTGGGTTCGAAGGGCATCACACTGGAGCTAATTCTTACTAACCATGTTGTACTATTTTTAGGGTTCCGTACCTCAAAAGAAAAAAAACAAACCCTTATAGAATCACTTTGTTGTCCGTTCGTCCGTCCGTCCGTCTGTCCGTCTGTCTGTCTGCAAGACCCTTTTTCTCAGGAATTATTTTTTCTCAGGAATCAACCTGAAATTTATATCAAATACTCAAGTCTACTGTCTCTTAAAGCTGTGAAAAAATTAAACTTCTAAGCCAATGCAATTAAAAGATACAGGCGTTTATGCCGCAAATTTTCGACACGCTCAAGGGAATCAAAACCTACAGTGTACTTAATTCGCGCGCGAGTTACTCGCAGTTGGTGGATTTTTTTTAACAAAAATTAGAAAAGAAATAACATAGATATAATAACAACAGACAAATCCGCTGAGTTTCTTACCGGGTCTTCTCAGTAGCGGTTTCATTTCGATCCGGTGGTAGTTTATTAGATTAAATTGAAATGTAAAAAATGACAATATGTAAGTACTCTCGCAGGATTTTTTTTATTGCTTATGGTGGCAAACGAACAAACAGCACACCTGATGGTAAGTGTCACTGTCGTCCATGGACCTTTGCGATACTAAAGGTACAGCTAAGCCGCTGCCTATCAATACCAACCCCAAACCCACCCCAGTTGGGCTTGCGGCTCTCTCGCTCGCCAAACGAAACGCAATAGCACATTGCCATTACTCAGACGTAGATCTTCTGCAAGAGTGTGGCACTACCCCGGACGGACCGGCCCGCGGCTGTAGACAGAGAACTGTCCACAGCATGGTCCTATCACTATTTTTTTATGCATATGTATATTTGTTTATGCATAATAAATGAATTTGAAATTGAATTTGCAACTCTATAACTTGCGTGTTGTGCCTTTCTCATCGTCATTTGGGTGGATCATCGCTACTGGGTCCTTAAAAAACAACACAATCTTTAAGGTGACTTCACGTAAAATTTAATAACGCGAATTACTGTGAATTTCATTCAAAACACTTATGTTGTTAGCTATCTGGTAATCAAATCCAAGACACTCTGTATGGAAGCCCCCGAATACAAAGATCGGGTACCGGTGGCCCGCTCGCACGGCGAAAAGAGGAGTTGCACGGTGGGTCTATGGGGTCACGCGCCGCCTCTTCCGTCACCCCAGACCGATTTGGCGGGGCGAGACGCATCCATAGACCACCGTAAAAAAAAAGCCCTTTACTTCTATTTATTTACTAAGCACCTACGCAATCTTTATTTAAAAACCTGCAATAAATATTAATGTTAAATCACAGATTTAGAATTGGCAATGCTAGACTATTTGTGAAAAAAAAAACTTCTTCACAACGACTGTCACAATTTGGTTACTATGTGTGGCTACCCATACTGGCCTAATTAATAAGGCCGTTGGAAAATATTTCCAATATATGTGACTTCAAGTCCCAAGTGTGTCAATTACTTTTTGTTAGCAAATATGTTTTTATTGTTCCCTTTTCTTTTCAGATTCAGTGAAATGCAAGCGTTGGTGGACTTTATGTATAAGGGGGAAGTCAACGTCACCCAGGAAGAACTTCCCAGTCTACTGAAGTCTGCTGAAGCTTTGCAAATCAGAGGTAAGTCTCTCATCATCATCTAAGTCCATATATGTCCTACTACTATGCTTGAGTCTCTGTTATAGAAGGGAAATTATTCTATTATACCACGCTAGTCAGACGTGTTGCAATAGGATGTTATTTCAAGTTTTCCTTCTCTAGCATACATGTTATTTACATATTCTATCTCTTACTCGTCTTTTACGATATCCACATGTAAGATAGGTAGAAGGTAGTGCTGAATTACGCTCTTATTCCGTTACCATTTTAAGGGATAGCCTAAAGCCAATAACTAAATAATTACTCTGTACTGTCGTGTGATTTTAAAAAAATACAAAATTAACACAAATTATACACAGACTGAGAACAATATTTTTTGATTTGCACAAAGTTTTCTACTGTATGGGAATCGTATCCATGATACTTGACACTTTAAGTCCGTTATCTTAATCACTACGCTATTTATGTGGTCGATTCTATACCAAAGTATTCAACGAGGGCAAAGCTACCATCATAAGGTGTTCTACTATTCCTTTGCAGGGTTATGTTCTAGTGATACATCGAACCTGTCGCCGGAGCTGGGCAAGACAGAAAGTAAAGACTTCACAGTTGCCAGTGAAGCCCTTGTCGCCAACGCCCAGAGGGAAAACGCAGCCAACGGTAAGATATGTATGCCTGATACTGTTTAGGCTAAAGAATTTATCGCATTACTAATAATAGCAGTTAAAAGCGTACAACGTTAGCGGTAACTTTTGATCAGTCATGTGCGTCTGGTAATGTCTAGGATTGAATCTTTATCCCATTACTCATATAACATGTTAAACGCGTTCAACTTTAGCGGTAACTTTTGATCAGTCATGTGCGTCTGGTAATGTCTAGGATTGAATCTTTATCGCATTACTCATATAACATGTTAAACGCGTTCAACTTTAGCGGTAACTTTTGATCAGTCATGTGCGTCTGGTAATGTCTAGGATTGAATCTTTATCGCATTACTCATATAACATGTTAAACGCGTTCAACTTTAGCGGTAACTTTTGATCAGTCATGTGCGTCTGGTAATGTCTAGGATTGAATCTTTATCGCATTACTCATATAACATGTTAAACGCGTTCAACTTTAGCGGTAACTTTTGATCAGTCATGTGCGTCTGGTAATGTCTAGGATTGAATCTTTATCGCATTACTCATATAACATGTTAAACGCGTTCAACTTTAGCGGTAACTTTTGATCAGTCATGTGCGTCTGGTAATGTCTAGGATTGAATCTTTATCGCATTACTCATATAACATGTTAAACGCGTTCAACTTTAGCGGTAACTTTTGATCAGTCATGTGCGTCTGGTAATGTCTAGGATTGAATCTTTATCGCATTACTCATATAACATGTTAAACGCGTTCAACTTTAGCGGTAACTTTTGATCAGTCATGTGCGTCTGGTAATGTCTAGGATTGAATCTTTATCGCATTACTCATATAACATGTTAAACGCGTTCAACTTTAGCGGTAACTTTTGATCAGTCATGTGCGTCTGGTAATGTCTAGGATTGAATCTTTATCGCATTACTCATATAACATGTTAAACGCGTTCAACTTTAGCGGTAACTTTTGATCAGTCATGTGCGTCTGGTAATGTCTAGGATTGAATCTTTATCGCATTACTCATATAACATGTTAAACGCGTTCAACTTTAGCGGTAACTTTTGATCAGTCATGTGCGTCTGGTAATGTCTAGGATTGAATCTTTATCGCATTACTCATATAACATGTTAAACGCGTTCAACTTTAGCGGTAACTTTTGATCAGTCATGTGCGTCTGGTAATGTCTAGGATTGAATCTTTATCGCATTACTCATATAACATGTTAAACGCGTTCAACTTTAGCGGTAACTTTTGATCAGTCATGTGCGTCTGGTAATGTCTAGGATTGAATCTTTATCGCATTACTCATATAACATGTTAAACGCGTTCAACTTTAGCGGTAACTTTTGATCAGTCATGTGCGTCTGGTAATGTCTAGGATTGAATCTTTATCGCATTACTCATATTACAAGTTAAACGCGTTCAACTTTAGCGGTAACTTTTGATCAGTCATGTGCGCCTAGTAATGTCTAACATTGAACCTAAGACTAAGGACTCGTAAGAAATAAATCCTTACATTTCGGGGGACCTGACACAAGCATACAATTGATGTACATAGTTACAGAATTCGGACTCCGAACAGAGCGTACAAAATATTGTCTTGTGTTGGAATCGAACCCACGGTATTATCACTGTAGGTCAGTATGTTAATCATTACTGATTTCTGATGTTTACGCATGTATTACACATTTGAAATTAAACTATTTGTAAGGATTCTATCGCGTTTGTATTTGTTTTTTTTTTTTTTTTGGTTCTGTTCGTCCATACGGACAGCCAAGGGATCAAAGCCCATACAGCCAAGTCTTATTTAATTATTTTTCATACATTGTTCATCATTTCTTCATATTATGTAGCCTTAATAGTCATTGTCTGTCAGTAAGTCAAGTCGTTACCAATAGTCGGGTGCTGATAACCTAATCAATGATTTTCTTTGGGAATTTTGGACAAATATGAAAATACACGTAAACCACTATTATACCATATTCACTACACTTCAGCACTTTAACTGTACCATATTGCATAAAATACCAGCAAAATTATTCAATATAACACCACAAAACACTAAAGAAATGAATATAATACAAGAGCGTGACATGACATTTCCACATTCGCGCCAAAACTCCTTATTTGATTTTTATTTGCTCAGTGTGGCCGCGTTCCGATCCGGTGGTAGTTGAATCGATTTGTTAGTTTTTTAAACTAGTAAATTGCCACAATATAATTATTATCATAAATTAAGTGTTTAATAATAACTGATCATAAACAATATAAAATTTTATATATTGAATCATTTTCTCTTTGTACTGGCAAAGAATTTATATTAAAAATGTGAGTCAACGTTGAATAACTGATGCTATAGCAAGTAGATATAAATCTCTGTAATAACGATGACTTATAGGACGTGAGACACCTTAATCTTCCCGTGGCCATGATCACTGTAAAGTGTCCGAAACATCGGAAAATTAAAAATCAAATACAAATGCAATAGAATTCGTAAATATAGTTTTATTTCAAAAAGTAATCATTACATTTTTATCGTAAATTTTAATACAGTTTCTAATCGATTTATAATTTTGGTAAAATATAATAATTTCCTCAGGCACTACAGCACAAACAAAACCAACCGTCACAACCCCACCTAGGAATACAACACCACAGCATACGCATCACAACGGCACCAAGAAACGAAAATCGGAAGAACGGGGTGATATCAAAGAGGAGACCGTAGAGGAAGACGGTTTGTACTATGGGGAGCTGGATCATGATAACTTGGAATACAATGAGGTGAGCAAACTTATAGATAGACAAGCCAAGAGATCAGAATCATAAAATGTTTTTAATCTATCAGCTGCTTTTCCTGAACTGATTCTGAATTCTTGTAAGGACTTGAAAAGTAACTTCATTCAAACGCTTGATAGGTCTATGCACAGGAGGAACAATGTCATACTCCTGGTGATCGGGTGCCTTGTGATATGTAGTCCAGATATCTTACCAGTGGTAATCATAAGAGATAACTGACAAGCGTGGTGTAGTAGATCAATTTCCCTCTCATTACGGAGGAGACTCTAGTCCAACAGTGGGACATATATGAGCTGAAATAAATACAAGGGGTATTTAGCTAGCAGGAATCATACGAAATTTGAAAAAATAATTAAATTGTAATTGAACGGTTAAGCCTAGGCCTGATTTGGGGAGGACTATATCAAATTTATACATATAATATTTTAGCTTTCAAATTGAATTATATAAATGGCTTTTTATCAAAACTTTATAATATAAAATAATGGTAGTTAACGTGGTTTAATAACGCCATCTCGTAGAATTTTGAGTATGTAAAATATATCTTACGATTTGCGGCCTTCAAAAGGGTGTTCATTTTGTACCATAAAGTGGCTATTTTATGTAAGAGGGCTTTGAAATTTGGGTTTCAAATTCTTATCCTCAGCCTTTTTTGTGTTTTAAATGTTGTTGGGTAAATTCTGACTCGAGTGGAGTAGGAGTGTCTCGCTTGACCTTAGATGTCAGAGACGAGTGAGACACGCGTGCTTATTTTCAACATGTATGTAGGTATATAGTCGCACTTAAAAATTAAACGTTTATCTGAATACCAAATTTCATACAAACTATTTGGATCGTTTGTCCCCTTAGAACCCGGATCCAGAACTATTCCATTTGCCCAGAACTAACATCGTTACACGTATTTTATATATCTTTTCTTATAGGATGACGAACCCGGCAAACCAGGCAGTAGTTTAGGACAACCCTCTGGTAAGTAAATATTAACTTTTTAAATATTTTTGTTTTTAATTATTTTTTTATCCAATATAAAATCGAATGTTTGTTTGCAATGTGACTTCCCTCCCGTCACTTGCTTTCTATTTATTTTATGATTTTTTTTAACAATTTTTACATTAAAATAACAATATTGGATTTATAAACGCGTTTACCTTCGTCAATAAAAATTACCGTCCATAGACAAGTGTGTGAGTGAAGATCATATTGTGAATGGATTATTGTCGATGAAAAAAAAAATGTCTGTAAGGTAGGCCATCTTTTTTTATTATTGAATTGAGTAGAATATGTTTTATTTAGAAAGAAAAAAAAAACGTTTTAATGTTGAACCATGAATGTTTTTCTTTTAATAAAATAATACGTAAAGGAATATCTTACAGACATTTGAGTCATTGCTTTTAATTATTTATCGCCATTCATGGTTCAAGATAATGATATGAAAATTCTATGGCTCTAAGTTGATGATCGCTTTTGGCTTATGACAGTTTGCTACTGTAACCTTATGCAGATCACAATAAGCATTATTCTAATTGTTAATACGACAAAAAAATAATTAATACACTTAGTAAAGGGAGAGAGATTAATATTTAATTTCCTTTTTAATTTTTAGGTCGACGTCCATATTTACGCGTGAAACCAGAAAGCGAGCTATTCTTCCAGAATAAATTGCAGAGTTTAGTTAAATCTAACTCTGAATATATTGATAGATTGTCTAAAATGAATGCCAGCGAGATACGCAACGAATTTTCTAAATATGGTTTTAATACTAATGCAAATGACGAATCATACCAACAAAAAGCCATAGATAAATCAGAGAATGACTACTATAAGTCCTGGTTGGAACAAAATGGGGAACTAGAAGTGTCCCTCTTAAAAGCAAGTCAAGTTAAAAAACCCAAAGCAGATACCAAAAACCAAAAATCCGAGGTAGAGTTGATACCAAAGATAAAAGATGGTGTTGCCACCAAAGTTTTCCCCAAATTAGGGGAAAAGTCTCAAATGCGGAGGAGAGGTAGACCGCCTATATTTAAAGATAAGAATGTTGATATCGGGGAGACTGTACTTAAGTCTGATTTAGACCAATTTTTGGAAGGTAAAGAGGTTAGTTCTTCAGGGCTATCGCGGAAAGATTTAGAGAGAGTTATGATGGGCAAATTTAATCCTAATAGACGATACTCTAATGAGGCTATGTGGGCAGCCCTAATGGATGTGAAAAAAGGAGGTAGTATATATAGGTGAGTAATTTTTGTATGAAATTTTTGCCCGCAAAGAGCTCAATAGTAAGAAGGGTGTTAAATTACCCCATAGTTTATAAGATACTCTTACCTAAAACTAAGGGTACTGGATGAAAAAATGGTGAAACACCTATTATCGTTCTCCTGCTCTTGTCTTAGTATGGGGGCTACTCAGTATATCTTTTGTATATGGTAAAGGTGAAAAGAAGACCAGAACATACTACATGGTTTCTATAACCATTTGAGGAATTTAAGTTATACGATCGACTGACTGCTTGACATCCTACTTGGAAATTTCAAGTACTGCTTCTTTGGCTATAAACTCACAAAACTAGAAAATAAGATACTCTATTAAACCGTTATTTTTTGTTTCTGGCAATAATATTATATTAAGCTATAAGATTAAATATTTTATTATCACATTTTAGAGCGGCGCAAACACACAAAGTTCCACGGAAATCACTTCGTAATTGGATGAAACGTTGTCACATCAAATCATCCTTTCCTATGCCTCAGCAACTAAAGCAATTCGTTGAAAACAGCAAGAAACAGAAGGAATACAAAGCGTTTGATGGTTATCAAAATTTAGAAGCACAGCATTACGAAAAAAGTGGCACCGAAACAGAAGCTTACGAGCCTGATATAGACTTTGGGAAGCATTTCCTCACTTTCACTAACTCTAACATGTCTAGTGAGGATGAGGGAGATTTGCCCAAAAATGAAGAGAATGTAGACAAGGAAGGTGGGGAAAAGGCTGTCACTGATGACAACACTGCTCTTAATATGTCATTGCACGAATAAGTTGACTGTATTCGAGATAATTACGCGGTACTTTTTTGCACTGTACTTAAATGGTGTCAAATAATACGTTTTATGTCAAAATGGTTCAAAATTCTTATTCTAATATTAATTTGTTTTTCAAGACAAAGATTTAATTTTATCAAGTATAAACTTAGCAGTATAGAACTAAATAATTATGCAAAATGTGATTGTGAGATTTATATGTGGCACTTATATTTTCTTAAACCAGAGCTGATAAAAGTTGCGATCCTTAAGAGGGAAATTCTACCCCTCGAGGGACTAATAAAGAAAATTCTCGCGGTGCAAAATTTCCATTTAATAATAAATTTGTATAACATGTATAATTCCAAAATGACCTCAAAAGCACTGCAAACTGAGATTTAATAGGGGGTACTATTATACCATTGCTTAGATATTGATGGATTGAAAGCCTGCTGCGCTCACAACTAGTCAGCATAAAAACGTAACAGCCGCTTGAGGTTAACATTCAAAGTTCAATAAAATATAGCCGTACTGAATTTTTCTATTTCTATTATTAACTTGGTGTTAGGATTTTTAGTTGCCTTTGTTATCAGATGAATAACTTCGTATTATAAAGAACCCTTTCTACATAAACATTATCATTGCACCAAACTTATTTTAAATATAAAAACCGCGTAATAATCTACCATTAAGTCAAAACGTTTGCATTTGACGTCTAATGTCAAATCCATTTAATAGTTTGACATTCAACCTGTCAAGTGCTTGTAACTTTTGTTAGTTAACCGTAGGTTTGACGTTTTTAAAGTATTTTCTTTTTTTTTTTGTTAAGAACTTAAATGTTAATTAATATGTTAGTATTTTAATAATTATTATTGAAGAATTTTACTATATTATATAAGCGCATAAGTGTCTTGTTTGAAGATTGACGTTTGATACAAGGTGTTATAAATATTGGGCCTTATAGCCAGTATACGAAAGAGTTACTGCCAAAGATATGCAAAGATTGAAAAACTAAAATGATACATTTTTATTTATGGAATTATTGAAAAAATATAAAAATTATTTATTAACGTCCAATGACAAAAAGTCTTTTAATTTTAAAATTTAATTTGTGTGATGGATATTTTATGAAAATTTTGATTTTTAGGGAATCTTATGTTGTTAACTTGGCAATAATTTATTCTTAGGTGTCCAAATTTTCATTAAAATCCACCGTTACACTATTTATGGAATAATTCTCCGTAGCAATAGTTTAATATTCCTATGTTATATAACATTTTTGCAATATTTTACCCCAAAGATAATGTTTCTTAGATTAAATTGAATGTAATTTCTCTAATATTTTATATTTAATTTATCCTTTTGGAAATAATTATTCAGGTATGTACTTATTCGTTTTAATATACAATGAACTGGGATTTCTACCACATATATTTTTAATATATTTTGTAAAAATTAATTTGAAAATTTCGTATAGTGTTGACAGGTAATAATTAGTCCCAAAAATTTTGGATAAAATTGCTATAAAATATTTGAGAATATTACTAATATTATTATTTATTGTAAGTTGTCGTTATATGCTTGTGTAATTAATTAGTTATTAAATTATATGGTTATGATAGTTATATTGTATTATAAATATTTAAATAATACAAAATGATTGGCCTTTAAAACAAAATACGAGTGCTTAAAGGACTTCGTCCAATTATATATAATGAAAAGACTTACGACGAAATTTTAGCGTATTATTAATTATATAAATTAAACTTAATTATTTATATTGGAGTTGTCGTTTTTAAAGATAAATAAAGTCATAATTTGAATTACAAAATTTAAAAAGTATACTTACTGATTAATGTTTCATATTTTGTCATTGAAAGTTAGTATTCACTTTCAGCGAGTATTACTTAATATTAATAAAGCCTTATTTCTTACAACTTCCTGGAGTCTGAATAATATCATCCATCAGCCCGTAAACGTCCACTGTTGAATATAAGCCGTCGACGTCATCAGTGCATCTGGTGAGGTGTCGTACAATATTGCATCGCCCTTTCCGTGAGCGTTATTCGTGAACATTTTTCTCGTTCGTAAACCTTTTCATCCCGAACGATTTTCTTATTAACAGCCCGCCCATTGCCACTTCAACGTGCTAATTTTTCGGCCTATATCGGTTACACATGTTCTTCTACAGATTTCAGTACCCGATCCGAATACTCCATCATAATATAGATAGTTTGTTATTTTCTACTTATTTTAATCTCTTTTTTAACTCCTTCCTATTGTAATAACTACATGGTGTTATATACTTATATTTTAAAATGTGTGTATCTCTCATGATACATGAAAGTATTGCCATATGAATAAGTATTTTACTACCATTTGTGTTGCCACTGGTAATTTGAAAGCTACGTATAGTCTCCAACAAGGGCTCGGCCTAAATCTATATTGTCTCTTAACTATATAGAGTTAGATTCAAGCAAAGGTTTTGCAAAAAAATCTTTAAAAATAACAACTACTATGTTATATTGAAACGGCTTATAATGAAATTTGTATTAATTTATTTATATATAAAATATTATGTATGTATTATCTTGTACTTAACTAGTTTTTATATTTCGAGGTGATTGAGATTTTAAAAAGTTTTATATATAAAAATGGCGAATTGGTGGTAGATTTGTGATGTTTGAATTGCCTTAAATGATTTTTGAAACCTGCCACTTTAGTAGAAATGTAAAATTGGCCTAAATATTTCAAGTTATGTTTAAAATTTACCCTAAAACTACCATTTTAATACTATTTTACAACGAGTTTGAGCTCTATTTCGCTATTGATAGTGAATGTTGAATTAATTATCCACATGATTGCTATTTGTGCGGATTTTAAAATTTGACTCATCTGATTCCCTAGCAGTGCTTTAAGGGTCTTAAACTATATTGGGGTCCTTAGCCACATAAGGCCCAGTGGTAAAATATTTTTTGCAAGGTATACAGGGTGCCGATTTTATTAGTAGAATAACTTAAACTATGTGTAGGACGCCATAAAAAACATTAAAGTTAGTTGCAGACTCCTAGCTCTGCCCAATCCCGAGATAAAGTGATTTGTTTCTTATCAAAACAGTAGGTTTGTCACCGTACATTGACCTGTAGGTACATTTCGACCCAGCTGTGCGGCGGTGAGCGCAGCGCGAGCGGGTCTATTTGCCTACTAGTTCAGTGTCACACGCATGAGTATATGCCTACATTGAACTTTTTATAGTACAAGTGTATTGACCGCTTATCAGTATGGCAATTTAATCAAAACTTAGGTACTATTTTTTTCTACTGATTTGGATAGTGTATCATGGTCTGATACACCCCCTTCAAGGATTCTACTAATTAAATCGGCACCCTGTATATTATATATGAAAAGTTACAATTCAAAAAAGTTTTAATTAGATGTCTTGCAGGTTTGAATTAGTTTAATTCTTCTTATATATCTAAAATAGAAATAACATAGGTATAGTATATAAACGAATACCACGTATATTAGGGGCTCTCGTCAGGGCCAAGGGCCCCGCTCTTATGGCAAAAACGGTACTGACTTTAAGTGACTTCGAGAAGAAATAGAACAGAGGCAATTATATTTTATCCAGTCTCTACGCGATAGATAAAATTTATAAAAAGCAAGAAGTTACAACAATGGTCAAAGATAATGAAATTAAATAAATTCCACGCATATGAAATACAACTATGTTTACGGATTTTATCGCGTTTTATATTTGGAAGTTTAGTACACTTTTCCAGTATTCGTAGTCACGGGTGACTAGAACTTGGTGCAATTCATCGCGTTTTATTAAGTGTCATTTATCCCGATATTTCTATATCTATTAATCGTGAAAAAATAAGTCGTATATAAATGCGGATAGTTTTTTGTCATTTGATGTTTTACTATTATATTGGTAGCATAAAATATATTACAATGACGATATTATTAAAATAATAGTATCATACCATTTAATAAAATCGCCCGTGTATTTAAAATTTTACGACAAACATTTTTGAAATTATCTGCAACACAAATGAATCACATGAAATGATTTAAATGACTTCGCTACATCTAAATCGTTTGACGTTTTATTGTTATGTTGGTAGCGCTGAATTCGTTATAGTGTTGTCACTACCAAAAAAAATCATATAAATCAAAGGTAAGGTAAAATACGACGTGTGTTCGCTAATTATAAATCTGAATAAATTTGAGGCTAGATTACTGTAATGTATTGTTTTTTTTTAATTAGTAAATGAAATTGTTGCACTAATTCTAATAAAATTATATACTGTAGTAAATACTGTTTCCTTTTTGTACACAGATAACTACAGATAAAAAAAAGATTATTTGATAAATCGACATAATAAATTACTATACACCATTTATTATTTTTAAAAATTCATTTTAAAAAAATGTTTGTCTCGATGATAAATATGGAAATATTTAATAAATATGGAATAAATGAAAACGTAAGATTATCAAATAAATTTGTTAATTAATAATTTGAATTTGAAGGCGTATTGATGAGTGTTGAGGTTATGAGGTGCGAAGTGAAGAATAATGTGCTTTTAAATAATGTAATACAGGCAATGTATTAGAAACTGATAATGAAATAACTTTTACTGATATAATCAGAGTGAGTCTTTTAATATTGTAGCTAACGCTCCACTAAAATGGCTGCTTGACTTGCAGATAAAAACATGATCTATCATGTTTTATCAAAATTAAGAGCAAAGATAAGTCAGAAATATAAAATTAAGATGATTCTAAAAACAATAGCTCATATTAGTAGCCGATTGCAAAAATCAAAACCTAAGAATGCCGGCTTGAGAATCTTATTCACAACACTCGCCAAGAGAGGGCGTTATATAATTTTATTTACGAAATAAATTCAATGTATTATATATATAAAAGTTTTGCGTGTAAATAAACCATTTTACTATATAAAACGCATAAACCCACGAAGTGCCTACTAGTGTAATTCGTATATATACATAATAATAGAATTGTAAGTTTATCCTAGTTCTATATATTACCAGGTAAAACGGTTTTCCTGATAAACTAGTTTAGCCTAGGACAACCAGTATTGTATAAATTATCTAATGGTCCGGATAAAAAATATTATCTAAATTACAGATATTTCGCATTTGGTATGCTTAGATTATTTTTAAAGACATGCAAGTAACAATTTGGTTATCTAACCGCCATATCAATTAGGACAGTGTAGGTAGTTACGCAATTACCCACACTGTCCTAATTGATAGGACGGTTAGAATGGAGTTCTATTGCTAATATTTTTTCGCTCGTAAATAAGTTTTTATCGAATAATATAATGATATTATGCTTTAATTGTCCCTGGATGTCATAAAAGACGACTAAAGGGACACACCCCATACCCTAAATGACCAGTTGTTTACAATTTCTTTTACCTAAATATAATATGCATATTAAATGCATGACAAGAAAAACTCAATATAATTTTTATACCAACACTGGTCTGACCAGCATACTATAGCAGGTCATTTATTTAAATTGCACCGAGTCCAAACCCAAGAGTGGGACGTATATAGACTGAAAACAACAATTTTCTTCCTTGGGTTCAAAAACTGAAAGCAAAGAATCAGTGGCCCGCTTTATTAAGCGATAAGGAATAAAACCGAAAGATATAAGACGCCGCTCTTCCGTCGCCCCGATTGTTACAGGCGAGATGTGAGCATACCAAATCCTGTTAAAAGAAATTATAATTTTCTGCTTCTTCTGAATCTGAAAAACTGATCGATCGATCTAAAACCAATGACTTGCATTCGATTCACCCGTGATTGTTCTCAGTGTGTGTAATTTGTGTTAGTTAATTGTGTGTTTGTATAGTCACAACGAAAATACAAGGATTATTTCCTTAGTGCTGTCTTTATATAATACAAGCAAAAATACCTCGAATCATACCATTTGATTTTGGATATCTAATATTGGAATTATTCTAAGCAAAACTAGTGTATCTTGAAAATTTGTTTGATAGGTTACGTATTATGTATTGTACTATATGCTTTTGTTCGTATTTAAGTAGTTATTGTCTTTGGTTTTTTTTTAGGTTACAAGGTTGTACACACGATCATCATCTCAGCTCATACGTCCCACTGCTGGGCTCGAGCCTACTAAACAATAGTAGACTTGTACTACTATACCGCGCTGATCAGATATATTAATATAAGGTTCAATTTCGTATTTATCATCTCTTACAGATTTTTCTGCATATTATATCCCTTAGTCGTTTTTTCTATGATACCACGAGTGAAAAAGATTGTGAATTGTATTCTTACTCCGTCACCATAGAGAATAGGAGGAGTTCTATTGATTTTTTACCACCCGTAGTACCAGACGAGCAAGCAACCCATGTGCTGGTTAGCGGTAACTGCCGCTAATGATCTTTAGTAGTAATAGAACCCATCCGCTCGTCTCAAATGCTGTTCGAGGTTATGGCATAACAACATAATCTTCGGCCTATATCGGTTACACCTGTTCTTCTACAGATTTCAGTACCCGATCCGAATACTCCATCATAATATAGATAGTTTGTTATTTTCTACTTATTTTAATCTCTTTTTTAACTCCTTCCTATTGTAATAACTACATGGTGTTATATATTTATATTTTAAAATGTGTCTATCTCTCATGATACATGAAAGTATTGCCATATGAATAAGTATTTTACTACCATTTGGATTTAAATAAATTCCACGCATCACACATTTCACGTTAATTTGTTTAAATAATTATATATTCGAAGTCAAAATTTTCATTAAAATTTGACTCATGGACTCAGGTCCATATAGTTATAGTCCACTTAGTTACCACTTGCTATCGATTAAAAAAAAAAAAAAGTCCCGTGTGGTGACAGAGTAGGAATACAATGAAATACACCAATCTTTGCTCTGATTTTCGTAAAAATGTTTATATACTTTATATAAACTCTAAATAAAACCCTATACCAACGTATGACCAGCGTGGTTTAGTATTTCCTTTCTCTTGTAGAGTAGGTTCGACCCCAGGAGTGGGACGGGACGTATATGAGTTGAAATAATGATGAGATGATATTACTACCATTTGATCCTAAACTAAAAACCTATTAGACGGTGATCACTTATTTGCCAGTGCTTTTATGTTAAGCAGTATTATGTTTGTTATATGTATGATTGTATTAAGCCGTGGATTCCTACCGGCTGCGCCCCTAATTAAATATTTGTACTGTTTGTAATATTTATGTTCCAATAAATACGAGGTTTACTGTGCATTATTGTTGTTTGATTGTTTTTTTATCTAGCCTATAGAACGATGGACTTCATTTGTGATATCGTGCATTGCACCTTGGTTAAAATACCGTTCTAACATGCCATTATCGTGGCTGAGATTCCCATACATAACAATAATTTGGGAAAACATAAAGGGTTGTTATCAATGTGATTGTAATTTTTGTACGTTGATTGATTTTTTGTCCAGTCCCATCGTAATACCTAGATTATTTACTGTGTTAGTTGTAGCTTCAACAAAAATCAGCACTTTTCCTGTCGTTGTCGTAGAAATCGATTACAGGATGTTAGCAGATACTCAATACAAAAAAGGGAAAATTGAAATAAACTCTACTGAGGGTAGTATCTGGAGGACGACCGAGCAATGAGACTTGTGGGCTAAGAAAAGAGTATTTAGTTATATGTCACACATATTGTGTGGTTGAAACGTATTCGAGGCACCATAATATCAAAATAAATAAATTGGTAGGCAGCAGTTAAAATAAATATATGAGTGGTTATTTCCGGCACCATAAAGAATAAAATTTATATTTGATACTCTATCAGGTAAAAGTAATAGCAAATATTATGCTACTCCTTGTATTTTACTAATAATGCAACGCAAATGTCATAATGGAAACAGATGTACAAACTAAATTTTTTGCTGAAATGGAAGTGTCAAAATAATGAGAAAATTTTGTTGTATGAATGCATTTTTTAAATTTGATTATTATTCAAAATGGATATCAAAAAATCTTTCGAACTTCGACAATTGTGGAAACAAAAGCAGAAATCTATTGCGTCACAAATTTTTACACGGTCTTTACACGGATATCGTCCTCCACCCATATGGAAATGGAGAAGTCTTGTTACATTTACATCCTATAAATTATTTTCTATATACCGGGTGTAACAGAGAATGTAGCAGCTGGTCAGAAGGGTGGGAGGCAATGATGGTAGGAACCCATAACACAAATTTGAAGAGAAATTTTCCCTTAAAATTTGTGTTATGGGTTCCTACCATCATTAGCTACCACCTTTCTGACCAGCTGCTCCATTCTCTGTTACACTCGCTATATCAGCCTCCAAAATTTAATATAATGTTATCATTATATTTAGGAGATTGCACCGTATTCTAATTGTGTTTTTACTATTCCGACATTGCGGTACATTTGAGCAGTCATAGTCTGGAAAAGAATATATTTTATTAAGTTTTATTTTAAACCCTAAACAAATTCCATGTGAGCGGCTTTTCCTCGCTTTTTATATTAAGCATGCTTTCCATATTGTTACTCAAAGATAATTCACTCGTACACATTTTGCGGTATTAATGAAAATTGCAAATGAGCACAAAATGACATTGAAGTACCAAGTGCACTAATTGAAATATAAGTCTACTTGAAATAGACGATTGGCATCCAAAAAATATTGCAATGTATTGCAATATTTTTTGGATGCCAATCGTCTATTTGAATTAATATATATATATTAATTGCCTATTAAAAAAATAGCATAAAAAGTTTATTTTTAGTGGAACCTGGGAAAAAAAATTATAAAAGAATGCATTTGTTTACCCAAATGGTTCCAGAAAAGAATGTTACCTACCTTTTATACCGCAATTAATTAATACACTACGAGTGAACTAACTTAGTGGCGCATTCCAAATTAATAAAATTTGGAACAGCTTAATCCTGTAGGAAGCCAGGAAAAGAAACGCCCAAATGTTTCTTCAGTTCCTTTGTTATCTAAGCCTTTTTTTAATAATTCTAATGGGCGTTTCCTTTACCTTGCTTGTTACAGGAGTAAGGACGTCCACGGAGATCGTGACGAGACACTTTATCGACATGGACCACGGGATACCTCTGAACATTCATGCTAGGCCTCGTCTAGTCGGAAGAAGACCTAACGCTATTGTCAATATAGAAACTGATGTGTTCCAAGAGAAATCCTACAAGCAATATTCATCACAACATTTGAGAGATGCTCTTATTGCTGTAAAAAAAGGCTACTCCGTTTACGCTGCATCAAATAAATATGGAGTCCCGAGAAAAACCTTACGAAATTGGATGGAGAAATACGACATTAAAAGTCAATTTTCTAAAGGTAGACGTGGAGCTAGAACGCAGATTCTGGATCCATTAGACTTGATGGAAGAAACTAGGTCTGAGAAGTATGAGGATACTCTGTGAAGTGTTCCAGTCAAATTATCTTGCCAAATTTTTGGTTAGTTGTGGTGTATGGGAGGATTAGTAAATTTATCAGAATGCTTTTGACAGCTATGCCAAATGAAATATTAAACAATTGAATACAAATTGTCTAAATACATACTAAACTCAATTTCGTTAAAAAAATATGTGAAGGTAAGGAACTGTGGGAAATGATAAGCTATCATTGATATTTAACCATAGTTTCATTGAGGTAGAAATTATTTTTTATTTTATTGGGTTAGATAATATTGTCTTTATACAGCTACGGTTAAACTTATAAAAAGTAATAAAGCAAGGAATGTAATATATAAACCGTGACATTGTACAAGTATAAATTGTAAGAAGAACTTGGAAGTATTTACAATAATTAATCTGGTCACCCTAAAAATTTTATATTTGACATGTTGATAGATTAGTATTGCTAGCTACTATATTTCATTATCCCTAAATGTTTGAACAAATTCTACCGTACACCACCTGACAAGTCGTGTTAGTCTAGCTAAAAATATTCAACATTTTTTGTATCAATATATTTATTACAGCTTATCATAATATTTAATATAACATATGGCAACGCATCTATTTACAGGGAGAATATATTTAAGAGCCAAAGATAAATTAAAATTAAGGAATGTAATAGTAATTAATAATTTTAGTAAAAACAGGTTTTGTATCTTAACGCTTATGTGAAAGATTATGGAATACTGTGTTGACAAATGGCTATATGTAAGCGTGGGGGTGTAATACATAAAATAATTATTTTAACTTAATTGCCGAGATGAGGGATGTAATACCGTGAATGTTGTGTATTAAGAGATTCTGAACTGACATATGTACGTATCTATAGAAACAGAACATTATCATCATTCAACCTTTCGTCGTTCACTATTGGATGTAGGCCTCTCTCACAAATGAAGGGATAGTGCCGCACTCACCATACTTAGCAGGCAGTGTGGCATGTTCGTTCAGAACCTAACGAAAGATATGTCTAATATATGTAATATAATAAAATTGTAAGATTCAAACAGTTTGTGAAATAAATTTATTTTTGTGAAAATTATCTAAGAGATTTAAATTTAGCCATTGAGAGAATTTGAATATCTAATTATTATTGTAATTTAAAACGATGGGTTTTGTTAAAACAATTCAAGTGAATTATAGATACAGTTTACTTGATTGTAATTTTCAGCTTACAGTTCTAAATGAATTACCGTCACATAATCCTTATACTGTAGGAATATCTCTATATATCTCTTTACTCTACCGATTACCATAAAATAGTATTTGATTAATAACAACTTTGAATGAATAAAATATAATTAAAATTTGGATACAGTATCATCTCGTTTTATCTACGTCCCTATTCGAAAGTAGGAGATAAAATGACCTACTATACCTCCATGGTCAGCTGGTAAAGGGTTTTATAGCGAGGTTTTCTTCTCTTACATATATGTTATATATATATATATATATATATATATATATATATATATATATATATATATATATATATATATATATATATATATATATATATATATATATATATATATATATATATATATCCCGTCTTTAACGATTCCAACGAGCAAGATAAGGGGTAGTAAATTGTATTTTTACTGCGTCACCATATGAAAAATAATTGTATTTTTTGACTATGAAGTGACAGTGAAGTTACAATAAATCTTAAATAAATGATTTTATTAAATTACATACGAGTATATTGGTATATCACTTCTACGACTATATCAGAAGTATAAAATGTACTTAATGTTGAAAATACTTTGTCAGATTATAAGACCTAATTATTACCTACACGTGAACGCTAGTCTAACTATAAATTATAATTAATTTATATTAATCTTTATTTATGTTGAAAGCTATACAGAAAAACAAAATATTGGCTGGTGTTATATACTTATATATACCCACTTTACCATTTTAACACCAATAATTTTCGCAAATAATATGAGACATTTTTTTGTTTGTTTTTTTTTAGAAGTAATATTTCTAATGGAAGGGTTTTAAAGTTCTCATTAGCAATACATTTGTATGAAGAAAGGGGAAAAACTGTACGCGTATTCATCACACACTTTGAATTGAAAAGTGTTTACGCGATGAATCAGTGGTTTCAGTTTTTTTTTCTCGCTAACTTGAAAGTAGTGAGACGTACAATGAGGTTCTTATTGCTTCCATAATTTATATATAAATAAATGTGTAATAAACCCATCACTATGTCTACAAAATTGTTTAATACAATAATTACAAATGTTTCACTGTATATACAACTAGTTGTACTTGTACCGTATGTCTTTACGACATAACCTGTCTAGGTTTAATAATAAATTAATATGAAATTTAACGTCTCATTTTTATAAATGAAAGAGTTAAATCTCTACTAATCTTATTACCAGCCGAGTGCCAATAGCATTTATGCAATATTGTAATTCGTGATATTATTTTATTTTTCGTTTATATTAATTTTATCAACATTAAGTTGTATTTCAATCATTAAATTGTTGCTATCGAATTTTATTCGATATAAAATTAGATATTTTGAGATACGTCCCCACTGCTAGGTTCGAGCTGGCCTCATAGTAGGATGGAAAATGACCTACTATAACATCTAAATCAATATAAACAAAGTATAAAATGGAGGAATTTTTCGGTGTCCAATGATATTAGATACAATTCAAAATGTTATGTAATATCTAAGACGATATACAGGGTGCCGATTTTATTACTAGAATAACTTAAACTAGGTGTAGGAATGACGTCATAAAAACATTAAAGTTAGTTGCAGACTCCTAGCTTTGCCCAATCCTGAGATAAAGTGATTTGTTTCTTATCAAAACAGTAGGTTTGTCAGCGTACATTGACCTGTAGGTACATTCCGACCAGCTGCGCGGCGGTGAGCGCAGCGAGAGCGGGACTATTTGCCTACTAGTTCAGTGTCACATCCATGAATATATGCCTACATCGAATTTTTATAGTACAAGTGTATTGACCCGCTTATCAGTATGGCAATTTAATCAAAACTTAAGTACTATTTTTTTTTTACTGATTTGGATAGTGTATCATGGTCTGATACACCCCCTTCAAGGATTTTACAAATTAAATCGGCACCCTGTATAACATCGTCGGGGTCGTTACTGAAAACCGATATGAGCTAAATACTTTTGAATTGATGAGTGGATTCCTTACGATTAAATAGCTTGTCTCAACTGGTTGAATCACTAAACGAAACGCAAACCATCGTTCCAGCATACAGACCATCAGATTTTTATAGCCAGTTAAGTAGTTTTGAATGTCATAATGATCAATTATGTTTAATATCAAAACTCAGGGTTGGCTTTACCTATAGTGCAGAGGATGCGGTGCACCCCGGCGCCGGCTGTTAGGAGGTGCCGAGAGCCGCTCGAGAAACATAGAGTCACCACTGTAACGCTCCGCACGGAGTGGGCATACCAAACGCAGCGAGTGTCTAACCATTTATAAACGTAGTGGGTCCGTTATTTGGCAGGTTTGGGTAGGTTGCTTTGTCGCCATGCTCACTGTAACTTCATAATCCGATCGCGTTTACCTGGTTTCGTGTCAAAACAACGAGACTAAACATGCGACAACACATTCCAGCGAGGTTCGGAGTTTAGTCGAACGTGTTGTAACTATCAACCTATTCCATTTTATTCACGCATTTTGATACAAGAGGGCGCCAGGTTATTGATTGCACCCGGGCATTACATGTGCTAGAGCCGCCCCTGTCAAAAGTTATTAATGATTGTGACTAATAATACCAGAAAATATTTGAAAACTAAATTTTCAAATAAATAAAGTATAATCGAAGCAGATATTTATATAATTAAACGATTAATTATATTTTTAGGTTCCTAAATCGCCAAAGTAGTGTTAACACAGTCCAAATGTTTTAGTTAAATTATTTTAATAATATTTAATTTTTATTTGTTAATTATTTATAATTCTTGTTGATTTTTCTTTCACTGGCAACGAACGTTTTATAAAGGTAAAAATGTACTTAATTTTTATGGGAATACCAATTAATATTTTTATAATTAATTAAAATGCTAGTTTAGTCATTATAATTATTATAAATTATTCCTCATTTA
The DNA here is from genome assembly GCA_905163515.2 of Lymantria monacha. Lineage (NCBI taxonomy): Eukaryota > Metazoa > Arthropoda > Insecta > Lepidoptera > Erebidae > Lymantria > Lymantria monacha. The sequence goes on along the minus strand of LR991104.1, from coordinate 12,269,147 downwards.
TACATGAGAATAAGTAATTATTTTAAAAATTAAATATGCGCATATATTAAAAATATTATTTTGACTTTTTTTATTAAAACTTTTCTAGAACTACAATATCTATTTATCGAAAAAAATATAGAACCAACATTGAACAAATTTTTGTTTCCATAATACATTCAGAATAATAAGCTCTATATTGTTTTTATATGAATACTGAAATAAATAGTAGAATCTTAATTCCTTCTTTTTGTTTAAAAAAAAATAAGTCAAAATAATTAATCGTATTATAATGTACTTAATAATTTATAGTAATACATTTACAAGTAAGCTAAGTGCAATTAAAGGTGCAAAATATTCTTTACGCATAAGACATTTACCCCAAAACATTTGGTAAAATTTTACGTATAGCAACTTTTATAATCTATATTGTTTTCCCTTTTTTCAGAATAACTACTCTTAACGAACATACACTACCGTCCAAAAGTTTGGAAGCACACCTGTTTTCAAACAAAACAAATAAATGCCGACTAATAGCGGTAAAAATTAGCAATAATCTTAAGTTTTACAACCTTTTACGACTGTCTACACAAACACAAAAGGATTATTATCCTACATTCATCAAGTTTTATGGAATTCCTTAATATTGACGAAACACGTGTTTTATGACTTAATCCGTCGGCTACTTTATCCTATGCAATGGTGTAGTTTTATTGATAATGTTTGCTGGTTTTAACTTTTTTAGACCTTATTCAGTCGCACTTGAGCATTGGCACGTGAAAGTTGTGATATTAACATTGTCTGTATTCGAAAGATATCGGCTACTACTTTGACCGTATTTTTTCTTCTGAAAATGGCAAAACGCAAGCAAATCACGCTTGAACAGCGAAGCGCTATTTGCACTCTACGCGAGGAAGGATACAGTGAACGTCAAATCGCAGAAAGGCTCGGAATTTCTTGTAAAGGTGTCCACTATACCCTTGCTAGAAAACAAGAAACGGGGAAAAATGAAGATAGAAAGAGATCTGGTAGGCCCAAATCCACAACAAATCAAGAGGACAACTTCATTAGAGTTCTTTCTAAACGGAATCGACGCTTAACTGCACCACAGATCACTGCAGCTCTGAATGATACGCGAGAAACACCCATTTCAACAACTACTGTTAAAAGACGCTTACTGTCTGCGGGATTAAGAGGATGTGTTGCTGCTAAAAAACCCAAACTAACAAATCGACATAAGAAAAATAGACTAGAATGGGCAAAAGCGCATAAAAACTGGACTATAGAACAATGGGAAAATGTCCTTTGGAGTGACGAATCAAAATTTCAGATTTTCGGATCCAATAGACGTGTCTTTGTACGCCGGTCAAAAGAAGAGAGGGCTTCAGAGGCATGTACAGTGCCTACCATCAAACATGGTGGTGGTAATGTCATGGTTTGGGGGTGTTTTGGCAACAGTAAACCCGGCAATCTTGTGAGGATAACCGGAAAATTAAACAAGGAAGGCTATTTAAAAATTCTCCAAGATTCTGCCATACCCAGTGGACTAAGTCTCATTGGTTCTGGATTCATTTTTCAACAGGATAATGATCCTAAGCATTCGTCTAAATTGTGCCAGAACTTTTTAAACAAGAAAAAAGCTGAAAACATTTTAAACATCATGCAATGGCCATCTCAATCCCCTGATCTTTCTCCCATTGAACTTGTTTGGGATGAACTTGACAGGAGGGTGAAAAGTCGTTGTCCTACGAGCTCAGAACATTTGTGGCAGCTATTAGAGAACGAATGGAACAAATTAGATAAAGATTATTTTAAAAAATTGATTAATAGAATGCCCAGAATATGTGAGAAGATTATAAAGGAGAAAGGTGGACACTTTGATGAAGCTAAAATTTAATCTAATTTACCATTGTATATTATTTTTTTATTTTGTTTAAGTTAGTTTCTGTTTGTTCTTTATTTTTTTATCAATACATTTAAATTTAAATGACTTAGTTTGGTTTTATTCGATTTTACCTTGCTGCTTCCAAACTTTTGGACGGTAGTGTATATTCGCCAGAAATATTGAAAGTGTTATAATTGTTTATTAAAAAATGCAGATATTAATTAGCTGGCGCTTAAGTTTTTCTTACTAGTGAAATGACAACAACTTGTTCAAAAAACTATAATGTAATAATTCCATTTAATAGCAGAAAGAACTAAATATATGTATTTAAATGGAAAACGAAACCATTACAAATAAATATAAGAAAATCATTCATATTAGCTATATTTCAAGAGATAATAGGGTACATGTCTTATGAACAGGGATATTAGCAATATTATAGTCCATATATATATATATATATATAATATTATAGTCGTGAATTGTTAATGCGCATGTCCGTCATTTTGTAACTTCAAATCTTCCAACAAAGTTTTTTACCAACTGTATACCACATTAGTTACTTTTTAAGGCCTATATATAAAATAGACTAAAAACTATATCGATTTGTAAAAACAACATGATAATTATTTGTCATATTAGGCCAAGCGCCGGGTCTTTTTTTTTTGCAACGTACGGGACCTGGTATTTTTTTTTGGGAATATGTTCAAGGTCGTCCCCTGAATGTAAATCCAAGTTGGCGCGGCGGGGGAGGGTTCACTTCAGCCGCCATCTTGGAAAACACGTTTTATTGAATATCTCGCGAACTGCGCATCGTACGACAAAAATTGCAGAGACCATTATTGTAGATAATAATATTTGCCATCTTTTTTATTTGAAACTTTTTTTTGTATAACGCATAGGTTTTTAATTATAGCGAATCAAACTTTTTACAATATGGTTTTTACTAAATATTTATTTAATGGTCAATGATAAATTAAAAATAATGGTAACTGAATTGTAGAGCATGAAATTACCTATAAATTTTATAAGAAACTTTTTCTCGTAGCATTTATAGTCTAAGAGCTGCAGCTTAGTAAAACTTGCACCTCGTACATTATCAGTGGCAATATTGCTCGCTGTATACGAAAACCATTTCATAACGCATAAAATGGCATAAAGTATTCAAAAAAATGTCAATACAGCTGTGCAGCAAATCAATTAAAATTATAAATAATGGGGAGAACAACTAATAATTTGTCGATCTTTATTGTTACTTAAAACGGTATCATCATAAAAGATTGTCTATGTAGCAAAAAACAATAGTACATCCCGCAACATCGTAAGAATTGTAATAGTTATTATTTTTATTATTATGTATCTCCAATTGTTATCGAAATCACAAAAATGAAAAGAATTTTACGAATGTTACTTCAAAAAAACGGAAAAAACATTTGTTTACACAAACAAAAAGTGGCGCATTATTTTACGGTGCGAGTCTTATTTTTTTCGATGTCGAGGGAAGACACTCATCGTCTTGTGGATCTATCTCTTCTGCCTCCGCCATATCCGAAGGAGACGAATCAAAGGTTGGGTCTTCGGTTGGGATGGCATCTAATATGTCTGGCACGTTGTCGCATGTTTGGCCGCTGCAATTGGAGCAAATAATCGAACATTTGAGAACAGCTTTTCGGTATCCGCAGGCAGCTCCGCAATTTTTGGTGCATTTGCACGATATTATTTGCAACAAACTCGACGGTGCAGGAGCCATAGCAGTTCGAATTGGTTCAAGCCCTTGTGCAGTTCGCTTCCAACCCCATTTTTCAGCGTCGTGATAAAATCCAAGCCAAGTTTGAACCTGGTGGTACACTCTGAAAGAATGGTAGCGTGCCGTATCTTGTGTTGGAGATAGAAGTGATAAATTCAACCTTGTCTTACTCGCCAATTTCCCGAAGCATCTGTAGCGAAGCGAGTTAATAGAGACTTCCGATTTTGTAAAACGGTTGGGATTTATACCTGAATACTGTTGGAATGTTAAGAGGGAACTACAACTTATAGGGACATAATTGAATATACAGCATTATAATCTCATTTACAGCGTTATAGCTCTTAAACTATAAATGCTACGAGAAAAAGTTTCGTATAAAATTTATAGGTAATTTTATGCTCTACAATTCAGTTACCATTATTTTTAATTTATCATTGACCATTAAATAAATATTTAGTAAAAACCATATTGTAAAAAGTTTGATTCGCTATAATTAAAAACCTACGTGTTATACAAAAAAAAGTTTCAAGTAAAAAAGATGGCAAATATTATTATCTACAATAATAATCTCTACAATTTTTGTCGTACGATGTGCGGTTCGCGAGATATTCAATAAAACGTGTTTTCCAAGATGGCGGCTGAAGTGAACCAGCCCCCGCCGCGCCAACTTGGATTTACATTCAGGGGACGACCTTGAACATATTCAAAAAAAAAATACCAGGTCCCGTACGTTGCATTACAAACCTACTTTTTTTGCTACGGCGCTTGGGGTATATTGAGTTAGTTACATGCATTACAATTTTATTAATTAGAGAGAGAGAGAGAGCGCAATACGTACATTGTGACATCAGCGTTAGCGCTAAGCAAACATTGTGCGGGAAAAGGATAAAATATATCCTCATCTAATAACTTCAGAAGCTTGTAACTGTCTATATTTATAACAATACACAAAATATACTTGTATCAATTAAATATTTTGATAGTAGATACCCAATTTAATAAAGGTTGACATTATTTTGACGTCAATAACAATTGATTATAGCGCATTAGCGACTTACGAGACTTATGTATATATCGTAATATAATGAGTATGTAATCGAAGCGTTTACGGGTGAATGTTATACAGATAATAATAATAATAAATAATGATGAGTTTTGTCGTGTATTTTGTTATTTTCATTTATTTCAATATTTTTAACGTTTTGATGCCTAACTATCTATGTTTGTCATTTTAATAAAGAAATAAATCTGGTGGGTATGTAATTCTACTACGCAAATTTTATGCGTGGTTAAAAGTTTGCATAGAAAGAGCCTAAGCGACTGTTTTATCGCTTATCAACGTGTATACATCACTCACTGGAGTGAAAAAAGTGAATAATACGTGTACGTGCCCAATATAGCGGACGTCTAAGCTATATTGCCCGCAAACTTGAATATAGATACGCTCTCCTTACTTCCATAATCTATATCTATAAAAGAGGATGTTTGAATATATGACATCACTAAACTCAAAAACTATTTGACCGATCATTATGAAAATTGGTATGTATATGTATTTTTTTTTACGAAGAAGGTTTATATGCTATCCCCATTGATGTAATTGGCCACCAGGTGGAGCAGCGATATATCGACTTCTACAAACAAACCAACTGGCTGGGTTTATATGAGCATTTATATAGCATTATATAAATATATGAATGATAAATATTGCTCTATGCTATACAAAAAAATCACTCTATTGTGTCTCTTTACGACCCACCCTGTCTACTCTATTTTAATTGTAATTATATACATCTTTACGAACACCTATTGCCAATTACCATCAATTAGTCTTCCTGCCACTAAATGTAATAAAACGAATGGGTGGCACCGATCCATAACCGACTTACTATACTCATTTATCACAAAAAAAAAATAGAGGCTATCCACAAATTCGGTAGAATTTGGCGCCATTTTCTTTTTTAATTAAAATACATTGAATTATACGTTAGGTACATTTTTATAGGCTATTACTCAGAATAGCAGTAATTGCAAGAGAAGGAAAACGCGAAACAAAACCCTATACCAACACGTCTGACCAGCGCGGTATAGTAGGTTGGTTTGCCTCCCATTAGGGAGGAGGCCCGAGACCAACAGTGGGACATATATGGGCTGTGATGATGATGATGATTACTCAGAATGATATTGAAGCGAATGAAAAAAAATGGACACAAAAAGTTTTTTTTTTGGGTGTTATGGTGATCACATACTCGTACATCATCGGCACATACAGACGTGCACCGAAATATTTTTTTCAAAATGTCTCTTTTATAGGTACCTACTATTTAAAAAAATAGTGATTTTTAATGTATCATAAGAAAGTGTTACTGTTGATATTTGTCAACTCATTTATTACTCAAAGTGTAAAAAAAGATCGGATTAAAAGCAATTGTTTGAAATAATTGCTTGACCTTGAGAGAGTAAGAGTAAAGCACTACTTAAACGCTTTGCATTATGAACCGTGCAAGATTATCAGAGACTTCAAATGCGGGGACTAAGCGACCGAATATAGAAGCCAAGCGAGAGCGGGTCGCTGGTCATTAAACACCTTTTGGCTATTTTAAAATTAATCTTTTCGTGCATCCATCAATCAGCCTATTCGTATCCAATATTATACTTATTGATCAGACATCACATTCCGTGTAGTGACTGTGTTATAACACAATCTATCTTGTCCATGGATGTCGTAAAAGACGACTGATATAATATGCGTATAACATCTATGAGAGTGAGGGAAAGCCGGCAATAAAACCGCATAGCAATACGTTTGACCCATGGGTGTCGTAAAAGACGACTGATATAAATTATACATACATACCACCACGCAATGTCCCTTGCAGGGTAGGCAGAGACAACAGAGTGCCAGAGAACTCTATCCTTGCATACTTCACTCGCTTCCTCAACATTCATAATTCTCTTCATACACGCTCGCCGGTTTCGGAGACTCTTGACTCCACCTTTCTTCAGTACATAACCGATCTGTTCTAGGTAGGTTAGTCTCGGTCTCCCCCGGTACCTACATCCTTTCACTTTCGCATTGTATATCTTCTTAACCAGGCGTTCGTTCGGCATTCTTTCCACATGTCCGAACCATCGGAGCATTCCCTTTCGCATCTTTACACCAATACTCTCTTTCATACCTACTCGCTTTCTAACGTCAATGAATGCGATCGATCAGCCTAACTCCACAGATTTTCCGTAGAGATCGCATTTCGACCGCAATAATTTTACTTTCATACTCTTCCCTTCCACTCCTGAAACCTCCTTGTGTCTCACACAGTAAACCATCAAACACCATCCTCATTCTCCTTTCAATAATTTAATATGCGTATAACATCTATGTAAGTGAAGAAAAACTGGCAATAAAACTCCATAGCGATGCGTTTGACCAGCGTGGCATGATAGGTTAATTGGGTCAATGTCTTCTCGAAGGAGGCTTATGGCATAATCGATATGAACGCCAGACACTTTGATATCAGCAGTTAATTTTATAAATTTTTCAGGTGGGTACTATTGGTAAGGAAAAATATTGCCTGATCTTTATTTTTTCTACTTTCACGTAAAATTAAGAGAACATACAAACTAAGTGACGTGTTCAAGAAGGGAGAGAGTCTTCATAAATAATACGCCTGATCACAAGGGCAAGGAGATCGAGGTTACGTTACTTAGTCGAAGAATTTATTTATCATCAAGTACAATTCGCTTAGCGTTAGCGCTTTTTAAATTTGGAGGTGGCAATATTAACGCATATAGCTGATTTAAAACTTATTTCATTGCAATCTATATTCTATATATATATATATATATATATATATATATATATATATATATATATATATATATATATATATATATATATATATATATATATATATATATATATATATATATACATATAAGAGATTTCCACATATATATTGACTCATCACGATTTCTCTGGAACCATAAGTCCTACAGACTTTAAATTTAGTAGGAATGTTCCTTTTGCTAGGTAGAGGTCAGCTAAGAACGGATTTTACGAAATTCCCCCCTTAAGGGGATTTGCAGGGCTGTTAACCTGAAAAAATCAAATATGCTCCTACAGACTTGAAATTTTGGATGAACATTGTCTTTAATGTCTAGCAAAGCGGGCAGGTAACAGCTAGTTATAGATATACACATACTTTTGGATTCACGTCAATAAAAATAAATTTAAGGCTAATTAATTCTTTAACTTTCTGTTTGAAATAAATATTATATTTATTAAGAGCTACTTGAAAACTACAGGAGTTTGGCGTACACTACGGATTATCAACGATGTGAGTGAGGGTAAAATATTACGTTCCTTAATGAATAGGAAAGGTAGAAAAAAATAATAAATTTACGAATAGTCTTTCTGGTGATTGTTCGTTTTTTTTTATGTGTGACTTAGATGTTAGCCACAGATGGCTTTGCAATTTTACCCGGACTATGGGTGAGCGCTGAGTGCTCTCAACCCGACGCGACCGTTCATACGAAATCTTTTTTTTTTATATATATTATGGCTAGGACTAGCCATAATATATAAAAAAAAAGATTTCGTATGAACAGTAAATAAATAGGTTTCGTAAAGACTTTTGGCGGGAATCTAAAACGTCATCTGGTGCTCTTGTATTATATTCGATATCTTAGTGTTTTAACGTGTTATATTAGATAATTTTGATGGCATTTTATGTAATGTGATGTGACGGAACTGGTAAGATGTAGTGAATATCATATAAAAGTGTTTTACAACGTTTTCGTTTTCCATCAAAATTCCCACAAGATACCATTAACAATGTGGCCATAACACTGTTAATGGCGACAATTTGACTTACTGACAGACAATGACTAACCTGAAGAGACTAAGAACGTGAAGATAATTATAACTCGACACTGGCAACAATGGCTCGTATAAGTAGCTGATTGCCAATATATAAAAAGAAGAAGAAGAAGGTTTCGTAAAAGTTGACTTAAAGCTTCAAATAGACCTGGGCTTCATACATCTGATAATGTCTGATCAACAATTACATTCACATATAGTGGTGTGTGACGTCACACAGACGGTCGGACATAACTATTGTCAAAATTATTTATAATATGTATGATGTAAGAACAAATACACATTGTGACGACCACAAGCAGTGGCGCAGCGTGCCTTGGAGGGGTCCTGTATCAAAATCAGTTCGGCCCATATGAAGGGTAAAGATTTCTCACAAAAGAAACAAAAATGCTTGCACTAAAATAAAATAAATATTTATTAATTATGAGTTATTAGTTCCTCCTAGAAATTCAGCTAGCCAATCAATTTTGAAGAGATAATTCTATAGCCATGTAATGACAGTTTTTTGAAGTTATAATTCTTTTGGCGCGTTAGGGAAAAATGATGAGAGTAAATTTTTACGATACACGCACACCGTCACGAAAAACCGACACCCTGAAGTTAGCTATAGTCAACATTTTAGTTTTTTTGTGATATTTAAATAAACTTTATTTTTTTTAATTTTTTTATTATATCTAGTTAACTAGATAATGCGTTATAATAAAACTTTCTTTGTATTAAATGCTATTTATTGTTAGTGTCGTTTTTTTCTACAAACGTAGAATAAGGCGAACGATAAAATTTTTGAAAATATTTTTATCTTGTTACGCCAAAGAAGTGTAATTTCTAACGCGTGTACACACACACTTTTTTATATTATTTTCCCGGGAAACACGTCTATCTGTTAGTTCTAGAATACATGTTTTATTATTAAAAATGTTTTAAAATCAATATTAATATTTGACTAAATCTGAATTCAAATAAGAATACGTCCGATCGACAATCGGCTTTTATGCCTGATAAAAGTTCGCGAGAAAATTGAGGCCTTTGCTCTCCTATAGTTACTTGAATTCCTCATACAGTTTTAAACAATTATAGTATTAAAATCTACTTTTGCTATCAGATAGTTTTATTAGTAGTAGAGGATCACGCTGTTGATAGTTTTTTGTCTACAGCTATGGGCCGGTCAGTTCGGGGTAGTAGGTAGTAACACTTTCGCAGAAGATCGACGTCTGAGCAATGGTAATACGCTATTGCGCTTCGTTCGGTGAGCGAGAGAGCCGGAAGCCCAACTGAGTGGGTTTGGTGATTTTATTGGTAGGCAGCTGCCTAATCTATACCCTTGGTATTGCAAAGAGATCTATGGGCGGCACTGACACTTATGTACTGCTTGCTCGTTTGCCACATATTCCAATAAAAAAAAATACATACTCTATTTAATTTTTTTTTATTTACAGATTTACCAATAGCAAATGTGCAATGTCAATATGACAGTCCATCTGATACAGAAGCTGAGTGCCGCTCGGTAGTATCTGGACTTGTAACGAATGTCATGTCTGGTGCTTTGGTGACGAGACCCACAGATGACCACACATACGACACGAGGGATGAACCACCCGCATTTATCATTCAACATGTCAACGTAAATATAATTTCATTATTCTTAATATTCGTCCGTGTGTTGACGGAGTAATAATACAATACCCCCGATCCTACCCGTAGGTGATCGTAGGAGACGACTAAGGGATATAAAACGCAAATAAAATCTATGGAAGAGAAGGAAAACTTGATATAAAAACCCTTTACCAACATATCTGACTAACGTGTGGTCAATTTCCCTCCCGTTATGGAGTAGGCTCGAACCCAACAGTGGGACATATATGAGCTGAGATGATGTTTCTTAATATTTTAACGTGAAAATGATAATTTTGGCAATGTTTTGAAATTAGATTAATCATAATATTTTAACTCTTAGCTATTGAAGTGAAATTTATGAGCGAGCTTTGTAATTCTGTTCCACAAGGTCTTTTTACGAATAGTTTTTAAGTGATGGCTATATATATTATAAAAGGCCAATAGAGGATACCTAAAGATAGTCCTTAGACTGCGCCCCGGACACATTCCATCAAACAAGTTCGCATTTTTAGTGAAAAAAGTCCCATCTCCAAACTGTAACGACTGCGGAACTGTTGAGGATGTTCAGCATGTTCTGATGGAATGTGTTCGAAATGAAAGTTATAGGAAGACATGTTTCGAAACGATTAGATCCAGTGATATTGGCCTTCTTAATAATTTATTATCAGATCCTACATCTGAAAAGATGAAAGTATTAGTTAAGTTAGTAGAGTTAGGAATAAGATAATGTTAGTTGCTTCATATATGTATTATTAAATTGTATTGTACTTACTTGTATTTATTACAATTGAAGCAATCAATAGGTATAGCAATCACTTAAAATTATTTTCTTGCAAACTTGACAATAGTGTAAATATATTCTTCTTCATCTTCTTCAGATATTATGTCTATACAAAAGTGTTTGATGTACATAATTACATATGTTTCACCGTACATACAATAAATTACACTTGTATCGTATATCCTTACATACACATAATAATACATATACAGTAATACCCCGCTTTACGCGAGGGCTACGTTCCGTAAAAAACTGCGTTAAGTGAAATTCGCGTATATTGGAATTTATGATTTAATAAAAAAAAATATATAAATCATTTGAATCAATCACTTTAATTACAAAAACACTTTATGCAGTACATATAACATGTTTTTTTTTACGAAAAAATACATCTATTGTCTTTTGGATAGCGTTGCTTTTACTTTTTTGTATAATACATTCATAACACCCAACACTGTTTTTAATTATTTGACACACGGTCAAAACGCGGTCATCATCACTGTCTATGCTCTGCAATATGTCTAAACCGGAATACATTTTTGAAAGAGCATTTTGTATTCCGCTTGAAGATATAAAACTTTCTCTTCTTTTTCTTGCACATCGTTAATGGGATTATTCTGTAATTCGACCAGATCTTCATTGCTGAGAGGTTCGTCGTGCGTTGCTACAAATTCTTCGAAATCCTTTACCGCGACATCTTCAAGTTCATCATGACTACGTTACGTACATACATATTTATTCTTACCTATGAATGTATATAACGTAGTCATAGACTGAAGTCGCGTAATTCGAGGCATTTAAACGCGAAATTTGAAATTCGCGTAAAAGCGAAACCGCGCATAACGGGGTCGCGTAAAGCGAGGTATTACTGTATACATAATCTTTTCATTATTCGTGGCAATCTTCAAAATTCACTGAGTACCACGAGAATAAGCGTCAATTTTTTTCTTAGTTATTTTTAACAGTTATGAATAATTAAAATTGTTTTAATCTTTTTAATTTGTTTGTTCATAGGCGTTACAGGTACAGACCTCACCGCAAAGGTATGAGCCCCGGATCGCGCCGAAAATCATGACCATAGGACCGGGGTCCGCTTCGTCCGTGAACGTTATACATGTAGGGGACAGACCGCAAGTGAGTCATTTTCTATTACTTTTTTGATGTGAATCTTCTAATGCTTTGAAAATCTTATCTACAGGCTTTTTTTGTATCGAAAGGTTCGCGAGAAGAATAGCTAAAACGGCAGTTAAATCACTTATTTTTGTGTTTTCGTCATATTTTCTCGCTTTCAAAATAAATTAATATTAAATAATCTATGCTATACAAAAGAGACTGATTGATTTTTGAAGTGAAATCTTCTTGATTTTTGAAGTGAAATCTTCTTGATTTTTGAAGTGAAATCTTCTTGATTTTTGAAGTGAAATCTTCTTTGGCGGCGTAGTGCACTTTTTTTTTAATTGCAAGCACCATACCTGATGGTACGTGTTACTGCCGGCTATAGACCTTTGCAATACCAAGGATACGGCTAATCCGTTGCCAAACAACCAAAACCTGTAGTCTGTGACATCTTTCTCTCTCTCTTTGTGTAGTGAAGGAATATAATATGCTTTTTAAATATACATACAAGTGAAGAAAACCTTGAAAATTTGCTTTCTACCTAATTCTATATCTACAAAGACGTTTGATAAGCGTGATATACCTAGTATTCTATATTCGTTTGTATAATTAGAGAAGCTTGAGCCTAACGGTATAAAATTATAGAGCCTAGCGTTAGTTAAAAATAAATAAGTATATTGGCTGAGATGAGTATGATGATATAATGATTCCGTCTTTCAACGGAAAGATGCAAGGGATATGGCGTGATGATATGTATGTATATAAATACATACATATCATCACGCCATATCCCTTGCAGGGTAGGCAGAGAGAACAGAGTGCCAGAGAACTTTATCCTTGCATACTTCACTCGCTTCCTCAACATTCATAATTCTCTTCATACACGCTCGCCGGTTTCGGAGACTCTTGACTCCACCTTCCTTCAGTACATGACCGAACTGGTCTAGGTAGGTTAGTCTCGGTCTCCCCCAGTACCTACATCCTTCCACTTTCGCATTGTATATCTTCTTAACCAGACGTTCGTTCGGCATTCTTTCCACATGTCCGAACCATCGGAGATCCATTCCCTTTCGCATCTTTACACCGATACTCTCTTTCATACCTACTCGCTCTCTTACGTCGTCGTTACGAATGCGATCGATCAGCCTAACTCCACAGATTTTCCGTAGAGATCGCATTGCGACCGCATTAATTTTACTTTCATACCTACTCTTTTCTGCATACCCAACTCTCGCTTCCATACAGTAATGTTGCTTGTAATCTCGTTAACACATCTTCGAAAACTTCTTTAGAGCTAAGCTCTTCTGATTCCTTAGAATTAGGTTCATCATTCTGAAATAATAAATGATATTTCATTAATATTTTTAATGATTTTCTCCAGTCATTTAAGCAGTATTGTGTACGATTCGTCATATCAGCTCACATATGTCGCACTGTTGGGCTCGAGCCTCCTCCAAAATGGTAGGGAAATTAACCTACTATACCACGCTGGTCAGACGTGTTGGTACGTGGGTTTGGTTTCGAGTTTTCCTTCTCTCGCATAGATGGTATATGCGTTTTACGTTCCTTCCACGGGGTGGTGAACTGTATTCTTACTCCGTCGCCACACGGATAACTGTACGATTTGTGTGATGATTGTACTATTTGTGTGATGATTGTACTATTTGTGTGATGATTGTACTAGTTGTGTGTAGATTGTACTAGCTGTGTGATTTTTGTACTATTTGTGTGATGTTTGTACGATTTGTGTGAATCATCACAAATCAATCGTACAATCATGTACTATTTGTGTGATGTTTGTACGATTTGTGTGATGATTGTACGATTTGTGTGATGTTTGTACTATTTGTGTGATGTTGGTACGATTTGTGTGATATTTGTACCATTTGTGTTATGGTTGTACCATTTGTGTGATGATTGTACTATTTGTGTGATGTTTGTACGATTTGTGTGATGATTGTACTATTTGTGCGATGATTGGACTATTTGTGTGATGTTTGTACGATTTGTGCGAATCATCACAAATCAATCGTACGATCATGTACTATTTGTGTGATGTTTGTACGATATGTGTGATGATTGTACTATTTGTGTGATAATTGTACTATTTGTGTTATGATTGTACTATTTGTGTGATGATTGTACTATTTGTGTGAATCATCACAAATCAATCGTACAATCACCTACTATTTGTGTGATGTTTGTACGATTTGTGTGATGATTGTACGATTTGTGTGATGTTTGTACTATTTGTGTGATGTTTGTACTATTTGTGTTATGATTGTACTATTTGTGCGATGATTGTACTATTTGTGTGATGTTTGTACGATTTGTGTGATGATTATACGATTGCTGGAATCAATCCTAATACACAATAGAAGGAAAATTGATCTACTACGCACAAATGTTTTATTTAACGTTTATCTTTATTTGCAGTGATGTTATCGACTTGTATCCCTTAAGTCGTCTCTTACGACGTCTCTTAAAAGAGGGGGTGGTGAATTGTATTCTTACTCCGTCACCACACGGATATATATTTTTGTCGTAAAAGACAAACAAACTTTGTCATATATCATCATCATTCTCCTTCTCTTATCCCAATTACATGGGGTCGATACAATATGTACATATTGTAAAAGTTATTGGCAATAATTTTATGATCGGCCGCCTGCCAGACGTCAACCGTCCTTGGGAATGTAATTGTTAACCAAACGTCATTAGATGGAGTTGGTCCAGGTCGTTATAAGGCTCTTATTCCTCTTTTACGACATCCACGAGCAAAGGAAGGGTTGGTAGTATTCGTAGCCGCTACCACACAGCATTGACATATATAAATGGTATATTTATGTTACGTTTTTGATGGTAGGTGGTATGTCACACACAACCCACCGAGTTCAGTATCAACAAGCGCATCAGACGCAGTGAGCAGGTACTCAGACAGGCGGCGGACTGTGTCAGCCGTGGTCTTACCTTCCAGACCGTCTCCGAACAGTTCAACATACCAATTTCGACTATACGGTGAGTTATATGGCTTATAACAATATTCATCTCTTCATACTTTCCCAAAAACATCGTGAAGGAAAACTCCAAATAAACTATTTGCAAACTAATCTAGCCAGCATGATATAGATAGGTAATTTCTTTTTATTGCTTATGGTGGCAAACGAGCAAGCAGCAAATCTGATGGTAAGTGGTCACTACCGCCCATGGACCTTTGCAATACCAAGGGTATAGCTTAGGCAGCTGCCTACCAATAAAATCCCCAAACCCACCCAGTTGGGCTTCTAGTTCTCTCGAAAGTAATTTGCCCACTCTGGACTCCCGTGCCCAACAGCGGGCCGTATTTACCGTGAGAAGAAAATGAAGATGTTTAATAAATATCATGTTAATTTTAGATTCTTCATGGCGCGAAAGGGTATTCTGCCGAGGCGCCGCCGTGGGCGATGCACGCAGGTAATTATATATCTTATACCGCACTGATAAGTGAAATCTTACTAATTGGTGGATTAACTACTAAGTCGTCTCTTAATACTCGAGGTCATGATAGAAGGTGGTGAATTGTATACTTACTTCATCACTACACGGTAATATACACCCTGACATTTATATCGTCTTACAAAACAAGTGCCATAAAAGTGTCCGATCAAAGAAACACATCTAACATATTTAATTGTTCAATAGCTGTAGTGATAAAAAAATAACAAAATAAAATAAATTAAAGTTAATATTTTGTAACAACCTGGTATAATGTTTACATTTTAAACAAAAAAAATCATACGGCATTCCGCATGATAATGATTGGCTAACGTAATTACGTTAGCCAATCATAGCTACGAAGTCCACGTGGACTGCTATTCCAAAGTGCACCTACGCCTAGCTAGTACCTACACAGTACGTAGGTTATGTCGAGTAGGTAGCCTACCGCTCGCTACATACTGTTCTCTTACTATTTTAATTAGTAATTATTTATAATAATTTTTAGTAAAAAATATTCCAGTAAATATTTTTTTAACCTTTTAATTGTACGAATGAATAGTAGATACTGGATACGTTAACTTGCTTTTGTAAGACGATATAAATGTCACAGTGTATATATGTGATGTATTCTCCAGGCCAGTAGACCGTCCAGTCCGGAGCCACCGTTCCACATGCAGCACTTCAAGCTACCAGACATGCTAGCGCTCCAGCCTGACGACGACGACAATAGCTCTAACACGTAAACAAATATAGATCTGAAACTTCTCAACAACAAGACCTGAATTTTAAGAACACTTAAAACCATTTGAGCGTCATATTTTTTAAGACAACACCCAACATTTAGGTACTAATCCTTGTATTGTGAGGGACTTTGTAAACATATAATTAACGCAGACAAATTACATATAGATTCAGAAATCATTTGCGAATTATAAAAGTGACTGTCCTGTGTGGGTATTAAACCCAAGGTATCCTTTCTTTTTTTTTTTGCGGTGGACTATAGAGGTGGTCGCGCCCCGCCAAATCGGTCCGGGGCGACGGAAGAGGCGGCGCGTGACCCCACAGACCCATCGTGTAAACACCTTTCCTCGCCATGCGAGCGGGCCACCGGTACCTGATCTCTGTCTTCGGTGGCCAACTCAGGGTATCCTGGATGGGACTACTCAGAATGCTTACATGTCCTACGTTGTTACTCACTACACTCTCTGTGTAGACAAAATTCTAATGTAATTAGTATAAACGAACTTTTAATTCCTATTTTTACCAACGACTTCTAAATTTTAGATAACAATTTACCGAAATAAATTTGATTTCGATTAATTTTATTTGATGGTTATTGATATTTAATTAATTTAAAATTCCATAACATCATCAAGGCCTTAGATTCTAGGGGAAAATAAATAACAGATATATCAACGTTAGTTATATTGCATTAGGTGGTACTTAAACTTTAGGTGCTGTTGGGAAAAATAAAGACAATGAGCGTTCTTAAAATGTTAACAGAACTAACCACGATTTTGAGTTTTGATTACACGTGTACAATATGTCTTTACGACATACTCCGTCTGGTTTCTTTTTATAAGCTTTAGAAAAAGATCTGAGAAAATTAATTTTCTTTATTTGTTATATGTAACAAATTATAAGGCAGTTAATTGAGGCATTATTATTTTGTTTATCTCATTTTCTAACTTATGATCATAAATTATAAGTGCGTTCCACTGCACGGAAGATGGCGCTTTTATAAATTTGTAGCATTAATAACGCAAAAACACGAAATATTGACAAGGATATTTTTATTTATATACAATCTATTTTGTTCAATATTATTGTTAATGTTTCTATAATAGCGTTACTTATATGTGATCAGATTATGTATTTGCACAGTAAATAATGTTATAAATTTATCTAAGTGATTTTTTTATAAGAGGGCATTGAAATTCTAATCAGCAAACTTTGTTTGATTCAAATGTTGGTGGGTAAAAGTGGTGTCATGTTGAGTTGAAGCAGTGTCTCGGTTGATTTTGAATATCTTAGATGAGTAAGACACACTCTCCTCTCGGGCATATAATTTATAAATAAATGAATGATAAACCCAGTTCTATTCTATATAAAAGTGTTTGATGAAATAATTACAAATATTTCACTGTAATACAAAGTCTTACTCCTACCGTGTGTCATTATGACATACGTAATGCTTAGTTTTTTTTTTTAATTTAATATCATTATTGGAGTACTTTTTCGTATAGTTTTACATTTATCCTAGGTATTTTGTTAATTTATTTACACTACTTATTATTTATGCATTTAATTAAAAATATATATCACAAAATATTATAAATGTCTAGTATTATAGCAAACTAAAATACCGGTATAGGTATCAACCAAATTAATGTGTAGCTATTATGTATGACAATGTGAGTGCTGACATCTAGTACGCAATAGTGACACTATTATATAATTATATTGCATACTAGATGTCACTTTAGTTGTATAAGAATAAATGTGAAAATTGTGAATATTAGAGCTTAGAATCTCAATAAAATAATACGATGTATGAATATTTGAATGTGTTACGTAACGTACGTGTTAATGTAAATGAGGCTGACGATCTCATGTATTTTAAATGTGTAATTAAAGGCGAGAGGAAATTGGCAGTCCTTGGAAGGCGGCTGCACATCGTTCCAAAAGAAAGTGAATTAAATCTTTAAATTAACTGAAATCACTGTGTTACTTATATTTTATTGGTCTCTTAAACTGAGAATATAATTATTGACAATAGATATAAAATTCTAATTAGTTATTTTTAAACATTTATCTGTTGTTTATTACAATATAAAATAGGAAAATGTTATGACGTAGGAAAGGAAAACAATATCTTTCAATTGTCTTCAAACAAAAGGCCTTTTCTTTTGTATAAACTAATATCTATCTGTATACATGGATATACATCCATGTATTAGACATAAAAAAATATATTAATGAATTTTATCGCTTATAATTTGATCATGTTTAGAAGCATCTTTAATCCTCACTTGATCATCAGAATAGTCAGAAAAAGCTCTACAAAATCAGATAAAAAGGGTTGTCGGCTGGGCTTGTTACATTTACAACTTTCTGAATTGCTCTCGACTTAGAGGAGAAGTATTCTAAATTATACAAAATTGTAAATGTATTTAACAAAATTATATTGTATTGTGGTAGGGCCACGCTGTTGACAGTTCTCTGTCTACAGCCGCGGGCCGGTCCGTTCAGGGTAGTACCACACTCTCGCAGAAGATCGACGTATGAGTAATGACAATGTGCTATTGCGCTTCGTTCGGTGAGCGAGAGAGCCGGCAGCCCAATTGGGTGGGTTTGGGGTTTATATTGGTAGGCAGCGGCCTAGCTGTACCTCTGGTATCGCAAAGGTCTATGGGCGGCAGTGACACTTACCATCAGGTGTGCTGCTTGCTCGTTTGCCACTATTAGCAATAAAAAAAAAAATTAAGTGTGACGTCATCAATATCATCCTGCTCTTATCCCAAATATTACTGGTCGAGGCAATATGTACTCTTCTTACATACATACAAACATATCATCACGCCATATCCCTTGCAGGGTAGGCAGAGAGAACAGAGTGCCAGAGAACTCTATCCTTGCATACTTCACTCGCTTCCTCAACATTCATAATTCTCTTCATACACGCTCGCCGGTTTCGGAGACTCTTGACTCAACCTTCCTTCAGTACATGACCGATCTGGTCTAGGTAGGTGAGTCTCGGTCTCCCCTGGTCCCTACATGTACTCTTCTTACATTATACATATTGCCAAAACTTTTGGCAATTGTTTTATGACCGGCCGGCTGTCACATCAACCTTTCTCGGTAATATAATTGTTAATCAAAAAGTATCAGATGGAGTTGGCCCAGGTCGCTTTAAAGCTCTTAGTCATATTTTACGACATCCACGAACAATGTAAGGATTGGTAGTATTCGTAATCGCCACATAGCAAATATTACGTGTGAGTGAATATCTATTTTTAACCAACTTCTTAAAGGGAAAGGAGATTCTCAATTCGATTAGTATGTTTTTTTTATGTATGTACACCGATTACACTGAGATTTATAATCCGATTTAAGTGATTCTTTAGTTTGATGCGATATAGCTGCCATTTGGTCCCATAAAAATTAAAGATCGTTTCACCCAGTAGTTATCATTTTATGGACCTTTTTTTATTTATAGTGTCGGAAGCGCTTATGTTAAACTACATAGCAAGCTGTCGCGACAAGTGGGATTCGCCCCGCTACTAAATTATAACGCCATATCATATAATTTTTTATTTAACCTTCATTAATTTCATTAAACTTACTGCGATAGCGTATACCTTTCGTGGGCATACTACATACATACACATAGCTACTTAAAAAAATACTAAGTGTTTAATGTATGACAATAAAAAGCAAATAAATGTTACAGTTACCTAATGTAATCTAGAAAAGTCCTACTGTAGCCTATAGAACACCTATTACAGACACTAAAAAGTAAAAACAATATATACAAAACTACGTTTAAAAAAACCGTCTTCAAAACTAGAAATTACAAAATAACTTAAAATACTATCATTTGTATGTGCTATCTATTGATAGGTTTGAAGTCGGTGCCGGTGTCGGTATCTAAAGATAGTAGTAGTGTAGAAATTTTATTACAGTAACTAAGCTGTTTATAATTTTGTTTAGGGCTTGGCACCGATTTTAAACCTATCAATAGATATCACATACAAATAATAGCATTTTAAGTTATTTTTTACTCTTTAGTTTTGAAGTCGGTTTTTTAAACGTAGTTTTTTATACGTCCTTGATTTGGGTAATATATTATACCTACGATTTGAATTATTAACGTTTTTATATTTATATAAAGTTAAAAACGTGATTTGTTTATTGTTCGCTATCTTTTGGAGGGATGTTGATTGGCCTAAAATGTTGTTATATTTAACTTATATGTGAATATATTATAATAATAGTGGTGGCCTTGAAGTAGCTATCAGTGTCCATTGTTTATATATTAATTAATAAGTATTTTGATGACAGCTTTTGAGTTACCTATATTTATTTTATTTATGATTGTACCCAAGTGTTGATTTTAAGGGATAAAGAAATATATGGAGCTGCATTTAATGTTTTAATATGACAGATTCAGATTTTTATATACAATTTACTTATATTTTATAGAAACGTAACACTATAACAGAAAAAGTAAGCTTTTTAACTGGTAAAATTAAAATCCGGCAAAATTTATCGATCTGTTTTTGATCTGTATTAAAAAAGTCGCGTATTTTGGTTGTTTATCTTGGTTCGGTAACATTTTGCGTTATTTTTAATTAGCATTTGCTGCATTAAAATTTTATTAGTTCGTGATTTTTGTAAAATCTTTTTAGTTACTATTGACAGTATTTCTTATTCTGGAGGCACATGTAAACAAGCCATAGGCTTCTTGTAGTGTATAAAGCCTTAAAGATGCAGCTGGTTATATTTAGTGCTAATGAAAACACTACACGGTGTAGATTCTATTAAACATCATTAAAATACCATTTGATGTAAAAGGATGAATTTCCGAATTGTCTCAAATTAAGTGTTTATATTTATAGCGACATCTAGTGTCGAATAGTGTTATTGTTAATTAAGATTGTAATTCATAGATGACGTTAACTCGTAATGAATTATTTTTTACAAGTTTCTGTTAGGGCTGCTATTTTTTTAAGTATTGTTTTGTGCCGAGGAACAAATTAGTTTCTCATAAATTATTTTATAGAAAGACTGCAATATGTTATGTTGGATGATTCTAGAATCGGTTGGATGAATTTGGGCAAAGTGCAATTTGTATATAAAAATTCAATGACATGTGAAAAAATGAAGGATTTGTGTTTAGGACCAATAGTGACGCATTGGTTATGAACGAATGATATACTTCGCTGTACAATTTTTACATATACATACATATTGTTTTCTATTAAGTTATAATAAAAAAGTAGGTCAAATCCCATTTATATATAAACTATGAAAGTCCAAAATTTACTCGTGAGTTTCCGTACCACGCTTGTAGACTGTTTGGCATATGATTTTATTTCAAATTTTCCTACTCTTACTATGTTATCTTAACCACTGATTTGTCGATAACCATACTTACTAACAGAAAAGAAAAGTGGGTTACTACAATGGTATTTTATTATTATTATTAATCCTATAAATTTTATTAATGACAATGTTATTTACCGGATATCTGTATACATTGTGTCGATTAATATGTTAACTTCTTAAATTTAACTAATCCGAATATGGTTTTAGAATATTTTATTTTTATTCAATTTTATTAATTGAAAATTTCGGTACGTCAGCAATATAAATTTGAGGTTAAACTGATAATCTTCATTCATTATTTTTCTTTTGTCAGTCCAGATATTTTTTAAATGATTATTGACAATACATACTTTGTATTGTGTTTGCATCGCCCACTATTAAGTATTATGGTGGTACCTAAACACAAATGCTTCGTAAAGGACGTAGTATCCTGTCAAGTGGTGGAGGTAGAAGGAGTGGAGACATTGCAGTGTAGTGCCATTTTATATTGTCGCCACCTACAAGTGTACCTAGATATACAATGTGTAATAAACATATTTTGTGTATCCGAATTTGTTTTATTTTTAATTCAATCTTTTTACTGTTGAGCCAGAGTTTCCTCCGTATAAGAGGGGATATTAGCTTGCTATCTCGCTAGGCAGAAGTCAAGTCTGTGTGAAGTGATGCACACTATTTAAAATTAACAATACAGACCGCCTAGACTGGTGGCAATTAACTACCTAGCTTTCAAAGTTTAATTTTGGAAAATGTTAGTTTATTTAAACGTTTTCGCAATCGGTGCAAGTTGATTAATATTTAATTTTGATGTTACAATTTAACGTTATCATCATATTTTTGGTTCAATAAAGATGTTTGGCGTATTATTGATATACAGTGTGCCTAATGAATTCTTACTTCATCCTGGAAATATATTTATATATAATATATTATAATTATAATTAGGGGGGCATAGTCCGGAGCGTGCTCGTCGCGTCCCCTGCCAGTCTAATTAGACTGCTAATCCGGCTCGATATGCGTACCTCAGTGCGGGTTAGGGCGTCCCCCGGAGGCGACGCGTACCGACCCGGTACGAACTTCGGCAGTTGCGGCGATGGGGACCGCCACCCATCACGCCTTGCCCAGTTAGGCGAGTCGAGGGGAGCAGAGTGCCGGGTGGGCACGTGGAATGTAAGAGGTTAAGTGGGAGGTAAGTAACACGAGCTGATATCCGTCATGGCGGACAAACAGCTAGACGTGCTCTGTGTAACAAAGACCAAGCGAAGGGGCAGCGACGCCTGCGATCTTCCTGGTGGCGGGATGGCTCTGTGGTCTGGTGTACCACAGAGCGATCGAGCCAGCATGGGGGTAGGAGTGCTGTTGTCCTCTCGCTTGGCCTCAGGTGTGAAGGATTACGGAATGTATGATCCCAGACTTCTTTGGGTCCGTATAAAACTAGGTGTCACCAAGGTAATCATGGTTGTAGCATATGGATCCTCGGTGGCATCAGATCTAGAGAAGTTTTGGGATAATGTTAGGGAAGTTCTGGATATGGCAGAAACCAGTGAACGCGTGATTGTATGCGGAGATTTGATCGGATGGGTGGGGACCAAGCGTCCCGACTATGAGGACGTACTTGGTCCATTTGGTGATAAGAGAGTGAACGACGCAGGTAGGCTCATAGCGGATGTATGCATGGAGAGAAACCTTATTGTGTCAAACACATTTTTCCAACATAAGGACATCCATATGTATACATGGAGAAGGAATGAACAGAAAAGTATAATAGATTTAATTTTGGTAGACAGTCGCCTCCGAAGCAAAATATTGGACGAGCCTACAGGGGCCCCACAGTCGATACGGACCACTATCTCGTTATTGCGAGATTTAGTGGTCTGTTTAGAAAGTGGAGGCACTGGCGAGAGCGTGTCCACTTAGGAGGGCTTGAAAGAATAAAGGTTGAAAGGTTGCAAGAAGAGTGTGTAAGAGAAAAGTATGCAGAGGGTGTCCGAGAACGGCTGACGCTGGCAAGCCAGCCGCAAACGGACATTGAAGAATGCTGGAGTGTATTGAAAGACAGTATGGTGGATACAGCGAAAGAAGTATGTGGAAGTTCAAAGAAGCATAGAAAAACAAATGGTGATGCATGGTGGGATGCGGAAGTGGTAGCTTCGGTAGAGCAAAAGAAGAAAGCGTGGCTGGACTATGTCTCTTCTTTGAATCTGAATGACAGTATGACTGAACAGAAGAAAGAAATATATCGGCAATGTAAGAATGACACCAAGGCCTTAGTGAAAGAGAAACGTGATAGAGCAAGTATGAGTGCAGAAGAAAGGCTGACTAAAAACTTCAAGAGTAACACCAAACTCTTTTGGAGGGAGGTGAAGAAGTCTCGGTGTGGTTGGTCAGCCTTCAGAATGAATAAAATAAGGTCTAAAGGTGGAGACATTCTTACACAAACATAAGACGTGTTAAGCCGATGGAGTGAATATTTTGGCGATATCTATGCGGATGCTACGGTTGACACCGGTGTCGCAAGTGGTTTAGTAGAACAACATGCGACAGCGGCGTCCTCCGGTGACATCAGTATGGATGAAGTTGAATGGGCGATAAGAAGTTTGAAAAATGGTAAGGCAGCGGGCATTGATATGGTGTCTGCCGACATGATTAAGCTTGGTGGCTCCTGTGTCTGGAAGGCGTTCCTGTTGCTCCTCAATTTATGTTGGAGCTCGGGAATGGTTCCCGGGGATTGAAATAGCGCAGTCATCATGGCTTTGTTTAAAAACAAGGGTTCACGTTATGATTGCGCAAATTACAGAGCCATAAGCTTGACCAGTTTGGCAGCAAAAGTGTATGGTAAAATTATTGAAAGGAGAATGAGGATGGTGTCCGATTGTTTACTGTGTGAGACACAAGGAGGTTTCAGGAGTGGAAGGGGATGCATGGATCAAGTGTTCTCTCTGCGTAACATTGTGGAGAAGCATCTGGCTCTAGGTCAGAGGGTTTTCTGCAGTTTTGTGGATCTGGAGAGAGCATTTGACACAGTTGTACGAAAGGAACTGTGGGACATTTTACCGGAGTATGGTATTAACGGTAAACTGCTACAGGCTGTGCAGTCCAGTTACATGAACTGTAGAGCCTGTGTGCGGCTGGATGATGGAATGTCGCCTTGGTTTGACGTCAATATCGGCGTTAAGCAGGGGTGCGTTCTGTCAGCCAGGCTGTTTGTCATATATCTGGATAAATGTCTCCAAAGGTTGAACGATATGAATGTGGGCGTCCAGATGGGCGACTCAGTGGTCACTGTTCTGCTTTATGCAGATGATGCAGTCCTGCTGGCATAGTCAGTGACTGACCTGCAGACCCTAGTCGACACAATGTCAGAAGATTGTAAGAAAAGGGGTCTACGCGTGAATGTGAACAAAACCAAAATAATGGTCTTTGAAAGAGATGAAGCCAGAACAGATGTAAGAGTAACAATAGGTAATGATGTACTAGAGGAAGTGAATGAATTTGTATATCTTGGATGTGGATTTAGCCGAGATGGAAGGTACACCACTGATATAGACCGAAGAGTGAATGCGGGAAATAGAGTGAACGGAGCGTTGGGGCAACTTCTCGGTAGCCAACACCTCAGCCAGAAGGCACGTGTAGCAATACATAACGCAGTGCTTGTCCCAACATTACTGTATGGAAGCGAGAGTTGGGTATGCAGAAAAGAGTATGAAAGTAAAATTAATGCGGTCGAAATGCGATCTCTGCGGAAAATCTGTGGAGTAAGGCTGACCGACCGCATTCGTAACGACGACGTAAGAGAGCGAGTAGGTATGAAAGAGAGTATTGGTGTAAAGATGCGAAAGGGAATGCTGCGATGGTTCGGACATGTGGAAAGAATGCCGAACGAACGTCTGGTTAAGAAGATATACAATGCGAAAGTGGAAGGATGTAGGTAACGGGGGAGACCGAGACTAACCTACCTAGACCAGATTGGTCATGTACTGAAGGAAGGTGGAGTCAAGAGTCTCCGAAACCGGCGAGCGTGTATGAAGAGAATTATGAATGTTGAAGAAGCGAGTGAAGTATGCAAAGATAGAGTTCTCTGGCACTCTGTTCTCTCTGCCTACCCTGCAAGGGATATGGCGCCACCGAGGATCCTACGGGAGCATATGCTACAACCATGAATACCTTGGTGACACCTAGTTTTATACGGACCCAATGAAGTCTGGGATCATACATTCCGTAATCCTTCACACCTGAGGCCAAGCGAGAGGACAACAGCACTCCTACCCCCATGCTGGCTCGATTGCTCTGTGGTACACCAGACCACAGAGCCATCCCGCCACCAGGAAGATCGCAGGCGTCGCTGCCCCTTCGCTTGGTCTCTGTTACACGGAGCACGTCTAGCTGTTTGTCCGCCATGACGGATATCAGCTCGTGCAACTTACCTTCCACACAACCTCTTACATTCCACGTGCCCACCCGGCACTCTGCTCTCCTCGACTCGCCTGACTGGGTAAGGCGTGATGGGTGGCGGCCCCCATCGCCGCAACTGCCGATGTTCGTACCGACGGGGGCGGATCGGTACGCGTCGCCTCCGGGGGACGCCCTAACCCGCATTGCGGTACGCATATCGAGCCGGATTAGCAGTCTAATTACACTGGCAGGGGACGCGAATGAGCACGCTCCGGACTGTGCCCCCCTTTACGATAACCACTCGCAAAAAAGCAGATTGACCAATGTATTTTTACTCCATGACCACACAGCATGGAGCCACAATGTAACCAATTGAAAACGCCTACTCCAACAGATGGCGCTGTGCTATGACAATATATTAATCAATTAGGAAGCATCATTATTATCACCTCTGCTTATACAGGGTGACTGGTAAAAGATTGTACATATTGAGAGAGGGTATTCAGTACTCGATTCTGATACCGAATATGTAAAAAAAATTGATACTTAAATTTTGAACTAATTGTCCTATAAAAATATTTATTTACGTACGGAGGTGTACGATATTGAAATTACATTAAAATAGTAATTAGCCGAGCGCGTGACCTTGACAACAGTGCTAAGTAGTGGCTCCCGCGCACATTCTGCCCCGTCCCCGAGGGATATCCCCGGGGTGAGTGTCCGTCTGTGGTCAGCTGATCAGTCAGAGCGCGTGCACCGTATCAGGTGTTTTGCATTTCCGTGTTTGTTAACCTACGCGTCTTTCAATTGACTATTTATTTGTGAAGTGTGATAGAATGACTATTTATTTGTGAAGTGTGATATTTTCACTAAGAGTGTTGGGAAATTGCATATGCTCGACCAAATGGCAGTGTACGAGGTGCAATTGATTTGTATCGAGAAATGTTGAGAAGGTGACCATCTTTTTGAGAATCCTGACACACTAATATTGTTGAGGTTTACTATCTAGTTAATTAATATTACCTTCTTATTATATTTTTATTGGTTACATGTGACCATTATCTATCGTCTCCTTCGATATGTACAGTCTTTTACCAGTCATACTGTATATCCCTTCTACACAATAGAACAATTTGTTTTCTAGGTATAGGGTTTTATTTCGAGTTTTCGTTCTCTTGGGTGCATATTTATATGATTATTATATCCCTTAGTCGTCTTTTCATCATCATCACAGCCCATAAATGTGCCAATGCTGGGCTCAGGCCTCCTCCGTGATGGGAGGACAATTAAACTACTATACCGCGCTGGTCAGACGTGTTGGTATAGGGTTTTGTTTCGAGTTTTCCTTCTCTCGCATAAATATTATATGCGTTTTATATCCCTTAGTCGTCTCGTACGATCACCCACGGGTAAGATATGGGGTGATGAATAGTATTCTTACTCCATCACCACACGGAAAAGTCGTTTTTTACTAAACTCATACACAAGACGGGGGTTGGTGATTCGTATTCTTACTCCGTAAATACACAGAATGAGGGTAAACTTCCATTAAATAAAACACCATTAAAATAATATGTAAACATTATATTTCGCTTACACTACAACGGTAAGGCATTAGAAGGCAGGACGTTTGTACTGAGTTTGCATACACGCAACAGATAATACAGAGACACTTGCTAATAAAATCTTTATAAAACATTATTTATATATGGCCACTTTATAATAAATGGTAACTATTACGCAGAATTTAATGGACTTTCAAGCTACTGATCCTACAAAAGCTACAAATATATTTCGTCTTGACCAGGAGTCGGCAACCTGCGGCTCTTTGAATGTGAAGTTGCGGCTCTTTAGTTCTACACGCAAAAAAATATTTTATAAAGACATTTAAAAATGGTTCTGAATTCATTAACGATATTAGGGACAAATTAGTGTTACCAAAAAAAAAATGTGGCTCTTTAATAACCTTAAACTTTTATAAATTCTAATTTTTGGCTCTTCCAACTCAAAGGGTGGCCGATCCCTGATCTTGACCAACCTGCCCACATACTCATTCCCCAATTACAAGTGTCTCTGTATAACTTACATATTATTAGAATATATCCATTGTTTTGCTGTTAGTATAAATAACTTTATATCAAATATTTTTTTCCAAAGCTGCTACAAATCTAACAGTACTTTTGCAAAATATTTAAAACAAAGTATAGGATTATTTTTTTAAATTGATTTATATCGCAATATATAGGTACATAATAAAATGATATAGAAAATATAAATAAATTCTTGTAATGCTAATGCCGCACCTGCGTGTATCGTCACGAAGCTTCGTGCAATGAGACGATATACGCAGATGTGACCGGTCATTATTGCCTATCGTCGCGAACATTCGGGCTTCGTGTGCGTTATCGCTTGGGTGGCGATAAGTCAAAGGGTTTAGCGCGCCAATATATCGCGCTCTGTGGTCAGACTAGCGCTTTTCATTCGATGGCAATTTTCGATGTGTTTAGACGCGTTCGAATATCTCCAGTTAATCAATAAATATAAAGTGGAGTGATGAAATGGTGTTAAATTTTTACACCATTATGAAGCGGAACCCATGAAGGGATCCAAAAAAATCATTATGTAATTATTAGTATAATATAGCTATAATAGTAAAGTAATTCGTCATCCATAGTTAAACGCATGAAAATGATTTCGGCCATCTTTAATTATTGCACGATACTTCGTGTAAAAAAAGTATAGTCGCTAATGTGACCACAGTTTTATCGCGATAACTTTTTAGTGTACAAAACGTACGAAGCTTCGCCACACATTACTTCGGGACGATATACGCAGGTGCGGCCCTAGCATAAGCGACCAATCAATTTTTATTATCTCAAGCGAAATATTAAGCTTTGATGATTAGGCCAAATAGATTAAGTACACTTACTAGTAGTACTTAACAAGGATTCATGTAAAGGACGAGCCTTTTTAATTTTTCTATAGGTCAGTATTAAATGTTCAACATTTAAAATCACACAAACTAGATTTATACGTATGATGTCTAATATCTTTTTTTTAGTATTTATTTTATTATAAACGGTTTTTGAAGTTTCTTATTATGACATAAAATAAATAAAATTTTGTTGGAATTTAAATGTAATGCAATCAATCCAACATACCTATATATAAACTTTAATTATGAAATACATAACTTTCTATAATTTATACACCGACATCTGTTGACAAGTAGCATAAAACTTAATATCACTAGTGAAGTACAGATGGCACTATTGCGATAATTAGAGCTTTTTACACTAACAGCATCGCTATCATAGAAAATTTCATTGTAATAAAAATATTTATTTGATATGTAATTAATTATTGTTTCGCATACATTAAACACTAAGAATTTAATAAAAAATAAAAGAAGTTCGTGACCGCAATAATATATCATTAGAACAAAAAGCAACGAAATAAAATCATTTACTTATAAAACTACTTAGAAACTAATGCTTTGAAAAAATATAAACTTTAAAAGAAAAGCGGATATAACTAAATCCCGAGCCTTGTTACTCGTCATTGTTACAAGAATATCTGGTCTAAAATATAGTGGAAAATGATTTGTGACAGGGCTAAAGGAAATGAAATAACAATTGCATGTTCCACTACTCTAGGATGTTAAAAGCGAGTGCTTTCTTTAATGGGGCTAATTCCATCACACATGCCTACCACTGAAATTCCATAATAGTTTCCAGATATAACAACACTGAGATTTGATTCTCAGGGAATCTCGTGGATTTAAATTTCGTGGGTGTGGGTAAAGTTCATATCGACGGGAGACAATATAAAATGTGAGAAAGTAGCTGAATTGCGTAAGTATTAACTTACACAATTCAGAATGATACCTGATCTTTATGCGAATGTTACACATTTGAAATAAAACTACTTTTACGGATTCTATCGCGGACAAGGAGGGAGGACTCATGGTCCTCCCGTGACCATGATCACTGTAAAGTGTTCGAAACATCGGGAAATCAAAAATCAAATACAAACGCGATGGAATCCGTAAAAGTATTTTTATTACACAATTCAGCTCCTTTGTCACATTTTATATTGTCTCCCGTGGATATACCCACGAAATTTAAATACATACAGCGTAATAGCTGTTGTGATTTTTAGTCGTAATAGCTGATGATGCTTGTTAGGCCAAAAAATATGGTAGATTTATAAACGAGATATGTCACGGACGTTTTAAAGCAAGCTTTAAAACGCCATTTTGCCAAACAAACTCGAGTTTTTGTATCCAGAATCTATTTGATCCTAGATTAAGATAATTTTTTCTAGTTGCTTCATATATTTAAATAGTATGAAATAAATGATTTTATTTCGTCGAACGTTTACAACAAACAGACGCAAGAACAGCTGCAGGTTTATACACAACTACCAACATTAACATCTACTTTAGTTCGTTGCATGAAGTTATATTATAAAAAAAAATTATGCGTGCGTACAAAGTATACATATCAGAAGTGAAACTTTGGCAAACTATTTTTTAAATCTCGTTTACATACATCAACAAATAGCGTCTTTCTCAGGCGTGGCGCGTTCCTCGTGTGGGTTTCATCTGTAAAAAATCTGCCCTCATGCGCGCAAAAAAGCTTCCCTTCCAAACATGATGGCGCGTAACGGAAAAATGTGACCGTAATTTTTTTTCTAACGCCAATAAAGAAGTTTCTCTTCAAAAATTACTATACAAATTACTAAAATTTGATTATTTATAAAAACTTGATGACGAGAGAAAATGCTGTATAATGTGTAAATAATGTCGGGTAGATGGCACACGTCTCTTTTAAAAGACTAAAGCATAATACGAGCTGGAAATTGAATGTCATATGACAGCTCACGTTGTTGTAAGTGGTAGCACGATTGGAACGGATTTCCAATAGGTGTGGATTCGTATCACATGTGTGACATTCATTTTTCGCTCGTAATCAAGTTTTTATAAATTTTAATATATTTAAACCCATTATCAGTCAGATAAAAGCCGAACATATTTCATCTAGCAATGAATTGCCACGTTTAAAATTTCTCACTTCAGACATGAACCTGTCAAGATTATATTAACGGCTCGCACTCTGAACTGAGTTTTATAGAATTTGAGTACAGATGTGTTAAGATACCGACCTCCCGTTGGTTTGATTCAATAATTACTTATGATGATTCAATAATAATATATATACACATATATATATATATATATATATATATATATATATATATATATATATATATATACCGTGGCATCTAATTGGCTGTTTTCCCGAAACGTATATACTCAGTTAATGATATAGAACCATAATATAGCATTTATTCAATAAAATAAAAACATAAATTCTAGACATTTGCAATCCCGGACGTTTCCTTAAAATATCATTTTTGCATAACTGTAACATGTTTTGTCTAATAATTTTGTTATACCTACGGTCGTTTGAGAGCATCGACCGTAGGTATCAACCTACGGTCAATGCTCTTACCTTGGTTACCTACTTTCTTTAATTACTTTAAAACGATGACTCCATTTTCTCAAGAATTTCTTCTTCTAATCGAGCAGAATGTCGGTGACACCTACCTCGCCGACTCTACCTCTAGCCTGAGCATGTGTGTAAGCACTCAAAACTGCCTGTGTGTTAGTAGGCGTTGTGTGGCTGATAAAATTATCGTTGTTGTCGGCACAGGCGGATTTATAATGCCACATCTGTGTAACGAATCCAAATGTTTTGGCTGAGCGTACAGGCATCTAGCCTTCGCCAAGTTGCCTCTCGCAATCGCATAAAACGAACCATGCCTAACCACTCTACGTCAGAGTACTGGTAATGACTTGTCATTTTTTCGCACTTACTACTTCGCACTTGCGTTCGGGATTTGTTATAAACATATGATATACGTCTAAGCCGTTTGGCAAAAAATTGCAAACTGACCTATTAAAACATAGACCAAGGTCGCGCGGCTCGGGTGCATCAAAAGCAAGGTGTGCGTGCGGGACATGAGCGCGCTACGAGCTACAATGCCTAAATTTTTTTTTACCTATTATTGCGATTTAATTCGAATGCTATGTCATAGGCATGTTGGGAACAATACCGTTGCATATCAGACAAGCTTAAGAACGTCTATTTATCAGACTTTTTTTTTCAATGTATCATGTTTTTAGTTATGTGGGGATATTAAGAATGTTTAACTGAGTACATACGTTTCAGGAAAACAGCCAATTAGATGCCACGGTGTGTATATATATATATATATTGTTTCAAACAGAGGTTCTTTTTCGACAGACGATGTTCTGGAAATATAACTGTCCCAATCAATCGGAGAAATGGAGGAGCTCCTCCTTACTACCTCCTCATAACCCATTGTGCTGGCCATTGGTACCGATTTATTGACTTCTGTGGTATGAAAACAAAAGGCTTCAAATAGTGCTTGATTCAAAAAGTTAGCATACAAAGACATTAGTAAGATAACCAGTGCTCCATTCTTTTAGTTTTGGCTATTTATATTGCCAATTCTATAATATAACTTCACAGAACGACTGTGTATACAACTAAGTGTAATATATACAAAATTCCCTATACATTTATGTAAATATCAAATGATTATTATTTTATTATTAATCATAATTATTATTGTATTAAGGTTGTAAGCCGATATAGTGTAATCTAAATTTATTACAATTTTACATATATCGTATTATGCGATAGATTAAAATACACTTTTATTAGTTGAATCTCATTTAAGGCGGCATTTCGAATTAACGTGATTGTCTAGGAATTTTCCAACCCAATGAGACGTACAACTTTTTCTGTTGTTTTGATCAACAACGTATTCTCACGTTGTTGATCAAAACAATTCGAATTCTAGACGAAAAAACTTGATATTAAATTATTTTGTAAATTTTTCTAAAAAAATCACAATAGCATTTGATTATAAGCTGCCACTCTGTCGTAGCGACAGTGACGCTACGGACGCAATATTCGAGAGTCCGCCTCAAATTCAAGTTTTCAAAATATAAAAAGTTTAATTTGAATACTAACACTATAAATCGAAACACATTGTACTAAATTAATAAAGATGTGCGTCATCATGTATCATAACACGATACAAGCAATATTGACGCTTAAAATTATACAAAATAAAGCATTATTTTGGTCGGACTGTGTTACGTTTAGCTAATACTAAGAGGTAGATACATACACCTTTCACGCTCGAGACGCACTGCTAGATACAGCGCCATCTAGTGTCGAGTTGGTAGTAATTTTGAAATAAGCGCCATCTGTATTATATAGTACAATCCAGCATTTGAGTTGATTTGAGATCGTGGACGGTACTTGGTTTCGTAAGAATACCAAGAGTTATTCCAACAAA
Source organism: Lymantria monacha (assembly GCA_905163515.2). Lineage (NCBI taxonomy): Eukaryota > Metazoa > Arthropoda > Insecta > Lepidoptera > Erebidae > Lymantria > Lymantria monacha. The sequence continues at coordinate 12,235,771 of LR991104.1, read as the reverse complement.
TATGTTTCAAGCGCCATATCTACCAGTATATCTCTATAAACATATAAGTACTACATACAAAATAATATTACTTAATGGGCAAGCTATCAATAAGTCAATTTTAACATATTAAATCAAAAATACACTTAATCAAAATTGAGAATATAGAATATATACAAATTGTACAACTAATAGAAAGGTACATACCCATACAACGTGATACATTTGTTAACTCTATCCCCTTTCAGTGACCATGCGTAGAATACGCCAAGATAAAACTGTGAGTACGCATAGTATTTTTGAAGAGTGAACAAGTCACGTCATATGGGCACGTTTGTTAATGTCGTACGCACATTTGCGAAAAAAACCAGCAAAATTATATTTTCTCGAGTGATTTTTAATAATAAATATACCTATATAAAATGGAACAATGACGTAATACAAAATATGACGGATAATTACTAAGCAACATATTATATAGGCCACTTCAAAATCAGTTTGGGAACTTAGAAGTATCAGGCCCTCGTTCACAGATGGCGTTTTCATCTTATGAATTTACGGACAAATCAGAGATGATGCTAATTTTCATAATTATTCTTTAAAAATTATGTTATTGTTCTGATATTGTTATTAAAAATATGAATAGGGCGATTACTGGTTCAACGCCATCTATTAAGTTTTAATAAAACATGTTATGGGGTTGAAGCCGCTAGATGGTTCTATTTTTAATTAAGGAGTTGTATTATATGATTACTGTCGGTAAAACAGTACTTTAGTAAAAATGGATGGCATATGTCATGAAACTCGTAGGGCAAGACTAATTTGCTAATCTGTGTAGGAAAATCGAAAACATATTTCTAAATATTTTGCCATTAACTAATAAGGGTGGGTAAGACAAGGCACGACTTGACATGTTTTATTATTGTGAAGACAATACAAATTAGCATTGAATATTTTGAAGTTGGGGCATTTGGTGTCGTCTTATTCGTGTGTTAGTTTATAAAAAAGAAAGGAATTTCATAAAAATACAGTACCTTATTGGTTTCAGAAACCTGTTTTGACCAAATTATATTTGCCTTAGTGCCTCAATTGATGTGGCAAACCAATTGTTTTAACTTTGGGGGGGGCATCTGTATTATTCGGATGTCAGTCAAATTGATGATCCAAATGGACGAATGATTTATCATTAGTTTATGAAAGATGATTGGGCATCCTTACTGGTTCATGGCAAAAGTAACTAGACTGTTTAAAAATAGTTTTTTTAAATGTATTCCGTCAGAATTTTCTTTTTAATTTTTTTCTGTCATTGTACTCGAGGTGTATTTTTTTTTAGATTATCATCATTAATATATCACTCATTGACCAGTATATTAACTATGGTGAGATTTTAAAACTACGTCAGCTTATAACACGAAAAAAAATCTTAAACGACTAAAAATCGAAAATCATATAACGATAAAAAAATCGTAAATAATTTGTTATAAAACTTTGTGATATAAAGATATCAACTTCGCAATAATACATTATAAAATATCAATTCAATGCAAACACAAGTTTGATAATTTTGCGACTGCGATTTTTTGTCGCACCATATAATCAACAGCGTGAAAATATCGTACGATAACTATTTTTTTTTATTGAGATCAATAAATATGTAATGTACTTAATAACTTGTGAATGGAGGACCGTTTAAACCCTTTTTTTAAAAAACAGAGTACATGCTTGGACAAATATTTCAGTAATGGATCCAAGCAGAGCAGATGTTCGATTGGATTCAGAGATTTTTCCAACGAACAGAAAAATTAAAAAAAAATAAAGATTACAACGTAGGTACACCCACGTTAATAAAGAAATGGCGTTTACCATCGAATTTTACACTAGATCAGCGTGATATTCTAATTCCAGAATTGGCAGCAATTATAAGAAAAGATCTTAGCAAATATAGTGGCATACACACATTGAAAAAAAAAACCGATTTTTTCGTGCGACAAAAAAAAATCGCATAAAGAGACCGAATCACAATCAAAAAAATATAAATATTTACAATTACGTGAGTATTATCCTATATATAACTAAAAAAAAATTAACTATGGCAACACAAAAAAGCTTAGAAAATTAAAGTGGACAACACAAGTTATATACATTTTTATATACTTTTTTAAAATAAATGTACACTATACCTTTAACAAAAAAAAAATCTAAGTTAGCAGACAGAGTTTTTATATAACAAATAAGAGACTATAAAACTTGGAATAATTAAATCATCAAAAGACTAAAAAATAATTTAAATAAAAACCCCTTTTTAAGGGTGATGATGAGAACTTATAAGCTAATCATATAACTTGTGTCCCACATTTCAATGGTAGTTTCATCACTCCATTTACATCCGTCCGTCTTAAATCCCACTGCTGGGCTCGTACCTCCTACATAATAAGAGGGAAATTATATTACTATACCACGCTAGCCAGACGGGTTGGTTTTTATTTCGAGATTTCCTTCTCTTGCATAGATGTTATATGCTGCTTAGAATTTAATATGTTTCATTTATTTATTTATTATCATATACATATACACACTAAAATATTTTAATATGTCCAAATAAAATAAATGTTCAACAAAGTACTTGTTTAAGAGAGGTATCAGGTATATAACAAATATTGAGAGGACCTTAAGTTTGACCTTAATAAGCTTAAACCTCGAATGGACGAGAAGCCAATACAATTGTATTTGTTAAACGATGGGCGGTCTGGGAGACCGGTGGGGAAAAAAAAACCTACTCAAAAGAAATTCGAGGTCCAAAAGTCGGACTGTACATTTGAAGTTTTGTCCTTTTTAATTAAGAGTTAATTACTTGAATTTAAGTTATAGCTAAGTTTAAAAGCGACGAGGGTTCTTACACAAAAGTATATCCTACCACCGATAGGCAAGAAAAGCGTGATGAGATGTTGAATTTCTCACCACACAATTCTCCTATTCGACACTCGATCACAAGTTAACTACTAGAGCAGCCATCACTCTATTCAAAAACGCGAATAAAGTAATATTCCATAAAATTACTTATTATTTTATTTGGACAATTAAATTTCTAATTAAATCTAATTATCTAAGAGACATTAACATACAGATAATTCTTCGTAAAAATATATATAGATGGATGAACATAAAGGATAAAAAACATTGTTTAAATCTTACCACAAACTCTAACCTATCCCGGCGAACCACATGCCTTATAATTAAGATGCAAGAATTTTTTGTTCTAAATTAAGAATTTTCTGTGCCTTTTAAATGGAATTATCATCATTCTCTTACTTACATCCCAATTACTAGTAGTCATAGAAATACGTACAAGTACATATTGCAATTGCATTTTCCGTGTGGTGACGGAGTAAGAATACTATTCACCACCCCATATCTTACCCGTGGGTGATTGTACGAGACGACTAAGGGATATAAAACGCATATAACATCTATGCGAGAGAAGGAAAACTCGAAACAAAACCCTATACCAACACGTCTGATCAGCGCGGTGTAGTAGGTTAATTTCCCTACCATTACGGAGGGGGCCCGAGCCCAACAGTGGGATATTTATGGGCTGTGATGATGATGACATACATGGGCGTACCCAGGTATTGGGTTGGTCCGCTGCCGCCCCCTAGAAGATAGAATAAACGTCAATTTTCCTGGCAAGTGTTCAATATACCCGATCGACCATCATGACCATCATATGAGCTGCCCCCTCCTATTTGAAATCCTGGGTACGCCCTTGATGACATATTGCAAAAGTTATTACAAGTTTCATGACCGATCGCCTCTCTGACGTCACACATCACTTGTGAATGTAATTGTTGACCAAAAGGCATGAGGTAGGATTGGCCCAGATCAATATAAAGCTCTTAGTCGTTTTTTACGACATCCACGAGCCAATTAAGAGTTGGTAGTATTCGTAACCGCTACCACAAAGCTAAACCGGTATAATAATATTATATCACACAATTAAGTGGAATACGTGTAAGATAGGGAGTTGTGATTTATAGATCTTGGTGTGGTCATGCTCACTAAAAAGGTCTCTGCCTGCGGTAGCTACGTGAGCGGGTCTCTCCCTTCCCTCGAATGTGGTTGAGGGGCGTGATGGCTGCTTTAGCAGTTAACTCGTGATGGAGTGCCGCTTGTGGAATCTGGTCCAACCATTTCTGTTCTTTTTTGTTTTGTTCTTTTTTGTTTTTTTTTGTTAATGTTGTATTTAACTTTTAAAAAATAAATCTTTACTCGAAGGGCATCGCACTGGAGCTTAAATGGTCTAAACATGTATCCAATAATATTAAGAAAACATGTAATTTAAAAAAAAAAATGACGAGTTCGCTGAGTTTCTTGCCGAATTTTCTCAGTTTGTGGCAGCTTTCCGATCCGGTGGTAGATTAATTTAAAAAAAATATGTAATATTGACAATATGTAAGTGCCCTTTTAGGGCTTATGCATAATAAATGATTTGATTTGATTTGTGAATTGTATTCTTACTCCGTCACCACACGGAAAAACCGACTAAGTGATATGAATTGATACAAAATATTGAAAACTGAACATAGCCCTATACGAATCCAATCTGACCAGCGTGGTACAGTAAGTTAATTTCCCTCCCATTGTAAGGGAGTCTCGAGCCTAGCAATATCGTACATGATCTGTCAAAAAGGTTTAGAAAAATAATTAAAAAAAAGTGTGTGTGACAGCTCCGACGCGCGACTGGAGTTTACTCCTTAAGTACGATTATCAAAACAGGCGCAAAAAAAGCTCATTTGACTAAAAATAATATATATATATATATATTTTATTTACATTTATTAAAACTGTTCAGTGAAGTATTATCTCACGGCAGAAAGTGAAAGGTGCACAGAATAGGTTGCGCACCAAAAACGTAACGAGGTCATTCAATCACTAGATTTTACTTCTAATTTTTTTCTCATAAGGAGTAAACTCCAAAAAAAAAGTAATTTTCACCCACACGTTAAAGTCTCTTAGTATCAATTTTAAAAATATCTAAGGCACTATTACTGTAAAAGATTGATTTTAGAAATCGTGCATTTTCTTTTAAGAAAATAAGTGATTTAAGAATTAATAGACATCAAAACTCTACAGTGTAAAAACACGCTAAAACTAACAGCCACAAAAGGCGAAGTCTGAAGAAAACACACAAGCAAATACTACATAGTAGAGATGTTATAGAACTATTTATCCGTTTCCGAGACTATGGGACATCCGAAACCATAACCGATATGAAAGTTTGAGAGGTACACATAAGGCTGATCTATGGGGTCGTGTGCCGTTCTTTCTGTCGCTCTGGACGGGAAATTAACAAGGCGTAACCACACCATAGCCCTGCGCCAAATATTATTTTCTTTCAACCAGCTGAACTGACAGACTAAACATAAGTCTCTATGAAGTGAAACAATACAATAATCACTACAATTGCTCGTTTTCACCGACGACCCTTAAAGTTTAGGTGACACTTAAATAAATGACACGTAATATCGATATTAAAAATTTATGAAATTTTAAATTTAGATAACGCCTAAGGCGACATATTTGATACGTAACATGGACTTTATTTATTATTTATATTGGTTTAGCTGCCACCTAAAATTTAAAGGTCGTTGATGGAGCTATTAGCATTTCAATTTTGCATTTCCCTAATAATCCATTATAAACAAAACTGTCGGATAATCCTAAATAGTTTCACATCAGTAACGTCTTTAGATCCGGAAAATCCGTAACATCCCTACTATAAAATGTTGTGAATTTACACAAATTTAATAATATCTATATATTATAATTATACATTATAATAACCATCCCATTATAACAATCTTATACGTGCCAGCACGATTATACATCCTAATATATTCTATAATGTATAATTATAATAAACGATAATAATAACGAAGACAAATATTGCAGCTATAACGTTATTTTGTAATGGCTATTTAAATTATATAGCAGTTATATATAACTAGCTATTAACAGTCGTTATATTATATTAACATTACTGATGGTGTTTTACTGTTATAACGTTATTTTGGAACTGCTATTAATTTCTATAGGAGTTACATAGAATTTAGCTATATGCTACTTATAATAGTTATTTATTAACATTACAGATGCTATTTTACTGTTTAACAGTGTGATAATAACGGCTATAACGTCATTTTATTGTATTTATTTTTTTACACTAACATATCACGAATATTATTGATACATGGAAATGCTACGTTGTGATATCGCTATAGATGCTATTTAATAACGATTATAATATATTACTGTTATATTTACTTCACTTAGCAGTAGTGATGTGACTGGTTATTAACTTATATGCTATTTGTTATAATTAGAATGCGCTATCTAGCAGTTAACGACAGTGTCGTTAGCGTTCACGTCGCTATCGATAGCTGGCAAGTTATTTATAATAGAACTTATGCTTTGTATATTATTATTATTATTTGAATTAGAATCATCTCGATCAGTATCGGTAACTGTTATAACTGGCGATTCAGGGTTATTATTATTAATAGCTGAATCCGTGTCTCTATTATTATTAGATGCTGTAGCTATAGATCTATCCCTCACCGTGTTATTATTTTCGCTAATTTCGACATTATTATTATTATTATTACCAGAACCAGATGCGATAGGATTGTTATTATTTTCTCCATTCAGTTCATCATAGCATGGTGGCATTTCAACGTTTGTTCTGGCTTCTTCATCAGCTCTAGCATTCAGACCTTCCCTACTGAGATACTCTGGTGGTGGTCCAAAGAATTTGCACCTCATAGCTTCATTGTAAGGAGGTGGTCTTGTTCCATCTGATAGTACAGGGTAATTCTCAAAACTTGCACCTAAAAGTCTTATAGTTCTACCATTTAGAGTGTAAGTTTCGTGAGCAGTTGTCCTGACGTCAATTAAGTCATCAATGTTGATTTCAGCTACATTAGGAGTATCTGGTCTACGATCATTATCGTTCCTACGTCCAAACCTTGGTATGGTCAGTTGAAATCGTCCTAGTTGTAAGGTCAGCCGTTGACGATCCAAATGGTCTATGACCCGTTCGATGCTGGAGTTCCTATTTCTCATATAATCTACCGGTGTTGCCATATAGTTGAGGTCACGGGCAATATCACCAGTTTCTGGATTAGTGAAGAAGAATTCTGATGTATTCAAGTCACAATAAGTGGGGCTGCGATAGTTGTCTAAAGTTCTATTCCTAGTTGGTGAGTTGTTTAATGAGGTGGAGCGTACGTTTGTTAATTCCACGTCGCTTTGGGTCGGTACCTGCAAGAATTATTTTTATCTAGATTTTAGCACAGATTTTTGCATTATGGTCATCACATTTTAGTTGTTGTAGAGCCACATCGTTGAGAATTTTCTGTCTAAATCTGTTAAAGTTGTGGCCTAGAGCTGGTTCATCCATGGTAGTACCAGACTCTCGCAGAAAATCTACGTCTGACAATGAGCAGTGGCAGAGAACTGTTGCATTTCGTTCCGTGAACGAGAGACCCGGAAGCCCAACTTTCAAGATACTATCTGTACCTCTAGTTATCATTCACTTACCATCAGGTGTGCTGTTGCTCGTTTGTTAATATAAGGAATAAAAAAAATATTAGGTCCATATCCCACTGTGGGGTTTGAGCCACTTACACAATAGGAAAGAGATTAATCAATACAGTGTATTTTGATAGATACAGTGTTATAATTCTCCCAAAGAGTATTACGCTACCGCTTTTCCTGACCCACTAGGGAAACTAAAGCTTGGTGAGACAATTAAGTGATAAATATCTCTTACCTGTCTATATCTTGATGAGAATATAGCTGATAATCTCGCCAGACCGAAACCCGGGTTGCCCGCTTCAGTCACAGGCTCTGCGCACTCCGTAGAGCTCTCCGGTGCTTCCACAGGACATTCCGAAGTACACTGTACATTATCAAATTGTTTTTTTATTTACATCAAATGCGTGGTAGACTAATCAGTGGATTATATGATGGTGATTAGTAACTCTATCTTCCAGTCTTTTGTCCATTAGAAAACCTCAAAACTGGAAATCTTGTTAAACTTCCACTAAATAATAGTTTCGAACAGTAAATCTTGTCAATCTTCCACTAAACAGTGGTTCAAGAGTGGAGATATTGTCCAACATTTACCAAACAGAGGTTCAAGACTAGTAATGTTGTCAATCTTCCACTAAATAGTGGTTCAAGACTGGAAATCTTGTCAAACATCTACCAAATAGCCATTCAAAACATGTCGACATCATATTAAAAATTTCTTTACACAGTACTCCTCGTGTCTATAAAAACTTTTAGCTAATCAGATTCGTACCTGCAACACAGGATCCCTCACGGGTGATGCGGGCGCTCGAGCTTCAGCCTCTAACAGCCTAGACGCCTCGTAGCAAGGCGGGAAACGATGAATCTAGAATAATATATATTTATAATTATTACTAGGTAGGTTAGTCTCGGTCTCCCTCGGTACCTACATCCTTCCACTTTCGCATTGTATATCTTCTTAACCAGACGTTCGTTCGGCATTCTTTCCACATGTCCGAACCATCGGAGCATTCCCTTTCGCATCTTTACACCAATACTCTCTTTCATACCTACTCGCTCTCTCACGTCGTCGTTACGAATGCGGTCGGTCAGCCTAACTCCACAGATTTTCCGAAGAGATCGCATTTCGACCGCATTAATTTTAATTTCATACTCTTTAGACCGAGACTAACCTACCTAGACCAGATCGGTCAGGTACTGAAGGAAGGTGGAGTCAAGAGTCTCCGAAACCGGCGAGCGTGTATGAAGAGAATTATGAATGTTTAGGAAGCGAGTGAAGTATGCAGAGATAGAGTTCTCTGGCACTCTGTTCTCTCTGCCTATCCTGCAAGGGATATGGCGTCATGATATATATGTATGTATGTATGTATAATCATTACCGTAATCATCATCCAGCTCTTATCACCAATTACTTATGATCAACATAATCATATTATAAATGGTTTTGACAATAGTTGTTATGTCCGACCGTCTGTCTGACGTCACACACCACTACTTGTGAATGTAATTGTTGATAAGTGATCAGGTGTAGTTGACCCATTTCTATGTAGTTTTTAGCCGTCTTTCGCTCGTGGGTGTCGTAATGGACGACTAAGGTATAATCGACATCTATGCAAAAAATGAAAATTTCGACATAAAACTGTGGCAATACATTTTACCAGTGTGGAGGAGGCATGTATCCAGCAGTGGAATGTATTTTGTACGAGACAATGATGACTTGAAGATTAGATCATGTAGCATTTTAGCATGTATGAATAAGAATATGCTGTGTGGTGGCGGCTCCGAATACTACCAACCCTTACTTTGCTCGTAGATGTCGTAAAAGATGACTAAGAGCCTTATAACGACCTGGGCCAACTCCATCTGATGCCATTTGATCAACAATTACATTCTCAAGGAGGGTTGACGTCTGGCAGGCGGCCGGTCATAAAACTATTGTTAATAACTTTTACAATATGTACTATGAAAAAAGAGTGCATATTGTATCGACCCCAAGCAATTGGGATAAGACTAGGAGAATGATGATGGAGTAAGAATAAAATTCACCACCTGCTATCTTACCCGTGGGTGATCGTAAGAGTCGACTAAGGGATATAAAACGCATATAACATCTGTGCAAGAGAAGGAAATGTCGAGACAAAACCCTATACCAGCACATATAACCAGCGTGGTATAGTAGCTTAATTTCCCTTCCATTATGGAGGAGGCTCCAGCCCAGCAGTATATGAGCTGAGAGACTTATGTGAGCTGAGATGATGATAATGATGATAGCATATGAGATGCTGTATTTTAGATAAAAATAATTTGTTAAATCCAAAAAGAGATTAATAAAGATGAACTTTAAATGAACTTAAATAAAATTAAATTAATTATTAACTAAATTAGAAATTCCAATTCCAGTACCCTGCAAAAAATATTGCATGTCGATCTTTGAAGAGACAATCGACTAAATTCGACTTCGTAGAGCGTTGTCTCTGTCTCACATGAAGTACTAACTGTAGTTTCTGTCACGAATTATGTTTTTTTAATAATTAAAATACACAAATTATTGAATTGAACGCAACTGGACACACTCCCTTGTACAATGATTGAGAAAATCCACACACACAGTTTACAACAGAGACAACACTATACGAAGCCGAAATTAGCCAATTGCCTTTTCCTGAACATCATTACGCCATATTTATCGCCAGGTGCAGTATTAATTAAGTCATGGTAGCTTTGACTGGTGAACACCATGCAGATGGGTATGAAATGGATAATCCTAGGACAAATCCGACAGATAAATACTCAGAATTAAGAAGTCGTGGCATATTGTATTCCTAATCCATTAACATATGTATTAAAAAAAAGTTTCGGTTTAAATTTACCGAGGACATCAAAAATTAGAAACCAACTATAAACACTAAAATGTGATCTGTACATTTAAAAAAAAAAACAACTAAATTATCATGTCAATGAAAGCGGATCTGGTAAAGTACATCTGTGGAATGAACTTCCGCTAGATATAAAACGCTCTAAGACCGTATATGATATATGAATGTGGCCACATTTAAAGTAAAACTTAAAAATCATTATCTAAAATTGATCAGTTAGTATTTGCTATCTACTTTATTATATAACCTAGATTTATATTATTACTTTACTAAGCTTCACATTTATTAAGTTATCAACCGCGTTATAATATTTATTTTATATATATTTATATATGTGTATGTGTATATGTATATATATGTATATGTGTGTATGTATATATATATTGTATGTATATGTTTATTTTTATTTATATATTTTATTCATAGTTAAGCAGTACACCTACAACTACCGCTCTTTCCTTACATGTTTCCATCCAAAGGTTGCCTGGCAGAAATCGCTTTTAGCGATAAGGCCGCCCATTGTACTATCTCCGCTTAGAATTGTTATTATAAATGTATTATAACCTAGGTGTGCAATAAAGTATAAATAAATAAAATAAATAAAGTACCCTGAGGGACACCGTATATGATTACATACATTTGAGAAGTGTATAAATCTATTTCTTATATAAATAAAAATATTTCTATACGTTATATATATATCATAGGTAAAAATAAATCTACAGTGTTACAATATTAGTCCTGTATCCAAAAGGTTTTTGAGTAAAATTAAGTAATTAATAGAGTCAAATGCTAGAGTTGCGTCATAATATAAGTAAACTAACATCTCAATTAGTGTGCATTGTTAACTCAATAGCTTTAGCTAATTTTATAAACCATTTACTATCTGTTTTTTTTTATATAAAATTCCATGAAACAAACCCTACTGATAAAGTGAGGGAAATAAAACTTTAACAAGTTGATTATGTAGATTCTGTTTTTGAATAAGAATTTTCACTTGTAAAACTGTTACGTAGTTTCCCTTTCAGCTCATATAGGTCGTAATTATGAAATTCCCTCTTTTAATATAGGAATTAACCAGCTACATCATGCTGGTCAGAGGTGTGGTAGAACATTTTACTTTCAGTTTTCTCCTTTTGCATTCATGTTACCTGTGTCTGTCTTGGTTGGGGGTCCCACAGGCAAGAAAGAAGGTGATGTACTGTATTTTTCTCTAGCATCACCCTTTGAATAGTTGAAGAGCCTATAGCGTACCTGAGCGTACTGCATGGTGTAGTGTTGTCGAGTGGCTCGCTCAGCGTGCGCGTAGCTCCTGAGTGCAGCTCGCTTCATATGCATCTTGCAGATGGCAGACACCAGCAGCACCACCGCTAGCATGAATATCAGCGCACACGCTGATACACGAACACACAGGATAATACAATGTTTAACACAGTTAATATAAAACAGGTCCATATGTAGTCAGTCATTTTTGGAAAAAGACTGCCGAGTATAAATGAAATTATCTATTATGTATAAGCCTTAATTCAATTTTATATTTCGTATGAAAGTAATTACAATTTAAAACTGGATTGTAATGCGATGATCCGACAAGAAACTCAGCATACTCGTAGTACGTTGAATTACCCGATTCTTTAAAAAAAATACTGGATCAGATCTCATAAGCGGCACCCGATCACGAGTTAATTACTATAGCAGCCATCACTTCCCTAAGCCACATTAGAGGGAGGGGAGGGACTCACTGTACGTAGTTACCACAAAAAAAACGACAGCTACTCTTACTCACCAGTGACAGTGTATATTGTGGACTGTATAAACCCATAACCATCTGGTGCATGTCGGTCCTCGAACAACGGTGGGTACTCCACATCCACATAGCCTGAAACAAACATTTGATCATATTTGATGGATTACATCTGTTGAATCTATTATTGCTAATCCCTTTAGGTGCTTAAAGTTCTCCAAGAGAGTGCTGCCTGCTGGCCACGGATGGCAAGGAAGCGGTACCAGTGGCCGGCCCAATGGCGATTGGGAGGGAATACGGTGGGTTATGGGGCCACGCGCCGCTCTTCCGTCGCCCCGGACGCAACGAACGCCTTGTGTGCGGCTCATAGCCTACTCAACAAAAAAAAAGAGAATGCTGCCTATAATCACGGTGATTTTACATTTATTTGGCTATTTAGAGCTATTATTAGGTGTTTACCTTTACTATTAGGAGTAACGACAATTATTAGGTGTTTTACGGCTATTACTATGGCTATTATTAGGTATTTACGACTACTACTAGCTATTTACGACTATTATTAGGTTTTTGGGAGGGAAAATTGAACTACTACACCACACTTGTCAAACGTGTTGGTACAGGGTTTTGTCTCCGAGTTTTCCTTCTCTTGCATAGATGTTATATGTGTTTTATACTCCTTAGTCGTCTCTTACGATCACCCACAGATAAGATAGGGGTGGTGAATTGTACTCTTACTCTGTCACCGCACAGAAAATGACTATTAGTGAGTGTTAATTTTCCTTCTATTGTGAAAGAAGTGTGACCCCCAACAGAGTGACATATACAAGCTGAGAAAAAAAAAGGATTATAATGTATCATCTGATCAGCATGGTATAGTAAGTCAATATCTCTTCCCATTATGGAGGGGAGCTATATTAGAACGAAGTATATGGAGTGAGAAAACACGTATTGGACTTATTTACGCTATCTATTGGTCGTTAGCTAAACTAAATACCTTCAAGTCTCGAGTTCTGAGGATGTTCATCGCAGCACGATGGGTGCTGACAAAGAGGGCTGTTTATTCTACAGCAGGCGGACTCCGATATACAACGGCCCGTCGAACAATTCAATTTATCTGGACCTGAGGAGATTGTAATTTAATATTATTACATACTTGTGAAATTTTTTATTGGAGTGTCTTGAAATTCTAAGTCGCAACGTTTTTTTTTGTGTCACGAAAGGTTCACGAGAAAAAAAACCCTAAGTGACTGCTATATTACTTAGGTATTCACACACTTTGAAGTCATAACATGTAAAGATATAGCAGTCGCTTAGGCTCTTTTTCTCATTAACGTGACAAGAGTGAGGCTTATGTTGTTCTTGTGCACGTAATGTGTATATAAATAAATTTATATACAAACCCATATCTATGTTATAGAAAACTGTTTGATGTACATACAACTCTGCGACGACTGCACAGATGGCGTAGTGGTTAAGATACCGACCTTCCGTGCCAGTGCCGTGGGTTCAATTCCCACGCAGGACATTACTTTGTGTGATCCACAAAGTGTTGTTCTGAGTCTGGGTGTAATTTGTCTGCGTTAATTGCATGTTTGTAAAGTCCCCCGCAATACAAGGATTATTTCCTTAGTGCAGGGTGATGTGTAAAAAAAAAAAAAAAGGTACTCATCATTCTCCTACTCTTATCCCAATTACTTGGGGTCGATATAATATGTAATCTTCTTTTCATAGTACATATTGTAGAAGTTATTGGCAATAGTTTTATGACTGGCCGCATACCAGATGTCAACCCTCCTTGTGAATGTAATTGTTGACCAAACAACATCAGATGGGGTTAGCCCAGGTCGTTATAATCTATATAACTGTTAGAGATGGGCGTTTTCAGATTTTTACGCAAACCGATACAAATTCGATTTCTGATATTGAAATCGATTTAAAAAACCGATTTCAGAAATCGATTTCCAGAGCGATTGTCGGAGCGGATTTACCTTAGTCTCGATCGATATTCGATGGTTTTAGTTATTTTAGCGTAGCAAACGAAAAACGCAAACGAACAAACGCATTCAAAATATTTTTCTTTAGTTTCTTTGTTGATTGGATTTAGGTGTACGATTTTCCTTCATGCTTTATCTAGGCTTAACTAGAGTACTAGACTAGCAAAAATGTTTTGTTTTGAGTGTGATACAAAACTTTCTGGCGTATTTAAAAATCGTCATATTTACAATGATTTCATGATTATATTATATAATGTACATTTTTAGTATGGTTTTTTTCTTACCATTTTACATTTAATAGTTATTTCTTATTTATCATCAAATCGTATGTACGATACTAACATACGTTAGTATAGTATTGAATCATAAAATACCTATATAATTATATAGTTCACGAGAACACAAAAATAACATTACGCGCACACTGCACGTATCACCAAGGTCAAGTGTGGATCAAAACTCTCCAATAATTCAAAAAATCTATTTAACAAACGCAAAACTTAAACGTATTGCGTAATATTATCATGGAAGTAGTTGCATTCTGATATAGATCTTATTCCCTGTCCCGTATAATTCTGTTTCGTATCAATCTGCCATTCTTAGTTTCTTAGAAACCGCAATTCTCTCCATCTCTTTCACTGCACTAAACGATCGCTTAGTTAGAATGAAAGGAGGCGAATTTTAATGAAATTCGCTTTCTCTCATTCTGACTAAGCGATCGCTTAGCGGAGTGAAAGAGATAGTTAGTAAGTTTTCAAATATTGGTTTGGTTTGCAAAACTAGCAATAGAAAACGATTGCGCGATGATTAGATTTATTATTAGTTTGCGTTTTCGTCATTTTGTTTTGATATGTGTTGATTTAGTTTCTGCCTAAATACGTTTTCTAAAATCAGTTTGTATAGTGTTGAATATCGATACGATACGATTTCTGACTGAAATCCGATTTCAGATTCGTTTTGATATATCGGACGCATACCTAATAACTGTACATTATTTTTTTGCGTGTCTTAGTTGTTGGCCTCAGATGGCTATGACAACTTTACCCGGACTGTGGGTGAGCGCTGAGGGCTCTCAACCCGTAAACTGTACACACAACCAGTTACACTTATAAGCCTGCACGACATATCCTGTCAATTACGAAACGAAAAATGATGTCACAAGCGGGGTTCACATTCACATTTTTCGTTTCGTAATAGGGTATTTATAAATAATTAAGCATATTAAATGCTAAAAATTTCAGTAATTTGAATATCCTGTCAAGTTTTTTATTAGCTTAAATTGTTGCAAATCTTTGAAATTATGATATTCTCAGTTTGTGATCATGTTAAGAGAAGAAAAGCTCGAAAAAGAACCCTATACCAACCTGTCTTACCAGCATGGTGTATGTGGTACAATTTCCCTCCTATTGTGTAGGGGACTAGAGCCTAGTAGTGGGACATATATAAGCTGAGATGATGATCATGTTTCAAGCTGGTGTTATTGTATAATAGTAGTATCATACAAAATATAAAAATTGACTACTGTGTCTACTGTAAGTGTCCTTATGGGAGGGCTGATATTAAGACACTTAAAATTAGACGTTTTAAAAGAATTTCATATACCCAGTGACAATCGCGCCATCAAGACCAATCTAATGACGTATCATTTATCAAAATCGAATGAACCGTTGAGTAGTTACAAGCGAACATATAAACAGACATACATACGGGTAAAATACAAACCTCCTTTTTAGCTTTGTCATGGTGACAAAATAAAAATATTTTTTATTTTTTTATAAAAATGAACACCATGCACTAAGGAACTAATCCTTGTAATGTCCGTTATGACTTTACGAACATACAATTACACACACACACACACACGCACGCACGCACACACAGAATAATATATATAACATATGATACGCACAAAGTATTGTATTGTGTGGGAATCGAACGGGTTTCATTTGGCAAGGTTTTACATTGTCTTAACTACAATGCCATCTGTGCAGTCAAATGTATATATTTGTAAAGTTCCCCTTAATGTGTACCTTATACACTTATTTCCTTAGTGCAAGGTCTTTAAAAACACTCAGTACATATGAAATAAAAATGATTATTAGGTACTGACGTGAGCATACGTGGTGTGCACACATCGGTGCTGCTTCATCCTCGCCCCTCTCGCAGTCAGGTCTACCATCACACACGTATTGGGTCGCCATACACCTAACGCCGCACCAGAAAGTACCACGACCGCAGTACTTTGGACCTGAAAAGTAATTAGATCATCATTAAAATATTTTCATGCCTTTCATACATAATTATAATCCTATATTCATATATGACTAGTGTGGTTAAATTCCCTCCTATTATGTAGAAGACTCGAGATTTTTGACGGTGCGCGACCTCATGGACCCACCCTGCAATGCCTCTCTTCGGCGTGCGAGCGGGCCAACGAAATCCGATCTTTGTCTTCGGTGGCAGGAGGCTTCAGCCAAGCAGTGGGACGGGAGAGTATATGAGCCGAGATGATATTGATAGGCTATGCTCTGGTAATTTTCCACGACATGGTCGGAGTGACGACGAAATGGACGACGTAATGTAGGTCGACCCTCCTCCAATTGTTGACTGATGACAATTCAAAATTCCCAGGGGATTGGAATAGAATAGAATAGAATTCTTTATTTGCTTTAAATGAGGTACATTTATGCGTGTAGGTGATTACAAATATAAGATTAGGTACATGCCCATCTAGTCATTACAAATGACATGCAAATATAAAACATTTACTTACAAACTACTTATCAAATTAAAATTATTCAACGATTATATAAAAATGAATGCAATAATTTAAATAAACACATTAGGTATCTACAAACGATTATTAATTAATTCTATAGACCAAGTTATTAAATAATTACAATATATACCTTAAGATTTTATTATTATCTAATCATTGTTACTTTTATTCTCAAAAAATTCTTTGAGGTCATAAAAGTTTTTTTTGCGTCAGCCAACAGCGCAACGTTGCTATAAATTTATTCAGCGGAAATATTTTAAATTCGTTGGGTATATGATTATAAATTTTTACACACATAGCGTATGAATTATTTTGCATGCGACTACTTTTCGGTACCATATTAAGTACAAGTCTGTCAGGATTTCTTATATTTTCCCGCCTAGTAACATCTATAGCTCGTCTGAATACTTCAGGGTGTTGCTTTACAAATTTACCCACTTATAATATATAAAGACAGACCAGGGGTAATATTTTTAATTCTCTAAAATGCGGACGACATGATACATCTGGTGCAATATCACATATAGACCGTACGCATCTTTTTTGAGCAATAAAAACTTTCTTTATCTCTGAGCTATTGCCCCAAATCAATAATCCATACCGAAGAACTGATTCAACATATGCAGAATAAGCTGTGCATGCCGTTTTTCGGTTTGCAACTTTTGATAGCTTGTAGAGTGCAAATGAAAATCTGTTAATTTTGTTGACTACTTTTTCAATTTGTTCTTTCCAATTAAATTTCGAATTAATAATCAGACCAAGAAATGTTACATTATTCATATTACTTAGCATATGTCCTTCGTAATTAATTTCAATACCAATATTTTTAAAATTATTAAAATTCATTATATTTGTTTTCGATATATTTATTTTAAGATTATTATCATTTAATTTTTGTAGAATACAGGTGGCACAGGTCCGTTCTGATTCTGAGTGGCATTCTTGTGGGGATGCGTATGTGCAACAGTGTATTTCTACGGGCTGATGGATGTATGGATTGGTGAAAATTATTCCTTGTAAATAAGTATAATATAATTTTCTCTTGAAAAGAGTTATAAAGCTGTAAGACCTAATGCTGTCATTAGCAAATCCGTCTTTTCATCACCCTATCTACTATTCTCAGCCTCGCCAAGGAAGGATAACATCATAACCCCCACGCTTGACAATTTCCTGGTAATAACGAACGTTAAATTTAAATGGATTTTTTTAAACGCATTGTTCAAAAATATAAGTGGTCAAGAGTGGAAGTAGGTAGGGGATTCATGTAAATAATAGCTGGACACAGGATATCTCACCTTTGGACTGCACAAGTATGTATTTGGTGACGCTGAATGGTGGAGCTGAGCACATGTAGTGCCCGCTGTCAGACTCTTGGAGCTGGTCCCTGTACAACGTGCTGCTAGCCCCAGGCCCTGATGGCTCCACTTTGAATGGTCTGGAAACATCATGCGATTTAAGATACAATGAAACGAAAAAGCGACAATCATATTACACAAGATTTAGAGAGAATATTGCCTTCACTAGTCCCAAATGAGTTACAGTTTTCTTTGTTGCGGCAAAATTGCTCTTACCTGTCCAGAGTGCTATTCTCAGAGACATAGTTCCACACATAACGTTTTTTGGTACTGTCACCTCTCAGCTCACACACGAGAGTCAGATTGTCGTTCACGCGGCGGACCAGCACATCCGTCCACTCCGGCTCCCCGGGCATGTACAGCACCAGCGATGGTGATGGGAGATCACCAGTGCCTGAAGCAAACGAGATCAGATTTGATTTTTGAATTGAAATTTAAATCATTTATCAGCTAAGTTATACTTATGGCGACACTTAAAATAATATCTATTAAATCTTATATCATACTAATACGCTAGATCAGCGGTCGGCAAACGCAGTCCGCGATCGTCCTCTTTGCGGCCCGTGAATGTTTTGTAAATACATATATACCATCATGCCATGTCCCTTACAGGGTAGGCAGAGAGAACAGAGTGCCAGAGAACTCTATCCTTGCATACTTGACTCGCTTCCTCAACATTCATAATTCTGTTCATACACGCTCGCTGGTTTCGGAGACTCTTGACTCCACCTTCCTTCAGTACATGACCGATCTGGTCTAGGTAGGTTAGTCTCGGTCTCCCTCGGTACCTACATTCACTTTCGCATTGTATCTCTCTTCTTAACTAGACGTTCGTTCGCCATTCTTTCCACATGTCCGAACCATCGCAGCATTCCCTTTCGCATCTTTACACCAATACTCTCTTTCATACCTACTCGCTCTCCTACCGCGTCGTTACGACTGCGATCGATCAGCCTAACTCCACAGATTTTTCGTAGAGATCGCATTTCAACCGCATTAATTTTACTTTCATACTCTTTTCTGCATAACCAACTGTCACTTCCATACAGTAGTGTTGGGACAAGCACTGCGTAATGTATTGCTACACGTGCCTTCCGGCTGAGGTGGTGGCTGCCGAGAAGTTGCCCCAACGCTCCGTTCACTCTATTTCCCGCATTCACTCTTCGCTCTATATCAGTGGTGTACCTTCCATCTCGGCTAAATCCACATTCAAGATATACAAATTCACCTACTTGCTCCAGTACATCATTACCTATTGTTACTTTTACATCTGTTCTGGCTTCATCTCTTTCAAAGACCATTATTTTGGTTTTGCTCACATTCACGCGTAGACCCCTTTTCTTACAATCTTCTGTCATTGTGTCGACTAGGGTCTGCAGGTCAGTCGCTGACTGTGCCAGCAGGACTGCACCATCTGCATAGAGCAGGCCAGTGACCACTGAGTCGCTCATCTGGACTCCCACATTCATATCGTTCAACCTTTGGAGACATTTATCCAGATATATGATAAACAGCCTGGCTGACAAAACGCACCCCTGCTTAACGCCGATATTGACGTCAAACCAAGGCGACATTCCATCATCCAGCCGCACACAGGCTCCACAGTTCATGTAACTGGACTGCACAGCCAGTAGCAGTTTACCGTTAATACTATACTCCGGTAAAATGTCCCAAAGTTCCTTTCGTACAACCGTGTCAAATGCTCTCTCCAGATCCACAAAACTGCAGAAAACCCTCTTACCTAGAGCCAGATGATTCTCCACAATATTGCGCAGAGAGAACACTTGATCCATGCATCCCCTTCCATTCCTGAAACCTCCTTGTGTCTCACACAGTAAACCATCGGACACCATCCTCATTCTCCTTTCCAAAATTTAACGTACACTTTTGCTGCCAAACTGGTCAAGCTTATGGCTCTGTAATTTGCGCAGTCATAACGTGAATCGTTGTTTTTAAACAAAGGCACGATGACTGCGCTATTCCAGTCCCTGGGAACCATTCCCGAGCTCCAACATAAATTGAGATGCAAAGGGAACGCCTCCCAGATACAGGAGCCACCAAACTTGATCATCTCGGCAGACTCCATATCAATGCCCGCTGCCTTACCATTTTTCAAACTTCTTATCGCCCATTCAACTTCATCCATACTGATGCCATCGGAGGACGCCGTTGTCGAATGTTGATGTGGTTTACCACATCCAACACCGGCGCCAACCGTAGCATCCGCATACATATCGTCAAAATATTCACTCCATCGGCTTAACACGTCTTGTGTTTGTGTAAGAATGTCTCCACCTTTAGACCTTATTTTATTCATTCTGAAGGCTGACCAACCACACCGAGACTTCTTCACCTCCCTCCAAAAGAGTTTGGTGTTACCCTCGAAGTTTTTAGTCAGCCTATCTTCTGCACTCATATTTGCTCTATCACGTTTCTCTTTCACTAAGGCCTTGGTGTCATGCCTTGTTTTGTAAATAAGTTTTAAATATCAAAATAAATGCATTAACGAACCGCGATCGACCGTATACGGTAAATTCTAGTGTTAATATCACTAGAATGGCCAGCATTTAGTTTATTTCTCCACCTTGCGGCCCTTGTCTGCCAAAAGTTATCTACTACTGCGCTAGATTAAAAATGATATCAAATTAGATGACATATGGACAGCAACGCCACCTTCTGGGTCAAGAGCAAATTGCCACTGCTCAGACGCTGATTTAGTGCAAGTGTAGTACTACTCCGGACGGACCCGCTCGTGGTTGTAGACATAAAACTGTCAACGGTGTCACTTTTTTTTTTTTTTTTGGTAGGATATGGCATGGACACCCTTCGTCCTCTTCGTCAGGGGGCAACGGAAGAACGACCCGTGGCCCCTCCCCATCGCCATTGGGTCGGCCACTGGTACGCTTCCTAGACACCAGTGACCAGCCCGGAACGGTGTCACCCTAACACTACTAAAACGTGTAACCTATTGGCTTCGTAACAATCTGTTATCCATCAGCCCGTAGATGTAAATTGTTGGACATAGTCCTCCCCACGAGAATGCTACTCGGCGTTCCAGTCCTGCGTCACTTTTATCCAAGGGCTTCCTGCAGCTCTTAATATGTCGCCAGTCCACCTAATGGAGGGGTGACAATCTATCACATGTCATATGAAATGTATGTGTAGTTTGACAGTTCAATCTAAGTTCCTTGGTGAGTGACCAGATCCACAGGCAGTACCCAATCATGGGTATATTACTTGAATATATGTTTGCTGATTTTTTAAGAGGCAAATTTATCTACTACACCAAACCTGTTCAGATAGGTTAATAGAAAGAAAGATGTTTTAAACCATCAAAAGGCAAGTTAAGGGTTGGTGAATTGTATTCTTACTCCGTCATTATCGCGGTATTAGGCTCGGGCCTCCTCCGTAATGGAAGAGAAATTAACCTACTATACCACGCTGATCAGACATGTTAGTATAGGGTTTTGTACAGAGTTTTTCTTCTCTTGCATAGATGTTATATATGTTTTATATCGCTTAGTCGTCTCTTACGATCACCCACGGGTAAGATAGGGGGTGGTGAATTGTATTCTTACTCCATCACCACACAGATAATTTACTCCGTCACATAACAGAAAATATTTATATTCATGTTCTTCCATTTTGTTCTTTAAATGTTACCTATTCGGGGTCATTGATGAGAACATGCATCAGACAACTAAGATAGCCTCAGGTGGAATGACGTTCAGACATTAACAATTTCTAGATAAAAACATCTCAAAACAAGCTATAAATAAATTATCAGTTAAGAATAAATTAAACACAAGTTTGTTTGACGCAATAATATATGCACATATTCAATAATGACTATGCAAATGTTTTCTATTTTAATGATAAATTGTGAGATAAACTGGTTAGTGCAAAAATGTATTTCTGTTTTCCTGCTGGCACAGTCAGCGACTGACCTGCAGACCCTAGTCGACACAATGACAGAAGATTGTAAGAAAAGGGGTCTACGCGTGAATGTGAGCAAAACCAAAATAATGGTCTTTGAAAGAGATGAAGCCAGAACAGATGTAAGAGTAAAAATAGGTAATGATGAACTAGAGCAAGTGGATGAATTTGTATATCTTGGATGTGGATTGAGCAGAGATGGAAGGTACACCACTGATATAGAGCGAAGAGTGAATGCGGGAAATAGAGTGAACGGAGCGTTGGGGCAACTTCTCGGCAGCCACCACCTCAGCCAGAAGGCACGTGTAGCAATACATAACGTAGTGCTTGTCCCAACATTACTGTATGGAAGCGAGAGTTTGGTATGCAGAATAGAGTATGAAAGTAAAATTAATGCGGTCGAAATGCGATCACTGCGGAAAATCTGTGGAGCTAGGCTGACCGACCGCATTCGTAACGACGACGTAAGAGAGCAAGTAGGTATGAAAGAGAGTATTGGTGTAATGGTGGCACCACACTTCGCTATGTGTTATTCGTTATGCGCATTATTGGCCGCATGCGACGAAGTGTGGAGGTCTCATTCGCCTATATTTGCTTTACGCGCACACATAACGCATAAGCACGAATAGCAAATACGCGTATCCATCAACTTGTCGGTTTTTGCACACTTCAAAGAACACAAATAAGCCGAATATGTGTGTCGAGTGCCCACACTTCGTTCATTCATTCATGTTGTTATTCATTCCATATGTGTCGGCGTGCCAAATATTGGGCATGATGGCACGAAGTGTGGAGTAGCATGTTCGTAAAGTGTTTGGGTTCAAGTATTTGGGCAAATAAATAGTAGCCGCATAACAAATAACGCATAACGAAGTGTGGTACCACCATAAAGATGCGAAAGGGAATGCTCCGATGGTTCGGACATGTGGAAAGAATGCCGAACGTCTGGTTAAGAAGATATACAATGCGAAAGTGGAAGGATTTAGGTACCGGGAGAGACTGAGACTAACCTACCTAGACCAGATCGGTCATGTACTGAAGGAAGGTGGAGTCAAGAGTCGCCGAAATCGGCGAGCGTGTATGAAGAGAATTATGAATGTTGAGGAAGCGAGTGAAGTATGCAAAGATAGAGTTCTCTGGCACTCTGTTCTCTCTGCCTACCCTGCAAGGGATATGGCGTGATGTGTGTTTTCATTTTAGATATGTATGTAACGCTTTTTTTTTGCGGTGGCCTATGGATGCGTCTCGCCCCACCAAATCGGTTCGGGGTGACGAAAGAGGCGGCGCGCGATCTCATAGACCCACCATGCAAACTCCTCTCTTCACCATGCGAGCGGGCCACCGATATCTGATTTTTGTCTTCGGTGGCCTAGTGTATGTAACTTGGAGTTGAAGGAAAAACCTAAAGATAATATCTATAGTTTTTTTTTGTGGCTGGTTATGATCAGGTTATAACGGAGGAGTCGAGCGACCCCATAACATAGACCCTATGCTATGGGGTGCTCCACCAGTAGTAGTAGTAACATCTATACAAATCATTATACTAACCCGATTACGAGCGAAAAATGATTGTCACAAATGGGATTCGAACCCACACCTATTGGAAATCCGTTCCAATCGTGCTGCCACTTACACCACTGTGAACGATAGTACATACAATTCGATGTGTGACGATAGTACATACAATTCTCGCATCGTATTATATTTTCGTCTTTAAGGAGACATGTGACATCTACCCGACATTATTTACACATTGTACAAATTCCCAATTACTTATATACATATACAGTTAAGGTATTGACAGTAGTTTTATAACCAGCCACTGGCTGTATTGTTCGGAGTTCGGTGTAATTTGTATGCATCTATTGTATGTTTTTCTGAGTGGTGATGGAGTAAGAATACTATTCACCACCCCATATTTTACCCGTGGGTGATCGTACCAGACGACTAAGGGATATAAAACGCATATAACATCTAGCGAGAGAAGGAAAACTCTAAACAAAACCCTATACCAAGACGTCTGACCAGCGCGGTATAGTAGGTTAGTTTCCCTCCCATTACGGAGGAGGCTCGAGCCCAACAGTGGGACATTTATAGGCTGTGATGATGAATTGTATGTTTGTAAAGTCCCCTGCTATACAACGATTACTTCCTTGGTGCAGTGTGGTCTTAAAAAAAATATGTTATAAGTTTAGAAGGTTTTAAATTATATCCACTATGTTAACAAGTGCCTAAGTAGTTTTCCTTCTCTTGTATAAATGTTATTTGCATATTATACAACTTCCACAGTCAAGATAGGGGGTGATGAATAGTGTTCTTACTCTGTCATCACATTTTTTATTCACCAGAGATCGGCAACCTTTTGAGTCGGAAGAGCCAAAAATTAGAATTTATTAAGGTTTAAAGTTTTTAAAGGACCACAATATTTTTTTAACAACAATAATTTGTGCCTTATCCTCATTAATCAATTCAGAACCATTTTTAAATGTTTTCTTTATAAAATAATTTTTGTGTTTAGAACTAAAAAGCCGCAACTTCACATCCAGAGAGCCACATGTGGCTCGCGAGACGCATATGGTCGACCCTTGGTATACACTAATAAAAAATTACATATGACTTAGTTGTTAGCCACAGATGGTTATGAAAACTTGATAGGAGCACTTAGAGTTTTCAACCAGAACTCCATCATCACACGGACAAGTTAGCTATATTAATGAGTTATTGTAGTGGTAGCACTCTGTAATCACGTTCTATTACTGCACAGTCTTTGAGATCTTCTGAAAATTTATAGTGTAGTGCAGGGAGATATTGTGAACTTTCCTTCTGTGAGGAATCTACTGATATATGTATGAATGGAATAAATTAAGCGACCATATTCTTTCAAAAACATATTACATAGATTTATATTAAAAATATTGCTTGTTATAGTATTCTAATATGTAGGTATTGTTAAATATATAATCAAAATCATAAGGATAGTAGCACAAAAGTGAAAGGAGTATTTTTCGCATAAAAATACCGTTAGAACATGATTAGAATAGTTACACATAACATACGTTGATATGTGAAAATTTATGCGAAAATTGTAGTGAGTTTCCCTGAGCGTTCTGAGATAGACCTGTTATAAATAAACTACAGCCTTGTCCTTAATTGATAAGCAAAGCTGACAAAAACACCCAAATAAATTTCAAGGCTATAAAAACCTGAATTCAAACCTCATAATTATTTTGGACGAGTCGAAATTTAGGATTTTTTTTTTCATTTTTATAAATCAAGGGAATTGATTAGCTAAAACAAATACTTACATGTTTTAGAATTATACAGTAGTAAGATAACACTTGTTAACAAACAATGCAATATTGAAAACATTTTTATTTACTTTTTATGCATTTTCAACTATTGACATATAACATGTTACGCCATTTTTGTTTCTTTTATGTTTCATTTTACGTAAAACTACGTTGTATTTCTTTTGAGTATATAGATGCTTATCTATAATTTAATATCGGTTATTAGTGTATAGTTATCATTTTCTTCAAGTTTTGGACTTCATTTTGAATGTTATGGATAATATGTTGTATAGTTTTGAAAGTTATGTAAAGTATAATTTTATTATATTTTATATTCTTTCATTATATATTTTTATAGAGTTTTTCATAAATGAATCATGTAAGTAAAATGTATACTCAACATCTCCTAGTATCAAAATAAACTTAAAATGATTTAAATCTAAGGTACTTGCTAAGATTTGGTACTAATACTGATTTAAGTAAAAACAATTAAAGTTGTGATAAATAAATGTCTTGAAATGGAACGTTATTATTTTGACCAATTTCCAGTGGACTCATATAGCTATATATTATACATATAAGTTCCTTACGTCATAATAGTAGCTTCACAGATTAAAAAGCGTTAAAATAGGATGCTATTTATTCGCTAAAAAAGATGTTTTACATTTATTGTTCTCAAATAATTTATATTAATATTATCTGCATTACCTTCGACATAAATAAATAGATTTGTTGTTTTTTCTACTTCATTATGTAATCATTAATCATTTAAGACTAATATATAACAATAACCACAGATGAGTAAGCGCATCAATTGATTTCACTGATGGATCACTACGTCAAAACAGTGAATGCGTCAAAGCCTGTCATGTTCCGTCACCGTCAAATCTTTTAAATACATATTTATGGCATTATATTAGGCTATAATGTAGAAATAGCTATATAATACTATATAAGAAAGACAAAGATAAATAGATTACAGTCATTACAGATACCGTACCTATATAAATATCAATATATCAACAATTTTAGTAGTATTCTCTCTGATTTTGTGATTGATATTTACAAAACAGTTTGTAATATCAAAAAAAACCTAAAATAAAAAAAGAGCTAAAATAAAAAAAAAATGGATTTAAACAGACTACCTAATGATAAGAAGTTACAGCTATGTAGATGGTATTTTAAAGGTATTTATGTGTAATTTTTTTACTTTACGTATACGTTTGTTTTCACTTAACACTTGAGGAACATAATAACTTATCGTATGAGGATAAATCACTCATTTTATAATCTTCAGCACTTTCTGTTCCACACGATTGATTTTATGCTTTCAAATATCCTAAACATCATGTTTCCTTTTTATTTCTAGTGGGTTGTCTATTGTTGCCTTTCGTTTGGGCTGTGAATGCCATCTGGTTCTTCAGAGAGGCATTCTTAAAGCCTCCTTACGATGAACAGAAGCAGATAAAGAAATGTAAGTATAATTGATATGATTTAACAACTGGTAGTATTTCTGTTATGAAAGTTATATGTACATTAATCTATCCATACGCCTAGTAAAGTTCACTGTTTGTTAATAAGATGCCCAGGAGAATAGTAGAGTTCTCTCCTGAGAAACTTATAACTAGAAATGTTGCGGACATGAAGTTTTGGAACAGGATATTAGAATAACATTGTATAAGTCTCGATTATACTTTCCTAGATGAAATTATTTCGGATTATCGTGATTGTTTTGGATTGGGACTGCACAGACAGTGTAGCAGTTAAGAAACCGACCTACCATGCCAGTGCCACGGTTTTGATTCCCATGCATAACACTACTTTGTGTAACTCACGAGTTATTGTTCTGACCCTGTGTTAAAAATGATCTCTATTAAATTATATGTTTGTTAAATAAAGTTAAGTAATTAATCCTTATATTGCGGAGGACCGTAATATAACGATTATGTAAAAAAAAAATATAGTTATAGATATAGAATTTTAGGAAATTTTAAAAAGCAAATGCTAATTGGTATATCGCACAAAGTATTGTCTTGCGTGGAAATCAAATCCACAGCACAGGCACGGAAGGTCGGTTATAATAAATCTTAACCTCTATGCCATCTGTGCAGCATTTGAAGTTTTTATATTGAACTCTGGTTATGGTTTTGGATATCCAGTAGTTACGGTTACGGAGCTGCATAATATATCTACTCATAACCAAAAGCAATTGCGACTCTTCTAGTGATCATGATGAGTGTAGTACTATTCCTCTTGGTAAGAAAGGCTTTTGTTGTATGATAAACGTGAAAAGGCTGTGGGTAGAGGGAAAATTTTTTTCTTCTCTAAAGATATAAGAGAATGTCTCTGTTGTACTAAGTCATCAACTCAGCTTGTATAGTTCCAACTGGGAGCTCGTGCGGGGCTCTAAATGCATTCATTATCATCATGTTCTCGGCTTGACACAACTTCACAGTGAAAGGGATATTGACCCACAGATAGGTTGAATGTAGAGCTTTATTTCCAGTTTTCTTGTGTAGATGTTGTTTGTACATATATCATATCACTTAGGCGTCTTTAAGGACCACTACAGGCAAGAAACGGATTAGTGAATTGTATTTTTATTGTTACCGTATGCAAAGCTAAAGCATGTAATGAATTGGTTTAATTTTGAGTTTTCGTTTGCATTCATAGATGCATATTATATCCTTTATTGATTTATTACACTTACGGGCAAAAAGAGGTGGTGAATTGTATTCTTATTATCCTCACATCATCTAAAATATGAAAAAAATTACCAATGAAAGATAATTATTGTATTTTTCTTTTCAGATGTTGTAATGAGTGGCACGGGTGCCATAGCGTGGGTTGTTGTGTTAGCTGTTTGGGTGACGATATTCCAGTTACAACGGGTCTCATGGGGTGCTACCGGTGATGCATTGTCCTTTATCGTACCACTTGGACGAGCGTAGATGTTAAGAATTAATTGTAAGGTGTATTCGTTGGCTTGTACAGTTTTAATCATTCTTATTATTGACTAGCTTTTGTAGATGAGACTGTTGTCAAAGTATCACATATATTCCTGAGAGGTTGTACTGCAAAATTCACTTTTTTTGATAAGCTGTAAGGCCTTGCAGCCCAGTAGTATTAAATTCCACTGGCTCTTTAACTGCAGTGGTGAATTCTATGAGTTACTCTATCACTCATATTCGTATTTAAAAATATTAGCTTAGATAGTAGAATATATTAACTCGGAATATGACAGACAATATTTGAATGTTTAATGTCCGTTTTCATTAACGAACCCTAAAGTTTAAGTAACAACTAAATCGATATAACATCAATTTAACATTGACGTAGGTGTTAGATAATATGTTACTTTTTATTTTATTTAATAATAAAAAAAATATGTTTAAATTCTAGTTTTGTATCATTCATATTGTCCTAAGTGCTACCTAAAAATTAGGAGGCATTAGTGAAAAGGAGCACTACCAGATTGATGATACATTCTGAGCTATTTTTATTTGATTATTATTGTTAATATATAAATTATATACATTCCAATGAAGGATGCGGGTTTACTCTGGCTTCTGTTAGGTCTAGTTTATCTTCTCAGATCATCTACTGGTCAAGTCTCCACAAATGGAGGGAAAACTATACTACACCAATTGAGCAATCACTGTCTGCTAAAGACAATGATATTGAAGGCAGACAAAAGTTTTTAAATCAATATTTATAAAATTAAATCATTCCATTAAACATCCAACCCACATAACTAAATATTAGATGCCGTTAGCACGTAATAGTATAATCCAAATTATGAAGTGTGCCGTAACGGCTACGAATACTACCAACCCTTACTTTGTTCGTGGATGTCTTAAAAGACAACTAAGAGCTTTATATCGACCTGGGCCAACCCCATCTGCTGTTTGGTCAACAATTAAATTCACAATCAGGGTTGACGTCAGGCAGGCGGCCGGTCATATAACTATTGCCAATAACTTACAATATGGGAGTGTGTGTTATATTGCGTCGACTACAAGAAATTGAGATAAGAGCAGGAGAATGATTAGTTTAGTCAAACTGATATGTAGTTATTTTGTTTAAAACAATTGCACTAAGGAAATGATTCTTGTATTCCGGGGGACTTTACAAACATATAATTAACGCAGACAAATTATACACAAACTGTACGGTGACATTGACGATTTGCTGGGATTAGTAGGAATGAAGAGACTTCTTGTTCAGTAGATTAATCTTGCTTTATTTTCTTAAGAGTTGTTTCTTCGGAGAGAAGCACCTGACGACGGTGCCGGTACCACGGTTTGGTCCCGTATTTATATATTTTTGGCCGACCCCGCGATTGGTCGTAATTTTACAGTTTTTCTTGACCAATCACGGAGTCGGAATTATAGCTAATCACAAAGCTCTAAATTTTACTTAAGTACAACGGAGCATTACTTTCGCGAGAGCCGCGCTCAATTTCAATACAATTAATTACCTTAAGTACTATGTGGCGTTACCGTTGCGAGAGCCGTTTACAATATTAGTACTTACGTGCTATGAAATTTATATTTATTCTTTATTTAATTTGTAAAATCTTATAACTAACTACTTTAATTAATTACAACTGTTACAAACTATTCTTAAAACTATTGTTTATCTGCTGTCCCGCACATCTCTCCCGCCGTGCGACTGCGTTGCATCAGGTTCCGGTGCGGGTTCGGCGTCGGTGTACAGCGGCAGGATCACCAATTTCCGCACTGGACTTCACAGCACTCCACCCTTGGTCCGGATGTCCACAGTTCTCACGACGTTGTCTGGTCCCGGGTATGTTGCGACGACTCGACCCCGTATCCACACGTTGCGGGGTAGGTTGGTGTCCACTACTTGCACCAGGTCGTTGACTCGTACTGCTGCTCCTTTCCCATGGGGCTCCCGCCGGTTTTGGAGTTCGGGAAGATACTCCTTCAACCAACGTGTCCAGTATATGTCGGCTAATCTCTGAGCCGCTCGCCAGCTGGTTTTCGATAGGACGTCTCTGTCGGTGAATTCACCCGGATGTGGCATTCGTCCAGGTCCCCCCAGCAGGAAGTGATTGGGGGTCAGAGCTTCTGGGTCCTCGGCGTTAACTGATACATGCGTCAGCGGGCGGCTGTTTACGGTGTTCTCCACCTCGGCTAGCAGCGTGGCGAGGACTTCTTCTGTAGGATGTCGTTCGTGTAGCGTTGCTGCAAGTGCGGTCTTGACTGAGCGAACCATTCTCTCCCAGGCTCCGCCCATAAACGGTGCTCCCGGCGGTATGTAGCGCCAAGAGATTGTCCTTTTTGCTGCTTCGGTTTCGGTTGCTTCGTCGACTGCTCGTCGTAGTTCTTTGTCTGCTGCCTTCAGGTTAGTGCCGTTATCCGACCAGATTTCTGTCGGACATCCTCGTCTCGCGATCATTCTTCTCAGTGCCATTACCGCGGAGTCAGCGCTGAGTGAGCCGGCTATTTCCAGATGTATAGCTCGTACGGTGAGACATGTGAAGATGGCTACGTATCTCTTCTGATGTGTTCGTCCGACAGTCACAGAGAGAGGCCCGAAGTAGTCGACCCCGGTGTAAGTGAAAGGTCGTCTGTGGTGAGCTAGTCGACAGGCTGGCAGGTCTCCCGTCCTTGGGTATGGTGGCGCTTGTGTTTTCATTCGACAGAACAGGCACCTTCGCAGTATCGTGCGCGCAATAGGACGTAAGCGCAGCACCCAATAATGTTGTCTGCAGTCGTTGACTGTTGCTTCCACACCTGCGTGATGTAGTTGTCTATGCACTGATTCTATCCAAAGTTTTACTGTATGGTGGTCACCGTCGAGCACCAGTGGGCTTTTGAAGTCCTCCGTAACGTTGCGTGTAGCTTGAATGCGACTCCTGAGTCTTACGGTTTCGTTCACGTATTCGACGCTTAACTGCTTTAGTCGACTCTCTCTGCTGACTGTTCTATTGTTCTTCAAGTGTTCTATTTCAGCGTGAAAGGAGTCCTCCTGTGAGGAGCGCATGAGGAGTTCTTCTGCTTGCTTAAGTATTTCAGCGGGGATTAGTATCAGTTTTCTCCCGCCAGGTACCAGCGTCTTCTGTGTTGTATTTGTGCCCGTTGGTTTGACTATCTTCTTCCAATCTGGATCCTTTTCTTTATTTTTATTCGTTCTTCTATGGTTCACAGATTGTTTCGATGATCTGCAGAGTTGAATGAATTGCAGAACGCGAGCTGTTGAATATCGAAGTCGGTGCCAGCTGGAGAATCTTGAGGGTTGAGGAAGACCTTCCGAGAGTTTCAATTTTCCTTCTCGTATATGATGTACTCTCTCTTCTCCTGAGGGTTCTGGTATTGCTGTTGTAGAGGATTCGGTCGGCCAGGCGTCTTCGGTTTCGTGCAGAAAGTCTGGGCCCTTATACCAACGGTGATCTTTACTGAATCCCATTGGGACGTCCCTGGTGGCGTCGTCTGCTACGTTCATCTTCGTCGGGACCCAACGCTAATCGTTGACTGTAGAGCACTCTTCTATTGCGGCCAGCCGATGAGCTACGTACGGTTTATATGACCTCGACCCAGTCTTTATCCAGGACAGGGTTGTTTTGCTATCCGTCCAGAAGATCTTACGTTCAGGTTTCCTTTCGTGCTCCGCTATGACCGTTTCTGCGAGTCTGGCGCCCATGACTGCTGCTTGTAACTCCATCCTTGGTATCGATGTTAGTTTCAGGGGTGCCACCTTAGCCTTTGCCATCACGAGCGATATGTGTACTTTGCCGTTCGATGTTACTGCTCGCCAGAATAGGACTGCTGAGTAGGCTGCTTCGCTGGCATCGGTGAAGATGTGAAGTTGTAGAGAAGTGGCATCGCTGTAGTGAAGGTATTTCCTTGGTATGGTTACGTTGCAGAGGTTCTTCAGGTGTGTCATCCAGTTTGCCCATTGATCCGCAAGGTCTTCGTCTATTTCGTCGTCCCACGACGTGCCTCGCCGCCATACTTCCTGTAGGATTTGCTTTGCTCTCACGGTGACGGGCGATGCAAGTCCGAGCGGATCGAAGAGTGACATCACTATCCTGAGCGCTTCTCTCTTTGTTGGATTCTTTCCTTCCAATAATGTCGGTGGTATTCTGGCTAGGTTCAGGTTGAAGGTGAGTACGTCTGAGTCGACCTTCCAAATAATGCCTAGCACTCGTTCCGTTTGTTCCTCGGATGTGTAGAGTTCCATATCCTCTACGTGTTTGGTTTCACCGAGTGCTTCCAAGAGGGCTGGTGAATTCGATTTCCATTGTTTCAGATCGAAGCTGGCTTTCAGATGAATTCTTCTTACATCCTTGGTGATTCTTTCGGCGTCTTCTATGCTTCTGAAGCTATCTAGGTAGTCGTCGACGTAGTGCTTATGGACGATGGCTGCTGCGGCTTCGGGGTGAGTCTCCTCGTGTTGCATGGCATTCAGGTTCTTGACATATATTGCTGTTGAAGGCGAACACGATGCTCCGAATATTAATGACGTCATTCGGTATTCTTGTGGTGGTCGATTATCACGTCGGTTCCCTCGCCATAGATATCGAAGCGAGTCTCTGTCTTCGGATCGGAGCTTCACTTGCATGAACATTTCCTTGATGTCAGCTGTGACTGCGATCTCGTGCTGTCTGAACCGCATGATTACGCCTGGTAACGATTGTAAAAGGTCCGGCCCCTTCAGTAGCATGTCGTTGAGGGAGATACCCTTAGTCTTGGCTGCAGCGTCGTGAACCACTCTCAGCTTGTCTGGTTTCATGGGGTTAACTACACCGAAGTGAGGTAAGTACCACGTCCTGTTCGGCGTTTTCTGTGCTGGAGCTAGTTCAGCGTACCCCTTTGTGATGAGGGCTTCCATCTGTTCTGTGTACTTTTGTTTCAACGTAGGATCACGATCAAGCTTCTTCTCGATGTTGACCAGCCGCTTCAGTGAGTTGTCGTAGTTGTTCGGGAAGGTGACGTGTTCGTTACGCCAGAGTAGGTTGGTTTCGAATCTTCCGTTTTCTGTTCTGGTCGTCGCCTTCTCAAGTATCCGTAGCGCTTGTTCTTCAGGATCGGACTTCGGTCTTCTAGGATTTAAGCAGAGGGCGTCCATTTCGAAGTATTGTTTCATCATCTTTTCTAGGTTGTCCTCTGGTTCTTCGGTTTCTTCTACTATGTGTGACACGAAGTTGATGCTGTGGCTGCGGTTGCGTGTTTGGCTGCCATGGAGTACCCAACCCAGCGGTGTTGGTGACGCCACCGGTTGGTCCTTGTCTCCTTTCCTGACCTCGGATGTTAGCAGTAGATGCCAGTTGTCTTGCCCGATGAGTACTAAAGGCTTGGCGTTCGGATAAGCGAGGTACTTGTTGATGTCTGCCAGGTGTTTGCATCCTTCCACTATTGTTCCTGAGACTTGTTGAGACGAGACGTGTAGATTCTTCACTGTGCGCGCTTGTACTTGTTCCTCGTGATTGTTGAGCCCTTTTATGTTGATGGTGACTCTTCGTGAAGTCGATTCCGAAGTCTTCACGTCGTCGCCTTCTATCTTCAATGGGTCTATGGGACCGGTTGCTCCTACGGTGTCGACTATGTTGTTGTCGACCAATGTCACTGTTGACCCGTCGTCCATCAACGCGAAGGTGTCGAAGGATCCCTTCGGACCTCGTATCTGTACTGGTAGAATCTTCAGATAGGATTGTTTCTTCTTGGCTGACCAGGTGGAATTAATTGCTTCTACGTGGTGCGTTTCCTGACTCTCTTCAGTGTCTGTCTTTTCTATCTTCTTAACGTAGTGCAACAACTTGTGGTGAGTATTCCCACAGTCGTTGACACCACACGGCTTGGTTCGGCAGTTGTGAGTCTTGCTCCTATATCGAAGACATCTGAAGCACAGGCGTTTATTCTTCGCTACATCCCATCTTGAATTTTCATCTAATTGTTTGAATTCTTCGCAGTCAGATGTGGTATGTCCCGTTTCATCACACACTGGACACTTCGGTGTATAAGTAATATTGTTGACCTTCTGCGTCCTTTTCTGTATAGTGGTCGGTGGATATATTTTTTCCGTAATATTGTTGACCTTCTGTGTTCTTTTCTGTATAGTGGTCGGCGCGTGTGACGTCACTGGTTCGGGCGCCGCGTACGGTGCGCATAGGTCGGCTTCTTGTTTGAAAAAGTTTTCTAACTTCATAAGATCCGGGCTGTCTTGCGGTTGTTTCGCCGAGAAGTCGTAATATCTGTAGCGGAGTGTCGAGGTAAGCTTGTCTATGACGGATTTCGTAACTTCGGGGTTGTACAAGTAGTTAGTACAATTTAGAGTCTTCAGAGTTGCCACGATGTTGGATATTTTTGTCGCGTAGATGCAGATGTCTCGTGGTGATTCTGTGAGGCGCGGTAGACCACGGAGCGCTTCCATATTCATCATTGCGATCGCTTCTGGTCTTCCAAATCGGGACTCCAAAGTCTTCATCACTTCCATCGGATGAGCGTTGGTGATCAGCAGACCATCGACGGCTTCCTTCGCTTTACCCCTCAAGTTTCTTCTTAGGCGGTTAGTATTCTCCACTGTGGTGAACATTTTTTCGGTTTCGTAATACGCGGCGCGGAACGGTAGCCACTCTTGATGTGACCCGTTGAACGTTGGTAGCTCGATGAATTTCGGTCGGTGTGCAGCTTTGATGGCGAGGGTGATGGCGTCGGTCATCATCTTGACGTCAGATTGCACTCCCGCCGGTGTCTGTAGTGGCTGCTGCGGTTGATGATGCTCTTCGGTAGGTCTGGCTGGAGTCTGCGGCTCGGTGCTGGCGATCACTGGGTCTTCCACTGGGTGGGTTTGATGCGCCTGGTTCTTCAGCCAGTTGTCCACTCGTTCGTTCGCGTTCGACTTGGAGCAGATTGAGACATCATCTTCTTCATCATCATTGCTATCTTCGGTTTCTAGTGCGGCGAGGCGTGCGGTGGCCAGTTCGACTTGTAGACGTAATAATTCTTCTTTAGCTTTCGCTATCTTGTACGCCTTAGTCTTGCTATGGGTAGATACCCCCCCACCCCCCTTCTTGTTAGAGGGCCGAGGATTCGGTGGTCCACTCGGCGGCGACGGGCCGACTATATTTTTCGCTCGTTTCACTGTATCGGTTTCTTGACGAGCCTCTCTTCGATTTTCGGTGACCGTAGTAGGCGGCTTCATGTTCGTATCCACGGGCAGGGTCGTTGCGGTCGAGTAGGCGACGGCGTCGGCGGGGGGCGAGGTAGCAGCGGGCTCGGCGGTTGCAGCAGCGGAGACGGCGGATTGGGCGGTCGCGGCGGAGGCTTCTGTACGTTCGGTTTGTTCGGTTGTTTCCGTAGCGACGCTTGTTTCCCCGCTGTATTCGGTTGCCGAGGTAGTTGCGGTGTTCTCAGACGACGACTGAGTTTCTGTAGGCTGCTTGCGACCTTTTCCCTCGGAGCGTGTGACCGGCATACTTGCAACCAGTGGCTTCTTACTTGCTGTT
This sequence comes from Lymantria monacha, assembly GCA_905163515.2. Classification (NCBI taxonomy): domain Eukaryota; kingdom Metazoa; phylum Arthropoda; class Insecta; order Lepidoptera; family Erebidae; genus Lymantria; species Lymantria monacha. The sequence goes on along the minus strand of LR991104.1, from coordinate 12,199,754 downwards.
TAGACTTTGTCTACCAATAGATAATAATTTTCTTCGCTTCCCACTGGATCCGGCTCGGGAAGGACCATTTAATGTACGGTGACATTGACGATTTGCTGGGATTAGTAGGAATGAAGAGACTTCTTGTTCAGTAGATTAATCTTGCTTTATTTTCTTAAGAGTTGTTTCTTCGGAGAGAAGCACCTGACGACGGTGCCGGTACCACGGTTTGGTCCCGTATTTATATATTTTTGGCCGACCCCGCGATTGGTCGTAATTTTACAGTTTTTCTTGACCAATCACGGAGTCGGAATTATAGCCAATCACAAAGCTCTAAATTTTACTTAAGTACAACGGAGCATTACTTTCGCGAGAGCCGCGCTCAATTTCAATACAATTAATTACCTTAAGTACTATGTGGCGTTACCGTTGCGAGAGCCGTTTACAATATTAGTACTTACGTGCTATGAAATTTATATTTATTCTTTATTTAATTTGTAAAATCTTATAACTAACTACTTTAATTAATTACAACTGTTACAAACTATTCTTAAAACTATTGTTTATCTGCTGTCCCGCACACAAACTGACAACAAAGATATGTAAATCATACAAAGTATTGGTCGGACATTGTAAAGATTATGCCATCTCTGTAGTTGTATCAATATAACAGGGTCAAGCTGAAAACCAGTGCCTGCATTCTATCTGGCAAAACTTAGCGAGATCTTTTTAGGATAGTCGCGAGGCATACCTATGATTGTTTTTTTTTATATTATGTATTAATCCATTTATTTACCCTCTTACACATACATATCATCACGCCATATCCCTTGCATGGCAGGCAGAGAGAAGAGAGTGCCAGAGAACTCTATCCTTGCATACTTCACTCGCTTCCTCAACATTCATAATTCTCTTCATACACGCTTACCGGTTTCGGAGACTCTTGACTCCACCTTCCTTCAGTACGTGACCAATCTGGTCTAGGTAGGTGAGTCTCGGCCTGCCCCGGTACCTACATCCTCGCATTGTATATCTTCTTAACCAGACGTTCGTTCGGCATTCTTTCCACATGTCCGAACCATCTCGGAGCATTCCCTTTCGCATCTTTACACCAAGACTCTCTTTCATACTTACTCGCTCTCTTACGTCGTCGTTACGAATGCGATCGACCTCTTACTTTTATTTAATCTTTTTGTTGTAAATATTGTATCTACTCTTGTATTAATTTTATTTTCAATTTGTATCCTTCATTTGTGCCACACGTTTCCTAGCCTTTGTCGCCGAAATACATATTTTCTTCTTCAACATCTGCAAAATCATACCAACACGTTTGATCAGCGTGATATGGTATGTCAATTTTTCTTCTATTATGTAGGAGGCTTAATCGCAGCTGTGGGACGTATATGAACAAAATATTTAATAAATTAGGACAATTTTAATTTGTAATACACAATCTGCTTTAAGGCATATACTAACTAAGCACCTATTCGCATTGATATGTTGAAGCGACGTTATTAATTTTTAACCCCCGACAAAAAAATAGGGATGTGTTATAAGTTTTGTGTCTTCGTTTCTCTGTGGCGTTGTAGCTTGTAGCTTCTAAACGAGTGGACCGATTGTGATTTTTTGTTTGACAGTTGATGTGATCGAAATTATTCTACAATTTATGAATAGATATCTATTCAGATCTCTCAAGCACTGTTTGTTAAATGCCGTAGAGATCTTGGAGGAATAATGAGTATGTATTTACTTTGAAATATATCGACCTATCCATAGAATAAAGTTATATCTGCATAATCATTACTTTAGATAAGTGTTATTTAAAATTTGTCAAATACAAAATCAGCAATATTATTTTTCTTAATTGTTCTAGAGGATTGATTCATTGCCTAAAAAAATAAAATTGTGGTTTTATGAAACCACGGTAAAAGTGAAACATTTTTCGCATTGTACACATTTAACTAAAATTTTTGAAAAAAAAATGAACATCTGGGTTCTTTTTTATGTCGGGAGTTGTTTTATAGTTTTAAATAACTATTTAAGTTTTTAATTAAAAATAATAATGAAACTAAACTTTTGATATATATAGTACCTATATTAATAATGTGTAATGAAATAAATATATTTTTCTAAATTAATTTTAACGCGTTTCTTTTTTGTATTTTTACTATACTAAGTATTTTGTGATTTGGTGTGTGGGTTTTGTAAAAGACGACGAATAGATATACTAATATGCAGATAACATTTACGCAAAATAAAGAAAACCTCGAAATAAAATCCTTATACCAACGCGTCTGGTCAACGTGGTATTGTAGGACATTTTGCCTGGCGTTTTGGAAGAAGCTCGAGCCCAGCAGTGGGATGTATATGAGCTGAGATGATGACAGTACAAAGGTTTCGGATACTTCTACAATTAGTTCTCAAAAAAGTGGAATGGCTCATAGATCTTGGGTTTTATCGTTTTTTTTTTTTTAGTTTTCTCTTTTTTTTTTGCAATTTAATCCTCAATTCGGGTGCGAAAATTTTTGTTGTGCCAAAAAATGCCCAGAAATTCAGTCTAACAACCAGCGCACACTACTTTTTCTTTAACCTCTTCAGGTACGAGTTTATTTCTTAACGTATAAAAAACATCAAATTAATGAGAATTATATTTTATATTCAAAACAATTCGATAAGTAACAAATAAGTAAAAAAAAAACTTCAGTAAGTATAAAACAAACAACTAAAAAATTATCGAAGTGAAAAATTAACAAAAAATAATGAATGTTCATTAAAAAATGTACCTATCTAGATTCTTTTGAAGTAATTAAAAAACAAACCAAACTTACAAATATGTAGTAATGTTCCTGAAGAGATTATTAGAGCTGTGACATTAATGAAAACCCAATGTTGCCAGTGTCGAATTTCATCATCATAATCATCACAGCCCATAAATTTGTTGGGCTCGGACCTCCTCCGTAATGGGAGGGAAATTAACCTACTATACCGCGCTGGTCAAACGTGTTGGTATAGGGTTTTGTTCGAGTTTTCCTTCTCTCGCATGATGTTATATGCGTTTTATATCCCTTAGTCGTCTCGTACGATCACCCACGGGTAAGATATGGGGTATCGAATTTATTGATCATGAATATAAATAAGCATAACTACGCTATACTTGAGCTATTTGTTTTCAAATCAGAATTTCATAGCCATTTGATGAGAAGTTTCACTTCAAAATAAAACAAATTTAAAATTATATCTGTATATATTTATTTATATGACTTATATTTACAATATATACATATTGTTATAAATGCTAAAATTAATAGTTGCAATACACATATATTTTTTCTAAATAATTAAAACAAAAGTCTCGAGGATAATTTTATAGTCACGAGTACGGTACAAAAACCGGGTTACTGATTATATGTCAAAAGGGGTATATATTAGGAATGAAAATAATCAACTTTGCCATACTTTTTTGAAAATATCCCAAGTATTGAAAGACATAATGATAGTGGTTTGATTCTATAAAATGATGATAATAATCGCCTGTCTTAAAGAAGTCATAATTGGACTTTCGTATCACAAAGAATAAAACGGGAGAAAAATTTAATGCAAAATTATATAATTTTTGAATACAAATTTAGCCCTGACTAGGTATTATTGATAATATCCTCATTTAGTTACATTGAATATACAAAATCTATCCTGAGAATCATCTCAATATAGTCGTAATTTTGGTTGGTTAGCTGATGAAACGTAAGTGTCAGCGAAAGGTATGAAATAGGGTATGAAAGAGACTGCCGAGATTAAGTCTTTAGTATTTGACTTGTGACAATTCTAATGTAATTTCATTTCTATATATATTTAAAATAACTTTAGAATATAAATCCCTGTATCTTATAAAACTTAATATACATAAGAATAAAGAAATACAAATTAAATATAGATTCAAAACTATTATCTGTTAATGCCACAAATATTTGCGTGGGAATCGAAACTAAGACAATTGAAATGAGATCTTTAATTAAACAGTTACGGCATCTATAGAGTCAATAAATGTCAAATGTCAATAAATGTCAAGTGTCAATAATCTTAAAGTCCATTATGTTCACTCTATCCTAACACGTGGTGGTGATGCTATCCTTCGTTCCTGTCGTAACTTGGCCAATTCACGTCTCGCTATCCTGTAAGAGAAAGTAATATAATAACGTTAGAGTTTTGGCGGGTACGTGGCGGCGTCTTGGGATGCACTTTTATTACATTTAATATCTCAGAATTTGAACGTGTTGTATTAAATTTCGAAGAAGTGCTGAGGTGTAGGGAATATGATATAACAGTGCTTTAGATGTTTTAGTTTTTTATCAAAATTCATAGAAAATACCATTAATGATCATGGCTCTGTTGAAGGCGACGATTCGACTTAATTACGGACAATGACTTCAAATAAAGTGATATTTTATATGTTATGACTTGGCATAAAGGACCTAGTAAGCATGATATAAAATTCCTTAATGTTAATAAATATAACTAAAAGATTGGTATACTTGGATTTTTTAGTAACGAATTTATCACTTATATAACTGTAACTGAACCAACTCATCAAAGTTTTGTTAAACATACGTTCTTAAAAAAACCATTAATATTGACGTAGCATTTTAGTACGACCTTTAACTATGTGTTACAGATGATATTACTTAGTAAGATCTATTCTTATGGTGTGTGGCAAGATTAAAAAGTTTTGCTTGATTTTGTAACTATAGTGGATGATAATTAACAGAAATTGAGTATTAAAGTGAATGTTATGCAACGTTTATCTACGGCGTCACACAAGGGGCTCATCTGGTACCACTACTTTCACAACTTTTATAAAAAATATTCATTTATATAATATAGTTGACCCGTGCCCACTTCATTGGGCTGTAAACATTTTTACTTGTGATGAAATTATGACTGTCATTCAGTTAGTAGGTACTTTTTCTTGGTGATAAAGCAATAGAAAAATAGTCTAATAGATGTATCACTCAATAGATTATGACACGGTCGCGGGTCCATACCTATGTCGTATTATCTCTTTAACCATTCGTCCAAATTATATACAGTAAAAGGGAACAGTCTTTTATTTTAAACACTCAAATATCCATCCATACATCTATACAAACTTTCGCGTTTATAATATTAGTAGGATTTCGTTTAGATTGACATTTTTAAACTCGTAATATATTTTGAATGCAATGGCCGATTTTAATCATTTAAAAAGTAATTTTCAGGTATTGAAACAGTCTTAAATGATAAATAATTTATTTGGATAAGGATTAATACAAAGACATGAATAACATAGTCTTTTAGGCATGGTGTGGTTTTTGTTAACATTTCTTTCAAAAAAGTAGTTATACTAAGATAACTACAATAGTTAGATATATGGTACCGCAAAGTTTTTTGTAGATATTGAAATGTCCTTTAATATTGTAGAACTTTTTTTTTGTTCTGCTATTCATAGTTTCCGCAGCGCATACGATCAAAGACATTTTATAACAAGTTTTTTCATACCTTGGTTTACATTATTGAAGTTTTAGTAAGAACCTGTATTTTTTTTTATATAATATATATCCTATGTCACTCACAAATGACGTGGCTTTCTATTGGTAAAAGAATTTTCAAAATCGGTTTAGTATATCTAGAGATTACCCCCTACAACGTCACAAACTCACAAACTTTACCTCTTTATAATATTAGTATAGATTTTATATCGCTTTTTAAATTTCGATAGACAGGTATGAATTCCGCATTAGAATACAATCATCATAGTCACCACATTGTTGCCAGGGAAAGGCATAACAGACAACTATGAGACGGAAGTAGATAACATCAACGTAAAATAAAGAAAATTGAAAACAGAACCATATGCTAAATTATCTAACTAAAAGGGTTAAGGTGTAACACAGTTATAACAGGCGGTATATAATAAAACTATTTACAATACGTACGATGTAAAAAGAGTACATATTGCATCGACACTGAAAGATGATTTAAAATAAATGAAAATAATTCTCACCTTAGAAGCAAAAACAGAGCCATGAAGTTACATGCTATGAGCATGTAGAAGACGTGAGTCCAGGAGTGGCTGGAGACGACGCCAGCTAACATCGGACCGATGGCAGCCCCTACACTGCCTGTCCCATCGATGATAGCTGTCACGGTGGCTAGCGCTTTAGCGTTACCGGCGAGAGAGTGATGAGTACCAAGTTCAGCGCTCACCGCCGTGGTGATGAGAGCGTATGGTCCGTTCACCAGTACACCAGTAAACACTAGCAGTATTACGTTGATAACGTACGAGGTGGCTCCCCAAGTTTGATAAACGAAGAGCTGTTACAGAAATGTATTATTATTAGCTTTCATATATCCATCAAGAGATTAAAAGTTACTTTGTCTAGGAACGAAACTTTCATAATGATTTTTATGAGAAAATTCCTCGGATTTTTTTTTGGGACTAATCCTGTTGGATTAGTAACTGTAGTTACAGGAGTAAGCCAGGCTCCAAAACTGGTCTCCATAAATGACCCTGAGTTTTGACCCTCAGTCAGTTCCGGGAAACGCTTTTAATTATTTTGGGACTCGCAACGAATTTAATTACAAAATGCTCCTCTTTCCTCTTTTATAAAGTGGGAAACATGAACCAAGTAGATAAGATGATGTTTGAACCGAGGTTCAAATCGTGTCATTGAACACCGATCTTCTTCTCAATTCATTAGTCCCCACTGTTGATGAGGAGCTACCTTCAGAGGGTAATTAGCTTACAAACCACGTAGGCTAGACGGTACGGCATAGAAGTTTTGAAGATTTACTTCGCTGGCAGTAATGTTCTTTTCATATCTTCACCATCATTTCATCTCATATATGCCCCACTGCTGGGTTCGAGCTTCTTCCACATTAGTAGAGAAATTGGACTTACTATACCATGCTGGTTAGATGGGTTGGTTGGTATAGGGATTTATTTCGCGTTTTTCATCTCTTAATCGGTTTTTTTTTTCAATTCCATGCGGTGACGCAATAAGAATACAATTCATCACCATATTCCTCCGTGGGTAGTAAAATACGAGTAAAGGATGTAATATGAATATCAAATCTGTGCAAGAGAAATTTGAAATACCATCTCGACTTATACCAACCCTTATGATCAGCGTGGTGCATAGTTGATCTCTTTTTCTCTATTATATAGGAAGCTCAAGGTCAACAGTGGGACAAATACGAGCTGAGATGATGATGAATGGATTCTTACAATGAGTATGGAAAATGAAGAGGTCATTCTCCACTGTGAAGCAGTAATGTTAAGTGATGAGGGAGTGAATTGGACTCACCATGGGCGCGCATGCAGTGTAGAAACAGACGCAGACGATGGCCGGGCAGGCGGTACAGTCCGCCACCAGTCCTGCAAGGATCGCTCCTATCACACCCCCCACGTCGAATACTGTGCTCAACTCGCCAGACTGCTTCGCTGATAAATCCGCTGGACACACAATTTATTTGTTACCAACCCACTTCGACTGTCATATTTCATAGTTTTATTTTTTTAACTCTAATTATTTTCTGTAATAAATGTAGCCTGTGCTTTTTAAACTTATTAGTTACCTACTGGTTAAAGTCCCATCAAAATCGGTCATGTCGCTTCGGAGATAAGCCTAAATAAACCAGACAAGCAGAAAAATAAAAAATTGAAAAAAAGTTTATATAATCATCATTCGTCATTCTCCTACTCTTATCCCAATTACTTGGGGTCGATACAATATGTACTCTTCTTTCATAGTACATATTGTAAAGTTATTGGCAATAGTTTTATGACCGGCCGCCTGCCTGACGTCAACCCTCCTTGGGAATGTAATTGTTGACCAAACGGCATCAGATGAAGTTGGCCCAGGTTGTTATAAGGCTCTTAGTCGTCTTTTACGACATCCACGAGCAAAGTAATCGTGGGTAGTATTCGTAGCCGCTACCACACAGCAAAAGTTCATATAAAATACTTTGTATAAAGTATACATGTCTTTTCATCCTTCAAGCTGACGATGTCCACTCTTGGACACAGACCTCCTGAACAATAACATTTGTAACAATATCTCAGTCAATTTTTACGACTCCCGGTAAAATAGATTTTGATGGGCCATGGAATTCGTATTTGTATGGTGACGTTCAAAGAATACAATTCACCATCATCTATCTTGCACGTGGGTGTAGAAAAAGGTGTCTAAGTGATATAATATACATATAATTTCTATGTAAGAGAAGAAAATCGAAATAGAGCTATACCAACACGTCTGATCAGCGTGGTATAATGGTACAATTTCCTTCCTATTGTGTGGGAGACTCGAGCCGAGCAGTGAGACGTAAATGGATTTATACACGTGGAATATGAAAGTATAATAATATCATATATATGGAGAAGAATCTTCCGTGTGGTGACGGAGTAAGATTACAATTCACCACTCACTATCTTACCCGTGGGTGATCGTCAGATACGACTAAGGGATATAAAACGCATGTAACATCTATACAAGGAAAACTCGAAACAAAACCCTATACTAACACGCCGGACCAGCGTGGTATAGTATCTTCCCGTTATGGAGGAGGCTCGGACCCAACAGTGGGACATATATGAACTGAGATGTATTGGAGAAGAGGATGAAGTTACCTGAAGTATTGTGTATGTAAGCCGGTAACCAGTACAGGAATGTATAGCTGACGAGTTTAGCGAAGAACAATGATAGTGAGAATTCCAGCACTCCAGGGATGGTCAGCGCGCGGCTGAGGGAGACTGCGTCACCTCCCGTCCTGTCCGTATGGGGAGGGGAGCGAAGGAGTGATGTCCGCTCCGTCACCTCATCTGGCTGAAAGTGTAAGTTAGCTCTAATATCAGTAGATATCTTTATGCTGCATACAAGTATGTCAACTTTATTTATTGTCTTCAAGTCAAGCCCAAATACTCTTCAGTAAAAATAAATAAACAAATGTTCCAACTTTTTTAAATTTTCATACATTGATTGCATGCAATTTTTACACCCTTAAAAAGGGGGCAATTTTGTTATGATACTTTTATTTGATATCTTACCGAATAAAATAATATCACAAATATATAAATTATGTTGTAGAAATTTATTAAAAATGGAATATTTTGAACATCAGGTCTGCCGATATACTTCTCCTTGAGGGTGTAAAATAGGGTATAAATATTGCTTTTATATTATAAAACACATATAATGAAATTGATAATCATCAGAGATTTCTGTGCAGACAAAGTCGCGGACAAAAACTGGTATCATATGTATACAGGTTGCCGATTTAATTAGTAGAATCCCTGACGGGGGTGTATCAGACTATGATACACTATCCAAATCAGTAAAAAAAAATAGTACCTAACTTCTGATTAAATTGCCTTACTGATAAGCGGTCAATACACTTGTACTATAAAATTTCGATGTAGACATATACTCATGCGTGTGACATTGAACCAGTAGGCAAATAGCCCCACTCTCGCTGCGCTCACCGCCGCACAGCTGGTCGAAATGTACCTACAGGTCAATGGTACGCTGGCAAACCTACTGTTTTGATAAGAAACAAATCACTATATCTCGGGATTGGGCACAGCTAGGAGTCTGCAACTAACTTTAATGTTTTTATGACGTCATTCCTACACCCAGTTTAAGTTATTCTAGTAATAAAATCGGCACCCTGTATACAAAATTTCATATTGATCGATCTATTTCTCCAATTAATTCACTACAACTCAATAGATGGCGTTATAATAATATAAATGTTTGTCGCAAATAAAACACAGATATCGCTAGTCATTCCCTCAAATGTATACTTACATACCATCACGCTATGTCCCTTACAGGGTAGGCAGAGAGAACAGAGTGCCAGAGAACTCTATTCTTGCATACTTCACTCGCTTCCTCAGCATTCATAATTCTCTTCATTACACGCTTGCCGGTTTCGGAGACTCTTGACTCCACCTTCCTTCAGTACATGACCGATCTGGTCTAGGTAGTTTAGTCTCGGTTTCCCCCGGTACCTACATACTTTCACTTTCGCATTGTATATCTTCTTAACCAGACGTTCGTTCGGCATTCTTTCCACATGTCCGAACCATCGGAGCATTCCCTTTCGCATCTTTACACCAATACTCTCTTTCATACGAGTAGGTATATATAGGCTCTCTTACGTCGTCGTTACGAATGCGATCGATCAGCCTAACTCCACAGATTTGCCGTAGAGATCGCATTTCGACCGCATTAATTTTACTTTTATACTCTTTTCTGCATACCCAATTCTCGCTTCCATACAGTAATGTTGGGACAAGCACTGCATTATGTATTGCTACACGTGCCTTCTGGCTGAGGTGGTGGCTACGCTACCGAGAAGTTGCCCCAACGCTCCGTTCACTCTATTTCCCGCATTCACTTTTCGCTCTACATCAGTGGTGTACCTTCCATCTCGGTTAAATCCACATCCAAGATACACAAATTCATCCACTTGCTCCAGTACATCATTACCTATTGTTACTCTTACATCTGTTCTGTATAAATTATAAGAAAAACACATACCTGAGGTAAATTAGCCGAGTGACGATTTGGACGTAAACTTGCAGCCTGAAACATTACAAATATTAGTTTTATTGCCTCGCCATTAAATGCGAGGGGCAAAGCATAAGTGCAACGGGTTCCTATATAGTACAGTCATTTGTATCGTGATAGAGTTATATTCCCACGTGTGGTATACGTATACTAGACGTCTATATAAGTAATTACTGCAATTTTTCCATGTGTTGACGGTGTAAGAGAATAATTTATTACAACAAACAAAACTATGTGATATGCATATAATATGCATATCACATGTATACAAGAAAAAGTGAAACTCTAAATAAAGTACATTACTGCAGCGGCCAGCAAAAGAGGTATTGATGGACGAACGTGTAAATGTGGGCCGAGGCGTAGCCGAGGTACACATACGTAAGTCCATCAATTCCTAGTTATGGCCAAGGCTTGAATAGTGCTTTTCTCGGAAATGCGCGGAAATTAAAGCAAGCAAAGTTCCATGGGGGGCAGTAACATTTACCCTCAGCGGTGCTGCTTACTCATTTGCCATCATATAATAAAAAAACATGCTGTGATGTTGATCTCTACGTTGTTATCTACATACCTGATCACCAACAATGACTGATGATGTATCACCATCGTCAGCCTCGTCCTCTTCATCAGACTTCGTCGACTGTCTACTTGGCTGTAACAATGAATGCATGTAACGTTTAGTTCTTAAAAAAATACATTATAACTAAATACTTCTTTTTTTGCAGATATGTGCAATATAATAGGATGTTATGTAGCTTCGTAATCTTAACCGATACTACCAATAATTCATAATGAAAATATATTCGAAACTAAAAAAAAAAAACGTAAATATCCGATATATTAAAAACGAGAATATATTTAAAACCATAACCGAAACTGTGGGATATTCAAAATAAAAATATATTCGAAGCCGTAAACGAAACTATCTGATAATAAATATCAAAATATATTCGAAATCGTAACCAAAATTATCGAATATTCAAAATGAAATTATATTTAAAACCGTTATCGAAACTAACGTTGTATATTATTATACTGGTTTTATATCATCGCAGCTCATATATGTCCCACTTTTGGGCTCGAGCCTCCTCCGTAATGGAAGGGAAATTGACCTACCACCACGCTAGTCAGGCGTGTTGGTATAGGGTTTTGTTTCGAATTTTCCTTTTCTTGCATAGATGTTATATGCGTTTTATATTTCTTAGATGTCTGTTACGATCACCCACGGGTAAGATAGAGTGTGGTGATTTGTATTCTAACTCCATCATTACACAGAAAATTTCCTATTAGTGTTATATCAATACTAAAAGGGATTATCAGTCGTCCTATTATCGTCCCAGACTACTTGAATGGAGTATGAATATCCTGGCCTGTTAAAAAAGGCCTTTTTGAAATAATTTCTTACCGAGGATCTATCCAGGCCAACGGATAGACCAACGTGACGTGGTTCAGGCGCCAGGAACAGCCACACAACAGCCCCCACCACAGCCATCACCAGCGCTGGATAAATGAAGGAGAGGGCCCAATCCGTGTCCACGTACTCAGCAGCCATGACCGTACCTGTGAATATAATATTTTCAGCCTTTCCTAATCCATTGTTGTAATAACGTAAATGTATAATCGTCATTATATACGTGGTCGTATGCATAATAAATAATTTGATTTCGACACTCAGTAAATTTTTATGATTTCGACGTGCAAGGGGTGACGATAATTGTACCTTCTTATACCGCCGTCATACAAGGATATGTGCTCCCTTTAACATCTTCCAATTGCCAGGTCTGTCTATCATTTTATCCATCCGTATGGAAGTTCACTATAGGATATAAGAATTTTCAAATGGGGATAATGCTATAAGAATTTTCAAATGGGGATAATGCTATAAAACTTTTCAAATGGGGATAATGCTATAAGACTTTTCAAATGGGGATAATGCTATAAGACTTTTCAAATTAGGATAACGGTATAATGTTTTTAAATGGGGATAATGCTATAAGACTTTTCAAATTAAGATAACGGTATAATGTTTTTAAGTGGGGATAATGCTATAAGACTTTTCAAATTAGGATAACGGTATAATGTTTTTAAATGGGGATAATGATATAAGACTTTTCAAATGGGGATAATGCTATAAGACTTTTCAAATTAGGATAACGATATAATGTTTTTAAATGGGGGTAATGGTATAAGACTTTTCAAATGGGGATAATGCTATAAGACTTTTCAAATTACGATAACGGTATAATGTTTTTAAATGGGGATAATGGTATAAGACTTTTCAAATGGGGATAATGTTATAAGACTTTTCAAATTACGATAACGCTATGATGTTCTCAAATGGGGATAATGCTATATGTACTTTTTAAATGGGGATAATGTTTAAGACTTTTCATATGAGGATTATCCTCATAATATCTATCTACCTGCAAGACTTTTTAGTGGGACTAATAGTATAAGACTAATGTTAGACAAACGTATTATCATCTCACCAAGTATATTGCCGAGTGATGTATGCGAGTTCCATATACCAAAGATGAGTCCCTTCTTGCTGTTGCCGAACCATTTGCCGACGATGGCGACCGTGCCAGGCCAACCTGTTGTCTGTGCAATGCCTGCACCGGCCTGGAATTGTTGACATAAATATTTTTTGATTTGTAATAATATAATTACAGCTAAATATACATCTCGCAAAAATTAAAGGAACAAAAAAATTTTCGAAATTTTTTGGCAATTTTCAACAGGCTGTATTTCAATGAAAATTGGTCGTACAGAAAATAAAAAAACATAGCTTTTCAAGCTTGAAGACTCTAGTTTACGAATTTTTTGGTTGAAAATTTTTTATAGCACCGGTAATTATGCGATTCTTGGATAAAGCACAAAGAAAAATTTTCTAAATTTTTACATTTTTTTTTTTCGCTCTACGGACATGGAAAAATATTTTCGACCTAGACTAATGCATAGGTCGTATAGCCTGTTTATTCAGCTTCAATTTGCTTTGAATTTGAAATTGGGTTTCGTTTTTTCCAGAAAATTTCCGATAAAAAAGTCTGTCATGGTTGGTTGGAAAATTTTTTTTTTCACCTGAAACATTAACGTGAAAAAAGAGCAAAAAAATGCCATTTTCCCTTTTTTTGGTTAATCGACTGTATTTTCGACAATATTAGGAGAAATGCGTAGGTTAGAAGAAAATTTTACTGTCTAATGTACCCCAAAGGCCCCCTCAAAATCGGCAGATCGATCGTTTCAGCGGTTTCCCTGGACCGACCCCCTGTCCGCTCGCTGGGCGACCAGTAGTTTCAGAGATATCGGCAGTTGAGTGAAAAAGGATCCTTTTGCATTCACAATTCGATATCTCGAAGACAAATGGTCGTCTGACTCTTGCAAAAAGCAAATTGAAGCTGAATAAACAGGCTATACGACCTATGCATTAGTCTAGGTCGAAAAAATTTTTCCATGTCCGTAGAGCAAAAAAAAAAATTAACAAACTAGAGTCTTCAAGCTTGAAAAACTATGTTTTCTTATTTTCTGTACGACCATTTATCATTGAAATACAGCCTGTTGAAAATTGCCAAAAAATTTCGAAAATTTTTTTGTTCCTTTAATTTTTGCGAGAAGTGTAGATTGGTGTGCCGTGACGGCAAATGGCGTGACGTTATAGCATCACGATCACTCTACTCTATAGGCCTACAATTTTTTGACAATCATCATCATCATCATCATCACAGCCCATAAATGTTAGGCCATTAATACCCACTGTTAGGCTCGGGCGTCCTCCGTAATGGGAGGGAAACTAACCTACTATACCACGCTGGTCAGACGTGTTCGTATATGATTTTGTTTCGAGTTTTCCTTCTCTCGCATAGATGTTATATGCGTTATATATCTCTTAGTCATCTATTACGATCACTCACAAGTAAGATAGGAGGTGAAGAATTGTATTCTTACTCCGGCCACAACACGGATAGCGCTAGTATAATATATATTTTATCCTATAAATTTCGCGGGCATTTCCCACTCAAAATAGACAGACGCTTCTCATACGTTGTTAGTTTTCTATTGATTATATTTAAACTAATTAACCCAAATAACCCAAGCATTTGCAATAAGAAACAGCGTATTATAATTTTTGAAACTAATTAAAAAACATATTCTATCGTCATGTTAAATCATACGGGCATTATCGTACCATAAACCTATAAATGCAAATAGCATACCGTCCGCGATATTTTCTTTTCAATGTTCTTTTAAGACTAAATAAAATAAAATATCTTTTAAAAATATATACAGCTGTGTGATAGCGGCTACGAATACTACCAACCCTTACTTTGCTTGTGGATGTCGTAAAAGACCACTAAGAGCTAGTTTTGGGTAGTTCGCGAACGACCTAGGTGGGAACAGCGCTCCTTTAGGTGAACTATGCGAACTAGTTCGTCGATGATCTCGCTCTTAGTTCTTTTCATATTTTTTGAGCGTTCGCTTTACTAGACAGTGGCGCTATGTGACCAACCGAGTTATTTCCTTTTACTGTGCGCGCCTTGATATTTCGATATCGATACTAAACAACTTCACATCCACATGTAATAACGGACTTTAAGTAAAGGTTTTGAACTACTACTACTAACTTAAGTATTGTTTTATGATTACGTATTATAATAGGAACGAAACTAGTTGTTGCCGAATTATTAATGAAAATTATTTTATTTCTTCATTTTTATTTAAGTAAAAGATTTTATGTGCCATAAATAAACGTGTGAAATATTCACGTAATATTTTGTACTTTTTAAATAAAAATAAACAGAACTTGCAATAATTATAAATATATTTTTTTCTTTATTTATTGATTTTACTAAATTATTTCAAAAAAAGAACTAATGAACTAATAGAGCGAACTAGTTCGCTATTAGATTATGAACTAAATTAAGCGCTCTCAGTGGTGACCGACTAAGCCCAAGACTACTAAGAGCCTTCTAACGACCTCGGCCAACTCCATCTGCTGCCGTTTGGTTAACAATTACATACCCAAGGAGGATTGACGTCTGGCTGACGGCTGGTCATAAAACTATTGCCAATAAATTTTACAATATGTTATGAAAGAAGAGTACATATTGTATGGAACCCAAGTAATGGGGATAAGAGTAGATGAATGATAATCTTTTAAAAATATCAAAAGCGTTAAAACGAATATTATGTCTTTACTTATGTCATCATAATTTTCTTGCTCTTATCCCAATTACTTGGGGTCGACGCAATACGTACTCGTACATATTTCAAAGATTATTGGCAATAGTTTTATGACCGGCGGCCTGCCAGACGTCAACCCTCCTTGGGAATATAATTGTTGACCAAACGGCATCAGGTGGAGTTAGTCCTGTTACTGGACGTCGATGGCCTCCTTTTGCGAGGAAGTCATCTCTGCAAAGGAGGCTGCGGAGCGGGAACGCGAAGCACTCGCGTCTGCGAACTCGCTCCGCCGGTGGCGACCAGGGAGAGGGAGGTGCCGCTACGCGCACCTCCTCCCACCGCCTTGACGGCTGACTGGTCGTGGCCAGATGGCTAAGCGCAAGGGTGTCGGGGATAGAATGTCAATAGACGATCTCTCCGGCATCCCGTAAAAGCGCGGAAGGGACCGCTGTTGGTTTTAGTGGGTATTCCGGCCGCCAACATCTATGGCCGGCGAGTCCCACACACCCTCCCGTCTGTCACTGGCGGGGATTAGTGCGTAAAAGCATTTCCACAGCGATAACAAAAAAAAAGGTGAAGTTACACCAGGTCGATATAAAGCTCTTAGTTGTCTTTTACGATATCCAAGAGCAAATTAAGGCTTGGTAGTATTCGTAGCCGCTACTACACAGCTCGTTTTTTTTATTAAGTATATTTATATTATACAGTAAGTGCAATAGGAATAGAATAGAGACATTTTTTGTTCGAGTTATTGCTTGATTCCGGTACTGCTAGAATAGAGGTAGGAATTTGAGATAATACCTCAAAGCTTCGTATTATGTGGCGTGCAAAGAAAGAAACAAAATTCGGTGTAAGTGGCAGCACGATTGGGACGGATTTCCAATAGATGTAGGTTCGAACTCCCACTTGTGACTATAATTTTTCGTTCGTAATCGTGTTATTATAAATAATCAAGCATATTAAACGCAAAATTTCAGTAATTTGAACAAAATTCTGTAAACATACCTGCATTACTATATAGTAATAAATATTATGTACTCCATATGTTCTGCCGATACCGAACAGATAACAAAAAACAGCAGATAACAGCATACCCAGTGATAAAAAGTAGCGTAGGTCCACTCTCTCAGCCACCATGCCTGAAACAATTCATATGGATTTGAAATAAAACTATTTTTACGGATTCTATCAATGTAGGACTGTCTTCTCGTAACCATGAATGCTGTAAAGTGTTCAAAACGATTAGAAATTAAAAATCAAATACAAACGCGAAAGAATCTATAAAAAAATAGTTTAATTTCGAATGCATAATACTCGCGTAAACATAAGAAATTGATGTTGAAACGTAGCACGTACGATTCACTAGTATTATTATATTGCAATAGTTTACAAATCCTTACCGGAGATAAACATGGCGGCAGCGTATGAGAAAAGGAACGCAGAGTCCAGAGCGCCTAGTAAGGTGTTCGCATCTGTTGTATCTGTAAACAATAGATACAATACAATACAAAGAAATATTTATTTATATTCCGTCCGGAGTAAGTATATAATTCACCACCCCTTATCTTACCAGTGGGTGACTGTAAAATACGGCTAAGGGATAAATACATACATACATACATATCATCACGTCATGTCCTTTGCAGGGTAGGCAGAGAGAACAGAGTGCCAGAGAAATCTATCCTTGCATACTTCACTCGCTTCCTCAACATTCATAATTCTCTTCATACACGCTCGCCGGTTTCGGAGACCCTTGACTCCACCTTCCTTCAGTACATGACCGATCTGGTCTAGGTAGGTTAGTCTCGGTCTCCTCCGGTACCTACATCCTTCCACTTTCGCATTGTATATCTTCTTAACCAGACGTTCGTTTGGTATTCTTTCCACATGTCCGAACCATCGGATCATTCTCTTTCGCATCTTTACACCAATACTCTCTTTCATACCTACTCGCTCTCTTACGTCGTCGTTACGAATGCGATCGATCAGCCTAACTCCACAGATTTTCCCTAGAGATCGCATTTCGACCGCATTAATTTTACTTTTATACTCTTTTCTGCATACCCAACTCTCGCTTCCATACAGTAATGTTGGGACAAGCACTGCGTTATGTATTGCTACACGTGCCTTCTGGCTGAGGTGGTGGCTACCGAGAAGTTACCCCAACGCTCCGTTCACTCTATTTCCCGCATTCACTCTTCGCTCTATATCAGTGGTGTTACCTTCCATCTCGGCTAAATCCACATCCAAGATATACAAATTCATCCACTTGCTAAGGGATAAAATATGCATATAACATCTATGCAAGAGAAAACTCGAAATAAAGTCCTATACCAACACGTCTGACCAGCGTGGTGTAATAGTTCAATGCGTCTTCTAGTGTGGAGAAGCCTCGCACCCAACATTGGGACATATGAGCTGAGATGAAGATGATGATGAAATATTTATTGTACACCAGTAAATATTATAGGAATACAGCTGTGTGGTAGCGGCTACGAATACTAACAACCTTTAGTTTGCACGTGGATGTCGTAAAAGACTACTAAGAGCTTTATATCGACCTGGGTCAACTCCACCTGATGCCACCTGATGGTCAACAATTACATTCACAAGGACAGTTGACGTCAGGCAGACGGTAAGCTATAAAACTAAAGACTTGCAATAAGGACGAGTACATATTGCATCGATCACAACTTAATGGTGAATAAAATTTATAGGCAATAAGAAAATAGACAAGGTATGTCGTTAAATCACACTATATAAATGTATGTACAGTTAAATGTATGTAATTATGTAACATCAAACACTTTCGTATAACATAGAACTGAGTTTGTACATACATTTATTTATATAAAATTAAAACGAAAATAACGTATTTTTTTTAACGGGGCTGTTACGGATAAGGGCTCCCATGCATAAACACGATACGACGTCGCGTTGTGGAAATCTACGACGCGACATAGTAACGTGCCACGATGCACGACACAACGTTGCCTCGTAGAAGAAACTCACGATGCATTCCTGCGTCGATCATCGTTGATGCCACATTGAATAAAATGGGTGTATCCAGTATTTTCTGAGTATCTGTTTTTTCTTTATGCGTCTTCTTAATAACAATATGAGTAGAACACAACTAGTGCCGACCATTTTTAAATTAACTACGACTATTCACCCGTTATTGTATCGACGGCGTCGTGCCGTGCATCGTGGCACGTTATGATGTCGCGTCGTTGATTTCCACGACGCGACGTCGTATCGTGTTTATGTGTGGGAGCCCTAATTCCTACGCTAACTAAGTCGCTGACAAAAAGTGGTGTTATATAAAAAAGAAAATAGACAAGGAATACAAAAAAATACAAAACATGTCTCTTTCCGTGTGTTGACGCAGTAAGAAGACAATTCACACATTATCTTTTCCAAGGATGTAGTAAATGACGTCTAAGTGATATAATATACATATAAGATATATACAAGTGAAGGTAAACTTGAAATATACATATATCAAAATGTCTGAACAGGAGAAAGTAGAAGGGTCGAACGCCGCAATGAGACATATCCCCCCTACCCCGTAATTGGTACCTGCTAACCAAAAAGAAAACGAGTCTTTTTTATTCTTAAAATTTTTCAATTCAAATGTTCTCAGAGCGAGAAAATCTGTAGAATATACAGTTTTCTTTTCTTCATCCAGAATTCGAATCCAGCAGCTCATTATGTTCATTATTTTAACAGATTGCAGGTCTTTTTTTATAGCTGTATTAAAGCTCTTGGCTTTTGATGTTATCATCAGGCTCAAGTTTTAAATACTTACTAAAAGGCGCCCAATTACACCACTGGTCGTCATTAGGATCTGTCCCGGGAGGTGGAGTGAGCGCCGAGCAGTTCTGGTGAAGGACATTCTTGACCACCGATATGGGCTTCCGTGTGAGATGATATGTCATATACGTGAAGAATGTCAGCACCAACACGCTCGCCTGATAGCTGAAATAAAGAAATATACTTCTATTAATCGGAAGAATATACTGATGATGATATTATACAAATACTGCAGTGGTTATGATACTGAAATACTGTGAGAAATTGGTTCAATTCCCACACAGGATAATACTTTGTTGCAATACAAATTATGTTCTCAATCTGTCATCATTCTCCTACTCTTATCCCAATTACTTGGGGTCGATACAGTATGTACTCTTCTTTCATAGTATATATTGTAAAAGTTATTGGCAATAGTTTTATGACCGGCCGCCTGCCAGACGTCAACCCTCCTTGGGAATGTAATTGTTGACCAAACGGCGTCAAATGGAGTTGGCCCAGGTCGTTATAAGGCTCTTAGTCGTCTTTTACGACATCCACGAGCAAAGCAAGGGTTGATAGTATTCGTAGCTGCTACCACACAGCAATTGTTCTCAATCTGTGTGCAATTTTTATAATTTTTTTAGTGGTAGGACCACGCTATTGAATGTTCTCTGTCTACAGCCGCGGGCCGGTCCGTCCGGGGTAGTACCACACTTTTACAGAAGATCGACGTCTGAGTAATGGCAATGTGCTATTGCGCTTCGTTCGGTGAGCGAGAGAGCCGGAAGCCCAACTGGGTGGGTTTGGGGTTTGTATTGATAGGCAGCGGCCTAGCTATACCCCCGGTATTGCAAAAGTCCATTGGCGCAGTGACACTTAGGTACTATCAGGTGTGCTGCTTGTTCGTCTGCCACCATGAGCAATAAAAAAAATATTTTCATTAATCGTATTTGAAATAAAACATTGTTTTTTTACGTTCATGGTCAAGGGAGGAGTTCTCCTATAATGATGAACGTTATAAAACGTCAGAAACGTCATCAGTAAAAATATAGTTTTATCTCAAATGTGTACTACTCGTGTGTAAACGTTTGAAATGATTACGTTAATTGTTTGCGTAGTCACGATCCAATACAAGGACTATTTCCTTAGTACAAGTAATTGTTTTAAAAGAAAATTGTAAATTCTTGCCGTACAGAGAACCTTATCGCCCTTCTTTTATTTCTAATGAGCTAATTCTTACAAGGAAGTGATCCTTAATAAACTATGGTACTAAACTTTCATCATAATATCCATTTTTTTTATTTTTGTTTGCGTGGGAATATTCCTTTACGCATGCACACCTCTCGAGAGGTATACCGGGCTCGGCGCCAACTAAGTGTCGATTCACACTGTGATGCCGTTCACGGTTCGATCTCGCTCCGGTCTCGGTCCGTTCCCGGTCTGGTAAAATATTCTTGAATAAGAAAGAATCAGAGTATTCTCACTATCGTATCGGTCTAGTTCTGATTCGATATCGCGCCGGTACTGGTTGGTCGAAAAGAATATTTGACTGGAGCGAGATCGGACTTGTCATGACTTGTACCGACCGACAGTGACAGTGTGAATACGTTTTTGTTTCAACTCCAGTATTTCTTCGGTCGTGCAGGGAGACGTTACATTTTTCTTCTAGTCATGGCTAGTAATAAATCGTGGAATTCTGAAAAAGGTAATGTAGTTTATGCGTGTGATTTTATAACATTTGATTATGAATAATAAATAATCACTCTATAATTATTTTCGCCAGCTTTTCTGTAAGCGTTTTTTCCGAGAAAAAGTGTATATGGTGAAATGTGCAAACATTTTAAAAGAATAGTTGACTTATAAAAACTTGATTACGAGCGAAAAATGATCGTCACACATGGAATTCGAACCCACGCCTATTGGAAATCCGTTCCAATCGTGCTACCATTTACACCAGCGTGACTTGTTGCATGACGGTCAATTCTCGCTTCGTATATTTTCGTCTTTAAAGGATACGTGTGCCATCTACCCGTCAATACTATACAGATTTAATACTCTAAATTTACAGTTAGAATTGTATCAAACGATGACACGAACCTAAATTTCAGTAATTTGAATAATAAGGTCGTGTCATCGTTTAATACAATTCTAACTGTAAAGTTAGAGTATTAAATCTGTATAATGTGTAAACATTGACGAGTAGATGGCACACTTCTTTAAACACAAAAATATAATAGGTACGAAGCAAGAATTGGTCGTCATACAACGAGTCACACTGGTGTAAGTGGTAGCACGATTGGAACGGATTTCCAATAGGCGTGAGTTCGAATCCCACGTGTGACGATCATTTCTCGCTCGTAATCAAGTTTTTCAAAATAATCAAGCATGTTAAATGCTAAATTTCAGTAATTTGAAGAATAGTTGACTGTTTTGCACTTTCAATAAATATTTTATATATAAAGTGAAACGGAATAAATTGAATACAAATGTATTTATTATTTCTAGATGAAACACTGATCGAATTAGTAAAAGGCAAACGCAGCTTATATGATTTGCAGTCACATTACTATAGTGACTATAATTATAAAAGGAAAATGTGGAACGAGATTGAAGAAGTAGTTGGATTACCTGGTGAGTGAAACACAAAAGTTATACAAAATTTGATATTTATTTAATAGCCTTTTTTGATTACATCACTAGATTTTCTTGCCACGGTACTGAACCTTCAGGAGAGTTAAAGAAATTTTTAAAAATTTCCCTTGTCTGAAATGCTTCTGTCTGTGCATTTCCTCCTTGTCTTCTTAGATTCTGTATGTGATGGGTATTAATGCATTCCGAGTTATCCTCAAAATTAATGATCCGAGTATTTCTAATGATATTATGCAGAATACATGTTGTTAAAATTATTGAGGATGCATTTTGAGGATGAGCCCTGAGTCTTCTATTGTACACGCGAAAAGTTTGTGATAGAATACCGAATGCACATTCAACTAATCTTACTCGACACAAACGATAATTAAATATTCTTTTCGCATTATCTTCAACATTCTTCAATCTTGGGTAAGGCCGCATTCAATATTGTTTTAGCGGAAACGCTTCATCTCCTAATATTACATACGGTGCTATTATGTTTGTCCCTGTTAGATGTGAGTCTATTGGAACATTCAACGTCGCATTTTTCAGTCTTTTTCCCAGTGCAGAATTTGCAAAAATTCCACCATCACTGTTTTTGCCATATGACCCAATATCTACAGCAACGAATTTGTAATTGGCGTCTACTAACGCCAAGAGAACTACCGAAAACGTTTTCTTATAATTAAAATATAAAGATCTGCTGGTTCCTGGAGCTTCTATTGTTACGTGTTTGCCATCCAAGGCTCCCAAACAGTTTGGGAAATTCCACATGCTCCATAGTTCATCTGCTATTTGTAACCATTTTTCTTGAGTTGGAGTTGGAATATACTCTGTTAATAACCCTTCGTTAATTGCTCTGCAAATTTCGAGAACGATGCTTTGTACTGTCGAATGGCCAAGGCGATAACTAAACGCAATTGTTCGGTAGGAATCCCCTGTAGACAAAAATCTGAAAATGAAGAGATTTCATAACATTTATTTTGTACTCTACATAGTTTCATTCATGGATTTTTTTTCTATCAGGAGCAAAGAATCGATGGGAAGGACTACGAGCTCAATATCGAAAATACCTCGCTAAATTGAAGACCAAAAGTGGCCAAGCAGCTACAAAAAATTCCAAATGGCGATATCACGACCAAATGCAATTTATTAATGAATTTATTAATTGTGATAGACCACGAATATCTACTATTATGCACGAGGAGGGAGACAATGATAATATTCATGATATGGATATCGAAGAGACAGATGGACAAATAACTCTGACGAAAGAAACTGATGCCAACGAAGAAGTTGAACTGGACATTGATCCAGTCAATACGTTTACGGCTCGCAAGAAACGAACTAAACAAAAAAATACAGGAGTGCAACAGGAGAATGCATCATCGACCCTAATGAAGTATATTTTAGATAAAAAAGTACAGCACACCCCATCGATAATTTTTTTGAATTAATGGCTGGCACCGTTAAAACGTTTTCTGCTGTTGATCAACATTTTATAAAAACGAAAGTATTCAATCTTGTCAGTGAAATTGAAGAAAAATATATTACGGTTGCTTCTTCGCCCTTCTTATCACCGGCAACTGTTCATCATTGTCAAGTATCACCTGCCCCACCTACATATTCAACGTCGTCTTCATCATCATTTAATTCCGCTGAAGTTAATCTACCTCACTCGCAAGATCCGCCACGTGATTGCCCAACACCGCTATCGCAACATGCATATAACAAACACTTGCGACCTTCGACATCACTTGCTCACGTAGGGAATGGATCAACATCAAGGATTATTTCTGCCCCAAAAACAACAACTTCTTCTGAATTTGTGCTTTCTCAAACACAATATACCCTACATCCTCTTTCATCTCCAGATTATTACTCAGACCGTCATGACCGTCATGCAACAAGTCACACTGGTGTAAGTGGTAGCACGATTGGAACGGATTTCCAATAGGCGTGAGTTCGAATCCCACGTGTGACGATCATTTCTCGCTCGTAATCAAGTTTTTCAAAATAATCAAGCATGTTAAATGCTAAATTTCAGTAATTTGAAGAATAGTTGACTGTTTTGCACTTTCAATAAATATTTTATATATAAAGTGAAACGGAATAAATTGAATACAAATGTATTTATTATTTCTAGATGAAACACTGATCGAATTAGTAAAAGGCAAACGCAGCTTATATGATTTGCAGTCACATTACTATAGTGACTATAATTATAAAAGGAAAATGTGGAACGAGATTGAAGAAGTAGTTGGATTACCTGGTGAGTGAAACACAAAAGTTATACAAAATTTGATATTTATTTAATAGCCTTTTTTGATTACATCACTAGATTTTCTTGCCACGGTACTGAACCTTCAGGAGAGTTAAAGAAATTTTTAAAAATTTCCCTTGTCTGAAATGCTTCTGTCTGTGCATTTCCTCCTTGTCTTCTTAGATTCTGTATGTGATGGGTATTAATGCATTCCGAGTTATCCTCAAAATTAATGATCCGAGTATTTCTAATGATATTATGCAGAATACATGTTGTTAAAATTATTGAGGATGCATTTTGAGGATGAGCCCTGAGTCTTCTATTGTACACGCGAAAAGTTTGTGATAGAATACCGAATGCACATTCAACTAATCTTACTCGACACAAACGATAATTAAATATTCTTTTCGCATTATCTTCAACATTCTTCAATCTTGGGTAAGGCCGCATTCAATATTGTTTTAGCGGAAACGCTTCATCTCCTAATATTACATACGGTGCTATTATGTTTGTCCCTGTTAGATGTGAGTCTATTGGAACATTCAACGTCGCATTTTTCAGTCTTTTTCCCAGTGCAGAATTTGCAAAAATTCCACCATCACTGTTTTTGCCATATGACCCAATATCTACAGCAACGAATTTGTAATTGGCGTCTACTAACGCCAAGAGAACTACCGAAAACGTTTTCTTATAATTAAAATATAAAGATCTGCTGGTTCCTGGAGCTTCTATTGTTACGTGTTTGCCATCCAAGGCTCCCAAACAGTTTGGGAAATTCCACATGCTCCATAGTTCATCTGCTATTTGTAACCATTTTTCTTGAGTTGGAGTTGGAATATACTCTGTTAATAACCCTTCGTTAATTGCTCTGCAAATTTCGAGAACGATGCTTTGTACTGTCGAATGGCCAAGGCGATAACTAAACGCAATTGTTCGGTAGGAATCCCCTGTAGACAAAAATCTGAAAATGAAGAGATTTCATAACATTTATTTTGTACTCTACATAGTTTCATTCATGGATTTTTTTTCTATCAGGAGCAAAGAATCGATGGGAAGGATTACGAGCTCAATATCGAAAATACCTCGCTAAATTGAAGACCAAAAGTGGCCAAGCAGCTACAAAAATTTCCAAATGGCGATATCACGACCAAATGCAATTTATTAATGAATTTATTAATTGTGATAGACCACGAATATCTACTATTATGCACGAGGAGGGAGACAATGATAATATTCATGATATGGATATCGAAGAGACAGATGGACAAATAACTCTGACGAAAGAAACTGATGCCAACGAAGAAGTTGAACTGGACATTGATCCAGTCAATACGTTTACGGCTCGCAAGAAACGAACTAAACAAAAAAATACAGGAGTGCAACAGGAGAATGCATCATCGACCCTAATGAAGTATATTTTAGATAAAAAAGTACAGCACACCCCATCGATAATTTTTTTGAATTAATGGCTGGCACCGTTAAAACGTTTTCTGCTGTTGATCAACATTTTATAAAAACGAAAGTATTCAATCTTGTCAGTGAAATTGAAGAAAAATATATTACGGTTGCTTCTTCGCCCTTCTTATCACCGGCAACTGTTCATCATTGTCAAGTATCACCTGCCCCACCTACATATTCAACGTCGTCTTCATCATCATTTAATTCCGCTGAAGTTAATCTACCTCACTCGCAAGATCCGCCACGTGATTGCCCAACACCGCTATCGCAACATGCATATAACAAACACTTGCGACCTTCGACATCACTTGCTCACGTAGGGAATGGATCAACATCAAGGATTATTTCTGCCCCAAAAACAACAACTTCTTCTGAATTTGTGCTTTCTCAAACACAATATACCCTACATCCTCTTTCATCTCCAGATTATTACTCAGAGTCTGTATAATAATATTTATGCTACTATTTTGCTACGCTAGTTTGAGTGATGCTAATAATCTTTACATACGAACTTCGTAGAATACGTTTCATTTAAGATACAATACATACATAATGCACCCTGTATTAGAATAAAGTTTGATTTCATGTAACAGTATTATTATTTACCTTAAACCATCAGTTTTTCTCGTGGAGAAATCGCCTCACGAAAAGAAGTGTTCCTTTTTGAAATTTTACATTCGATTTTTTTCAAAATCATTTCGAATGTTCCTGAGTCTATTCGACAGTATTGTACAAATTTTTCTTCGTCGTCTATCAAATGACGATATAACGTGTGATATTCGCCTAGTTTATTAACGAGAAAAGAATTCTCGTTAATAAACTAGGATGTATCCACATTCTTCGTCTTTTTATTTTACGTTGTAATTTTTTTATATTTGTATCCTGTTCGTCCAAACTAATAGCTATTATCGCTAATTCTTCGACTGAAAAATTGAATGCCATTTTTTGGCGAGTAAAATTTATCAAATTTTTTCGAGAAACGTCCTATGTCGACCATGGATCGAGACAGACTGATTGTGGAACTAGTAGTGTAGACACAGCGAGATTTGATCGGACCAAGACCGGAGCGAGATCGAACCGTGAACGGCATCACAGTGTGGATCGAGCCTAAATGTTAGCGCCATTACCTGCTAAAAACCACACCCTATTCTTTCCTCTCGGCTACGGCGAAGTCATGGGATCATTTCCACATGCTTCGCAACTCCGCCGGGCCGAAACATGCATAAATATGTGGACTCACCTCGGGCAAGTACCACTCTCTCCCTTTAGCAGCTCAAGTAATTCCATCATAATATCGTATATCAAACCGTCTAACCAGCGTAGTAGAGCAGGAGAAAACATCTATGAGTGTTAGAGTAAGGCGGGCAACCGTCCCGCAATGACAGTTGTATTCCCGCCTTGCAATGTTTAATAAAATAGTCCCGCAAATCGACTAAGGCGTCCCGCATGTCCGGTATTCCCATCGTCCCGGTCGCGTAAAAGGATTCCACATTGGACATACCGTTCCGTTCGTATGTTCCGCCGAGGCCCGTGTGTCGTGCCGCGTGCGGTATACACTTAGGTACATGAATGTGAGACTGATTGCGTTATTTTGTTTTGACAATTGCAAGAGAGTCAGAGATAAAAAAAGGCTTAAGTTCGAATAGCGCCGGTGTATCTGCTATAACTTTAAAAGAAGATAGTTTGATCGACGAAATATGTTACGTGGCAAATTATGTTTAAAACGATGTCCTAAATAGATGAGAGGAGATGAATAGCAATATAGAACAATGGATAGAGGTGTTCAAAAATTTCAAAGACAGCGGATTAGCATTCCAGAATTGCCTGGGCGTAGACCAATACCTTCTTTGTTTGCCAGGAACAAACGCTCCTACAGAACGAGTATTTTCACGTCAAGTCACCCGAAAAATTGTCACTAAAAGTAGAAACATGACAATGAAAACAATGCCAAAAATTTAATACGGGCAGCTGTGAAAACTTTTTAGACAGTCTTAACCAAAACTCAGAACTAGTCAAAAATGCCACTGATGTGAAAAATATGACTTTAAAAATAAATGTTAATTCAGTTGTAATGTTGTTTGTTTCTAACTTAAATACACCACCAACAAATCCTCAATCTTGTGGTGGATAGTGGTGGGTGTCACGCATTGGCATATTACAAAGTTGACCGCCTTATGTTAGGGCCACACTGTTGACAATATTCTGTCTACAGCCGCGAGCCAGTCCATCCAGGGTAGTACAACACTCTCGCAGAAAATCAACGTTTGAACAGTAACAACATGCTGTTCCGCTTTATTCGTTGAGCGAGAGAGACGGCAGCCCAACTTTCTAGGTGGATTTTGATTGGTAGACAACGACTTAGCTGTACCTCTGGTATTGCAAAGTTTGAGCCATAACACTCTTCAGGTGTACTTCTTGCTTGGCCACCAAAAATAAGAAAAAGTGTTCTTCAAGTCATAACATCACCAACAACATGAAGCTCGCTATACCGAAGACCAGGACCAACGATAACCAAACCATTTAGTAGAATCATTTTTAAAGAACTAAGCAAAAACTATGGTATAATTAGCGCCGAGTAAAACTATATTTTATATAATTGTCTATGTGGTGATGGAGTAAGAATACAATTCACCACCCCCTATCTAACCCGTGGGTGATCGCAAGAGACGACTAGGGAATATAAAACGCATATAACATCTATATAAAGAAAACTCGAAATAAAACTATACCAACACGTCTAACCGGCGTGGTATCATCATCACAGCCCATAAATGTCCCACTGTTGGGCTCGGGCCTCTTCCGTAATGGGAGGAAAATTAACCTACAATACCACGCTGGTCAGACGTGTTGGTATAGGGTTTTGCTCCGAGTATTCCTTCTCTCGCATAGATGTTATATGCGTTTTTGTCCCTTAGTCGTCTCGTACGATCACCCACGGGTAAGATATGGGGTGGTGTATAGTATTCTTACTCCATCACCACACGGATAATACGGCGTGGTATATTAGGTTCAATTTCCCTCCCTTTGTAAAGGAGGCTCGAGCCCAACAGTGGGGAATATATGAGCTGAGATGATGAAAACTATATTTATCCCATCTATTTAGTATGTGGTTTGAGTCCAACAGTGGGCAGTATATGTACTGATATAATAATAATTATAATTTAGGTTATAAAAACAATTCAACATTACAAATAATGTCTATGTTATCGTTGACGTGATAACAGCTATACGTGTGTACAAAATACATGTTTTTCCGTGATCATAAGCACTTATAATAATTGCTTAAATATTTGTAACTTTAACTAGACAAGATAGAAAGAAATAAAAGCATTTATTTTGCTCTCATACATTACATCTAAAACATTTGGAAGAAAACAGGAAAGTAAAAATAAAAAACTACGTTTAAAAAAACCGACTTCAAAAACTGAAGTACAAAATAATACTATCATTTGTATGTGCTATCTATTGATAGGTTTGAAATCGGTGCCAAGCCTTAAACAAAATTATAAACAGCTTACTTACTGTAATGAAATTCCTACACTAAAGATATCGACACCGGCACCGACTTCAAACCTATCAATAGATAGCACATACAAATTATAGTATTTTAAGTTATTTTGTACTTTTCAGTTTTTAAAGTCAGTTTTTTTAAACGTAGTTTTTTATTTTATTTCTTACTTTTTAGTGTTACAGACATACATAGGTTGTTCTATTAGTAACGGGGCTTGAGTTACTCGTTCATTTGTCACACACATACTTAAAGCTAATTTTAAACTTATATGGTTTTCTCATAGGTGCCATTGTCAGAACTGGACCAAATTAAAATGGGATCAAATGGGAAGCACCAGCTTTCAAATAAAAAAAGAATCATTAAAATCGCTTGGCCCAGTCGAAAGTTATGAGGTAACAATCATTAAAAAAAATACAGACGAATTGAGAACCTCCTCCTTTTTTGAAGTCGGTTAAAAAATTAAAAGTTGGCTTAACGAATTATTTACTTAATAAACAAAAATAAAAAAAAAATAACAACTGATAAAAAAACGGGCGTCCCGTAAAAGCGCGGAAGGGGGCCGCTGTGGTTTTGTGGGTATTCCGGTCGGACTAGCCGGCCGGCGAGTCCCTCACTCCCTCCCGTCACGACATCGGCGGGAAGGGGTTAGCGCGTAAAAGCATTTCCATAGCGTCACAAAAAAGAAAGCTTATGCTACTTCATTTCGTTAAAGCAACGCTGGTATTCTGCTAAGACCTAGAGTGTTGAGTGAGTGCGAGTTAAGATGACATGGTTAAAATAACAATCCACCATGATCATCATCATCATCTCAGCTCATACATGTACCACGGTTGGGCTCGAGCCTGTTCCATAATGAGAGAGAAATTTATTGACCTACTATGCCAAGCTGGTCAGACGTATGGGTTTTGTTTCGAGTTCTCCTTTTCTCGCATAGATGTTATATGCTTTTTATATCCATTAGTTGTCTCTTACGATCATCTACGGGTAAGATAGGGGGTGGTGAATTGTATTTTTTATTCTGTTACCACACGGAAATATCTACCCTGATAACCGTTGTGAATTCGATTCACACGCAGAACAATACTTTAGAGTCTCTTGTATTGATGTATTTTAGACATTTTTTTTAACTCCTCTCCTTTGTGTCCCCCACCACTTTTTAAGTATGGTGTGGTTTAAGACTGACCCCCTAATCTCCTACTACATGTAATTTGTGTTAGTTAATTGTATGGTTGTAATAATAACAATAGTTATACAAGGACTATTTACTATTTAGTGCAGGGCGTTATCTTAAAGAAACTTATGGTCGTTTTTACCAATGACCTTAAAATTTTAAATAATACCGAAGCCAATGTTACATAAAGTCAATGTTACGCCTCAGATATCACTTTACGAGAGAAGAAAATCTCAAAACAAAACCCTATACCGACACGTTTGACCAGCGTGGTATAGTAGGTTAATTTCCCTCCCATTACGGAGCAGGCCCGAGCCCAACAGTGGGACATACATGGGCTGTAATGATGATGATCACTTTAGGTGTTACCTAAAACTTGAAAGTTTATTATCATTACATAACATCAAAAAAAATCAATATAAATAATGCTACTTGTTATATATATATATATATTGCTTTGCTAAATTGAAGGGGTCATCGGTAAAAGTGGGTATTCAAGTGTTTTTTTATTAATGCAATCTTATATTTTTAAATGAGCTCTTATATTTAGAATTTTAGACACAACGGCATCACCGATTTCCATGAAATTTAGCATAAAGACCGCTTCGGGGTTGATAAATAGATTTAGTTCGGTTTAATTTATAGAAAATATCGTTTAGTCATTGTTTTCAACCAACGACAAGATATAATATTTCCCTAGCTGAAAACTATTAAAATATATAGTATATATATAAATATAGGCAAATTTGGCCGCCGTCATTGAGAATAGACGTACCTAGCACCCAGACTCGGAACAACAATTTTTGGATCGCACAAACTATACGTAGGAATCGAACCCATGATACGGGCACGGAAGGTCGGTAACTTAACCACTACACCATCTGTACAGTCATTTATATGTATGTATAGTACTAGCGGACCCGGCACACTTCGTTCCGCCTAACAGTTCATGAATGAGATGAGCAGATTTCGATTAATTTAAATTTACTAAATTATTTTTAGCTGTGTGGTAGCAGCTACAAATACTACCAACCCTTACTTTGCTCGTGGATGTCATAAAAGATGACTAAGAGCCTTATAACGACCTCGGCCAACTCTATCTGATGCCTTTTGGTCAACAATTACATTCCCAATGAGGGTTGACATCTGGTAGGCGGCCGGTTATAAAACTATTGCCAATAACTTTTACAATATTCACTATGAAAGAAGAGTACATATTGTATCGAACCCAAGTAATTGGGATAAGAGTAGGAGAATGTTGAATAAATATGAATAATATATAAATTCATAAAATCAAGTATTTTAATAATGTGCCAGCAAGACGAAGAATTACCTTGTGTTATACGACATTTTCCTTCATATGCATTGAAAATTAACTAATTGTTGATCTCCGAGATTTGCTCGACGATTTCGCATTGTCAACAGCACGGCCTGCCTCGCTTTACTCTTGTGATTAAGGAGCACAGAGCTGGGCCATATTAACGCGGCGGTCTTCCCGTGCAATAAATTGTTCTTTTGCCGTGATTACATTCGTTATGTTTCGAATTCTAACTACGTTACGGCTTTGTCGGGAAAGATTTGATGTTATTGGTCGCGGCATTGTTGATGACAATATAGACATAATATGTTTTATTATAACAATATTCGTAAAAATTCGTAACACTCGCACAAAACGAATTCTGACTGGTCAAATTTAATTTCAAGTTTTCGCGGTATTTTCCAAACAAACCATTAATTAGACCACGTAATGACGTGAGCTGTCAGTTGTCATTGGTTACATCATCAACAAATGAACGTTTAGAACTAATTAAACTAAAAATAATATTTTTTTTTATTAATATCATATTTTAATATCCTATGTCCTATTCCCGACGACAACAAATTCTAAAACATAAAAATCATAAAAATTGGTCCAGGCGTTATCGAGTTATAAGTGTTGTAACTAACACAACTTTCTTTTATATATATAGAAGATTTATTAATATATTGATAAAATTCTATCTATAATGACAATTAATATGCCATAATATATTAAAATTACAAGACATTTCAATTAGTTAAAGATAATAATGGCGGACGCTATGAATTATTAACGATAAAATTTGTTTTACTGTATAATGATTGAGTAGGAATACGATTCATCACCGTCATATCTTGTACGCGGATGTAGTAAAATACGAATAAGTGATATAATATACGTATAACATTTCCGTGTGGTGACGTAGTAAGAATACAATTCGATACCCTCATCTTACCCGAGGGTGATCTTAAGAGTCGACTAAGGGATATAAAACGCATATAACATCTATGCCAGAGAAGGAAAACTCGTAAGAAAACCCTATACCAACAAGTCTGACCAGCGTAGTATAGTAGGTCAATTTCCCTCCTATTATGGAAGAGGCTCGAGCCCAACAGTGGGACATATTTGAGCTGAGATGATGATAACATATGTATACAAGAGAAGTGAAACTAGAAATAAAAGTGTACTAACACGTTTGAAATGTATCATCATCATCATCACAGCCCATAAATGTCCCACTGTTGGGCTCGGGCCTCCTTCGTAATGGGAGGAAAACTGACCTACTATATCACGCTGGTCAGACGTGTTGGTTATAGGGTTTTGTTTCAAGTTTTCCTTCTTTTGCATAGATGTTATATGCGTTTTATATCCCTTAGTCGTCTCGTACGATCACTTACGGGTAAGATATGGGGTGGTGAATAGTATTCTTACTCCGTCATCTTATTAAATCAATTTCCCTCCTATTGTGTATGATGCTTGAGCCCAGCAGTGGGACATATATGAGCTGATATAATAAATAAAGATGTTTTGGAGTTACATAACCATATCTGAAACGATCGGATATCCAAAATAAAAATATGTACGAAACTGTAATCGAAACCAATATAAAAGTTTGAAATAGTTTCTGATGGGGCTGGTAAATAACTAGAAGAGCGTTTGATTAATATGTGTATTGTGTATTTTGGCGATCAAGTAATGAGTTGAGAGTATACGTTCGGTACGTATAAACTTCGGGTTGAGAGCTCTCAGCGGTCACCTAGAGTCCGGATAAAATTGTCATAGCCATCTGAGGCTAACAAATAAGTCGCACATAAAAAAACGTTATAAACAGTTTCATACAAATATTTTATCTATGCGCTAGACATAATGGTCTTGCGATCAACTCTATTTCACGCCTCATAAGCGAAGCGTTGAGGTCTTGCTCTACTCTCGACATGTGAAAATCAAGCAATTTTCAAACATGAAAATGATTGTATTCTACTCACATTGCACTTATAGGATAATTATTATAATACATATGTCAAGAAAAAACATTCGTTTAAATGTATTTGATATTTTTAAAAAGCAATTATTTTGTTTTAAGTAAGAAAATAGTTGATTAAAAAAAATATTCGAGGACGTCGGATAAAATATTTTGTATCTGGCAGGATGACGACCGTTCTGCGATGCGGCCATGCCCAGGGTGCGGCGTCTACCTCCGAGGCAGGGGGTCTACTGGTGGTCCCCAAGACTGGCGGACCTTCGTGCGGCGTGCATTAGTGCCCGAAGGTCCTACACCCGCAGTCGGCGGCGTCGCCGCGATGTTGAGCGGGAGGGCCAGCTGTACGAGGCGTACCGCAGTGCGCGTACCGCCTTTCGGCTGGCCATCCGGTCCGCCAAGGACGCGAGTTGGCAGGAGATGCTGGACGGTCTTGACCGTGACCCCTGGGGTCGCCCGTATCGCGCGTCGCTGAATAAGCTTCGCGCGCAGGCCCCCCCCCTCACCGAGACCCTCCAGCCCGACCTCCTTCGTAGAGTGGTCGAGGAGCTGTTCCCGCGGCAGTCGGAGCACACGCCCCCGGTCATGGCTTCGCCAGATCACGACCGGGAGGCCGTCGAGAGTGTTCCGCCCGTGACGGAGTCGGAAGTGGGGGCAGCCGTGGCGAAGATTCGTTCCGCCACCACGGCCCCCGGCCCGGACGGAATCCCAGTCCGGGTGTTGACGTTGCTCCTCGAGCATCTCGAACCTCGCCTCAGGCGACTGTTCAACGCCTGTCTGACGTCTGGACAGTTCCCTGAGTGCTGGAAGGAAGGGAGGTTGGTTCTCCTGCCAAAGCCGGGACGGCCCCCGGATTCGCCGTCGGCCTACAGGCCCATTGTGCTTCTGGACGATGTGGGTGAGCTGCTGGAGCGTGTCCTCGCTGCCCGCATCGTCCAGCACCTGGAAGAGGTGGGGCCCGATCTGTCGGACGCTCAATTTGGGTTTCGAAGGGGGCGTTCGACCATCGGGGCCCTGCTACGCCTGAGGCAGACGGCCGCGGAGGCTGTCGCCGGCAAAGGAGTGCTGTTGGCGGTGTCGTTGGACATCGCCAACGCCTTCAATAGTCTGCCATTCAGCTGCATCAGGGAGGCGCTCCGGTTCCACGGAGTGCCCCTGTACCTCAGGCGGCTGGTGGCAGACTATTTGGAGGGGCGCAGTGTTCTCTACGCGAGCCCCGCAGGGGACATTGTGCGGACGCCCATGTCGTGCGGTGTTCCGCAGGGGTCGGTTCTGGGGCCGACTCTGTGGGACATCGGTTACGACTGGGCGTTGAGAGGGAGTCTCCCCCCCCGGGCTGAGCGTTATTTGCTATGCTGACGACACGCTCGTCACAGCCCGGGGCAGGACATTCGAAGAGGCGGCGAGCCTGGCCACTCTCGGCACCGAGGAGATGGTCAGGCGGATCGAGGCGCTGGGGCTCAGGGTGGCCCTGAACAAGACGGAGGCTCTACTATTCCATGGGCCCCGTGTGAGGCTGCCCATCGGCGCCTCGTTAGTCGTCAACTCCATCCACATCAGTATCCAGGCCCATATGAGGTACTTGGGTCTGGTGCTCGACGGGCGATGGTGGTTCCGGGAGCATTTTCGTCAAATTGCTCCCCGGCTGGTCGGCGCGGCGTCCGCCCTTTCTCGGCTCATGCCGAACGTGGGCGGACCCAGTTTTCAGGGCCGACGGCTGTATGCGGGGGTGATCCGCTCAATGGCCATGTACGGCGCACCCGTGTGGGCGAGGGCTCTGAACGCCCAACTCAGGGCGGTTCTGTGGAGGCCACAGAGAGTCATGGCGGTCAGAGCCATTCGCGGGTACCGCACGGTGTCGACAGAGGCGGCGTGCCTATTGGCCGGGACACCCCCTTGGGACCTAGAGGCGGAGATGCTCTCCGACCTCTACCGGCGGGTTACCTCAATGCGCGAAGAGGGTGGCTCCCCATCGTTCAACGAGATAGCCACCTGGCGCGAGGACGCCCGCCGAGAAGTCATCGCCCGTTGGGCTACGCGGCTGGAGAGGCCTAGATACGGTGTTATTACCGTTGAGGCCCTCCGACCCGTGCTGATGGAGTGGATGGAGCGGCGGCACGGAGTTCTCTCTTTCCGGTTGGTGCAGGTCTTGTCGGGGCATGGTTGCTTCGGCAAGTACCTGCACACGGTCGTGCGGAGGGAGTGGACTCCATCCTGCCACCATTGCAGTAGCGACGAGGACACGGCGCAACATACGCTCGAGGTATGTTCGGGCTGGGACGGGCAGCGCCGTGACCTCGTCGCTGTCATCGGTGCCGACCTGACGCTGCCGGCTGTTGCGCGAGCGATGGTCGACAGCGTCAGGAATTGGGACGCGGTCGCCGCCTTCTGCGAGGCTGTCATCTCGCAGAAGGAGGCGGCGGAACGGGCCCGGGAGGATTCCCGTGACCCGGGCCGCCGCCCGCGGCCGGGGCGGCGCAGGCGCGAGTACCTGCGCCTGATGCCGCCCTAACCGAGGCTTCGGGTGATCGGACCGGGGATCTGTCCGGTCACCCGACGTGAGGCCACCGCGTGAGGACGACGCCTCGACGGCGAAAGCTGTCGGGGCGTCGACAGGAGAGGAGCCCAAGAGGGCATACCGCCGAGCGGGCCACCGAAGACAAAGATCGGGTACCGGTGGCCCGCTCGTACGGCGAAGAAGAGGTGCTTGCAGGGTGGGTCAATGGGGTTGCGCGTCGCCTCTTCCGTCACCCCGGACCGATTTGGCGGGGTGCGACGTCCATAGCCCACCGCAAAAAAAAAAAAAAATAAAATAATAAAAAAGGATGACGACCGTAAAAATTAATGTATCAAAATATTTATTTTTTTAAAAGCTTCGTAATCGCAACGCGCCGTTTCCTTTCGAAAATGGCTTGGTAATTCATTGTCATTCAATTGCAATTAATAAAAAACTAAACTGCTTAGTCATTAATGTATGTATACCTTACGAAAATTGGGTTCGTTTACATGTTTTGTTCGTCCATTCGGACAGGCAAAGGAAATAAATCCCATTCAGCCTATACAGCTATCTTTAGAGAATGGCACGAAATTTCAAAAGTATTTCTTTTCTTTCATTAAAAGCTTATATTTAGTTTCACCTGTCCCGTTGTCTGTAATCAAATCTTGCAAGTTAAATTTGATACACTTCCCGGTTTCTGATTGAGCTGAAATTTTGCATGCATATATAAATCGGATGACAATGCAATATTATTGTGACATAGATCTGATATGATGATTGACCTGGAAGCTGGCCATAGGAACTCCGTAATTAAATGACGCAACCCTTTCGAGTTTGGCCTCATTTGATTTATCTTGACGATTACTTTAATACTATATGGTAACCAGGGTCTGACGATGGACCTGGGAGCGGGCCAAAGAAACTCCGTAATTAAACGACGCAACCCCATCGAGTTTGGGCTCGTTTGATTCGTCTTGACGAGTACTTTGATAATATATGCTAACCAGGGTCTGACGATGGACCTGGAAGCTGGCCATAGGAACTTCGTAATTAAACGACGCAACCCCATCGAAATTAGACTTATTTGATTCGTCTTGATGAGTACTTTGATAGTATATGGAAACCAGGGTCTGATCATGGCCCTGGAAGCTAGCCATAAGAACTCCGAAATTAAACGACGAAACCTCATTGAGTTTAGCCTCGTTTAATTTGTCTTGTCGAGTACTTTGAGACTATATGGTAACCAGGGTCTGATCATGGACTTATAAGCTCGCCATATGAACTCCGTAATTACACGACGCAACCTCATTGAGTTCGGGCTAGTTTGATTCGTCTTGACGAGTACTTTGATACTATATGGTAACTAGGGTCTGACGATCGAGCTGGAAGCAGGCCATAGGAACTCCGTAATTAAACGACGCAACTCCATCGAGTTTGGACTCGTTTTACGTCAGTTCAGTTGAATAGTTTACTTTTGCGACATTGAATTACTTTCGAAGAAGGAATTTCTTAAAATCCTAATTCATCTGACTTTTACAGGGTAGAAAAAATGTTCATACCAAATTTCAAGTCTGTGGTAGCTATATTTGAAAATGTGATTTTTACACCCCAGCAACCCCTCTTGCAGGTGGAATTTCGTAAAATCTGTTCTTAGCTGACCTCTACTCAGCAAAAGGAATATTCCTACCAAATTTAAAGTCTATAGGCCTTATGGTTTCAGAGATATCGTGATGAGACAATACATAGGTCTAAATCTCTTATATATATACTAGCAGACCCGGCCACGCGTTGCTGTGGCTAAGGTAGCTTCAGTAACACGTGGTGGTTATGCTAATAAATTGTAGCTTATATGAAACGTTTGTAGGTTTAACATAGCGCCATCTATTAGAATCGTTTGGAGATAATAGATGGTTGTGACTATCAAATAATAGACAAATAATTTGCAATAAAATAATATTGCGACTGTAAATTGACATGGAAGCTATCCTATCTTTTAAGTTGGATCAAACTACACATGCTGTGCAAATTTGATTAAAATCGGTTAAGGGTGTAGATTGTTGGCCTGAGATCTCGATTTCGAGCGACCGCAGCGCCAAAGTTTAATGTAACATCCGACGGGGCGGATGAATGACCTAGAGAGCGCGATTTTCAAAATGTTTTGCAACAAACGTTCCACGTTGAGAAATTGTTATTGAACTTGAATATTTACAGCATAACAATAACGTTGAATTTTTGGAAACTAGCTGTTGATTCTTTTTAATAGATTAATAAGAGTAGTTGAGACACAATTTTTATGTTTTTCTATCATTATATTACATAGTATAAAACAAAGTCGCTATCCGCCGTCTATCTGTCCCTATGTATGCTTAGTCTTTAAAACTACGCAACGGATTTTCATGCAGTTTTTTTTAATAAATAGAATGATTCTTAAGGAAGGTTTATATGTATAATACATGCATAATATAGTAGAGAAACGCTGATTAATTTAGAGGTTTCTAATGTGATGTCGTAAATAAGCACGTTTTTTTGCGCTTATATTGCAAACGTTGGCTGAACCCTACGAGATAGACCAAAATAATGTACTACAGTATTATCCATCTTAAAAAGTTCAACAAAAAAGTCCACGATGGCATAAGTCTATCTCTTAGGGATAACCCACCATAACCATTTTTTATCCTCTACTAAAAAATGATTATTTACTAAGTGATTTTATACAATACAGCATTAATCCTTATCCAATTAAGTACCTTAAATAAATTGTGCATTTATTATAGATCAATATGCTTTTTATAGTATGTAATTTAAGTGAATATTGCCGAAGATAGCGAGGGCGGGTTACTAGTTTATAATATAATATACAATCAAGAGCAGGTCCGGACTGACATTTTTGTATTCTACTTACCTAAAATTCCAACTATGTATTTATTTGTAATTTCACTACCAAAATTTATTCTAATTCGTAAAATATTCATTCAATAAAATAATTGCAAATTCAGTAGGAAGTGTGTTTATCTCTACGCAAGGAAATGTGCCTATTGCTTAAACTCAAATACTTACTTTTTGTTTACGATCACCTCGTCGATATCTAAAAAAAATCCTAGGGTTTTAAAAAAAATGTCAATAAATGAAACACAAGTATAAAAATGATTTATTTACTACACAATAACAAATATGAGTCGCCATTACTCGCTATCTCAAAAGCGTGCTAGGGTTGTACAAAAATTAGTAAATAATTCATTTATTTACTAATTTTAACAGAAGTTTGTAAATTATTAATATACTAATTAAAAGTATGTAATTAAACAATAACGAAATATGAGTTCAAAATTCTAATGTTTTTTCATTCGATTACGGATCAAGTTCTGATTTCTGCTAATTTGATGATAAAATCAATGGCTATCACAAAACCTATCAGAATGAAAACGTTACCAGCTGCCCGATTCACGTAAGTAATAAAAACGGTAGCGCAGTGACGTCACTTCGTTTTTTGCAAATTTAGCCCTTTTAACCGACTTAAAAAAAAGGAGAATTCTCAATTCGCTGTATTTTTGAACCAATTTTTATGATTCTTTACACCAGGTAACTCAGAAATTGTATAGTAATTGAGCTATTGGAAGATTTATGACAATCCAAGACTAGATAAGTAAGTGCGTTTAAAACAGAAAACCAAAAGGCGATTTCTAAGTTCCTAAGTTAAAACGACTTTTGGACTGGCGTGTTTACGTGAATCGACTGGCTGGGTAGTTAAGTTACCTGTATCTTTCAAAATCATTAGGCGTTCTTCTCTTTCAAAACACGTAAAGCTCTTTCTTTCCTCTCTTTCATAGCCTCTATGATACTGGGCGCGTCACGAATGGGCATGCTTCGTGACTGCCGAGGATCAACTAATTCTGGAAGTAGGCAATCGTAATAAAACCTAACTAATTTCATTTCCATTTTCTCCTCCCAAAATTTGTCGTCCTTTTCTATAATATAAACTTTCATAGGTACAGTAGCACCAAACCATATGCCAAGCATGCAAACGTTTCTTTTAGTAATATGTACCTGTCCCTGAATTTGGAAATACCAGTTATGATTTTTATTTATGACATAACCCTTGGAAGCCTTGTCCTTAACCCAAAAGGTATGTTTGGCCATTGCTTCATCAAGAGTCATGCCAGCTAAAGAATGTGGGCACTTAATTTCAATTAAACCGTTTGCATAAATGCCATCTGGTGTAGTACCAAGAAATTCATATTGATCGTCGACGAACAAACCGCAACCTTGTATACTAATATTCTCTTAAATTTCTAACTGTTTAATTGCGGTTTCTTCGTTTTCGATACCGTACCGTACAGCAGGCAAACTGGAGATATTACTACCATAAACGATTTTACGAACAAGAACAGCACAACTTGTGCTCTCTCGTTTTTTACAAACTTCCCCGAACGATGATGAGGTTAGTAATTTTCTCCTTGTACTCATCAACTCAGAACTACTTCTTTGCAAATGGGTCGACCTTTCAAGCTCCTCTCTTTCAGCACAAGACAACTTTAAATCGGCTAAAAAAGATGACTTGGCTTTCTCATATAATTCTGGACTCAGATCAGGTTTTTCGCAGTTTGGTCCATAGTGAGCATCTTTCGATACAGCGCTGTGGCTCTTTTTCAATCTTAATTTAGGTTTAGCAATTAAACGGATTCTACGATTACAATTTTCCACTTTCGCGATCAAAGGATTAGGACTAGATTTAAATATTACTTCATGAGTTTTACTATGAATCGATCCTGTATTAAAAAACACAACAGCAGCTGCGCATCGGCCCGCATAAGAACTACGGGAAGAATAATTTACACGCTTACCCCCTACTAATTTGGCAATCACTGCGTTAAAACTTTCAACTATATTACTTGTACAATTATGAATTAAACTTCTAGAATGATATGACAGTCTTTTACTTAAAATGTGTACCGCGTCCATTAATCCGCATCCAACAATTGCTGGAAGCAACCCAACAGGTTCTATTCGACGAGTATCAGGTCTACAGAAATACTCCTTGCAATATTGGTGATTACCAAATACGTGTTGTGGACCATTTAGGATATCTTCACTAAGATTTTTTATTTTTTCTTCGAGTGACTGATTTTGATCGCCCCAATATTTAATAGCGCATTTTACACCCGTTCTTAAACGCAAATACCTTTCTTTTAGGAATTGCCGCAATTCGCAAGGATACTTAGTGTCTTTCGACAGTTTCTCCAAGCTATTGCAGTAGTTTCGTAAAGATGATTTTTGCATTCAATTTTCTCTACTGTTAAATTACCGTACGGTCGCGAATCTAATATTTTTTTATAAGTACTGGAATCGCCGTCTGCTACAAATTTATTATAAATTACACCGTGATCAACAATGGAACGTTTAAACCCCTCAACTATTATGGTCGATTCCATACCGGTAGATGATCCCGAATAATTCTTGAAACAACGGTGTTCCGAGGGCTGACTGTCGTTCTTTGCGGCTCGTGCACAAACTACGCAGTATTTATTTTTAACTCCAAAAAACAATACTTTATTAGTTTTAATGCCAATTATCGCAGCTGCGCCGGACAAGGCGGAAAAATTCTTACCATAAGATCTCTTGCTCCAACAACCGTCAACAGCAACAGATATTAATGGTGTACCATTTTTATCAACACTACCTATAGACACTGCGTACTCCGCTTCTTCCTTGACAGCTTCTGCCATGGAATGTGCTGCTGTCTTTTCCCACCAATCGCAAACCGTATTATTAATTTCATTGTATAATGAAGGTGACATGATTGGTAGGGCTACTGCGGCAGTTAATGTTTTTAACTGATAGTAGCTCCCACCAGATGATATGATACCAGATACAATTTGATGATTCACTTCCATTCTATCTTCTTTCTTTTCAATCAAACACACAGTAAATTTCATACTACACATACTACATTTCATGATGAGTTTTGAGTCCAGACCAACTTTTACTTCACCTATTATACTGAGGTAACTTAACTTACAATCCATTGGACCGTGGTCCCCTATGGCCTGAAGAGCTTTAAAAAAAAAAGAAACGTCTACAACTCTACGCCCAACTTCCATTTCATCCACCTTTCCTTCTTGGTCGTTTTCAATAACTAGTTCCTGTAAAGAAAGATAATGGCTTGATTTTTTTTATAAAAAATAATTAAAAATTTAAAAAAATGCAAAAGAATTAATACAATATTAGGTTCCTGATGAATAGAAATTATAATTTCTTTACGCATTAGGTATTGTTTTTTTATGACGTCACCTATTTGAAAATAAATTTTCTTTTGAGAAAGTAATTGAGAAGTATTTCGGTACTAAGGTGTTTGTCTCTCGATGAAAATAATAAATATTGCAAGAAAAATCTATAGGTAGGTATTGAGATTTTGTCTTCGCCCATCACTAACTAAGTAGTTTGTTTATTTATGTAACAAGTCTACAAGAATTACATATAACAACTTACCTCTATACAGCGCGTAGCATTGTTGCTCAGAGTCTCAGCCCCAAGGTTTTCTTTATTTTCAATACTGGAAATATTATTCATCAATATTATCCACTTTTTATTTATTTTGTACAACCCTAAGCCAGACGCTACGCGCCTCGCGTCTGTTTGGCGGTATAGGTATGTCGACAAAGTTGCACTGTCGCCTACCTACTTCCACAATTTGATATTTAGACAATACTAGCCGACCCGGCGAACTCCGTATCGCCTATTTTTTTTAAAAAAATCCTATTATTTTGATATTACATACAGATACTTCAATTTTATTTATCAGTATAGATATAGATAATACAAACCAATATTTACATGTTATTGTAGGTATATGTCTGAATCGGGCGATCTAAATCATATGACATATTGTATTAGCTTTGTAATGTACCCTGTTCAAATGCGATAATAAATAAGTAGGGAGGAACTTACATTTTATTCCGAGATCTTTTGGCTTTCATATTTTTATAATGCGTACAAAACTTTCTTTTCCCTGGCATGACACTCAAATTCAATCAGTCCTGCGAAAAAAATAGCCTATGTTACTCAGTGATAATGTAGCTTTCGAATGATAAAAGAATTATCGGTCCAGTACTTTTTGAGTTTATTCGTTTCATACAAAAATCCAAATCTTTCCTCTTTATAATACCTATTAGTGTAGATATTGTATTTTTTACGATTTATATCTAGTTCCATCATGGTTTTCTTTCAGACATTCATTATATCGATACTTTCTACTAACTGAAAATAAATTAATTATAAAAATGTTATACTTACAGTTTTTTACAAAAAACACAAATTCACAATACGTAATTCTGCTGTCTGCAGCCGACAAGCGTGGTGTCACGTTCACTTACAGAAAGGAACTGCCGTTAGTGACCACCGAGATTGCACGAATGAAACGAACGCTTTATCCCATACATTTGTGTATGAAAAATTTACCTTAAAATATATCTAGATTTTAGGGCTTTAAAAGAGGAAGTCTTTGTTTGTAAAGGTATAAAAAGAAGTATACAGCTATACTTATTGGTTTCTTCAGTGTTCAAAAAGTGTTTCTTTTTATCAATTTGTGTTGATTTATGGGCTTAAATCTTTAAAATACGAAGTCATGTTTTTGCATTTTTACTCAATTTTGTGCGTTTGTTGACGTTTATTATATAACAACCATTAGGTTTAAGAGTTTAATATAAGCATGAACATACTTATTGGTCTTTGATTGTAATATATACAAATTATCATTGATATCAATCATATGTAAATAGGTTAAATATGAAAAATCGTAACACTCTTTTCGGTGATT
Source organism: Lymantria monacha (assembly GCA_905163515.2). Classification (NCBI taxonomy): domain Eukaryota; kingdom Metazoa; phylum Arthropoda; class Insecta; order Lepidoptera; family Erebidae; genus Lymantria; species Lymantria monacha. The sequence continues at coordinate 12,155,573 of LR991104.1, read as the reverse complement.
TTCACGATCTACACCCTTAAGTACTTTAAGAGTCTATCGCGGACAAACAACGTGACGCGGAATTTATATATATTGAGATAAGAAGATGTAGAAGAGAAGATATAGATGAAGAAACTAAATATGTGAAGTAGCTGATAATTTATGTTGAAAATTGTAACTTGATACTGGCAACAATGGACTCATATTAGTAGCCGATTGCCTATAGAGAAGAACTATATAATTAAATTCTTTTGTTTCAATTCGGTCTAGTAATTTGACTAGACTACAAATACTTATGTTTAGTATATGTTCCGTATATTAACACAGGTGCATATTATATATTTAGCTTGTATTACAAGCAGTATGTAAATAGAGCCGAAACTGTACATCATCATCATTATCATCGTCATCAACCAGCTGTTAACAATTTTTTTTTAAAACAACAGTCGTCTTGTAAAAAGTATTCCTTGTATTATGATGCGACTATACAAATATTTAATTAAATTATACAAAATTACAACGCCATTGTCCACGTGCTTTGAGCCTATGTCTATACAACCGCTTGATCAATTCGACCAGTGCGGGTTTGGTATGTATGATAATCTAACTGCAACTTGCATTATCGTCTTTTTAAATTTGATAAATAACCAGGCATCTCAAATACTAAGCCTCACTAATTTAGAGAACTTTTTATGTTATTTAAAAAAAAAACAATAATAAAAAATATTTTCTTATTATACTAGTAATTTCTCGTAATTTTATCCGCGTAGGTTTCGTTCCTTTAACAATATGAGTATAAAATATATAGCATATGTTCCTCGCTGATAATGTAGCTTTCTATTCGTGAAAGAATTTTTAAAATCGATTTAGTGGTTTAGGCGTGGAAGCGTAACATACAAATAAATAAACTCAAGTTGTAACACACAAGCAAACAAACTCACATTCGCATTTACAAATTAGGATTTTCTAACGGCATAAGAAGGCAATACGTCACTTTTTACTTTCACGCAAGAGTCTTAAGTGATCGCCAGAGTAATGGGTTGCATCGATGACAGAGACTAAGTACCGGTGATTATGGTATTGGACGCTGTAAATCACTCACGAAGTATAGATACAAGGAGTTCGAACGGTATAGGCTTTTCCATAGTATTAATGGACACAATAATAAACCCAGATCTTAGTTCTCTTTTCTGCCACTGGCGGCGTTAAAATTTAGGACGTACCGATGCTATTATTATTATTACACGTAAACATGCGTTGGCTCACGAATGTTGAACTTAATTAATTTAAATATAAAATTTCAGAGCTCCAGAGCAGAGTCAATAGTAAGCGCTCTACCGATAAAAATTCTGTCCCCTAAATTGAGACCATTCTTTCAACATTATGTTCGGATCCCTTGTATATATACTTCGTGATTCCACCGTCCGAGTGTTTTTGGTGCGATTTGACTAAACAATAACCTGTCCTCAGAAAAAAAGGCAGTAAGTAGCTCTGTTGAAAAACTTATTATAGCAAATGTGATTTGAAATAAAACTACTTTTACTGATACTATCGAGTTTGCATTTGATTTTGAATTTCCCGACTCCTTGAATACTCTGCAGCGTTCATGATCATGAGAGGACATGAGGAGGACGAACGCTGTAAAGAGTTCGAAACGTCAGGACCTAAAAAAATCAAATACAAACGCGATAGAATCCACTAAAAATAATTTTATATCAAATGTGTTAAACTCGCGTAAACATCAGAAATGATTAAGCAATTGTGAGGGTTAATCCTGACAATTGTGATCTTAATCCACTTTCGTGATGAGGCCTTATGTTCAGAACTTGACGTCTATAAGAAAATAGGCGATAAACAATCAAGGTATAAAGCTTGACCACTGTACCTCCTAAAATAAATAAATTACTTCATTTTTTTTCGGCGGTTTAATTTTTTTTGTTAAAAAAATTTCCAGTCCCATGCAATATAAGTATCATTTCTTTAGTAGAGAAAAAGAGAGAACTGCTAGTCATCTTTCTGAGGGTACCTCCTGGTTTACGCTGTCTCCAGTTGTAAAGGTACAACAAATATTGATAAAGACATGGTCGATAAACAATTAACAATAAACAATTATATGTATCTATATGTTTACCGGGGCCGTGGCCTGAATACTTCATTAAACAAAACCTTGGCTGTGTAATACTCGTGCTAATAGCTTAATACGTTTGCTTAAAAGGTAATTTTTATTGCTTATGGTGGCAAACGAGCAAGCAGCGCACCTGGTAGTAAGTGTTATTGCCTCTCAATAATCTTTGCAATACTAGCTGTGTGGTAGCGGCTACGAATACTACCAACACTTACCCCCCGGTCTTTGCTCATGGATGTTGTAAAGACGACTAAGAGCTTTATAACGACCTGGACCAACTCCATCTGAAGTCATTTGGTCAACAATTACATTCCCAAGAAGGTTTGACTTCTGGTAGGCGGCTGGTCATAAAACTATTGCCAATAACTTTTACAGTATATACTATGAACGAGGAGTACATATTGTATCGACCCCAAGTAATTGGGATAAGAGTAAGAGAATGATGGTTGAGCTTTGCAATACCAGAGGTACAATTAGGCCGCTGCCTACCAATAAAAACCCCAAACTCAAGTGTCAAGTGATACGGGTTCGATGCACACATAGGACAGTAATTTGTGCGAGATATAAATTGTTGTTATGAGTCTGGATGTAATTTTTCTTTATTTTTTTCATTAGATACTTATAGTGGCAAACGAGCAAGCAACACATCTGATGGTAAGTGTCACTGCCGCCCATGGACCTTTGCAATACCAAGGGTATAATAGCTAGACCATTACCTACTAATACAACCACCAAACCTAACCAGTTGGACTTCCGGCTCTCTCGCTCACCGAACGAAGCGCAATAGACATGGCCATTACTCAGACGTCGATCTTTTGCGAGAGTGTGGTACTACCGCGGACGGACCGGCCCGAGGCTGTAGACAGAAAACTGTCAACAGCATGCTCCTACCACTAAAATCTGTTAACTATACGTTTGTAAAGTCACGCGAAACCATCATCATTAGTCTGCTTTTATCCCACACTAGGTGTGGTGGGTAAAACTTATTTTTAAGGTTCCGTAGACTCCTGTCAGCCGTCGTATCAGGACTCATTGCTTTCATACCAATAGACTTATTCAAACGATCCCACCATCTTATCTTTGTGTCTCACAAGATTCTTAAATCCATCCACAAACATATTGATAACCCTACTTGTCACATGCCTTTCATCCCTCCCCATGATATATATATTATATATATATATATATATATCATCAAAATTATGTAACATAACACGTTAACATATTAAGATTTTGAATATAGCGCAAGATACCATCGACGCTTTCACGTACCTACCAAAACTCATATGTCTGTCAATTCATTCCAGACTTCTTTAATACATAAAAGTTAAGAATTTAACATATAACCATCTTATATTTTGTAATGGACGTCATAAAACTAGCTGGTCATCGGAAGAATGGGTGACAGTATTCTCTTGGACGATTTATAACACCAACTTCAATCGCCAATCGCCATATAAAGCGTGACTATTAGGACATCATCCTCATCATCATCTTGTTCTGATCACCAATTACATGTGATCGACACAACATATACGTTTTTTACATTGTACATAATATTGTAAATAGTTTAGACAATAGTTGTTATGTCCGACCGTCTGTGTGACGTCACACACCACTACTTGTGAATGTAATTGTTGATCAAACGGCATCAGGTAAAGATGATCCACGTCGATATAAAGGTCGGAACGACTGACTACGGGTACTAGGGGTTGAGAGCCCTCAGCGCTCACCCACAGTCCGGGTAAAGTTGTCATAGCCATCTGAGGCTAACAACGACTACGGGTACGGATTCCCTGACCTCGATAGCCCATCCGGCGAGATCTTTATACGCCCTTGGGAGGCTTATTATTTAACATTGGAGTTTGTTATGCCAATGGATGGATAAAAAGACAGCTGTTAAACGTTTGTCGGGTCATGGTGAACTGGTGAGCGAGTCACAGTTCGCGAGACGCGAGGCCGAGGTTAATCACAATTATAATCCAACATGAAACATTTTAATGCATTTTATATACCAATTACTCTTAAAATGCTAAATTTGAAGAGTAATTGGTTTGATTATCATAGAGGACAATGCTTTTTTTTTAGTTGTGTGGTAGCGGCTACGTATACTACCAACCCTTACTTTGCTCGTGGATGTCGTAAAAGACGACTAAGAGCTAAAGCTTTATAACGTCCTGGGCCAACACCAGCTGATGCCGTTTAGTCAACAATTACATTCCCAAGGTGGGTTGACGTCTGGCACGCTGCCGGTCATAAAACTATTGCCAATAACTTTTTACAATTCGTAAATAATTGGGATAAGAGTAGAAGAATGATGAGAGGACAATACTTTTTTTTCTAAGACAACATCCTGCATTAAGGAAACAATCCTTGTCTTCTGTTGTTACTCTACATACATACATATCATTACGCCATATCTCTTGCAGGGTAGGCAGAGAGAACAGAGTGCCAGAGACCTATATGCTTGCATACTTCACTCGCTTCCTCAACATTCATAATTCTCTTCATACACGCTCGCCGGTTTCGGACACTTGACTCCACTTTCCTTCAGTACTTGAACAATCTGGTCTAATCTGGTTTCCAATATTCTGTTCTCTCTGCTGCTCAATGACTTACCCCAACATATAAGGGAAGGTGAAGTCTTCATGTACGCGGATGATATAGCAGTCATCCTGAGTGAACAGACGCTAGATCTGTTAGAGGTGCAGTTGAACCGCACATCTCGCCGGCTGGCGCAATGGTTTGAGTGGAATGGGCTAGTTCTAAACCTTAAAAAAACCCATTTTATCCATTTTTCTATTTCTGGTAGACAAGTTAGAAGTATGACTGTATCAATAGGGAAGACAGTTATACAACAAGAAACATCAACAAACTTTTTAGGATTTAATGTAGACCGTGGCCTTACTTGGGGAACGCACATAGATAAACTCTGTCCAAAGCTAGGAAGTGCGTGCTACGCTCTTTCAAGGCTGTCGAGGGTGGTATCCGCAGACGTGGTCCGCACCTGTTATTTTGCGACTGTACAGTCACTGCTGCAGTATGGTGCAGACGTATGGGGGCACGCCGCCGATAGGGAGCGAGTGTTCCGTATGCAGAAGCGAGCCGTGAGGACGATTGCGAAAGTGACACAGGAGACCTCGCTAAAACCCTATTTTAGATCACTGCGGATACTCACCTTACCCTCAATCGTAATTTCTTCGATTGTTGTATTCATAAGACAAAATCTTGACTTATTCAAGACTCGCGGAGACAACTCAAATGGCTACAACACACGCGGTAATAAGAAACTTGCTGAGACACCTCGCAGACTTGCCAAATCCGACAAATTGACACACGTGATGGGACCCACTTTATATAATCAACTGCCTGAATATATAACCGACGCATCTGGCTTGCCAATGTTTAAAAATAAATTAAAGTCATGGCTTGTTGAAAAGGCTTTCTATCGTGTAGAGGATTTTGTCCCTAGGTTAAGATAGCTTTAATAATTAAATTGTACAATTCACATTTGAACGATCCTTATTGACTCCTGTGTATTTATGAGGATGCATTAATTCCTTAATATTTTATTACAATTTAATTTATATTATATTATTTATGACAAATTATCACGAAAAATGAAATTATTTAATGAATGCGTTTGATGATAGTTTATGTAGATTTTTGACTTGTAAATACTATATTTACCAATAAATTGATTATTCTGATTATTATTCTAGGTAGGTTAGTCTCGGTCTCCCCTGGTACTACCTACATCCTTCCACTTTCGCATTTTATGTTACTCTACAAAGATATAATTAAGTAACACAAATTACACAGACACTGAGAGCAACAATATTTGGTACGGACAAAGCATTACCTTAGGTGTGAATCGACTCCTTAATTCTGACATGCTAGGTTGGTTAACTCTTGGTGGCAAACGAGCAAACAGCTCACTTGATGGTAAGTGCTACTGCTGCCCATGGACCTTTACAGGGGGAGCAGCTAGGCCGCTGCCTATCAATAATCCCAAACCCAACCAGAAAGATGAGCTTCTGCCTCTCTCGGTCACCTAACACAGCACAGCAGCACACTGCTGCAGCATGCTGTTTCGATTTTCTGCTAGAGTGTGATAGGATAGCCCCGGACGGGCCATCCCGCGACTGTAGACAGAAAACTGCCAACAGTAGGTCCTTTTTTTTTGTTTTTTTTTTTTGGCTCAGGCTATGGTCAGGTTACACCTCACCAAATCCGTCAGCGGCAACAAAAGCGGCGGCGCGCGACCCTATAGACCCGCTCGGCAATGCGCCTCTCTTCACCGAGCGAGCGGGCCACCGGAACCCGATCTTTGTCTGCGGTGGCCCGCCCGGCGGTTCGTCCGTCCTTCAGTCATCTCGCAGAAGGCGGCGATCGCGTCCCAGTTCCTGACACTGTCCAACCCTCGCTTTTACGACGGCCGGCAGCGACGAGGTCACGGCGCTGGCAAGCCCAAGTCGTACAGACCTCGAGCGTATGTGGCGCCGTGTCCTCGTCATTGCCACACTGTTGGCAGGACGGAGTCAACTCCCTCCTTACGACCGTGTACAGGTACTTGCCAATGCAAACGTGCCCTGACAAGACCTGCACCAGCTGGAAAGAGGACTCCATGCCGCCGCTCAACAGTGTGGACCTGCGACTACAATTATGCAGTTATATGATTCACAAAAGATTGTTTAGAGTCTGAGTGTTATTTATTAAATTCGACATCTGATGTCATCTGATCAACAATTACATTCACAAGTAGTGGTGTGTGACGTCAGACAGATGGTTTCACATAACAACCATTGTCAAAACAACAATACAATACACAATAAGTAAGATGGTCTTTTTTCTATTCTTATCATTCTTTACTCCTTCACTAATCTCAATTCAACATGAGTTAAAATAAAGTGTCATATGAACCCGAGAGTTGCACCATTGACCATACCAACCAACAAGATTTGGAAGTATCGAAAGGCAGAGACACCGATTATCAAGATCTAAAGGATTTAATTTGCTAAGGACAACTATAATTCTAAAGACTTCTTCGAGGCGCTTTAACTTGGACATTGGCGAAATTGCCCCTACTGTGCAGCAGAAGCCAATAATATACGAAAAAAAATAAAAAAAAAGTACATATTGTATTGACCCGCCAAATCGGTCCGGGGTGACGGAAGAGGCGGCGCGCAACCCCATTGACCCACCCTGCAAGCACCTCTTCTTCGCCGTGCGAGCGGGCCACCGGTACCCGATCTTTGTCTTCGGTGGCCCGCTCGGCGGTATGCCCTATCGGGCTCCTCTCCTGTCGACGGCCCGACAGCTTTCGCCGTCGAGGCGTCGTCCTCACGCGGTGGCCTCACGTCGGGTGACCGGACAATTATATTGTATTGACCCTAGTAATTGGTGATAAGAAATGGATGATGGAGAATTCGCGGCTTCAAATACTACCAACCCTTACTCTGCTCATGGATGTCGTAAAAGATGATTAAGAGCCTTATAACGCACTGGGACTCCATCTGATGCCATTTGATCAACAATTACATTCCCAAGGAGGGTTGAAGTCTGACAACAAGTCATAAAGCTATTGCCAATAACTTTTACAATAAGTACTAAGAGTACATATTGTATCGACCCCAAGTAATTGGTATAAGAGTAGGAGAATGATGAATGATGAACTGTACTAGGGCAGATAGTATAAACACAGCCAAGTTGTAAACACAAAGGACAATGAAATATATTATCTATATATTTATTTTTTCATATCATCTATATGTACTGGAATGCTAAATATATAATGTAAATTTAGATAAACATATTAAGTGCTACTAATAGTGCTATAGTGTACAGTAGACTGATTGGAGTGAAGAATTTAAGAAACACCCTGAATTTCCTTATTAACACAATTAATCTGTAAGAATTTTTGTTTTTAAAACGACAGACTGCTATTGGAAACAGAGTAAATATATATATACATTTAGTTAGTTAATTAATACCAATCAACTTCGAACACTGATCAATTTGTGTCTCACGATTTAACCCTAACGCCACACGTCATTGACAAATTTGTGACAACCCTATGCTATAGAAGCCATACATAACAAGAAGTTGGGACTTTTGATGGGAATTTGAAAATGTCATGTGGTGCTCTTGTATTATATTCAATATATTAGTGTTTTAACGTGTTATATTAGATAATTTTGATGGCATTTTATGTAATGTGATGCGCAGAACTACTGGGATGTCGTGAATATCATATAGTGTTTTACAACATTTTCATTTTCCATCAAAATTCCAACAAGATACCATTAACAGTGTGGCCATAGCACTGTTGATGGCGACAATTTGACTTAGACAATGACTAACCAGAAAGACTAAAAACGTGAAGATATTTATAACTAGTTATTGGGGAAATCTTGTGAACACCATTTAAAAAAAAATTAGAAGAAAAGTTGAAGTTGACTGCTAAGGTAAGGATAATGCTACGATAAGGTAAGGATAATGCAAGCAAAAACGGACTACACGGATATCGGAAAGGTTAAGACACTGATGGTAGATCAGCCAGCTGTTGTAATTTGTGTATGTTAATTTTGCGTATGTAAAATTGCCTACAATAAAACTATTATATCGTATGTGCATGGTGTTTGTCTTTTAAAAAGTGTACAATGTGTGAATTGCAAAGGGAACAAAAGAATGTGTGGGAAGAATGCCGAACGAACGTCTGGTTAAGAAGAAATACAATGTGAAAGTGGAAGGATGTAGGTACCGGGATAGACCGAGACTCACCTACCTAGACCAGATTGGTCACGTACTGAAGGAAGGTGGAGTCAAGAGCCTCCGAAACTGGCGAGAGTATATGAAGAGAATTATGAATGTTGAGGAAGCAAGTGAAGTATGCAAGGATAGAGTTCTATGGCACTCTGTGCTCTCTGCCTACCGTGCAAGGGACATGGTGTGATGAACAAACACACAATACCTGTAAATTATACCCTTCTAGTTGATCTGTGACTAAAAATTGACGTGGATAGCCTAAGGATGATACAGAGTATATAATGTAGATTATTAGCTGAATTTGTTAATGAAAAGGCGCGGTAACTAAGCCTTAAAATATTTAAACAAATTAAAAAGCTATATTAGTTCTCAGCGGATGTTAAACGTTGATAAAACAGGCTTCAATGACTCACCAGCGCAATCTGTTCACTTGTAATCTTGGACAGCATCTTGAACTAAGTTTTTGAATGAATTGTACACCTATAGGTGCATCCCTGCTAACGCCACTCATCCTCCTATATTTTCGTTTTAAATTCCGTAGAATTTCGTTGAACACGTACCGCATTCAAACTTTAAACACCACACGCATTGTCTAAATAAATCTCTTTTGTTTATGTTTGGGCATGCACTGGAGCCTAAACTTTGACCACAATTTTAACATCGATTTACATAATGACAATGCGTTATTCTAAATTATTACATTAATTATTTAGTTGCTTAAATTTCTAAATCGTTATACGAATGATAAGTGCTGTATTTATGATAGTTTTACAAATACTTCATCGTAAGCAAACGACACGTCCCACCATCAGTGCATTCCGTTACGCGAATGTGCAATCTTTAGCCTTGACATTTCGTATCCCCTCGATTTACTATGATAGAACAAAGTTAGGCAGTAAAAAATGCTAAACATATCGTTTTGCCAAATTATTTGCACAAAACCTCAGCTGTCAAAGTCAGCTTGACATTTCGTTTAGTTGTTTCTAAGAATGTTTCGCGACAGTACGTGTACAGCTAGCAAAATATATGATGCGGCCAGTGAGACTATATGACTTTCTCATTGAATTATGAAACCTAAGGTCTATGGACTTTCCTTATCAAGTTATAATAGTTAGAATTGTCATTTGCTTAGCTATGGTCCATAAAATATAGCATGATCTCTGTGACAGTTCTCGCTAGTGGCGCATGCTTACGATGTAGTCCGTATTTTTGTCGAGATATATAATGGATTTTATTTAATTTAAAATAAAGGTATTGAATAATTATTTTTATTATTCGAAAAGAGTACATTCAAGTTCATCGTCAATATTATCATCATCTGGATGGAGCATTCCTGTAGGTTGATGATGAGTTCTTGGTCACAGATTATTTCATGAATAATCATGTTTATTTTATAAAAGAAATTATCTTTTTAATATAAAAGAAATGGTCTTATTAATATTATAAGTGATATGTGTCACAATTTACTTATTTTATAGAGTAACCATGCAGTTTATATAGGTAATGCATTGGTTTTATTTGTTTTATAAATAATTAATAAGAATGTTACCGATTTACATTTATCGATTGTCCCATCTCTATCTTATTCTCAATCCAGTATGACCTTGTACTTCTGTAAGCAACATATTTTTATAAAATGGTTACTAAGTATTTTAAAACATATATGGTACAAGTTTAGTTGCAAATATTCATATTTTTGTATTCATAATTCAGTTGAGATATAACTAGCACGTAAAGATGAAAATATAGGCGATACAAAAATAAAATTATAAACATGACGCGTATTGAAAATTACTTCATCGGTTTTGTAGTTATCTGTCACAGAAATCAAGTTATATTTTAAGGACTATAATCACTCTCGTGTTTATGTTAATCTTATAGTTATATTCACTGGTCTTTAACGTATTATTTTGTATCGCATAATATCCTTCGATCGACGTTTCTCGGACAACACATCCGCTTCATATTCTTTTTATAAAACAATACTGTTAATTATCACATAATCTAGTCACAGTTTCCAGAAAATATCATTCAATTTATTAAAATCTAGCATTAAAAAAGCAATGACCAGAGTATAAGTACCTAATCCTATAAATTAGTACCAACATAATATTTCATAGTTCTACGCGTAATCTAACTGAAAATCTACCTTTCTAGTGACGGATCTCTAATTAATTCTACATACGTTGCTGTGACAATGGGTTGGCCAAATTTTGTTGAAACAATAACCATTAGGCAAAGCAGATCGTATAAACTAGTCGTGTATTCATAACAGGAAGAAGAGAAAAAGAGAGTGAGAGCAAATTATAATACAAAATAGTATCACTCGTCACTTATAACCAATAAACACGTTTTGTTATTTCTCTGCCTTTAACTTTGAAAAAGCAGGCCTTCATCTAATGTTTTACCATTTTATATGTATGTACCTTTATCAACAAGTTCTACCACAGTGAAAGAATTCTTATCGCGATGCTCTTAAATGAAAGCAATATTCTTGAATTGCTTTATTCCCCGATATTACTACTCACCGTCATCGTGCTCTTATCCCAATTACTTGGGGTCGACGTAATATGTCTTCTTCTCCACACAGTCCCATCGGACGTCATCTGTGTAGTCAGGAGCGGCTCTAGCACATGCAGCGCCCGGGTGCAATCAATTACCTGCCGCCCTCTTGTATCAAAATTCGTGAAAAAAATGGAATAGGTTGAAAGTTTTTGACACAAAATCAGGTAAACGCGATCACATTATGAAGTAACAGTGAGCATGGCGACAAAGCAACCTGCTCAAACCTGTCAAATAACGCACCCACTACGACTATAGATAGTTAGGCACCCGATGTGGCGCCCCCTAACGCTCGGTGCCCGGGTGCACCGCACCCTCTGCACTATAGGTAAAGCCGGCCCTGTGTGTAGTCACTCTCTGTCTGTCCATGTTATGCGTCACGCAGTCCATCCAACTTTTCTTTGGTCTCTCTATACTCCTAAAGCCTTCAACATTCATACCAAAAACTTGCCTCACAAAATCACTTTCTAGGATGAAAACATCACATATCCATACCACATCATTCGTTTATTCCTTAAGTTTTCCGGGACTGGCGCAACTGTCAAACTTTCTCGAATATGTTCATTCCTTACTTTATCCATTCTCGTCATACCACATGTCCATCTCAACATTCGCATCTCCGCTACACGCAGTCGTATCTCATCCGTCGCTTTTGTCGCCAAATATACTGATCCATACAGTATAGGAGGTCTTATTAGGGATTTTTAAATTTTGAGATATTGTCCTGATATTGTTACTATAGATATAATGCCAAAATACTTTCTTATTCTATTAAAATATCTACATAGATAGATGGGATATATACAAGTACTTAAATAATAGATTTTCAAATGCAATAAAAAAAAATATTACTTAATAGTTTTTGATAAAAAACCAATTCACGTATTGTAATCATTTTAAAAAATTAAATCGTTAGATAATAAAATTAAAAAGATATAAAACGTTCGATTTATTCATAGACGCACTTTTAATTAAAAATTAATTAAAATATGGTTTATAAACATTATGCAGTAAGTATTTATTTATATGTGATTTATTAATAATGATTACATATTCTGTTATATGATATACGAGTATTAGACATAATTATAAAATAAAACTATTTTTATGGATTTTTTCGCATCATCGCATTTGATTTCGGAGTCCTCTCGTGACCACGAACGTTGAAAAGTACCTATTCGAACCGTCACCGAAAGTAAAAATTAAATACAAAAAAAAAAACATTTTTTTAATACAGTTTTTTTTTCGTCTATTAGTTTTCTAAGTTTTTAATTGCCAGACGTTTCGAATAGTTTATAGCATTTAAGGAGGACACGGAAGGACTGGAGTCGTCCCATGACCATGAACGCTGCAAAGAGTTCAAAACGATGGAAAATTAAAAATCAAATACAAACGCGATAAAATCCGTAAAAATAGTTTTATTTCAAATGCATAATGCTCGCGTAATACACATACATACATATCATCATGCCATATCCCTTGCAGGGTAGGCAGAGAGAACAGAGTGCCAGAGAACTCTATCCTTGCATACTTCACTCGCTTCTTCAACTTTCATAATTCTCTTCATACACGATCGCCGGTTTCGGAGACTCTTGACTCCACCTTCTTTCAGTACGTGACCAACCTGGTCAAGCTACGTGAGTCTCGGTCTCCCCCGGTACCTACATCCTTCCACTTTCGCATTGTATATCTTCTTAACCAGACGTTCGTTCGGCATTCTTTCCACATGTCCGAACCATCGGAGCATTCCCTTTCGCAACTTTACACCAATACTCTCTTTCATACCTACTCGCTCTCTTACGTCGTCGTTGTGAATGCGGTCGGTCAACCTAACTCCACAGATTTTCCGTAGAGATCGCATTTCGACCGCATTAATTTTGCTTTCATGCTCTTTTCTGCATACCCAACTCTCGCTTCCATATAGTAATGTTGGGACAAGCATTGCGTTATGTATTGCTACACGTGCCTTCTGGCTGAGGTGGTGGATACCGAGAAGTTGTCCCAACGCTCCGTTCACTCTATTTACCGCATTCACTCTTCGCTCTATTTCAGTGGTGTACCTTCCATCTCGGCTAAAACCACATCCAAGATATACAAATTCATCCACTTGCTCTAGTACATCATTAACTATTTTTACTCTTACATCTGTTCTGGCTTCATCTCTTTCAAAGACCATTATTTTAGTTTTGCTCACATTCACGCGTAGACCCCTTTTCTTACAATCTTCTGTCATTGTGTCGACTAGGGTCTGCAGGTCAGTTGCAGACTGTGCCAGCAAGACTGCATCATCTGCATAGAGCAGACCAGTGACCACTGAGTCACCCATCTGAACTCCTACATTCATATCGTTCTACTTTTGGAGACATTTATCCAGATATATGATAAACTGATTGAATTAGGCGATACATGGCGGAAATCCATTATTATTATAAAATGGAGGAGAGGAAGGAAAACCCACCACTTTCCCACGGTTAATCAATATATATTATATATATATCATATTGATTAACCGTGGGAAAGTGGTGGGTTTTCCTTCCTCTCCTCCATTTTATAATAATATGATAAACTGCCTAGCTGACAGAACGCACCCCTGTTTAACGCCGATATTGACGTCAAACCAAGGCTACATTTCATCATCCAGCCGCACACAGGCTCTACAGCCCATGTAACTGGACTGCACAGCCCGTAGCAATTTACCGTTAATACTATACTCCGGTAAAATGTCCCAAAGTTCCTTTCGTACAACCATGTCAAATGCTCTCTCCAGATCCACAAAACTGCAGAAAACCCTCTGACCTAGAGCCAGATGCTTCTCCACAATGTTGCGCAGAGAGAACACTTGATCCATGCATCCCCTTCCACTCCTGAAACCCCCTTGCGTCTCACACAGTAAACCATCGGACACCATCCTCATTCTCCTTTCAATAATTTTACCGTACACTTTTGCTGCCAAACTGGTCAAGATTATGGCTCTGTAATTTGCGCAGTCATAACGTGAACCTTTGTTTTTAAACAAAGGCACGATGACTGCGCTATTCCAGTCCCTGGGAACCATTCCCGAGCTCCAACACAAATTGAGGAGCAACAGGAATGCCTCCCAGACACAGGAGCCATCAAGCTTGATCATCTCGGCAGACTCCATATCAATGCCCGCTGCCTTACCATTTTCAAACTTCTTATCGCCCATTCAACTTCATCCATACTGATGCCATCGGAGGAATACTCGCGTAATACTTGCGTAAATATCAGAAATCATTAGTTTTCTATGTGCATTTACTTCACCGTCCTATTGGGTGCGTGTCTCTTACACAATAAAACCAAAATTTGCCATAGACAGTCCATCCATCCATCCATTTACCCATCAGCCCCTAGACGTCCACTGTCGGACAGAGACCTCCCCGTGAGAATGCCACTCAGAACGGTCCTGTGCCACCTGCATGCAACGGTTTACGGCGATTTTCATAATTTTATTAGTTCACCTTTCTTCCCCAACGGTTGTCGGTTCAACGAGCGATGTGATCGTCCATAGTGATGATCCATAGTGATGATCCATAGTGATGATCTATAGACAGAATAAGGTTTAATTTGTAGTTTTGTTTCTTTTAAGCTATTGCATAGCTTTTATCGCGGGGTTTGAGCGCGGCGACCGAATCAAGAAATTCCGTAACGAAAATAAAACCTAACACCCGTCTACCATGTAGTTTATTTGATAGATTGTATGGTTGAAAAGCTGCAGTTAATTTTGAATTGATTTTAGGCAGGAGGCGTGGACGAGTGGTCTAAGGCGCTGGTTATACGCTATAGGCAGGTTATTAATAACGTTATAGGTCCGAAAGGGTTATTATTAACGTTATTATTAACGTTATAGGTCCGAAAGGGCGTGGGTTCGAATCCCCACCGCTATCAAATTCTTTTTGCAAAAAATATTTATAATAATTTAAAAATATTATATTTTATAATATTATAAATAAAACAGTTTAAAAACGTATACTTTAAATGTTTTATTAAATTAGTAGTTTTAATAAATAGTATTCTCCAATAATACAAGAAATGATGCTAATTACATATTAGTGTTAGGTTTTATTTTCGTTACGGAATTTCTTGATTTTGTACTGCATAAATAAAAAATAAATAAATAATTATATAGGTATGCATTAGTTGATAAAAAATGCTATGCAATAGCTATCAGATTCTTTTTGCAAAAATTATTTATAATAATTTAAAATTTAATAATATTCTAAATAAAACAGTTTAAAAACGTGTACATTAAATGGTTTAATAAATTAGTAGTTTTAATAAATAGTATTCTCCAATAATACAAGAAATGATGCTAATTATTAGTGTTAGGTTTTATTTTCATTACGGAATTTCTTGATTTTATACTGCATAAATAAAAAATAAATAAATAATTATAATTGCATAAGTTGATAAAAAATACTATGCAATAGCTTTACTGCGGTAGTCCCCGAGTGGCATTCATATTTTTTTTATTACTTTTATAGGCAAGTGGGCAAGCAATCTATCTGGTCTAATTGGTAGCAAGCGTATATGCATCTCTGCAGATACCAGGGGCACAGTCAAGTCGCTATCTACAGTAAAGAGGAGTTTATCTTTCAGTCTTTTTCGTTCATCTCATATATTTCAGTATCAATGTGTTATCACACAAGCGTGGTGCCGTATTAGGTACTGAGTGAGAGTGACACTATCGTAAGACAAGACTGCCCACAGAAGACTGTTAGCTATATGACAATAACACTGAAAAACTGAAGTTTATTATACAGGGTGGAAGTGGACCGCTGCCGAAAACAAAGACAGGTAACCCTACTAGTCCTACTTGTAATGATAGGTTAGAAAAAAAAACGATTCGGATGATTTTTTTTTATTTTAACAATGCATTTTAAGTTTTTTTCACATTCCATCGTATTAGGACAGTGCCATTTAACAATTATTCTATAAAAAATACGTAACTTTATTCAGATGAGAAAAGACGCAATCTATTCAAAACTCACGATCATATGTTCAAGAGTTCAACGACCTAGCGTGGTGAAAAAAAATTTTTTTTTATTCCGAATTGATTTTTTTTCTAGCCTATCATTACAAGTAGGACTAGTAGGGTTACCTGTCTCTGTTTTCGGGAGCGGTCCTCTTCCACCCTGTATTAACATAGGATTTAATCATATTTCACAGACTGTCTGTTCAGCGCTGGTGCTCTTCATAGTGTCTGTCCAATCCGTCGTTGAGGTTCGCCGCGGTGGTTGGTTGGATCGTCTCATCGAGTATCATAAGGACAAATTTTACAATGACTTCGAGCAAATCGCACCAATTAAGATAAATGGTTACTATTACACATATTATGCACTAAGACCTGTATTTAAATAGCGGTTAAATAAAAAAAAACTAAAGGGAATGAAACGCAATGGCAAAGTTTGTATTGAAAGAAAAAATCTTCATCTATTGTCTTCAAATTGAACACAATACATATTTTAGTGTTTGTCAATTTTGATACCCTAAGAGTGTAAAATAGGGGATAAAGTTGTGTGTGATATTTTTATTAAATTTCTTATTGAATAAAAATTAACACACATTAAATATTGGTCAGCATCTTATGTTAGTGATGTAGAGACTCATTAAAGAGGAAAATTCTGAAAATTAGCCCCTCAGGGTAGGAATACGTTCTTTGAGCGAAATTAGTGGATGAAATTTGCTTCGATATTTTTTACCCCAAAACACAACTAATGAAAATTATATTCAACAAGTACGTCACAAACGGATACATCATTTCTATGGGTACGAAACGAGCTAAGATAGTTAAGATTTTTATTTAGTTCCTTATGGTGACAAATGAGCATATAGCACACCAGATGGTAAGGGTTATGTCGCCCATACACCTTTAAAATACCAGGGGTACAGTTAGGCAGCTGTCTATCAACTAAAACCCACCCAGAAAGTTGTGCTTGCTGTCCTCTCACTCACCGAACGAAGTGCAACATCCCATTGCCACTACTCAGACCTCGATTTTCTGCGAGAGTATTGTACTACCCCGGACGTACCGGCCTCCGGCTGTAGACAGGTAACTGTCAACAGCGTGACCCTAATAGCTGACAGAAGCTAACATTTCATAAATTTGATCATAACATGAATTAAACAATAACATAAAAGAAAAAATATTATGTTACGAACAAAAAGGATTTTGTGGAACTATAAACATGGCTATTTATGATTTTCTCCACACAGCGTTAATAAAAATGGACAAAAGTACGCCCGTTTGTGCCTTATTTTGTGACATGACGCAAGCATTTGATTACGTAAAACATGACATTTTAACTAATAAACTTGACGCATATGGTATAAGAGGTAACGTACTGAATTTAATGAAGTAATATCTAGCCAATAGAGTACAAATAATTTCAATTACTAGGATTAATACAGCTACAAAAAAGGAAGAGATATATTTGTCAAATGAATGTCTTGTACTGTTTGGCGTACATCAAGGTACTGTGTAGGCCCCGTTTTATTTAATTTATTACTACGTTAATGATCTACCAAAATTAACTAAATATCCTATGACGCTATTCGCAGAGGATAGTACTGTGACTATTTCAAATGAAGTATGTAAAGATAGAGTTCTCTGGCAATCTGTTCTCTCTGCCTACCCTGCAAGGGATATGGCGTGACGATATGTATGTATAATAATATAATCCTTTCGTCTATCGCGTCATTACCGAGTGATCAGCTCTTCACATATTGTTCAACTTAATCACGCTTTTTGAGCGAATCACCGCGATGATTCAATTCTACCAATTTCTTCCAGCTACTATGATATCAATGCCAGAAGGTTATAGGGACTCTAACCTATGGGACTTCGATTCTGTGATGCGTCTGCTGGTACTCATTAAGGACAGCGAAGTGGCTACTGACGTGTTTCGGGTCCTCAGACAGATTCCGGTCCCGACCAGACGATTAATTATGAATGGAAGTTCTTATAAGTACTACCCGAGCTTGGTTCAGGTATGGATGTAAGTTATTACAGCTGGGCACTCCTTCTTCTATTATTTGATTGACGAGAGTAATGACTACGCTAGTAGTTACATCTGTTGTCGGATACCGCTTGTGAGATTTAGTCCAGTTAAAATGTATTTCACTAAATTATTTTGGTGATATAATATCATTATCATCATCATTCAGATTATATTACATGTGGTCGACGCAATATGGTACTTCTTACATCGCAAATACATACATAAAAAGTTTTACAATAGTTTTATGACCGACTGCTAATCTGACGGCAGAACTCCTTGTAAATGTATTTACTGGTCAGATGGCATCAGATGTAATTGGCCCAAGCTATATTGCCAGACGCCGACATGGAGATTTACTCTCGAAAGATTAATAGCCGAGTAAGCCATCTAAGTCAAGAATCCATTCTAATGGTCCGCTGAACAGGTGGAGATAGGAAAACATAATAAAAGACTCCACAGCTGTGGTCAGGCCATAGCCGTCCATCAATCATTATACCACGCTGGTCATACGTGTTGGTGTAGGGTTTTATTTCGATTTTTCTTCTCTTAAATAGATCTTGTATATGATACTTTAGAATAGGTGTATTTTACGACATCCACGGGCAAGGCCGTGGCAAGAATGTGGATGGTGAATTGTATTCTTATTCCGTCACCACACAGTAAAATTTCATTTGAATACATTACATTTTTTTTATCAAAATCGCTCCATACGCTTAGGAGAAGACCAGTCACGTACATACGTACAGAATAATAAATTGCAGTAGACTAATACAGCATTCACAAGAATAATATACAGTGCTGCAGTGCCATCTATAAATTTAATTAAATTCAGTGTAATTATGTTCAGGAATTACAAAACGATCTATACAACGATTATGTTGAAGAAACAGTAACTAAAAGAACTCAGATGAAGAAAACTTGGAACTTCGGCTATCAGAGGCATTCCAAGAGGCTCAGGAATCCCATAGACTTCAAAATGTCAAGGGGACTAAGGGAACCGAGTAACAACGACGTGATTGTTGTCAGCAATCCAGTGGAAGCCAAATTACCCAGCGCGGAGATCAGCATTCAACTTCTCAAGTAAATTCTACTTTGTTAAAAAACTTCTGCATTCAGGTTTCATTCAATAGTTTCTTCATTATGCAATTTCTTGATTATCATCATTATCTCAGTGAAGAGTGAATGCGAGAAATAGAGTGAACGGAGCGTTGGGTCAACTTCTCGGTAGTCACCACCTCAGCCAGGAGGTACGTGTAGCAATACATAATGCAGTGCTTGTCCCAACATTACTGTATGGAAGCGAGAGTTGGGTATGCAGAAAAGAGTATGAAAGTAAAATTAATGCGGTCGAAATGCGATCTCTACGGAAAATCTGTTGAGTTAGGCTGATCGATCGCATTCATAACGACGACGTAAGAAAGCGAGTAGGTATGAAAGAGAGTAGTGGTGTAAAGATGCGAAAGGGAATGCTCTGATGGTTCGGACATCTGGAAAGAATGACGAACGAACGTCTGGTTAAGAAGATATACAATGCGAAAGTGGAAGAATGTAGGTACCGGGGAAGACCGAGACTAACCTACCTAGACCAGATCGGTCATGTACTGAAGGAAGGTGGAGTCAAGAGTCTCCGAAACCGGCGAGCGTGTATGAAGAGAATTACGAATGCTGACGAAGCGAATGAAGTATGCAAGGATAGAGTTCTCTTGCACTCTGTTCTCTCTGCCTACCCTGCAAGGGAAATGGTGTGATGATATGTATATATGTATGTATGTATATATGCATATCACACCTCTTTGTCGTCTTTTACTGCATATACGCGCAAGAAAGAGGGCACTGAATTGTATTCTTTTTATTTTATTTCAATTCCTCATGTGGCGACGGTATTGGAATATAATTTAATTATAGTCATCCCTTAGAGTCGTAAAAACCCTCCTACCGGGAAAGTGGTCAGAAGCTATCTTCTGAGAAACTTTATAACTGCTACTGCGTTCGTTTGCCAATTGGGCGGTAAAGGCATTATTGTTATCATTACTATGTTTACCTTTTTTTTTTTTTTTTGTGGTGGGCCATGGACGTCGCACCCCGCCAAATCGGTCCGGGGTGACGGAAGAGGCGGCGCGCAACCCCATTGACCCACCCTGCAAGCACATCTTCTTCGCCGTGCGAGCGGGCCACCGGTACCCGATCTTTGTCTTCGGTGGCCCGCTCGGCGGTATGCCCTCTCGGGCTCCTCTCCTGTCGACGCCCCGACAGATTTTGCCGTCGAGGCGTCGTCCTCACGCGGTGGGCTCGCGTCGGGTGACCGGACAATTCCCCGGTCCGATCACCACGCGGTGGCCTAGCTCCCAGGGCGACCAGACTAATCCCCAGCCCGGTCACCCGCTGCCTCGGCTAGGGCGGCATGAGGCGGAGAAATTCACGCCTCCGCCGCCCAAGTCAGCGGCGGCGCGAATCTTCGAAGAGAAGTTCTTCTCGGATTCGCTCCGCCGCTTCCTTCTGCGAGATGACGTCCTCGCAGAAGGAGGCGACCGCGTCCCAATTCCTCTCGCTGTCGACCATCGCTTTCACGACGGCCGGCAGCGAGAGGTCGGCACCGATAGCAGCGACAAGGGCACGGTGCTGCTGAGCCCAGGTCACGCAGACCTCGAGCGTATGCTGCGCTGTGTTCCGGTCACTGCCACACTGTTGGCAGGACGGAGTCGTCTCCACCCTTGCGACTGTGTACAGATACTTGCCGAAGCAGACGTGCCCCATCAAGACCTGCACCAGTCGGAAAGAGAGGACTCCGTGCCGCCTCTCCAGCCACTCCATCAGTACGGGCCGGACGGCCTCGAGGACTCGTAATCCGTATCGAGGCCGTTCCAGCCGCGTTGCCTAATGGGAAAGAACCTCCCGGCGAGCGTCCTCATGCCAGGTGGCTAATTCGCTAGGCGAAACATGGCCACCTTCTTCGCGAGTTGAAGACACCCGCCGATATATTACGGCGAGCATTTCCGCCTCCAAGTACCAAGGGGGCGTTCCAGCCAATACGCATGCAGACTCGGTCGCAACCGTGCGGTATCTGCGGATAGCCCTGACGGCCATGGCTCTCTGCGGTCTCCACAGAATAGCCCTAAGGTGGACGGTCAGAGCCCTCACCGACACGGGAGCGCCGTACAATGCCATTGAACGGATCACACCCGCATATAGCCGTCGACTCTCGAAGCTCGGTCCGCCCAAGTTCGGCATGAGCCGAGATAGGGCGAACGCCGAGCCGACTAGCCGGGGAACAAGTCTACGGAAA
The DNA here is from genome assembly GCA_905163515.2 of Lymantria monacha. Taxonomy (NCBI): domain Eukaryota; kingdom Metazoa; phylum Arthropoda; class Insecta; order Lepidoptera; family Erebidae; genus Lymantria; species Lymantria monacha. The sequence goes on along the minus strand of LR991104.1, from coordinate 12,133,837 downwards.
TGCTCCCGAAACCACCAATTCCCGTCGAGCACCAGACCCAAATACTTCATATGGGTCTGGACATTTCAATTAGGTAGCCGACAAATTTACCGTGGCTTGGCAGCGTTCGGGCAACTTAGGAGCGAATAGAAAGTGAAATATTGGACGAGAAGATCTATCGACCAATATTTCGCAGTGTCTGAAAACAAAGGTTTATTAACAGTGTATGTTACCAGTGATGACTTATGGCAGAGAAATGTGGTTCCTAAATGATGGCCACGTAAAAAGGTTCAAAGTCGCCCAGTGCACCATGGAGAGAGTACTATGCTCGGTATTTTTCTATGTGATAAAATCCGAAATACAAAAATCCTTAGAAGAACCGACATAGTTCGAAGACTTAGCACGTTAAAGTTGTAATGAGTACGTCACCTGGCAGGCGACACAGCGCAAGACCCCCCGTCAGGTGGACGGACGACATCTCGAAAGTAGCAGCAAACCCTTGAATGCAGATCGCACATGACTGTTTTGAGTGACATTCTCGTGGGAAGGCCTATATTCAACAGTAGATGTCTACAAACTATTGGATGGATGGAAAAATGGAATTACATTCTTAATCCATCAGCACTTGGAAACAACTGAAATTATTCGATTTCTAGATTAATGAGTATGAGGCAAAGAGAAGTAATACCCCTATACCAACATGAGTGGCCACCCTGGCCACTCAAGTTGGAATCATCATCATCATGCTCATTTATCAATTATTTGGGGTCAACGTGAATATTATTTGGAATGTCCTTCCATCTATCCACTAGGCCGTAGACTCCATTGTTGGAAATAGGTTTATGATAATGTTATTCAGGACGGTCCTCCACCACCTGCATCCAACAGCTAACTACAACTTTAAAGATGTCATCAACCCACCTAGGAAGTCGTCCCACGTAGCGTGCTTAAATTCATGGTCGCCACTCAAGAAACTTTCATCTCCAACTGTTGACGATTCAATGAGTGATTTCACCTGTCGATTGCCACTTCAATGTGTAAGTTCTTCAGGCTATCTTGACTAAACCTGTTCATCTACGGACTGCCGTATTCCGAACTTTATCACATACAGAAATACTGTATCTACTCCACAGCACGCTGGGCGACATTGAGGCTTATCCGAAAGTAATTAGGTTTGAATCTCTCCTACAATAAGAGGAAAATGGCTAACTTAACCACGCTGATCAGACAGGTTGGTATTAGGTTTTATTTTGAGATTTAATACTCTTGCTTGTATATATCTTACTATACTTACGGATAAGATAGGGGTTGGTGAATTGTATTTTTACTCTTTCACCCCACGGAGTATACTTACATTTATGAGGGTTACAGTATTAAAACATGTGAAATTTACCATCAGCTCTGTTGCATGCTTAAACCATTGCAATATGAAGAGAAGTATACATTTAATTATGTTTTATTATAGAGACATCATGATAAGCAGAGCAATAGCTGGCAGGGAGATGCCCACAAACCCACCTGTCACCGTGTGAGTATCAGTGCTGGATGATCTACTTCACCATTTAGTGGTAGGACCACGCAGTTGGCCATTTTTTGTCAACAACCGCGGGCCGGACCGTCCGGGGTAGTACCACACTCTCGCAGAAGATCGACTTTTGAGTAATGGCAATGAGCTATTGCGCTTCGTTCGGGAGCGAGAGAGTCGAACACCCAACTCCTGGTTTGGTGAGTTGGTAAGCAGTGGCGTAGTTATACCCTTGGTATTGCAAAGGTCTATGGACGGCAGTAATACTTTCCATCAGGTTGCTCGTTTGCCACCATATTCAATAAAAAAAAGGCAACGATGTCATTATTTTTATAAATAAAACCTCTTATAGGAGAGCATTACAACTGCGAGACTAAAAGTTGACTGAAACGTACAAATATGCGTAAATAAGTATGTTGTTTATCAGCCACTTAAGGTTTTTTCTCACAAACTTGAGGAGAGTGTAGCACACCTGATGGTGTCACTGCCGCCCATAAACCTTTGCAATATTAAGGGTAGGTATAGCTAGACGGCTGCCTACCAATACAAACCCTAAACCCACCCAGTTGGGCTTCCGGCTTTCTCGCTCACTGAACGAAGTGCAATAGCACATTGCCATTACTCAGACGTCGATCTTCTGCGAGAGTGTGGTACTACCACGGATGGACTATATTACTATATAAAGTTGAAGAGTTTGTTTGTTTGAACACATTTATCTCAGGAATAAATGCTCCGATTTGAAAAAATATTTCAATGTTAGATAGCTCGTTTAACGAGGAAGGCTACAGGCACATATATCATTACGCTAAGACCAATAGGAGTGGAACATCTATGAAGAATGTTTCAAAATTTTTATTTTTTTATTTTGAGAGCTTCCGCTGCGTGAATGGATAAAGTTTCTAATACTTTTACCTAGCGTTTTAATATTCCACTCTTACTAATAAAAGCGTCATGTAAGTAACTAAAACAGCTCCTAATCGTTCGTTTTATTTAAAAATATTTCCACCTTCCACGCGGACGAAGTCGCGGGCATAACTTAGTCTATAAAAACCCGATTACAATCATTCATCATATAAAAAAAAATGTGATAATCATTTTTTGCTCGTAATCGGGTTTTTATAAATAATCAAGCATATTTTTATAAATAATAATGCTAAATTTTAATTATTAGAAGTTAGTCTTTCATATAAGACAACTAATAGAGTATTATTTTAAATAATTAACCGCTATCAACTGTTCACAGACTTTGGGTTCCGATGAATAAAACTAGTTCTTCCAGCGACAGCGCAATTACAGGTATGTACAAGAAGATTGCATGCTACTGAGATGCGTATGTTAAGATGGATGTGTGGGGTGACAAGATTGGATAAGATACGAAATGAGTATATTCAGGGGAAGTCTGAAAGTGGCACCAGTGATAGAGAAGATTAGGAGCGCGAGATTGTCTTGGTATGGACATGTGATGAGATGTCATTCCTTATGAAAGGTTTGTGACAAGAAGGGTTATCAATATGGTTGTAGATGGACAGAAGAATCGTGGCAGACCCAAAAAGAGATGGATGGATTGTGTGAAAGAGGATATGTGCATGAAAAGTGTAAGTGCAGATATGACGGCTGATAGAAGCGTATGGAAGGCTAGAACATGTTGTGCCGATCCCACTTAGCGTGGGAAGAGGGCAGGCAAATGATGATGACATTATAGACCTAATATGCCTTCATGATTAAGTTGCCTCAGCTATCCTACCAGGCAATTCTTACTCATAAAATTAGATCACGAAATTGAGAAAAATAGTATGAACTTTTCAAAATGCTAAATATACAGTCATATTTTCTTTTTCTTTAGGATAATCTTTAATTTTTGTTGCTATGTGGTAGCGGCTACGAATACTACCAACCCTTACTTTGCTCATGGATGTCGTAAAGGACGACTAAAAACCTTATATCGACCAGGGCCAACACTACCTGATGCCATTTGGTCAGCAATTGCATTCCCAAGGAGGGTTGAGGTCAGGTAGGCGGCCGGTGATAAAACCTTTGCAATATACCTATAAGAAGAGGGGTACATATTGCGTCGACCCCAAGTAATTGGGACAAGAGCAGGAGAATGATGATGAATCTCTAATTTTTGTTCCAAATTTATATATCTATCTATTATTTATATATCTATCTATTATAGTATACAAATGATAAAATAAAACTGAAAATAAAAGAACTTCGAAACATGAGAAATAAGACGTGACGGTTTTCGAGTTAATGAATACGCGAATTCAAAATTAATTTCATAGAAAATTATTAATAGAAATGTTTTCGAAGTGAGAACTTTAGAGAAAACTCTTATTAAATCTCGAAGAAAATGAGATTTGGGTATATGGAATTTTCACTCACAAAAATATCACTTAAATCGATTTAAAATTTTTCACAATATTTTCATATAGCTTTAAGGATATTAATCAACATTGATATGAGAATTACTGAAATTTAGCATTTAACATGCTTGATTATTTATAAAAACTTCATTACGAGCGAAAAATTATTGTCACACATGGGATTCGAACCCACGCCTATTGGAAATCCGTTCCAATCGTGCTACCACTTAAAACAATTACTTCTAACTTAACAGGTCACGCTGGTTTAAGTGGTAGCACGATTCGAACGGATTTCCATTAAGCGTGGGTTCGAATCCCATGTGCGACAATAATTTTTCGCTCGTAATCAAGTTTTTATAAATAGATATGAGAAATTTAAAAAAGAAAATAGTTGAATAATTAAAAGTAGTAGATATATGGAAATATATTTTGATTTACGATTGTGGAAAATTCAAATTCGATTTAAATGATATTTTTGTTAGTGAAAATTGCCTCCAATTATTTAGTAAATTATCTACCATTAGTGGGTTTGACGTTCTGAGGCTCTAAGATTTTTTCTCATAGAAAAGAAAAGGGTTGACGCAATCTATTGTTGTAGACAAAATCTCACCAAACATAAATTTCACATTTATAATCTGAGCTACGTTCAATATTAAGTATGATCATTGCACTGTGGACCTCAGCGACAGAAGACTGAATATATAAGTAGGTGCAATGTTCTGTAGATTATTCTTATGTTTATTTATTACTAGCTTCTGCCCGCGACTTCGCCCGCGTAAAAGGTTACTTTCCTAAAGTTATTTATCTCCTATATTTATTTTTTTAAGGGTAATTTTTTTACAAAATTTTAATGTCATATTTATTTATATCTAATCAATAGCCTAAAAATAAGTTTCAAGCTTCTGGCTTTAAAAATGACGATACTACCTTACAATTTTTCATGACCCTTTACAACCCTTTTTTGCCAATAAAGTAGCCTATGTCCTTTATCAAGCTCTAGATTATCTGTGTACCAAATTTAATTTAAATCGGTTCAGTAGTTTTGGCGTGAAAGAGCGACAGACAGACAGGCAGAGTTACTTTCGCATTTATAATATTAGTAAGGATTAGAACGTGTAACATTCTTAGGAAATATTTAAAACATAATTTTTTGTTTATTTTTTATGTTCTGCAGAAATTAATCAATTTATAAATGTGAAAAAATCTTTTTGAATTTCTAGTAGTGAAATTATTAATATATCATCATCATCATCTCAGCTCATATATGTCCCACTGTTGGGCTCGAGCCTCCTCCGTAACGGGAGGGAAATTAACCTACTATACCACGCTAGTCAGACGTGTTGCTATAGGATTATGTTCCTAGTTTTCCTTCTCTCGCATAGATGTTATATGCGTTTTATATGCCTTAGTCGTCTCGTACGATCACCCTCAGGTAAGATATGGGGTGGTGAATAGTATTCTTATTCCGTCACCACACGGAAAATGTAATTCATTATTTTTATATTAATACTAGCTTTTGCCCGCGACTTCGTCCACGCAGAAGTAATCTCTGACAGAGTTAAATAAAAAAAAGCAATGCAAGGTGTTGAAATTTTGTCGCTAGGACGATAATCAACAGCGTCAGAAACTGGGATGCGGTCGCCGCCTTCTGCGAGTTAGTTGTCTAACGGAATTAGGTAATAGGGTGGATCCGAGAGAAAATACGTTGGTAATAAATAGGTTGACACGCTCTACCGTCGGTGTTTTGGGCGGCGCAAGCGTGAGTACCTGTATTGAGGCTCACTGCATGGGGGCTTCAACTCGAGATGATACCCGGTTGCGGTGGCCCGCCCGCACAACGTAGATGTACGTGTACGGCGCGCGTGTGTCTATATACCATAGCCGGTCACTAAAGAAAAAGGTGGTTCAAAGTTCTATTCATTCTACAAATTATATTGCCATTAATATACTATTTACCGTATGAACATGGGATAAAAATATAATAATCGCCACCCTTTATTTGACTGTTTTGTTTCACCAGCAGAGTTGCGACCTCGTTAGATATGATTTATTATTTGAGTTATAGAGTGAACATTTTTGAAGCTAAACTTAACCTGTATCTTAAACCATTAGGCAAGAACCTATTGCTGTCTACCACGTGTATCTTGTTAGTTCTCACGTCGGCACTGGTGCGGGGTTGATGGAGAGGGAGAGAGAAACACGTGTTTATTTATTTTAACCGAAGAATATTTGTACGTAATTTGAAAAGAACCGATAAAAAAAATTGTCAATCAAATGTCATAAATAAAAACCTGCTTCAAAATTTAATGTTTCTACCTTTAATAGTTTCGGCTTGGCGGTAATGAGTCGTTCAACCCACTTCACAGGCCTAATTTACACAACCAGATGGTGAAAATTGACAAATACTGGATATTACCATAGAGTATTTGATTCGACTCGTAATTTGAAAAGAATCAATAAAGATTTTTTTTCTCCCCATACCAAATTTGCCACTCTGCTCCACCCCCTTAGGGGTATAATTTCGTAAAATCTTTTCTTAGTATATCTCTACGTCATAGAAAGAAACCACTGTCAACATTTCAAGTTGCCAGCTTCAATAATATCGGCTTGGCGCTAATGACTTAATGAGTCGTCCAACCCGCTTTGCAGGCCTAATTTACACCCCCAGAGGGTGAAAATCAATAAATGCTGAAACACGTGTTTATTTATTTTTACTAAAGATAATTTGTACGTAATTTGAAAAGAATCGATAAAGATTTTTTTCACTGAACATTTTTTAAATTGACATAACTTTTTTATTTATTAACCAATTGACATAAAATATCCTTAATGTTAAGTGAAGCTTACCACAATATATTAGTAAAAACCGCGTCTAAATCGGATGAGCCGTTTCTGAGATTAGTGTGCACAAACGCACAGACAAACAGATAAACAGACAAAAATTTTAAAATCATTGTTTTGGGTTCTATTAGTGTTGATAGAGGTCCCAGTAATATTTTTCTCATATATCTTCCATGTACAGACAGCGATCCGTTACATTTTTATTATATGTATAGAAGAAGATATAGATAGATTTCATTAAGTGTTACTTAGTGTATGGTAGCGGCTACGAATACTACCAACCCTTACTTTGCTTGTGGATGTCATAAAAGACGACCAAGAGTTCTATATCGACCTGGGCCAACTCCATCTGATGCCGTTTGGTCAACAATTACATTCCCAAGGTGGGTTGACGTCTGCCAGGCGACCGGTTATAAAACTATTGCCAATAACTTTTACAATATATACTATGAAAGAAGAGTATATATTGTATCGACCCCAAGTAATTGGAATAAGAGTAAGAGAATGATGATGACGTTCAATTGAATTAAAATTTGTTATACATAAAATTTTATTGAAATTTCGAATGGTTTTGATAAGTACTATATCGTTATTAACTGTTCAAGGTATATATTTTATACATTTACCATCAGGTATACTGCTTGCTCCTTGGCCACCATAAGATCATTTCAGCACACACATCTTATTGCAGATCACAGTTCACTTCCAAAATGCTATAAAACTAGCCTACTTTACCTCTTTGATCATAGTTCACAGAATACTATTTTTATCTTTTACTTTCTCTCACAATCACCATAGTTGCTTATGTCCTTTAGTTAACTGGTACGACACCCGTTGGTTGGGCAGATGTTGTCACACATTTTATTCTAATTCCATCAAACATACATAAATATCATCACGCCATATCCCTTGCAGGGTAGGCAGAGAGAACAGAGTGCCAGAGAACTCTATCCTTGCATACTTCACTCGCTTCCTCAACATTCATAATTCTCTTCATACACCCTAGCCGGCTGCCTAATTCCATCATCATCTTAGCATATATACGTCCCACTGCTGGGTTAAAGCCTCCTTCATTTTGGTTGAGAAATTGATCTAATATATAATGCTGATCAAACAGTTCGTTTACGGATTTTCTCTTTTGCTGTGCTGTTATTTGCTTCTATCTCTAAGCGTTCTTTTACTGGTCCACTGGGCTGGCCACTATCGTCAATGATTCGGTTTTGCCGGCCCAATTGTGATGTTGAGGGACTATGGTAGGTTATAGGAACACGTGCCGCCTTTCGTAGTCCTGGAGGAAACTGGCGAGCCTGCCAAAAAAAGTCTTCTTTTACTATTACCAATGTGAAAGGAAGCACCATTTCATCCTTACTCTATCATGACTTGGAAATTTATAAAATAAATTATTAAAATTAAGATCAGCAAAATACTGGTTCAACTCAAGAGAAGCCAGATGACAAGGAAGAAGTATCAGAGAATCCAGACGCCTCGACTAAGACCCCAGACGCGGTGACTGCGACAGACCAACAGGATGGTGGTAACGTCGAAACTACCGCCCCTCAAGCAGATGCGGAAAAATAAGAGAATTAGAATGATTAAGCATTCTGGACACCAAAAATTTCAGGAAATAAATGTTTGTTTTTCGTCTTTAATATTTTTTTTATTATCTCAATGAATAGGAACGAAATTGACCTACAATCCTGGTAAAATGTATTGGTATATTGGTGTATTGCTATTTTAAGTTTTCCTTCTCTTTTATAGATGTTATATGCATATTATATGAGGCTGCTAGAACCAAAGTGGCCTAAATACATTCTTGCAACTTTTAACCTAATTGCAATTTCGTAATCTAAAAATGTTAATCTACAAAACCACAGCAGCCTAAAATTGTTTACAAGCTCTTAACAATATATGGCAGCACAAGTACATTTTCGGCTTATGTTGAAAACGATTAAATTGAATTGAATTTAATTTTAATTTTCTCCATATTGTAAAACATGGTTCTTGTAGTTAGGCCGCTCTGGTTCTAGCAGCCTCATATCACTTAGTCATCATTTAAAACATTCGTGAGCAAGATAAAGTGAATCGTATTCTTACTTTATCACCAGATGGAAACAGCTAATCAGCGTTTTTCAACGATTTAGTAATTTATCTGTGAAATCTTTTTTATCTGTCATAGTATACTATTATGTATGAAAATGTGTGCGTTGGTAGGCAGTAGAGCGAATATAGTTCGTGTTTTAAGAGTTCCAGAAGGACGCCGTCCTCTGCTGCGAAGATATTGTACTGACTTGCTGATCTGGAATGAACTACCTGCTGCCGTGTTTCTCGAGCGCTATGACATGTCCTTTTTTAAACGAGGTTTAAGAAGAGCACTTTCTTCACGGTTGGCAGCGGCCTAGCTATGCCCTGATATTGCAAAGATCCATGAGCGGCAGTGTCACTTACCATCAGGTGTGCTGCGGGCTCGTTTGCCACCACCGGCAATAAAAAAAAACATTTGAGAATTTTGACAAGCTGTCTGAGTTGCAGGGCTGAACTTCTTCTTCTTCTTCTTATATATTGGCAATCAGCTACATATACGAGCTATTGGTGCCAGTGTCAAGTTATAAATATTTTCACGTTTTTAGTCTTTCAAGTTAGTCATTGTCCAAGTCAAATTGTCGCCATTAACAGTGCAATGGCCACACTGTTAATGGTATCTTGTGGGAATTTTGATGGAAAACGAAAACGTTGTAAAGCACTTTTATATGATATTCACTATATCCCAGTCGTTCCGCCACTTTATATTACATAAAATGCCATCAAAATTATCTAATATAACACGTTAAAACACTAAGATATCGAATATAATACAAGAGCACCACATGACGTTTTCAAATTCTCGTCAAATGTCCCCAGGGCTGAACTTAATTTGTTTATAAAAATCTTGTTTTACAAGCAAAAAATGATTGTTACATGTGAGATTTGAACTGACATCTACTTGAAATCCGTTCCAATCGTCTTAATAATTAGAGGGCCTACGTATAACAACCAAATTTAGTAGAGCAGACGTGGGTTCAAAACTCACGTGTGGTAATCATTTTTACATACACATACATATCATCACGCCATATCCCTTGCAGGGTAGGCAGAGAGCACAGAGTGCCAGAGAACTCTATCCTTGCATACTTCACTCGCTTCTCCAACATTCATAATTCTTTTCATACACGCTCGCCGGTTTCGGAGACTCTTGACTCCACCTTACTTCAGTATGTGACCAATCTGGTCTAGGTAGTAGTGATCATTTTACGTTTGTAAAAACATGGTCTCATAAATAAATTAGCACGTTAAATGCTACATTTCAGTAACTTTGTTAATTAAGGGTCTTTTAAATTGGTCACTAAAGAAAAGAAAGCGTCCCAGTGACCCACCCGTATGGAGTCGAGAGATATGTTGTAGGACGGGTCTACAGGGTCTTGCGCCGCTTTTCTTGTCGCCCCGGACGGATTAACGGGGTTTGACGTACCGTAGACCGCCGCCAAAAAAAAGGGGTGTTTTAAATTAAAGATGCTTACGCGTTCGCGTGTATTAATGACAAAAGCTGTAATGTTTCTAAAGTTGCATTTTTGTAGAGGTTGAGTACGGACCTAACAACACCAGGAGCACAGCCAGGCCACTGCCTACCGTATAGAAAGGAGCTCTTCTTAAACCTCGTTTAAAGAAGGACACACCATAGCGCTCGGGAAACACATCAGCAGGTAGTTCATTCCAGATCTTGCACGTACTTGAGAGAAATGATAACTGAAAACGTACAGTCGAGGACCGTATTGTTTTCAGGTGAAATTAATTATTATATTCACTAATAATAGCGTAGTCTGCAAACAATGCTCTTAATATGATCGTCATGGGTCTGACAGGTTGGTACAATGACTACACGGGTTTTAATAGTAGAAACAAACTCTAACAAGACAGAAGAATGCGTGTTGTTTTTCTGTAGGCGCTTTGTGTGATCATGAGCTCAGGTGATGAAGAAGACTGTAGAGAGTGAGCGGGAGACAACCACTATACTCCTAATTCTTAGCGCTGAAAGTCATTCAACGATATCCAGCCCCTATGAACGCTAGAATATGTGTGATTTAGGGAAGCAGAGCTATACCCGAAACAGTGATGCGCACGTGTTTTCTGGACCCCTCTTTAAGGGCGGGTTGGGCAATCTAAATTATATCGGCCCGTCAAGATTGTAAATGAACATGTCGGATATGGAGGAATGAATGCAATTCGCTATGCGCTTAACTCGGATAATAGGTAGACGAATAAATACCGCGAGCTTTTAGCGAAGAGCTAGCTTTATATCTAAATTTACTCATAAAATGTTTTCGCGCGTAAAAATCAAAAATAGAGTGCTACTACCCACTTTCCTGGTAATCTCTCAGTCGGTTTTTACGACACCCATAAGAAAGTAAGGAATTATGATAGGTTTTATTCGTTAACCTTCACCATAATTTACACATGGGTATTAATAGTAAAATATTTCCTTGATAGCGAGTAGGTATGAAAGAGAGTATTGGTGTAAAGATGCGAAAGGGAATGCTCCGATGGTTCAGACATGTGGAAAGGATGCCGAACGAACGTCTCGTTGAGAAGATATACAATGCGAAAGTGGAAAGATGTAGGTACCAGGGGAGACCGAGACTAATCTAACCTACTAGACCAGATTGGTCACGTACTGAAGGAAAGTGGAGTCTCCGAAACCGGCAAGCGTGTATGAAGAGAATTATGAATGTTGAGAAAGCGAGTGAAGTATGCAAGGATAGAGTTCTCTGGCACTCTGTTCTCTCTGCCTACCCTGTAAGGGAAATGGCGTGATGATATGTATATGTATGTATGTATTTCCTTCATCATCATTATCTCAGGTCGTAAGCGTCCCACAGCTGGGCTCGAGCATCCTATATTATAGGAGGGAAGTTAACCTACTATAGGTACTAAGCTGGTCGGGTTGGTTCGTATAGGGTTTTATATCAAGCTTTTCTTCCCTTTCATTGAAGTGAAGACATTCTTGCAATCACCAATAAATGTAATTTTTTTTTTCCTAGTGATGGCAAACGAGCAAGCAACACACCTGATGGTAAGTGTCACTGCCGCCTACGGACCTTTGCAATACCAAGGGTATATATAACTAGGCCGCTGTCTAACCAAACCAAACCTACCCAATTGGGCTTCCGGCTCTCTCGCTCACCGAACGACGCGCAATAGCACAATGCTATAACTCATACGTCGATCTTCTGCGAGAGTGTGGTAGGTATTTCCTATCCCCAATCCTGTCGACAGGAGGCACCTAAAGAAAGTGCACGAAGCGGATCATCCATAGGTATCCATCTTGCTTCCGTCGTAATAGGTGTCGTTGCTTGGACTGATGATGGCTGATACTTTTTCATCCATTCATGCACAATACGTGTCGATCGGGAAGATACTCGAAAAGGTAACTCGTCGAATCGACCTAATGCCGATGGGGAGGGAATACGGTGGACTATGGGACCACACGTTACTCTTCCGTTGTACTGGATGGAACGGATGAGCGAGTCTAAACCGTAACGTACCAAAATAACGGTATTGATAGGCAATCGAACAGCGTCAGTCCGTTTGTGTGGCGAGCGTGGCTTCCTCTCGCTCTTTGGAATTCACATTTTATCACTAAAATTATGCGATCAGTGACGAAAAGACATATATTTTGTAGACATGTGTAAGTAATGCGAGTGATAGAACAAATGTGATATTACCCGACCACGTACTGCTTCGTTATACATTAGCCGACTAAATTAAACATCACACTAAACATGACGCGAACGCCCGTGTTAGTCATGTTTAGTGTGATGTTTAATTTAGTCGCCTAATGTATAATGAAGCAGTACGTGGTCGGGTAATATCACATTTGTTCTATCACTCGCATTACTTACACATGTCTAATATTTTGGAATAATACACTCCACTACCGTCAAAGGTAGAACGCCTTGTTCGTTGACTAATCTGAAGCTGTTTGATCCTATCAATAATACTAGAGATTGTGAGATGACAAACTGATATAAAAGCAATCGTATGAGTAAAGTAAATACCCCGTTACTTAGTTATAATAGTTAGGGACTTTCTAACCGATCATAGCTTCCGCTACCGGGTAGAAGGTACTCTCTCCGCACTGCATTCATTAAAAGCCGGCGTCCCCCAGGGATCGGTGCTCTTTCCAATTTTGTTCACGCTGTACACCAGCGATATCCCACAACTCAAGAATATGCAAACTGCACTATTCGCCGACGACACTGCCATCTTCTATGCAGGTCGTTCTATAGAGACAGTGATCAGTAATCTCCAACGAGCGGGTACCGCCCTAGATAAATGGTCTAGGAAGTGGATAATTACTATCAACCCCACAAAAAGCCAAGCGATCATGTTCCACCGGTGGAAGGATCGCCTACATCCAATGGCTTCCTTCCCACCAATAACAATGTCCGACCAGTCCATCCCATGGACCAAACAGGTCAAATATCTCGGCGTCACTCTTGACAATCGTCTGTCCTTCGGTCCTCACATAAAGCGAGTTCGCGCGCGCGCAGCTTTAGTGTTAGGACGCCTTCACAGCTTGCTGCATGCCAAAGCCAAGCTATCACTTAGTAGTAAAGTTAGATTATACACCGCTTGCGTACGTCCCATCATGACGTACGCTAGCGTTGTGTTCACACAAGCGAAACCCTTCAGGTTACACCGTTTGCAAACATTACAGAATAGGTTCATGCGCCGTGCGACGGGAGCACCGTGGTATATGCGCAATGTGGATCTTCACATAGATCTCGGCCTGCCGACCATCAGGCAGTACATGAAGCAGTGCTCTCGCCGCTACTTCGACTCTGCCGCCACTCACCCTAATCCCATAGTGGTTAGGGCTTCTAGCTATACCCCTTCCAAAATTTCCGCGATCCGTCAACCGCAATTAATACTCAACGAACCCGACGACATTATTACGCTCGCCCAAACGGAGGCATACACAGCCCGCGCGGCCCTGACAAATAATTATCCACGATTCCGTCCTCGACGTCGAGGTCGGAAATCGTGTCGCGTTCAAATCTTAAACGTGGGAGGACCCACTTTGCCAGCGACCCCCCGAGCCGAGGTCCGTAACCCACAGGGGGTGCCCTCGGGAACGGTCGCTTAACTTTTACGGGTTTAGAGCCCTCAGCGCTCACCCACAGTCCGGGTAAAGTTGTCATAGCCATCTGAGGCCAACAACTAAGTCACACACAAAAAAAAAGTAAATAAATATCCTATAACGACTTACCACAAATTTATAATTACTGTGTATAATTAATTAATTATTTTTTAGAATTAATATTCATTGTACATTTTGTTTAAATTATTGACTTGTTACTCAGTGTAAGATTATTATGTTTTCATATAATAAATAACTAAGTATATAGGTATATATGTGGCAATATAGAGACCAAAGGCGTGGGTAGGGCTTTACGTCTATGAATTTGTATTAATCTTGCGAGTATCACTCAATACATGACATTAATGAAAATTCAATATGGCGACTATCAGCCGCCATTTTAGTTAAAATTTAATATAAATTTTTATGCAAACAGATTTTTTATTATTTTACCTTATTAGTATTCGATAAAGTTGTGTGGTAGCGGCTAGGAATACTACCAAACCTTACTTTGCTCGTGGATGTCGTAAAAGACGACTAAGAGCCTTATAACGACCTGGGCCCACTCCATCTGATGCCTTTTGATCAACAATTACATTCCCAAGGAAGGTTGACGTCTGGCAGGCGGCCGGTCATAAAACTATTGCCAATAACTTTTACAATATGTACTATAAAAGAAGAGTACATATTGTATCGACCCCAAGTAATTAAGATAGGAGTAGGAGAATGATGAATGATGAGTATCCGAGAAAGTTTAAAAGTATTACCAGTGACGGAAGGAGTGAACGCTTGATGCGGTATGTGCATGTGATAAGACAGGATGAAAGTAATGTTATAAAGAAAAACTTAAATATGAGTGTTGAAGGTTAGGTGTAAGATCAAAGAAAAATTGGATAGACTGCGTGACGCATGATATAGATAGACAAGAAGTGATCGCAGAGATGATGTCTGATAGAGTTGTATGAAAGGAGACTACATATTACGTTGATCTCAAGTAATTGGGATAAGAGCAGGTTAATGATGGCGATTATTATGAACATGTCGTAGTAAATATATAACGCAGTGCTAGTCCCAACATTACTGTATGGAAGCGAGAGTTGGGTATGCAGAAAAGAGCATGAAAGTAAAATTAATGCGGTCGAAATGCGATCTCTACGGAAAATCTGTGGAGTTAGGCTGACCGACCGCATTCGCAACGACGACGTAAGAGAGCGAGTAGGTATGAAAGAGAGTATTAGTGTAAAGATGCGAAAGGGAATGCTCCGATGGTTCGGACATGTGGAAAGAATGCCGAACGAACGTCTGGTTAAGAAGATATACAATGCGAAAGTGGAAGTATATAGGTACCGGGGGAGACCGAGACTAACCTACCTAGACCAGATTGGTCACGTACTGAAGGTGGAGTCAAGAGGCTCCGAAACCGGCGAGCGTGTATGAAGAGAATTATGAATGTTGAGGAAGCGAGTGAAGTATGCAGAGATAGAGTTCTCTGGCACTCTGTTCTCTCTGCCTACCCTGCAAGGGATATGGTGTGATGATATGTATGTATATATGTCGTAGTAAAAGACTGTAAAGATGGTGTAGTGGTTAAGATACCAACCTTCCATGCCAGTGCCGTGGGTTCGATTCATAAAGCAGTACAATAATTAGTGTGATCCATAAAGTGTTGTTCTGAGTCTGTGTGTAATTTGTCTGCGTTAATTGTATGTTTGTAAAGTCCCCCGCAATACCAGGATTATTTACTTAGTGCGGGATGGTGTTTAAAATAAAATATTAACTTTAGTGTAATTATTGATGTACACTTAAAACAACTATATGATATAAATCACAGATATAATATAAAACATTATGACCAGACGATATTCAACAAGCAGCTGATTACAAATTAACTACTTGCCTTCGTACCGGTCCATGACCGCAGATATTTATTTAATTAATTAAACATATCAGGTAGTAACTGAGTACCGGCACGTACTTCAACTTCTTAGTATTTTATCATCGTTTTATTAAAGTATAATAGTTCAGTATGTTTATAATTAATTTTAATAATTTGTACGTACGCTAGGTTGACTGTCATATCGACGACGCGTGATAGGCGACGCGCGACCTCATACACAGTGTACCTCTCTTCCTCGGCAGCGTTCGCCGTCGGGGCATCGTCCTCATGCGGTGGTTTCACTCCGGGTTACCGGACTAATCACCGGTCCGGTCACCCAATGCCTCGGTTAGGGCGGCATCAGGCGCAACTATGTTCGGCGTAAGGCTACATAAGTACAATATATTTTAAAATGTGACAGTATTTTAGTGTCTTTGTGTGCTCCTTCGTGTGAAAACCTTGGCACACGAGGAAAAAATTGAGTTAAAACAATCCTAATTAGCGCCTTTAAATTTGTACCTACCTAAAATAGTAACTCTGTGTCCTACGACCGTCTCGCTCCAAGTTAACCCACATACTTTGGCGAACTAGTATGCGTATACGCCTTACGGGTAGGCAAGCCCAAACTCAGCACTCAGAAATGGAAGTAAAAGATCAGAATGGTGGGAAGGGAGATACTTAGGGCGACTAGAAGCACCCTCCAAGGCCGGCTGATTGAGGCCTGTCTGCTATATGTGATTCGGCCTGAAGGGCCTCACAAGTGAGTCGGCGCCTTGCCTTACCCGGCTTCGTTAACACCTTTAGATTTCCGCCGGGGACCAGGAAGTTTGGTTTTACCCTGAAGGAGCTAATTTAGACTTTTGTTCAATTAATTAATAAAAACGAGCTGCACCTAGCCCATTCTATAAACAGGTTTTCTCTTGGGCTTGCTAGATGTGATGCGTATTTTGAGCTCAGGTTCAATGCCGATCCACTTTATCCACCTGCTTTAATCGTCTTTCTTAAGTGACATTTCGTCTGACATTTTGACGGTAAAGTGCGTTAAAGAAAGCGTTATCTTTCACGGAAATAGGAACGTCCTTGATTAGTAAGCGCGATTGTTTACTTTTCGGTTTCTCTAAATGCAAGTCAGCGGTTGTAATGGCGTCGACAGATGCATCGGCGTCAACATTTGTGACACGAAAGACGATACCTAATTTCACGAATTTTATTACCGCTTACTATTTGAAAACCATCGTCTTTAGGTTGAATTGCCTTCAGTAATGCCTGTTTGGTAGCTGAGGATGACGCGTAAACAGCTGAACGCTCGGCTGTGAGATATGCGATTACACAGGGCGCGCGCAACGAGCGATCCTCCACTTGTGGCACAACATTGAACAATTTAAATTATTGGACAATGATAAGAGTCTATAAATCTTTTTTACAAGCAAAAAATGGTTGTCACATAATGTCCGTTTTAATCATTCTACCACATCGACAAGTGTGAGCAGTCTTATTGACAACCAAATAGCGGCTCTTATTATTTTGTCGTTTTAATGGTAATATAATTGTAATGTAGGTAATGGTAATATAATTGTGCCGTCTAGAAAAAACAAAGACAAAGATTTAATATTTTACAGATTTAATACTTACAATCATCTATCATTTACAAATTTAAGCTATCATTGTACAATCGAGTTTGAATCCCACGTGCGATAATAATTTTTCGCTCGTTTTGTTTATGGTTATGGTCTGGCGGTCTAGCCACACACCATCCATTCCGTCTGGGAGCGGCCTCATAACCCACCATATTCCTTTCCCATCGCAATTATTCCGTCCAATAGCACATGAGTAAATAAACGTACAGAGACCAAGCTTCTAAGGAGCGAGCAAAATTGTTACCTATTCTGATAGGGTTGGCACATGAGGATGAAAATAAATACACAAAACGTTTGTCAGCTTTTTTATGTATTGATATTTTTTTACAAATTGCTTACTCTAAATAGTTTATTTTGTAATTTTTGATTTTTAATACTTTGTTATATCTCTTAATCGAATGATAAATTCTAAATCTAATATAAAGTTTTTTTAAATAATCAATGGGAAAGCACTTGCATGGCATATCAGATTTACAATTTTGTATACGTTTTAGTATATCACTACCAATATTAACAATATTTATTTCTAGATCGAAATATTCTCGAAATTTCTTCTCAAGCAATTCAACAAATACGATGAAGTTGTCAGGAGCTATTATAAAAAACCCAATTGTATACTGCTTTCGTTAAAGTCTTTGTAATCGCTGAAAAAAGAGTCTTTCCCCATATTTATAGGTTGTTCAGGTCTACTAACATACAATGTCATTTTCAAAAAAGATATGTTTTTATTTTTTCGATTGTTGTTCATGCACACAGTACAATAAACCATATTTATACTCTTTCTGATTAATTGAAATTTTAAACAAACACGCACGACGCGATGCACAGCGAGCGGTGAGTAAGCCCTTTGTTTGAGCACTGGCCGAACCAGCCTAAACAGGTTTCGTTCCGTACGTGACGAGCCGCCAGTGCTCACGCACACACGCGCATCATACTTGTAGTGATGTACCTACCGTGGCGCGGTTGTTTGAATGTTTGTCTCTGTACGTTTATTTACTCATGTGCCAATAGCACCGCTTCCTTGACATCCGCGGCCAGCCTGGAGCTTTTCGCTCGTAAAGAAGTCTTTATACCTAGCATGTTAAATGCTAATGGATAAAAATTCAGCGACATTATTTGAAGGTAATTGTCGGGTAATATTTTTATTAAAATAATTATTTATTATATGCAAAACATGACACAAGTTCAGACATGTGAATGCACTTTGGGAAGATTGCTAATTTGACATTTGCATGTCTAGAGATTTACTAATCTCTGCACATTAACTCTACTGAGATAATCTGTATGCATTCACTCTGCATGCACATTAACTCGAAAATCGTCACGAAATTGAGTGTTAAAAAAACCACGCTAAGCTCCACATGCTAAAAATAGCGTAGCAGAGCGGTGTTTCAATAGAAATTAAAAATTGATATTAGCTGAAAATTTATTTTATCTATAATAACAATATCAAAATTATCGAGAGAATCAATAAAATGTGTAAACATGAATTTAAAATCTTCAAAATATTTTGCTTTATTTTAAAATTCAGTCGGACTTCTTTTGTTTTGAGTAACATTAGCAGTACGGTCATAAATTATGACGTTGAATTTCTATATGTATTCATTTATATTATAGAAGATTATATAAGATTTACAACAAGGAAATACAACAAAAAAAAATATTAGTTTTATATATTTTATTTAAAATACCTACTATAAATCACATCGCGCTCTTTTTTCTTACAGCGTTTTTTAAATAGTTGTAGGTTCTATGGACTGATTACCTTCAAAAAGCTAGCTTTTGCCCGCGAATTCGTCCACGCAGAAGTCATCTCTGACAGAGTTAAATAGAAAAAGCAAAGGTGTTGAAGGTTTATCGCTAGGATAATAATCAACAGCATCAGAAACTGGGATGCGTTGAGGTGTTGATTCTACGAGTTAGTTGTCTAACGGAATTAGGCAATAGGGTGAGTCCGAGAGAAAATACTCTACGTTGACACGCTCTACCGTCGGTGCTTTGGGCGGCGCAAGCGTGAGTACCTGTATTTAGGTTCACTGCATGAGGGCTTTGACTGGAGATGATACCCGGTTGCGGTGGTGGATGTACGTGTACGGCGCGCGTGTGTCTATATACCATAGCCGGTCACTAAAGAAAAAGGTGGTTCAAAGTTCTATTCATTCTACAAATTATATTGCCATTAATATACTATTTACGGTATGACCATGGGATAAAAATATAATTATCGCCACTCTTTATTTGACTGTTTTGTTTCACCAGCAGAGTTGCGACCTCGTTAGATATGATTTATTATTTATTTTTTTAGTGAACATTTTTGAAGCTAAACTTAACCTGTATCTTAAACTATTAGGCAAGAACCTATTGTCGTCTACTATGTGTATCGTGTGAGCTCTCACGCCGGAACTGGTCGCCACAACGGCACTGGTGCGGGGTTGATGGAGAGGGAGAGAGAAACACGTGTTTATTTATTTTTACCGAAGAATATTTGTACGTAATTTGAAAAGAATCGATAAAGAAATTTTCTCCCCATACACACTTTGCCGCTTTGTTACACCCCCTTAGAGGCGGAATTCATATAATCCTTTCATATTGAATCTCTATGTCATAAATAAAAACGTTCTTCAAAATTTTTCTAGCTTTAATAGTTTCGGCTTGGCTACCGCCAAACGTTTAAACGACTCATTACCATGAGTCAACCCCCTTCACAGGCCTAATTTACACAACCAGAGGGTGAAAATTGACAAATGCCGGATATTACCCTAGAATATTTGATTCGACTCGTAATTTGAAAAGAATCAATAACTATTTTTTTCTCTTCATACAAACTTTGCCACTCTGCTCCACCCCCTTAGGGGTATAATTTCGTAAAATCATTTCTTAGTGAATCTCTACGTCATATAAAGAAACCACAGTCAACATTTCAAGTTGCCAGCTTCAATAATATCGGCTTGGCGCTAATGATTTAATGAGTCGTCCAACCCGCTTTGCAGGCCTAATTTACACCCCCAGAGGGAGAAAATCAACAAATGCTGAAACACGTGTTTATTTATTTTTACTGAAGATAATTTGTACGTAATTTGAAAAAAATCGATAAAGATTTTTTCTCCGAACATTTTTTAAATTGACATAACTTTTTTTTTAATAAACCAATTGACATAAAATAAAGCCTAAATGTTAAGTGAAGCTTACCACACTATATTAGTGAAAACCGCGTCTAAATCGGATAAGTCGTTTCTGAGATTAGCGTGCACAAACACACAGACAAACAGATAAACAGACAAAAATTTTAAAAATTATTGTTTTGTGTTCTATTAGTGTTGATAAAGGTCCCAGTAATATTTTTTTTCATATATCTTCCATGTACAGACAGCGACCCGTTATATTTTTATTATATGTATAGATAAAGGATTATGAATTAAGAGCATTGCAAATATTCTTTAGAAATATGTGTTCCTTATCCGTGTGGTGACGGGGTAAGAAAACAATTCACTACCCCCTATCATACCCGTGGGTGATCGTAAGAGACGACTAAGGGAGATATAACGCATAGGTATAACATCTATGCAAGAGAAGGAAAACTCGAAACAAAGCCCTATACCAACACGTCTGACCAGCGTAGTATAGTAGGTCAATTTTCCCTCCCATTATGGAGGAGGCTCGAACCCAACAGTGGGACATATATAAGCTGAGATGATGATGTGTCCCTTTATTTTGTTACAATAGCATCGATTTCAATTTACAATACGGTACGTACGTGCCTATTCATAGGTTTAACATAGGTAGATAATCTTCATTTACCTATCATTACGAATTATATAAGTATCTGCATATGTAATAAACCGCATATTTCTTTTCGGCCTTGAGCGGTTTTTGAAGTGTCGCTACCTGAACCCTCGATTGGTTTTCGAAGCTTCGCTACCGGAATTATTAACGTGCCGACAGCTGTACACGGGGGTCGTCCGGTCGATTTCCCTGTACGGCGCACCGGTGTGCGCGGGGTCCCTGACCGTCCGACTCAGGGCTCTTCTGTGGCGACCACAGAGGGCCATGGCGGTCAGGGCTGTACGCGGGTACCGCACGGTGGCGACGGAGGCAGCGTGCCTGTTGGCCGGGAGTCCCCCGTGGGACCTGGAGGCGGAAATGCTCGCCGATTTGTATCGGCGGGTGTCGGGGGTGCGCGCGGAGGGCGGTGTGGTCTCTTTGAGGGAACTCACCGCCTGGCGCGTTGACGCCCGCCTAGATGTCATTGCCCGTTGGGCAGTCCGGCTGGAGAGGCCTCGGTTCGGTGTGCGGACCGTAGAGGCCTTCCGGCCGGTGCTGATGCAGTGGTTGGAACGGCGGCACGGGGTGCTCTCCTTCCGACTGGTGCAGGTTTTGACGGGGCATGGATGCTTCGCCAAATACCTGCACAAGGTCGTCAGGAGGGAGAGTACACCGTCCTGCCACCACTGCGATTGCGACGAAGACACGGCGCAGCATACGCTCGAGGTTTGAGCCGCTTGGGCAGAGCAGCGTCGTGAACTCGTCGCAATCATCGGTGCCGACCTGACGCTGCCGACCATCGCCAGGGCGATGCTCGACAGCGTCAGGAACTGGGACGCGGTCGCAACCTTCTGCGAGGCAGTAGTCTCGCGGAAGGAGGCGGCGGAGCGCGTGCGCGAGGAGCGTCTCCTCGACGGCGCGAGCCGCCGCCGGCGACTGGGGCGGCGCAGGCGCGATTACCTGCGCCTGATGCCGCCCTAGCCAAGGCCGCGGGTGACTGGATCGGGGAATTAGTCCGTCACCCGCCGAGAGGCCGACCGCGTGAGGAAAGACCGACATCCTACCCGAGGGGGGGATGTCGGTCGAGGAGAGGGTACTCCTCAGGGGTATTCCGTCGGGCCGACCACTGACGTCAAGTCACTCTGCTCCGGTGGTCGGCCCAACGACGAAGGCGACGTCACGGGTGGGTTACGGGTGTGCGCGCTTACGCCCCTCTGTCACCCCGGATGGAGTGGTGCGAGGAGTGCGCCTACCGTAGCCCACGCCCCAAAAAAAAAAAAAAAAAACCGGCATTATTAAATTTTTATGAAGGCGGATGCTTGCGGAGCGACCTGCATATAAGCTGATTTTTTACTATTTAAAATCCTTTTTAATTACCTGATTTTTTACTAGTTGTTGATGATGATTTTTTACTATTTTAATTACCTTATCAAGAAGTAATTTTTTAAAATGCAACTGAAAAACTGTAAACACGAATGACTTCTGAAATTTGAATTCTGCCTATCTATACATAAATCTTTCGTGTGGTGACGCAGTAAGAATACTATTCACCACCCCATATCTTACCCATGTGCGATTGTAAAAGACGACTAAGGGATATAAGCATATAACATCTATATATAATAGCTAATAGCTCTATCTATTCTCTCTCTATTATATCTTCTCTATCTATTATATATATATATATATATATATATATATATATATATATATATATATATATATATATATATATATATATATATATATATATATATATATATATATATATACCACGTCCACACGTAACCATGAAGTTTAAACCTTTAAACTTGGACGTGTGACGTTAACATGAGTATGGATTACTTCGCTTAAAAAATTATGTGCACAATGAATTTACGTATAAATATACCAACACGATACGTCTTTAGTTTCAGTCATCATCATAGATCTGTCTAGTGATTTAGTTCAAACGAGTGTCTTTTTGTAAAATTAATAATTTTACATTTAAGGTGAGTTATTATTTTAATAATATTAACCAAATTATTTGCTAATGTTTACACAAATATTATGCATTTGAAATAAAATTAATTTTTAGTAATTTTATTGCGTTTTTATTTGAATTTTTAATTATTTTGAAGTAAAATTCAAATAAAAACGCCATAAAATTACTAAAAATTAATTTTATTTCAAATGCATAATATTTGTCTTTCCCAACGGTTTGAATAATTTTCGACATTCATCGTCACGGGAAGATTTAAATGTTGCAAAAGTAAAAATCAAATATAATCGCTTTAAAATATGTAAAAACTGTTTTATTTTAATGCATATTAAATTGAGTTATAATTATTAATGTAATTATTATTATTAGTGTTAATGTAACATAAAAAATATTTACTAAATGTTTTTTTTTAAATTTTTACTACAAACCATATAACCGTATTAATAATTTAATTTATTGTATTTTATTATATATTTAATATCGTTAATTAAAATAAAAAATAAAACAGAATTAGAGGAATAAATAATTTAAAATGATATTATCATTTACATGAAGTTTTTTTTTGTTTATGAAAATTACTAGACAAAGTTCCGTGTGGCGACGGAGTAAGAATACAATTCACCACCCCTTGTCTTACCCGTGGGTGATCGTAAGAGGCATATAAAAGGCACGACTAAGGGATATAAAAGGCATTTAACATCTATGCAAGAGAAGGAAAACTCGAAATAAAACCCTATACCAACACGCCTGACCAGTGTGGTATAGTAAGGTAATTTCCCTCCCATTATGGAAGAGGTTCGAGCCCAACAGTGGGATGTCCCACTATTAGACTCATATATGTGTATGAGCTGAGATGATGATGATGATGAATATATAAATAAATTAATTTTTTAGAAGAACTCTCGTCACCATAAAATATTTTAAAGTAATCCTTAAACTGTGAGCAAATTAAAATTAAATGACAAAATTTTGAAGGTTTATTTTCATATTACTTTTAAATTATGTTATTTTTATGCGTTAACAGAAATATTTTCCTCAAAAATATAGATAAAAAGAATTTGTAAGAAACTATATCTATTATAAATAATTAATTAATTAATTATATATTATAATTAAATTTAAGAGTTAATTATTTATAATAAAATTCATCATAATAAGCTATATAAAGTGTATAACGTGCTGGTTTGGTATTTTCGGCTATCATAATCATGATCTCAGCTCATATACGTCCCACTGTTGAGCTCAAGCCCTCCTCCGTAATGGGAGGGAAAATGTTCTACTATATCAGGCTGGTCAGACGTGTTGGTATAGGGTTTTTGTTTCGAGTGTTCCTTCTTTTGCATATAAGTATATTAATCGGTCTCCCCTGGTACCTACATCCTTCTATTTTCGCATTGTATATCTTCTTTTTTCGGTATTTATTATATACGGTTTTGTAGCTTTTACCAAAGAATATATAATAGAATAGGATAGGATTATAGAATAGGATGTAGGTACCGGGGCAGACCGAGACTCACCTACCTAGACCAGTTTGGTCACGTACTGAAGGAAGGTGGAGTCAAGAGTCTCAGAAACCGGCGAGCGTGTATGAAGAGAATTATGAATGTTGAGGAAGCGAGTGAAGTATGCAAGGGTAGAGTTCTCTGGCACTCTGTTCTCTCTGCCTACCCTGCAAGGGATATGGCGTGATGATATGTATGTATGTACCAAAGAATATTACATCCTAATCGCTGGCTTCTTCGTCTTCTCTTTTGTTTTAGCAATCAGCTATCAATACGAGCCTATTGTTGAGTTACAATTTTCATCACAAATTATCAGTTTCTTAAAAATATTTTGTTTGAAATAAAACTACTTTTACGATTCTATCGCGTTTGTATTTGATTTTTAATTTCGCGACGTTTCGAACACTTTACTGTGATCATGGTCACGGGAGGACAGTCCTCCTCGATAGAATCCGTAAAAGTATATTTATTTCAAATGTGTAATACTCGCGTAAATATTTTGTTTTTTTTTTCATATTAATCATTGTCCGTCAGTAAATCAAATCGTCGCCTTCAACAGTGCTATGGCCAAACTATTAATGGCGTCTTCTAAGAAGTTTGGTGGAAAACGATAAAATGTGTAAAGCACTGTTTTATCATATTTACTTACACCTTAGCACTTTTTCCGCATCACATTACAGAAAATGCAATCAAGATTATTTAATATAATACATTGAAACATTAAGATATTGAAATAATACAAGATCACCACGTGATGCTTTCACAGTTCCGCCAAGAGTCCAGTCGTTTGCTTTTTAGCACTTAAAACTAGCGTTATATAATATTCTGCTACTACTTCTATAGCTACGGAATTTCTTAAGATTTTTTGATATTCGTTTCTATTCCAGTACCTTTATAACGGAAATTTGAATGGAATTATAACGGAAATTTTCTTAACGATTTCTATTACGTTTGATTGGAGTATGAAGTCCAAACTTCATTATCATCAAGGATGAATTCATCGTTATAAATATTAAAATCTGGCATCTAAATGATATATCTTAGCAGTAATTATTTTTGTATATTTATCTCAACTCATGTATGTCCCACTGCTGGGCTCAAGCTTCCTTCTACAAGAAAGGAAATTGACCTACTACACCACGCTGGTCGGTTGTGTTGACATAGAGATTTTAATTCGAGTTTTTTTCTCTTGCATAGATGTTATATATATAATTTTATCCCATAGTCGTCTTTTACGATCACCCACGGGTAAGATAGGAGGTGTTGAATTACTTACTCCGTCACCACAAGGAAATTTGAATATTACATTTATTAATAAATAATTGCATTAAATAAACATTTTTCATCCTATTGATACTTGTACTCTACATCTGTTTGCGATTCTGTTTCCGTTATAACACTTCCGTTGTATCATTATTTAAGAACGCGTATGGTATCCCTGTCAGCCCAGACAGATACTTCGTACCTAATGGTGTAATCATTCCCCAAATATGTGTCTATACGGACAGTAAGTATATTTTCTCAAACATGCTTGGAAATTTGAAGCATTATTTTGACAACCTTCTTCAAGATAAATCAAAATTGCTGTACTGACCAAATACATGCGAGCAGCGGCCGGCAAAAAATGTAAGAAAATCTATATCTGTCGTGTTTTAGCGGCCAAATAAATATACATATAAATTCATATCTATCGTGTATTTTAAAAATGGAACGAATTGTTACTCCAAAACATGGCAATCAAATAGGCAAATTTTATTTAAATTTCAAACTGGCTTAAAAAAGAAGCCTGTTTGATAATGAAAAAAAACAAATGAACCCTAGCACGCAAAAAATGTTGTTCGTTGTTTGTCATGTATACAGTTCTACTTAGTACTAGTTAGTGTTAATTGCCGCGTATTATTTGAGAAAAGTACTATACAAGCCTTGGCCACAGCTAAGAATTGATGGACTTACGTATGTGTGCCTCGGCTTCGCCTCAGTCCACATTTACACGTTCGTTCATCAATGCCTCTTTTGCTGGCCGCTGCAGTAATGTACTAAAAAATGAAGGCCTCTAGCATTAATATTCTCGCTATTTACCAAATGAATAATTTTTTGTAAAACTAAATACATAATCTCAAAGACTCGGATAGCAAATTAGCAAATCGATTATTTCCCTATTGACTGTCGTATTATTAGATTTTATACGTGACCTTCACTATATTTTTTTTGTTAAATAAAATATCATACGTTTTTTGTGAAAAAAATATAAACCGATTTCAAGTAGTTATACTCATTGACATGTTTCTGCAAATTTCCCTAGATCAGTCTCAATGTTTATTTATGCAATTAAGAGATCACTGATAAACAATTTAACGATTATTCTTTTCATTTTGACCAGAAGACTTTAGGGCAGAAACGTGATCGCATCATGTATTGATTTTGTATTATATTCAATATCTTAGTGTTTTAACGTGTTATATCAAGTAATTTTGATGGTATTTTATATGTAATCAATTGTATTTTTTGGCAATACTCACGCGTTAGAGTCGATTATGTCGACTTGGGTTTCGAGCATGTCCGATGCTCATCATCAGGGCGAGTGAGCAACTGCGTCTGCGAGCCTCCGATGCACACTGCGGCTAGCGTAACGTACGGTACGCCGCGACACAGCTTCGGGCGGCGGGAAGGTACTGCTTGCTTCTTGAGCGTCTTCAGCGGAATCGTCCTTACTCCGCGTGCCATACCACGCTGGCCACGTCGCTCTCCATCCCAGACAAAACCTTGTGTGTCAAGGTAGTATTAAGTGCCGGTATCCATGCTGAAGGGAGCGTCCACCAAAGCGTCCACGTGTCTCTATTAAACTTACGATGTCGGTTGATTTCTACAGAT
The DNA here is from genome assembly GCA_905163515.2 of Lymantria monacha. Classification (NCBI taxonomy): domain Eukaryota; kingdom Metazoa; phylum Arthropoda; class Insecta; order Lepidoptera; family Erebidae; genus Lymantria; species Lymantria monacha. Next base: position 12,106,323 of record LR991104.1, on the reverse strand, counting down.
TCACATATTTTGCGAGGTATAAAATACTTTTCTGTGGCTAATACGGAAGCTTTGTCGAACCGAATGTAGTGTGTTGTGTTCGAGAGACTGGCGTGCTCTGCTATGGCTGATTTAGTGGTGTCCATGTTCTTAATACTCCTGACGTGTTCGGTTAGTCTGGTGGCGATGCTGCGGCGAGTTTCTCCCATGTAGCTCTTGCCACAGTCACAAGGCACTCTATAGACTCCTGGTACGCTCAGGTAGTCCTTGTTTTTGTTTGAATTAAAAATAAAATACCGAGCTTTTGTTCAGTCATCATAGATATTATAAAAAATAAGAAGAACAATTTTAACATAATATGAAATGAAAATATTATGCAGCCGGACTTCGGATTCCATCGACAATATTTGTTTAGGGCATTTAAAAAAAATATGCGTCATTGTGGCAGTATGGACTCTGTATAAACGTGATGTGCGATGTCTTTATGCAAACAGTTGAGTCAATGCTAATGAACGTTTAAAAATAATACAAATATCTATAAACGCTCATTTGACATCAAGACTATTGTGTAAATTAGCGCTTTATGACTACACGTGACAAGGAAAATATTATTTATTAAAAACAATTGGCATAGGCATAAAATTTTATTATGTTGTTTGTTTCTTATTTTTTATATCATTATAATGTTAGTACATACATACATACCATCACGCCATATCCCTTGCAGGGTAGGCAGAGAGAACAGAGTGCCAGTGTGTTCTCTATCCTTGCATACTTCACTCGCTTCCTCAACATTCATAATTCTCTTCATACACGCTCCGCCGATTTCGGAGACTCTTGACTCCACCTTCCTTCAGTACGTGACCAATCTGGTCTAGGTAGGTGAGTCTCGGTCTTCCCCGGTAACTACATCTTTCCACTTTCGCATTGTATATCTTCTTAACCAGACGTTTGTGCGGCATTCTTTCTACATGTCCGAACCATCGGAGCATTCCCTTTCGTATCATTACACCAATACTCTCTTTCATACCTACTCGTTCTCTTACGTCGTCGTTGCGAATGCAGTCGGTCAGCCTAACACCACAGATTTTCCATAGAGATCGCATTTCGACCGCATTAATTTTACTTTCATGCTCTTTTCTGCAACTCTCGCTTACATATAGTAATATTGGGACAAGCACTAAAATTTTATAATTGTTGTAAAAAAAAGAAACAAATTCTTTTTTTTTATATCATTATAATGTTAGTAACAAGCAACTAATATGTATCATTATTGTTAGTTTAAAAAGATATTATTTTGCAAATTGATTTTATAAATGGAGGGAAGGGCACTTTTGGCGGGAATCTGAAACGTCATGTAGTGCTCTTGTGTTATATTCTATATCTCAATGTTTTAAGGTATTATATTAGATAATTTTGATGGCATTTTACGTAATGTGTTGTAACAGAATTGCTGGGATGTAGTAAATATCATATTAAAGTGCTTTACAACGTTTTCTACCTACAAGGGCACTGTTATATCACGTTCACTACACCTCAGTATTTCCTACGCATCACATTACATAAAATGTCATCAAAATTATTTAATATAACAAGTTAAAACATCAAGATATTGAATATATTACAAGAACACTTTTCCTTTCCCGCTAAAACTCCCTATAGATATGCCATCTTGGTCTAGCGAGTTGTCATAGTGTTTTAAAGTTTCTCATCTATTGTATAGATATTATATTATATCTCTGAGTCGTCTTTCGCTATCTAGTTTAATATTAATTACAAAATTGATTAAGTAAGTGCCGTTGTAAGATTATAATTTAAAAATTCTTTTGAAATTTTACTTCAGCAATACCAATATCCTTTAAAAGTACTTAATATATAAATCAATGTGTGTATGTATGTACTCTTTATATTCCAAAACGGTTCGACTGATATTGATGAATTTTTCTCCAATCCTGTAGTAGCGATCGGATCAATAAAAGTTTTTTATTTCTTTATTTTTAATTTTATTTTTACTTACATCATCATTATCTTGTTCTTATCCCAATTACTTGGGGTCGACGCGATGTATTATCTTCTTCCATACAGTCCCATCAGACGTTATCTCTGCAGTCACCCCCTGTCTATCCATGTCGGTCCCTGTTTCACGCTGTCCATCCATCTATTCTTTGGTCTTCCTTTACCCCTAAAGCCTTCAACATTCATCTTTAAAACTTTCCTCACAATATTACTTTCATTCCGTCTCATCACATGTCTATACCATGTCAATTGTTTACTCCTTAACTTTTCCGTCACCGGCGCAACTTTCAAACTTCCTCTAATATATTTACTTCAATTTTTCGAAATTAGTTTAAAAAAAATAGCTATTGCTGTGCTTGTACATAATGTACATCAGAGTGGCAATTCCTGATATGAACACAATTTACAAATCTGGGTAACTACTCTAAAAATTCTTTATCTACTTTGTTTTTGTAGTCTCATCATCATCATCTCAGCTCATATATGTCACACTGTTGGGCTCGAGCCTCCTCCATAATGGGAGGGAAATTGACCTACTATACCATGCTGGTCAGACGTGTTAGTATAGGGTTTTGTTTTGAGTTTTCCTTCTCTTGCATAGATGTTAAATACGTTTTATATCCCTTAGTCGTTTCTTACGATTACCCACGGGTCAGATAGGGGGTGGTGAATTGTATTCTTACTCCGTCACCACACGGATAAGTATTTTGTAGTCTATGTACTGATAACCCGGATAAAAGTTTTAGGGCACGTCTAATGTTTTTGCTTTTTAATGCGTAAATATGTATACGTGAACAATATTGTGAAGTTATACTTTTTATAAAATTTAGTTATTTAAGTTACTTTTTTTAACACTACACTGTATAAATGTTCTTTTGTTCCAAATAAAATAAAAATAAAATGAAAAATCTTATTTTATCCATTCTCGTCATACCACACATCCATCTCAATATTCATCGCATCTCCACTATATACAGTCATCTCTCATCCGTCGCTTTTGTCGCCTAACATGTATTATATATCCATACATTTTAATCTATAGCCGATGGAGTGAATATTTTGGCGATATGTATGCGGATGCTACGGTTGGCGCCGGTGTTGGATGTGGTTTAGTAGATCAACATTCGACAACGGCGTCCTCCGATGGCATCAGTATGGATGAAGTTGAATGGGCGATAAGAAGTTTGAAAAATGGTAAGGCAGCGGGCATTGATATGGTGTCTGCCGAGATGATCAAGCTTGGTGGCTTCTGTGTCTGGGAGGCGTTCCTGTTGCTCCTCAATTTATGTTGGAGCTCGGGAATGGTTCCCGGGGACTGGAATAGCGCAGTCATCGTGCCTTTGTTTAAAAACAAGGGTTCACGTTATGACTGCGCAAATTACAGAGCCGTAAGCTTGACCAGTTTGGCAGCAAAAGTGTATGGTAAAATTATTGAAAGAAGAATGAGGATGGTGTCCGATGGTTTACTGTGTGAGACACAGGGAGGTTTCAGGAGTGGAAGGGGATGCATGGATCAAGTGTTCTCTCTGCGCAACATTGTGGAGAAGCATCTGGCTCTAGGTCAGAGGGTTTTCTGCAGTTTTGTGGATCTGGAGAGAGCATTTGACACGGTTGTACGAAAGGAACTTTAGGACATTTTACCGGAGTATGGTATTAACGGTAAACTGCTACAGGCTGTGCAGTCCAGTTACATGGGCTGTAGAGCCTGTGTGCGGCTGGATGATGGAATGTCGCCTTGGTTTGACGTCAATATCGGCGTTAAGCAGGGGTGCGTTCTGTCAGCCAGGCTATTTATCATATATCTGGATAAATGTCTCCAAAGGTTAAACGATATGAATGTGGGAGTCCAAATGGGCGACTCAGTGGTCACTGCTCTGCTTTATGCAGATGATGCAGTCCTACTGGCACAGTCAGCGACTGACCTGCAGACTCTAGTCGACATAATGACAGAAGTTTGTAAGAAAAGGGGTTTACGCGTGAATGTGAGCAAAACCAAAATAATGGTCTTTGAGAGAGATGAAGCCAGAACAGATGTGAGAGTAACAATAGGTAATGATGTACTAGAGCAAGTGGATGAATTTGTATATCTTGGATGTGGATTTAGCCGAGATGGAAGGTACACCACTGATATAGAGCGAAGAGTGAATGCGGGAAATAGAGTGAACGGAGCGTTGGGGCAACTTCTCGGCAGCCACCACCTCAGCCAGAAGGCACGTGTAGCAATACATAACGGAGTGCTTGTCCCAACATTACTGTATGGAAGCGAGAGTTGGGTATGCAGAAAAGAGTATGAAAGTAAAATTAATGCGGTCGAAATGCGATCTCTGCGGAAAATCTGTGGAGTTAGGCTGACCGACCGCATTCGTAACGACGACGTAAGAGAGCGAGTAGGTATGAATGTTGAGGAAGCGAGTGAAGTATGCAGAGATAGAGTTCTCTGGCACTCTGTTCGCTCTGCCTACCCTGCAAGGGATATGGCGTGATGATATGTATATATGTATGTTTAATCTACACCATCATTCTCCTACTTTTATTCCAATTACTTGGGGTCGATACAATATGTAATGTTCTTTTATAGTACATATTGTAAAAGTTATTGACAATAGTTTTATGACCGGCCGCCTGCCAGACGTCAACCTTCCTTGGGAATGTACTTGTGGACCAAATGGCATCAGAATTCATGAATCGCTTTCGTAGTGGCCAGCGATGGACAATACTTTGAATCATAAATGTATAACCAGTTTTTTACAATAAAGCCTCGAATTTTGGAAAAACACGGCGGAAGCAAAGTTGTATGACTATGTATTTTTTTTAAAGCTTCATAATCGCAACGCGCTGTTCCTTTCGATAATGGCTTGGTAATTCTTTGTCGTTTAATTACAATTAATGAAAAACTAAAATGCTGCAGTCATTAGTGTATGAAAATTGGATTCGTTTACAATGCAAAGCTATGTTTTGTGCTACATCGAGAATGGCACGAAATTTCAAAAGGTTTTTTTTATTTCTTTAAGTTATGGCATTGATTAATAGTAAATGATAAAAAATGAAAACAATATGAGGCGTGCACTTTTGAGTTTTTCAAACTATTTAATTTTCTATTAAAACACTTAGAGGATGAAAGTTGACAAATACTGAATCACGTTGAAGGAATACCTGCATGATGTTTTTCCCAAAAAGTTTATTTATTAGAAACTGGAGATTAAAAATAAAATCGAAATCTGATCTGCGGAAAGCTCCGATAAAAATTTCGTTTTCAATATATTTAAGATTTAGTCATAAGTAATGTAAAAAAGAGGAGAAATTTGATATAATGATATCTGCTGTTTATAAATGTATTACACATTTGAAATAAAACTATTTTTACGGAATCTATCGCGTTTCTCTCACGGAAGGACACCCGTGACCATGAACACTAAATTAAAAATCAAATACAAAAGCGATAGAATCTGTAAAAATAGTTTTATTTCAAATTTGTTACATATATAAATATTCAAAAATAAAGTTATAATTTCATTTATTCAAAGTCCTTAGCCCCACAGTAAAAAGTCGTAAAAGTCTCAGGTAGATATCTACCCTAGCTTTTAGTTTTAGGATTAAATATATAGATAACATGTTAAAACATTAAAATATTGAATAATAAAATTTTTCGTGTGGTGACGGAGTAGAAATACAATTCACCATCCCCTATCTTACCCGTGGGTGATCGTAATAGACGACTAAGGGATATAAAACGCATATAACATCTAGGTATGCGAGAGAAGGCAAACTCGAAACTAAACCCTATACCAACACGTCTGACCAGCGTGGTGTAGTAGGTCAATTTCACTCCTAGTGTGGAGGAGGTTCCAGCCCAACACGTCTGACCAGCGTGGTATAGCAGGTCGATTGCTCTCCCATTATACAGGAGGCTCAAGCTCCAACAGTGGGACATATACAGGGTGGAAGTGGACCGCTCCCGAAAACAAAGACAGGTGACTCTACTAGACCTACTTGTAATGATAGGCTAGAAAAAAAATCGGTTAAGATGAAAAAAAAAATTTTTTACAGCATTTTTTACGTTTTTCTACATTTTATCATATTAGGACAGTGCCGTGTAATGATAATTTCATAAAAATACGTAACTTTACTCAGATGAGAAAAAAACGCAATGTATTCAATAATCAAAACATCTGTTCGGCCGATACCTACATGCGCGCGGTAAGTGATGAAGATGGTGTGTGGAAAACTTCCAAAAATCGTTGTAAAAAAAATATTTTTTTTCATCCGAATCGATTTTTTCTAGCCTATCATTACAAGTAGGACTAGTAGGATTACCTGTCTTTGTTTTCGGGAGCGGTCCACTTCCACCCTGTATAAGCTGAGATGATATCATGAAGGTGACATTCGTGTTCATTTTTCAATATCTCATTGTTTTATTATTTCGTTTGAGGATAATGTATTAACTAAAGGAAGCGTTAAGAAATTTTTTGCTATCTGCGTTTTTGTCTATCTGTATTTCTTGAAACATCATCTTAATAGTTGACATAGATTTTTTTGTAATGTTTCTATTAGTGATGTACTTAATAAAAAATAATAAAAAAAAGCCCGACTGCGTAAAAAGTGTTCATTATTCGACAGCAATCTAATTTTTCAATGGATCCCGACTGTTCAGTTGTTATATTCCATTATTAAAATAAATTTTATTTTATGCAATAGTATTCATTCAATAATATATTATAGAATTCTAGACCACCTGACATCTAAGTGCTTGTTTTTTTTTTCTTTTCAGTTTTTTTATTATATTTAAGATATACAATGCGAAAGTGGAAGGATGTAGGTACCGAGGGAGACCGAGACTAACCTACCTAGACCAGATCGGTCATGTACTGAAGGAAGGTGGAGTCAAGAGTCTCCGAAACCGGCGAGCGTGTATGAAGAGAATTATGAATGTTGAGGAAGCGAGTGAAGTATGCAGAGATAGAGTTCTCTGGCACTCTGTTCTCTCTGCCTACCCTGCAAGGAATATGGCGTGATGATATGTATGTATGTATGTTTTTTATTATGTACGTAGTTTGGTTCACTTTTTACGCAGTCGGGTTTTATGTTTTTTTAAAATATTTATTTTATTTTAGACTTTTTAGTTATGAATACCTAGGTGGCTATAGTTATTTTATTTATTAATAAGTAGGTACCTAACTATATATAGCTTTTCGACTGAAGTTAAGTACTAAATCGTTAGAAGTTGGAGATGAGCGACCATGTCAGATATTAGATACTTTAGGCAGGACTACCTATGGTATATTGGATAATATACCTACTAGATACTTTAGTATATGTCCAACCGCATTCATACGCACAGTCATACGAATTCTTTGTCTTTTCATCGTACATTTCTACTGTCTTAAAACCTATATCTGAGAAGGGTTGTTACGAAACTTAAAATCGATATAGATGCTAAACGGTCAGTCAAATCGAAAAATGTTGAGAGAAAACTAAAAATGATTTTAAATACCTATTCAACGACATCCCACTTGACATAGTTTGTTGACTTTCATTTTTTTCATTTTCACAATATGGCGTCCATAGTCGCCATATTGAATTTTCACCAACGTCATATCTTTAGTGACACTCGCCGGGAATCGATTGACGTGTGAATCATAAAATTCGGCTCAGGCGTTTGGTCTATATAGTGCTTCAAAGGAACATACAAACATACATACATACGTAGACTGTTAAACACAATACCACTACTTTGCGTCGCGCTGTCGGGTAAAAAAAAACAGCTATGTGGTAGCGGCGTAGATGTTAAAGATGAAGAAATGTAGATGTAAAAAATAACTACGAGCCTTATAACAACCTGGGCCAACACCACCTGATGCAGTTTGGTCAACAATTACATTCCAAAGAGTGTTGACGTCAAGCAGGCGGCTCGTCATGAAATTGTTGCCAGTAAATTTTGCAATATGTATGAAGGTACATATTAATTTGAACCCAATTAATTGGAATTAGAGCAAGAGAATGATGATGTAATAAAAACAAATAAAATTTATTTAATACCAACATTCTGCACTTATTAAAAATAGGAATTGTAGTGTAAGCGTGTAATATTATAATTACACGTATATATATATATATATATATATATATATATATATATATATATATATATATATATATATATATATTATAAAAGACATGGAAATAGAAGCAGGTACTGATGAGAAATACCTGCAGAAGTTCCTTCATAAATTAAAACACTTGCAAAACTTCCTTTAGAAATAAATAAAAAATACCTACAGAACTGCCTTTAAAAATATAAATATCTGCAGAACTTATTTCAAAAATAAAAATACTTGCAGAACTTATTTCAAAAATAAAAATACCTGCAGGACTTATTTCAAAGAGAAAAATACCTTACGAATTTATTTCAAAAATAAAAAAAAAAAACTTTTTCTAAACTAGATACAGATTATTCAAACAACACAACTTCAACAAAAAAACAAAAAAAAAACCTGCAGACCACCTTTTTTTCCCCTTGCGGTGGACTATGGATGTGATCGCGCCCCGCCAAATCGGTCCGGGGCGATGGAAGAGGCGGCGCGCAAGCCCATAGACCCACCCTACAAGGACTCCTCTCTTCGCCTTGCGAGCGGGCCACCGGTACCCGATCTTTGTCTTCGGTGGAACCTGTAGACCACCTTCAAGAATAAAAATACGTGCAGAACTTTCGTAGTTGCGGAAGTAGGAACATAAATCTGTTATATCACCAAATCAATCAATTATTTACGATTCAGTTATCATTCGTGATGTGCCGACGGATTGTGCATTCAACTTGTTTAAGGACAATATTGGATTTCAGTACTGTGACGTCATGTTGAGCTCACGCTAAGTAATATATAACATCTTATATTGCAACGTAAGCAGACTTTAATATTGATCTAACTATTTAAATCACTATGTAAAAAGATGGCTGCTATAGATTTAACTTGTCTTTATTTCTGTGGAACAAATTGAAGGATGATGCGTTTTTTTTGTATGAAGACTGGTATGTTCGAGAAAGTTCTTAACTAAAATTTGGGACAGTATTGCCTACTCCCCAAAATCTTTATCCCTAAATTTGAGTTAAAAACCCACCTTTTTACAGCCACCTTTTACACACTTTCACAATCATTGTAAACTTCAAAATAAAAATCTGCTGTAGTAGAAGTACTAATCCATATTTTATTGTTCAACTGGTGCCACTCAGACTGAATATAATTTTTATTGTCATAGATGGGGTCTCTGAATGTGAATCAGTATTGGCTTTATATCGAGTTTTACTTGAGATGTAGTTTAATTAAAAAAATCCCTAAAAATGCCCGTAAAAATAGAACGCCCTTAAAAAAATCCCATTCCACTTATTTACCCCCTAAATTTGGGTGGAAAACCCCTAAGTTGGCAACACTGATTTGTGAATATTTGTTTAGATGTTTCAAAGTCATTTATTCTTTTTGTTGGCTGCTGTAGGGAAGTTGGGGTTATTTTATTTTGTTTCTTAAGGTTCACAAACTTAAAGGTTAAAACACGCACATACGACGTATATTTTATTAATGTTATAATTACAAAATGTTGTTCGTATTTTTTTCCGTGTGGTGACGGAGTAAGAATACAATTCATCACCCCCTATCTTACCCGTGGGTGATCGTACGAGACGAGTAAGGGATATAAAACGCACATAAAAAAATCTATGCGAGAGAATGAGAATTCGAAACAAAACCCAACACGTCTGACCAGCGTGGTATAGTAGGTCAATTACCCTTCTATTATGGAGGAGGGCCGAGCCCAACAGAGGGACACATATGGGCTGAGATGATGATGATGATTTTTTTTATTACCGGTAGTTGAATACTCCTCTGACCGATATGCTAGTGTTGTTAGTATCGTTTTTCCGTTTTCAATGTCTTATTGCTAAACAGCCAATGTAAATAATTAAATTTCTTATAACGTGAACGAGTTATTTAAATATTTGAAATAAAATACACTTTACATGCTTTCAAGGTCACGGACTGAGTCCTCCCGTAACCATGAACGCTGTAATGTGTTCGAAACGTTTGGAAATTAAAAATTAAATACAGGATGGAAGGGGATCGCTCCCGAAAACAAAGACAGGTAACCCTACTAGTCCTACTTGTAATGATAGGCTAGAAAAAAAATCGATTCGGATGAAAAAAAAAATTTTTCCACCATGCGAGGTCGTTGAACTCTTGAACATATGATCGTGAGTTTTGAATAGATTGCGTCTTTTCTCATCTGAGTAAAGTTACGTATTTTTTTATGTAATTATCGTTACATGGCACTGTCCTAATGCGATGGAATGTGAAAAAAATTTAAAATTCGTAGTGAAAAAAAATTTTTTTCATCCGAATCGATTTTTTTTCTAGCCTATCATTACAAGTAGGACTAGTAGGGTCACCTGTCTTTGTTTTCGGGAGCGGTCCACTTCCAACCTGTATAAACGCGATAGAATCCGTAAAAATAGTTTTATTTTAAACATGCAATACTCGTGTTAAAATTAGAAATAATCTGTTATTTAAATTTAATTAATATCATATCATCATCATTATCATCTCAGCTCATATATGTCGCACTGTTGGGCTCGAGCTTCCTCCGTAATAGGAGGGTAATTGACCTACTATACCACGCTGGTCAGACGTGTTGGTATAGGATTTTGTTTCGAGTTTTCCTTCTCTCGCATAGATGTTATATAAGCTTTATATCCCTTAGTCGTCTCTTACGATCACCCACGGGCAAGACAGGGGGTGGTGAATAGTATTCTTACTCCGTCACCACACGGAAAATCATATATATTAATTAAATATCATATATATATTAATTAAATTAATTCCTTATTTGATTCGATATATGTATTCGTATATATTATAAAAAATACTGACAATAGTTTTATGAAAACCCTCCATGTGAAAGTAATTATTGATCAAAAAATATCAAATGATCTTGGCTCACATCGATATAAGGATCTTAATCGTTCTTTTATATCCACGAGCAAAGTAAGGGTAGTATTCGTAGCCGCTACCACACAGTACTCAATTTTGTACTTCATAAAGTAATATTAATAAATTTCCTGTGTGATTTAAACAAAACTAGTATTGATAGAGTCACAGACATTACGGAAGATATAAAAGACCATATAAGGCATCAGTTAGAATGGTGTTAACTTGATAAATATTGACACAAGTGTTAGCGCACTCGAAGGGGACTGTGGTCTGTTCTTACGGCGTACATTATACTTAGGTTTACAACGTAAGTTTGTGGACATAACTAATAGACAAGCTGTTGATATATAGCTGTATTAACTTACCATTGCCTATATTTGTATTTTATACGTAAACATATTATGTTCAAAGATTTTCCATGTAATGTCCTATTATTTATTTATTACGTACATTTTTTTTTTGAAAAAAAAAACCTAGTTTTATCGATTCTATCGCGTTTGTATTTGATTTTTAATTTATGTTTCGAACACTTTACAGCGTTCATTGTCACGGGAGGATACCTCCCGTTCTCCTCTTTACCTATAGAATCCGTAAAACTAGTTTTATTTCAAATGTTTAATACTCGCGTAAACATTACTTATCCGTACATTTTTTTTACTGCTAGTGGTACATGGACCTTTGCAATACTAAGGGTATAACTAGGCCGCTGCCTATCAATATACACCCAAAACCCACCCAATTGGGCTTCCGGCTCTCTCGCTCACCGAACTAAGCGCAATAGCACATTGCTATTACTCATACGTCGATCTTCTGCGAGAGTGTGGTACTACCCCGGACGGACCGGCTCGCGGCTGTTGAAAGAGAAATGTCAACAGCGTGGTCCTACCACTAATAATTTTTATTGCTTATGCTGGTAAACTAGTAAGCAGCAAGACTGATGGTAATGATACTGCCCGTGGACCTTCGCAATACCAAGGGTACAGCTAGATCACTGCCTACTAATGAAAACTTCAAACTCATTCAGAAAATTGTGCTTCCAGCTCTATCGCTGACCGAACGAAGCGCAATAGCACATTGCCACTGCTCAGATGTCGACTTTCTGCGTATGTGGTACTACCCCGGATGGACAGGCCTGTGGATATAGTCAGAAAACGTCAACAGTCTAATCTTACCACTATTAAATAATTAATAATGATGTTTTTTGATATTTACGCGAATATTACACATTTGAAATAAAACTATTTTTACGTATTCTATCGCGTTTGTATTTGATTTTTAATTTACGTTTCGAACAGATTATTGTATCTCACTTCCCATTAGTCATATATCTGTTTTTGGAGTTTACTCCTTAAGAATCGATTTTCATATAAGGCGCCCGGCATGAGAAAAAAATTGAGGAGTAAAATCTAGTGATCGAATGACCTCGTTACGTTTTTGGTGCGCAACATATTCTGCGTACCTTTCACTTTCTGACGTGAGATAATACTTCACTGAACAGTTTTAATAAATGTAAATAAATATATATATATATTATTTTTAGTCAAATGAGCTTTTTTTCCGCCTGTTTTGATAATCGTACTTAAGGAGTAAACTCCAGTCGTGCGTCGGAGCTAACACACACACTTTTTTTTTTATAAAATTTTGATACACATTTTGATACAAATTCATTGCTAGTAGAGAAATAATTCTAATTTCTGATGAAGCACCTTAAAATGAGACACCTTAGTGACCACCTGGGAACGCTGCAGTGTTCAAATCGTCGCAATTAAATATCAAATACAAACACGATAGAATCCATAAAAATAGTTTTATTCCAAATATAAATATACTATTAATTTTCTGATGTTTCACCCGCGTAGTTTTCATGGTAATACGAGTAGCAAATATAACCTATATTACTTTTTTATAGTGTAGCCAAAGAGTAAAGTTATTAAACTGAAAAAGAGTGGCAACTCGATGATAAAATATGCATGTATGGAAAGTGCTGCTACCCAGAGTTTAAGCGGTGAACTAAAGTTGAAGTGATATATATACATATCTACATGTGTATGTGTAATTATACAGAATATTCTTTTACTATGAAATATAAAAAAAAACCATATCAGCTGGTATCGAAACAATAATAATATAAGTTTAACAATGAAAATTGATATAATTTTGAGAAAGTACATCAATAATCGAAAATAGATCGATGACAATAACTACCTACACTATGAACAAAAAATAACAATTCTCAGTAGTCAAACGTTTGACAGACAGACAGACACAGACAAAATGGCAGCAGCTAAGTTTGTACAACCAGTCTGTAGTCGGCGCGACGGCCAGTAAAAAAAAGTAATGTTTTAAGTGTGCCCCCCCAGAGTGTAGCTTTCCATTAGTGAAATTTTTTTAGAATCGGTTGAGTGTTAGTCTAGACGTGAAAGCGTAATAAATAAATGAACAAACTGATATTCACATTTATAATATTAGTTAGTATAAGCTGCTGACCTACCAGCAGCTTATCCGTGGATGTTCCGTTCCACGGAAGATAAAAAAAATCTGTACCGTTAATTCATCCAAATGACGTTAGAGATATTTATTACAATAAGTTGTGGGATTATACGTCATCCCTTCCGCTTCCGGTTTGGGTTCAATAAAATCAAATATTCCTTGTCCTTTTATGATACCCATGCGCAAGATAAGGGGTGATAAATTGAATTCATCAACACATGGCAATAAAATCAAATACAAACGCAATAAATTTTTTTAACAAATATTGTTGATTTTTGATTCAAGATTTGACAAGCAGCTGACGTCACTTGCCTGTTACAATGGTTCCTCGCCCCGCACCGCAGTCGCCGTCGTCGTGCCTCATCCCGGAGTACTTCGCTGGGAGGGAGGTCTTCATCACCGGCGCCACAGGATTCATGGGGAAAGTACGTATTCTTTTTTTTTATATTTAACACCTTTTCTTAAGACAATACTCTAAAAAACTAATCCTTGTGTCTTTGACTTTGATTATCATCGTCATCATTCCTTCCTACTCTTATCCCTATTACTTGTGGTCAAGGTTATATTAACTCATCTTCCATCATACATATAGAAACAGTTATTGACAATAGTTTTATGACCGGCTGTCTGCCTGAAATCAATCCTTCTTGTGAATTTAATTGTTGACCAAACGGCATCAGGTGAAGTGAAGCCAGGTCGATATAAAGCTCTTAGTCGTCTTTTACGACATCCACGAGCAAAGTAAGGGTTGGTAATATTCGTAGCCGCTACCACACAGCTTCGTCTTTTACGACATATAGGAGCAAAATAATGAATTGGTAGTATTCAAAGTCGCTACCATACAACAGATGATGGTGAGAATCGAACTATTGCTGACGGCACACCAGCTCCCTAGTTAAGCCACTGTGTCATTAATGCAATCATTTCACTGTGTAATCAAGCTACAATATGTATATAACATCTATGCAGGAGAAGGAAGGTTCCAAAATAAAACCCTATACCAACACGTCTGAACAGCGTGGAAGTGGAGGAGGTTCCCAGTAGTGCATAAATGAGCTGAGATGATGAATCAAGCCAAGCCATGATGACCTTGGGCTTGTTTTGAGTATATTTCTAACACAATTTATTTTTTTGTCAATCTAAAATACTATTCTGTGAGAAGGACATAAGAAGGAAGGATATTGCACATGTAACAGGAGTAACATGAATTTTAATTAAAAAAAAATCAGACTAGGGATGTCCTAAAGCCACCCTATATATTTATAATTAGTTGTATGTACAGTAGAACATTTGTAATTATGTACATTAAACACTATTTATCATAGAGATGGGTTTATCATACATTTAGTTATTAGTGTTGCCCAAATGCAAGACCAATACTGGCTGCAAAAGTCTCGCAGTGCTCCCTTAGACAGCATTTTATGACTCATTTGGCAAAGGAAGGTTTGTCAACACTGTGTATTCTTAATGCCAGTACACGGGGAAATAATTTGATGTTATTTTAAACAGTCTCATGATAGATAGCTGTGATTATAGCCCTCCTTCCGGTAAGTGGTATGTACTTAATTATAGATAGTTGTACAGTTAGCGCCGCTAGATCAATTGAATTCCAATAATTTAGTTGGAGTTTTAATGTCTATGTTCAAAACAAGTGACTCTGTTTTATTCTAATAGCGAGTGTTGCAAGACTTGCGAGACTCTTGCTGGTCTTGTATTTGGGCAACAATATTATTTATACACACATTAAAAGAGCATATTACTATGTCTCACTTTTAACGAGTTGACGGGAAGAAAAGCCTAAACGACTGTTATATTATCTGCGTATGTGTTTTCTTCATAGTTTTTAAATCAAAGTGTATTAAGAATGTGCTTAAGTACGCGATATAGACGTGGCTTATGAATAAACAATTAAAAAACATTTCGTAGAAACATTACAGTAACTGAGCATTTCTTCAATATTGAGTTATTTAGTTGATCGCTCTGGACTTTTCAAATACTGATATTTGATGATATTCACATATTTTTTATTCAAAAGAGATGCCTAAAACTTATTTAGGCATCAACTAAATAACTCAATATTGAAGAAATGCCCAACTACGATCGCTAATAACGTGGCAATTGGAGCATTAACTACACTATATATCGTATATTACAATGTATTGATGGAAGAAATTGTTGTAGGTATTAGTGGAACGTTTGCTCTCAACGTGTCCCGAGGTGTCCCGTCTGCATTTACTGATGCGTCGCAAGAGGGACGTGGCGCCTGAGAAGAGACTAAAGCAGCTGCGACAATCACAGGTATGTGAAAATATACCAGACCTTCATCAATATCCTGCTCTTATCCCAATTCTCTGCATTTAAAATAATAGAGAACATATATTAAAATGTAAATTCATATATTAAATTATCTTCTAATCTATCTATATTCTATAGTAATAAATCTACCTATTTTAGTTACTTTTTATGTTACTACGCGACGCCACTGTCATATGGTGCTGCCCTCTACAATTTCTGTTAGTTTGTTTTATTGCTTATATGTGCAGGTGTTCGATGTGATCAAACAGAACTATCCAGAACGACTGGAGAAGCTATCTATGGTGGCGGGTGACGTCACTAAACCCAACTTCGGCATGGATAGAGAGTCCCTTGAGAAGCTGAGCCAGGTACATACTCATAAACCAATAAGTTCATCAGGGCGAGCGCAGCGAGCCCTAACACTATCCCACAACCTGAGCATTTTTGTGGTCGGTACACTTTACTGAAAAACTATCACGTCTATAGATTTGTGATTTAACATAGTAATTTAACTTTATATCTATATGTGTTATCTAGTCAAATATATAGGTATATAAATTTATTACCTTTAAATAATGAATATAAACAATTCCGTATTTATTGAACACATGTTAATATTGTACTTATAAAAACTTGATTACGAGCGAAAAATGATTGTCACACATGTGAGCAAAAAATAATTTTTCGCTCGTAATCAAGCATGTTAAATGCTAAATTTCAGTAATTTGTTATTGTACTACTAACGCCATCTATTAGAAAACTAAAGAGTTAACATCGCTCCAACAGAACTAAATCTAAAAAACTGGCATAACAATTATTACCCGTTAGAAATACTACGTGAGCTTTCATAAAGCTTAACTTTTTGCTAGAAATAATAATAATTAGCATATAAAATTCGTGTGTCCCGTGATTTTATTAAAAGGATCTGACGCTGGTTTTCACCTAAATATTTTTATGACAAACGGATCTTATATCCAATAATCAAACACCATACACCTATAACGTTAAATGCTTCTATTTTAACCATTGAACAACAGGTATCTGTGGTATTCCACTCGGCTGCGACGCTCAAGTTTGACGAGCCCCTAGCGGTAGCTGTGGAGCAGAACCTTCGCTCAGTACTAACACTAATGGACATCTGCGACCAGCTACCTATGATGCAGGTAAGTAAACATTATCTACCAAGAAATTACACTAGAATATGTTGTTTTGGTGAAGTAAAAATACAATTAATTACCCACCTTCATCTCAGCTCATGTATGTCCTACTGTTAGGCTCGAGCCTCCTCCGTAATGGGAGGAAAATTGACCCACTATACCACGCTGGTCAGACGTGTTGGTATAGGGTTCTGTTTCGAGTTTTCTTTCTTTTGCATAGATCTTATATGCATTTTTTATCCCTTAGTCGTCTCGTACGATCACCCACGTATTCTTACTCCGTCACCACACGGAAAACCTTATCCTTAGAATAAAAACACATAGAAGTATAGTTCGGTACGTTGATCCGACGTTGAAAAATTAGATTTGCTGTCGAATAAAAAAACTAATTTTTCAGTGGATCCCGACTGTTCAGTTGTCATGTTCTATTATTAACATATATTTTATTTTCTGCAATAGTATTTATTCAATAATATATTATGGAATTCTGACCACCGGACATCTAAGTGCTTGTTTTTTTCTTTTCAGTTTTTTTTATTATGTACGTAGTTTGGGTTACTTTTTACGCAGTCGGGTTTTTAGATTTTTTTATTAAAAAGATATAATAATGTAAATCTCAGATTAGCATTTTAATTTAAAAAATAAATGGTGTTTTATTATACTAAGGAAATAATCCTTGTATTGCAGGACACTTTACAGACATATAATTAGCGCAGACGAATTACATCTAGACTCAGAACAACACTTTGTTAATCACACAAAGAATTGTCCTGCATAGGAATCGAACCCATGGCACTGACACAGGAAGTCGATATCTTAACCACTAACCCCATCTGCCCAATCAGTCGAATATAAATATAAGCAATTTAAAGAAAAAATCCGCTAATATAATGGTATGTGGTAGGCGCTGGTGTACGTATCTACGGCGTACAGCAACGCTGATCTATCGAGCGTAGAGGAGCGTGTGTATCCTGCGCCAGCCTGCCTGCAGCAGGTGCTCACCCTGGTGGACAATCTGCCTGAGGATATACTCGCTGAAGTCACTCCCAAGTAAGATCACAATCAGTTTATAAACAGTAATTATACGTACCTATTAATAAGTGTCAATGAACTTTGCTTATAAACAAGCTGATTACGTCATTGTATGTTTTAATCAACCATTTAAAAAATATTAAACCATTTACTGTATTTTAATTAGTTATCTATAAATTGGAATTTCTAATATATTATAGTGTATAAAATATAGCTTGATCTCTGTGACAGTTCTCACTAGTGCCGCACGCTTACGATGCAGTTCGTATTTTTGTCGATATAATTCTTTATTTTTTAAAATTATTTGCTACTGTAATTGAAAAACAATGTATGAAAATCTTATTGAATTTCAATCAAATGGATGGGTGAATTGACTATAAATTTAAAATAATCTATGATAATCTTATTGAATTTAAATTAACGGATTTTATTTAATTTAAACTAAAGCTGTTAATTAATTCTTTTTATTATTCGAAAGGAAATACATCCAAGTTCATCGTCACTATTATCATCATCGCTGGAGCATTCCTGTAGGTTGATGATGAGTTCTTGGTCACAGATTATTTCATTAATAATCATGTTTATTTTATAAAAGAAATTATCTTTTTAATATAAAAGAAATGGCCTTATTAATATGATAACTGATGTCTGAATGCTAAATTAACACAATTTACTTATTTTATAGCGTAACCATATGGTTTACATAGGTAATGTATTGGTTTTACTTGTTTTATAAATAATTCATAAGAATGTTATCGATTTATGTTTATCGATTGCCTCATCTCTATCTTACTCTCAGTCCAGTATGACTTTGTACTTGCGTAATCATCATATTTTATAAAATGGTTACTAAGTATTTTAAAACACATGAGGTACAAATTTTGGTATAGGTAAATATTTATATTTTTATATTCATAATTCAGTTGAGATATAACTGGCATGTAAAGAATAAAAGTATAGACGATACAAATTAAAATTGTTAACATGACGCGTATTCAAAATTACTTCATCGGTTTTGTAGCTATCTGTCACAGAGATCAAGCTATATTTTAAGGAATATAGGAAATATGCATAGACTTTTGACGGGAATTTGAAAACGTCATGTGGTGCTCTTGTATTATATTCTATATCTTAGTGTTTTACGTGTTATATTAGATAATTTTGATGGCATTTTATGTAATGTGATGTGCGGAAATACTGGGATGTAGTGAATATCATATAAAAGTGCTTTACAACGTTTTCGTTTGCCATCAAAATTCCCACAAGATACCATTAACAGTGTGGCCATTGCACTGTTAATGGTGACAATTTGACTTAGACAACGACTGACTTGAAAGACTAAAAACGTGAAAATATTTATAACTTGACACTGGCACCAATAGCTCGTATATGTAGCTGATTGCCAATACATAAGAAGAAGAAGAAGAAGTTATTTTATTGATCAATACAACCGCTTTGACAGGTAAACGGAACGTATCTCATACAGCCGAACCTTATTTTGTTCAAAATCATTGTACATGTTAAAAACATTTTAAATAACTATAGAAGAGTCTAATGTATTTGTTATTCGTATGATAAAGGAATACGAATACAATTCAACACCTCTTTTCGTACCTGTGTTTCGTGAGAGATAATTAAGTGTTTATTTCGAAACACAGGTAAGAAGCTACCAATACAAACTCCAAACCCATCCCATTGGGCTTTCGGTTCTCTCTCTCTTGTGTTATTTAATTGTATGGTAGTACAAAGATTATTTTCTTAATACAGAGTTTACTACTTAGAAGGATAATTCCTTCACAAAGTTAAGTTAAACTTTGAGAGAGCAAAAATCTTTATATTTATTAACAATTCCCTAGTTATGAGATTACATACATACATACATATCATCACGCCATATCCCTTGCAGGGTAGGCAGAGAGATAAGAGTGCCAGAGAACTCTATCCTTGCATACTTCACTCGCGCCCTCAACATTCATAATTCTCTTCATACACGCTCGCCGGTTTCGGAGACTTTTGACTCCACCTTCCTTCAGTACGAGACCAATCTGGTCTAGGTAGGTTAGTCTCGGTCTGCCCAGGTACCTACATCCTTCCACTTTCGCATTATATATCTTCTTAACCAGACGTTCGTTCGGCATTCTTTCCACATGTCCGAACCATCGGAGCATTCCCTTTTGCATATTTACACCAATACTCACTTTCATACCTACTCGCTCTCTTATGCCGTCGTTACGAATGCGATCGGTCAGCCTAACTCCACAGATTTTCCGTAGAGATCGCATTTCGACCGCATTCATTTTACTTTAATGCTCTTTTCTGCATACCCAACTCTCGCTTCCATACAGTAATGTTGGGACAAGCACTGCGTTATGAGATTACAAGATATGAAAATCTTTTAGTTGTTATTATTTAAAGACGTTTGATTCCACAGGTTGATATCACCGAAGCCTAATACCTACACGTTCACCAAGGCGATGGCGGAGAGCGCCCTTGCGGATCGCGCTCTCAGCGTCACCTACTCTACGGCTATCTTCAGACCCTCAATAGGTGAGTCGTTCTATCAAAATACGCGGCTACCGTCTCAGCTAAGAGAATTATGTCACATCTTGACCAAAGCAGGAGGAGTTGGTCTAGGTCATTATAAAGCTCTTAGTCGTTTTTTACTACATCCACGAGTAAAGTAAGGGTTGGTAGTATTCGTAGCCAATTACCATAGAACAAACGGTTAAAATAATTATTATATATGTATTGTATTTTTTTATTAATCTGTGAATACACACCAAAAACCAAAATGGTTTCGCATTATTAACTTCGCCTTGATGAAGCATTCAATTCTATCCTGTTGTCTTAAGTATACAATAATATTTAAATTTTCTATTACAAACTGTATCATCCGACGGAGTAAGAATACAATTCACCACAACCTATCTGACTCGTGTGTGATGGTAAGAAATGACTAAGGGATACAAAACGCATAAAACATCTATGCAAGAGAAAGAAAACTTGAAATGAAACCCTATACTAACACGTGTGACCAGCGTGGTATAGTAGGTCAATTTCCTTCTTATTACGGCGGAGGCTTGAGCCCAGCAGTGGGACATATATAAGCTGAGATGATAATGATGATTATGATCTATATGACGCCTTGTTATTACGTATTATCTGACCCGGCAGACTTCGTACTGCCTCAATCGATAAATAAAACACCTAAACTTTTGTAATTTATGACAGGAAAGAATTTATTTTTTGAAATTGTCGTTTTTATTATTGTTCTCGTATTTTTTTGATATTTTCTCATATAAACCTTCCCTGGACTTCCACAAATATTTCAAAACCAATATTAGCCAAATCGGTCCAGTCGTTCTCGAGTTTTAGCGAGACTAACGAACAGCAATCAATTTATATATATATATATATATATATATATATATATATATATATATATATATATATATATATATATATATATATATATATATATATATATATAAATATATATATATATTTATAGATATACACAAGGTGTTTACAGAATTAACTAAATCTTAAGGCGTTTAGCTTAAACAAAAGTCGGCGTTTAGAATTAACTAGGCGTTTTGTTAGAAAAACATAAATAATAAACAGCGTATTATTTCATCCAGAGAACGTCGGTGTTTAGAAGGGTTTCTAATGGGATTAGCAGGGGGATTTTCGTTCATTACTAGTCTACTAAATGTTGCCGTTTTATTGTATATCAAATAATTTATTTTTGAAGGTATGCTTTTGGCGCGTTAGGGAAAAATGATGAGAGTAAATTTTTACGATGCGCGCGCTCACCGTCACGAAAAACTGACACCCTGAAGTTAGCAATAGTCAACATTTTAGTTTTGCAACTAGATAATGCATTATAATAAAACTTTCAATGTATTAAATACCTTTTTTTCCTATTGTTAGTGTCGTTTTTTCTACAAACGTAGAATAAGGCGAAAGATAAAATTTTTAAAAATATTTTTATATATATAAGTGATATAATATGTATATAACATATATACAAGTGAACAGGGGTCGCTCTAGCACATGTGGCGGCCGGGTGCAATCAATAACCTAGCGCCCTCTTGTATCAAAATGCGTGAACAAAACGAAATAGGTTGATAGTTGCAACACGTTCGACTAAACGCCGAACCTCGCTGAAATGCGTTGTTACGTGCTTAGCCTCGTTGTTTTGACATGAAACCAGGTAGACGCGATGGGATTATGAAGTATTATTATTTTAATCAATAGTATATTGATTATATGATTATTTGATTTAATAAATTGTTTCAGTAATATCTTCTCTACGGCATCCCTTTCCTGGTTGGATAGAGAACTTGAACGGCCCTAGTGGAGTGATGGTGGGGGTGGGCAAGGGTGTACTGCACGCCCTACTGTGTGGGGGTGAAAACAGAGCCGATATGATACCTGTAGACATCGTTATTGATACACTCATAGCGGTCGCCTGGGAAATAGGGATTGATGAGTATGTGATAATTTTATTTGATATCAACGCCATCTAGTGAGGAATAGATATAGATATATACAAATACTGCTTATTTATCAACTTAGCTTGTATACGTACCACTACTGGGCTCTAACCTCTTACATAATAGAAGAGAAATTGATATACTATACCACGCTGATCAAACGTGTTAGTTTATGGCTTTATTTCGAATTTTTCGTTTTTTGCCAAGTCAGAAACATCTATTACATGTTTTAGTCGTCGTTAATGGACAAGTGATGGAGTGGTGAATTGTATTCTTACTCCACCACTACATGGAAAATACTGCTTATTAGAGTTATTCAAATTATTTTGATGTCATTTCTTTTTTAAATGACGGTCTAGACCAGTGGTGGGCAACCTTTTGGCAGGCAAGGGCCGCAAGGTGAAGAAATAAATTAAATGCGGGCCACACTAGTAATATTAATACTATAATATACCGTATATGGTCAATCGTGGTTAGTTCATCCTTTAATTTTGATATTTATGACTTATTTACAAAAGATTAAAAAAACACTTATTTACAAAAGATTGAAAAGGCCGTAAAGAAGACGTTCGCAGACCGCTTGTTGCCAACATGCGGTCTAGACAGTGTAAACATATTTGAGACTTCTGCGCTGAAAACGTTAACGTCCTAGAGTACCTAGTATTATTAAAGATTTAAATAAGCGCCCCATTGAAACATTATATGGCACAGATTTTAAGAATTTCCATTTAACGTGACAATTCTACAAGCATTCTAGACGCGTCCACTTGTCCACCATCACGTTTGCATGATATAATAGGTAAATTTCCCTCCTACTATGTAAGGTACTCGAGTCCTACAATGGAAGTTATATGGACTGAGATGATAATTATCATGAATTTGTGCTGTTTTCGTTCTTATTTAACATCAGTTTTTGGAAATATTTTTATTATAGATGGCGACACTTACTCCGATATTAATAATATAGGTAGCACTGTATACTTCAAAATGCTTCTGACGGTATTATGTACCCGTTAGAAGTCCGTAATGCGAAAGTGGAAGAATGTTGGTACCGGGGGAGACCGAGACCAGATTGGTCACGTACTGAAGGAAGGTGGAGTCAAGAGTCTCCGAAACCGGCGAGCGTTTATGAAGAGAATTATGAATGTTGAGGAAGCGAGTGAAGTATGCAAGGATAGAGTTCTCTGGCACTCTTATCTCTCTGCCTACCCTGCGAGTGAAGTATGCAAGGATAAAGTTCTCTGGCACTCTGTTCTCTCTGCCTACCCTGCAAGAGATATGGCGTGATGATATGTATGTGTGTAGAAGTCCATACATTTTAAAGTATAGATTACCACAAGTATATGCATTTTGAAGTATACACCAAGAATTTACTTGAAGTAATTATCTATATTCTATAGTATAGATAGCTGTGCAAACATTTAAATAAATTACATAATAATGTCAATCCAGATAGATGGTTCTGTCACAAGTTAAACTTGTTTTAAATTCTTAAAATTTTGCTACAGTCGAGCTAGATAATGGGTGATGGAGAATTTTAAAAACGTGATGTAACTAATATTAGTTACGATTACTTCCACAGTTCTCGCGAGACACGCGTCTATAACTGCTCATCTTACGACAATCCCACCACGTGGGACGATTTTAGAGTCCGCATGCTGCGCGGACTCCGTCACCACCCTTTCGACGTCCCACTATGGTATCCCACCGGATTTTTCACCAAAAATTCGTAAGTAAGCCTTATTAATAATTCGTACATAATATATTTGTGAAAATATATATAAAACATAGCATTCTATCAGCTATTAGAAGAATTAATTGAAGATAATAACGTCAATATATTCTGAAACACACAAAGTTTTTAATAAACTATATATTTACCCGATAATAACTTTGTCACATATACATACCGGGTTGAGAGCCCTCAGCGTTCACCCATAGTGCAGGTTAAGCTGTGACAGCCATCTACGGCTAACAGCTAAGAGACAGACATAAAAAGAAAGAAAAAATCACATATTGGGCCAATAATACTACCGATTGCCAGAATGTTCCCACCCCCCGTATCACCGCCAGTGTCACTAGTCGCTCGGATCTGGACCCTGGATACATCACTTCCAGGAAGTGCAATTATCAACTATGGCCATGATGACCACAACACTATCTAAACGCGTTCCATGCGGGGCGCTATAACTTCATGGTCATTGCGTGGGATGGGTCTCTCCCTTCCCTCCAAGGTGTTTGAGGGGAGTGATGGCTGCTCTAGTAGTTAACTCGTGATCGGGTGCCGCCTGTGGGATCTGATCCAGCCGTGGTTATTTTACATTCTATTTGAACTATTGGGTCCGAAGGGCATCACACTGGAGCTATTTCTTATTAAACATGTACCTACCATTTTTTTATAAAAAAAAATTAAAAGTAATAACAATAATAGACTAACCCGCTGAGTTTCTTGCCGGATCTTCTTAGTAGTGGTCTACTTTCAATCCGGTGGTAGTTTATTGTATCAATTTAAAATGTTAAAACTGACAATATGTAAGTGCCCTCGCAGGGTCTATGCATAATAAATGAATTTGTCATGAGAGACTCCAATTCAATATTTCTCCTTGACTCCTGTTCAAATAAGTTGATACCTATTGGGTTTTATTTCGAATTTTCTTCTGTTGCATACTTGCATAGATGTTATATTACGTTTTTTAGTTGTCTTTTAAGATATTCATAGCCAAGATAGGGGTTGCTGAATTGTATTATTGCTCCGTCAGCACACTGAAAAGGTAGTTAAAACTTAAACATTTTACCAAGTTCTTACATAGATACATATCATTACGCCATATCCCTTGCAGGGTAGGCAGAGAGAACAGAGTGCCAGAGAACTCTATTCTTGCATACTTCACTCGCTTCCTCAACATTCATAATTCTTTCGATACATGCTCCGGTTCCGGTTTCGAAGAGTTTACCAAGTTCTTAAACTAGAGTATTGCGTATATTGCAGCTTGGTGATGCATGTGGCGGAGTGGTTGTTGCAGACGGCTCCTTTGCACACCGTCGACTTCCTATACACCACATTTGGGATCAAACAGCGGTACGTATTTGATTGGTTTTGTACACAATTATGTTCGATGGTGAACTAAGTCAAATATCTTTTAAAGAGAATCCTTTGACTTCTTTTTCTTTCTTAATTCTTTTCTTAACAAATAATTTTTATTACTAAGTAACCCTGAAAAAAAAATTCATGTGGTGACGGTGTAAGAATACAATTCACCACCCCCTATATTACCCGTGGGTGATCGTAAGAGATGACTAAGGGATATAAAACGTATTTAACATCTATGCAAGAGAAGGAAAACTTGAAACAAAATCCTATACCAACACGTCTACGGACTATTTGGAGGGGCGCAGTGTCCTCTGTGCGGGTCCCGCAGGGGACATTGTGCGAACGCCCATGTCGTGTGGCGTTCCACAGGGGTCGGTTCTGGGGCCGGCTCTGTGGGACATCGGGTACGACTGGGCGTTGTGAGGAAGTCGCCCCCCCGGGCTGAGCTTGATATGCTATGCTGACGATACGCTCGTCACAGCCCGGGGCAAGACACTCGAAGAGGCGGCGAGCCTGGCTACTCTCGGCACCGAGGAGATGGTCAGGCGAATCGAGGCGCTGGGGCTCAGGGTGGCCCTAAACAAGACGGAGGCCCTCCTATTCCATGGATCCCGTGTAAGGCCGCCTATCGGCGCCTCGATAGTCGTCAACTCTATCCACATCAGTATCCAGGCCCATATGAAGTACTTGGGCCTGGTGCTGGACGGGCGATGGGCGTTCTGGGAGCATTTCCGCCAAATGCTCCCCGGCTGGTCGGCGCGGCGTCCGCCCTATCACGGCTCATGCCGAACGTGGGCGGACCCAGCTTTGAGGGCCGACGTCTGTATGCGGGGGTGATCCGCTCGATGGCCATGTACGGTGCACCCGTGTGGGCGAGGTCTCTGACACTCTGGCTGAGGGCTTTTCTGTGGCGCCCTCAGAGAATCATGACAGTCAGAGCCATCCGCGGATACCGCACGGTGTCGACCGAGGCGGCAGGCGTGTTGGCCGGGACACCCCCGTGGGACATAGAGACGGAGATGCTCTCCGACCTATACCGGCAGGTGACCTCAGTGCGCGACGCAGGTGGCTCCCCATCGCTTAGCGAGATAGCCACCTGGCGTGAGGATGCCCGCCGAGACGTCATCGCTCGCTGGGCTACGCGGCTGGTGAGGCCTAGGCACGGTGTTCTTACAGTAGAGGCTCTCCGGCCCGTATTGACGGAGTGGATGGAGCGGCGGCACGGGATCCTCTCATGCCGGTTGGTGCAGGTGTTGTCGGGGCACGGGTGCTTCGGCAAATACCTGCACAAGATCGCAAGGAGGGAGTCGACTCCGTCCTGCCACCTGTGCGGCAGTGACGAGGACACGGCGCAACACACGCTGGAGGTCTGCGTGACCTGGGCCCGGCAACGCTGTGACCTCGTCGCTGTCATCGGTGCAGACCTGACGCTGCCGGCTGTCGCGAAAGCGATGGTCGACAGCGTCAGGAATTGGGACGCGGTCGCCGCCTTCTGCGAGGCTGTCATCTCGCAGAAGGAGGCCGCGGAACGGGTCCGGGTGGATTCCCGGGACCTGGGCCGCCGCCAGCGGCCGGGGCGGCGCAGGCGCGAGTATCTGCGCCTGATGCCGCCCTAACCTAGGCTTCGGGTGATCGGACCGGGGAATTGTCCGGTCACCCGACGTGAGGCCACCGCGTGATTTCGCCGTCGGGGCGTCGACAAGAGAGGAACCCGCAAGGGTATACCGCCGGGCGGGCCACCGAAGTCAAAGATCGGATACCGGTGGCCCGCTCGCACGGCGAAGAGAGGAGTTAGCAGGGTAGGTCCATGGGGTTGCATGCCGCCTCTTCTGTCGCCCCCGACGTTTTTGTCGAGGCGTGACCACATCCATGGTCCACCTTGCGAGGAAAAAAAAAAAATACCAACACGTCTGAGCAGCGTGGTATAGTGGGTTAATTTCCCTCAGATTACGGAGGAGGCCCGAGCCCAATAGTGGAACATATATGGGCTGTGATGATGATGATGAGCTCTGACATAACGACCCCGACCCTGATATAGGGTTTTGTTTCGAGTTTTCCTTTTCGTGCATGTTATATTCATTTGATATCTCTTAGTCGTCTCTTACGATCACCCTTAAGTAAATTGAATTGCATTCTTACTCCGTCGCCACATCAAAAGTACACAAAAAATTTCTTACTACAAACTGCAAATAGATTATTTTAGCGAAATAAATTGATAAGTTTCTTTTGATTACATCATCATCATCATCATCACAGTCCATATATGTACCACTGTTGGACTCGGGCCTCCTCCCTAATGGGAGGGAAATTAACGTAGGTACTGTACCACGCTGGTCACACGTGTTGGTATAGGGTTTTGTTTCAAGTTTTCCTTTTCTCGCATAGATGTTATATGCATTTCATATCCCTTAGTCGTCTCTTACGAACATCCACGGGTAAGATAGGGGGTGGTGAATTGTATTCTTACTCCGTCACCACACGGATAATTTTGATTACATATATGAATGGCCATCGAAGACAAAGATCGGGTACCGGTGGCCCGTTCGCACGGCGAAGAGAGGTGTTTGCAGGGTGGGTCCATGGGGTTGCGCGCCGCCTCTTCTGTCGCCCGGATGATTTGTCGGGGCGCGACCACAAACATGGTCCACCTTGCGGGGAAAAAAAAATTACATATAGGTATGAATAATTGTTGGTACCACATTCAGCGGCTAAAAATACTATCAACAAAATTTCTCATGGGATTCGTAAATAATAACTAAAAACGAACTTTACAACGGCCTGTTTACGAGCAAGATATTGAGTGATGAATGATATTACTACTCCACCACAGGGAAATCTCTTACTGGGTGATCTCTAGGTGCGTAAAATAGGAAACATTATAAGAAGGATGAAGTCATGTTGTGCATTTTATTCTGATCATATTAATTTTGTTTCAGTGTAAAAATGTCCACGGTCTGCCACCGGTTGCGGGCTATGAGCGAGGCTCTCACATTCTTCATGATGAGAGAGTGGAAATTCAGCACTGATAACGTGAAGCGGCTCAAAGACAGGCTTAGTGTGGCTGATGCCGCCGTGTACAACCTCGACTCACAGTCAATTGAGTAAGTTTTACGGAGTCACTTGTATCTGAAGATATTGAAGACTTTAGACAATTCCTGGATGGAAAGGGCTGTCGTTTTATCTCGTTATTGCCATTTGAGCTGACCACAAGTACTGAAACCTTGATATTGACGTCCTGGCCGGTTTATCCTTTCGAGTATTATTCTCTATGGATTACGGTCAACCTCTCTGCGGATGGCGAACTAATCCTCAGCCCTGTCTACATACATGGAATATATTACACCCCTTTTTTTTCTCTGTGATATATTTAAAATGTTAGTATTCGTTTTTACAATGCGTGTGCACACCGTCACGAAAAACTGACACCCTGAAGTTAGCTATAGTCAACATTTTAGTTTTTTAATTAGATAATGCGTTATAATAAAACTTTCAATGTATTAAATACCTTTTTTTCTATTGTGTCGTTTTTTTCTACAAACGTAGAATAAGGCGAAAGAAAATTATTGAAAAGATTTTTATCTTGGTTAAAATAAAAAATATAATTATGTTTCAGCTGGGAGGAGCATTGCGTGGACTTCGTAAAGGGCACTCGCAGGTATATACTTCGGGAGAGCGATCAAGATATAGTCAGAGCACGCTCCAGAGTACGCTTGTACGTATTAATAGCCTTATATATAAACTATGATCATTTCGGATATTTACTAGCACTACACATTTGAAATAGAATCATTTTTACGGTTTCGATCGCGGCTGCATCTGACCCTTAATTTTCCTACGTTTCGAAGGCTTTACAGTGTTCATAGTTATCTTGCGCGCACTCTAGGAGCAGAATGATGTGTCACAATAATATGATACAAATGTGCTCTGAGATAATATGTTCAAAGATGGCATGTTACTTAAAATGTTTATATTCATAGTGTTACTAACACCATCTATATATTACTGTTGTAAATATTTTCTGTTGTGACTGCTTATCGCTAGATGGCGTATTTAATGTATTTTTCTATTATTATTTAAGAAACGTTCATCTATTTTCTGACAAGTTTATATATTTAGACATTAATTAATATTTAGATTCATTTTCTTTCATATAGATGATTTATAAATACATAATTATTGAAAGCTATTACGAACTGTATTATAATTTATTTTCTATGAAAATCAATCGATTAACCATCAAAATTGATACTTACAGCTTTACGAACTAAGTGTATATACACTTAGTTCTACGCACAGTAAATAATTTATCGTATGGTAACGGGGTAAGAATACAAATTATCATCCATTTTCTTTCTCCGTAACAGACAGCTAAGGGACGCAACAGATAACATTTATACAAGAAAAGGGAGACTCGAAATAAAACCTTGTACCAATCCACCTGATCAGCGTGGCATAACACACGACAGTTATTTCTTTGAATAATCCTTTTCTTTTTATATTTTCAGATTGTGCGTGCTTCACCGGCTAATGCAAGGTTTGATAGCATTTATTATATGTCAAGCGGCTATGAAGAGTGTGCCCGCCATCTTACGGGCAGTATCTACATTAACAGGGATAGCCAACAGCAGAAAAATGATCACATAATTTTATCAATTTACTATTAAATTATTAAATTTAATTATTTATTTTGTAGTTATCATATAGAATATTTAAAGAGGCATTTAATTATGTATTTCGGGTTAATTAAGAGTTGGAATAATAACCATAATTTCCTTGGAATATGGTTGCATTGGTGTAATGAAATGGAAAGATTTGCGGTGTTTAAAAAATAAATTAATAAAATGTTTTTGTACCATAAACATTGGTGATTTTAACTTAATATATTTTTATTGGTTTTTCATTTTACAATTAAATTAGTATTACATATATGATGGACTACATATGATTCACACGTATTAGGAATGTTGAAAATGTCAAGTTTCGGTTTTTTTTATTGCTTATGGTGGCAAACGAGCAAGCAGCTCACTTGATGGTAAGTGTTACTACTGTCCATGGACCTTTGCAATACCAGGAGTACAACTAGACCGCTACTTACTCATAAGAACCTCAAAGCCACCTAGAAAGTTGGGATTCCGACGTTCTCGCTCACCGAACGAAGCGCAACAGCAAATTGCCACTGTTCAAATTTTGAATATTTTTTCTTATTGCTTATGGTGGCAAACGAGCTAGCAGTAGCAGATGGTAAGTGTCACTGCCACTCATGGACCTTTGCTATAACCAAGGCTATAGGTAGGCCACTGCCTACCATTACAATCCCCAAACCGGCTCTCTCGCTCATCGAACGAAGCGCAGTAGCAAATTGCCATTACTCAGACGTCGATTTTCTGAGAGAGTGCGGTACTACCCTGGATGGATCGATCCGCGGCTGTAGACAAAACTGTCAACAGTGAGACTCTATCACTATTAGAATAATGTTATATCGGTTTCAGATACGATTATGATTATCCAATTATTTTAAATTACGATAATTTTGTATAATTTCGATTACGCAAATACATTTTAGCGAATTGTAAAAGACGAAAACATAGTAACGATTTCAGTCAAGTTACTTAGTACCGAAATATTTTTAAGAAGACAATACCTACCCTCCGCTAGCGACATAATATTTGTATTGCCGGTGACTTTATAAACATATAATTCACGTACGCATACTGCATCCAGACTCAAACAATTTATGATACGCACAAAGTACTGTCCTGCGTGAGAATAGTTAATAACTTTATTACATATTAGACAAAGTCGCAGGCAATCATCATCATCATTTCAGCTCATATATGTCCCACTACTGGGCTCGAGCCGCCTCCATAATGGGAGGGAAATTGACTTCCTACACCACGCTGGTCAGACGTGTTGGTATTGGGTTTTGTTTCGAGATTTCCTTCTCTTGCATAGATGTTATATGCGTTTTAAATCCCTTAGTCGTCTCTTACGATCACGCACGGGTAAGATAGGGGGTGGTGAATTGTATTCTTACTCCGTCACCACACGGAAAGTTGCAGGCAATAGCTAGTTTTATATAATTACTATGCTTTCTATTTAAGATAGGGGTGGTGAATTGTATTCTTACTCCGTCAAAACACGAAAAGTCGCAGGCAATAGCTATTTTTATATAATTAGTATGCTTTCTATTTAAAATAGGGGTGGTGAATTGTATTCTTACTCCGTCACCACACGGAAAGTCGCAGGCAATAGCTAGTTTTATATAATTAGTATGCTTTCTATTTAACATATTAATTTGTTCAACGAATTGAAAACAAATAGAAATACATTTATTAAACTAAATAAGTATTTGATATAAATATATCAACTTTTCAATTTTACATGGGTAGGATCACTCTGTTGACAGTTCTCTATCTAGTCAGCGGCCGGTCCGTCCCGGTTAATACCACACTCTCGCAGAAGATCGACGTCTGAATAATGACAATGTGCTATTGCGCTTCATTCGGTGAGAGAGTCGTAAGTCCATCTTTCTGGGTGGGTTTGGAATGATTGTTAGACAGGGGCTTAGCTGTATCCCTGCAATAACAAAAGTCCATGGGCGGCAGTAACACTTATCATCAGGTGTACTGCTTGCTCGTTTGCTACCAAGAGCAATAAAAAAAACTATAGACTTTATTGGATATGTTTGTATCATCATCACAGCCCATAAATGTCCCACTGTTGGGCTCGGGTCTCCTCCGTAATGGGAGGGAAATTAACCTACTATACCGCGCTGGTCAGACGTGTAGGTTTTGTTTCGAATTTTCCTTCTCTCGCATAGATGTTATATGCGTCTTATATCCCTTAGTTGTATTGTACGATCACCCACGTGTAAGATAGGGGGTGGTGAATAGTATTCTCACTCCGTCACCACACGGAAGGTGTGTATGTTTGTATATAGGAAATAAACGAGAAATTGATTACTACATGTGGACACTCTATCTCACTGCTGAACGCCAGCCTCTTACACTATGCAAAGGCGAAACGTGAGTTTGTGACACTCTGAGCTAGCATTACACAGAGTTCGCTAACTATTAAAACTGTCATTCTGTTAAAAAATTGTTTTCTATAATAAAAATGATGTAGGTAATAAGAAAAATAGAAAAAAATGAGACAATGGAACATATTATATATATATATATATATATATATATATATATATATACATATAAACTCAAAAAATCTTAAATATATATACATATATATATATATATATATGTATATATATTTAAGAAATTTCCACCTATGTATTGACTCATCACGATATCTGTGGGCCCATAAGGCCTATAAACTTTAAATTTGATAGACATATTCCTATAGCCGAGTAAAGGTCAGCTAAGAAGGGTTTTTACGAAATTCCACCCGCAAGGGGAGTTGCTGGGGTATAAAATCACACTTTTTAAATATAGCTCCTACAGACTTGGAATTTGGTGCGGACTTTCTTTCTGCCCTGAAAAGGTCAGGTGAAGTAGGATTTTAAAAAAATCCTTCTGCGAAAGGCTTCTGCTTTCTTCTGCTTTCTCGACATAGAATTCTATGTCGAGAAAGTAAACTACAAAACTGAACTAACCGAAGCGAAGCGAGGGCGGGTCGCTAGTATAATATAATGTTTATGTACCTACTAGCCGACCCGTCAAAGTTCGTTGCGCCTAACAGTCAATGAATGAGCAGATTTCGATTAATTCAAATTATTAAGTTAATTTTTTATTATGATAATAAATATAAATAATTTTTAATTTAAAAAAATCAAGTATTTTAATGACGTGCCAGCAAGACAAAGAAGCACCTTGCGATATACGACTTTTTTCCTTTTCACAACTTAAACAATTTACAGGAAAATTGATAAATTCTTTAGTCGATCGTTTAACATGATTGGCTCTATATTTGTTTTCTATACACGTTTCACGAGAACGACAGAAAACCAGCGACAGGTAATTCCCCACATCGATCGATAGACAGAGTTATCGATCTCAAGTTTACCAATCTTAAAATTGAATGTATTTTTTTTAAATTTTACATATTTTCCTTTAAAATTTCTTATCATCTGTTATTTTTAATATGGACTGAAGGCCCTTTGTGCCCTGGATTGCAGCCCAAAAAGCCTTTAAATAGATCCGCCCTTGCTACAATGGAAGCAATATTGACCTTATGCCACGCTGCTCAGACTAATTCGTACAGAATTTTATATGAAGCTTCTCTTGCATAGATGTTATATGCATACTATATCTATTAATTATTAATAGCTGTGTGGTAGCGGCTACGAATACTACCAACCCTTACTTTGCTCGTGGATATCGTAAAAGACGACTAAGAGCCTTATAATGACCTGGGCCAACACCATCTGATGCTGTTAGGTCAACAATTACATGCCCAAGGAAGGTTGACATCTGGCAGGCGCTCATAAAACTATTGCCAATAACTTTTACAATATGTACTATGAAACAAGAGTACATATTGTATCGACCCCAAATATTTGGGATAAGAGTAGAAGAATGATGATATAGATCTATTAATCGTCTTTTACAACATTTGTGGTTAAAATAAGGGGTGATAAATTGTATTCTTACTGAATCTTCAAAAGAGTAATATGCTTTAAATCGTTATTCAGTTCTTATCACCATTTACTTGCGGTCGATACAATATGTACTTCTCTTCCATCGTAAATATTCCAAAAATTAATAGTTTTATGACTATGCGAAGTTAATACTAATTGTGAATGAAATTGTTGATTAAACGGCACCCAGGTGTCAGGATCAGGTCGATAAAAAACTCTTAGGGGGGCGTGCATGAATTACGTAAGGGATTTTGAAGAATGCAAATCATTCCCCCTCCCAATTCCGTAAGACATCATAAGATTGCAACTACTCCCCCCCTTTTTTTTTTTTTTTTTTTTTTTTTTTTTTTTTTGCCGTGGGCCATGGACGTCGCACCCCGCCAAATCGGTCCGGGGTGACGGAAGAGGCGGCGCGCAACCCCATTGACCCACCCTGCAAGCACCTCTTCTTCGCCGTGCAAGCGGGCCACCGGTACCCGATTTTTGTCTTCGGTGGCCCGCTCAGCGGTATGCCCTCTCGGGCTCCTCTCCTGTCGACGCCCCGACAGCTTTCGCCGTCGAGGCGTCGTCCTCACGCGGTGGCCTCACGTCGGGTGACCGGACAATTCCCCGGTCCGATCACCCGAAGCCTCGGTTAGGGCGGCATCAGGCGCAGGTATTCGCGCCTGCGCCGCCCCGGCCGCTGACGGCGGCCCAGGTCACGGGAATCCTCCCGGACTCGTTCCGCCGTCTCCTTCTGCGAGATAACAGCCTCGCAGAAGGCGGCGACCGCGTCCCAGTTCCTGACGCTGTCGACCATCGCCCTCGCGACAGCCGGCAGCGTCAGGTCGGCACCGATTACAGCGACGAGGTCACGGCGCTGCCCGTCCCAACTCGGACACACCTCCAGTGTGTGTCTCGCCGTGTCCTCGTCACTGCTGCAATGGTGGCAGGCCGGAGTCCACTCCCTATACGCGACCGTGTGCAGGTACAGACCGAAACACCCGTGCCCTGACAATACCTGCACCAGCCGAAAGGAGAGGACTCCGTGCCGCCGCTCCATCTATTCCATCAGTACGGGCCGGAGGGCCTCGACGGTAACGACACCGTGTCTTGGCCTCTCCAGCCGCGTAACCCAACGGGCGATGACGTCTCGGCGGGCGTCCTCGCGCCAGGTGGCTATCTCGCTCAACGATGGGGAGCCACCTTCGTCGCGCACTGAGGTAACCCGCCGGTAGAGGTCGGAGAGCATCTCCGCCTCTAGGTCCCACGGGGGTGTCCCGGCCAATAGGCACGCCGCCTCTGTCGACACCGTGCGGTACCCGCGAATGGCTCTGACCGCCATGGCTCGCTGTGGCCTCCACAGAACCGCCCTGAGCTGGGCGTTCAGAGCCCTCGCCCACACGGGTGCGCCGTACATGGCCATTGAGCGGATCACCCCCGCATACAGCCGTCGGCCCTCGAAACTGGGTCCGCCCACATTCGGCATGAGTCGAGAAAGGGCGGACGCCGCGCCGACCAGCCGGGGAGCAATTTGGCGAAAATGCTCCCGGAACCACCATCGCCCGTCGAGCACCAGACCCAAGTACCTCATATGGGCCTGGATACTGATGTGGATGGAGTTGACGACTAACGAGGCGCCGATGGGCAGCCTCACACGGGGCCCATGGAATAGTAGGGCCTCCGTCTTGTTTAGGGCCACCCTGAGCCCCAGCGCCTCGATTCGCCTGACCATCTCCTCGGTGCCGAGAGTGGCCAGGCTCGCCGCCTCTTCGAATGTCCTGCCCCGGGCTGTGACGAGCGTGTCGTCAGCATAGCAAATAACGCTCAGCCCGGGGGGGAGACTCCCTCTCAACGCCCAGTCGTACCCGATGTCCCACAGAGTCGGCCCCAGAACCGACCCCTGCGGAACACCGCACGACATGGGCGTCCGCACAATGTCCCCTGCGGGGCTCGCGTAGAGAACACTGCGCCCCTCCAAATAGTCTGCCACCAGCCGCCTGAGGTACAGGGGCACTCCATGGAACCGGAGCGCCTCCCTGATGCAGCTGAATGGCAGGCAACTACTCCCCCCCTGCCCCTTAATAAGATTTTTTGTAAGACATGGCCCTATTGATCAAATGTAACTCCTTTATTCTGAAAATATCTTTTATCACAATCTTTTTACTACAAGTAGGTATCATTAACTCACTACAATAACATTAATCTTATTAATCTATCACAGTTTTGACTAAAATTGGTATTTTCCAATTTAATATCTTACGTAATGTTCACTAACCCCCCTACCTAGTAAGAACTTAGAATATTCAGTCAACACCCCACCTTCCCTAAACGTCTTACATAATTTATGAATGGTCCCCTAAGTCGTCTTTTACGAAATGCACAAAGTATGGGTTGGTGTAATGAGTTCTGATGTTTACGCGAGTATTACACATTTAAAATTAAAATATTTTTACGAATTCTACCACTAATATAAACGTTATTAAACTGTTAGAAACGTCCGTAGCTTAAAAATAAAAAACAAACGCGATAGTTTTTTTTTTTATTTGCTTATGGTGGCAAACGAGTCAGCAGCACACCTGATGGTAAGTGTCACTGCTGCTCATGGACCTTTGCTATACCAAGGGTATAGTTAGGCCGCTGCCTACCATTACAATCCCCAAACCCACCCAGTTGGGCTTCCGGCTTCCTCGCTCACCGAACGAAGCGCATTAGCATATTGTTATAACTCAGACGTCGATCTTCTGCGGACGGACCGGCCTGCGGTTGTAGATAGAGAACTGTCCACAGCGTGGTCCTACCATAATTAAAATAGTTTTATTTCATATAGCTTGGTTGATGAATGTATGTTTTAAATATATACGAATATATAATTATTTGTTTTACATTCGATTAATCGTTGGTTTGCGATAACACACAGCCATTACCAAATATAATATGGACAAGGTCAAGTTTATTAATTATGGAAAAGTTGGAAACAAAATTAAACAACGTCTTAATTGTATTTGCTATTAATTTTATTCATCTTATAAAAAAAAATCATTGATTATTTTTTTGTTGATACAGTGTTTGATATGTGTGGGGGGGACTATTTAAAAAAACTTGTGTCATGTAAGCAATACACGCTTTCGAGGTAATCTATAATTAGATTATTCTGTACTCCTATTTCTATTGTAAAAGTCGAGGATCGAAATGAATGACTACAGCACAGTTTTTTTTATTTTTGACTGCTTAGGTGACGTATCGACCTTCCATATCAGTGTAGTGGGTTCGGGTTGAGAGCCCTCAGCGCTCACCCACAGTCCGGGTAAAGTTGTCATAGCCATCTGAAGCTAACAACTAAGACAAGAAAAAAAAAGGAAAAAGTAAAACCAGTGGTATAAATAAAAAAACCAGGGTTCGATTCCCACGCAGGATAACACTTTGTGCAATCCACAAAGTGTTGTTGTGAGTCCGAGTGTAATTTGTCTGCGTTAATTGCATGTTTGTAAAGTCCCCCGCTATACAAGGATTATTTCCATAGTGCAGGTATGGAGTCTTTCAAAAAAAATCTCCAACATAATGGGAGGGATGTAGTCTCATCATCATCTCAGCTCATATATGTCCCACTCTTGGGCTCGAACCTCCTCCATAATGGGAGGTTAATTGACCTAGTATACCACGTTGGTCAGACGTGTTGGTATAGGGTTTTGTTTCGAGTTTTCCTTCTCTCGCATAGATGTTATATGCATTTTATATCCCTTAGTCATCTTGTACGATCACCTACGGGTACGATAGGGGGTGGTGAATTGTATTTTTACTCCGTCACCACACGGAAAATGGGAGGACGTAGTCTACACCACGGTAATCACACATATTCGTACAGTGTTCTATTTCGAGTATTTCCTCTTTTCAATAGATATTACATACCTACATACATATCATCACGCCATATCCCTTGCAGGGTAGGCAGAGAGAACTGAGTGCCAGAGAACTCTATCCTTGCATACTTCACTCGCTTTCTCAACATTCATAATTCTCTTCATACACGCTCGCCGGTTTCGGAGACTCTTGACTCCACCTTCCTTCAATAACTGCTTATATGCATATTATATCACTTAGTCGTTTTTTACTATACCTACGTGCAAAATAGAGATGTTGAATTGTATTCTTACTCCGTCACCACACGGATTATTAACGCTGATGCATAAATCGGCGTTGGAAGCTGGCAACACAGCCTACTACTTTAAAAGGAGTTTTAGCGGGAAAAGAAAATTGTCATGTGGTGTGGTGGTCTTGTATTATATTCAATATCTTAGTGTTTTAACGTGTTATATTGGATAATTTAGATGGTAATTTATTAATGTGATGCGCTGGAAGTAATGAGGTGTAGTTAACATGATATAAAAGTGTCCTACATACGTTTTCGTTTTCTACTAGAATTCCCAAAAGATACTTTTAACAGTGTGGCCATTGCACTGTTGAAGGCGACGATTTGACTTACTATAGTCTATCTAATCTAAGAAGTGCATTTGGACAGCTGTCAGAGTAAGGTGTCTAGGTATGTGAACCAAATAATCGCTATCGAAAATATCCGATTTTGATGAGAAATCGATATTAATTCTTTGTAATTAATAATCGGTTTATTTTTTTATTTTTCAAAAAGGAGATGAAATATTAAGTGCTAAATTAACACTAAACAAATTTAATTATTTCATCATAAAATCTATTCATCATATTTAGTAGGATTAGGTTAAGTAAAAACAAAAACTGAAATTGAAAATAGCTATTTGTTCAGAATCTATAGTATTACTTGAACTATCACCGTCGCGAACATTAATAATTATATCCTTATCAATAAAATTGTCGAAACGTACATCTCTGTCAAAATCTATATTCGATTAAATATATTAATCTAATATTTTTACCGATTATTTAGATATTCGCGAATTGGAAGTTGTCAAGCACTACTGTTTAGAACGTTATGACGTGAAATTGTAAGATCGTCCATAATAATTATTATTTACAATGTTATTTTAATTTTAAATTAGTTTTACAAGTTTCAACATTACATTATTGTACAAGTAACTCACTCGCAACGTTAATTATGTAAATAACTTAATATTTCTTTACAATTTCAGATTTATTGTTTGCAATCATGTGTATACGTTTGACCAAAGTTATTGTGTATTAAAAAATGCGAAACGTCCAAATGCACTTCTTAGATTAGATGAACTATAATGGACGATGACATTAAATTGAGTTAAATTATAAACAAATATCTGTTTAAAGTAAATATAGCCATAATTACTCTAAGAAAAAAAAGTACACTACATTTTTTATCAAGATGGCCGATCACCGCTTCACTTTACACGTGTTTTTTTTTGACAGGCTACGGTGTGGACACGCGTTGTCCCCTCGTCGGAAGGGCGACCTGTGGCCCCATAACCTAACGTATTCCTTCCCCGTCGCCGTTAGGCCGGCCACTGATACCGTCACTTTACGCGCTACGCATAATTGTTATATTTCTTATACAAAATTACAAAAGTCATAATAAAAACGCTTTTTCTTTTATTAACGGAACTTGACGTATATATGGATAAAACGTATTTATTTAAAATAAAACTATTTTTAATAATTTTATGGCGTTTAATGATTTTTGATATTCACGCGAGAGCTTTTGGAATAGAACTAGGTATTTTTGCGAATTATTTATGTCTTTTTTTTTATTGCTCTTGGTGGCGAACGAGCAAGCAGCACACCTGATGGTAAGTGTTACTGCCGCCCATGGACCTTTACAATACTAGAGGTATAGCCTACCAATAATCCCAAACCCACCCATAAAGTTGGGCTGCTGGCTCTTTCGCTTACCGAACGCAGCACATCAGCATATTACCACTGCTTCGATCGTTGATCTTCTGCGACAGTGTGGTACTACCCCGGTCGGACCGGCCCGCGGCTGTAGACAGAGAACTATCAACAGCGTGGTCCTAACACTATTGATTCTATCGCGTTTGTATTTGATTATTAATTTCCCGACGTTTCTAAAAGTGTACAACTTTTATATTGATGGTATTAAGGCGTCTCACGTCCATCAAGTCATCGTTATTGCAGAAGTTACTGTAAGAGAGATACAAATCTAAATAAAATTTTCCCAACACGTCTGATCAGCATGGTATATAGTAAGACAATTTCCCTCCTAATGCGTAGTAGGCTCGGGCCCAGCAGTGGGATATGCATACATACATACACATACATATCATCACGCCATATACCTTGCAGTGTAGGCAGAGAGAACAGAGGGCTAGAGAACTATATCCTTGCATACTTCACTCGCTTCCTCAACATTCATAATTCTCTTCATACACGCTCGCCGGTTTCGCAGACTCTTGACTCCACCTTCCTTCAGTACGTGAGCAATCTGGTCTAGGTAGGTGAGTCTCGGTCTCCCCCGGTACCTACATCCTTCTACTTTCGCATTGTATATCTTCTTAACCAGACGTTCGTTCGGCATTCTTTCCGCATGTCCGAACCATCGGAGTATTTAGCAGTGGGATATGAGCTGTTATAATGACATCATAAAGGTGAAACTGCTAATTTTATATAATTTGCAAAATATTATTCAAAAACGATGACAGGGAAATATATGTAATGATATATTGAATTATAAAATGATAAATTCTTGACGAAGCGTAATCAGCATGTAGTTATGCATTGCAATAACTTAAGGAAATGTCATAAAACGTTTTATTGCTTATTAAATCCGACGCAGGAATTTTAAAAATTAACATAAACATCTTGTGCATTTTAGCTATCATTGTATGTATGTAGATATAACTCTCGCCTGCGACTTCGTATGCGTAAAAATTATGTGTGACAAATGTATTTTTATGAAAAAATATTAAAGCAAAGGGTAAAAAAAAGGGAAAAATATTAAAGCAGAGGGTAATAAAAGTAAAAAAATATTAATGCAATGGGTAAAAAAATAAAAAATATTAGTGCAGTGGGTAAAAAAATTAAAAAAAAAAATTAATGCAAAGGGTAAAAAATAGGAAAACGCCGAGACAACGTCTTGTGCTATATAAAGCACAAGTTCGTCCTCACATGGAGTACTGATCTCATCTCTGGGCAGGCGCGCCTAAACATCAGCTAGACCCACTTGATTCCCTACAAAGGCGGGCAGTTCGAATCGTCGGTGATCCCAATCTCACAGACAGACTAGAGTCGCTGGATCAGCGGAGAGACTTTGGGTCACTCTGTGTACTCTACCGGCTCTTTCACGGGGAGTGCTCTGAGGAACTGTTTGACTTGGTACCACCGTCACCGTTTTACCACCGTACCACTCGACACCGTAGCAGGGTTCATTCATTTCACCTGGAAACGATACGGTCCTCGACTGTACGTTTTCAGTGATCATTACTCCCACGTACATGCAAGATCTGGAATGAACTACCTGCTGCTGTGTTTCCCGAGCGCTATGACATGTCCTTTTTCAAACGAGGTTTAAGAAGAGCTCTTTCTTCACGGTAGGCAGCGGCCTGGCTGTACCCCTGGTGTTGCTGGGTCCATGTGCAACAGCATTACTTACCATCAGGTGTGCTGTTTGGTCGTTTGTCACCGTAGCCAATATAAAAAAAAAATAGGAAAAAGAAATATTAAAGAGCAAAGGGCAAAAACAGGTAAAAAAAAATTAAAGCCTTTGTTTGCTTTAATATTTTTTTTTCTTATGTAAAAAAATATGAAAGCGAAGGTGTCATAATACTATTTTACACTTTTAGGGAGGAATATATTACACCATTTTTTTGATATGCAAATGATTGTTCTTAGTTTATGTGTAATTTAGTAATTAACAAAGAAGCAAGCAGCACACCTGATGGTAAATGTTACTGTCGTTCAAATATCAATGGAGAAGGGGTACAGTTAGGCCGCTATCTACCAAACCAAAACTCACTCAAAAATATGGTTTGCCAGCTCTCTCGCTCACCGAAGGAACGCAACAGCATATTGCCATTACTCGGACGTCGATCTTCTGCGAGAGTGTGGTACTACCCCGGACGGACCGGCCCGCGGCTCTAGACAGAGAACTGTCAACAGCGTGGTCCTATTGCACATAGTACTAATTAATAAGTGCCTTAATTGTATTTTTTTTTTAAGAACACCACCCTTTTTTCTTTTTTTTTTGCAATATGGACCATGGATGTGGTCCCGCCGAGATAAATCTGTCTGGGGCGACAGAAGAGGCGGCGCGCAACCCCATGGACCCACCCTGCAAACACCTCTCTTCGCCGTGCGAGCGGGCCACCGGTACCCGATCTTTGTCTTCGGTGGCCCGCCCGGAGGTTTACCCTTGCCAGCTTTTGACAGCTTTCGCCGTCGGGGCATCGCCCTCACGCGGTGGCCTCACGTCGTGTGACTGGACAGTTCGCCGGTCCGACCACCCAACGCCTCGGTTAGGGCGGCATCAAGCGCAGATATTCGCATCTGCGCCGCCCCGGCCGCTGGCAGCGGCCCGGGTCACGGGAATCCTCCCGGACTCGTTCCGCCGCCTCCTTCTGCGAGATGACAGCCTCGCAGAAGGCGGCGACCGCGTCCCAATTCCTGACGCTGTCGACCTTTGCTTTCACGACAGCCGGCAGCGTCAGGTCGGCACCGATGACAGCGACGAGGTCACGGCGCTGCCCGTCCCAGCTCGCACATACCTCGAGCATATGTTGCGCCGTGTCCTCGTCACTACCTCAATGGTGGCAGGACGGGGTCTACTCCCTCCACACGACCGTGTGCAGGTACTTGCCGAAGCAACCGTGCCCCGACAACACCTGCACCAGCCGGAAGGAGAGGACTCTGTGCCGCCGCTCCATCCACTCCACCAATACGGGCCGGAGGGCCTCAACGGTAACAACACCGTGTCTAGGCCTCTCCAGCCGCGTAACCCAACGGGCGATGACGTCTCGGCGGGCATCCTCGCACCGGGTGGCTATCTCGCTAGACGATGGGGAGCCACCCTCGTCTCGCACTGAGCATATTGTAAAAGTTATTGGCAATAGTTTTATGATCGGCCGCCTGCCAGATGTTAACCCTCTGTAGGAATATAATTGTTGACGAAACGGCATCAGATGGAGTTGGCCCAGGTCGTTATAAGGCTCTTAATCGTCTTTTACGATATCCACGAGCAAAAGGGTTGATAGTATTCGTAGCCGCTACCACACAGCCAATCTTCTTACATCGTATATATTGTAAATAGTTTTAACAATAGTTGTTATGTCCGACCGTCTGTGTGGCGTCACACACCACTACTTGTGAATGTAATTGTTGATCAGACGACATCAGATATAGTTGGTACAGTTCTATGTAAAGCTCTGAGGGCTCTTCGACGTAAGTTAAATATGCAGAGGCAGATTATTCTTACGGCAAACCAGTCACGTGCCTAGAGGCGCGAGGGCACAAAATATGATAGTGGTTGGACCACGCTGTTGACAGTTTTCTGTCTGCAGCCGCGGGCCGGTCCGTCCGGAGTAGTACCACACTCTCGCAGAAGATCGACGTCTGAGTAATGGCAATATGCTGTTGTGCTTTGATGAGTGAGAGAGCCGGAAGCGAAGAGGTTTAGGATGTGTATTGGTAGGCAGCGGCGTAGCTATATCCCTGGTATTGTAAAGGTCCAGGGGCGGCAGTAACACTTACCGTCAGGTTTGCTGCATGCCCGTTTGCCACTAAAAGCAATAAAAAGAAAAAGAGGGTGCGCGGGCGAAATTGTAAGGTAACTTCTGCCACACATGTAGTAACGCCAACTACAGTTAATATTTACCATACTAGTTATTTTTAATATAGGGGCGTAATATAGGGGATGATATGCTTACCTTTTTTTTTTTGTGCGGTGGGCTATGGACCTGTTCGCGCTCCGTAAAATCGGGTCCGGGGCGACGGACGAGGCGGCGCGCAACCCCATAGACCCACCCTACAAACACCTCTCTTCGCCGTGCGAGCGAGCCACTGGTATCCGATCTTTGTCATCGGTGGCCATGAAATGCTTGCCTACGGCGATCTCAATATTAAATATCTATTTCATATCTAAAATATGTGTTCGTATTATTC
Source organism: Lymantria monacha (assembly GCA_905163515.2). Lineage (NCBI taxonomy): Eukaryota > Metazoa > Arthropoda > Insecta > Lepidoptera > Erebidae > Lymantria > Lymantria monacha. Next base: position 12,062,149 of record LR991104.1, on the reverse strand, counting down.
ATAGCCGCCATCACACATCAGTCTCATTCTATCCCTTGTTCAATTATCATACGAATTATGCAAATCATCATCATTCTCCTACTCTTATCTACTTGGGGTCGATACAATATGTACTCTTCTTTCATAGTACATATTGTAAAAGTTATTGACAATAGTTTTATGACCGGCCGCCTGTCAGACGTCAGCCCTACTTGGGAATGTAATTGTTGACCAAACGGCATCAGATGGAGTTGGCCCAGGTCGTTATAAAGCTCTTGGTCGTCTTTTACGACATCCACGAGTAAAGTAAAGGTTGGTAGTATTCGTAGCCGCTTCCACACGGCTACGAATTATGCAAATATTATTTTGATAATATTTTATTTAAGTGATTGTGTTTTAATAAAAATAAATACAATTATTTTGTTGTTTTATTTTTAATTTATTATATAATATTGTTGAAACTATAAACTTGATACAAACAGAAAATAACAATAAAAAAAAAACAAGCTTCAAACAATATGATTTAATGTTTCCTATTAAAAAACTCAATTATTCTACACAATGTTTGTGACGGAAATTAATGTTTTTTTTTTATATTATAAAGGCGGGATGTCTTTATTAAACGAATATATTGTATCCTTGTCTTGGAGGATTTTGCAAATACTCGTACATAACTTAATAAACGCAAGTTGCTTTCGCATTGTCGAATCGAAATTGCAAAAACGTTAATAATGGCGGCGTATTATAGTAAATTACTGCAGCGGCCAGCAAAGGAGGAATTGATGGACGAACGTGAAAATGTGGGCCGAAGCGTATCCGCGGCACACATACGTAAGTTCATCAATTCCTAGTTGTGGTCAAGGCTTGTATAGTGCTTTTCTCAAATAATGCGCGGAAATCAAAACTAAGTAGTACTAAGTAGAACTGTATACATGACGAACAACGAACAACATATTTCTCGTGCTAAAGGGTTCATTTGTTTTTGTTTTCATTGTCAAACAGGCTTCTTATTCAAGCCAGTTAGAAATTGAAATAAAACTCCGAGAAGTTGCCTATTTGGTTGTTGTTGTTGCCTATTTTGAAGTTGCCTATTTTGAAGTAACAAATCGTTCCATTTTTAAAATAAACGATAGATATGAATTTCCATATATATTTATTTGGCCGCTAAAACACGACAGGTATGGATTTTCATACATTTTTTGCTGGCCGCTGCTCGCATGTATTTGGTCAGTACAGCAATTTCGATTTATCTCGAAGAAGGTTGTCAAAATAATGCTCAAATTTCCAAGCATGTTTGAGAAAATGTTATTTATTCGTGTGGTGACAGAGTAAGAATACTATTCACCACCTCATATCTTACCCGTGGGTGATCATAAGACGACTAAGGGATATAAAACGCATATAACATCTATGCGAGAGAAATGGCAAAAGGCAATATAATTTACAGAATGAATAGAACCTTGAATTTTGTAACGACCTGGGCCAACACCATCTGATGCTATTTGGTCAAAAATTATATTCCCAAGGAGGGTTGACATCTGACAGGCGTCCGGTCATAAAACTATTGCCAATAGCTTTTACAATAATTATCTACTATGAAAGAAGAGTACATATTGTATTGACCCCAAGTAATTGGGATAAGAGTAGGAGAATGATGATAGTGATGATGATGAATAGAATCTTGAACAACCTTTTTCTTTAGTGACCTGCTATGGTATATAGATACACCCCGCTTAATCCGTCCAAGGCGACGCGTGACCTCATAACCCGCCGTACGCGTACCTCTATACCGTGCGAGCGAGCCACTGTAACCGAATGCTTGGTAGCGTGGGCCCGTCTGTCGGGTTACTCTTTCGGGTATCATTTCGAGTCGAAGCCCTCACGCAATGGACCCCACTACAGGTACTCACGCCTGCACCAGCCAACGCAACGGCGGTAGAGCGTGTCAACGTAGAGTATTTTCTCTCGGACCCGCCCTATTATTTAATTCCGCTAGACGTTAACTTGCAAAAAGCGGCGACCACATCCCAGTTTTTCACGCTGTTGAGCATAGTCCTAGCGACAAACTTCGAACACCTTGCATTGCTTTTTCTATTTATCTCTGACAGAGATGACTTCTGCGTGGACGAAATCGCGGGCAAAAGCTAGTGAGACTACTATAATGATTCAAATAATATAATTATTACTAAATTAATTATTTTATACAGAACAAATTCTTTTCCTTGTACTCGTATAATATCCATTATTCGTCAGCGTCGGTTTTTTTGCCTGTCAATTGAATTTTTATTATATTTTTCAGCGTCATATAAATTTAAAAAAAATAATAATAATAAATCTTCCGCGTGTTGACGGCAAAGAATACAATTCAATTATCACTTATTTAATCCATTATTATATTAATTTTTTTGATTGACTACATACATACATATCATCACGCCATATCTCTTGCAGGGTAGGCAGAGAGAACAGACTTGGTTGACTATGTTGTGGATAAACGTCGTCCTCTTAGTCCGACGGAAGGGCGACCTCTGGCCTTATAACGTAACGTATTCCCTCTTCAACGCTATCCGTAATGATCATTAGCCTGCCATAATATGTGCACTAACTGCTTTCATATCCCATATCCTTATTCACACAATCTATTCATCTATTTTTGGGTCTCCAAAAGTATCTATGAAGGGGAAGAAAATCTCGAAATTGAATCTTATACCAATAAGTTTGGCTCACTTGATAAACTTGGTAATACTGTAACTTTTTTTTTTTGCGGTAGGCTATGGATGCGTCTCGCCCTGACAAATCGGTCCGGGGTGACGGAAGAGGCGGCGCATGACCTCATAGACCCACCATGCAAACTCCTCTCTTCGCCGTGCGAGCGGGCCACCGGTACCCGATCTATGTCTTCGGTGGCGGTATTATTGTACCTGAAGGATAATTTCTATTCTACTATGCAAGAGGCTGGAGCTTGTGCTCGAAGACCAGCAGTGGGACTTGTGTGAGTACCGATGATATCGCAAATATAGGTGATTGATTTAATTAAATGTTGACTCTTACTGTCATGACAGATGATTATAGATCCAATCTAATGTCACGATTTACATTAAAAACACTACGTGTCTAATCGATATTTAACTGAATAAGATGTAATACTGTCATCATCATCATCATTTTCATCATCATTTCAGCTCATATATGTCCCACTGTTGGGCTCGAGCCTCGTCTGTGATGGGAGGGAACTTAACCTACTATACCACGCTGGTCAGACGTGTTGGTATAGGGTTTTATTACGAGTTTTCCTTCTCTTGCATAGATGTTATATGCGTTTTACATCCCTTACTCATCTCTTACTATCACCCATGGATAAGATAGGGGGTGGTGAATTGTATTCTTTCTCCGTCACTATACGGATAGGTAATACTGTATTTTTTTAAATAGTTTCGTAAATAACACATCATTTTTCAGTAGTCATTATTCTCCTTCGCCGGGGCGTCGATGGGGGATGGTACGCGAAAGGAAAACCCCCCGAGCTGGCCACGGATGTCAACTAGGAACCAGTGGTCAACTCAATGGCAATAGGTAGGGAATACGGTGGGTAATGAGGGCATGCGCCGCCCTTCCGTTACCCCGGACGGAACGGACGGCGAGTATCCAAACCATAGCCTGAAAAAAAAATAATCGTCATTCTCCTGCTGTTATTCCAATTTTAAATTACTTGTGGTCGACGCAATATGTATAAGTACATATTGCAAATGTTATTAACAATAGTTTTATGACCCGCCGCCTCCTTGACGTCAACTCTCTTTGTGAATGTAGTTGTTGACCAAACGGCTTTAGGTGGTATTGGCTCAGATTGTTTTAAAGCTCTTAGTTGTCATTTACAACATCTACGAGCAAAGTAAGGGTTAGTAGAATTCGTAGCCGCTACCACACACATAATTTTCTGTAAATGATAAACATTGTTACTGCGAGTTAGTGTTGCCCAAATACAAGACCAGCAAGAGTCTCGCAACTCTCGCCGTTAGAATAACACAGAGTCATCTGTTTTGATAGAAATGAAAAATCCAACTAAATTAATGAAATTCCTTTCATCTAGTGTCACTAACTGTACAACTATCAATAATTAGGTACATACCACTTAACTGAAGTGGGGCTATAATCACACCTATCTATCATGAGACTGTTTAAAATAACATCAAATTATTTCCCCGTGTACTGGCATTAAGAATACAAAAGTTGAAAATTCTTTCTTTGTCAAAGGAATCGTAAAATGCTATCTAAAGGAGCATCATCTTGGAGCGAGCCTTGGTCTTGCATTTGGGCAACACCACAGCGAGTTATTTAAGAAAATAGATCTTTATCTCCTACTAATAACCAGTGCAGTTCTTAACTATAAGATAGACGAATATATACTAATATACAAATTTGTATATTAAAAAAAAAATGTCTACAAAAATGTCAGCGATAGTACGTACCGTTGCTGTCTTATTTTGTAAATATCTTTAATGTTTTCTAGTAACAGTAATCGTACATTACTTTGGTTTATCTCGTAAGGTTTAGCCAACGCATGTAATGTGAACGAAAAATAATTACGAGGAAGACAGGGAAGAATCAAGTAGAAGAACTGTTTTACTACAAAACTTTAATCTTTGTGTCTTTAGCACAATAAATCTAAGCAAATTCACGATTATAACTTGATATGTTCAAGTTAAACAAACATAAATATTAAAGAAAAAACCATAACGTTTATTTTTGTAAGTAATTTTAACTCGGTATAATGTTTCTTCTCTGTTACTTTAAGAGTGTAGGCCCACCATCACTGTATACACCAATAGCCCCTTCCACTATTATTTATATGGTAAATCCATGATATGGTTTTAAATAACTGCACAGTGGTTAATATACCGATCTTCCGTACCAGTGCCGTGGGTTCGATTCCTATGCAGAACAATATCTACATTGTGCAATCCACAGTGTTATTCTAAGTCTAGGTGTAATTTGTCTGCGTTAATTATATATTTGTAAAGTCCCCCACAATACAAGGATTATTTCCTTAGTGCAGGGTGGTGTTTTAAAAGAACGTTTTTTTTTCTAATCAGAAATTCTGATTACATAATGAAGACCCAAGACCTTGTGAAACATGGTTCTTTTTCTTTTCGTCATGAGTCTAGGTAGTTTAGTCTTTTACGGATCGACATTAATCTTCTCTTTTCTTTTGGCGGACTATAGTCTGGATACAACCAGTTCGTACCATTTGGGTCGACGAAAGGGTCGCGTTGTAGCCCCATAACCCATAATATTACCTCTGCATCGTTATTGAGCCGACCACAACATCAATGGAGAGACAATGAAATAGCGCCATCAGACTTCGTAACCTTACAATATATCCATTCTCCATCTATTGAGGGTGACCATCGGAACTGTTGCCTTACTAGCAGCGATCCAGTTTACTTCTGGATATGCTTCTATTATAATGATTAGTGATATGACGTTACTTTAGTGATGAAATGGTACTTTAGTGATGTGACTTAACATTATTCTACTAAGTTCATATATGAGTCACTGTTAGGTTTGAGCCTACTCCACAATATGAGGGAAATTGACCTACAATACTGTGATAATTTTAGTGTGAAATTGTTGGTATAGCGTTATATTTCGAGTTTTCCTTCTCTTGTATCCCTGCTACAGGCACATTATCTGCCTTAGTAGTCTTTAACAATACACATGGACAAGATAGAGGTAGTGAATTTTATTCTTATACTTTTAACGCACGGAAATGATAAATAACCTTACATTTGTGATGAAACATTATATTTGTGATGACACGACACATTAGTGTTGTGACATTACGTTAGTGTTGTGACATTGCATTAGTGATGTGACATCACATTAGTAATGTGACATCACATTAGTGACGTCAGATTACGGAGCACAATACTCATCCATCATTGAGCTCCTATTGTTACGTAAATTTTTAGTAAACACCACCCTGCACTAAGGAAATAAACCTTGTATTGCGGGGGACTATACAAACATGCAATTAACGCAGACAAATTACACCCGGACACAGAACAACACTTTGTGGATCACACAAAGTAATGTCCTGCGTGGGAATCGAACCCGCGGCACTGGCACGGAAAGTCGGTATCTTAACCACTACGCCATCTGTGCAGTCAAATTGTAAGTACATATGTGCAAGATAAGCAGTTGAGTGTAATTACGCAATATTAATAATACTTCCTGTTAGATTCGTCACAGCGCGGTCTGAAACAACCCCAGATTGAGGTAAATGGTCTAATTTACCTTAACATTATTGACGCAAAACTATTGTTCAAAACATAGTGAGAGGGGGCTGCCCCACGGACACGTCACCCCGTCAACCCGTCGCTCTATCAATGACGCCAACTCACAGACGGATAAATTCTTATTTTTATGTACATAATGATACAGACGACGGTTGAATGAATAAGCAGATGGATGACAATATACCTACTACAATCACATTCATTGTAAGCATTCATTATGAAAAGGGAAACTGATTAATTGTACCGCGATGAGTTTATTTCTTATTACTTATGATGGCAAACGAGCAAGCAGCATACCTGATGATAAATGTCACTACCGCCCATGGACCTTTGCAATACCGGGGGGCAATAAGGGTATAGCTTAGGCCGCTGCCTACTAATAAAATCCCCAAACCCACCCAGTTGGTAGGGGTGTCCACTTTGAAAAAACATCGATGTTTTTTTCGATTCGATAAATCGAAACTGTACATCGATGTATTTCGATGTATCGGATGAAAACATCGATGTTTTTAAACATCGAGTACTTTTTCTAAAGTCATATCAAAAGTGTTACTTATAAAAAAAAAAGGTCCTTTTTGTGGCCTTTATACCTACTCCAGTCCCTTATAAAATAGGATTTCTAAAAAAAAAAAATGGTCTTTTTTGTGGCATTTACTGTTTCGATGTTTTGTGAAAAAAACATCGATACATCGAGTATTTCGATAGCTCTTCAAAACATCGGATCGATTCGATGTATCGCATTGTAAACATCGATGTTTTCGATGCATCGATGTATATCGAATATCCCTACCAGTTGGGCTTCCGGCTCTCTCGCTCACCGAACGAAGCGCAATAGCACATTGCCATTACTCAGACGTCGATCCTCTGCGAGAGTGTGGTACTACCCCGGATAGATCAGCCCGCGGCTGTAGACAGAAAACTGTCAAAAGCGTGGTGCTACTATTATTGAGTTGATGACATTTCGAGTTTATCTTGCTGTGTATATGCTTCACCGTTTCAGCTCATATATGTCCCATTGTTGGGCTCGAGCCTCCTCCATAACGGGAAAGAAATCGATCTACTATACCACGCTGGTCAGACGTGTTGGTATAGGGTTTAGCTTTGAGTTTTTCTTCTATTACGTATATGTTATATGCATTTTATATCGCTTAGGTGTTTCTTACGATCCCCACGGGTAAGATAGGGAGTGATTAATTGTATTATATGCTATAAGATATATAAAGATATATAGATAGTAAAAATATTACGTCTGGTAAAAAAGATATACAATACGCATGTGGAAGGATGTAGGTATCGGGGGCGACCGAAACTAACCTACCTAGACCAGATTGGTCACGTATTGAAGGAAGGTGGAGTCAAGAGTCTCCGAAACCAGCGAGCGTGTATGAATAGAATTATGAATGTTGAGGAAGCGAGTGAAGTATGCAAGGATAGAGTTCTTTGGCAGGCTGTTCTCTCTGCCTACCCTGCAAGGGAAATGGCGTGATGATATGTATGTATGTAGATAGTATGTGTTTACCCTCTAATATTTCTAATTCATTTTTCTAAGGAAACAATCTTTGTATTACCTTTGTAAGTTTGTAAACATACAATTAGCTAACACAAATTACATACGCACCGAGAACAATAATTTAATTTGTAGTTTCTTAATTGTCCTATATGGATTCGAATCGAATCTTATTACGGTAGTGAGGTATTTTACCCACTAACACATATGTGTAGTCAAATTATTTAATACTAGCTTCTGCCCACGGCTTCGCCCGCGTAAAAGGTCCTAAAGTTTTTGATCCCCTATTTTTATTTTTGACCGTCGGTAATACAGTGCAACGGTATTACAATACTCAGGGTTGGAACTTCATTACTGGACTGCTAGATGGCGTTGAAGACGCTAGATTTTGGGATTTTTTGACAAACAATTTTTTTATTATTCATATAAAAATTTTGATTTTTTTTTTAATAAAAGGTATCCGATGTTACTTTTAATACCTCCAAGAATATGTGTACAATGTTTCATGATGATCGGTTGAGTAGTTTTAGCGTGAAAGCGTAACAAACAAACTTACATTCACATTTATATATTAGTAGGGATTGACAAGTTGAGCTTAATGTTTCCGTGTGGTGACGGAGTAAGAATACAATTCACCACCCCCTATCTTGCCTGTGGGTGATCGTAAGAAACGGCTAAGGGATATAAAACGCATATAACATCTATGCAAGAGAAGGAAAATTCGAGACAAAACCCTATACCAACACGTCTGACCAGCGTGATATAGTGGATTAATTTCTCTCCCATTACGGAAGAGGCCCGAGCCCCACAGCCTATATGTGGGACATATAGGTATGGCCTGTGATGATGATGATAAATTAATAATAGCTATTATTAATTCATCATCATCATCATATAAATTGAATATAGCAAACACAGCGACACAGCGGTGAAGTGCAGCTGATTGTATCTTTCCAGCTCGTGTACACTCGGGTGCCCGAGACCACCCGATCGAGCCTTTCACCTCAAAACGTGACGGATCAGCCTCACTTACAGCCTACGAAAAAATCTGTATGCAGTGCGCCAAAAGAAGTTTTCACTTCAACAAATACTCAAATTCATTGAATCACATTCAATGAATTTTAGACAAGGTGTACTTATTTCTACTAACCTGTCGCTAGCTGCTTGACCTGCACAGGTAACATACATACATATCATCACGCCATACCCCTTGCAGGGTAGGCAGGTAGGAGGTAACAGATTGCACAAATACCGTAGTGGTTAAATACCTACCGTACCAAGTGTCATATGTTCGATATCCACGCAGGATAATACTTTACCCGGGCTGGCCACGGATGGCAAGGAAGTGGTACCAAAGGCCGGCTGGCGATTGGGAGGGAGTACGGTGGGTTATGGGGCCATGCACCGCCTCTTCGTCGCCCCGGATGGAACGGGTGGCGTATGTGCAGACCATAGCCTACCAGCCACCGAAAACAAAGATCGGGTACCGGTGGCCAGCTCGCACGGCGAAGAGAGGAGTTTGCATGGTGGGTCTATGGGGTCACGCGCCGCCTCTTCCGTCACCCCGAACCAATTTGACGAGGCGAGACGCACCCATAGACCACCGCAAAAAAAAAGACCATAGCCTACCATAAAAAAAAAAGAGAAAAAGGATAATACTTTATGCATACAGAGTTTTGGCGCGAATGTGGAAATGTCATGTCACGCTCTTGTATTATATTCATTTCTTTAGTGTTTTGTGGTGTTATATTGAATAATTTTGCTGGTATTTTATGCAATATGGTACAGTTAAAGTGCTGAAGTGTAGTGAATATGGTATAATAGTGGTTTACGTGTATTTTCATATTTGCCAAAAATTCCCAAAGAAAACCATTGATTAGGTTATCAGCGCCTGATCAATGATAACGACTTGACTTACTGACAGACAATGACTATTAAGGCTACATAATATGATGAAATGATGAACAATATATGAAAAATAATTAAATAAGACTTGGCTGTATGGGCTTTGATTCCTTTGCCTGTCCGAATGGACGAACAGAACAAAAAAAAAACTTTATGCATACCATTTATTGTTGTTTCCAGTGTGTGTGTGTGTGTAATTTATATTAGTTAATTGTATGCATGTAAAGTGTTAATAGCATATAAGGTTTAGTTTCTTAGTTCAGGGTCTTGTTTTAACAAATATTAGTATCTCAGCTGATATTTTTCCCTGTTGAGCCTACATTTCTTCCGTAATAGGAGGCAAATTTAATTAATGTATCTCATTAGTCAGATGTATAAAGTTTTATATCGAGTTTTCCTTCTCATGCGTAGCCATTACATACATGATAGTCATTACATAATATGTTATACGCATACTATATTCCAATACTCTTAGAAGGAAAATTGTAAATTAAATCCTTTAATTTTATTTGCAATTTACCTTCTGTTGCAGTAATGTTATCTGCAATTATTGACTCATAATAATTAATAATTCGTTTCCGGTTGTTCACGTCTTGCTAACGGCGAGTATTTGCATAGATACAACCAAGTAGTCAGGATCATTCACTAGCAAATTGCTTTGTAATACAAACTTGTAAGCGTGGAAGTGTATTATAAGGTACTAGCTTCTGTCCGCGGCTTACGCCCGCGTAAAAGGTTACTTTGCTAAAGTTTTTCATCCTCTATTTTTATTTCACCCCTTAACCCTTAAGCTTAGCTTAACCCTTAAATTTTTACAACATGTTAATGTCATATTTATTTATATCTAATCAACAGCCTAAAAATAAATTTCAAGCTGTATATATAAATTTCAAGTTGTATGAAAGTATAGTCATTTTTAAAGCCAGAAGCTTTAAAAATGACTATACTTTAATACAACTTTTCATTCCCCTTTACAACCCTTTTGTTTGCATTAAAAAGTAGCCTATGTCCTATATCAGGCTCTAGACTATCCTGCGCGGGCCGACAACGAGCAAGTCTCCGTAAGGAGACTGGGCAGAATACTGGAAGTGGCCCGAAGGGGATTCAGCGGTGGAGAGAAGATCTGGAGTCCCCCGTAGCAGGGCGGGGGACTGTGGAGGCGGTTGCGCCTCATTTCTACCGCTGGATTAATAGAAGGCACGGCAGCCTAAGCTTTAGGATGGTGCAGGTGCTTACCGGGCATGGGGTCTTTGGTAAGTACCTGCACAGAATTGGAAGAGAAGGGGCCCCAGGATGTCACGAGTGTGGTGCGCCAGTAGATGATGCGCGTCACACTCTGGAGGTATGCCTTGCCTGGGGGCCCCAGCGCTACGTCTTATCGGCGGTCGTTGGGAGAGACCTGTCGTTGTCGACCATCATCTCGAAGATGCTTGACAGCGACAGGTGCTGGTCGTCGATGGCCTCCTTTTGTGAGGCCATCATGAAAAGGAAGGAGGCCGCGGAGCGGGAACGCGAGGCGCTTGCGTCAGCTGACTCGCTTCGCCGCCGGCGACCGGGGAGGAGAAGGCGCCGTTATGCGCACCTCCTCCCACCGCCTTGAGGGACGATAGGACGTGGCCAGAAGGCCAAGCCTGGGAGTGCCGGGGATCGAATGTCAGTAGACGATCTCTCCGGCTCCCCGTAAAAGCGCGGAAGGGGCCGCTGTGGTTTTAGTGGGTACTCCGGTCGGGTCCCAGCTGGCCGGTGAGTCCCACACTCCCCCTCATCTGTCAGCGGCGGGGGATAGCGCGCAAATGCGTTTCCACAGCGATAAAAAAAAAAAGCTCTAGACTATCCGTGTACCAAATTTCATTTGGATCGGTTCAGTAGTTTTGGCGTGAAAAAGCGACAGACAGACAGACCGCATTTATAATATTAGTAAGGAAGTAAGGATATATCATAGCCGGTTCTCGAAAATGGTCATGCCATATTGTACCTACTGGGACCGATCTATCATCACTGATAGAATTATCGTGGCTAATAAACCAGACATCGTGGTGATAGATCAGCTAGAACATCGTGCAATGATTATCGATGTTACTGTTCCTCATGACGAAAATCGAAGGCTGAGGAAAATCATCATCATTCCTACTCTTATCCCAATTACTTGGGGTCGATACAATATGTACTCTTATTTCATTGTACATATTGTAAAAGTTATTGGCAATAGTTTCATAACCAGCCGCCTGCTAAACGTTAACCCTTACCTTTTGGAAATGTAATCGATGACCAAACGGCAACAGATGGAGTTGGCTCAGGTCGTTATAAGGCTTTCAGTCGTCTTTTACGACATCCACGAGCAAAGTAAGAGTGAAAGGCTGAGAAAGATAAACAGATAAAATATCAAGAGAGTCGACATGTTGAATGTAGATACGCCAATCGTTGTACTGATAGTCATTTCTACTAATGGTTTAATAGTTAAGAACCACAGCATTCAGCACCTAAATAGGTTCGCGTTAGGTAGTTGGGTTGGGGGTTTGTTGCAAAACGCGGTGCTACTAGACAGCATGCATAATGAGGAAGTTCCTCTCTTTGGAGCTCTAATCAGCGGCGGCTTGATCCTTGTATTCGCTGCCAGTGGGTCAACACTCTTTTTAAATTTTTAATTGTATTATTTTTTATATTATATTTAGAAATGTATATATATGACGAAGGAGGAACCAAACATGACGCTGGAGGCACCACCATTGTATTTTTAAAAGGTGTGACGTCACCATTGCCGACGTCACTGCTGTTAGTTGCGTGGATTACTCATGGTACGGTTTTGATCTTCGAAATAAAACTCCACAAGTAACTGTTTAAATGTTGTATTCTCAACGAGTAGCGTAACGTCGCCCCAGAGAGCTCCGCACGGTACAAAGACTCGAACACGAATGAATGTATTACTTTTTTTTTTTTTTTTGGTAACGCAGTGGCTAAAAATGCATTTTTTGCATACCCGCCCGTACGGGGTATGTGGGACTCGCAGGCCCTGAAGGGGACACTGAATACCCACTAAAAAACCAACTGCGAGCTGTTAGCCGAAGGGGCTTTTACAGCTGAACCGGACTGCGGGCGAGCCCGAAGGCTCACAACCCGAAGAATGTATTACGACAGTGTGTCCGTATTTATAGGGCTCGGCGCACGTGCACCCGCACGTGTTTACAATTTAAGTATAGAAATTTCCATGAGAGAACTAATCACATGTTTGTTAATGTGATTTAACATCAAAATAATCTTTAAGTAATCAATTGATGATTTATGAAGTAATTAAACTATTCAATTAATTAGTCTAATTATTTATAGTAGGTGTATTGTTGTATTTGCGCCGATATATATATAGTAGTTATAAGCTTTAATAAAGATAATAATAATAATTTTATTCTACATTTATATATTATTTGCTGTATGGTAGCGGCTACGAATACTACCAAACCTTTTTTTTTTCTCGCTGAGGAAACGCATTTACGCGCTATCCCCCGCCGGTGACAGACGGGGGACAGTGTGGGGCTTATCGGCCAGCTGAACAGTCCGACCGGAATACCCACTAAAACCACAGCGGCCCCTTCCGCCAATCCCTACTGTGCATGTCGTCGTATCGTGGATGTCGTAAAAGACGACTAAGAGCGTATATCGACCTGGGTCAACTCCACCTGATATCGTTTGGTCAACAATAACATTCCCAAGGAGGGTTAACGTTAGGCAGGCGGCTGGTCTTAAAACTATTGCCAATAACTTTTGCAATATGTACAAGTACATATTGAGTTGACACCAAGTAATTGGGATAACAGCAGGCGAATTATGAATAGTAATTTCATTCATAACTTCAAAATCTATTTTTATGCAGTCTCTGTGTCTTGAATTAGGTAGTAACCTGTGTCTCCAGAGACAGTATCTTTCCAGTTTACCATTCATCCATCCATCCATCCATCAGCCAGTAAACGTCCACTGTTGGGCATAGGCCGCCCCACGAGAATGCCATTTAAAACGGTCCTGCGCCACTTGCATCCAACGGTGATCGTCACTCGAGAACCTTATTTCTCCAACGGTTGTCGTTTCGTTGAACGATGTGGCTTCCCCATTGTCACTTCAACGTGCTTATTCAAGTTTACACAAAACATTTATTTTTCGATTATTGGTCGATCATTAAATAGTATAGAATGAATGAAGTATCCAGTTATATTAACTATTTTTGTTGATTTAGAAAAAGGTTAAAAAAAAATGACTTCTTGTAAAAACTTATTTGTAAACGGAATAACTTTTCAACATAAAAAGACTTGACTGTAGCATAAAAACTATAAACATTTTAAAATTTAAATTTTAAAACGCTTTATTTTGATACGCATGTAGAGTCTGTAAAATATTCTTTTTTTGTCTTTAAATTAAAAGGCAAAAAATCCGCTAATTATTTTTCTTATTTTGAACTTTAAGTACCGCCTGACGTTCATAGTATAGAAATTAATCTAATAAAATTGAATATATTCAAAAGATTAATATATATTTCTATATATTCAGAATCTGCTGTCAGCTGTGTGGTAGCGGCTACGAATACTACCAACCCTTACTTTGCTCGTGGATGTCGTAAAAGCCGACTAAGAGCCATATAACGACCTGGGTCAACTCCATCTGATGCCATTTGATCAATAATTACATTCCCAAGGAGGGTTGACGTCTGGCAGGCGGCCGGTCATAAAATTATTGCCAATAACTTTTACAATATGTGCTATGAAAGAAGAGTACATATTGTATCGACCCCAAGCAATTGGGATAAGAGTAGGAGAATGATGATTCAGAATCTGCTGTGTGGTAGCGGCTCCGAATACTACCAACCCTTACTTTGCTCGCGGATGTCGTAAAAGACGACTAAGACCCTTATAACGACCTGAGCTACATCTGATGCTGTTTGATCAACAATTACATTGCCAAGGAGGTCATAAAGCTATTGCCAATAACTTTTACAATATGTGCTATGAAATAAGAGTACATATTGTATCGACCACAAGTAATTGGGATAAGAGTAGGAGAATGATGATATTAAGAATTTGCTGTGTGGTAGCGGCTACGAATACTACCAACCCTCACTTTGCACTTGGAAGTCATAAAAGATTACTAAGAGCTTTATATCGATCTGGGCCAACTTCACCTCATACCATTTGGTTAACATTCACATTCTCTTTTTGACGTCAGGCAGGCGGCCAGTCATAAAACTATTGACAGTAACTTTTGCAATATGTACCTATATTGGCATATTGCATCGACCCCAAGTATTTAGGATAAGAGCAGAAGAATGATGATTTAGAAACTCAAAAAAAAAAAACTTCAATTTTTTCATGAAATTCAGTGTCCCATCAGCCCGTAAACGTCCACTGTTGGACATAGGCCTCCCCACGAGAATGCCATCTATAAAGGTCCTGTGCCACCTGCATCCAACGGTTTCCTGCGACCTTGATGAGGTCATCAGTCCACCGAGTGGGGGGTCGGTCTACGCTCCGTCGTCCGATTCGTGGTCGCCACTCGAGAACCTTTTTTCCCCAACGGTTGTCGGTTCGTCGAGCGATGTGGCCTGCCCATTGCCACTTCAACGTGCTAATCCTTAGGGCTATGTCGGTTACACCCGTTCTTCTACGGATTTCCGTATTTAGGATTTTATCACGTAGAGAAATACCGAGCATAGCCCGCTCCATAGCACGCTGAGCGACTTTGAGCCTTTTTATGAGGCCGACATTTAGAGACCAAATTCAGTGTAGGAGGAGGGTTTTGGAGGTGATATATCGATATAGCTAGGTTTCATTTATAGAAAGATTATTTTTATCAAATTGTTTGTAATGAAAAAAATATATAATTAAAATATAATGGTAAATAAGCCATTGTCATCAGGATTAAAAATATTTCAGTTTGGAATTCCAGCTATCGCTTAATTCCAGCTATCGCTTAATTCCAGCTATCGCTTAATTCAGACAACTTTCTTGTCGCTAAATCAGATTGGTAGTCGGTCTTCCTTATTTCAAAGTTTAATTTCTGTGAGAAAAAGATTGTTTTTTAAAATATTTTTTATTTTTTTTATCTTTATTAATCCTTTTTTCCGTGTGATGACGAGTAAGAATACAATTCACCACCCTCTATCTTACTTGTGGGTGATCGTTAGAAACGACTAAGGGATGTAAAACGCATATAACATCTATGCAATAAAAGAAAAACTCAAAACGAAACCCTATACCAACACGTCTGACCAGCGCGGTATAGTAGGTTAATTTCCCTCCCATTACGGAGGAGGCCTGAGCCCAACAGTTAGACATATATGGGCTGTGATGATAATGATATAATCTTTTTAAAAATAAAAAATATTCCGGTTATTTTTTTTTTAATGCGGTCAAGAAGACTCACTCTTTATGCGGTCAAGAAGACGTCACAAATTATCTCGTATCGTTATTATTATAATATGTAGATATAAATATTTAAACTTTCGAAACACATAACGTTTAACAGGAAAATGGTGAAGCGGTTATATCGGCAGCGGGTTATTCCCAGTGCGCTCGGCGACGTGGGCGACAACATTAAATTACATTCACAAACAAATTATACTACATAACAGATTGCAGGTAAAGAACACTGGTTCTCAATAAGTGCATTTGTTGACCTAATACAGGGGTCATGAAAGCGGGCCTTTAGTTGGTTATTCAACGTAATCATTCTGCCAGCATTCTGAGTGCGTTGTCCGCCAGAATTTGATTATTTGACTACTGTCTGAATCCATTTTTCATTTATTTTACTGAATAATTTTAGTATATATACTTTTTATCATATAAAGAAACTGATCATTTGGTTCATTGTCGTCGAGGGGAAAGTATTGCAACTGGAAATAGTACTCTTGTGATTAGTTTATTTTTGTGAAGCAAAGACTCGTTATGTTACGAAATTCAAGCCCAAGAAAGAGGGGTAAATCGCATTGGCAAATTTTATATGCGATAGAAAAATAACCATTGTATTAAACACAAATATTCTTCAATAAAAATACCTACACGTCGTATTTTAGTATTTAATTGACACTTTTACTTGATTTGTTATTAAATTAAAAATTAGCAAATATTATTACTAAACAGCGGCTTACTTTTGTGGTGTGATACACTAAAAAGTAATATTCTAAAAATTACCATTCAGTGAATGTATCGCTTTCTGAAAGTGTGAAATAGGGGTTGAAATGTTATCGCAATATATAGAAAATACAGTTTGAGAAACGTTCACCTCTGGTACTACAGATGGCGGCTGGTGTATTTATTTAAAACAAGTTTCATCGCTTTCTTTATAATGACAGAGCAACTGTCTAATATACTATAAAGATTATACAGTTGGGGGGCATAGTCCGGAGCGTGCTCGTCGCGTCCCCTGCCAGTCTAGTTAGACTGCTAATCCGGCTCGAATGCGTGCTGCAGTGCGGGTTAGGGCGTCCCCCGGAGGCGACGCGTACCGACCCGCTCCCGTCGGTACGAACATCGGCAGTTGTGGCGATGGGGGCCGCCACCCATCACGCCTTGCCCAGTCAGGCGAGTCGAGGAGAGCAGAGTGCCGGGTGGGCACGTGGAATGTAAGTGGTTTTGTGGAAGGTAAGTTGCACGAGCTGATATCCGTCATGGCGGACAAACAGCTAGACGTGCTCTGTGTAACAGAGACCAAGCGAAGGGGCAGCGACACCTGCGACCTTCCTGGTGGCGGAATGGCTCTGTGGTCTGGTGTATCACAGAGCAATCGAGCTAGCACCCCCATGGTAGGAGTGCTGTTGTCCTCTCGCTTGGCCTCAGGTGTGAAGGATTACGGAATGTATGATCCCAGTCTTCTTTGGGTCCCTATAAAACTAGGTGTCACCGAGGTATTCATGGTTGTAGCATATGCTCCCGTAAGATCCTCTGTGGCATCAGACCTAGAGAAGTTTTGGGATAATGTTAGGGAAGTTCTGGATATGGCAGAAATCAGTGAACGCGTGATTGTATGCGGAGATTTGAACGGATGGGTGGGGACCAAGCGTCCCGACTATGGGGACGTACTTGGTCCATTTGGTGATAAGAGAGTGAACGACGCAGGTAGGCTCATAGCGGATGTATGCATGGAGAGAAACCTTATTGTGTCAAACACATTTTTCCAACATAAGGACATCCATATGTATACATGGAGAAGGAATTAACAGAAAAGTATAATAGATTTCATTTTGGTAGACAGTCGCCTCCGAAGCAAAATATTGGACGCAAGAGCCTACAGAGGCCCCACAGTCGATACGGACCACTATCTCGTTATTGCGAGATTTAGTGGTCTGTTCAGAAAGTGGAGGCACTGGCGAGAGTGTATCCACTTCGGAGGGCTTGAAAGAATAAAGGTTGCAAGGCGAGTGTGTAAGAGAAATGTATTTAGAGGGTGTCCGAGAACGGCTGACGATGGCAAGCCAGCCGCAATCGGACATTGAAGAATGCTGGAGAATATTGAAAGAGAGTATGGTAGATACAGCGAAAGAAGTATGTGGAAGTTCAAAGAAGCATAGAAAAATAAATGGTGATGCATGGTGGGATGCGGAAGTGGCAGCTTCCGTAGAGCAAAAGAAGAAAGCGTGGCTGAACTATGTCTCTTCTTTGAATCTGAATGACAGTATGACTGAACAGAAGAAAGAAATATATCGGCAATGTAAGAATGACACCAAGGCCTTAGTGAAAGAGAAACGTGATAGAGCAAATATGAGTACAGAAGATAGGCTGACTAAAAACTTTGAGGGTAACACCAAACACTTTTAGAGGGAGGTGAAAAAGTCTCGGTGTGGTTGGTCAGCCTTCAGGATGAATAAAATAAGGTCTAAAGGTGGAGACATTCTTACACAAACACAAGACGTAACACGTCTTGCCGATGGAGTGAATATTGTGGCGATATGTATGCGGATGCTCGAGTTGGCGCCGGTGTCGCATGTGGTTTAGTAGATCAACATTCAGCACCGGCGTCCTTCGATGGCATCAGTATGGATGAAGTTGAATGGGCGATAAGAAGTTTGAAAAATGGTAAGGCAGTGGGCATTGATATGGTGTCTGCCGAGATGATCAAGCTTGGTAGCTCCAGTGTCTGGGATGCGTTCCTGTTGCTCCTCAATTTACGTTGGAGCTTGGGAATGTTTACCAGGGACTGGAATAGCGTGGTCATCGTGCCTTTGCTTCAAAAACAAGGGTTCACGTTATAACTGCGCAAATTACAGAGCCATAAGCTTGACCAGTTTGGCAGCAAAAGTGTACGGTAAAATTATTGAAAGGAGAATGAGGATGGTGTCCGATGGTTTACTGTGTGAGACACAATGAGGTTTCAGGAGCGGAAGGGGATGCATGGATCAAGTGTTCTCTCTACGAAATATTGTGGAGAAGCATCTGGCTCTAGGTCAGAGAGTTTTCTGCACTTTTGTGGATCTGGAGAGAGCATTTGACACGGTTGTACGAAAGGAACTTTGGGACATTTTACCGGAGTATGGTATTAACGGTAAACTGCTACAGTCTGTGCAGTCCAGTTACATGGGCTGTAGAGCCTGTATGCGGCTGGATGATGGAATGTCGCCTTGGTTTGACGTCAATATCGGCGTTAAGCAGGGGTGCGTTCTGTCAGCCAGGCTGTTTATCATATATCTGGATAAATGTCTCCAAAGGTTGAACGATATGAATGTGGAAGTCCAGATGGGCGACTCAGTGGTCACTGGTCTGTTCTATGCATATGATACAGTCGTGCTGGCACAGTCAGTGACTGACCTACAAACCCTAGTCGACACAATGACAGAAGATTGTAAGAAAAGGAATCTACGCGTGAATGTGAGCAAAACCAAAATAATGGTCTTTGAAAGAGATGAAGCCAGAACAGATGTAAGAGTAATAATAGGTAATGATGTACTAGAGCAAGTGGATGAATTTGTATATCTTGGATGTGGATTTAGCCGAGATGGAAGGTACACCACTGATATAGAGCGAAGAGTGAATGCAGGCAATAGAGTGAACGTAGCGTTGGGGCAATTTCTCGGTAGCCACCACCTCAACCAGAAGGCACGTGTAGCAATACATAACGCAGTGCTTGTCCCAACATTACTGTATGGAAGCAAGAGTTGGGTATGCAAAAAAGAGCATGAAAGTAAAATTAATGCGGTTGAAATGCGATCTCTACGGCAATTCTGTGGAATTAGGCTGACCGACCGCTTTCGTAACGCTACGTAAGAGAGCGAGTAGGTATGAAAGAGAGTATTGGTGTAAAGATGCGAAAGGGAATGCTCCGATGGTTCGGACATGTGGAAAGAATGCTGAACGAAGGTCTGGTTAAGAAGATATACAATGCGAAAGTGGAAGGATGTAGGTACCGGGGGAGACCGAGACTCACCTACCTAGACCAGATCGGTCATGTACTGAAGGAAGGTGGAGTCGATAGTCTCCGAAACCGGCGAGCGTGTATGAAGAGAATTATGAATGTTGAGGAAGCGAGTGAAGTATGCAAGGATAGAGTTCTCTGGCACTCTGTTCTCTCTGCCTACCCTGCAAGCGATATGGCGTGATGTTATGTATGTATGATATGTGTGTATACAGTTTTTTTTTGCGGTGTACTATGATTGCTTCTCGCCCCGCCAAATCAGTCCGGGGTGACGGAAGAGACGGCGCCTGACCCCATAGACCCACATATGCAAACTCCTCTCTTCGCCGTGCGAGCAGGCCACCGGTACCCAATTTTTGTCCTCGGTGGCATACTGTGCGGATGGAGAATGGGATGGGAATATAGATATTATAATGTAGGTTTTGTTTTGAATTTACCTTCTTTTGAAGTTATATTATCTATTGCATACGCTAGTCGTTTATGACTACACCCATCGAAGAACATACATACATAGATATCATCACGCCATATCCCTTGCAGGGTAGGCAGAGAGAACAGAGTGCCAGAGAACTCTATCTTTGCATACTTCACTCGCTTCCTCAACATTCATAATTCTCTTCATACACGCTCCCCGATTTCGGAGACTCTTGACTCCACCTTCCTTCAGTACATGACCGATCTGGTCTAGGTATATTAGTCTCGGTCTCCCCCGGTACCTACATCCTTCCACTTTTGCATTGTATATCTTCTTAACCAGACGTTCGTTCGGCATTCTTTCCACATGTCCGAACCATCGGAGCATTCCCTTTCGCATCTTTACACCAATACTCTCTTTCATACCCATCGAAGAAAAGGGGGGTTAATTTCCGTGTGATAAATAAGAATACAATTTATCACCTCCTCTCTTACCCGTGTGCATTGTAAAAGACGATAAACACGTATAATATACGTATAAAGCCGATAAAAGAAATAGAAGCGTGTAATAAAACTCTATTTTGTCTGATCAACATGGTATGGTAGGTCAATTTACATTTTATTATAAAGCAGGCCCAAGCCCAGCAATAGGAATCATATGAGTTGAAAATAACAAAGAATAAATAATTAAATGTTAACACAATTAAAAGTTTATTCCCACAATTCTTTTCAATATGAAATCGTATAGATGTTTTTTTATTCGTTTCGTGCGTTCGGCCAGGAAATGGAACAGATTCCATACAGCCAAGTGTTTTGCTTTTTTGTATTTATTAGTAATAGTGTAGTTGGTAGTTCGTTTTCTTTGTTGTTTCCTATTTTAATTAGTCATTGTCTGCGTCTAATTTTTTCATCATTTGTCACTCTAATCATATCATCTGTCAATAAATTTGTAAAAGTATCTTCTTCTTCCTCTTCTTATGTATTGGCAATCAGCTACTTATACGAGCTATTGGTGCCAGTGTCAAGTTATAAATATTTTCACGTATTTAGTCTTGCAGGTTAGTCATTGTTTAAGTCAAATTGTTGCCATTAACAGTGCAATGGACCCACTGTTAATGGTATCTTGTGGGAATTTTGATGGAAAACGAAAACGTTGTAAAGCACTTTTATGTGATATTCACTACATCCCAGTAGTTCCGCTGCATCACATTATATAAAATACCATCAAAATTATCCAATATAACACATTAAAACACTAAGATATCGAATATAATACAAGAGCACCACATGACGTTTTCAAATTCCCGTCAAAAGTCTGTAAAAGTATCACACCATTGACAGTATTATGTCTGCAGTCTATAAATGTGCCTTATTCTTCTTTTTCGTGCTGGTAATGAGCTCTTATACGAGCTTTTGTTGCCAGTGTAGAATTATATTTTTCTTCACAGCTATAGTCTCTTCATATTAGTCTTTGTCTGTTAGTAAATCAAATCGTCGTCATCAACAGTGATGGAAATTTGGTAAAAAAACGAAAACGTTGTAAAGCCCTGTTATATCATATTTACAATAGCCCAGCACTTCCTACGCATCACATTACATAAAATACCATCAAAACTATATAAATGATATCGAATATACTACAAGACCACCACATGACTCTAGCTGAGGCCGCGGGTGACTGGACCGGGGGGCGACGTCCGCCCCGGGGCGGGACGACACTCAAGGAGAGGGTATCCCTCAGGGGGTATTCCGCTCTGTTGCCCCGGACGTAGTGGTGCGACAAGAGCGCCGACCATAACCCACCCGTAAAAAAAAAGACCACCACATGACACTTTCATATTACCGCCAAAAGGCCCATAAATATATCTGTTCATCTCAGTAATACTACGTGTGTATAGTAACATAATGATACTGTGATACGTGAGGTGAACGAAAGAAAGATGGACATACATATCCGGACGGACGGAACAAACGTTGTCGATAGCTTTCTTGCTTTGATTTAACTGAGGTCCCTAAGGGGGCATTCATAAATTATGTAAAGCATTTTATGTTGACTGAATATTAGATTAGAACCTGATATTACGTAAGATATTAAATTGAAAATTACTATTTTTAGTCAAAACTGTAATAGATTAATGAGAGGGATTAACCACTCACGCGCTTTTGGGACACCCGTTTGACCCAAAAAGTTGTTTGTTTTTAGCACTGTATTTCACATTTTCTTGTAATATAGCAAGAATAACAGTTTACGTAAAACCATTAAATTCACTGAACTTTTTTAATAAAACAAAGCGCCTGTAGTTCCGCCGCATCACATTACATAAAATGTCATCAAAATTATCTAATATAATATGTTAAAACACTAAGATATCGAATATAATACAAGAGCACTACATGAGGTTTTCAGATTCCCGCCAAAAGTGAGATTAAGATTTAGAGATTTTCATAAAGAAAACGAGAATCGGTCACATTTACTGTCAATTGTTAAACTGTACTAAAGACAAGGATTTTACTTATTTCATACAGTTCATTTAATGTCAATTGATAACTGCCACTTAGGGCCGTTCATAAATTACGTAAGGGATTTTGAAGAATGATTTGCCAACCTACCGTAAGACATCATAAGATTGCAACTACTCCCCCCTGTCCCTTAATAAGATTTTTTGCAAGAACAGCTCCTATTGATCAAATGCAGCTCCGTTTATTCTGAAACTATCTTTTATTACAATCTTCTTACTACAAAAAATTAAAAAAATTAATGCGGTCGAAATGCGATCTCTGCGGAAAATCTGTGGAGTTAGGCTGACCGACCGCATTCGTAACGACGACGTAAGAGAGCGAGTAGGTATGAAAGAGAGTATTGGTGTTAAGATGCGAAAGGGAATGCTCCGATGGTTCGGACATGTGGAAAGAATGCCGAACGAACGCCTGCTTAAGAAGATATACAATGCGAAAGTGGAAGGATGTAGGTACCGAGGGAGACCGAGACTAACCTACCTAGACCAGATCGGTCATGTACTGAAGGAAGGTGGAGTCAAGAGTCTCCGAAACCGGCGAGCGTGTATGAAGAGAATTATGAATGTTGAGGAAGCGAGTGAAGTATGCAGAGATAGAGTTCTCTGGCACTCTGTTCTCTCTGCCTACCCTGCAAGGAATATGGCGTGATGATATGTATGTATGTATGTATAAAAGTGCTTTACAACGTTTTCGTTTTCCATCAAAATTCTCACAAGATACCAATAACAGTGTGGTCATAGCGCTGTTGAAGGTGACAATTTGACTTACTGGCGGACAATGACTAACCTGAAAGACTAAAAACGTAAAATATTCATAACTCGACACTGGCACCAATAGCTCGTATAAGTAGCTGCTTGCCAATAATAAGAAGAAGAAGTAATCTCTAAATCTTAATCTATTGCGAATACTATTAACTCTTATATTGTTTGTGGATCTTGTAAAAGACGACTATAGTCTGTCTAATCTAAGAAGTGCACTTTGACAGCTGTCTAAGTAAGTTGTCTAGGTTTGTGAACCAAATAATCGCTATCGAAAATATCCAATTTTATTGAGAAATCGATATTGATTCTTTATAATTAATAATCGGTTTATTTGTTATTTTTCAAAAAGGTGATGAATAAATTAAGTACTAAATTAGTACTAAACAAATTTAATTATTTCAGCATAGAATCTATTCATCATATTTAGTAGGATTAGGTTAATTAAAAACAAAAATTGGATTTGAATGGCTATTTATTAAGAATTACTACTATTACTTGAATTATCAGCGTCGCGAACATTAATAATTATTTCCTCATCAATCAAAGTGTCGAATTGTACATCTCTGTCAAAATCTCTATTCGATTAATTGTATTATTCTAATATTTTTACCGATTATTTGGATATTCGTGAATTGGAAGTTGTCAAGCACTACTGTATAGAACGTGATGACCTGACATTGTTAGGTCGTCAATAACAATTACTATTTACCATGTTATTTTTATTTTAAATTATTTTTACGAGTTTCAACATTAGATTATTGTACAAGAAAGTCACCCGCAATGTTAATTATGTAAATAACTTAATAGTTGTTTAACATTTTAGATTTAGTGTTTACAATCATGTGTATACGTTTGACCGAGGTTATTGTGTATTAAACAATACAAAACGTCAAAATGCACTTCTTAGATTAGATGAACTATAAGAACTTTACATATAGCTGTACCAACTACATCTGATGACGTCTGATCAACAATTACATTCACATGTAGTGGTGTGTGACGTCACACAGACGGTCAGACATAACAACTATTGTTAAAACTGTTTACAATATGTACGATGTAAGAAGTGTATATATTGCGTCGACCATATTTAGTGATAAGAGCGAGATGATCTTCTTCTTCTTCTATATTGGCAATCAGCTACTTATACGAGCTATTGATGCCAGTGTCAAGTTATAAATATTTTCACGTTTTTAGTCTTTCAGGTTAGTCATTGACTAAGTCAAATTGTCACCATCAACAGTGCAATGGCCACACTGTTAATGGTATCTTGTGAGAATTTTGATGGAAAACGAAAACATTGTAAAGCACTTTTATATGATATTTACTTCATGCAAGTAGTTCAGCCGCATCACATTACATAAAATGCCATCAAAATTATCTAATATAATACGTTAAAACACTAAGATATCGAATATAATACAAAAGCACCACATGACGTTTTCAAATTCCCATAAAAAAAAACGGAGATGATCTAAATAGAGTTCTTTAGAACTGTCAAAGATTGTTATGATTTTTCCTTCATCATTCTCCTGTTACATACATACATATCATCACGCCATATCCCTTGCAGGGTAGGCAGAGAGAACAGAGTGCCAGAGAACTCTATCTCTGCATACTTCACTCGCTTCCTCAACATTCATAATTCTCTTCATACACGCTCGCCGGTTTCGGAGACTCTTGACTCCACCTTCCTTCAGTACATGACCGATCTGGTCTAGGTAGGTTAGTCTCGGTCTCCCTCGGTACCTACATCCTTCCACTTTCGCATTGTATATCTTCTTAACCAGGCGTTCGTTCGGCATTCTTTCCACATGTCCGAACCATCGGAGCATTCCCTTTCGCATCTTTACACGAATTCACACAACCACTAATTCTCCTGTTAATATCCCAATTACTTGGTGTTCACGCAATATGTAATTCTTTTTCTACATATCAATAATATAACAAGAGTTATTGGCAATAGTTTTATGACCGGCCACCTATCTAACTTCAACCCTTCTTGGGAATGTAATTGTTGACCAAACGGCATGGAGTTGGCCAAGGCGTTATAAGATTCTTAGTAGTCTTTTACGATCACCACAATCAAAGTAAACGTTGGTAGTATTCGTAGCCGCTACTGCACAGCTTATGCTATACAATAATTATAAATAGTAAATACATTTTGTAGGTTAGTCTACAAGAGTCAAGAGTCTCCGAAACCGGCGAGCGTGTATGAAGAGAATTATGAATATCGAGAAAGCGAGTGAACTATGCAAGGATACAGTTCTCTGGCATTCTGTTCTCTATGCCTACCCTGCAAGGGATATGGCGTGTTGATATGTACTCGTATGTATGTATTAGGTAGGAGGCGCGTGTCCAATAGAGAAAGTAAATGATTCTAGAAGAAGAAAATATATTAAACTTATTTCAATTCTTATAAAATTCATCATTCAAATGTTCGCTTTTTATGGTTGAAAACTAGCAAGCAGCACACTTAATGGTAAGTGTTACTGCCGCTCAATCATCTTTGCAATACGGGGAGTAAAATATGGCCGCTGCCTACAAACTAAAACTCATCCAAATTAATCTTTCGGCTCTTTCGTTCGAACGAAACGCAATAGCACATTGCCAATACTAAGACGTCGATATTCTGCGAGAGTATGGTACTACCCCGGGGCTGTAGACGGGGTGCGACGTCCATAGCCCACCGCAAAAAAAAAAAAAAAGGGGCTGTAGACGGAAAGCTGTCAACAGTGTCGCCCAACTACTAGATGTAGACTTCCCTCGTAGAATGAACTCTTCTTAATTTTTTTATATTGGCAATCAGCTACTAATACGAGTTAATTGTTGCTAGTAACGAGTTAAAATTTTCAACAAAATTTTTCGTCATTTCTTCACATCTTTAGTTTCTTTATTTTAGTCATTGTCCGCCAGTAACTCAAAATGCCGCCTTAAATAATGCTATGGCCACACTATTCTTTACAAACATGCAATTAACACTGAAAAATAACACCCAGACTCAGAACAACATATTGTGCATGTGTTTGTGGATCGCACAAAGTTTGTCCCGCGTGAGAATCGAACTGCACTGGAACGGAAAATCGGTATCTTAACCACTACGCTGCTATCTGTGCAGTCGAAGTACACTATTCATAATATCTTTTAGAAATTTTGGTAAAAACGAATCTTCATCTCAGCTCATATATGTCCCGTTGTTGGGCTCGAGCCTCCTCCATAATGGAAGGGTAATTGACCTACATATAGTAGCAGTAGTAATTCTGGAGGCTCATCACAGGAGTAAGATTGCCTTATATCCTATTCCACCTTGATCCCATCCCGTATTCCTTCCTTTCTTGAGGTGTACGTTATATTGATTAACCGTGGGAAAGTGGTGGGTCTCCCTTCCTCTCCTCCATTTTATAATACATCCTTATATTCACAGCACTCCATCACTTCCTTCGTATTTAAATAAAATTACATAAAAGCGATCAAAATTATTTAATATAACACGTTAAAACATTAAGATATTAAATATAATACAAGACCATTACTAGACACTTTCACATTGCCGCCAATACTTCTAGAACGTAATTATTCATTTGTGGGGGGTAATACCGTATTCGCCACTGTTAAGAGATGATTAGGCGATCCATTTACGTGTTTCCCAGGGGATAGCTACTGCTACTCCCCTAGTGAGATCTTCAGGCGATTTTTACGTATTCCACTGGTAAGTAAGACAACTGTATTCAAATTACTGAAATTTAGCATTTAATATGCTTGATTATTTTTAAAACCCCGATTATGAGCGAAAAATTTCTGTCACAAGTGGGATTCGAACCCATACCTATTGGAAATCCGTTCGAATCGTGCTGCCACTTACACCAGCGTGAATTATTGTAGGACATTCAATTATCGCATCGTATTGTATTTACGTCTTTAAGGAGACGTGTGCCATCAACGAGACAATGTTTACACATTATATGGGCTTAATACTTCAAACTTTGCAGTTAGAATTTTATTAAACGATGACACAACCCTGTTATTCAAATTACTGAAGTTTAACATTTAATATGCTTGATTATTTATAAAAACCCGATTACGAGCGAAAAATGACTGCCATAATTGGGATTAGAACTCACGAACAGTACAATAGTTGACGGTGGTGTAAGTGGCAGCACGATTGAGACGGATTTCCAATAGTTGTGGGTTCGAATCCCACTTGCGACAGTCATTTTTCGCTCGTAATCGGGTTTTTATAAAAAATTGTATTCATTTCATATCGCTTCGGAAATATATTTTTAAAAGTTTCATAATCACATTTTAAATATTGCAAAACTGATTAATACATTATTTGAATACCATCTTAGTTATATTTCCAAATATTTTCACAAATAAAAAATCCCTCAGCAACACGAAATTTTTTCCGGGTTTGTGTAATAGTCATACAATGAATTAATATCTTGTACGCGATAGAGTAAGACGGCGATAATGTATCATACATCAGAGAAGGATAGCGGATGCATTTTTTTTTGTGAAAATTGTAACTCGACTGTCGATAGCATTGAATTTAAAATAATTCATGTTATTTGTGAATTAAAATGTTTTATTTGCATACTTATATTATAATGGCAGTTAAGCAGACGGTCAGACATCGCTAAGCACAAGTAATTTGTACAGGCGGTCAGTCCAATGGCAATTAGATATTGTTAGTATTCGTTAGCACTTAGCTGTGTGGTAACAGTTACGAATATTACCAACCCTTACTTTGCTCGTGGATGTCGTAAAAGACGACTACGGGCCTTATAACGACCTGGGCCAACACCATCTGGTGCCGCTTGGTCAACAATTACATTCCCAAGAAGGGTTGACATCTGACAGGCGGTCGGTCATAAAACTATTGGCAATAACTTTTACAATATGTACTATGAAAGAAGAGTTCATATTGTATCGACCGCAGGTAATTGGGATAAGAGTAGGAGAATGATGATATTGTTAGTATTGGCAGGGCCAGACTGAGAACTGTCTACAGCCGCGGGCAGGTTTGACCGGGGTAGTACCACACTCTGGCAGAAGACCGACGTCTGAGTAATGGCATGGGTGGGTTTGGGGATTTTATTTTTATGCAGCGGCCTAAGCTATATATCCTTGGTATTGCAAAGGGTCCATGGGCGACAGTGACACTTACCATCAGGTGTGCTGCTTGCTCGTTTGCCACCATAAGCAATAAAAAAAAACATTCTGTGTGGTTTTAGGGTTTTTTTTTGGTAGCGACCTAGCTGTACCCTTTTTTTTTTATTTTTTGCCATGGACTATGGATGCGTCTCGCTCCGCCAAATTGGTCCGGGGTGATGGAAAGGCGGCGCGTGACCCCCTAGGACCCACTGTGCAACCCCTCTCTTCGCTGTGCGAGCGGGCCTCCGGTACCCGATCTTTGTCTTCGGTGACCTAGCTGTACCCATGGTGTTACGAAGATTCAAGCAGTAATACCACAGATTACTAAATAACAAATACTTCACTCGATAGAAAATTACCAATACCTACTGCTATAATAGCCTACTTTGTCACGTCAGCAACTGCTGCATGCTAAAATGTGCCTAAATGCTCAAGCGTACAATTGTAATTGCTTCGCACCTCGCGATCCCACAGCAATCACAGGGCTGCCTCTTCGATAAAATTCATGAGTTCTTCCGGGTTGAGAGCCCTCAGCGCTCACCCACAGTCCGGTTAAAGTTGTCATAGCCATCTGAGGCTAACAACTAAGACACACAAAATAAAACCATATTTCAAAGGAATAATTTTGAGAATGCCCTCATGAACTGTATCGGTGTAGGGTTCTCGACAATTACCACCCAGTTGAGGGCGGTGCCAAAATTTTTTTCTAGGAAATCCTTGCATAGCCTGATTAGTTAGATTAGTTCCCCAGATATATTTCTTCATCGTGTACGAAATTATTTGTCAGTAAGTTATTCCTGATACATTTAATTAAATGTGGGACTTTCAATATGTAGTAATTTTTTTTACCCCCTTTTTTATTTACTAAGGCACCAGACGCCATCGTAGGTACACGTACAAACGAATGGAACGAATAAAATTAAACAACATCATACGCTTTGCTTGCAAAAACCGCTCTGAATTTGGTCCGCAAAGGCCCGCAACCGCTTGGCTGAGCGGTAGGCAATTATAGCGCGTAAGTACATGGAGTGACGTAGGCCTGGTAATACTTATTATCAGGTGTAGGTACTGTTTGCTTGTTAATCACCATAAGTAATAAAAAAGAATTGCTGAAAACTATGAGTTGCCGCATGTTGTTCTGGATGATTCAGATGGCGTGTGTCCAGAATATAGCCTGTTTTAAAAAAGAGAGGTAGAGACTATGCACTATAATTTCATTATCATCAGATCGGTTCATATACGTCCCACTACTGGCTTTGAGCCCTCTACATAATGAAAGGGAAATTGAATTATCAAGTTGATCAAACTACACTCATTTGCAAAAAAAACGGGCACCTAAGCAATGAACCATTTCAAATGTTAATATTTCTTTGTTTGATAATTATAGGTAGTTTTATCCACACAATTTGGTAAATTAATAAGAAAATAATCGTTTTCATCAGTATTTCATAAAATTTAGATACAATTTATGGGAAATAATGCTAAACCTCGCTAGTAGTGTATATTCGCTAGTAGTGCATATGCTCATGAAGTAAAAATAAAAAAGTTTTTTTGTTTGTTTTTCTTTAATAAAGTAAAAGCAGATAAATGTTTAGTATCGAGTGTGACCCCCTCTAGCTAAAATCACAGCTTGAATTCGTCTGGGCATGCTAGCGAGTATATCCCGGATACTTGCTTGCGGAATACGTTCCCACTCCGCAGTAATCACATTCTTCAGCTCTCTGATGGTCTGCGGAGCCGGGTGTACTGATCTCACACGCCGTTTCAGAACGTCCCAGACATGCTCTATGGGATTGAGGTCGGGACTTCGAGCTGGCCAATCCAAACGACGAATGCCGACCTCTTGCACATACGCATTAACATCGCGGGATCGGTGGGCGCGAGCATTGTCGTCCATAAAAATCGAGTCTTCACCTAGAGCGGCCAATGCGGGTTGTGCATGAGAAATTAGAACTTCCGTTATGTATCGATGCCCAGTCAGTGAGCCGTTTTCAATGAAGACTAACTCTGTACGATCCATTGAATTTATTCCTGCCCAAAACATAACAGAGCCCCCACCATAAGGTGTGATTTCTTCGAAACATGCCTCTGCAAACCCTATTCCAATCGTCTTGAGTCCATGATTCACAATTTCTAGCGAACCTAAGCCTGTGAACTCTGTGCTCACGGAGTAATTTGGGGCCGCGGGCCGGGCGGTGACTGCGTATATTGGCAGCGAGAAGCCTCCTCCTGACCGTCCATAGACTAATATGCACATTTCTTACTTCTTGGAGGTTGTTCTTAAGATCCACATACGAAGATTTGCGATTTCTCAATGCGCGACTCACAAGAAAACGATCATCCCGTGGTTGGGTACATGGTTTTCTTCCAGAACCAGGCCTTCTCTCAACGGAACCAGTCTCCTGATATCGCTGCCAGGTCCTTTGGACTGTCGAGCGACTAACATTTAGCCTCCTAGCCACGAAACATTGGCTGCAACCCTCTTCAAGCAGCGCGATAATTTTGGTAGCTTTTACCACTTTATCTACCATTTTTGATACAGCCAAACAGCATTAAATAAAGCTTTGACAGTCAAGGATATGAAATTAATCGATAAAAATTGAATAAAAGTTATGAAAGTCGATGTTAACTTCTGGAACTTCGCGCCAAAAATGTAGGATAAAAAGGGGTTTTCTGTAAAAATGAACATCAAATGAAAAATTGAATTTAGAACGTACTTTTTTAAATACCACAGCATTTTTAAAACCGGCCAGTAACGTGTACAAACGATTGAAACCTTTTTGGTATTGTATCTTTTTAAATATGAATGAAAATCAAAACCGCCCGTTTTTTTTGCAAATGAGTTTATTTTGTATAGGGTGTTAAAACCCTATACCAATACGTCTGACCAGCGTGGTATAGTAAGATCATTTTCCCTCCCATTACGGAAGAAGCTCGAGGCCAATAGTGGGACATATATGTGCTGAGATGACGATGGATGGAAAATATATCTTACCCAATAGAAACTTCTCATTTTTCTGTTAATCTATCAGTCAATTTGATTAAACATACAAGAATAACCGCATAGAATTATAGTAGTGACGGGGTTAATAACAACTCTCTTACAGCCATAAAAACCATCATTTAAATAAGCTAACTGCTAAGGAATACCATGAGAACTATTTTTTACAATATTTGAACCCCTTCTGCCTTGTGTGACCACTCTTAGAGAAAGAGGTCCAATTTTATTCAAGCGTAGTACATATTTGTAAGCCTGACGCTATCGAGCATTGTTTTAGCCATCGTTGGGTCAGCATCGAAGATAACGACGAGTTCAAGGCGCTGATGTGCCCAGGTCACACAGACCTATCTTGCGCCGTGTCCTCATCGCTATATCTTTGGTGACAGGACGGTATCCTTACCTTCTTGACTGTGTTTAGGTAGCGCTGCGTAATGCCTACAAGGAACTTTATTAATTATGATGTTTAAAAAAATAAGTTCTTCTTCTTATGTATTGGCAATCAGCTACTTATACGAGCTATTGGTGCCAGTGTCGAGTTATAAATATCTTCACATATTTAGTCTCTCAGGTTAGTCATTGTCTAAGTTAAATTGTCACCATCAACAGTGCAATGGCCACACTGTTAATGGTATCTTGTGGGAATTTTGATGGAAAACGAAAACATTGTAAAGCACTTTTATATGATATTCACTATATCCCAGTAGTTCCACCGCATCACATTATATAAAATGGCATCAAAATTATCTAATATAACACGTTAAATCACTAAGATATCGAATATAATACAAGAGCACCACATAACGTTTTCAGATGCCCGTCAAAAGTCCTAAAAAAATATGTTAATTAAAATCGATGCCGACATATTGTGATATTAATATTTGTATTTAATTATGACTCACGAATGTTTGTCACTTGAGAGTACAGATGGCGTTGTTTTCAAAGACTTATTGCACTACCATTGTCGTTGATTTGGTTCACACGTAGCGAATAACAAATTACTTTTACTGAGTCTGTATATAATTTGTGTACGTTAATTGTATATTTTTTTTCCGTATGGTGACGCTACAAGCTTACAATTCAGCAAGCGCTATATTACTCATTAGTCGGTAGGTATCAGAAAATACGCATAATAACATCATTCATCAAGAGAAGGGAAACTCGAAATAAAACTCGATACCAACGCTTCTGATTAGCGTGATATAATAGATCAATTATCCGTGTGGTGACGGAGTAAGAATACAATTCATCACCCCTATCTTAACCGTGGATAAGAGACGACTAAGGGATATAAAACGCATATAACATCTATGCAAGAGAAGGAGAACTCGAAAGAAAACCTTATACCAACACGTTTGACCAGCGCGGTATAGTAGGTTAATTTCCTTCCCATTACGAAGGAGGCCCGAGCCCAACAGTGGGACATATATAGGCTGTGATGTGATGATGATGAATATATCAATTTCCCTCTTATTATGTAGGAGGCTCAAGTCCAGCACTAGGACATATACGAACTGAGATGATGTTAAATTGTTTTTCATAAAATAATACGTAATACAAAGATTAATTACTTAATTTAAGTTGGTGCCTTTGGAGATGATACCCGAAAGAATGACTCGGGTGGAGAACGGATGTCAAGGAATCGGTAATGATGATTTGTCCAAATGGTGATGATGATCGATAAGTTATGGAGTCGCTCGCAGTCCTTACGTCACATTGAATGTATCTTTTGGCTACTAAAGAAAAAGTGACAGCACAGATGGCATAATGGATAAGATACCGACCTAATATGTCAGTGCAGTGGCGTTTAAATTAAAAAAGAAAAAGAAAAACATGACTTTCGGGGGTAATGTGAAAGCGTCATGTGGTAGTCTTGTGTTATGTTCAATATCTTATTGTTTTAAATAATTTAAATGGCATTTTATGTAATAAGATGCGGAAGAAGTGTTGGGTTGTAATGAA
Source organism: Lymantria monacha (assembly GCA_905163515.2). Lineage (NCBI taxonomy): Eukaryota > Metazoa > Arthropoda > Insecta > Lepidoptera > Erebidae > Lymantria > Lymantria monacha. The sequence continues at coordinate 12,028,270 of LR991104.1, read as the reverse complement.
TATGATATAACAGTGCTTATATATGTTTTCATTTTCCACCAACATTCATACAAGATACTATTAAATGTGTGATCATAGCACTGTTGAAGGTGACGATTTGACTTACTGACGGACAATGACTGTTATGAAAAAAATAAATCTACATAGTCTACATCTCATATATATATATATATATATATATATATATATATATATATATTTGACGGCACAGATGGCGTAGTGGTTAAGATACCGACCTTCCGTGCCAGTGCCGTGGGTTCGATTCCCACGCAGGACAATACTTTGTGCGATCCACAAAGTGTTGTTCTGAGTCTGGGTGTAATTTGTCTGCGTTAATTGCATGTTTGTAAAGTCCCCCGCAATACAAGGTTTATTTCCTTAGTGCAGGGTGGTGTATAAAAAAAGAAAAAAAAAAGAAAAAAATATATATATATATATATGTATATATATCTACACACCCACACATACGCACACACACATAATTAAAACAACATAGTTACATATTTCAATAATATATTTAAAGATACATTAATTTAACAATTTAATTAATTTAGTAATTTGGATAAGTTACAATAGATCAACACACTTGCACGATTATTTATAAATCACATCTGTTGTGATTAGGCCGAACACTGTTTCCTAAGATACAAATTGTAACTCGTCAAACATCTGTGAGTCAATTTCTATTGTATTTCTCTTGTACCACTGGATTTTTATTGTGACTTGTGAGTATTTTGTAATGTTTTGTTTTTGAGTAATAAATAAATTATTATTATAAATAGGTAAAGAACCGAATAAAGGTAAAGAACGAATAGTTTTTCAACGTGGTAGGACCACGCTGTTGACAGTTTTCTGTCTATAGCCGCGGGCCGGTCCACCCGGGGTAGTACCTACCACACCCTCGCAGAAGATCGACGTCTGAGTAATGGCAATGTGCTATTGCGCTTCGTTCGGTGAGCGAGAGAGCCGGAAACCCAATTGGGGTGGGTTTGGGGTTTGTATTGGTAGGCAGCGGCCTAGCTGTACTTCTGGTAATTCAAAGGTCCATGGACAGCAGTGACACTTAGCATTAGGTGTGCTGTTTGCTCGTTTGCCACCATAAGCAATAAAAAAAAGAATGATAATTTGTCTAGAATATTGTAACTCTCCACTGACAAAAAATGACTCCGTATCAGTAGCTAATATAAAAAAGTAGTGTTGTTGCTTTTAAAAAATAAATGTCGATATGTTAATTGGTAAAGCAAATAACATTGTTTAAAAATAAACATTTCTCATTGTCGCCATTTTATTTAAAATATACTAAAAGAAAATTACTAGTGTATATTCGTTTTAAACATAGTTATTCTATTATCTGGTTGGACCCGATGTCATGGACAATTTCTCCCATTAAGTTTGTTATCAGAAAAGAATAGGTACCTTTTAGCACAAATGTCTTGGTACAAAACAAACCATATGATGTTTGGAGAGAAATTAGTCTATACAGGGTGAAGGGGACCGCTCCCGAAAACAAAGACAGATAACCATACTAGTCCTACTTGTAATGATAGGCCTGAAAAAAAAATCGATTCGGATGAAAAAAAATTTTTTTCACCATGCGACGTCGTTGAACTCTTGAACATAATTATGATCGTGAGTTTTGAATAGATTGCGTCTTTTCTCATCTGAGTAAAGTTACGTATTTTTTATGCAATTATCGTTACATGGCATTGTTCTAATACGATGGAATGTGAAAAAAACTTAAAATTCGTTGTGAAAAAAAATTTTTTTCATCCGAATCGATTTTTTTTCTAGCCTATCATTACAAGTAGGACTAGTAGGGTCACCTGTATTTGTTTTCGGGAGCGGTCCACTTCCACCTTGTATATACTACTAGATATCAGTCTCCCGCCCCCCTTTCCTCCGTCCCGGAGAGTAATCACCAACAACATTCAACATTCTCCTACTCTTATCCCAATTACTTAGGGTCGATACAGTATGTACTCTTCTTTCATAGTACATATTGTAGAAGTTATTGGCAATGGTTTTATGATCGGCCGCCTGCCAAATGTCAACCCTCCTTGGGAATGTAATTGTTGACCAAACGGCATCAGATGGAGTTGGCCCAGGCCGTTATAAGGCTCTTAGTCGTCTTTTACGACATCCACGAGCAAAGTAGGGGTTGGTAGTATTCGAAGCCACTACCACACAGCTTAATCACCAACATATCATACAGTAAAATCTTCTTCGAAACACACTGCATTTTATGGTATAAGTATTATGCCGATCGGTTTAGTAGTTTTCGCAGTATAACTGGAAAAAAAAACCGGCTCGCCATATATTAGTAAGTAAGTAAGTAAGTAAGATATTTATTTGCCAAAATCATGGTACAGGTTAAGGTGTTACAGTTATATTAGGAAGCAGTTACATGATTCGCCAGAAACTGGCATGCAAATTATATTAAACATTTTATAAATACATGCGTGACACAATTAGACATTTTAAAATTACAACATATAAGTTACATAATAGATTGTTAGATTTAAGAAAATTTTAATTACGAAGGCAGTGAATATTGGTGATTATAATAGAGAAAAACAGTATAAGAAAATGTCATATTTTAAATTTGAATTATAATCCTTAAAATATAGCTTGATCTCTGTGACAGATAGCGACAAAACCGATGAAGTAATTTTGAATACGCGTCATTATTACAATTTTAATTTGTATTTTTTTTATTGTTTATGGTGGCAAACGAGCAAGCAGCACACCTGATGGTAAGTGTCACTGCCGCCCATGAACCTTTGCAATACCAAGGGTATAGCTTGGGACGCTGCCTACCAATAAAATCCCCAAGCCCATCCAGTTGGGCTTCCGGCTCTCTCGCTCACCGAACGACGCGTAATAGCACATTGCCACTACTCAGACGTCGATCTTCTGCGTGAGTGTGGTACTACCCCGGACGGACCGGCTCGAGGCTGTAGACAGAAAACTGTCAACATCGTGGTCCCACCATAATTGATTATATCGCCTATATTTTCATTCTTTAGGTGCCAGTTATATCTCAACTGAATTATGAATATAAAAATATGAATATTTACACCAAAATTAGTACCTCATATGTTTTAATATACTTAGTAACCATTTGATAAAAGTATGGTGCTTACGCAAGTACAAGATCATACTGAACTGAGAATAAGATAGAGATGGGACAATCGATAAACATGAATCGATAACATTCTTATTAATTATTTATAAAACAAGTAAAACCAATACATTACCTATATAAACCACATGGTTACTCTATAAAATAAGTAAATTGTGTTAATTTAGTATTCAGACATCAGTTATAATATTAATAAGACCATTTCGATTATATTAAAAAGATAATTTATTTTATAAAATAAACATGATTATTCATGAAATAATCTGTGACCAAGAACTCATCATCAACCTATAGGAATGCTCCAGCGATGATGATAATAGTGATGATGAACTTGGATATATTCCTTTCGAATAATAAAAAGAATTAATTAACAGCTTTAGTTTAAATTAAATAAAATCCATTAATTTAAATTCAATAAGATTTTCATAAATTGTTTTAAATTTAAAATCGATTCATCCATCCATTTGATTGAAGTTCAATAAGATTTTCATGCATTGTTTTTCAATTTCAGTAGCAAATAACTTTAAAAAATAAGGAATTATATCGACAAAAATATGGACTGCATCGTAAGCGTGCGGGACTAGTGAGAACTGTCACAGAGATCATGCTATATTTTATTGACTATAAATAATGTCAATTTTAATAATAAATGTAAGTCAATAAAAAAGAAAAAATGTCAAATGTTTACTGTGCAATGTCAACGTTTTAAAATATGTCATTTAAAAAATCATTTATTATATAATAGCATTTTTCTAGAAGTAATGATGTCAATTTTCTTTTGAAATTATTTTTTGTGTCCTCTTTAATATTATACGGTATTTTATTGTATAATAATGATAGCCATACCGAAAATATTTTTTCCTAACAGAGCAGTATTATACTCTTTATTATAAATGTTATATTTATACTGACTTCTAACAGGTCCATTTCTCATTTCGGCAACTAACGTAAAAAGATTTCTATTGTTATTTACGAATAAAGCTAATTCCAATATATACAAGGAGGGAAATGTTAAAACTTTTAGGGTTTTAAATTTAGGCACACAGCTGTCAGTGCATTTCATTCCGCACATTGCTCGTATACATCGTTTTTGAGCCTTAAACACCTGATCCCTTAAGCTAGAATTGCCCCAAAAAATAATACCATATCTCAGAACCGAGGCCACTAAGCTGTGGTATACAACTAATACGGTTTCGAGGTTTAACTTTTTAGATAAAGTATGTAAAATATATGCTGATGCGCTTAGTCTATTACATACTACTTCGACATGTGAATTCCACTTTAGGTTATTGTTAATCATGATTCCTAAAAATTTTGTCACCTGTGTCTGTTCTATAATGTGTTCATGGTATTGCACAGTTATATTCTGAATCGGCAAACGTTGATGGAAATGCATGACATTGGTTTTTTTTTAATTAATAACAAGGTTGTTCTTATCAAGCCAACAAATTATATCATTTAATGTATGATTAATGTCAAGTTTGTAGTTTTTTGGATCAGAACATTTTATTAGAGCAGTACTATCATCAGCGAATAGGACCATCGGGTGATTAATTTGTTTGGGTAGGTCATTTATATAGAGGCGAAATAATAATGGACCAAGAATGCTACCCTGTGGTACACCAAATTCAACAATTTTACCATCAGAAAGGTACTTTACTTCACGTTTAGTTCTTTGACATATTCTAGACACTTCCGTAAACTGTATACGATTCGTAAGATATGATTTTATTAGGTTAAATGCGTTTCCTCTGATACCATAAGTGTTCAACTTGCTAAGAAGTATTTCGTGTTTGACACAGTCGAACGCCTTTTTCATATCTGTGTATATAGCGCATATAGGTATTTTTTTATCATCATTATTCATCACAACATCCAAAAAATTGAAAATAGCTAAATTTATATTTTTATTCTTCCTAAAGCCTTGCTGTTCTTCGCACAATATATTAAATTTAGATAAAAAACTACTAATAGCTGCATAAAGGATCTTTTCTATAATTTTTGAGAAAACCGGAATTAAAGCTATTGGTCTATAGTTAGCTATATCTTCCTCACTCTCCTTTTTGTATAGTGGTTTAATTATGATAGTTTTTAAGCCATTAGGAAACACCCCAGAGCTAATACTCAGATTTATAATTTGACTAAGGTGTCGAGAAATTATATCAGATGCGGATTTCACTATTTTCGTAGCAATGCCGTCATAGCCGCAACAATTCGTATTTTTTAAAGAATGAATCGCTCTAGAAATATCTTGGGGGAGTACCGGATGCAGAAATATAGAGTGAGTGTTAGTTAAAATTCCTGTGGATCTAGAATTTGTCGCATTGTTTACCTGCACCTGATTAATAAAATAGCTGTTAAAAATATTAGCAATTTCTTTAGGATCCTTTATGACTTTATTTTGAACTTTAAGGACTGATATGGTTTTCGGCGTACGTAAGTTATTATTGATAATTTGCCACGCTGCTTTTGATTTATTTTCGGATTGATTAATATGATAATTATTTTGCGCCTTTTGTGTTAAGCGTATAATTTTCTAAATCTATGTGTGTAGTCTTTAAATCTATTTTTATTCTCGTTTGTTGGCAATCGTCGATACTGCCATAATAAATGACGTCGCTTTCTACTACATACGCGTATTCCGCGTGATACCCATTTGATTTTTTTTATTAGGTTTTATGATGACAGTCTTGTATGGAAAACAAAGATCGTATAATAAACGGAAGTGCTCTAAAAAGTAGTCATATGCGTCATTCGCATTTTCAGTTTCATATATATATGAAAATGCAAAACTTTTGAGATTTTGAGATTAGTATAGATATCAACAAGATGTTACGACGCATCGCCGTGCTTTGTTTTTTTTTCTACCATGTTACAATGTTCTTTGACTCACTGTCACTCACTTTGTCCGGGTAGAATTTTCTAAACAATTTTAAACTAATTATCCGATGAGCTAGATACTCTAAATTTCAAGCAAAGCTTAGAAGTTGATGAAAATGCAAGAAAACATGAAAAAAGAAACGAAAATTTCACTTGTAAAATAAAAAAAATGTACCATATTCAAGTTAATTTTTTTTAAAGGTCTTTGACACTCTCTGTCGTAACTTTTTTATACGACGAAAAAGTTAAGTGATAATTTTTACTTCAAAATGTCCCACGAATACGTATAAGTACACAATAAAACAGTCGCTTAAGTCATTTTTCTCGCGAGCTTGAGTAAGACATACTCCCTTCTCGAATTTGCATATAAACAAATGTATGATAAACCCAGCAATATCAAAAGTGTTTGATACAATAATTACTCTGTTTCACTCTGCATACAACTAGTTACACTTGTATCGTATGTCTTAATTACATATTATCTAGTTATTTTATTAATTTCGTTGGAGCAGGTTGTACAACTAATTAGTTGTAAATAGTTTGGAAAATCCAAAAGTGCACGCCTCATTTTTTTTTTAATTATTTATCATTTACTTTATTCAATGCCATAAATGAAAGAAAAAAAACTTTAAATTTACGCTATTTTTGACGTAGCTCAAATTGACTGTATGGGCTTTGTTCCCTCTGCCTGCCTGAATGGATGAACAGAACCAAAATAAAAAGGTAGTGCAAAACATAACTTGCAAGAATTGTAAACAAAGCAGTTTAGTTTTTTATTTATTGCAATTAAACGACACATTCTGTGTCGTTTAATTGCAATAAATAATTTTCGTAAGAAAACAGCGCGTTGCGATTATGAAGCTTTTAATAAAAAAAAAACTTCGATACACTAATTTATACGGTCGTGAAAGTGTCAGATCCTTACAGAAACATCCGGACGTCCTCGAATATTTTTAATCAACTTTTTTCTTCATTATCATCATCAATACAGCCCATATATATCCCACTGTTGGACTCGGGCCTCGTATAGGTTACACTGTTGGACTCGGGCCTCATATATATCCCACTGTTGGACTCGGGCCTCGTGTTGGTATAGGTTTTTGTTTCGAGTTTTCCTTCTCTTGCATATATGTTATATGCGTTTTATATCCCTTAGTCGTTCTCTTTCGATCATCCACGGGTAAGATAGGGGGTGGTGAATTGTATTCTTACTCCGTTACCACACGGATATCTTTTTTCTTACTTTAAACAAAATAATTGCTTTTTAAAAATATCAAATACGTTTAAACGAATGTTTTTTCTTGATATACGAGTATGTATGATAATATTATCCTATAAGTGCAGTGTGAGATAAATACATTCATTTTTAGTTTTGAAAAGTCTAAATTTACTGAAATTTTAGCATTTAATATGCTTAATTTATAAAATCCGATTACGAAATGAAAAATTGATGTCGCAAGCGGGATTCGAACCCGCGCCTATTGGGATTCCGGCCCAATCGTGCTGCCACTACACTACCGCGACCAATTGTAGGACATGCAAATTTTCATCTCGTATTGTATTTACGTCTTAAGGTGACGGTGTGCTATCTACCCGACAATGTTTACACAATGTTATAGGCTTAATACTTCAAACTTTACAGTTAGAATTGTATTAAACGATGACACAACCTTGTTATTTAAATTTACTGAAATTTTAGCATTTAATATGCTTAATTTATAAAATCCGATTACGAAATGAAAAATTGATGTCGCAAGCGGGATTCGAACCCGCGCCTATTGGGATTCCGGCCCAATCGTGCTGCCACTACACTACCGCGACCAATTGTAGGACATGCAAATTTTCATCTCGTATTGTATTTACGTCTTAAGGTGACGGTGTGCTATCTACCCGACAATGTTTACACAATGTTATAGGCTTAATACTTCAAACTTTACAGTTAGAATTGTATTAAACGATGACACAACCTTGTTATTTAAATTTACTGAAATTTTAGCATTTAATATGCTTAATTTATAAAATCCGATTACGAAATGAAAAATTGATGTCGCAAGCGGGATTCGAACCCGCGCCTATTGGGATTCCGGCCCAATCGTGCTGCCACTACACTACCGCGACCAATTGTAGGACATGCAAATTTTCATCTCGTATTGTATTTACGTCTTAAGGTGACGGTGTGCTATCTACCCGACAATGTTTACACAATGTTATAGGCTTAATACTTCAAACTTTACAGTTAGAATTGTATTAAACGATGACACAACCTTGTTATTTAAATTTACTGAAATTTTAGCATTTAATATGCTTAATTTATAAAATCCGATTACGAAATGAAAAATTGATGTCGCAAGCGGGATTCGAACCCGCGCCTATTGGGATTCCGGCCCAATCGTGCTGCCACTACACTACCGCGACCAATTGTAGGACATGCAAATTTTCATCTCGTATTGTATTTACGTCTTAAGGTGACGGTGTGCTATCTACCCGACAATGTTTACACAATGTTATAGGCTTAATACTTCAAACTTTACAGTTAGAATTGTATTAAACGATGACACAACCTTGTTATTTAAATTTACTGAAATTTTAGCATTTAATATGCTTAATTTATAAAATCCGATTACGAAATGAAAAATTGATGTCGCAAGCGGGATTCGAACCCGCGCCTATTGGGATTCCGGCCCAATCGTGCTGCCACTACACTACCGCGACCAATTGTAGGACATGCAAATTTTCATCTCGTATTGTATTTACGTCTTAAGGTGACGGTGTGCTATCTACCCGACAATGTTTACACAATGTTATAGGCTTAATACTTCAAACTTTACAGTTAGAATTGTATTAAACGATGACACAACCTTGTTATTTAAATTTACTGAAATTTTAGCATTTAATATGCTTAATTTATAAAATCCGATTACGAAATGAAAAATTGATGTCGCAAGCGGGATTCGAACCCGCGCCTATTGGGATTCCGGCCCAATCGTGCTGCCACTACACTACCGCGACCAATTGTAGGACATGCAAATTTTCATCTCGTATTGTATTTACGTCTTAAGGTGACGGTGTGCTATCTACCCGACAATGTTTACACAATGTTATAGGCTTAATACTTCAAACTTTACAGTTAGAATTGTATTAAACGATGACACAACCTTGTTATTTAAATTTACTGAAATTTTAGCATTTAATATGCTTAATTTATAAAATCCGATTACGAAATGAAAAATTGATGTCGCAAGCGGGATTCGAACCCGCGCCTATTGGGATTCCGGCCCAATCGTGCTGCCACTACACTACCGCGACCAATTGTAGGACATGCAAATTTTCATCTCGTATTGTATTTACGTCTTAAGGTGACGGTGTGCTATCTACCCGACAATGTTTACACAATGTTATAGGCTTAATACTTCAAACTTTACAGTTAGAATTGTATTAAACGATGACACAACCTTGTTATTTAAATTTACTGAAATTTTAGCATTTAATATGCTTAATTTATAAAATCCGATTACGAAATGAAAAATTGATGTCGCAAGCGGGATTCGAACCCGCGCCTATTGGGATTCCGGCCCAATCGTGCTGCCACTACACTACCGCGACCAATTGTAGGACATGCAAATTTTCATCTCGTATTGTATTTACGTCTTAAGGTGACGGTGTGCTATCTACCCGACAATGTTTACACAATGTTATAGGCTTAATACTTCAAACTTTACAGTTAGAATTGTATTAAACGATGACACAACCTTGTTATTTAAATTTACTGAAATTTTAGCATTTAATATGCTTAATTTATAAAATCCGATTACGAAATGAAAAATTGATGTCGCAAGCGGGATTCGAACCCGCGCCTATTGGGCCTATAACATTGTGTAAACATTGTCGGGTAGATAGCACACCGTCACCTTAAGACGTAAATACAATACGAGATGAAAATTTGCATGTCCTACAATTGGTCGCGGTAGTGTAGTGGCAGCACGATTGGGCCGGAATCCCAATCGGCGCGGGTTCGAATCCCGCTTGCGACATCAATTTTTCATTTCGTAATCGGATTTTATAAATTAAGCATATTAAATGCTAAAATTTCAGTAAATTTAAATAACAAGGTTGTGTCATCGTTTAATACAATTCTAACTGTAAAGTTTGAAGTATTAAGCCTATAACATTGTGTAAACATTGTCGGGTAGATAGCACACCGTCACCTTAAGACGTAAATACAATACGAGATGAAAATTTGCATGTCCTACAATTGGTCGCGGTAGTGTAGTGGCAGCACGATTGGGCCGGAATCCCAATAGGCGCGGGTTCGAATCCCGCTTGCGACATCAATTTTTCATTTCGTAATCGGATTTTATAAATTTGAAAAGTCTCTTCGCTTATGAGGCATGCAATAGTATTTACTATTTATGAACTTCAACCATACCACATAAAAGCAGGGTTTTGTCCCATCCGTCTCTCTCACATTTTATTTGAATTCATGTATCGCAGTATGTTACTACATACGCGTGGTATTGTGGGGTGATGATGATGGAGACACGAACGGACACGTTCTTGTACTGCAAATAGATTATTGTAGTGCCACTATCAATATAAGTTTTAAAATGTTTTTTTTTATTGCTTATGGTGGCAAACGAGCAAGCAGCGCACCTGATGGTAAGTGTCACTGCCGCCCATGGACCTTTGCAATACCAAGGGTATAGCTTAGGCCGCTGCCTACCAATAAAATCCCCAAACCCACCCCAGTTGGGCTCCCGGCTCTCCCGCTCACCGAACTAAGCGCAATAGCACGTTGCCATTACTCAGACGTCCATCTTCTGCGAGAGTGTGGTACTACCCCGGACGGACCGGTCCGCGGCTGTAGACAGAGAACTGTCAACAGCGTGGTCCTACCACAATGTAATTTTATTTATTTTATCAGGTTTGTAATTGAATTATATTTTCAGAGGAATTGGAGGATATGCCTCTCATAATCATGGACTGAGAGTCCAAGAGTCCAAAGTCCAAAAGTCGAGACTAATCGAAGCATCAAGAAATTAAATATCAAATATAAATGCTATAAAATATTGTTTTTTCAGTTCTATAGTGGTAGGATCATGCTGTTGACAGTTCTCTGTCTACAGCCGCGGGCCGGTCCGTCCGGGGTAGTACCACACTCTCGCAGAAGATCGACGTCTGAGTAATAGCAATGTGCTATTGCGCTTCGTTCGGCGAGCGAGAGAGCCGGAAGCCCAACTGGGTGGGTTTGGGGATTTTATTGGTAGGCAGCGGCCTAAACCATATACCCTTGGTATTGCAAAGGTCCATGGGAGGCAGTGACACTTACCATCAGGTGTGCTGCTTGTTCGTTTACCACAATAAGCAATAAAAAAACAAAAATTCGCACTAAGGAATTAATAATCTTTTTATTGCGAAGGATTTTAAATACAATTAATTGATATGAATTATACTCACGCTTAGGACAATAATATGTCCGAGAGTCTGACCGCACGAGGAAGGACCGACGTCCTCCCAGTTTGCACGTCGCTCAAGGAGAGGGTACCCCTCAGGTGGTATTACGTCGGGCCGGCCACTGACGACAAGTTCACGCTGCTCCGGTGGCCGGTCCAACGACGAAGGTGAGGTTCACGGGTGGGTTACGGGTGTGCGTGCTTACGCCCGTCTGTCGTCCCGGACGGAGTAGTGCGCGGAGTGCGCCGACCGTAGCCCACTCCAAAAAAAAAAAGGAAAAATATATGTGGAACGAAACTTCAACATTTGTTGAACATTATATGATTTGTGCAATCAGGTTTATTTCATGGGTAATACTGGTGTAAACATAAGAAACTTATTTTTTAAAAAATTCAAATCGTCGTCATCAACAGTGTTATGGCCACACCGTTAATTGCATCTTCTGGGAATTTTGGTGGAAAACGAAAACTTTGTAAAGCACTTTTATCTCATACTAAATGTTTATTCACTACATGTGTTTGAAATAAAACATCTTTTACGGATTCTATCGCGTTTGTATTTAATTTTTAATTTCCTGACGTTTCGAATTTTCGAATCACTTTAAAGTAGTTTTATTTCAAATGTGTAATACTCGTACTCGTACAGCTGTATGGTAGCGGCTACGAATACTACCAACCCTTACTTTGCTCGTGGATGTCGTAAAAGACGACTAAGAGCCTAATAACGACCTGGGCTAACTACATCTGATGCCGTTTGGTCAACAATTACATTCCCAAGAAGGGTTGACGTCTGGCAGGCGGCTGGTCATAAAACTATTACCAATAACTTATACAATATGTGCTATGAAAGATATATAATTGGGATAAGAGTAAGAGAATGATGATGATGATGATACTCGCGTAAATATTAGAAATCTATATATCTAAAAAATATCACTACATGTGTTGCTTGATGTGACTGTCCGTTGATCTCACCATCGTGGTTCTGTCTGAAAACCAGCGCTGCACTGTTTCGGTGTAGCCTATGTTGAGATAGGACCTCTTTCGATCTCTATATGTACTAAAGTAGATACTAATTCTAGTATCTGTTTTTTTTTTGCTATATTTACAAATGTATACTTTAATATAGTCGTAGACCTTATATTAGACAAATTTATGTAAATTCTATGTAAGCTTATTACTCTGAGACTGAAATAAATGTATTTTATTTCTTACATCCCAGCAGTTCCTTCGCATCACATTACATAAAAAGCCATCATTCTCTTACTTTTATTCCAATTACTTGGGGTCGATATGTACTCTTCTTTCATAGTACATATTGAAAAAGTTATTGGCAATAGTTTTATGACCAGCCACCTGCCAAACGTCAAACCTCCTTGGGAATGTAATTGTTGACCAAACGACATCAGATGGAGTTGGCCCAGATCGTTATAAGACTCTTAGTCGTCTTTTATGACATCCACGGGCAAAGTAAGCGTTGGTGGTATTCGAAGCCGCTACCATACAGCTACATTACATAAAAAGCCATCAAAATTATTTTATATATCAGACATGTGGAAAGAATGCCGAACGAACGTCTGGTTAAGAAGATATACAATTTAAAAGTGGAAGGATGCAGGTACCGGGGGAGACCGAGACTAAACTACCTACACCGGATTGTTCACGTACTGAAAGAAGGTGGAGTCAAGAGTCTCCGAAACCGGCGAGCGTGTATGAAGAAAATTATGAATGTTAAGGAAGCGAGTGAAGTATGCAAGGATAGAGTTCTCTGGCACTCTGTTCTCTCTGCCTACCCTGCAAGGGATATAGCGTGATGATATGTATGTAAAATTATTTTATATGATACGTTAAAACAATAAGACATTGATAGGTACAAGACCACCACATGTCACTTTCATATTCTTGCCAAAAGTTCTAATCACATTTTACTACACCCCGTGCAAGATAAGGGGTGGTGAATTGTATTCTTACTCCGTTACCACACGTAAAACTCAATAGGATATATGGTTGGTAGAATATAAACAAAACAATAGATAATAATATACAGATAAAAATATTTTGTGAAGATTCAAAGTGTTCAGAACTGTTACAATTATATTATTAGGATCAAGGAAAACATTTTTAAGAAACAAAATTCAACGAACGGCTGGCGGGACCTTGGGCTGAATTTATTTCAAGTATATATATGTATAATGTATATATACTTGTATTAATTTGTCTTGTGGGTCCAACGTCTTCGTTATAACATTATAAATACAGGGAGAGTCGATTCCTGACACGTGTTTTTTTATTTTTTCTTTTTTTTTTTTTTCTTTTTATTGCTTTTGGTGGCAAACGAGCAAGCAGCACACCTGATGGTAAGTGTTACTGCTTACCAATACAAACTCCAAACCCACCCAGTTGGGCTACCAGCTCTCTCGTTTACTGAACGAAGCGCAATACCACATTGCTATTACTCAGACGTCGGTCTTCTGCGGAGAGTGTGGTACTACCCCGGACGGACCGGCCCGCAGCTGTAGACAGAGAACTGTCAACATCGTGGTCCTCCCACTACTAAAACGTATAATACCAAATCGAATCATTTATTATGCATAAGATAAGGGACATTATTGTCAATTTTATATCTGTTTTATTTTTTATATAAAAACTAGCTTCTGCCCGCGGCTTCGCCCGCGTAAAAGGTTACTTTCCTAAAGTTTGTCATCCCCTATTTTTATTTTACCCCTTAAGGGTAATTTTTTTACAATATATTATCGTCATATTTATTTATTAGATATAATATCAATATTCAAATATCAGATCAATAGTCTAAAAAAATAAGTTTCAAGCTTCTGGCTTTAAAAATTACGATACTTTCTTACAACTTTTCATTCCCCTTTACAACCCCTTTTTTGCATTAAAAAGTAGCCTATGTCCGTTATCAGGCTCTAGACTATCTGTATACCAAATTTCATTTAGATTCGTTCAGTAGTTTTAGCGTGAAAGAGCGACAGACAGACAGAGTTACTTTCGCATTTATAATATTAGTAAGGATATATAATTAATCTACCACCGGATTGGAAAGCGGCCACAGATTAAAAAGGCAGCAAGAAATTCAGCGAGCTTGTTATTATAATTATTGAGAATAAGGTTGTCTGATATCATCTGAGACTAAAGAATCGTATTGTAATTAGGATAATTAACCATTCTCGTGGATGTAAGTAAAAGACGACTCAGATATTATGCGTATAACATCTTTTTTCTTTTTTTATTGTAAGCAGCACACCTGATGGTGTCACTTCCGCTCATAGACCTTTGCAATACCAAGGGTATAATTAGGCCGCTACATGCCAATATAAACCCCAAACCCACCCAATTGGAGTTCCGGCTCTCTCGCTCACCGAACGAAACGCAATAGCACATTGCCATTACTCATACGTCGATCTCCTGCGAGAGTGTGGTACTACATCCCGGACGGACTGGCCCGCGGCTGTAAACAGAGAATTGTCAACAGCATGATCCTACCTACTATTATACTATTATCTATGCAAGAGAAGGAAAATTCCAAAATAAAACGCTGTATTAAACTCGTTTGATTAGCATGATATAATATGACAGTTTTCCTGCTAATATTATTATTATGTAAAAAAGGCAACACCCGGCGCTATGTAGTTCTTGTTATGACTTTACAATTATACAAAGACAATTTATTGATTACCAAAAATATTGTACTGCGTAGGAATCGAACAGATATTACTGGCACGGTATATGAATATCTTAAACAGACATCTATGCAAGAGGAATCCTATTCGTCCTCTATTGTCTCTGACCGGAGCAATAGAACGTATTAGAAATGGAATAACGATGATAATTTGATATTTAGTTGTTATTGTCACAAAACTGACAATATTCTGTCTGCAGTACATAAAATTTTCTGTTCATCTTGTGGTAGTACCACGCTCACTCGGTAATACCACATGTATATATATAGTAGTAGTTAGTATATGTGAGGTGAATAGAGAAAGAGATAGACAGAACAAACCCTTAGTCATTGTACAATCGGACTGGTACGAGGTGGCCACTAAGAATACTATAAACTTTTACATTGCTGGGAGTGGAGGATAGTTGGAGTCAAGAGTCTCCGAAACCGGCGAGCGTGTATGAAGAGAATTGTGAATGTTGAGGAAGCGAGTGAAGTATTCAAGGATAGAGTTCTCTGGCACTCTGCTCTCTCTGCCTACCCTGCAAGGGATATGGCGTGATGATATGTATGTATGTATGTATGTTCACATTGCTCGTGGATGTTGTAAAAGACGACTAAGAGATTTACATAGAGCTGTACCAACTACATCTGATGTCGTCTGATCAACAATTACATTCACAAGTAGTGGTGTGTGACGTCACACAGACGGTCGGACATAACAACTATTGTCAAAACTATATACAATATGTACGATGTAAGAAGTGTATATAATGTGTCTGTGGTTAGAGTATGATGATAATGACTTACCATTAGCTAACATGTTTGCCATTTAAAGGAAGACATTTCTCAAATAAATGTTTAATCATCATCATCATAGCCCATATATGTCCCACTGTTGGGCTCGGGCCTCCTCCGTAATAGGAGGAAAATTAACTTACTATACCGCGCTGGTCAGACGTGTTGGTTAGACATGTGTAAGTAATGCGAGTGATGTATCACACGTAATATTACCCGACCGCGTACTGTCATATTGCACATTACGCGACTAAACATCACATCACATTAAACATCACACGTCACATTAAACATGACGCGAACACCCGTGTACTGTTCTGCATTTCTGCAATGTCTGGCAATTCAATATTTATTTTGAGCTTTATTTTCAGAAAGCTACGGCTTATATTTCTTGACGCCGCCCGCCGTATATATAGAGCGCTATCGCATTACGCATCACGCATGACGTTTCATGTCATGTGTGATATTTGAAGTGATGGTTAAATGTAATATATATTACTCGGCACGAAATGTAATGCCATATCACATCACTTCGCGAAGTACTGTTTCGCGTATGTCTAGTGTTGGTATAGGGTTTTGTTTCGAGTTTTCCTTTTCTTGCATAGATGTTATATGCGTTTTTTATCCCTTAGTCTCCTACGATCACCCACGGGTAAGATAGGGTCATGAATTGTATTCTTACTCCATCACCACACGGATAGAAATGTTTAATATTAGTTGAGAATAAAAATTTAGTGTCTGTCCTTCGTTAGATAATTATGTCAACGATAATAACTATCTCGTTGTAATAGTTACAGTATTTCAAAATGTATGCAAATATATTGTCAGTTTAATACAAAAGTGACAGTGTTGAAATTAATACCAAATTTTTACAGTAGACGCGCGCATTTAAAGATTTTTTTTGAACATTCAAAATGGCACACACATACCATCACGCCATGTCCCTTGCAGGGTAGGCAGAGAGAACAGAGTGCCAGAGAACTCTATCCTTGCATACTTCACTCGCTTCCTCAACATTCATAATTCTCTTCATACACGCTCGCCGGTTTCGGAAACTCTTGACTCCACCTTCCTTCAGTACATGACCGATCTGGTCTAGGTAGGTTAGTCTCGATCTCCCCCAGTACCTACATCCTTTCACTTTCACATTGTATATCTTCTTAACCAGACGTTCGTTCGGCATTCTTTCCACATGTCTGAACCATCGGAGCATTCCCTTTCGCATCTTTACACCAATACTCTCTTTCATACCTACTCGCTCTCTTACGTCGTCGTTACGAATGCGATCGGTCAGCCTAACTCCACAGATTTTCCGTAGAGATCGCATTTCGACCGTATTAATTTTGGTTTCATACTCTTTTCTGCATACCCAACTCTCGCTTCCATATAGTAATGTTGGGACAAGCACTGCATTATGTATTGCTACACGTGCCTTCTGGCTGAGGTGGTGGCTACCGAGAAGTTGCCCCAACGCTCCGTTCACTCTATTTCCCGCATTCACTCTTCGCTCTATATCAGTGGTGTACCTTCCATCTCGGCTAACACACGTCCAAAATGGCGGTCTAACATATAAATATTTGGGTGACCGTGTTTAGCTTAGGTATTTTCTTTGTTGTGTGTTTTTTTTATTCAAAAAGGTATTTAGATATTAAATAAATAATTGATAAAAATAATTATAAAAATAAACATAAGGATAAATAATAAATAAAACAGGCCGAGTGCGAGTCGGACTCACACACGAAGGGTTCCGTACCATTATCTATAATTTTACTGTCATTTTATTGGCAACAGGTAGTTGCCGTTGTCAATATCGAGCAAAAAATCATGTTTGTTGTATGGGAGCCCCTTTAAATGTTTTTTTTGTTCTGTTTTTTAGTATTTGTTGTTATAGCGGCAATAGAAATACATCATCTGCGAAAATTTCAACTGTCTAATTATCACGGTTCATGAAATATAGCCTGATGACAGACGGACGGATGGAAAGCGGTTAGTAATCTCCTCCCTTTGTAGGGAGCCAGGGGTTTTCCCCTTAGGGTATGGAACCCCGAAAATGGAACTAAGATTCAAACTCCAAGATTTCCCAAACGAGCAAGCTAATTTATTTTTATATATCTCTATTGACTGCACAGACGTTGCTCTACAGACTGCGTAGCGGTTAAGATACCGGCCTTTCGTGCGAGTTCCGTGAGTACAGGATTGTGATGTTTTAAAAATATATATATATAATAATATATAGATGCACATAGATGTCAGTTATTCTCATTCTAGTGATGATCATCATAGAAAGGCATCAGCTGGGGGAAAATACCAACTGTGAGTTCGTATTTTCCCCCAGCTGATGCCTTTGGCCATCCCTAGTTGCATCTCAACACAAACTGACAAATTTAAACAACTATCTCTTCGATATATTGTCCGATGAGATAACCAATCACAATCCAATTATCCAAAGCAACAGCATTAGACAAAATCCAAAAACAATAATAGCAGAATTAGAAAGAAAACAACAGCAGAATCAGAAAATATAAAGGAACAGCATTAAAAAAAATAAGGTGGACAAATGTTTATCTATTATCCGTTTCATACCCTTTTTTGCGGTGGACTATGGAGGTGGTCACGCTACGCCAAATCGGTCCAGGGCGACGGAAGAGACGGCGCGCGACCCCATAGACTCACTCTTCAAGCGCCTCTCTTTGCCGTGCGAGCCGGACTCTGGATCCATTTCATACCCTATAACAATAACCAAACATAACCCTCTTTGGATTCGATCACACCTGACCTATAGGTCACTAAAGTGGCCAACACAACCAAGTTGAATACATCATATTATAGTAGTAGGACGACGCTGTGGACAGTTCTCTGTGTACAGCGTCGTCCGGGTCAGTCCATCCGGGGTAGTACCACACTCTCGCAGAAGATCGACGTCTGAGTAATGGCAACGTGCTATTACGCTTCGTTCGGTGAGTGAGAAAGCCGAAAGCCCATCTGGGGTGGGTTTGGGGATTGTATTGGTAGACAGCGGCCTAGCTGTAACCTTTGGTATTGCAAAGGTCCATGGGCGGCAGTGACACTTACCATCGGGTGTGCTGTACGATCGTTTACCACCATAATCAATAAAAAAAAAAAGCAGTAATAAACCACACATGAGCGACGATTCGTTAGATATCTCACATTCACTCTAGTAACACATCTGGTACAAAATGCACGTTTTCTTACCATGTGACTTGAAGACCTTTCACGTCATTAGGAATACATGAACACTTCTTTATAGACAGTGAAATGCGAAAAGAATACAATGTCATCATATTATCGGTCAACATACACATCACTTGTTCATACAGTACTAATATCTACAAATTTGTTTAAAACAACAAGACGCAGACCATATGCTTAAACTTAAGCAATTATGCAGTACCACTTGCGCATCTTGCATTTGCGTCATTACGTTACACAGTCTATTAATCAGTATTGGACTAATTTATGATAAATTAAATGTTTAATAATACATACATACATATCATCACGCCATATACCTTGCAGGGTAGGCAGAGAGAACAGAGTGCCAGAGAACTCTATCCTTGCACACTTCACTCGCTTCCTCAACATTTATTATTATCTTCATACACGCTCGCCGGTTTCGGAGTCTCTTGATGTTTAATAATATAATGTTTAATAATAACTGGTCATAAACAACATAAAATTTTATATTTAGATTCATTTTCTCTTTTTACTGACAATGAATTTATATTAAAAATGTGGCTCAAAATTGAATAACTGATACTGTAGCGGGGAAATCTCTGTAATAACGATGACTTGTTGGACGTGAGACACTTTAGTCCTTCCGTAAGCATTCGAAACGTCGGGAAATTAAAAATCAAATACAAACGCGATAGAAGCCGTAAAAGTAGTTTTATTTCAAATGTGTAATACTCGCGTAAAAATTAAAAATCATTACCATTTCATAGTCATGATACTAATACTCAACACAACTCGTGTTATTTTTGTATCCAAAAATAAACAAACGGCACATGTCTTCACTAAAAGTTACAATTAATTTCTTATTTTACAATATAATCCTGCTCAGGATTACAATTATTACGATTCCGATTATGATTACAAAACCTACAGTCTACTACCTTCTTATAATTCTTTTTCTGTATTGGCAATCGGCTACTTATACGAGCCATTTTTGTCAGTGTCCAGTTATAATTGTCCAGAAAAATTTCGATTCAACTGCGTGGACAGTTTCCATGAATCTGTTGATCTGTTGTTGACGATATCGTTCGGAGATTCGCACTCGTCTAGACATTGGAAGAGATTGTGTAGTTCGAGTTGAAAACTTTCGAGGTTCTAATATTGGACAAGTGTAGGTCGGAGGGTAGACTTCATCAAGCGTGACCGATCGACTTTTGTGTGGATATTTAATGTGCCTCGTACTATTCGGTGATCGCTCCCAGTTTTAATCCTGCTGATCACTGAAACATCATTGAATATCTGTCGTTTGATTAGGTCCGACCAGATGAAATCTCTCTCGTTTTTTGTTGAACCGTCAGGGCTAGTCTAGTTCCATTTGGTATGTGGCTGCTTCCTAAAGAAGGAACTCATTATAAAGAGTCTTTCCTTCTCCAGAAAATCAGCCAGTTTCTGGACCCTCTGATTTCTCTGTCAATATCCACACACCCTCAACCCATAATAACTCCCTTTGCCTAGTTTCACGTTAAAGTCACCCATAACCACCATGAAGTGGGTTATAGACGCGTGTATAGGCTTTCTTTTAGACGTGTGTGGGCTTTCGAGATGTCCTCATAAAATGCCTCCACCTCGTCATCGGAGTATGCCGAGTCGGTGCGTATACCTGTATGACCTTCAACACCTCTTGGTAATTCTGAGTATAAGGTACGCTAACCTTATTGACACACTCTCGATCCTCTCCACGTTACCTATGAGAGACTTGCGAACGATAAACGTTATACCGCCTTGGACCGGGTGATCGCCTACCCGGTAGAAGAGCAATATTCCAGACCGGAGAATTATCATGGCCTCGCCCTCTGCATTTCTGATAACCCTACAATGTCCTGGAGAATTTTGCTCAATTCCTCTTCCAGCTCGATGACCCTCTCGTTAGTCCTGAGTGTCCCAATGTTGTGTATTACCAGGGCCGAGGGTCGTTTTGATTGATAATCGGATAGCTGCCGGAGATTCTTCGCTCTCCCCGCTCCATCGCTACCGAGCCCGCCACCGAAATGTACCGGAGCTGCCATGACTGGGGGTCATTTTTATTTTGCTCATCATGAGGGGATAATGACGTACATCCACGCTTGGCAGGCGGGTTGGCGACCGCAGTTAGATGTTATACATTTCCCAGGGGAGAGCCGCTTTCCTTCTACTGGTGAACCCTTAGCCGATTTTTACGACTCCTACTGTCAAACAAGGGGTGGCGACATCTGTATTCTTTTCCCGTCACTACACGGGTAATTTAGTTATAATTTCTTTTATTTTAGAATTCATCCATCCATCCATCCATCAGCCCGTAAACGTCCACTGTTGGACATAGGCCTCCCCACGAGAATGCCATCTATAACGGTCCTGTGCCACCTGCATCCAACGGTTGTCTGCGACCTTGATGAGGTCATCAGTCCTTTTATTTTAGAATTATTTAATGTCAATTTATAAACTATATTAATTTCATTTTAGAATTATTTCATGACAATTTATAAACTATATTAATTACCAACCACTTTTACAAGATAGAATTTTTAAAGTAGAATTATTATTATCGGTCTGTTGAATTTTTAATATAAAATCTAAAATTTTAAGTATCATCCGACGTGAAAAAAGAAATGCTAATGAAGAGAACTAGTTAAGATGATAAGACTGATAAAATATACAGAATATCATCTCCTAACTACCTTTAGGCTACATCGTTAGAGTAATTTAGTGGCATAGGTGAATTAAATGGTAAAACACATATATTATGTATGTATTCAATGCCCGTTTTTATTGACAACCCCTTAATTTAGGTGACGCCTATGGATTGCCTTAGGTGTCACCTTAATTTTAGGTGTCGGAGGTAAAATTTATATTGATAAACAACACGTAAAATTGACGACATATTTGATTCGTAACATTGACTTTATGTAGATATAATTTACATCAATTTTCCGTATGGCGACATAGTAAGAATACAATTCACCCCCTATCTTACCCGTGGATGATCGCAAGAGACGACTAAGGGACGAAACGCATATAACATCTATGCAAGAGAAAGAAAACTCGAAACTAAACCCTATACCAACACGTCTGACCAGCGTGGTATAGTAGATCAATTTCCCGCTCATTATGGAGTAGGTGCGAACTCAACAGTGGGACATATATGAGCTGAGATGACATATGATGATGATATCGAGAAAATGGAATCATAATCATCTCAGCTTAAATAAAGATCCCGATTTTCCGTGTGGTGACGGAGTAAGAATACAATTCACCACCTCCTATCTTACACGTGGGTGATTGTACGAGACGACTAAGGGATATAAAACGCATATAACATCTATGCGAGAGAAGGAATACTCGAAACAAAACCCTATACCAACACGTCTGACCAGCGCGTTATAGTAGGTTAATTTCCCTCCCACTACGGAGAAGGCCCGAGCCCAACAGTGGGACATTTATGGGCTGTGATGATGATGATGATGATGAATCAGCTACTTTACGAGCCATGCCACTGCCAGTGTCGAGTGACACCACCCTTCACGTGCTTAATATCTTCATGTTAGGCATTATCCGTCAGTAACTCAAATCGTCGCCATCAACAGTGTTATGGCCACGCTGTTAATGGTAAATTTTAGGAATTTTGATGTAAAACGAAAACGTTGTAAAGCACTTTTATATCATACTAGCTTCTGCCCGCGGCTTCGCCCGCGTAAAAGGTTACTTGCCTAAAGTTTTTGATCCCCTATATTTATTTTTGACCGTTGGTAATACAGTGCAACGGTATTACAATACTCAGGGTTGGAACTTCATTACTGGACTGCTAGATGGCGTTGAAGAAGCTAGATTTTGAGATTTTTTGACAAACAATTTTTTTATTTTTCATATAAAAATTTTGATTTCTTTTTAATAAAAGGTATCCTATGTTACTTTTAATATCTCCAAGAATATGTGTACAATGTTTCATGATGATCGGTTGAGTAGTTTTAGCGTGAAAGCGTAACAAACAAACTTACATTCACATTTATATATTAGTAGGGATTCACTACATCACAGTAGTTCCGTCGCATAACACATAAAATGCCATCAAAATTATTTAATGTAACACGTTAAAACACTAAGATATCGAATATATTTTTTTTTATTGCTAATGGTGGCAACGAGCAGACAGCACACCTGATGGTAAGTGTCACTGCCGCCCATGAACCTTTGCAATACCAAGGGTATAGGTAGGCCGTTGCCTACCAATATAAACCCCAAAACCACCCCAGTTGGGCTTCCGGCTCTCTCGCTCACCGACCGAAGCACAGCAGCATATTGCCACTGCTCAGACGTCGATCTTCTGCGAGAGTGTGGTACTACCCCGGACGGACCGGCCCAGGCTGTAGACAGAAAACTGTCCACAGCGTGGTCCTACCACTATTAAATACAAGAGCACCATATGAAGTTTTCAGACTCCCGCCAAAAGTCTCACAATGTTGATTGTTTTTTTGTCTACAGCCGCAGGCCAGTCCGTACGGAGTAGTACCACAAACTCTCAAAAGTCAACGTCAGAATATTGGCAAGGTGCTGTTTCGCTTTGTTCGAAGAGTGACAGAGCTGAAAGATCAACTTTCTGACTGAGTTTTGGGTTGCAAACAGCGGTCTAGCTATACACCTGGTACTGCAAAGGTCCATGAGCGACAGTAACTTACCATCAGTTGTGCTGCTTACTCGTTTGCCACTATAAGCACGTATTCATTTATTTGCCACGATCATCCTAAAAGATTTGAAAAAAAAGTTACTTAATTCATAATTTTTCAATCATTAGTAGATACTATTGCTATATCTCTTATAGATTCACTTCATTGGTTAGTTAGGAAATATGGTTTCTTTTATTTTATAATGTTATGCATGTTTTACAAATTCTAGTCGGTAAATTTACCCATTACTTACATCTTACTTATATTATAAATTATTTTTCTATATAACTAACTACTTATCTTAGATTTCATTTACCTTCTAATTATTTCTACTCGTTATTTTATTTATTAGATAATTAATTAATACTACTCTTTTTATCTCTAACATTAATTTACGCATTGTAATATTTTCCATAATGTTGTGCACATCCGTAATTGATATAAACACTAGTTTTAAGGCACTGGAATGATTTTAGCATATGTTAGCGTTTATGTCGTAGATGAGCATGATAAATAAATAAATAAATAAGCAATAAAAAAAATATGGATATTAAGTGTATGTGGTTTTTGAGGATCTAAATCATCATCATCATCTCAGCTCATATATGTCCCACTGTTGGGCTCGGGCCTCCTCCATAATGGGAGGGAAATTGACCTACTATACCGGGTTGGTTAGACGTGTTGATATAGGGTTTTGTTTCGAGTGTTCCTTCTCTTGCATAAATGTTATATGCATTTGATATCACATAGTCGTCTCTTACGATCACCCACGGGTAAGATAGGGAGTGGTGAATTGTATTCTTACTCAGTCACCACACGAAAACTAAATATGGATATTAGAACATCACTAAACCGATTACAAATATGATTACTGATATGAAATTATTTTAAAAGAATGAAAGAAAGAAAAACCATTTATTATGCTCTCATTAAAAAAACTAATAAAAAAATAAACAAATCTAAAGATAATAAATTTGACATGAAATAACATAATAAGAAATAAAAAGGCTATTGATAAGCTTTTGCTATTTTATTCTTATTTTATTTTAGCTATTTTTAGCTTTAATATTCTGCCAACACCTGATACATTTTAAGGAAATTAAAAAAAAAACATGACTATTATATAAGCATGTGTTTGTGATATTTTCATATAAATATAACCAAAATTTTAGATTATGGAATAAATTCAGATATAGTTTTATTTAAGGATTTTAAGGAATTTTAAAACAATTGTAGAAAGGAAATGTTAAGTTTGGTGAATTTCGTATTAATCCACTTTGTAGAATCTGTCAGTTTAGCTGGTTGAAAGAAAATCTGTAGTAACATGTCTTATACAGATCCTATTTGAAATTATTCAAAACATTTATATATTTTTTTTTTATTGCATATGGTGGCAAAGGAGCAGGCAGCACACTTGATGGTAAGTGTTACTGTCACCCATAATTTTTTTTTTTTTGTTTGGGACTAATCCCACCACACATTCCCACCATTGTAACTCCTGTAAGCCAGGATCCACAATGGTCACTATAAATAACACCGAGGTTTGACCCTCAGGCAGTCCCGGGAAATGATTTTAATTGTCTTGGAACCCGCAACAAATTTAATTAGAAAAGTTAAAGAGGAGGAGTTGGAAAAGAGTGATTCCACTTCCCTCCCAGGCAAAGCGGGAGACAGAAAGCAATATTGACTAGTCAGCCAATAAGTAAAGGGTTGTACAGCTACGATAAGCGCAGCAGTACGGCACCACGGATACGGGATAACTTAACGGGGCCTATATGTGAACCTTAAGATTGGTTGCAGTAGTAGGTATGGCAGAAACGCCTAAACGCACGGAAATTTTCTCGATTTGCTACAAGATCCGTATAGTATACTACTCCAGATGTTACTTGCAAACTATCTAACATAAGGTCGCGTTCGTTACGCCAGAGATCGCACTCCCAGAGAATGTGATGTGCTGATTGTTCATACTCGCGGTTATGTGTAGAACATTGACATAGTGGTGAAGGTACGAGTTTAAAAGAAAATAATTTACTATTAAAGTTGCCATGTCCAGTTAGAAATTGCGCTACAAAATGGTCAACCTCCAACCACACTCTCTCTAGGCGCTCGCGGACGCATGGGAAAAGTAGATAGAGGTGACGGCCCTTCGATGATGAATCCCATCTTTCTTGCCATTCAATTAAAAGTTTTTCATAGACAACGGACTGCGGTGCAAACAATCGAGCGATTTTATTACGGTCGTGCGGTAGAAGGAAATCTGTGTTCATATTTTCTCTTGTCGTGTAATACATTGATGCCCGTCTCTGAATCTCCAAGTCAACCGGAAGTACACCCGCGAGTACTGGCAAGGCCTCGGTACTGACTTTCCTGTAGGCTTTACACAAGAATATTAAGGCCAATCGTTGGCTTTGTAATAATTTAAGGCGAGCTGCCCCATGGTAGCCCTATCAGCCCAAACGGGTGCAGCGTAACAAATACACCCCAAATATGTGGCCATATATATAGTTTTCAGTTTATTAAAACGAAGGCCCCAGGTAGACGTTGATATTCTAGTAAGCGCATAGAAATTTCGTTTCGCTTTTTCACCTACAGTTTTAATATGCTCGACAAATGAAAAATTTTTTTCTAAGAGTAGATTAGTTATTTAGTAGATTTATTTAGTAGATTTATTAGAGTTATTTAGTAGATTTTTTCCAAGATAGCAAACTGAATCTTTCTTTTTGACTGTCACATTATTGAATTTTACACGCGGCAACGATTGTAAATTTCCTTTTAATAAAAGGTGATACGTTTTTTGTGGGGCAAATGTAAGCCGATTTCGTGTGCCCCATTCGAATATATTATTAAGACAAATTTCTGCTAATTTCTCTAAACCGTCTCTAGTGTTGGATTCTATGAGTAAAAGACCGTCGTCGGCATAGCCGATCAATTGACAATGTTTCGGCAGAGGTAATTCAAGTAAATCGTCAAAACCTAAATTCCATAGATATGGACTTAGCACCGAACCTTGGGGGCAGCCCATCGTCAGTGGCTTCGACACAGCATGGTGACCAAGTTTCAGTTTAGTCGAGCTTTGTGTAAAGTATGACTGTATAATTAAGTAGATATTCCTATAGCACCCACGAGTCTTTAATTTAAGAAGTAGGTAGTATCC
Source organism: Lymantria monacha (assembly GCA_905163515.2). Taxonomy (NCBI): domain Eukaryota; kingdom Metazoa; phylum Arthropoda; class Insecta; order Lepidoptera; family Erebidae; genus Lymantria; species Lymantria monacha. Next base: position 12,001,278 of record LR991104.1, on the reverse strand, counting down.
ACCAGGCTTTGTCGAAGGCACCTGAGATATCCAGGAAAACGCCTAGCACGTATTTAAAAGCGGATGTATTAATAACTTTTCTCACCGCAATTGCTGCGTCGATAGTTGATTTACCGTGAGTGAAGCCGAATTGCTTATGGTTGAATGTTGGTCCACCCGGCAATAAACGAGGAACAATTAGCCGTTCTAAGAGTTTGCCTAGTGAGGGCAATAAGGTGATTGGTCGATATGACCTCGGATCATCTGGTGGCTTATCACCGCCTTTAGGAATTATCCGTATATATCCGCGACGCCATGACCGAGGAAAAATACCTTCAGATATACAACGATTAAAAACCATTAACATTGAGCTGCCCGATGCTCGACTAGCTTCTTTGATCATTGTATTTGATATTTTGTCTTCACCAGCAGCTTTGTTGAGGGGAAGAGCTCTAACGGTATTCATAAACTCGTCAAAAGACGGAAGGTCACACATAGGCGAAAGAGGTGGGTCAGCGGCCCACGCGCGTATTTGTTTATGGTGTTCGCTGTCGACTGATATGTTATCGTCTGGAATTAACGTATTTAATAGAACTTCCGTGGTCTCCTCAATACCCGTAGTGTGTTTATCATTCACTTTGATATTTTGTACGTAAGCTAGGTCGATTGAGCGATTTGCTTTAAACTCATAATATAGTGGAGACCACGGACCTTCACTTTCTAGTTTTTATACAATCCTATTTAATGAGGCGTCTTTCAACTTTTCCACCGCAGTCCGGTAGCAAGACCGGGCAGCTTTCAGTAAAGATAGAGATTCATCAAAGGCCGCTCCCATCCTGCATGTCTTTTTGATTTTATTATGTTTCCTACGCGCCTTTCGAAAGCGTTTGCGGAGCTCTACTAAGTGATTATTCCACCAATCACACCTCTTAGTAGGTATTGGGCATGGGTGTTCAACCCAAAGCTATATCAGCACAGTATATTAGAGAGTTTGACATTATTTCAGCACTTTCTTCTGCGGTTAATTGACTGCGAGTGAAATCCCTAGCACATGAGGAAAAGAGCGAGCTGAAAAATTCCCAGTTAGCTCCTTTAGATTTATATCTAAAATTGTAACTCTGTCTAGTAGGATTCTGCGACAGACTCGATCCAAATTCGTACACGATCAGACGGTGATCACTACACGATGCGTCAGGGAGAACGCGCCACCTATTTAAGCGGACGTCTGCGCTTGAAAGCGTGACGTCAATAGAAGATTCACCCATAGGGCTGCAAAATTTTGGTGGTGCATCAGGTGTATTGTGGATGGACAGATTCATCTCAGCGATGAAATCTTCTACCGCACACCGTCGATCAGTGTCGGTGTATCTAAACTTGCCATACCTGAGAGTAGATGACGCATTCACGTCAGCACCTATTATGATTTTACGGCCCGTGAGAGACCGCAAAACATGGCGAAGATGGTGTAAATGTGGATTTACGGGGTCTGAATATTGAAAATAATAGCTCACAACGTAAACCCTACAGGATGAGGATGTAATCTCAGCGACAGCACAGTGTGACGTCATAAGATTTTGTAGTGACGTAACCGTAAATTTGGTACTTGCAACATAGATGCCGGCTCGTGCTTTGTTGTCCAATTGTACAACCCTATTACGCAAGCGAGTACTATGGTATTGTTTTTGTATAAGTACGATATCTAGATTATATTTCATAACTAGACGGTCTAGCTCTGATGTCGCTACCCTATCATTATGGAGGTTTAATTGCCCTATATTTAAACTATCCATTTTTTTTTTAATAATTTGTATTGAGTACTAATTGTTCTAACTTTAACTTGTAGGTGGGGCAGTGCGATGCGCCACATAGATGATCATGAGGTTTTTTAAAACGTTTACACGACGCACATTTTGGTTTAAAATCTGATTTGTCTTTATTTGGGCAGGACTTCGTGATATGTCCTTCGGTACAGTGACCACACGTAGGTGTTTTTTCTGTACAGTACTTCGCGACATGACCGTGAACCTGGCAGTTTGAGCAACGTAGGTACTACTTCTAAATCATCGTAGAAGCGGCAGTTGGCCCAGTCTATAAATAGTTTTTCTTTTGTGGTTAACAGATGGACGCGCACTTCGCGATCAAGTTCGATTCCGATCCACTTCCGCCCATTCTGTAATTTTCTATTACGGATAATTTTCGTAGATTTAATGAATTCGTCCTCTTTAAGTGACATTTCGTCTTTGATATTTTGACGGTACAGTGCGACAAGGAACGCGTCGTCTTCCATAGAAATCAGAACGTCTTTAATTATTAAGCGAGGACGTCTTCCTTTCGGTTTTTCTAAACACAGGCCAGCGGCCTTTATAGCGTCGACTGATTCCAGTTTTTTAATCTGTCTCTCATTAGTAACGCGAAGGACGACACCCGATTTCGCGGCTTTTTTGACGCCTACTATTTGGAAACCATCATCGATAGGATTGATCGCCTTCAGTAACGCTTGTTTGGTAGCTGAAGATGACGCGTAATTAGCTGTACGTTCGGCTGTGGGATATGTATTTACACAGGTAGCGCGCGACGAGCGAACTTCCAACTGTGGCACGACATTTGACAATTTTAATTTTTCGGCGTAAGATGGTTTTTTAATATCGTTTATAGGGAGTTTAGTTTGAACTTGGCTTAATTCTCGTTCGACGTTAGCCAGTTTAGTCTCAATACAAGATGATTTTAATGCTAAAATCGATACAATGGCCGTAATGCGTTGGGTGTAATCCATAATGGCAGTTTTATTTGCATTATTCATACGTGAACCCTGATCATTTACGAGCTCATTTATTTTTGACAGAAAAGTTGACGCCTCCGAAACCAGCTCGCAATAATCGGCTTTTTCCCGTGTCACTAACACTAAGTGGAGACGAGTTATTCGCAGTAGTTATCGGTAAGGATTTCGTCTCGGGTGTAACGTATGCCGAAGACGGCTCATTGTAAAGGGCACGTCTGCTGTTACCGGCTGGTGGTGAGCGAGGTGTTAACTGACTCAAACGAAATACGTCGGCGCCACGATCAGGCGGTTCACCCACCCATAAATATTTGCAATGCCAAGGTTATATCTAGGCCGCTGTCTACCAATACCAACTCAGATGTCGATTTTCTGCGAGAATGTGGTACTACCCCGGACGGACCGGCTCGCGGCTGTAGATAAAATTGTCAACAGTGTGGTCCTACAATTATATAAATAGTCATCATCATCATCACAGCCCATAAATGTCCCACTGTTGGGCTCAGGCCTCCTCCGTAATGGGAGGGAAATTAACCTACTATACCGCGCTGGTCAGACGTGTTGGTATAGGGTTTTGTACCGAGTTTTCCTTCTCTCGCATAGATGTTATATGCGTTTTATATCCCTTAGTCGTCTCGTACGATCACCCACGGGTAAGATATGGGGTGGTGAATAGTATTCTTACTCCGTCACCACACGGATGAATAGTAAATACACTAAATATTTTCAATATATTTTCATTTCAAATATTCGATAGTTGTACATTACGATTACTGACCGCCATAACATACTTAGTGTAAATTATACATTAGGTACTTACATATGAAATTAGCGTTTTGCCGTACTGACCATTTTGATTTGAAATATCTCCTCTTTCGTTAAGAATTACAAAATCAAATTTATAAATTCATTTAGCTGGTACATTTGAGTTTTGAAAACAGTCATTCAGTTGTTTTGCCCTCATTGTTTTTTTCTTTGGCGTTGCTTACTACCGCACAATGGAAAACATGAAATATCGGTATATTTACGAGTACGAGTTCTACCATGACACCAGTGCTGCAGAAACAGCTCGAAGCATTAATGATATGTACGGCGCTGGTATCGCAAAAGAAAGCACGATACGATTTTGGTTTCAACGTTTTCGTTCTGGAAATTTCGACCTTCAGAACCAACCCCGTGGACGGCCGGAGACCGAAGTGGAAAATTAAGAATTAAAGGTTGTTGTTGAAGCGGATCCATCACAAAGCACTTCAGAGATAGCTGCAGGCTTCGGGGTAAGTGACATAACTGTATTAATCCACTTGAAGCAAATCGGGAAAGTAAAAATCTTGAACGACGGTACCTCATGAATTGAGTGAATCGAACTTGCAAACACGCGTCGACTGCTGTGTTACTTTGCTCAACCGACACAATAATGAAGGGATTTTAAATCGAATCATTACTTGTGTACTTAAAAAGTGGATACTGTACGATAATCGGAAGCGCTCGTCGCAATGGCTGCACCCTGGAGGCCCAGTCAAAACCTGCCCTAAACGAAAATTGACTCAGAAAAAGTTACTTGTGAGTGTTTGTTGGACTAGTGTTGTTCCCTACAGCTTTCTAAAATCTGGCCAAAAGATTACGGCAGATATCTATTGTCAACAACTGCAACGATGAAGGAAGAACTAGCTGCTAAACAACCGAGATTGGTCAATCGCTCTAGGCCACTGCTGCTTCACGATAACGCAAGACCACACACTGCACAACAGACAACCACACAGCACAATTGGAATGTCTGTGACATCCACCGTACTCCCCGGACCTTGCTCCAACAGATTACCATTTTTCCGGAATTTGGACAACTTCTTATAAGGAAAAAAAATTAACTCTGATGCGGCAGTCCAGACCGCCTTCAAAGAGTTTATTGATTCTCGCCCCCATGGTTTTTTTAGTAAAGGGATCAATGAACTACCTATAGGATGGCAAAAGTGCATAGATAACAACGGTGCATACATTGATTAAATAAATATATTTCACAAAAAAAAAAAAAAATACTTTATATTTCTCCCATACAAAACGCTAATTTTATATATAAGGACCTAATATTTATCCATCCACCAGTCTATTAAAATTTATTTTTAATCAAACAAGAAATGGATAATTCCAAAAACGATATTGATCGACGATTTACCCAGAAGAGTGTCGCTACTTATATAACTAACAATACTTTATTTGATGCTCACAATTCCCATGGAAAGTCATCAGCATCCTGCTCTAATCCTAAATTAGTTAGGTAGTTATCGTACATATTGCAAAAGTTATTGGCATTAGTTTTATGACCGACCACCTGTCTGACTTCAACTCTTCTCTTTAATGTAATTGTCTACGAGACGGCATCAGATGAGGCGCAAGTCAATATAACTTAATCGTATTTTACGGCATCAAATCAAATTATTTATTATGCATAAGCCCCATAACTATATATCGTCAATTTTACATCTTCTTTTTAAATTGAAGGCAAGAAACTCAGCGGGTTGGTTTTAAATTACATATTTTAATTGGATACATGTTTAATAAGTATTAGCTCCAGTGAGATGCCCTTTGAGCAATGATTAATTTATATTTATATATATATATATACATATATATATATATAGCTACAAAAGTCATAACGTCATTTCGGTAAGCAAATGTTATATGTAGCAGAAATTTGAATTGCACGACTAGTCAAAATGACAGGTGTGGTAAATCTAGTATTAAGTCTGCTGTATAATCAGAGGGAAGTTGTACTATACATATATATATTTTTTTTTTTTAAAGACACCACCCTGCACTAAGGAAATAAACCTTGTATTGCGGGGGACTTTACAAACATGCAATTAACGCAGACAAATTACACCCAGACTCAGAACAACACTTTGTGGATCGCACAAAGTATTGTCCTGCGTGGGAATCGAACCCACGGCACTGGCACGGAATGAGGAAGCGAGTGAAGTATGCAAAGATAGAGTTCTCTGGCACTCTGTTCTCTCTGCCTACCCTGCAACGGATATGGCGTGATGATATGTATGTATGTATGTATATATATATATATATATATATATATATATATATATATATATATATATATATATATATATATATATATATATATATATATATATATATATATATATATACATACATACATACATATCATCACGCCATAAATAAAATTTATATAAAAATTTGAAGAGAAAATTTCAAGGTCATTGACTCGTCAGCTATTTGTAAAGGTGACGTTTATTATACTGTAGCAAACGTAATCATTGATTTACTTAGGTACTAATGAATATTTAAGAAAGTATGAGTATGTAGCAGACTATTTACCATTTACTTGGTACATTTCATTCAGTTTTAAAGAAAAAGCGATGACAAAATTGAAAACTTTAAATGCTTGTAATTTATTAACGAATTGACATTTTCCTTTCAAATTTTTGTTATGGGTTCCTAGCATCATTACCTACCATTCTTCTGACCAGCTGCTCCATTCTCTGATATACCCTGTATGTATATATATATATATATATATACAGACATATATATATATATATATATATCATCATCATCACAGCCCATATATATCCCACTGATGGGCTCGGGTCTCCTCCGTAATGGGAGGGAAATTAACCTACTATAACGCGCTGGTCAGACGTGTTGGTATAGGATTTTATTTCAAGTTTTCCTTCTCTTGCTTGCGTGTTTTATAAAACAGTCTTAGTCGTCTCTTACCATCACCCACGGGTAAGAAAGGGGTTGGGGAATTGTATTCTAACTCCGTCACCACACGAAAAATTATGCGATAGCGGCGGTGAATTTTTAGATAGACAAATGAATCATTATGAATGGCAATCTAAGTAGTGCGTTCCTACTACTGATTGACAACCATATTTTGGAACATACTAAGATACTTTCTTCGTATTTAGGCTTCTTACACAAATGTACGGTGATATCAGGTGCCAGAAAGTGGGCACGTCAAATGTTTTTCAATATTTTAGATTTAGCCGGACTATATAGCTGGATATTGTACAAAAACACAACAGGAGAAAATATCTAACGGAAAGACTTTCTGTTTCGTTTAGTTAAAGAATTTGCTTTAGGATATCAGACTTCAAGGCAAAAATCCACACGAAGTTGATATACCAACTACACGTAGTACGGCCTCTATGTTTCTATACAAAACGGCTTCTATGTTTATATACGAAACGGCTTCTATGTTTCTATACAAAACGGCTTCTATGTTTCTATACGAAACGGTTTCTATACAAAACGGCTTTTATGATTCTATACGAAACGGCTTCTATGTTTCTATACGAAACGGCTTCTATGTTTCTATACGAAACGGCTTCTATGTTTCTATACGAAACGGCTTCTATGTTTCTATACGAAACGGCTTCTATGTTTATATACGAAACGGCTTCTATGTTTCTATACAAAACGGCTTCTATACTAAAATGGTGACAAAAAGGATATTGCAATAACAATAAGACTACAAACATTTGCAATACATGCAAAAAAGTGTATGCGGAAAGTGTACACACAGCAAAATCTATATGTAGAAATTGTGACTCCCAAACTGTAAATAATTTAATGTTTTGTTAATTGACAGTCTCTATATCCATTTATCTATTACAATTAATATTATTCATCTATATTTGTCATTTTATAAGAGTAAATAATGACTGGAAGTAATAAAAATATTAATATTTTTTTTTTCTTATAAACCAGTCATATTGACTGGTTTTGGTAGAAATAGGTATACTTAAATAGCCGGTAAATCTAGTGTTAAAATAAACAAAAGTGACATTTTCTCAACCCTGATACAATAAATCATTTAAGATTCTACCTAGGCAATATAATTAACATTCAATGATTAATTAAAACAGGGTACGTAAATTATTCGTTTATTTCTCAGTAAATATAGATAAGGTACCCTGGAATTACCAATCGATAAAAATTTATAAGTAATGCACGTCACGAATAATGAAATCAAATCATATTGTCAATAAATAAAAAAAAAATATTTCGACGAAACATAATTAATATCTAAATATTAATATTTGTTCGTATTTTCCCGTTTACGACTAAAAGGTTTTAAGAGTGCTTCGCCGGTAATAGCGACAGTCATTTTCTGCCCGCGGCCAAAGGTGCTCGTGCCACGACAACAGCGGTTTTATAAAAAAAAATTGCAACGCGGGCAGAAGCGCGGTAAACTTCGGTGTATTTAATTGTCAAAATAGAGTTGTTTTTTTTTTAAATAGTGATGAAGGGACAGTGTAAACGTTTCGTGTCACATAAAGGCAAAGCCTACGACATACATACGGAGAAAAAAAAGAAAGATGAGAACATTGGATTTCTAGATCTTGTAAGTTTTTTATTTATTATTAAAAATATTTTTGCTTTACATTAATATTGTATAATTAATTTAAAAAAAAAAATTAAAGCAACCAGTTTTACATTTTAATTTATTATTACTATTTGTTAATTTGCATAATTAAGCATTATTAATTTTAACAAAACAAATATTTTAAAGTAAACATAAATTTATTTGGAAATCTTTTATTTTTTTAATGTCTTTTTTTTTAAAGGATCAATAACAAACCTATTGCAAATATAATATATTCTCTATTACTTAAGTCTCTATCTGATTCTAGAGAGTCATTTACTCATTATATTTTATCATCATCATCATAATCATCATCACAGCCCATAAATGTCCCACTGTTGGGCTCGGGCCTCCTCCGTAATGGGAGGGAATCTAACCTACTACACCGCGCTGGTCAGACGTGTTGGTATAGGTATTGTTTCGAGTTTTCCCTCTCTTGCAAAGATGTTATATGCGTTCTATATCCCTTAGTCGCCTCGTACGAATACCCACGGGTAAGATATGGGGTGGTGAATAGTATTCTTATATTATATTTTATATAAACTATTAATTTTAATAGTTTAAAATCTGCATTTAACAATGTTTAATATTTTATAGTTTTAAAACGTTTTAATATATTTTTATAGGTATATTATTATGCAAATATTTTATAACGCGTATAATAAATAAGTAGCTATTAAAAATTTGCGAGATATTATTTAATTATTTTAATAATCTTATTTACTGGCCAATTGAGAAATTAAAATACTACAAAGAAATAATATTATTAAGTATTAAGCATCTTTACTCATCATAATGACACCGAAGACAAACGATCGGGTTCCGGTGGCCCGCTCGCATGGCGAAGAGAAGCGCTTTGCAGGGTGAGTCTATAGGGTCGCGTGCCGTATCTTCCATCGCCCCGGACCGATTTGGCGGAGCGTGACCACCTCAATAGTTCACCGCAAAAAGAATTAGACTCATCATAATCACTAAAAAAAAAAATTTTTTTAAGCAAATTAAGTGTTCAAATTTACAGCGTGGTGACCAAGTAATAGAATAATTCTATAACTCAATATCCTTCTTTATCTTTACGACTCATAATCATCATCATTCTTCTGCTCTTATAATATGTACGAGGAAGAGGGTCCTACATATTGTAAAAGTTATTAACAATAGTTTTATGAACAGCCGCCTATCTGACATCAACCCTCCTTGGAAATGTAATTGTTGACCAAACGGTATCAGGTGGAGTTGCTTAGATATAAATCTTTTAATCGTCTTTTACGACATACACTGGCAAAGTAAGGGTTGATAGTATTCGTAGCCATTACCACACAGCCATTTCTTACGTTAAGATATTTATTAAAATTTATTAGCGTATATTTATTATATTTATTAGCGACCGAGACTAACCTACCTAGAGCAGATCGGTCATGTACTGAAGGAAGGTGGAGTCAAGAGTCTCCGAAACCGGCGAGCGTGTATGATGAGAATTATGAATGTTGAGGAAGCGAGTGAAGTATGCAGAGATAGAGTTCTCTGGCACTCTGTTCTCTCTACCTACCCTGCAAGGGATATGGCGTGATATGTATGTATGTATGTAATAGCGTATCATTAAATTATTACCATATGTGGTGTTTGAAACCATATCTATTAGAAATCTGTTTCAACCGTTATAACAACGGCAGTTTTAACTAGTATAGTTTCTACGTATCATCATCTTGCTCTTATCACCAATTGCATGCGGTCAACATAATATATATTCTTCTTACATAGTACATATTCATACAGGCCAGCACAGCCTCCTAACTTATCGACCAATACTGGTTACTTTTAAGTATTTTATTTCGCAGAGATATTTTGAGCATTGTACTTCAGCTTAGTTTAGTGAGGCATACATAGAATTGCCTATTTTTATTCTTTTTAAAAGCTAGTTAAAGAAGATACCAGTGATATACATATATACATATCATCACGCCATATCCCTTGCAGGGTAGGCAGAGAGAACAGAGTGCCAGAGCACTCTATCCTTGCATACTTCACTCGCTTCCTCAACATTCATAATTCTCTTCGTACACGCTCGCTGGTTTTGGAGACTCTTGACTCCACCTTCCTTCAGTACGTGACCAATCTGATCTAGGTAGGTTAGTCTCGATCTCCCCCGGTACCTACATCCTTCCACTTTCGCATTGTATTACAGTATAGTATAGTGATATATTTTTTTTTTTTTTTTTTTTTTTTTTTTTTTTCTTATGGCGGCAAACGAGCAGACAGCACACCTGATGGTAAGTGTCACTGCCGCCCATGGACCTTTGCCAATGGTATAGCTAGGCCGCTGCCTACCAATACAACCCTGAACCCACCCCAGTTAGGCTTCCGGCTCTCTCGCTCACCGAACGAAGCGCAATAGCACATTGCTATTACTCAGACGTCGATCTTCTGCGAGAGTGTGGTACTACCCCGGACGGACCGGCCCGCGGCTGTAGACAGAGAACTGTCCACAGCGTAGTCCTACCACAATAAAAACTTTATACTTATCAGAAATACAATTAATACCTAAAGCTATGTTTAATACCAATAAATTAATTCCATAGGAATTTTCTGTATGATGACTGTTTAGAAATATAAATGACAATACCATTTCTTGCCCGTGGGTGTAAATAAAAGACGGCCACCGAAGACAAAGATCGGGTACCGGTGGCCCGCTCGCACGGCGAAGAGAAATGTTTGCAGGGTGGGTCCATGGGGTTGCGCGCCGCCTTTTCTGTCGCCCCGGGCCGATTTGCCGGGGCGCGACCACATCCATGGTCCACCTTGCGAGGAAAAAGAAAAAAAAGGGTGTAAATAAAAGACGATTAAAAGATATAATATGCATAATTGCATATAACATTTATACAAGGAAAATTTGAAATAAAATCCTGTAGCAATAACCTCTGATCAACGTGATATAGACAAGTCAATAATATTTTCATTATTTAATATTTATTTTGAAAAACAACAAAGAAAAATTCACACCGTATTTTATACCATTAGGGAGTAATATATCTTCTGAGAGCCTGATTTTTAGATTATTCCTTTTCATAATTCTACATCACAAAATGAATACGGTGTATTTCATATTTGTGCTAATTTTTAATGCAATAAGATGTCAAGCGAAATTGTTGTTGCTAAATTTAATTCCCCACTTTGTACCCTTAGAGGATGAAAATTGACAATTGTTTAAACACGTGTCATTTTTTATATGAATATTATTTATTTATTTGAAGACAATTGATAAACTTTTTTTTTTCTAGAACAAACTTTCCTACTGCGTTTTATACCTTTTGGGGTAGAATTTTGTAAAATATTTTCTTAGTAACACTTTTGTCATCATCATTATTTCAACTCGTATACATTGCCAGCATTCTCAACATTAAGCTTGAATATGCTATACAATAGAAGATACATTTAGTTAGACTTGTTGATTTTAATTTCAGTTTACCTTCTCTGGTATATATGTTATATACATATTATATCACTCGGTCATCTTTTACTACACCCACGTGTAAGATGATGAATTATATTCTTACACAATTACCACACGGAAAATCTCCTGTCAAAAAGAAAACACTATTTGAAATAACGGTCGCATGAGGATCCCCTCCCCTCATAACCAGGTTCGTTATAAAGTGTTCGAAACGTCGAGAAATTAAAAATGAAATACAAACGCGATAGAATACGTATGAAAAATAGTTTTATTTCAATTTGTTTAATACTTGCGTAAACATTAGAAATCATTAAAAAATAAAAACTACTGTCAAAATTTTATTAGTTCAGTTTCATTAGTTTCGACTCTGCGTTGGTGTGCTATTTCACTAGTTTCTATATAACTACATAAAATGTAATATAAAGTGACTGAAAGAAAGGTAGAGGTTTTTAAAAAACAAAGATATGGACTACTTTCCCTTTTCCTTGTGCTGTGTGGTAGCGGCGACGAATACTACCAACCCTTACTTTGCTCGTGGATGTCGTAAAAGATGACTAAGAGCCTTATAACGACCTGAACCAACTCCATCTGATTCCATTTGGTCAACAATTACATTCCCAAGGAGGGTTGACGTCTGGCAGGCGGCCGGTCATAAGTCATAAAACTATTGCCAATAACTTTTACAATATGTACTATGAAATAAGAGTACATATTGTATCGACCCCAAGTAATTGGGATAAGAGTAAGAGAATTATGATAGACTACTTTCCTTGAGGATGAAACAGAACTTATTCGTATCACAGGTTGTTGTTTTCAATATATGTGCAATTTGTGTCAGTTAATTGTAAGTTTGTAAAATCAGACCGTATTATAAAGATTATTACTTTGGGGCTTTTAAAAATAAAGGCAAAAAAATACAGATAAAAATATTTAATTGTTTCGAGACACGTAAAAAATGTAATTAGCAATATATAATTGAAGGATTTGGAAAGATACAAATCTCTTTAAAATTATTTAGATTCGAAGCACCCGCTATTGATGACAATGAACCAATAAATAAGGATATGCAAAGCTACGATAAGAATTGCAGTACGGTACCACGAATACGAAGAAGTTAATGGGGACTTTGTTTTTTCTTTTGCGGTGGGCTATGGAGTTCGCCACGCTCTGTTAAATCGCTCCAGGGCAATGGAAGAGACGGCGCGCGACCCCATAGATCCACCAAGAGCAAGAGAAGGAAAACCTAAAATAAAACCCTATAATACCAACACACTTGACCAGCATGATATGGTACAGTACTATACAGGGTGGAAGTGGACCGCTCCCGAAAACAAAGACAGGTGACCCTACTTGTCCTACTTGTAATGATCGGCTAGAAAAAAAATCGATTCGAATGAAAAAAATTTGTTTTCACAACGAATTTTTAGTTTTTTTCACATTCCATCGTATTAGGACAGTGCCATGTAACGATAATTCCATAAAAATACGTAACTTTACTCAGATGAGAAAAGACGCAATCTATTCAAAACTCACGATCATATGTTCAAGAGTTCAACGACCTCGCGTGGTGAAAAAATTTTTTTTTTTCATCCGAATCTATTTTTCAACTAGTAGGGTTACCTGTCTTTGTTTTCGGGAGCGGTCCCCTTCCACCCTGTATATAAATGAAGCTAATAATATCAATTTCAATAGTTATAGCTAGTGTCTAAAACAGTAGCTTAATGGATGAATTCAATGAAAATCTAGTATTAAATTAATTATTTATTCAGTATTAAAAGTAGTCATCTTGGCGCCTTCTTGTTTTAACAATGAATATCAGAATGAAATGTCAAACTACACGTGAAATAACTGCTTTAATTATTTAAATAATTTTAATTTTAGCTGTGTGGTAGCGGCTACGAATACTACCAACCCTTACTTTGCTCGTGGATGTTGTAAAAGACGACTAAGAGCCTTTTAACGACCTGCGCCAACTCCATCTGATGCCGTTTGGTCAACAATTACATTCCCAAGGCGGGTTGACGTCAGGCAGGCGGCCGGTCATAAAACTATTGCCAATAACTTTTACAAGATGTACTATGAAAGAAGAGTACATATTGTATCGACAAGTAATCGGGATAAGAGAAGGAGAATGATGAATTATTTAAATGATATTTGAAAAATTTACAATATATGTATGACTGAGCATCATCATTTCACCCCAAAAACCTTTTGAGTAGGTATTAAATTTCATGTAAATCATTGGAACCATTTGCCGAGATTATGAATATATCTATACTAATCTATCTATATCTATAAAAGAGGGTGTTTGTATATATGACATCGCTAAACTCAGAAACTATTTGACCGATCATTATGAAAATTGGTATGTATTTTTTCGTGGAGAAGGTTTATGTGCCATCTTCATTGACGTAATTCGCCACTACGCGGCGATATATCGACTTCTACAAACAAATCAACGAGCTGTGTTTACTAGTATTGTATAGCCGAAGAGATTGCTTGTTTTATTGTACGCGCTAATCTCAAGAATTACTGGTTCGAATTAAAAAAATCTTTTACTTTTGGATAGCCTATTTATCAAGGAAGGTTATAGGCTATTTATCATCACGCTATGATCCATACGAGAGGAACATCAATTAAAAATGTTAACGAGCAAAATCATTCATTTGAGAGTTTTGATTTGAAAAGAGATTTACAAATCCTTACGTCTATTTCTCTCTTATGCGTCCAGCAAACGAATTTGCACGGGTCTGCTAACAGAAATATACATTTTTTTTTAATTCAAGATTGTAACACCTGAGATTATTGCGGATAAACAAGCATACATCAGTTATCAGCATTATCAATAGATTTACAAGCTGAAAAACAATTGTGTAATCAAACTCGGGATTTAAAGTTTGCAAGTTGTCCGTTCAAGCTACTTTGTGATTGGTCCGTGACCTTGGTCGTGATACTAGGTGACTGGGTGTCAAGTGTGACGTGGTGTCACACTTGAGGGACCACTCGAATCATATCATGGACGATAGCATATTTAATTAAATAGTATAAATTATTATTATCATTAATCTTTTTTTTTTTATTTTTTTTTTATTACTCATGGTGGCAAACGATCAATGGTGATCCTGATGGTAAGTGTTACTGCCGCTCAAGGACTTTCGCAATACCAAGGATACAGCTAGATCGCTGTCTACCAATGAAAACCGCCACAGAAAGTTACGCTGCCGGCTCTCTCGCTCACCGAACGAAGCACATTACCATTGCTCAGACATCGATTGTATGCGAGAGTGTGATACTACCCCGGACGGATCGGCCTGTGGCTGTAGACCAAAAGCTGTGTTGTTATTATTAGTAGCGGTCACTAGGTCACTCACCACATACAATTTCGCATTCACCATAAAACCTGAATCATCGACGCGGCTCGTAAAAACTAGCTGACAGTAAAAGCAGATAATATTTACCTGTAAAACTTACTTTAATGACTAATGTTTACGCGAGTATTATACATCATTCAAGAGTAGGACTCTTATCCCAATTACTTGGGGTCGATACAATATGTACTCTTTTTTCATAGTACATATTGTTAAAGTTATTGGCAATAGTTTTATGTCGGGCCGCCTGCCAGACGTCAAACCTCTTTTGGAATGTAATTGTTGACCAAACGGCATCAGGTGGTGTTGGGGTCACGGGAGAACTGACTGGAGAAGTCCTTCTATTGTCGGATAGTGACTAATATGAAGAAACTGAAGATGTGAAGAAACTGATAATTTGTATTAAAAATTCTAACGTTGCCAATAATGGGCTTGTATAAATAGCTGATTGCCAAAATACAAAAATCGTTCTTTTTGATGTCCTACTTAAATATCCCTGAAGTGTTTTTAGAAGTTTTATTTAGTTCCTATATAGAATATATCTTCTCAACAAACAATATAGCGGAAATATGACAGGCGTTATATCGAGGTGTCGGATCTGTTGTGAGACAACCGCGAGAGAGGTCACAGTTCGATTCCCGCGCGGACAATCCCTCACGTAGTGAAAGGCCAAACCTTGCCTTTGTGCACACAGACACGCAGATTTTATATATAGATAGCTTTAGCGGAAGTATTTGACGGATTTACTTGTACGTGTTGAAAAAGTGTTTTATTTTTTTTTTTAATTTGTTTTTCTTTTTCTAAACTCGGCTTTGTTTTTTTTTTTAACCAGTTCATTTTACAATCGCAACGATCTAGGTATTTAAAACTATATCAAGGTGAATAGACAATATAATGCCTTTTTAATTTAAATAGTTAACTATTAACAATATTGTTGTCATTGGTAAAGAGTTTTGCCGGGAACGTGTAAGAAAGAGAGAGTATAGTTAGTCAATTTAGCTGGCATTATAGAAGAGATTAGAGGCTAGCATTAAGGCATATATGAGCTGAGATGATAATGAATGCTCCTTATTCTGTGTGTGACTTCGCACTTATCCAAATAATGGATATAAATTATTTTCGTACTTCGTAAATCTGTTTATGGATCGTGCGAACATCGAATCGACTCACAGCAAGAGTTTTCTATTTCATCATCATCATCAAGTTCCATATATGTCCCACTGTTGGGCCTCCTCCATAATGGGAGGGGAATACCTATCGCGCTGGTCACGACGTGTTGGTATAGGGTTCTGTTTCGAGTTTTCCTTCTCTTGCATAGATGTTATATGCGTTTTATATCCCTTAGTCGTCTCTTACGATCACCCACGGTTAGGATAGGAAGTGGTGAATTGTATTCTTACTCCGTGACCACGAGGAAATTTTATATTTAATTATTAGTTTTCTATTTAAATGATCCATTTTTGTAAGTTTATCCGCAACATAAAATATTACTCAGTACTACAGTATTGTAATTACGTAAATAACAAAAAAAAAACATTATAAATAAAAAAAGACAGATGATTGTCTGTAAAGTCCGTTTACGAATGATAATTTTAAGTGATAACGTCATAAGAAAACGTTGATGAAAAATTGCATACTCTTATGAATTTAACAAACAATGGAAACCACATTAACTTTTTACTTCATTTTATAAACAGTTCATATTCTTAAAATGCAAAAACGCTTAAGTCGGTCGTGCCTCTCTATTGCTTGTTGCGCGCTCTCGCTTGCACGCTCGATTCAGGCGGAACGTGACACTTTCATACGTGTAGCCGGCGATCATCTATTTATAAGAGGTTAACGTTCAAATTACTGAAGTTTAGCATTTATTATGCTAAATTATTTATAAAAACCCGATTTCGAGCGAAAAATGATGTCACAAGTGGGATTCGAACACACTTATTCCTTTATAAAAACCCGATTACGAGCGAATAATGTAAGTGGCAGCACGATTGGGACGGATTTCCAATAGGTGCGGGTTCATGGGTGGTGACATCATTTTTCGCTCATAATTGGGTTTTTATAGATGTTAACGTGTCAAAAAGACGTGTTTATAAAAATATTTTTGAAAATATTTATATTCAACTAAAAACGTTTTTGATTTAAAAAACAACATTTATTGATTGAAATTCATCATCATTCTGCTATTCTTATCCCATTTACTTTGGGGTCGATACAGTACATATTGTTATTGGCAATAGTTTTATGACCGACCGCCTGCGAGACGTCAACTCTCCTTGGTAATATAATTGTTGACCAAACGGCATCAGATGAAGTTGGTCCAGATCGTTATAAGGCTCTTAGTTGTCTTTTACGACATCCACGAGCAAAATAAGGGTTGGTAGTATTTGTAGCCGCTACCATATAGCTTGATTGAAATTATAAACATATATGTATAAAACAGAGTATTGGACAATTATTATTATGGTATTGGTATGGTGTAAAGATGTGAAAGGGAATGCTCCGATGGTTCAGACATGTGGAAAGAATGCCGAACGAACGTCTGGTTAAGAATATATACAATGCGAAAGTGGAAGGATGTAGGTACCGGGGGAGACCGAGACTCACCTACCTAGACCAGATTAGTCACATACTGAAGGAAGGTGGAGTCAAGAGTCTCCGAAACCGGTGAGCGTGTATGAAGAGAATTATGAATGTTGAGAAAGCGAGTGAAGTATACAAGGATAGAGTTCTCTGGCACTCTGTTCTCTCTGCCTACCCTGCAAGGGTTATGGCGTGATGATATGTATGTATGTATAAACATATAAATCATAAACTTCAGCGCGCGTAACAAAATGGCGTCACTGTCTGTAACTTTAAGATATATATGTATAATAATTATATGTAACGGATGTATACAAACGTGTTTGTATTCAATATTGTATTATTTAAAGTTTTTATAACATTATTATAAATTATTAGCGTTCATTATATTTCATATAATTAATGGTACTGGTTATATATTAAATAAGTAAAGTAGTTTACTATAATTGCTACATTTTTTAATTAATTAAGTAACACTATCGAGAAGACCTCGCTTTAGTTATATTTTTTAAACTTTGTTCTACTATCCATGTGGTTGGCGGAATAAGGATACAATTCACCACCCCCTTTTTTACCCGTGGATGTCGTAAAAGACGACTAAGAGCCTCAACGACCTGGGCCAACTCCTTCTGATGCCGTTTGGTGAACAATTACATTCCCAAGCAGGGTTGACGTCTGGCAGGCGGCTGATCATAAAACTATTGCCAATAACTTTTACAATATGTACTATGACAGAAGAGTATTATAATTTACTAGCACGAGTAGGAAGCGTTTTAGAACAATAATAATTTGCTATATAAATTAACATAAGTTCATAAATCGTTTTACACTAACAATTGATCGTGGTTCTGTTCGCTTCATACCTGAATATCCATCCATCCATTACTCGACTGCAGATATGGTAGATTGGTTTAAATAATGATGTCTTGTAGCAGTTGTAGCCAATGTCATAGATTCCGAGTTTATTATGGCTTCATCAGTCTCAGTACTAGGTCTGGTCCAGATAAGGATAGCCTGATGTGAAATATCATCAATTACAGTGATAAATAAAACGACAACGTGAGGATAACGGCTTCTCTTGTATCGTTGGAACAAGATGGTTGTAAAGGTAATTCAAAAAACACCAAATTAAAGAGATTGATCGCGATCTGAGGTTACATATCGCCATTCAATCACCACTAATACTTCGGGTGGAATGTGTCCAGATAATGAAGAAACTAATTCTTGTATTGCTTGATTTTACAAACATACAATTATTTATAAAAACCCGATTACGAAGCGAATAGGTGTGGGTTCGAATCCCACTTGTGACATCATTTTTCGCTTCGTAATCGGGTTTTATAAATAATTAAGCATATTAAATGCCAAATTTCAGTAATTTGAATAACAAGGTTGTGTCATCGTTTAATACAATTCTAACTGCAAAGTTTGAAGTATTAAGCCCATATAATGTGTAAACATTGTAAGGTAGATGGCACACGTCTCCTTAAAAAACTTAAATATAATACGAAGCGAGATTTGAATGTCCTACAATAGTTCGCGGTGGTGTAAGTGGCAGCACGATTGGGACGGATTTCTAATAGATTTGGGTTCGAATCCCACTTGTGACATCATTTTTCGCTTCGTAATCGGGTTTTTATAAATAATTAAGCATATTAAATGCTAAATTTTGGTAATTTGAACATACAATTAACTTACACAAATTACACATTGCGAACAATAATTTGTGTCGCACAAATTAACGTCCTGTGCAGGAATCTAACTGGTAAAATTTGTAACAATATGTTATATTAACCACTGCGCTATATGCAAAAAATATTTCGACCCTATATTTTTAATTTTATTTACAACACGTTTTTCTGTAATATTTTTTTTATATTACTCGGGATTCAAACCAGTAATACTAACGAACAAATTAAGCCAGTATATTTTATCTTAATTCAAATAATATAAGATATTGAATTTATGTCATGTCATTGAACCAAATGTTTTTAAAATTAAAAACATTTAAATGCATTTCTATCGAAGTATATATTGAGGGCGGGTTAATGCCCTCAACACGTCCACGACATGCCCACAGTTGGGCGTGGACTTACCGAATTACGAGTCATCATCATCATCCATCCAAACCACAGCTTTTTTTTTCTTTTTTTTTGCGGTGGACTGTGGATGTGTCTCGCCCCGCCAAATCAGTCCGGGGTGACGTAGAAGGCGGCACCATGCAAACTCCTCTATTCGCCGTGCGAGCGGGCCACCGGTACCCGATCTTTGTCTGCGGTGGCCCGCCCGGCGGTTTACCTTCGCGGGTTCCTCTCGAGTCGACGCCCCGGTAGCTTTCGCCGTCGGGGCGCTCCAACCCTCAGCCTGTTGAAGTACATTATTGGCCCTCCCTCACAACGGTCTTGTGCCGGCATCCAATGGTTTCCTACTACTTTAAATGTTGTACCTTCACCTAGTGGAAGACCATCCTACTTTGCATCATACAGAATATGGTCATCTCTTAAGAACCTTTCTTTTCCAACCTTAGTTACTTCGAGCGCTGTGGTCTTACCGGTGGCCCGCTCGCGCAAAAAAAAAAAAAGCGCTGTGGTCTTCCCATCGCCACGTTATTTTTTTTTTATTGCTAGTGGTGTGGCAAACGAGTAAGCAACACACCTGATGGTAAGTGTCACTGCCGCCCATGGAGCTTAGCAATACCAAGGGTATAACTAGGCCGTTACCAAATCCCCAAATCCACCCATTTGGGCTTCCGGCTCTCTCGCTCACCAAACGAAGTGCAAGCACATTACCACTACTCAAACGTCGATCTTCTGCGAGAGTGTGGTACTAACCCACCACGTCAATTTTAATTGTATAATAATATGTCAATGTCCTCGTTTCACTTCGGTTTCAAAAGTTCTTTCCATACAATTTACCTCTCTGATAATTTCTAATCTATAAAATTCAATTATTGTAAATGTTAATTTTGATCTAAATTAAATGCATCAAGTACTTAATGTATTTAATTGTATAAGAAATAATATTGTATTGTTTTAAAATAACTTCGTAAATAACATGTATATATTTTTTTTCTCAGACATGCTTGGAAATTTGAGCATTATTTTGACAACCTTCTTCGAGATAAATCGATATTGTTATACTGACCAAATACATGCGAGCAGTGGCCATCAAAAATGTATGAAAATCCATATCTGTCGTGTTTTAGCGTCCAAATAAATATATATGTAAATGCATATCTATCGTGTATTTTAAAAATAGAACGATTTGTTACTTCAAAATATGGCAACCAAATAGGCAACTTATCAGAGTTTTGTTTAAATTTCGAACTGGCTTGAAAAAAAAAGCTGTTTGATAATGAAAAAAAAAACAAATGAAGCCTTTAGCACGTGAAAAATGTTGTTCGTTGTTTGTCATGTATACAGTTCTACTTAGTACTACTTAGTTTTGATTTCCGCGCATTATTTGAGAAAAGCATTATACAAACCTTGGCCCCAACTAGGAATTGATGGACTTACGTATGTGTACCTCAGCCACGCCTCGGCCCACATTTACACGTTCGTCCATCAATCCCTGTTTTGCTGGCCGCTGCAGTAATGTACTATAGTAATATGTAAAAGATATATAGGGCATTACTGCAGCAGCCAGCTAAAGAGGAATTGATGGACGAACGTATAAAGTCCATCAATTCCTAGTTGTGGCCAAGGCTTGTGTAGTGCTTTTCTCAAATAATGCGCAGTAATTAAAACTAAGTAGAACTGTATACATGACGAACAACGAACAACATTTTGCACGTGCTAAAGGGTTCATTTGTTTTTTTTTATTATCAAACAGGCTTTTTTTTCAAGCCAGTTCGAAATTTAAATGAAACTCTGATAAGTTGCATTTTTAAAATATACGATAGATATGCATTTCCATATACTCGTATATTTATTTGGCCGCTAAAACACGACAGATATGGATTTTCATACATTTTTTGCCGGCCGCTGCTCGCATGTATTTCAGTACAGGAATTTCGATTTATCTCGAAGAAGGTTGTCAAAATAATGCTCAAATTTCCATCAAGCATGTTTGAGAAAAAATGTTTATTACGGGTTATTTTTAGGAGATAGGCATGTACTATCCAAGACATTTTTGTAGATATTTTCAAGATATATAATTTCTTAATACAATATTTTAATATATCTCGTAAGGATTAGCAGCGTTTGCAATGTCAGCACACAAAATACATTTTTTTGCGTACATAGGAGTACGTATTGTATATTTAAGTAATTCACACAAACGAAGCTGCCAGCACAACTAGTATATAAATAAATAAGAAGCCGTAAAATGTACAGCGTGTCGTTATGAACTCAAAACCTTTGCATAACGGTCATCGTACTCCATAAATTTCTTTATATTAAATTTACTGAAATTTTAGCATTTAATATGCTTAATTTATAAAATCCGATTACGAAATGAAAAATTGATGTCGCAAGCGGGATTCGAACCCGCGCCTATTGGGATTCCGGCCCAATCGTGCTGCCACTACACTACCGCGACCAATTGTAGGACATGCAAATTTTCATCTCGTATTGTATTTACGTCTTAAGGTGACGGTGTGCTATCTACCCGACAATGTTTACACAATGTTATAGGCTTAATACTTCAAACTTTACAGTTAGAATTGTATTAAACGATGACACAACCTTGTTATTTAAATTTACTGAAATTTTAGCATTTAATATGCTTAATTTATAAAATCCGATTACGAAATGAAAAATTGATGTCGCAAGCGGGATTCGAACCCGCGCCTATTGGGATTCCGGCCCAATCGTGCTGCCACTACACTACCGCGACCAATTGTAGGACATGCAAATTTTCATCTCGTATTGTATTTACGTCTTAAGGTGACGGTGTGCTATCTACCCGACAATGTTTACACAATGTTATAGGCTTAATACTTCAAACTTTACAGTTAGAATTGTATTAAACGATGACACAACCTTGTTATTTAAATTTACTGAAATTTTAGCATTTAATATGCTTAATTTATAAAATCCGATTACGAAATGAAAAATTGATGTCGCAAGCGGGATTCGAACCCGCGCCTATTGGGATTCCGGCCCAATCGTGCTGCCACTACACTACCGCGACCAATTGTAGGACATGCAAATTTTCATCTCGTATTGTATTTACGTCTTAAGGTGACGGTGTGCTATCTACCCGACAATGTTTACACAATGTTATAGGCTTAATACTTCAAACTTTACAGTTAGAATTGTATTAAACGATGACACAACCTTGTTATTTAAATTTACTGAAATTTTAGCATTTAATATGCTTAATTTATAAAATCCGATTACGAAATGAAAAATTGATGTCGCAAGCGGGATTCGAACCCGCGCCTATTGGGATTCCGGCCCAATCGTGCTGCCACTACACTACCGCGACCAATTGTAGGACATGCAAATTTTCATCTCGTATTGTATTTACGTCTTAAGGTGACGGTGTGCTATCTACCCGACAATGTTTACACAATGTTATAGGCTTAATACTTCAAACTTTACAGTTAGAATTGTATTAAACGATGACACAACCTTGTTATTTAAATTTACTGAAATTTTAGCATTTAATATGCTTAATTTATAAAATCCGATTACGAAATGAAAAATTGATGTCGCAAGCGGGATTCGAACCCGCGCCTATTGGGATTCCGGCCCAATCGTGCTGCCACTACACTACCGCGACCAATTGTAGGACATGCAAATTTTCATCTCGTATTGTATTTACGTCTTAAGGTGACGGTGTGCTATCTACCCGACAATGTTTACACAATGTTATAGGCTTAATACTTCAAACTTTACAGTTAGAATTGTATTAAACGATGACACAACCTTGTTATTTAAATTTACTGAAATTTTAGCATTTAATATGCTTAATTTATAAAATCCGATTACGAAATGAAAAATTGATGTCGCAAGCGGGATTCGAACCCGCGCCTATTGGGATTCCGGCCCAATCGTGCTGCCACTACACTACCGCGACCAATTGTAGGACATGCAAATTTTCATCTCGTATTGTATTTACGTCTTAAGGTGACGGTGTGCTATCTACCCGACAATGTTTACACAATGTTATAGGCTTAATACTTCAAACTTTACAGTTAGAATTGTATTAAACGATGACACAACCTTGTTATTTAAATTTACTGAAATTTTAGCATTTAATATGCTTAATTTATAAAATCCGATTACGAAATGAAAAATTGATGTCGCAAGCGGGATTCGAACCCGCGCCTATTGGGATTCCGGCCCAATCGTGCTGCCACTACACTACCGCGACCAATTGTAGGACATGCAAATTTTCATCTCGTATTGTATTTACGTCTTAAGGTGACGGTGTGCTATCTACCCGACAATGTTTACACAATGTTATAGGCTTAATACTTCAAACTTTACAGTTAGAATTGTATTAAACGATGACACAACCTTGTTATTTAAATTTACTGAAATTTTAGCATTTAATATGCTTAATTTATAAAATCCGATTACGAAATGAAAAATTGATGTCGCAAGCGGGATTCGAACCCGCGCCTATTGGGATTCCGGCCCAATCGTGCTGCCACTACACTACCGCGACCAATTGTAGGACATGCAAATTTTCATCTCGTATTGTATTTACGTCTTAAGGTGACGGTGTGCTATCTACCCGACAATGTTTACACAATGTTATAGGCTTAATACTTCAAACTTTACAGTTAGAATTGTATTAAACGATGACACAACCTTGTTATTTAAATTTACTGAAATTTTAGCATTTAATATGCTTAATTTATAAAATCCGATTACGAAATGAAAAATTGATGTCGCAAGCGGGATTCGAACCCGCGCCTATTGGGATTCCGGCCCAATCGTGCTGCCACTACACTACCGCGACCAATTGTAGGACATGCAAATTTTCATCTCGTATTGTATTTACGTCTTAAGGTGACGGTGTGCTATCTACCCGACAATGTTTACACAATGTTATAGGCTTAATACTTCAAACTTTACAGTTAGAATTGTATTAAACGATGACACAACCTTGTTATTTAAATTTACTGAAATTTTAGCATTTAATATGCTTAATTTATAAAATCCGATTACGAAATGAAAAATTGATGTCGCAAGCGGGATTCGAACCCGCGCCTATTGGGATTCCGGCCCAATCGTGCTGCCACTACACTACCGCGACCAATTGTAGGACATGCAAATTTTCATCTCGTATTGTATTTACGTCTTAAGGTGACGGTGTGCTATCTACCCGACAATGTTTACACAATGTTATAGGCTTAATACTTCAAACTTTACAGTTAGAATTGTATTAAACGATGACACAACCTTGTTATTTAAATTTACTGAAATTTTAGCATTTAATATGCTTAATTTATAAAATCCGATTACGAAATGAAAAATTGATGTCGCAAGCGGGATTCGAACCCGCGCCTATTGGGATTCCGGCCCAATCGTGCTGCCACTACACTACCGCGACCAATTGTAGGACATGCAAATTTTTATCTCGTATTGTATTTACGTCTTAAGGTGACGGTGTGCTATCTACCCGACAATGTTTACACAATGTTATAGGCTTAATACTTCAAACTTTACAGTTAGAATTGTATTAAACGATGACACAACCTTGTTATTTAAATTTACTGAAATTTTAGCATTTAATATGCTTAATTTATAAAATCCGATTACGAAATGAAAAATTGATGTCGCAAGCGGGATTCGAACCCGCGCCTATTGGGATTCCGGCCCAATCGTGCTGCCACTACACTACCGCGACCAATTGTAGGACATGCAAATTTTCATCTCGTATTGTATTTACGTCTTAAGGTGACGGTGTGCTATCTACCCGACAATGTTTACACAATGTTATAGGCTTAATACTTCAAACTTTACAGTTAGAATTGTATTAAACGATGACACAACCTTGTTATTTAAATTTACTGAAATTTTAGCATTTAATATGCTTAATTTATAAAATCCGATTACGAAATGAAAAATTGATGTCGCAAGCGGGATTCGAACCCGCGCCTATTGGGATTCCGGCCCAATCGTGCTGCCACTACACTACCGCGACCAATTGTAGGACATGCAAATTTTCATCTCGTATTGTATTTACGTCTTAAGGTGACGGTGTGCTATCTACCCGACAATGTTTACACAATGTTATAGGCTTAATACTTCAAACTTTACAGTTAGAATTGTATTAAACGATGACACAACCTTGTTATTTAAATTTACTGAAATTTTAGCATTTAATATGCTTAATTTATAAAATCCGATTACGAAATGAAAAATTGATGTCGCAAGCGGGATTCGAACCCGCGCCTATTGGGATTCCGGCCCAATCGTGCTGCCACTACACTACCGCGACCAATTGTAGGACATGCAAATTTTCATCTCGTATTGTATTTACGTCTTAAGGTGACGGTGTGCTATCTACCCGACAATGTTTACACAATGTTATAGGCTTAATACTTCAAACTTTACAGTTAGAATTGTATTAAACGATGACACAACCTTGTTATTTAAATTTACTGAAATTTTAGCATTTAATATGCTTAATTTATAAAATCCGATTACGAAATGAAAAATTGATGTCGCAAGCGGGATTCGAACCCGCGCCTATTGGGATTCCGGCCCAATCGTGCTGCCACTACACTACCGCGACCAATTGTAGGACATGCAAATTTTCATCTCGTATTGTATTTACGTCTTAAGGTGACGGTGTGCTATCTACCCGACAATGTTTACACAATGTTATAGGCTTAATACTTCAAACTTTACAGTTAGAATTGTATTAAACGATGACACAACCTTGTTATTTAAATTTACTGAAATTTTAGCATTTAATATGCTTAATTTATAAAATCCGATTACGAAATGAAAAATTGATGTCGCAAGCGGGATTCGAACCCGCGCCTATTGGGATTCCGGCCCAATCGTGCTGCCACTACACTACCGCGACCAATTGTAGGACATGCAAATTTTCATCTCGTATTGTATTTACGTCTTAAGGTGACGGTGTGCTATCTACCCGACAATGTTTACACAATGTTATAGGCTTAATACTTCAAACTTTACAGTTAGAATTGTATTAAACGATGACACAACCTTGTTATTTAAATTTACTGAAATTTTAGCATTTAATATGCTTAATTTATAAAATCCGATTACGAAATGAAAAATTGATGTCGCAAGCGGGATTCGAACCCGCGCCTATTGGGATTCCGGCCCAATCGTGCTGCCACTACACTACCGCGACCAATTGTAGGACATGCAAATTTTCATCTCGTATTGTATTTACGTCTTAAGGTGACGGTGTGCTATCTACCCGACAATGTTTACACAATGTTATAGGCTTAATACTTCAAACTTTACAGTTAGAATTGTATTAAACGATGACACAACCTTGTTATTTAAATTTACTGAAATTTTAGCATTTAATATGCTTAATTTATAAAATCCGATTACGAAATGAAAAATTGATGTCGCAAGCGGGATTCGAACCCGCGCCTATTGGGATTCCGGCCCAATCGTGCTGCCACTACACTACCGCGACCAATTGTAGGACATGCAAATTTTCATCTCGTATTGTATTTACGTCTTAAGGTGACGGTGTGCTATCTACCCGACAATGTTTACACAATGTTATAGGCTTAATACTTCAAACTTTACAGTTAGAATTGTATTAAACGATGACACAACCTTGTTATTTAAATTTACTGAAATTTTAGCATTTAATATGCTTAATTTATAAAATCCGATTACGAAATGAAAAATTGATGTCGCAAGCGGGATTCGAACCCGCGCCTATTGGGATTCCGGCCCAATCGTGCTGCCACTACACTACCGCGACCAATTGTAGGACATGCAAATTTTCATCTCGTATTGTATTTACGTCTTAAGGTGACGGTGTGCTATCTACCCGACAATGTTTACACAATGTTATAGGCTTAATACTTCAAACTTTACAGTTAGAATTGTATTAAACGATGACACAACCTTGTTATTTAAATTTTTCTTTATATTATATTTTTTCAAATATAAAACTCCCGTACATATATGGAACATTCGACACTTCTTCATCATTCTCCTACTCTTATCCCAAATACTTTGGGTCGATATAATATGTATTCGTCTTTCATAGTGCTTATTGTAATAGTACATTACTGCAGTGGCCAGCAAAAGAGGCATTGATGGACGAACGTGTAAATGTGGGCCGAGGTGTAGCCGAGGCACACATACGTAAGTCCATCAATTCCTAGTTATGGCCATTGCTTGTATAGTGCTTTTCTCAAATAATGCGCGGAAATCAAAACTAAGTAGTACTAAGTAGAACTGTATACATGACGAACAACGAACAACATTTCTCACGTGCTAAAGGGTTCATTTATTTTTTTATTCATTATCAAACAGGTTTCTTTTTCAAGCCAGTTCGAAATTTAAATAAAACTCTGCTAAGTTGCCTATTAAGTTACAATGTTTTGAAGTAACAAATCGTTCCATTTTTAAAATACACGACAGATATGAATTTACATATATATTTATTTGGCCGCTAAAACACGACAGATATGGGTTTTCATACATTTTTTGCCTGCCGCTGCTCGCATGTATTGGTCAGTACAGCAATTACGATTTATCTCGTAGAAGGTTGTGAAAATAAGCTCTAATTTCCAAGCATGTTTGGGAAAAAGTTATTGGCAATAGTTTTATGACCGGCCGCCTGCCAGACGTCAACTGTCCTTGGGAATGTAATTGTTGACCAAACGGCATTAGATGGAGTTGGCCCAGGTCGTTATAAAGCTCTTAGTCGTATTTTACGACATCCACGAACAAAGTAAAGGTTGGTAGTATTCGTAGCGGCTACCACACAGCATGGCACATTAGATAGTTATTTAAGTAAATCGTCACAGAAACAACTAAATCACATTTACAATGAATAAATCAAGTAACCGCGGCTAGTTCTAATAGAACTGGTTATATTTTAAAACTGTCAAATATAATAAAGTATTTTCGCGAATTATTAAACTTGTTATCTCTTATATATTTTTTTTTTAATATAAAACGCCATTAAATCACCATTTGTAATGATTCTTGTGTTATGTTAAAGAACCATTAAAATACACGTGAATATTTAAATACTTTAATAAGCTAATATTATTCTTTTGAAGTTTAACTTATAAATAAAATATATTATATTCGTACTATTTGAAATCTATCATTTACTTAACATCTAATCATCATCATCACAGCCTATATATGTCCCACTATTGGGCTCGGGCCTTTGGGAGGGAAATTAACTTACTATACCACGTTAGTCAGACGTATTGGTATAGGGTTTTGTTTAGAGTTTTCCTTCTCTCGCATAGGTGTTATATGCCTTTTATATCCCTTAGTCGTCTCATACGATCACCCACGGGTAAGATAGGGGGTGGTGCATTGTATTCTTACTCCGTCACCACACGGATAAATCTAATGTTAATTATTACTATTGTAATTCTTTTCTAAATATAAAATTCTTGAAAATTAGGCCAAAATTAGGTCGTGCTTCTGAATCATTTAATTGAATGTTAAAAGAAAAATTACTGCGATCGAGTTTAGTTTTAGTATTATTGTAATATAAAATAACATTTTATAACGTAAAAGGAAAAAAACAGGCAAATTTATACATACACATACATACATACATATCATCACGCCATATCCCTTGCAGGGTAGGCAGAGAGAACAGAGTGCCAGAGAACTCTATCTTTGCATACTTCACTCGCTTCCTCAAAATTCATAATTCTCTTCATACACGCTCGCCGGTTTCGGAGACTCTTGACTCCACCTTCCTTCAGTACATGACCGATAACCTAGACCAGCTAGGTAGGTTAGTCTCGGTCTCCCTCGGTACCTACATCCTTCCACTTTCGCATTGTATATCTTCTTAACCAGACGTTCGTTCGGCATTCTTTCTACATGTCCGAACCATCGGAGCATTCCCTTTCGCATCTTTACACCAATACTCTCTTTCATACCTACTCGCTCTCTTACGTCGTCGTTACAAATGCGGTCGGTCAGCCTAACTCCACAGATTTTCCGCAGAGATCGCATTTCGACCGCATTAATTTTACTTTCATACTCTTTTCTGCATACCCAACTCTCGCTTCCAAGTGTTCAAGTGTTCTCTCTGCGCAACATTGGGGAGAAGCATCTGGCTGTAGGTCGGAGGGTTTTCTGCAGTTTTGTGGATCTGGAGAGAGCATTTGACACGGTTGTACGAAAGGAACTTTGGGACATTTTACCGGAGTATGGTATTAACGGTAAACTGCTACAGGCTGTGCAGTCCAGTTACATGGGCTGTAGAGCCTGTGTGCGGCTGGATGATGGAATGTCGCCTTGGTTTGACGTCAATATCGGCGTTAAGCAGGGGTGCGTTCTGTCAGCCAGGCTGTTTATCATATATCTGGATAAATGTCTCCAAAGGTTGAACGATATGAATGTGGGAGTCCAGATGGGCGACTCAGTGTTCACTGCTCTGCTTTATGCAGATGATGCAGTCCTGCTGGCACAGTCAGCGACTGACCTACAGACCCTTTTTTTTTTTTTTTTTTTTTTTTTTTTTATTGGTGGGCTATGGGTGCGTCTCGCCCCGCCAAATCGGTCCGGGGTGACGGAGAAGGCGGCGCGTGATCCCATAGACCCACCGTAAAATCCTCTCTCTTCGCCGTGCGAGCGGACCACCGGTACCCGATCTTTGTCTTCGGTGGTCCGCTCGGCGGTTTACCCTCGCGGGTTCCTCTCGTCGATGCCCCGACAGATTTCGCCGTCGGGGCGTCGCCCTCACGCGGTGGCCTCGCGTCGGGTGACCGGACAATTCCCCGGTCCGATCACCCGAGACCTGGGTTAGGGCGGCATCAGGCGCAGGTATTCGCGCCTGCGCCGCCCCGGCCGCTGGCGGCGGCCCGGGTCGCGGGAGTCCTCCCTGACTCGTTCCGCCGCCTCCTTCCGCGAGATGACAGCCTCGCAGAAGGCGGCGACCGCGTCCCAATTCCTGACGCTGTCGACCATCGCCCTCGCGACAGCCGGTAGCGCCAGGTCGGCACCGATAATAGCGACGAGGTCGCGGCGCTGCCCGTCCCAGCCCGAGCATTCCTCGAGCGTATGTTGCGCCGTGTCCTCGTCACTACTGCAATGATGGCAGCCCGGAGTCCACTCCCTGTACACGACCGTGTGCAGGTATTTCCCGAAGCACCCGTGCCCCGTCAACACCTGCACCAGTCGGAAGGTGAGGACCCCGTGCCGCCGCTCCATCCATTTCATCAATACGGGCCGGAAGACTTCGACGGTCACGATACCGTGTCTAGGCCTCTCCAGCCGCGTAACCCAACGGGCGATGACGTCTTGGCGGGCGTCCTCGCGCCAGGTGGCTATCTCGCTCAACGATGGGGAGCCACCCTCCTCGCGCACTGAGGTAACCCGCCGGTAGAGGTCGGAGAGCATCTCCGCCTCTAGGTCCCACGGGGGTGTCCCGGCCAATAGGCACGCCGCCTCTGTCGACACCGTGCGGTACCCGCGAATGGCTCTGACCGCCATGGCTCGCTGTGGCCTCCACAGAACCGCCCTGAGCTGGGCGTTCAGAGCCCTCGCCCACACGGGTGCGCCGTACATGGCCATCGAGCGGATGACCCCCGCATAAAGCCGTCGGCCCTCGAAACTGGGTCCGCCCACATTCGGCATGAGCCGAGAAAGGGCGGACGCTGCGCCGACCAGCCGGGGAGCAATCTGTCGGAAATGCTCCCGGAACCACCATCGCCCGTCGAGCACCAGACCCAAGTACTTCATATGGGCCTGGATGTTGATCTGGATGGAGTTGACGACTAACGAGGCGCCGGTTGGCAGCCTTACGCGTGGCCCATGAAATAATAGGGCCTCCGTCTTATTTAAGGCCACCCTGAGCCCCAGCGCCTCGATTCGCCTGACCATCTCCTCGGTGCCGAGAGTGGCCAGGCTCGCCGCCTCTTCGAGTGTCCTGCCCCGGGCTGTGACGAGCGTGTCGTCAGCATAGCACACCAAGCTCAGCCCGGGGGGGAGACTCCCTCTCAACGCCCAGTCGTACCCGATGTCCCACAGAGTCGGCTGACCTACAGACCCTAGTCGACACAATGACAGAAGATTGTAAGAAAAGGGGTCTACGCGTGAATGTGAGCAAAACCAAAATAATGGTCTTTGAAAGAGATGAAACCAGAACAGATGTAAGAGTAACAATAGGTAATGATGTACTAGAGCAAGTGGATGAATTTGTATATCTTGGATGTGGATTTAGCCGAGATGGAAGGTACACCACTGATATAGAGCGAAGAGTGAATGCGGGAAATAGAGTGAACGGAGCGTTGGGGCAACTTCTCGGCAGCCACCACCTCAGCCAGAAGGCACGTTTAGCAATACATAACGCAGTGCTTGTCCCAACATTACTGTATGGCAAATGTATAACGTTACCTATTCGTTTTTTTTTTAGTTCATCTAGTTTACAAAAATATATTATAATTTTAGAAAACACTCGCCGTAACAATTTTTTACAAATAACTAACATTTTAAATGCTATATCTCAATAATTTGTATTATAATTCTTATTGAATATTAAAATCAATACTAATTGAGTTGAATCTTATTTTTTAAACCAACAAACTTTTTATTACTAAATATTCAATTTTAATAATTATTTTTTCATACAAATAATTAAAATTAAAAATCAATAAATTTGTGAACCGTCTACAAATAAAAAAATGATAGATAAAGAAATATGCTGCAAAATAACATATCTTAAAAAATAGATAAAAACATAATTAAGGGAAAAATAAAAAAACACAGTGCTGCATAATTAATATTATAAACATAATTAATAATATAATTAAACATTCCTAAAACAATAATTAAAAACATTTTTATGAAAAAAAAAAGCAATTGTCGCCAGTCCTGTGTAATTACTACTTTTTTATTTTTTTTAATTATAAGACTAACACATTTAACGTGGTAGAGCCATGTGATGAGAGGGGATGAAAATGATATTGTAAAGAGTGTTTTATGTGTAATTGATGGCTCAGTGGATAAACGAACTGTGTGAAGCAGGATGTAGATAGAGAGCAAGTGACCATGGAGATGGCATCTAATAGGGATGTATTAAACATACTGTGTCGAAAACTAGTAATTAGATGATGAGAATGATGATGACTGACTGACTGACTGATGGTGACAGAGTAAAAATACATTTCACCACCCTCTATCTTACCCGTGGGTGATCGTAAGACTAAGGGATATAAAATGCATAAACATCTATGCAAGAGAAGGAAATCTCTAAACTAAACCCTATACCAACACGTCTGACCAGCGTGCTATTGTAGGTCAATTTCCCTCGCGTTATAGAGGAGGCTCGAGACCTACAGTGGGACCCATGTGAGCTGAGATAACTAGATTATTATTTTTTTTGTACATTGTAAGACTTATATTTCTTTTTTTATTTTATTCATTGTAAGGCATTAAAAAATAAACGTGACTAAAAGCCACGAGATTCACTAACCATATTGTATAATGAATATATAATTTTGCAAAACAATTTCTATGAAAATCATTGAAGAATTATATATTTAGAATATATAATTTTAATTTAACATAATAGAATTGTCAAAAAGTTGTATAAAATTATAATTATAATTAATTGTCCTTAACCATTGTGAATAGAAAATTTTACGCCCAGTAATTATAAAAATATTAACGACACAAATTGTATATATAAAAAATAAGATGTTTAAAAAAAAAATAACAATTAAAGCCGCCAATTGTGGAATTACTTGAAGTTTTTTTTTTCGTGTGCCTCGTCGTCGGATTAGATAAAGGTGACGCCATTTGCAAATGTCATTTGCATTGAATTCAAGTCTTATTTAGCGTTTTGTGAATTACAATTATATATGTATATATATGTATATATATATACAGCAGAATCGGTTTATAATGACATTGAAGGGAAGTGACAAACACGTCACACAAAGCAGAAATTCTCGCAAAACTTTCTATAGTCTATCTAATCTAAGAAGTGCATTTTGACAGCTGTCGGAGTAAGTTGTCTAGGTATGTAACCAAATAATCGCTATTGAAAATATCCGATTTTAGTGAGAAATCGATATTGATTCTCTTTAATTAATAATCGGTTTATTTTTTTTTATTTCAAGAAGGAGATGTATAAATTAAGTGCTAAATTAATAATAAACAAATTTAATTATTTCAGCATAGAATTTATACATCATATTTAGTAGGATTAGGTTAAGTAAAAACAAAAACTGGATTTGAAAATAGCTATTTATTCAGAATCACTAGTATTACTTGAATTATCATCGTCGCGAACATTAATAATTATTTCCTTATCAATAAAATTGTCGAAACGTACATTTCTATCAAAATCTCTATTCGATTAATTACATTATTCTAATATTTTTACCGATTATTTCTATATTCCTGAATTGGAAGTTGTCAAGCACTACTGTAAAGAACGTGATGACATGACATTGTAAGATCGTGAATAACAATTACTATTTACCATGTTATTTTAATTTTAAATTAGTTTTACCAGTTTCAACATATAGATTATTGTATAAGAAAGTCACCCGCAACGTTAATTATGTAAATAACTTAATATTTCTTTAAAATTTCAGATTTATTGTTTGCAATCCTGTGTATACGTTTGACCAAGGTTGTTGTGTATTAAAAAATGCAAAACGTCAAAATGCACTTCTTAGATTAGATGAACTATAGTTTTGTTTAGGTACATACATAATGTCGGTTTACAACAGTAAAACTGCAAAATTAACCACTCAATTAACACTTGATCAACATGTTCTTGTCGTATATATATATATATATATATATATAAATATATATATATATATATATATATATATATATATATATATAAATATATATATATATATATATATATATATATATATATATATATATATATATATATATATACAGGCTGTATGAGGGAATGGAGCAGCTGGTCAGAAGGGTGGCAGGTAATGATGGTAGGAACCTATAACAAAAATTTGAAAGGAAAATTTCAAGGTCATTGACTCGTCAGCTATTTGTAAAGGTGACGTTTATTATACTGTAGCAAACGTAATCATTGATTTATTTAGGTACTAATGAATATTTAAGAAAGTATGAGTATGTAGCAGACTATTTACCATTTACTTGGTACATTTCATTCAGTTTTAAAGAAAAAGCGATGACAAAATTGAAAACTTTAAATGCTTGTAATTTATTAACGAATCGACATTTTCCCTTCAAATTTTTGTTATGGGTTCCTAGCATCATTACCTACCATCCTTCTGACCAGCTGCTCCATTCTCTGATATACCCTGAATATATATATATATATATATATATATATATATATATATATATATATATATATATATATATATATATATATACATATATATATATATATCCAATGGCCCACTCGCACGCCGAGTCTATGGGGTCGCGCGCCGCTGTTTCTGTCTCTCTGGACACATTTAGCGATGTGAGCGACTCCATATCCACCCTTAAAAAAAGGAAACAACTTAAATCGGCTTACTCTCTTGCGTCATTAGCTAGAATACAGACATGTTTCTGTAGTGTTGGGAGATTGGTTTTTGACAGAAATTACATTGGGCAGCATTAGCGAGCAGAATAGAGGATACCCGAAGGTAGTATTGGAGCAGTTACCAATTAAGATCAAATTAATTATTTACTTATCATTATCATTCATATAATAATTCTGATAACATAATTATTCAGACACGGATAGATGGAGATCATTTGTGGAAGCGTCAGCTCCACGTGCCTTTAAAAGCGTAATGCGTGAAGTATGTTGCCTGATGCACGTGATGTATACGCATTATCGATTATATATTAACAATACAGGCTATCCTAAGTGATTGAGCTGAACCTTTAAACGAACAATTTATCTAATATCTTTAAACGAGCAATTCTTGTGTGTATATATATATATAGTTAATATAAAATTGCAAGATCTATGTTACAATTTTATTCTTGTAGTTTTTTTATGAATTCATGTGTTGTTTTTGTATTCATTATGAGTAAAAAATCATACTAATTTTGAAAAAGTTCGTAGTATAAAGAAATAAAATGGTAATAAATAAAAAAAATGAATCTAAATAACATTATGAGTTAATATTTATCAATTTCTTACATTTTCCGATATAAAAATGGCTGTAAATTCATTAAATATTGGTTGGATAACTTTTATTTTATGAGTCAGTCCTTTTTTTCTTCCTACTTTTGGCGGTTTGCTCAAAAAATTAAAAAAATATATATTTTTATCAAAAACTGTACTTTGACGACTCCTACTGGTGAACCAGTGCGAGTTACACAAAAAAACTCTAAGGCTATTTTGAAGAGCGTGAAATTCCCCACAAGGTCCATCAAACCGATTTGCGATATTGTGAAAGCCGGGTAAGCATTAAAAATTTGAAAAAAAAAACAATTTTTTTTTTACATGCATTTTAAATAGTAAAACTTTAAATTGAAATTGCAAGTACTTAAACTTAATATTAAGATCTCAAATTTGGTGAAAATGTTTTTTTCTATGTGTAGATTAATATTTTGCATGAGCAACGAAAAAAAAAATTTGCGGAAATGAATCACCCTAATATATATCTTAATACATATATATAAATTACGCGTCACGTTGTTTGTCCGCGATGGACTTCTAAAGTACTTAACCGATTTAAATCAAATTTGCACAGCATGTGTAATTTGATCCAACTTAAAAGATAGGATAGCTTCCATATCAATTTATTATCGCAATATTAATTTATTGCAAATTATTTGTCTATTATTTGACAGTCACAATTATCTGTTATCTTCAAACGATTCTAACAGATGGCGATATCTGTTGACTGGATTGAGTAAGTATTTAATAGATGGCGCTATGTTAAACGTACAAATGTTTCATATATGCTACAATTTATTAGTATAACCACCACGGCTTACTGAGGCTACCTTAGCCACAGCAACGCGTGGCCGGATCTGCTAGCATCTTTCTGAATCTCGGAAACGGCACCAACAATTTTCATGAAATTTAGTTTTGGAGGCGATTAATTGATTTAGCTAGGTTTTATTTATAGAAAATATTGTTTTGTCAGTATTTTTAGGCAACAAAAAATATATTTTTTACATTGGCTGAAAACTATTAAAATATGAAGCCAAATTTTGACGCTGTCATTAATTATAGACATAGCTCAATTAGAAAATCGAGCAGTCTAATCGAAACCGGTTCGGTTCCTTAGTTTCTCTTTTTGTTATTTTTGCCTAATTAATTTTTCCATTATTTTATTACTTCTAAAACACACTGAAAAGAAAATACCGAGCATGGCTTGGTGAACCAGATATTGTATATTTATATATATAAACTGAATCTCGGCAATAGCTCAAACAACTTTCGTGAAATTTAGCATGCTGTGGTTCATATGGCGATAGATTGATTTAGCTAGATTTCATATGTAGAAAATATTGTTTTGTCAATATATTCAGGCAATGAAAAAAAATAATATTTTCGTTGGCTGAAAACTATTAGAATATAAAAGCAAATTTTCGACGCTATCATTAAGAATTGACATAGCTCAGTTGAAAAATCCAGACAAACCGGACAAACCGGAACGCGGTTCGGATCCTTAGTTTCAAATCAAAACTGGCATTATTTTTTTTGCCTTCTTTATTTCTTTTTTATTAATTTATTAATTATTTTAATTATATTTAAATATATATTCTAAAACACACTAAAAAGAAAATACAGAGCAAAGCTTGGTCATCTAGTTATTTTATATATACCACTAATTCTGATTTCAATATGGACGCCGTTCTAAGATTTTTACTTGCTTTACAATTCACTTTATATATTTGGAAGGACTTGAGGTCGAGAAAGCTATTTAGAAACACAATATAATGCTACCAAATGTCACGGCGATAAGGGGCCGTCCATTAATCATATGAGGTTTGAAAGGGGTCCCACCCCTTTCATTTTGACAAAAATCACGAAATATCACAAGGGGGAGAGGGGTGTAGTAAGATATCACGTGTATTTATTATTTCGTCAAACGCTGAGATTTCTAAACTGAAAATCCGTTGGCAGACAACCAACGAAGTCGTTTAAAGTAGGATCACCTACAGATCACTGTATAAAGACCTTTTGGCGAAGTATAAAAAAGCAAAATACCAAGAATATAATGAGCTGTGGGCTACTTCTTTGTAAGTACTATAAATTCACGTGATGTTGGTGGACAAGGGGGGTCATAGTCTTAAACCTCACCACGTATCACCAAGAGGGATTTAAAAAAGCTAAAAAAAGATCACGTGACTAATGGACGTTCCCTAACGCAAAAGAGGGGTAAACCTCAATTAATTCAATTAATTTATAAATTATTACATTATTTTAATATAACAATAAATAGTTATTTAATTATCATATTATCCTAAAGATTTAAAAATAAAATAAACTTGTGGTATTATTACGCCATTGTGGGAAAGCCTTACCCGCTCATGTTGTCCTAAGTTCAAAGAACTGCAATTGGAGAGAAATTGAACGCTAGTCAGACGTGTTGGTATAACGTTTCATTTCGTGTTTAACTTCTAATGCTATCTGCATATTATATCCCCTCAGTCTTCTTTTATGACACTCAAGGGCAGGGGTAGTGATTTGTATTCTTACTCAGTCACCTAAATGAAATAATTAATGTCCATCATAATAATATAATAATTAGTTTTTGTGCATCAGGTTTTAAAATGTTTTTTGATACTTCCTATTTGCAATTAGTACCTAATTAATTTATTGACTTGAACCTTATTTATCACCTTAACGATGTCATTATAGTTATTATTTTTTTCCTTTTATTAAAAACTTAAGACTAATTATTCTGTTTGTATTATCTAAAGCGAGACTAAATAAACATAATAGTTTCGGTTCCAATTAGCTGCCTTGGGGTACGCCAAATTTACGCATTGTATCAATGTTATAACGTTAAATTATTCACATCTCAATAACGTTATTAAACAACTTATTATTTAGAAATACCGGCTTCTTGACATTATGATAACATTCAAATAAAACGTCATAGTATAAAGAATAATAAGAAGCGATGTATATAAGGTCAAAAGCTTTGCTAATATTTAATACATTTAAAATCGAACTTGACTTACAGATTTCATTTATTTTTTTCTAACTAGAACTCTCCGTATAGTGATAGAGTAAGAATACAATTCACCGTTCCCTCTTTTCCAGCAAGAAATGGAAAGAGCTTGAAATAAAATTCTATAGTAAGCCATCTAATGTGGTTTAATACCTCTATAACCCTTCCTTTCCATTTTCGTATATTAGCTCATATACGTCACTATTAGGCTCGCGCCTCCTCCACAGTAAGAGGAAAATTAACCCAGTATACAACGCTGGTTAGACGTGTTGGAATAGGCTTATATTCCAAGTTTTCCTTTTCAAGTATAGCTTCTCATGCATTCCATATAGTGGCGTTATAAATACTAATGGCTATGGATATTGATAAAGTCAAAGTTATGCCACATGGTGGCAGGAGAAGAATACAGTTGGCAACACTCTTTATTTGGGCGTGGGTGCCGTAACAATCACTTGAAGGATAACAGTGTACTTTGCCTTAGACGGTCTTGTATCAAAATTTGGTCACTTAAAGGAAATATATTTTTTATAAAAGAAACAAAAATACTTGAGTTTTAAAATATTTGTAAATTGATTATAATTTGATACTAAGAGCTAAATTATAAAACAATGGAAATCAAAGATAATTTTTCTCTGGTTATGTGATTTTTAAAATCATAAAGTTATTATAGTACATATTCTCAAAAAGTTATTTTAGGAATTTTAATATCTTCGGGGCCCTAAAGCGTAGGATCCATAGGTACGCTATATCGTTGGCGTATCATTGATATAAATGATGAAGTGGTATGCCCCTGCTGAGAGATCACCTTCTGAGACCTCTGTCTTACCTGTCCATTCTTTTGAACGGGCAGCACTTTTAGGACACATAAAAAGTATGATCTGAAGAATTTGAACAAAACTTGAGACACGTTTCGAGATTTCTCTTAGATAAAAGTTTTAGAAAATGCAGAGATGAATAGAATTAGAATAAAAGTGACGTCAAGATTTACTATAAAAATTTCTTTTTTTTTTATTGTTTTATGGTGGCAAACGAGCAAGTAGCACATCTGATGGTAAGTGTTACTGGCGCCCATACTCCTTTGCAATACAAGAGTTAGTGCCTGTGCCTACCAACTAAAACCCACCCAAAAAGTTGGGCTATCGGTTCTCTCGTTCAATTAATTCTAATAGGAAATAAATATATTTCTTTGGAATTTGTAGTGTTCTTGTTTCATTAAAGAGAGAGGGAAGAAAACTCGTCTCGGATCATTAAAAATACTGAAACGTAGTTAGTGAAAGACACAAACATGGAGATAATTTAAAATACATTGAAACACGACAAAAATACGTCAAAATACATTTATTTAAAAATTTAGGTTAATTCGAAGAACAATATATTTGATAAGATATTTGAAACAGACCTGTGATGTTCATTCACTGCATTGTGAAGTGGCAGAAGGGGGCAGTGAGTCAGGAAGCAGACACTCCGTGCTGACAAGCTCCACCACCCGCGCTTTTTTTCTGGTTTATGGAGACAAACAAGCAAGCAGAACACCAGATAGAAAGTTTTACTGTCGCTCATGGACCTTTGCAGTATCAGAGATCGCTGCTTACCAACTAAAACCCACCTAGAAAGATCAGCTTTCGGTTCTCTCGCTAACCGAACAAACGCTGAAGCGCATTGCCACTGCTCAGACGCCGATTTTTTTCAAAAATGTGGCACTACACTAGACAGACTGGCCCGTAGCTGTAGACGGACAACTATCAACAATATGGCTCTATCACTACTAAGCCTCTAACGCTAAAATGCTACTCTAAACGAGACCATGCGCGATCGGACCTGTGATTAATCTGTCACCTATGAAGACAAAGAGCGCAAGAGATACATTTCTGATACAGATAGAGACTGCACAGATGGCGTAGTGGTTAAGATACCGACCTTCCGTGCCAGTGCCGTGGGTTCGATTCCCACGCAGGAC
Source organism: Lymantria monacha (assembly GCA_905163515.2). Classification (NCBI taxonomy): domain Eukaryota; kingdom Metazoa; phylum Arthropoda; class Insecta; order Lepidoptera; family Erebidae; genus Lymantria; species Lymantria monacha. The sequence continues at coordinate 11,960,504 of LR991104.1, read as the reverse complement.
ATTACTTTGTGTGATCCACAAAGTGTTGTTCTGAGTCTGGGTGTAATTTGTCTGCGTTAATTGCATGTTTGTAAAGTCCCCCGCAATACAAGGATTATTTCCTTAGTGCAGGGTGGAGTGTTTTTTAAAAAAAAAAAAAAAAAAAAAAAAAAATTTCTACAACACTGAATAGTACACGAAAAGGTTGGAAGTCATGGAATCACTATCAGGGGGTCATACAATGACCATAATCTATAACAAAAAAGAATAAGGTATACTCGTTGGAACTCTAGCAACCTAACCTCATCTAACCTCATTTTAGAATTCATCTATTATTTTCCTACCATGTTTTGCGAGTATTATCTTCCTACTATTTTAGGCCTATTGACGTCCCACTGTTGGACAAGATGAGTGCCACTGAACTTTACCTACTATACCAAGCTCTACAGATATTTTAGTATAGAGATTTTCCTCGAATTTTCTGTTTATAGTGATGTTACTACTTGACCTACGTACGAATCGGTATTTAGAGTCGATATCTAGAGTAAAAGGAATAAGTATTTTATATTCTTACTCTTTCACTACATAGAGATTATAGATATCAAGGTTGTGGGTTATTTTTACTATTGCTATAAATTTCCATCTGACAATTACATTGTAATTTGAAATTCTCATTTTCTAACTATAAACGAGACAGATAATTTGCGGTAAAATCTGAAATTGTCAACTTAACGATCGATAGCGGTCACAGCTCGTCAATAAATACCTCTGCCACAATAATCTATAAAAAAAACAATAAAAAAACATATGAATCATTATTATTAAAAAAAAAAGCAATGCGACCATATTAAACATGATTCAGAAACGCGCCTTGAACTTGTTCGCGCCCACGGCTACGAGCAACGTCCGACCGTGGCCGAGTGTGACCGAACGCGGCCGGGCGCGTCCGACCAGACCCGAGAGCCAGCCAAATGGCGTCCTTTTACTTTTTTTATTATTTATATTTTGCAAAGGCGCGTTTAAGTAATAATAAGGTGAAATAACTGTCGGAGAAATCTCTAGAATAGCGAGAGGATTCGCTCCGCGAATCGTGATCGGGCCTATGAAATAATTAGAAAGGCTTAATTATCATAATTAATATTTTTCGTTGATTACGCGAGTATTGCATGTATGAAATAAAACATTTTTTTTTATTTTTACAGATTTCAAATCAATTTTTTGTATTTGATATTTACTTGCCTCAGGTTTCGAACAATTTACATCGTTAGTGGTCACGGAAAGACTAAGATGTGTCACGTCCAATAAATCATCGTTATTACAGAGGTTTTTTATTTACCCGCTACAATATTGATTTAAAAAAATTATACACGTTTTTTTATTACAAATTCATTTCCAGTAGAAAAGAATTCTAATTTCTAATGAAGCACCTTAACGTGAAACTTAGTCCACCCGTGACGTGACTATGAACGATGTAAAATATAGAAACGTCGAGAAATTAACAACGAAACAAACACTATTATTTTTTTTTGTTTTGGCGGCGGGCCACGGTGCACTCACGCCCCGCTAATCCGTCCGGGGCGACGGGAGAAGCGGTGCACGACCCCGTAGACCCGCTCTACAACAAACTTCTCGACGCCGTGCGGGTGGGCCACTGGTACACGTTCTTTTCTTCAGTGGCCCATCCGGTGGTCTACCCTCGCGGGTATCCTCTCGAGTCGACGCCTTGACAGTTTTTTACCGTCGGGGCGTCGTCCTCTCAAACACTACATTAGTAAAAATAGTTTTATTATGATTTAGTGTGTGGTAGTTAGTGGCTATGAACACTACCAACCCTTAATTTGTAAGAGGATGTCGTAAAAGACGACTAAGAGCTTTATATCGACCTGGGCCAACCCCACCTGATGCTCGAGTTGCGAGCCCCTTAGCGCTCACCCAAAGTCTGGGTAAAGGGTAACAACTAAGAAACACTAAAATAAAATCACCTGATGCCGTTTGGTCAACAATTACATTCCCAAGAAGGGTTGACGTCAGGCAGGCAGTCATAAAACTATTGCGAATATTACTTCACCATACGAAAAATTCAACCTATTTAACGTTAATTTCTGTGAGTGATGACAAGATAATGCGTCATACCATTCACAGTCACGGCACATTAACAAAACTCACAGCTAAACTGCATTAATAAATATTTCGTATAATATAAATTATGTGTCAAAATCATTGTTTATTTGTATTATTAGTTCAATGACAGCACAATCTGTTTATGCAGCTGTGGGGGACTGTTTGGGGTAATGCGTGACGGTCATTACTGTCACCGACATCACTGGCTGTTACCGTCTCTAAATTAACGCTAGATGCCTAACAGGTTTTACATGCATACATATATATCATCACGCCATATCCCTTGCAGGGTAGGCAGAGAGAACAGAGTGCCAGAGAACTCTATCTCTGCATACTTCACTCGCTTCCTCAACATTCATAATTCTCTTCATACACGCTCGCCAGTTTCGGAGACTCTTGACTCCACCTTCCTTCAGTACGTGACTAATCTGGTCTAGGTAGGTTAGTCTCGGTCTTCCCCGCTACCTACATCCTTCCACTTTCGCAGGTTTTATATATCAAATTATCTATCTAGCTATCATCAATATTTAGCTTCTTGCCGTTCACTGCTTGGAAGGGTTATTGCCATAGTATTATACGTATCTTAGGAGAGAAAAACTGTCCACTCTCTTAGTGGTACTCTCAGCTATGTTCCTAAATAATCACTATACGGGTTTACCTATTTTGCCATGAGCAGTTACAAAAAAAAATATCATTAAAATTTCACGTCATATTCATCCCGCTCCTGAGCTCGTGTCCAGTTCGACATAGGATGAAAATTATCCTACTATACCGGTCAGATGTATTGGTATATAGTTTTATTTCGAGTTTACCTTCTGTTATATCGATATTATAATTACACGTATTCCTTAGTTGTATTTTACAATACTTATAAATAAAAAAATAGGTGATAAATTGTATATATATTCCAGTCATTGCAACGAAAAAAATATAAAAAAAATAAGAAAAGAAATAACTGTTCAATTCCTCGTCACCATCAATATCATTTCAGCTCACATATGTCCCACTATTTGGCTCGAGCGTTCTCCGTAAAAGGCGGGAAATTGACCTATTATACCACGCTGGTCAAACGTGTCGGTATAGGCTTTTGTTTCAAGTATTACTTCTATTGCATAGATGTTATATGCGTTTTATATCCTTCGTCTTTTACGATTACCCACTGGTAGATAAGAGATGAATTGTATTCTTATTCCGTTCACACGTATAATTTCATATATCAATTCCCATTACAAGAAAAAAAAATTATCAAAATAATTTACAACATAACATTGAATTTTTAAAAAATTCGTATAAAACTGTGTTAATTAAGTGTCACCGTGTCCCGTATATTGAGTTATATATGTTATTATCTTTTTTTGAATGAAGAAGTTAATTTTAAAAAAAATACAATAATATTTAATTACAATCGATACGTTATCTTCTTTCTGTGCGTAGGTTGTTTTTATAAAAAAAAATACAAGATGCCTTAAAGGCACGCAATAGAAATCAAACTTACTTATTACATGCAAACATTTTAATTACTCTTCTATAGCACAGATAATATTCGTTATTCATTATTAACATAAGATTATAAGATGAGCGTATTTCTCACTACAATACACCAACTCAAACGAGATAAAGCTCCCACTCTACACAACACAGTGTTTAGCCACTAACACTTGAGGCACACAAAAAAAAATGAGAACAGCAAAAAAATTATGAGAAAAGATTATGTCTCACTTGCTTCCAATACAAAAATCAAACTAACCATTGCTCACATTCTACATGACACAGTGTTTACCCATCAACACTTGAAGCACACAAAAAAATCATGAGAAGAACAATAAATTATGAGAAGAGCAAAAAATTATGAGAAATATTACGAGGAGAGTGTATGCCTCGCTCATCTCCGATACACGAAGTCAAATAAGACACTGCTCACACTACACGACACAGTGTTTTCCCAACAACACTTAAGTTACACAAAAAGATTAGGAATTAGAGTTTCAAAAATGTCATAAAAGATTCAATTCAAATATTAGAAGTCAAATCACGTCTTGTTTTTCGCAAACGAGAAGTAAAAAGCACCTGAGGGAACTAAAAAAGTTGACAGCAATACTTTTCTTGAGAAACTTATAATATTAATTGTAGCTAGGTGGAACGGGTACATCCCTTCTCTTCAATATGGTCCGTCAGGGTTGATGCGTCTAGTATTTAATCATACCACGACACCATAAACATTTCATAAGATCTAGTTTAGCTATAATTAATTACATTATATTTCAAAAACAAATTACATTCTGTATTAGTGGCTGTTAAATTGGATACGGCTGCAACCATCTAACAAAAATTGCCAAAATCAAGAGCCAACTCTTGGTCGTCTAAAAAAAGGCGCTTAAAATATTAGTGGTGACGGAGTAAGAATACAATTTACCACCTATCTATGCTCCACATGTGTGTAGAAAAAGACAAAGTGATATAATATGCATATCTAATACACAAGAGAAGAAAAGCACGAAATAAAAACTCTATAATTTTCTGATAAGCGTGGTATAGTAGTGAAAGTATATCTTTCTGTTGCTATGATGATTATAATGATGAAACGTATACAACATGTTTCATCATCATAGGCATACATAAAAATAAATAATTTTATAAAATACTAATGACCCGCCTTCGGTAAATCTTTAATTACTGTGCTGTAAAGGACAGATTTAATGTACATTAGATGAAACACGTATGTAATGTATTTAATTGAATAATAAAAAAATATATATAAGTATTGTTAAAAATAACTTTTTAAATAACATATTATATTTTGGTAATATTTCAAAAATAAACACGGTTACTGTGTGTTATCTTTTTGACATAGATATAGGTATTATACCATTTCGGACTTTTTTGCTGTGTGGTAGCGGTTACGAATACTACTAACCCTTACTATGCTCGTGGATGTCATAAAAGACGACTAAGAGCCTTATAATGACTTTTTTTTTTTTTTTTTTTTTTTTTTTTTTTTGGTGGGCTATGGGTGCGTTTCGCCCCGCTGAATCGGTCCGGGGTGACAGAAAGGCGGCGCGTGACCCCATAGACCCACCGTAAAGCCTTCTCTCTTCGCCGTGCGAGCGGACCACCGGTACTCGATTTTAACTTCGGTGGCCAGGTAGCCTTATAATGACCTAGGCCAACTCCATCTGATGCCGTTTGGTCAACAATTACATGCCGAAGGAGGGTTGACGTCTGGCAGGCGGCCGGTCATAAAACTATTGCCAATAACTTTGACGATATGAAAGAAGAGTACATATTGTATCGAACCCAGATATATGGGGAGAATGATGATGATGATGACCATTTCGAACGATTTTAGAGATGTTTTTTAAGATATACAATTTTATAGTATATTATTTTGATATATCGTATAAGATTTATCCAGAATTTGTAATATAAACATATAAAATATGTTGTTTTCGACATCGCGTTATAAAGTTTTAAAATATCGGCCTTTTTATTATAATATACATATATTATACATATAAACTTTCCTCTTGAATCACTCTGTATTTTAACGTAAACCACATTAAAATTCGTTGCGTAGTTTAAAAGATCTAATCTACAAACTGCGTGGGTGACTTTGTATAATACTATGTAAAAAAAATATATCTATCTATCTATCTGATATCTTTAAACGAGCAATTCTTGTATATTCTGAATCTCGGAAAGGGCACTTACAGTTTTTATGAAATTTAGCATGCAGGGGGTTTCGAAGGCGTTTAATCGATCTAGCTAGATTTCATTTATAGAAAATATTGTTTTCAATATTTTCAGACAATAAAAAAATATAATTAAGCGTTGGCTGGCAACAATAAAAATATGAAGTCAAATTTTGACGCTGTCATTAAGACACCTCAATTGGATAATCGAGCAGTCTAATCGAGGGCGGTTCGGATCCAGTTTCTCTTTTTTATTACTTTTTGACTTTTTATTTTTTGTTATTATTATTTAGTTAATTCAAAACTTAAAACACACTAAAAAGAAAATACGGAGCGAAAGCTCGGACATCCTGATATTAGATATAATGTAAAAATAAGTTCCAGTTACCAAGTCGCTGAGTATTTTACAGGATTTACTTCCGATCCGCTAATAAATTATTGAATTAATTTAAGATAAGATATAAAATTGACAATTTGTATAAGTGCCCTCGCAGGGTTTGAGCATAATAAAGGACTTGATATGATATTATCTCACTATGATATGATTATTTAAAGCAGTGGCAATCGATGAGAAACATATAAATGTGTATATAAATATATTTACTATAATGTATATAATATATAAAATACTTTGCCCTGAATGCCTGAATAATGGATAAACGTACAGCCTAAAACGCTGTTCGTAGAGACCTGAAACTTTCTTTATAAGACGTAGGCATCCGATAAAAAATATTTTTTCGAAATTCTACACTAGATATAGGCGGTGGACAACTAGAAAAAAGTTTATATGGGACGGAATTCGAAATTCTTTGGTTTAATTTACGTCAAATTCTGCATAAACATTCTTTAACAGAGTTAATGGAAGTCGTGTTTCGCATTTTACTGAAATTCATCTCCTGACGGGTTTAAAAAAGGGTAAAAAGTTATTTTGGGGATGGTTTGTTTCGAAGTTGACATTAATACACCTTAGTGTTTTTAATTTAAATTACATTTTATTTAGGAAGCGAGTGAAGTATGCAAGAATAGAGTTCTCTGGCACTCTGTTCTCTCTGCCTACCATGCAAGGGATATAGCGTGATGATATTCATGTATGTATTTTGACACATGATTGAAAACTCAATCGGATTTTATTCAAAAAAGGCATTTACATAAAAGTTTGGTAGTATATGTAGACGGAGGGACGGACAGCGGAGTTCTTAGATGATGAGATCTTAGTTACAGGGCCCTGTTTTACCTTTTGGGTACGGAACCCTAAAAAGGCTGAACTCATATAAAAGCTTGGTACATTGCGAATACTCTTTAAAATTGAAATGTCTACAAAGTCGCCGTTCTATATTAATACCGCATTTGAAAGTTTCTAAGCATTTTTAAACTTTAAATCCCTAGACTATAAAAAATATTGTTATATTTTATAAGTAGGTATTCAAACATTTAAACATAAAAATTTATCTGTTATAACAAAATTAATAACGTATAAAAAGAATTAAATATTCTTTTAGAACCATTGTCGTCTTCCACGCGAACAAAGTAGTGCACAAACGCTAGTATTAACATATAAATATATTTTCAAGTACATTATAAACTGCTTATTATTATTGCTATAGAAAAAAATGAACATGGCGACAAAAAGTTGTCGACTAATCTATGTTTTTTTTATTTATTCTTTAATGTAGCCATCTTGTAAATATTTGATTTGTTGTATTACGTTGTATTATTATATTTAAGTTCTTATTTATTTATTTATTCAAATTAATATACAATGTTTTTTTTTTGAATATTCAAGAACGATGTTTTAATATATATTTTTTTAGTAGTAGGCCCACGCTGTTGACAGTTTTCTGTCCACAGCTGCGGGCCGGTCTATCAGGGGTAGTACCACACTCTCGCAGAAGATCGACGTCTAAGTAATGGCAATGTTCAGTGGGCGAGAGAGCCGGCAGCCCAATTGGGTAGGGTATTGATAGGCAGTGGCCTAGCTATACACTTACCATCAGGTGTGCTGTTTGCTCGTTTGACCGTTGCTCACCATAAGGAACAAGAAAAATTTGTAATTATTGTTTTATGATGGAGTAATAATACAATTCATCACTCTTGCACGTGGATATCATAAAAGACGGCTAATATTGTGTATCGTATTGTATAAGATGTTCGAGCCCAGCAGAAGGACGTATAATCAGCTGGGATGATTTATCTATCAGCTGATCGATGCCTCTATAATGATTAAGTTAAATAAACGGGGCAACAATTGCAGTTAGTTGAAATATTGTAGAAATATTGCCAATAGATGGCGTAATAATAAATTTTCTGTAAAGGTGAAAATGTGAAAGGAAAATTGATTATTATTTACTAGAGTAGGTTAGATGGTATAGCATTTGAAAGAGATTACCAATAGATGTGTGTTCGTCTTATCTTTTAGAAGTTTTTATTTACAAATGAGTCCTCTTAAAAACTTTTATTTACAAATGGGTCCTATTAGAAACTTTTACATATATACAAATGAGTCCTTTTCGAAGCTTTTATTCACAGATGAGTTTTATAAAAAAATATTAATAGCAAAGAAATATGTGAAGTATCAGCCCTAATGTTGGGAGTCGATAACCGTTGCGGTGCGAGCGGGACAGCGACAGTTCACCGTATAGCTGCATCTCGCTCTTGCGCACGTTCCATAAACCAGTTTTTTGCAAGAGAACAACTTCTCTCGGAACAGTTTTATTGTAACATATTTTCAAATAACTGGTTTTAAGTTTAAACGTATAATTACCAGTTAATATTAATCTATGTCACCAGATCTAGTAAAAATCAGCTACGCAAATGTCCATATATTTATTATGTACTCTGTTAACCTTGCTCATTAACAGCTTGTCCGTGTGGTAACGGAATAAGAATACAAATCACCACCATCCTATCTTACCCGTGGGTGATCGTAAGAGACGACTAAGGGATATAAAACGCATATAACATCTATGCAAGAGATGGAAAACTAGAAACAAAACTCTATACCAACACGTCTGACCAGTGTAGTATAGTAGGTCAATTTCCCTACCACTATGGAGGAGGCTCGAGCCCAACAGTGGGACATATATGAGCTGCGATGATGATGATGATGAACCCTTTGATAGAGAAGACTTTAAAGAATTGTGATATTCACCAATGACTCCTAAATACTTCATCATCATCATCATATCACCTCATAAACGTCCCATCTTAACTTGATTCTCCTCCACAATAGGAAGGAAATTAACATACTGTAGGTTCAATTTCAAATCTTCTTTCTTTTACATAGATATTTCACATTATTGACAGTTCTCTGACTACAACTGTGGGCCGGTCCTTAAGGGTTAGTATCACATTCTTACAGAAAATCAAACTCGGAGCAATGGCAATGTGCTGCTGTGTTTTTTTCTGTGAGCGAGTGAGCTGGTAGCGTAAATTTTGGATGGGTTTGGGATTTTATATTGGTAGGCAGCCTAGCTATGCCACTATTATTGCGAAGGTCCATGGGCGGCAGTAACACTTACCATCAGGCGTGCTGCTTGCTCCTTTGCCACTATGAGCAATAAAACAAAATGTTGAGATGAATTCCGTAAAATAAAGGGCTGATAAATTGTATTCTTATTTCATTGACACACCAATTAAGTAACACTTAACAGTCATATAATTGATAGATAAGCATTAAGGTTAATTAAATATTTTGTAATTAATTTATGATAAAAATGTCTACATACATACCATCACGCCATGTCCCTTGCAGGGTAGGCAGAGAGAACAGAGTGCCAGAGAACTCTATCCTTGCATACTTCACTTGCATCCTCAACATTCATAATTCTCTTCATACACGCTCGTCGGTTTCAGAGATTCTTGACTCCACCTTCCTTCAGTACATGACCGATCTGGTCTAGGTAGGTTAGTCTCGGTCTCCCCCGGTACCTACATCCTTCCACTTTCGCATTGTCTCATATCTTCTTAACCAGACGTTCGTTCGGCATTCTTTCCACATGTCCGAACCATCAGAGCATTCCCTTTCGCATCTTTACACCAATACTCTCTTTCATACCTACTCGCTCTCTTACGTCGTCGTTACGAATGAATAAAAATGTCTAAAACGTGATATATATTAAATACTAGCTCCAGCCCGCGACTTCGCCTACGTAAAATGTTACTTTCCTAAAGTTTTTCATCCTCTATTTTTATTTTACCCCTTAAGGGTTAATTTTAACATGTTGTTAATGGCATATTTATTTATATCTAATCAACAGCCTAAAAATAAGTTTCAAGCTTCTGGCTTTAAAAATGACGATACTTCCTTACAGCTTTTCATCCCCCTTAACAACCTTTTTTGCATTAAAAAGTAGCCTATGTCCTTTATCGTGCTCTAGACTACCTGTGTACCAAATTTCATATAGATCGGTTCAGTAGTTTTGGCGTGAAAGAGCGACAGACAGACAGAGTTACTTTCGCATTTATAATATTAGTAAGGATAGCATCTGTTATTTATATTTTTAGGTGTTCCATAAACTTTAAGGGACGTTCATGAAAACGAACAAAATTTTATTTATCTGTAGAAATTGTTCTAATGCACTGGGAATTACCCCGACGTAACTGGATCTACAAGTTTCTACGCGCCTAGTACTTTAACAGGAAAAATGTGTAAAAAATACATTTTATTTGTAATATCACTTCTCATTACGTTGTGATAGGTTAGCACGAAGTATAGATACAAGGAGTCCGAACGGTTTACCGTTCCATGAATCGTTCCATAGTATTCATGGACACAATAATGAACCCAGATCTTAGTTCTCTTTTCAGCCACTGGGTGCGCTAGAGTTTAGGATGTACCGATGCTATTATTATTATTACACGTAAACACGCGTTGACTCGCAAATGTTGAATTTAATTAATTTAAATATAAAATTTCCAGAGCTTTCAATCATCATCATCATCATAGCCTATAAACGTCCCACTGTTGGGCTTGGGTGTCCTACGTAATGGGAAAGAAATTGTCCTACTATACAGCGCTGGTCAGACGTGTTGGTATAGGGTTTTGTTTCGAGTTTTCCTTTTCTCGCATAGTGTTATATGCATTTTATATATCTTAGTCGTCTCGTACGATCACCCACGGGTAAGATATGGGGTGGTGAATAGTATTCTTACTCCGTCACTACACGGAAAGCTGCTGTCAATTTCAACAAAACATTCCAGAGCTGTCAATAGCAACAAAACTTTCCGCGTAAGGATTTAAACGAGTACTTCTTGAAAAGTGGCGCGCTCTATCGGCAAAAATTATTTCCCCTAAATTGAGACCATTCGTTCAACATTACGTTCGAATTCTTTGTATCTATACTTCGTGGGTAATAGTATCACTTCTGAAGTTCTGACTCACTATGTGGGATAAGTTAACCATGCAGTGTTGTCACCGCTTTACTTTCACGAGGCTGTCGTAAAAATCTACTGAAGAATTATCAAGAAAAATGGACTGCAATAGTTTTTTAGGGAAATTTGAGAGATGGCTTTATTGGTTAAGATATTTTTTTTTGTTTTTGTTTTTATTGCTAATGGTGGCAAACGAGCAAGCAGCACACTTGATGGTAAGTGTCACTGCCGCCCATAGACCTTTGCAATACCAAGGGTATAACTAGGCCGCTGCCTACCAATATAAACCCCAAACCCACCCGATTGGGCTGCCGGCTTTCTCGCTCACCGAACGAAGCGCAATAGCACATTGCCATTACTCATACGTCGATCTTCTGCGAGAGTGTGATACTACCCCGGACGGACCGGGCCGCGGCTGCTGACAGAGAACTGTGAACAGCGTGGTCCACTGGTACCACTATAAAAAAAATACAAAACTTGAGAGGTGTCCTTTCGATTAATTAGTGAAGGAATATTTTTTTTCTTTTTAATTAAGTATACTTGTATATATACACTTAACAAAAATAATCGCCGCGACACCACATTGTTCAATGCGAAATAGATAGATGAAATGAAAATAACTGGCTTGCTTTCTATGAGAGTGAGAGAGAGAGAGAGAGACAGAAAGAGAAACACGCGCACGCCGCACGGCTTACAACTATAGCAAAAAAGTGTCGTTACTACTTTTGGTCTTAATTTTTTTCCGTCTAGCCCCCTTTCGCAACGTGCGATAACTTCCAAAATGTAAATGATATAATAATATAATATTATATCATCTACCATACCAAGTGTCGCGGGCTCGTTGCCCATGCAGGACAGCAAACGATTGTTCACAGTCTCTGTGTAATTCGTGTTCGGTAATGTTTGTAAAATCATCCGCAACAGAGATTAGATACTAAGAATTAGAATAGTGGTAGGGTTACACTTTTGACAGTTTTCTGTCTACAGCCCTGGGTCTGTCTGTCCGGGGTAGAGCCACACTCTCGCAGAAAATCGATATCTGAGCTGTGGCAATGTGTTGTGTTTAGTGAGCGAGAGAGTCAGAAGCCCAACTTTCTGGATGAGTTTTGGGTTTTCATTGGTAGACAGCGGCCTAACTGTACCCTAGGTATTGCAAAGGAGCCGGGTAGGCCACCGAAGATAAATACCGGGTTCCGGTGGCCCACTCGCATGGCGTCGAGGGGTACATTGTTGGATGGGTCTACGGGGTCGTGCGACACTTTTCTTGTCCGGCGCCCTGGATGGATTAGCGGGGCGTAAACGCTCCGTAACTCACCGCCAAAAAAAAGGTATTGAAAAGCGATGGGCTCCATGGGCGGAAGTGACACTTACCATCAAGTGTGCTGCTTGCTTATTTACCACTATCAGCAACAAAAAAAGAGTCAAGCGAGACACAGTTCATAATCTACAAGAGACATTATTCCAACCAACACTTACATACATACATACATATCATCACGCCATATCCCTTGCAGGGTAGGCAGAGAGAACCAACACTTAAGTCACACAAAAAGGCTTGCAAATTTCAGCCTTAAAATAACACGTTTCTTTTCAAAAATAAAAATAAAATCAAGTTTAACACGTTCGCATCACATGCCATCATTCGATAGGCGCTAGTGCCAGGTGCGATAACCCGTTTAACATAGTTTACCTTAACTTATAACTGGTTTCTATTATATTAAGATACATATATCACGTAAAATTGCCGTCCATTAATATTAGCAACGATTGAATAATAATAAAATATATATATATATATCTATTTTAATTTAGATCACCACGAAATGATGTAGTGAAAGTAAATAGTGATAATAGAATTAATAGATTTTGTAGAGTAATTTCTTTTTTTTTTTAACGTAGTCTTAATAATATATGAAGGGGATAAAATAAAGTAATAAATTGCGTATGGGTAAAAAAAATCTTTATTCATTCTATCCAAATTAATCACAAATAATCTTTAGCAGAAAATTAATAAATAGCTGTTTCGGCATTTATTAATTTTCATCCTCTAAGGGGGTAAAATAGGGAATGATTTTTTTTTTGATACTTTTACATGAAGAAATAAGTATTTGACATCGTCTGACTTTTGTGATGTAGAGACTCACTAAAGAGAAATATTCTGAAAATTAACTCATCATAGAATATAACCCCCCTAAGGGTAAAAGTCATACCACCGAAGACAAAAATCGGGTTCCGTTGTCCCGCTCGCACGGCGAAGAGAGCTGCATTGCAGGGTGGGTCTATGGGGTCGCACGCCGTCTCTTCTGTCGCCTCGGACTAATTTGGCGGGGCGTGACCACACTATAGCCCACCGCAAAAAAAAGGCTAAAAATCATCATTATCTTCGCTAATATACCTCCCACTGATGTGTTCCTCCTATACAATAGAAGGACAATTGACCTACTTAAGATTTTATTTCGAATATTCCTTCTCTTACGTAGACCTTATATACATATTATATTGGCCACCGAAGTCAAAGATCGGGTACCGGTGGCCCGCTCGCACGGCGAAGAGAGGAGTTTGCAGAGTGGGTCCATGGGGTTGCGTGCCGCCTCTTCTGTCGCCCCGGACGTTTTGTCGAGGCGCGACCACATCCATGGTCCACCTTGCGGAGAAAAAAAAAACATACATATTATATTGAAGAGAAAGAAAACTAAGAGAAGGAAAAATCGAAACAAAACCCCAAACCAACACGTCTGACCAGCGTGGTATAGTAGGTTAATTTCCCTCCTATTGCAGAGGAGGCCCGAGCCCAAGAGTGGGATATGTATGTGCTGTGATGATGATGATGATGACATATTATATAACTTTGTCGTCATTTACGATACCCACGTCCAACATTGCGGGTAATTGTATTCTTATTCTGTCAAAACACGGAAAATTTTACCCGCATAACTAAATAAAGTGTTATATTTTTTTTTTATGTAAAATTCCATAAATCTTAATAGCATATATTTCCGCGTTAGTCAACAGGTGAGTCAATCCCACGACATGCGCCACTAAAACTACGGGGAATACCTACACATATGGTGACGTACAAGTTACCGCTGATCGTTATCTACGCCTCTCAGGGTTCGGTGTTTTTGGTACGGTTATAACAACCGTTATGAGCTAACCAGCTAAACTGTCAATATAGAATTGTGATTTTAATTAACTGTATATAAATAAAAAAGATGTAATTTGAAAATCAACAACGTAATAAGCATTAGAAGTTTTGCACTTAATTCGAATTGTCTTCGATTTTATCATTATCATCATCACAGCCTATATATGTCCCTCTGTTGGGCTCGGGTCTCCTCCGTAATGGTAGGGCAATTAACCTACTATACCGCGCTGATCAGACGTGTTGATACAAGGTCCTGTTTCGAGTATTCCATCTGTTGCATAGATGTTATATGCGTTTATATCCTTTGGTAGTAACTCAAGATCACCCACAACTTAGATATAGGGGGTGATGAAATGTATTCTTACTCTACCACTACACGGACAATTATTATTTCTAATATGATTATAGTTTATTTTTATTCTTTTAAGTTCATTATTTTACTGTGTCTTTTTTGCTGGCATAAAATGATTCATTTATTTAATTATATTGTACGTTTCTTTGGAAATAATAAATAAATGCCGTTTATAAAATGACCACATAAATAATTATATCGTTAATTAAAACAGCCCTAATTAAAATTGAAGGAAGTATATTATTGTTAGAGTTGTTACAATAGTGCCTTGACCTTAGTTAAGTGTGAACGTGTTCAAGTACATTGCGTTATTGTAATAGAGTGTTCGTTACAGCGATGTAACTGAACGAACGATGGATCGTATCACGAACGATTGGATTATTTATGTATTTGCGTGTAATACAGACTTAATTAGGGTTGGTGATTATTAGTGATCGTTTATTCTTTAATTTCTTCGACGATTTGGGCGACACAATATGTAGGTAGGTATTAGTGATGTAACGAATGTCATATTTTGGACATACGCGAATGCGAATATTCAGTTTTTGTTTAAATTTGGCCCCATTTGTTCAAATTCAAATTCATTTATTATGCATAGACCCTGCGAGGGCACTTACATATTGTCAGTTTTAACATTTTAAATTAATACAATAAACTACCACCGGATCGGAAGTAGACCACTACTGAGAAGATCCGGCAAGAAACTCAGCGGGTTAGTCTATTATTGTTATTTCCTTTCAATTTTTTTCAAAAAAAAATGGTACAACCTGTTTAATAAGAAATAGCTCCAGTGTGATGTCCTTCGAACCCAATAGTTCAAATAGAATGTAAAATAACCACGGCTGGACCAGAACCCACAGGCGGGACCCGATCACGAGTTAACTACTAGGGCAGCCATCACTCCCCTGAACCACCTTGGAGGGAAGGGAGGAGGAGGAAAAGTTTGTATATGGCTTTATTTAATTACACCACCAACGAATGTCCCCAGCGGGCGCGTATTTAGTTTTATGCATATTTACTTATTTACACGCCACATCGAAACAGATTTGAAAGAGACAGGGCATCAAAACTAGTATTTTTAAAGTTTAATATTCTCCTACTGAAGCAGTTCAATATGAAAAATATATATAATTAACTGTTATTTTTTTAAGGGAGAGAAGTAGTTTTGTTTGAGAATCTTATTATATTTATTATCTTATTGTATTCTCTGCCTACCCTGCAAGGGATATGGCGTGATGATATGTATGTATGTATAATCTTATTATTTTTGCTTGTATAGAGTTAGACTATTTAATGGTCTACTGTAGAAGATTATAATTTTTTTTTGATTATCTAAATTTTAAAAATATATCTAAAGATTAATTTTTGGGTACATAACCTCAAATATCTCAAAATCCTGATATGATGGGCCAATTCAGACTTCGGATTCGGATTCTACACAAAAAATTACTTCGGAAATGACCTTTCACTTTTCAACAACTGTCATGACCCCATTATTCGCAGGCCTGTGTTATAGTTTATTTATTGTAGAAGTATGTATTTGTAAATTATTATTTTATGATTATTTTTGTTTGTTTACAATGCATTTAGGCCATTTAGTATATAGTTTTGTTTTTTAAATTGTTATGAAAGTTTGACTGTTAAGCTTCATAGCCCAAAATTAAATAAATAAATGACACCAAATGATAAATAGAAGACTGATAACGTGATTACGAGGTTAAGTTACTTTTTATTGCATTAAAAAACATAAGAAATTAATGGCATTGGATTTTCTTATATTAACCAACTATTATTACCTACTTGAAAAAATTATACACACAAAAACATTCGCAATAATTTAGCGAATGCGAATATGCAAAAATATACGAATATTGCGAATATTCGTTACATCACTAGTAGGTAGTCTTACATCGTAATCCGGTTACCCGAAGTGAGGCCACCGCGTGAGGACGAAAGATCAGGGTACCGGTGGCCCGATCGCACGTGGTCGCAGGGTGGGTCTATGGGGTTGCACGCTGTCTCTTCCATCGCCCCGGACCGATTTAGCAAGGCGCGACTACATCCATAGTCCACAGCAAGAATAGTAAAAAAAAAAGGTACTCTTACATCGTACATATTATAAATAATTTTAAGAATAGTTGTTATGTTCGACCGTCTGTCTGACGTCACACACCACTTGTAAATGTAATTGTTGATCAAACAATATATATGAAGGCGTAACGACTCAATTTAATGAATGAACGAATGACCTTTGGAAGGTGTTATAACACCGAGCGCTGTGGAGGTGACCATTAAGTTGTCGAATCATCGTAGAGAGTGTACACACCCATGTGTTTTGCTGGAATATCTTGATACCAATTAATGTCAGCACAATTATTTAAAGATTCAAGTGATTGTTAATTCTAACAATTAAACGTTTTGATCGTGAAGTGTCCTTTTTGTTGCCAAGCCTTAGTTCCCTCGCCAGTCTGCTAATCCATGTCCACTATTTTGATGAATCGTCCAACGAGACGTCTTCAAATGAATCAGTCATCATTCAAGAGAATGACTCTTACTCTTATCACAAATATTTGGGTTTGATACAATATGTACTCTTCTTTCATAGAACATATTGTAAAAGTTATTGGCAATAGTTTTATGACTGGCCGCCTGCCAGACGTCAATGCTCCTTGGGAATGTAATTGTCGACCAAACGGCATCAGCTAGAGTTGGCCCAGGTCGTTATAAAGCTCTTAGTCGCCTTTTACGACATTCACGAGCAAAGTAAGGGTTGATAGTATTCGTAGCCGCTACCACACAGCTATATAGCTATATATACGTATTAAACTTGCGTTCATTTTGCGACTGTTCAACCAATATTAACGTAGACGGAACTAGCGAATGATGTGTTCATATACCCTCATACGGTCGGTCTGCGGGTGGCGGACTAATCCCCGCTCCATCCCTACAGTCAGCCCTATCCATCCAATAAAAAGTTGTCATTCATAGCGTGCGCTGTGCACTCGATAAATATGATCTCAATAATGACAGCATCAAGGTCTACCATTGTTACGTCTCGTGAACTGGAACACCAGTTTACTACGAACTATACTTGTATATTCTATTTTTTTTACATTAATTATTTATTAACGAAGACTGACACACACAAAGACAGAGATGTAAGAGTAAAAATAGGTAATGATGTACTAGAACAAGTGGATGAATTTGTATATCTTGGATGTGGTTTTAGCCGAGATGGAAGGTACACCACTGATATAGAGCGAAGAGTGAATGCGGGAAATAGAGTGAACGGAGCGTTGGGACAACTTCTCGGTAGCCACTACCTCAGCCAGAAGGCACGTGTAGCAATACATAACGCAGTGCTTGTCCTAACATTACTATATGGAAGCGAGAAGTGGGTATGCAGAAAAGAGTATGAAAGCAAAATTAATGCGGTCGAAATGCGATCTCTACGGAAAATCTGTGGAGTTAGGCTGACCGACCGCATTCGCAACGACGACGTAAGAGAGCGAGTAGGTATGAAAGAGAGTATTGGTGTAAAGATGCGAAAGGGAATGCTCCGATGGTTCGGACATGTGGAAAGAATGCCGAACGAACGTCTGGTTAAGGAGATATACAATGCGAAAGTGGAAGGATATAGGTACCGGGGGAGACCGAGACTCACCTACCTAGACCAGATTGGTCACGTACTGAAAGAAGGTGGAGTCAAGAGTCTCCGAAACCGGCGAGCGTGTATTAAGAGAATTATTAATGTTGAAGAAGCGAGTGAAGTATGCAAGGATAGAGTTCTCTGGCGCTCTGT
Organism: Lymantria monacha; assembly: GCA_905163515.2. Lineage (NCBI taxonomy): Eukaryota > Metazoa > Arthropoda > Insecta > Lepidoptera > Erebidae > Lymantria > Lymantria monacha. The sequence continues at coordinate 11,942,046 of LR991104.1, read as the reverse complement.
TCTCTCTGCCTACCCTGCAAGGGATATGGCGTGATGATATGTATGTATGTACTAATGAGATGTTATTGGGTTTACTATTCGAACGATACTAGCTCGTTTGCCACAATAAGCAATAAAAAAAATAAAATTAAATCTTGTAACAAGCTGAAAAGATGACCTAAATTATGTCAAGGGTACATTCTTATTGTACCCATACCATATAATAAACTGATAACGATATCTCATGAAATTTTCGTCATGGATATTTGAATGATATAAATATTTTTCTATTTTCCTCACGTATTTACTTGTATTATTACGTATTTGGGCTGTGTGGTAGCGGCTTCGAAAACTACCAATCCTTACTTTGCTCGTGGATGTCGTGAAAGACGACTAAGAGTCTTATAATGACCCGGGTCAACTACATCTGATGCCGTTTGGTCAACACTTACATTCCCAAGGAGGGTTGGCGTCTGGCGGGTGGCCGGTCATAGAACTATAGCCAATAACTTTTACAATATGTACTATGAAAGAAGAGTACATATTGTATCGACCCCAACTAATTGGGATAAGAGTAGGAGAATGACGATTACGTATTTGACTGTATAAATGATGAAATGGTTATATTATTATATTTACCCTTATCATACCGAATGTCATGGGTTCGATGGAAATACAAACAAAAAAAAAACAAAAAAAATATTAATTTTGCCCTAATTACTATAATGTAATATTATTATAAATGCGAACGTGGATTTGTTTGTAAGTTTGCTACACTTTTACGTCTAAAATACCAAACCGATTTTAAAAAAATTTTGACTAATAGAAAGCTACATCCGTGACAGAATAAAAATACAATTCACCATCCCCTATCTTACACGTGGGTGATCGTAAGAGACAACTAAGGGATATAAAACGCATGTGCTATTGCGCTTCGTTCGATGAGCGAGAGATCCGGAAACACAACTGAGTGGGTTTGAGGTTTGTATTAGTAGGCAGCGGCTTGGCTATGCTCTTGGTGTTGCAAGGGTCTATGGTCGGCGGTGACACTTACCATCAGGTGTGCTGCAGGCTCGTTTTCCACCATATGCAATAAAAAAAATAAAAATTACTAACACGTCTGACCAGCGCGGTATAGTAAGTCAATTTCCCTCCACTATGGAGGAGGCTTGAGCCCAACAGTGGGACATATATGAGCTGAGATGATGATAAACATACGTCACACCCCGCTAAGTCCGGAGCGACAGAAGAAACGGCGAGCGACCCCATAGACCCGCCCTACATGTACCTCTCTTCGCCAAGCGAGCGGGTCACCGGAACCCGATCTTTGTCTTCGGTGGCACGCCCGGTAATGGTGATGCGAGTAAGAATAGAATTCACCATACCCTTCTGCCCTTCTTCAGAATAAACTATTTAATAATTTAAGCAAATAACTTCTCTACAATAGAAAGAAATCTCGAAATATATCTCGTATGACCAACGATTTATAGACAGAAATCTAAAAGGTCAAAGAAAAAAGTTAGTCTTCCATGATATAAGAAACCTGGGTCCAGCAGTTGTACTTATGTCAAACAAGAAAAACCTCAATCATCATCATCATCCAGCTCTTATTATCCAACACAATATATAGGTACTCTTCATACATCATACATATTGTAAATAGTTTTGACAATAGTTATTATGACCGACCGTCTGTGTGACGTCACATACCGTTCGGGTTAGTATCACACTCGCAGAAGATCGACGTTTGAGTAATGGCGTTGTGCTACTGCGCTTCGTTCGGTGAGCGAGAGAGCCGAAAGCCCAATTGGGTGGTAGGTTTTATTGGTAGGCAGCGGCCTAGCTATACCTTTGGTATTGCAAAGGTCCATGGGCGGCAGTAACATTTACCATTAGGTGTGCTGCTTGCTCGTTTAATAAGTAATAAAAAAAAGCGATGTGACGCATATAATAAGATCTTAATGTCATTATTAATTAAAATTCTTTTTCATTAACTTAATGGTCGTGCTAATGATTTTATATTTAATTGAATGTAATATTGGAATCCCCCTGCGACAGTGAGATATTGTATTATCAAGTGGCAGCGGCCTCGCAGTCGCTTCCCTTCATTTTCGGCCGCATAGTACTTACAGTATTTTAAATCTCTGATAATTTCTAATGCATTTATTTTAATGATTTACTTTTAATGGCAATTTTGGTCTACATTAAATACACTACATACTTTAATGTATTTAATTGTATAAGAAATAATACTGTATTTGCAATTTCCAGTTCATACTGGTTAACATAATGATTTCTAATGATTACGCGAGCATTACCACACCTATATATAAAAGAAAGTTGTGTTAATTACACCAATTATAACTCAAGAACAGCTGAATCAATTATGATTTTTCCGTTTTTGAATTTGTCTTCATCGGGAATAGAATAATATATAATAAAATATAATATTAATAAACAAAAAAAATCATTAAAAAATCACAATGACAGTCAAAATATCAGTCCAAACGTTTTTTTGTTTATGGTATACAAAACGCAACTGACAGCTCACGCAATGTAGTTTATGGTTTGTTTTGAAAATACCGCAAAGCGTTGTAATTAAAGTTGGCCGGTCGATGTGTTTGTGAGTAGGAGCGAGTGCTACAAGTTTTTATGAATACTATTTATTAATATAAATCTTATTGTATCAAAATTATTATTAACAATGGTTCGACCAAAAAGATTTAATCATTCTAAGCCGTAATGCAATTACGATTCGAAACGTCGCGAATGAAACCACTGACGAAGAACGAGATCTTGCACATGATGAGCGCCGCATCAGTACGGCCTGACTTCGTACTTCTCAATCACAAGAGCAAGGTCAGGCAGCCCCTGAAACGGCTCGATTAACAATGTGAAATTGTTGAGCAAATTTCAGAGATCTGCAACTAATGTTCGACGCGTAAGAAGAAATGTTCTTGCGCTTATTGATAACAAAAGAAAAAATGTCGTTTATCACAAGGTGCTTCTTCATCATGCTGTCACGTTATTAATAATTCTTGATTTTTTTTAATCTCTATGTTTTATATTTATTATCATAATAAAAAAAATAACTTAATCATTTTGAATTAATCTTAATCTGCTCATTCATTGACTGTTGGGGCGGAACGAATTTTGCCGGGTCAGCTAGTTTGAAATAAAACTATTTTTATGGATACTATCGAGTTTCTATATGATTTTTAATTGCACAACGTTTTCAACATTATAGCGTTCATGGTTACGGGATGACTATAAAATTCAAATACAAACGCGATAGAATCAATAAAAATTGTTTTATTTCAAATGTTTAATACAACGTAAAAAACATATTATTTTTTAATGATATGTAAATGATAAATATGGATACTGTGGACTATTTTTAGGAGATAGACCTATACAGTGCAGCGGCAGAATGCTCGCTTGGCTAGGATAGGCGCATTACCGGGCTGGTCTATGGGATCGCGCACCGCTTCTTCTGTTGTCCCGGACGGATGTGGCGGAGTGTGACCAGATCATATCCCTCAGCATAAAAAGAAAATAAAAAAGAAGCGGTGTACACTTAGATAAGTTAAGGCCTTCATACAATAGTGGACGATGAAAACAATGATAATAATAAAAATCATTACACGCCTATTAATAAAAAAAAATATTGTAGACGAAAAATTATTACCACCAGATATATTAACCAATTCTTCGTTCGCAGTCTCGCAGTCTATATTATAGACATTCGTTGTATATAGCAAGTAATATAGCTATATATGGCACTCGAGAAAGTGTGTCGAAAACGATACGTCTCACTAATTACCTCGCACTTCAAGTAGCACGAACCTGTCCGGTAAGTATGTGGTTATTGCATAGTGCTTCTTCATCATCTTGGCTCATATATGTCCCACTGTTGGGCTCGAGCTTCCTCTATAATGGAAGGGAAAATGACCTACTATACCACGCTGGTCAGACGTGTTGGTATAGGATGTTGTTTCTATTATTCCATCTCTTGCATAGATGTTATATGCGTTTTATGTGCCTTAGTCGTCTCTTACGATCACCCACGGGTAAGATAGGAGGGTGGTGAATTGTATTTTTGCTCCGTCATCATACGGTAATTTGTATTAGGATTCTTATGACGAGGGTTATGGTGTTAAGAAGTAAAAATACAATTATTCACGACCTATCTTATACGCGTTCCGCCGGAACGTCAGAGTCGTATGTCCAAAAGGCGAACATTTGGCGTTCCTCAACCGGCGGAGACACGGGGCCGTTGTAGTTTTTAGTAGGTATTCTGACGCAGTAAAATCATACTGTATCAGCGAGTCCTACATACCTCTTTGCTGTAACAAGTGAAGGAGATACGTAAATTTTCCACAGCGCAAAAAAAATCTTATACGCGAGTGTAAGTAAAAAACGACTAAAGGTGGTATGCATATGCATATAACATCTATAAAAAAGAAGGCAAACTTGAAATTACTATACTGCGTGATGTATACCAACAGGTCTAACCGGTGTGGCAAGGTAGGCAATTTTTTTTCCTATCAGGGACGAATGATATTATCAATGGTTATTTACTATTATCCGTGTGGTGACGGAGTTAGAATACTAATCACCACCACATATCTTACCCGTGGGTGATCGTACGAGACGACTAAGGGATATAAAACGCATACAACATCTATGCGAGAGAAGGAAAACTCGAAACAAAACCCTATGCCAACACGTCTGACCAGCGCGGTATAGTATCTAGGTTAATTTCCCTCCCATTACTGAGGAGGCCCGAGCCCAACAGTGGGACATTTATGAGCTGTGATGATGATGATGATTTACTATTTATTAAAATAATATGTCCCAAGCAATACAAGGATTATTTCCTTGGTGCAATGTGGTGTGTTTAAAAAAATATATATTTATATTTCGTACGTATTTATATATTCTCCGTGTGGTGACGGAGTAAGAATACAATTCACCACCGCCTATCTTACCCGTGGGTATTCGTACGAGACGACTAAAGGATATAAAACGCACATAACATCAATGCAAGAGAAGGAAAACTCAAAACAAAACCCTATACCAACACGTCTGACGATCGTCGTATAGTAGGTTAATTCCCCTCCCATTACGGAGGAGGCCCGAGCAGTGGGACATATATGGGCTAATTATTAGGTCAGATTAAGAGTACGAGTAATGAAGGCTGTGATGAGTGTAAATAAAGCGATGGAGGTATGTCAAGATCGTGATTTGTGGCAATCCGTAGTCTCTATCTACCCCTCTGGGAAACAAGCGTAAGGCTATGTATGTATGTATGTAATTATTCGTAAAAATTACATATATTTATCATAATTTTATAGCTCAGATTAATTATTATTTTAACAACACCTAGATATAATCAAAGGCACTGGTTATTAACCTTTCCCTCAATAAAGTCATATGACCTTTAACCTTGAAAAGAAAATGTTTAATATATTAAACATTTTATTTTAATTTATAAATTAACATAGATGATTCACATGTGTGCAGGCCGTGTTTATAGATACATACATACATATCATCACGCCATATCCCTTGCAGGGTAGGCAGAGAGAACAGAGTGCCAGAGAACTCTATCCTTGCATACTTCACTCGCTTCCTCAACATTAATAATTCTCTTCATACACGCTCGCCGGTTTTGGAGACTCTTGACTCTACCTTCCTTCAGTACGTGACCAATCTGGTCTAGGTAGGATGTAGGTACCGGGGGAGACCGAGACTCACTCGGTCTCCCCCGGTACCTACTTCCTTCCACTTTCGCTTTGTATAGCTTCTTATCCAGACATGTCCGAACCATCGGAGCATTCCCTTTCGTATCTTTACAACAATACTCTCTTTCATACATGTATAGGGCAACTATTTAATCTAAACCCACAAGTTCAAGTTAAAACGAAAGAACTGGCGAGCCCGGATCGTGTGTAAGTTTACGCGAACAATTTCGAGTTAATTTTGAGCTCTTCATAGCTAAAAACCCATTTAAAATTTATTTAATATAAACAAAATTGTTCCGTATGGTGACGGAGTAAGAATACAATTCACCACCCCATATCTTACCCGTGGGTGATCGTACGAGACGACTAAGGGATATAAAACGCTTATAACATCTATGCAAGAAAAGGAAAACTCGTAACAAAACCCTATACCAACACGTCTGACCAGCGTGGTATAATAGGTCAATTTCCCTCCCATTACGGAGTAGGCCCAAGCCCAACAGTGGGACATTTATGGGCTGTGATGATGATGATGATGAAAACTTAACTTATATTTACATTTAAGAAAATTGTAGGTACAATGCTGTTTGATCAACAATTACATTCTTATGGAGGATTGACGTCAGCCAAGCGGTCGGTCATAAAACTAGTGTCAATATTATTTTCAATATGTACGAGTACACATTGCCTCAAACACAATTAATTGGCATAAGAGCAAGAGAATAATGATTAGAGAATTGTATAATTAAATAATTTTTACGCGAACGAAAATCGAAGGCAAGAGGCGCCAAATTTAATATTATGATAATTATGCCGTGATTGTCAAAATAACAAACAAAAAACTTGAAATGGCTGCCAACTTTTATGGCCATTCATAAAATTTTATTTATACAATAACGAACAATAGAATAACTCTTTATTTCAAATATTTTATTATTTAAAGGAAATTTAAGCACTTTAATTCATTTCATCATCTCTCAGCTAAAATATGTCCCACTATTGGGTTCGAACCTTCTCCATAATGGGAGGGCCTGACCCACGCTGATTAGACGTGTTGGTATAGGGTTTTGTTCCGAGTTTACCTTCTCGTGCATAGATGTTATATGCGTTTTATGTGCCTTAGTCGTCTCTTACGACCCACACCCACACGTATGAATATGTGGTGAATTATATTCTTACTCCGTCACCACACGGAAAAAGCACTTAATTAAGCGGTCTTATCGTCAGCTACTTTCTACTTTTTTCTACCTTTTCATTTTTAATTTCTTAACGTACCTATTCTTAATTAAAAATTAAAAGGCAATGCCTTGTGTTCATACCGCTACAAAATAGTTTTGTTCCTATTTATAAATATGACTTTAAATATGTAGAATTATTTACACAAAGCAAATAACTTTTGTTCTATTGAACCTCAACATTTAACCTGGTTAGTTTACAGAGTAGTCATCTTATATTTCGTTAAAAAGCTTTTATCATATTCATCTTAAATATACTGTTTTCATATTTTAATATTCTATTCTTCTAAATATATGCTGTGTGGTAGCGGCTACGAATACTACCAACCCTTACTTTGCTCGTGGGTGTCGTAAAAAACGACTAAGAGCCTGAGCCAACTTCATCTGATGCCGTTTGGTCAACAATTACATTCCCAAGGAGGGTTGACGTCTGGCAGGCGGCCGGTCATAAAACTATTGTCAATAACTTTTACAATATGTACTATGAAAGAAGAGTACATATTGTATCGACCCCAAGTAATTGGGATAAGAGTAGGAGAATGACGATTCTTCTAAATATATATGATTTGTTATTAAAAACTAGTCGAACTAAATTTTAAGTTTCAATAGAACTTAAATAAATAATACGGCAATTGGATTTAAAACAATTTTTACTGATTCTATGGCGTTTGTATTTGATTTTTAATTTCCCGATGTTTCGAACAGTTTACAACGTTTATGGTAACGGGAGAACTAAGTTGTCTCACGTCCAACAAATCATCGTTATTACAGAGATTTATACCTACCCGCTAGAGTCATCATTCTCCTACTTTTATCCCAATTACTTGGGGTACAATATGTACTCTTCTTTCATATTACATATTGTAAAAGTTATTGGCAATCATTTTATGACCGGCCGACTGCCAGACGTCAACCCTCCTTGGGAATGTAATTGTTGACCAAACGGCATCAGATGGAGTTGGCCCTGATCGTTATAAGAAAAAATCCGACAAGAAAACTCAATAGACATAATAGTAAATATTGACTTTTGAGAGGCGGCTTACTTTATCTTATTAAAGTTAAGTAAATTAATATTAAACTATTATTGTGGGTCAAATTTATACAATAAGAATCTATAAAAATATTTATCAAAATTTTTTTTAGCAGGAAAAAAAAACCAAGAAATTTTGTTTTAAATTTACTTAAGAATGTTGTAAGTTCTTCTAACAAATAAATATTGTGCAAATTATTGAGATTTAGCATTTAATATGCTTGATTATTTATAAAAACTTGTTTTGCTAGTGAAAAATTATTTATACACATAGGCCTCCACGTAAGGTAGAAATTGTGTGTACATACTTATCATTTTATTTTAATTATCTTTTGTTTAATAAATATCAAATTAAATTTCAGCCCCAATTTCATACACATAGGGAGATATCTAATCCTCGGAGAAACTGATTTTCATAATTCTTATTATTCATAATTCTGTTTTTGAAGTTATAATTCTTTTGGCGCGTTAGGAAAAATGATGAAGGTAAATTTTTACCGTCACGTAAAACCGACACCCTGAAGTTAGCTATAATCAATATTTTAGTTTTTTTTTGTGATATTTAAATAAACTTTATTTAACTAAATAATGCGTTATATTAAAACTTTCAATGTATTAAATACCTTTTTTCTATTGTTAGTGTCGTTTTTTCTACAAACATAGAATAAGGTGAAAGATAAAATTTTTAAAAAGATTTTTATCTTGTTACGCCAAAGAAGTATAACTTTTAACGCGTGTACATAAATACACACACACTTTTTTTTATTTTAATTTTATTGAATCTCTACATAACAAAAGAAGCTATTTGGTACATATTTGTGATAATTTTTAATTCAATCAGAAATCAAGTAAGAATATCACCCTAAAATTTCGTCCACTATTTATACCCTTAGAGAATTAAAATACAGCGAAGCCTTGTAGGGTGTTGAATCGACATGGTTACCGATAACACCCCCAGGCACCAATGGTCCGCCCACAAAGCGTTCAGAAGTACATGTACGCCAGGCTATGGAGTCGTACGCCATCCTTTCTGTTACTTCTAGACGTATCAAGCGAGGTGTAGACGTACCATAGTCTGCCCCAGAAAGAAAAGGCGATTAAAATTCACAAATAATGATGTGTTTATTTATATTCACACAAAGAGGAAAAGATGAAGACAAAGAAAACGCTGGTCTGATGATATCAAAAACACTGTGGGTTCACTATGGTACAGAATTAGTAAAAATAGAGAAGACTGGAAAGAGCTTGAGCTTTGTATCGCAAAGACACGCGGACATCTAATAGCTAATATATATAGGTTTTAAGTATTTACCGTAAAGGTCATTCATTATATATTTAAATTATGTTCGCATTATATTATTATTATTATAATAAATCCTCCAGCTCTTTCCAGTCTTCTCTTTTTTTAAGCTATTGCATAGCTTTTATCGCGGGCTTTGAGCGCGGCGACCGAATCAAGTAATTCCGTAACGAAAATAAAACCTAAGATTGTATGGTTGAAAAGCTGCAGTTAATTTTGCACTGACTGTACGCAGGCAGCGTGCCCGAGCGGTCTAACGCGCTGGTTTTAGGCACCGTAGGCGTGTTGTTATTTTTGCAAAATTTATTTATAATATATTAATAATATTATAAATAAAACAATTTAAAAACGTCTACTTTAAATGTTTTAATAAATTAGTAGTTTTAATAAATAGGTGTAACTTGAATTAATATCAAAAAAAAAATACCGCATAAATAAAAAATAAAAAAAAAATTATAATTGCATAAGTTGATAAAATAATTTAATAATATTATATATATAACAATTTAAATACGTCTACTTTAAATGTCTTAATAAATTAGTAGTTTTAATAAATGGGTGTAACTTGAATTAATATCAAAAAAAAAAATACCGCATAAATAAAAAAATAATAAATAATTATAATTGCATAAGTTGATAAAAAAATGCTATGCAATAGCTTTACCGCAGCTTTATAATAAATAATAATGAAAAAAAATATTTCAGGAGAGAAATGATTATAGTTTTTCATTTACCCATAATAAAATGTCACAAAAGAAACTACTGTCAAAACGTTATGTTTCTAGTTTCAGTAGTTTCGTCTCGGGGTTGATCAGTCATCCTTCGCCTGGTAAACGTATAATGAGTCACTGCAATGGTTAACTCACTTACCGAGTAAGCAAACCACCGAAGACAAAGATCGGGTACCGGTGGCCCGCTCGCACGGCGAAGAGAGGTGTTTGCACGGTGGGTCTATGGGTTTGCGCGCCGCCTCTCGCCTCTTCCGTCGCCCCAGACCAATTTGGTGGAGCGCGACCACGTCCATAGCCCAGCGCAAAAAAAAGGTGGCCATTACGACAATACGCCTTCATTTTTGAGGGAGGCTAATGTCTAACAGTGGAAGGTTATTGGTGGAATTATGATAATAATTGCTGATGTTGGGTGATTTAAATGAAATTTAGTTTAATGACTAAAGACGATTTGTGTTTTCACAGTGGCGGTATGCGACGGTGGCAGAGCGCGCGGTGGCAGCGCTAGGTGCGGTGCTGGCAGTGTTCAGCTCGCTGGGCGTGCTCGGCGGGATTATCATATATGGCGAACTCACAGCGCTGTTTGTCCAGCGACACAAGGCCGCGCTCGCACCACCAGATCTGTTCTTCTTACAGACCTTCGGTGGTGGTGAACTGCTGTGAGTATTATTTTTCCATTTGGTATTAGACGAGCTAGCAATCTACCTGATGGTAAGTAAACTGGCACTCAAGGATTTCAGCAACCAGATGCACGTTCACTAACTACACAAATGTGGCTATTTTCCCTCTTGAACGAAGCACAGTTTCAGTATTTTTATATAGGACTAATTCCATAATAAATGATTAGCATTGAAACTCCTGGTCTCCATAAAAGACACCGAGGTTTGACCGTTCTCTATTTTTTTTTTTAATTACAACAATTAGGGAGCTGAGTATTCTTTTAAATTGAGATCTTAGAAACATAACTAGACATACACATATAACACATAGACTAAAAATAACTTTATTTATGATACTAATTTTTTGTACTGTGTGGGAATGGAACCCACTAGACTGGGTGGTCAGTATCTCAACCAGTAGTATCTATACAATCGATAAAAAAAACATTGGTTTATAGTATAGTGTTAACCTTTGTTGCCATGTTATCTATCTCCCTCCCTCGTCTCTTTCTCTCCTACGATACTCTCACAAAGAGAGGAGGTGGATAGATATAGAAAACTTATTCAGTCACCACCCACTTATTTACAAATTAAAATTCGTCTGACCATCATCATCTCAGCTCATATACCCTCGGCTCGAGCCTAATACACAATAGCAGGAAAATTGTACGTACATGGTACATAACCACGCTGATCCGACGTGTTGGGGTTAGGGTTTTATTTCGAATATTCCTTCTCTTGCATAGATGTTTTATACATATTATATCTCTTAGTCGCATTCCACTATATTCTTAGTATTCATCTGACTCATCATCATCATCACAGCCCATAATGCCCCACTGTTGGGCTCGAGCCTTCTACACAACAGGAGCGAAATTGACCTACTATACCACGCTGATCAGACGTGTTGGTATAGTGTTTAATTTCGAATATTCCTTCTCTTGCATAGATGTTTTATACATATCATATCTCTTGGTCATATTCCACTATATTTTAGTATTCATCTGACTACGCAATATGAAAGACTAATGACTAAATTGTTCTTCAGGCCGGCGGGAAACCGCTCAGATCATATGGAAGCCCTGGTGGCGGACAGTATCGCCTTCGGGATTGCCAGTGTGGTCATCATTGTAACACACTTCATCACCGCATCCATCGCAGTCGCACTCATAGGCTGGACTGCCGCTAGAATGGTAACTGCTGTGCTAACTTAATATCTTCTTATTTTTCCTGCCAGTAATAAAGCATGTAGATTCTTCCAATGGATAATTTAGTTTATAATGTATTCCGGGTGATCGGACCGAGGAATAGTCCGGTCACCCGAAGTGAGGCCACCGCGTGAGGACGAACCCGCTCGAGAGGAACACGCGACGGTAAACCGCCGGGTAGGTCACCGAAGACAAAGTTCGAGTACCGGTGGGCCGCTCGCACGGCGAAGAGAGATGCTTTAGATGGTGAGTCTATGGGGTCGTGCACCGCCTCTTCCTTCGCCCGGACCGATTTCGCGGGGCATAACCACAGCATAGTCCACCGCAAAAAAAAGGTTAAAATGTGTTAGATGTTATTAGAGCAATGGTGGTCAGTTTTAGGAATTGGACCGCAATTCGCCTTCTGCGAGTCTGTTAAAGAAGTGTCAGAGAGGAAACTTTCCACCGAACACAAGGACCGGGTACCAGTCGCCGCAGTATGGCGTTGAGAAGTATATTATAGGATGGGCCTATGGGGCACACGCCGTACATTCTGTCGCCCTAAATGGATTAATGGGATGTGACATAGACGCCTTCTAAAATAGAGGGAAAAATAAGCGCGCGCTTCATAGCCTCTTCCTATGCGCAGAATGTGTATATAAATAAATATAATTGTACAAATAAAGCTCTATGATATACAAAAGTTTTTGATGTACATACATGACTACAAATATTTCACTGTATATATAACCACTTACAGTTATTTAGTATGCCTTTACGACATACACACTGTCTAGAATTTTTACATTAAATATTTGTCAGTTACTTAAAGTATGCGATATGACGCTGCGACCAATCTCATTCAAGGATATTTATAAATCTTTATACATTTTCATACATATATAGATTAATAGCGCCCTTAAGATCATACTCAAGATTGAGATTGGTGTTTTTATGTACAGGTGACGCGGATACGTCTACGGCTACTCCGCTCCGTTCTCAGCCAAGAAATCGCCTTCTTCGATACCAATACAACAATGAACTTCGCATCAGCTATCACTGAGTTAGTAGTCTATATTAATTAATACAACACTTATTAATTAAGTAAACATAGCGAGCGTGTATGAAGAGAATTATGAATGTTGAGGAAGCGAGTGAAGTATGCAAGGATAGAGTTCTCTGGCACTCTGTTCTCTCTGCCTACCCTGCAAGGGATATGGCGTGATGATATGTATGTATGTATTATATCCCTTAGTTAGTCTCTTACGATCGCCCACGGGTAAGACAGGAGGGGGTGGATTGTATTCTTACTCCGTCATCACACAAAATATTATAGTATTATAATAATTGATTGTTTCTCGCAGGGATATGGAGAAGTTCAAAGGTGGTGTCGGTCATCACATGGCAATGGGTGCCAACTTAGCTGGTACTGTGTTCTTTGGCGCGGCTCTAGCGCTGTGTTACGGTTGGCAGCTCACGCTTGCCGGTTTATGTGTGGTGCCAGTCTCCATCGCAGTGGCCGCTGTCGTCGCTAAGGTACACTAATTATGATGATAATGACGCTGGTCAGACTCATTTTAAATCTAATAACCTGTTTTAAAATAGTTTCGTAAATAATCCATTAGTTTTTTAGTAATATGTTAAAGATTAATATGATTATAATGGGTACTGCGGGTTATTCTTAGGAAATAAACATATATCATCGCAAACTTTTTTAGAGATATTTTTTTTATATATTTATATAATTTTTAATAGGTACATTATTTATAAAGTTATACTTCTTTTAGCGCGTTAGAGAAAAACGATGAGAGTAAATTTTTACGATGCGCGCGCAAACCGTTACGAAAAACCGACACCATGAAGTTAGCTATAGTCAATATTATAGGTTTTTAACTAGATAATGCGTTATAATAAAACTTTGAATGTATTAAATACCTTTTTTCTATTGTTAGTGTCGTTTTGCCTACAAACGTAGAATAAAGCGAAAGATAAAATTTTTGAAAAGATTTTTATCTTGTTACGCCAAAGAGGTATAAACTTCTAACGCGTGTACATAAGTACACACACACACACACACACTTTTTTTATATATATATCTCGTAAGGTTTGGCCAGCATTTGCAATGCATAAAATATGTTTTTTACAATTTTTTGTAATTGTAAATTTGTGTAATGTAACAAATATTTGTGTGTTGTAATTTTGTGTAATTTGCAATGTAACAAATATTTTCAATTCGTAGCTTTTACTTAAATATAAACGTTGCTCTTCAATGATTCTGTTGACGAAAATCGTATTAAAATACGTAGTTTTAAAAATCTAAGCGTACAAATGGCGGGAAGCAACTTTGTTTTATTTATACTATTAAAAGAATATTAATAAATTGAATAAGAAACAATTTTGATAATTACGTAGCGTCATCTATTATCTGATAGCCGAACTATACTGATTATTTACAGACAATTTTATAATTTGCTATTGTCTACATGGTATTATACATAGTATTATACATGGTAATTATTTTATCATAATATATCAAGCCTTTGAGTCCTAAATATTTTTTTTTATTATTATGTTATTATATTTCAAATAGTATATTATATTTCATATAGTTCTGCATATAAAATAAATGTATGATTTTTTTTTAACCTCTACTTGCAAAAAATACATGTGTGTTTTTTTAAAATAATAATGCCTTAATAAAATTAATGCACGAATTAATTAATTTAAACATATTTTAATGCCTTAAGTTCCAAGTAGATAAATTTTATAATTAACATTTTTTTTAAAGACATCCTGAGGCGTAAATCCTTCTCAAGGATTTTACAAAATAACGTACACAAATTACATAAAGACTGAGAATAACAATTTGTAGATCACACAAAGAACTATTCTGCGTTTAAATCGAACCCACGACACTGAAATAATAAACCAGTATTTTAATAATTACGCCATCTGTTGAATCTAATTCGACTTTAATAGAGTCTAAACATATTTTATAACTGACTTTACAGTATATGCATATTGTATCTTTTAGTTGTATTTTACGATATCCACAGGTAAGATAGAAGATGGTATAACATATTCCTAGTTTATCATCATAGAAACCACACCACCAGTGTGATATATTAGACTAAAATGTTACGCAATGAGTATAAAGTTCTTAAAGGCAGTAAAGTGAGGGTTTGTCATGTTCTGTCCACAGTACCAGACGAAGTTCTCTGGCAAGGAAATAGTATCTTACGGCGCGGCTGGTCGCGTCGTCGAGGAAGCTCTGTCGGCGATCAACACCGTACGAGCATACGCTGGCGAGCAGCTAGAGGTGGCTAGATACAAGGAGGCGTTAGAACGTGGTGCAGGGGCGACTCGTGCTCGGGGACTCTGGGCCGGCGCCGGTGCAGGGCTTGGCTGGCTGCTGACGTATGCCCTCAACGCCATCGTGTTCGCGTACGGCTCAGCGCTGTGCGTACGTGATATGGATCTTCCACCCGAAGAACAGGATTATCACCCTGGCGTCATGGTCACAGTTAGTATTCATCTTGTGTGATCTAGATATGTAAAATAAAAAGTAACATTGGTCACTTAATACATTCGATGTGTTACTAATATAAAGGATTTATAAAAGGCGTGCAAGTACGCTTCCCTGAAGCACTCCAGCATCATTGCCTTTAAAATTAGATTGATATTTATGTCGCTCTCTATAATTGGGATTATTTATTTCGAAATATTACTTCCTATTATCTAAATAGCTTCTTATTCAATAAGGTGCGAGATAACATTTGTCTACTTATAAATTATAAGATCAAATAAATCAAACGTTTTAGACATGTCTAAAAATATAGTCAATGACGCAATTCTCATATTTTGGGGCCTCCATAGGGTTTGTTCTAGTTTACTTTCCTGTGAATTATTATCCGCATAAATCCCCATTAGTTATCTCATAAGATCGTATTAGATTTGTTCCTGTCGTTGGACTAATAGATATATTCATACACTGTGTTCACACTGATGACCGTAACTATCATATTGTGATTTCTAGGTGATGTTCCTGACGTTCATGGCGGCACAAAACGTGGCCATGTGCCACCCACATCTGGAGATGTTCAGCGCGGCGCGCGGCGCTGCTCGCTCACTCTACTCTTTACTCGAACGCCGCTCTGCCATCAATGCGCTACAAAGCGCCGGTGTTCAAGACACCTTCCGCGGCGATATCATCTTCGAGAATCTCTACTTCAACTATCCATCGAGGCCTGACGTCAAGGTGCTTATATATTTTCAGTAATAAAACTGTATCATTAACAAAAGCATAACTTGAATTCATGTAATGTGCATATTATATCTTAGTTGTCCCTTACGATACATATAGGCAAGACGGGAGGAGGCGGGTGCCAAGTTTTATATATAATCTTTACGAAAGCTGTTATATTAATTGAGGTCTATCACAATTCGACAGGTGCTTCGTGGGCTGACGCTGCGAGTGCGCGCGGGTGAAACAGTGGCGCTAGTGGGCGGCTCGGGTTGCGGCAAATCTACATTACTACAGCTCCTACAACGCCTCTATGAACCAGACAGCGGCTCCATCACCGTGGATGGTCACAAGCTCACCGACATACATCTGCACCACTTCAGAACTAGCATTGGTAACCAAAAATAATTTATATTGTCTCTTTGAATTTATAGTACCTACAATATGTAATTGAAAGATCACTTTCTGGATTCTGATTAAATTAGTGACCCTCTATGAAGTTTGAATATCAGGTATCTACTCTGTTTCACTCTTAGCGTGATGACTCAGCAAGAATACAATTCACTATCTAGCCCGTAGATGTCATAAAAGACCAATAACGCATTGGAAAAAAAATATACAATAGAACGAAAAACGCGAGAAGCTCCTTTCAGTAATGACATCAACAATATAAATACTTGGATACATAACTTGTGATTTATTTATTCATTATCTTCTCCACACATACATCCCAATGCTGGGCTAGAGCGTCCTCCATAAGAGGAGGAAAATTCACCTACTATACCAAGCTGATCAGACGGGTTGGTTGGTTAGTTTTATTTCGAGTTTTCTTTTCCCTTCCATATATTGCAAATTATATCTTTTATACAACACGTCTCTCGTCTTTTATAATACTCACGTGCAAAAAATAGGGTGGTGAATTGTATTCTTAGTCCATCACCACACGGAAAAGCTTAATTATTATTGGGTTATTACTTGGAGAGCGAAAGTATGTGGGTTGTAAATATATTGTCTTGTGTGGCAGGCGTGGTGGGACAGGAGCCGGTACTGTTTAGCGGCACTATCCGTGAAAATATCGCAATGGGTGTGGAAGACGCTACTGAAGAAGACATCATCGCAGCCGCGAAGCTCGCGCACGCTCACTTCTTCATCACCAAACTGGTCAACGTAAGTACACACACTATATCGTCATTATAACAGCTCACAAACGTTCTGCCTACCCTGCAAGGGATATGGCGTGATGATATGTATGTATGTACAAACGTTCCAGTGCTTGGCATGAGACTCCTCCACACTGGAAAGAATAGGAAAGAATATTGATCCACTCTGGTCATATTGCCTATCACACGATTTCTTTCAAGTTTTCTTTTATTCGCCATCTTCTCCACACATACATCTCATTGCTGGGCTAGAGCGTCCTCCACAATAGGAGAGACATTGACCAATACTAAGCTGATCAGACGGGTTGGTATAGTTTTATTTCGAGTTTTCCTTTCTCTTCCACAGATGTTATATGCATATCATATCCCTTAGTCATTATTTCTTCTCACCAAGAAATGGAGTGAATAGTTTCAGCATTGGACGTCGAAAGGTTGAATGATGATGATGATGATGATGATGATAATATAAGTAAAATACATGAATCAAAGTAAATCTTGAAATAATATAGAAATATATATATATATATATAGAATTAGAAGTTATTCGATGTTTCCATGTTCCGTATCCCTTTTGTCATATTCCTCTTAATTCTTACTTTGCTGTCTGCCTTACCTGTTCATAACTATTCTATGTTATTCTTTTAGAGGCTCCTATAGATATGTTTCCGTGTTGTGACGGAGTAAGAAAGCAATTCACCACCCCCTATTTTACCCGTGGGTGATCGTACGAGACGACTAAGGCATATATAACGCATATAACATCTATGCGAAAGAAGAAAAACTCGAAACAAAACCCTATACCAACACGTCTGACCAACGTGGTATAGTAGATCAATTACCCTTCCATTATGGAGGAGGCCCGAGCCCAACAGTGGCACATGTATGGGCTGAGATGATGATGATGATGAGATGATGATTGATATGTGTGCGTGTGTATTTTAATGTTGTTTATGGAGTGTTGTATAACGTCTCATTAGTTTTAAATCAAAATCTATTACTGTATTGATTAATTACTGTATTGATATGACATATCAGGGTTACGACACGGTGATAGGAGAGCGTGGTGCATCCCTGTCGGGTGGGCAGAAGCAGCGTGTGGCGATAGCACGCGCCGTACTGCGCAAGCCGGCCATCCTACTCCTCGACGAGCCCACTGCAGCACTTGATCCCCTCGCTGAGAGACAGGTACATCTCATTTTTCAACCAATATACAGCAATTCCAATCAATTTCAAATTTTTTACGTTTCATTATTTGACCATTATTAATCCATAAGAAGAAACAACTGTAAGGTAGCGGCTTCGAATACTACCAACACTTACTTTGCTTGTGGATGTCGTAAAAGACGACTAAGAGCCTTATAGTGACCTGAGCCAATTCCATCTGATGCCGTTTGGTCAACAATTACATTCCCAAGGAGGGTTGACGTCTGGCAGGCGGCCGGTCATAAAACTATTGCCAATAACTTTTACAATATGTACTATGAAAGAAGAGTACATATTGTATCGACCCCAAGTAATTGGGATAGGAGTAAGAGAATGATGATGAATCTAAGAGAGTTAAATATAAGGCAAACACCCACTGAGTTAAAGTTTCACTCACAAGGTCTACCTTGCTATTGCTATACCTTGCTTACCATGAGGTACTGCTTATTCTATAAGCAGTACCTCATGGTAATTCGATAATGCTCCGGACAGTCGTATTTCATATTTTTAGACTATAGCCTACGAAAATAAAAGATGGATCGAAGCTCACCATGGGTAGGACAATATGTATATAGTAGGAGAATGATGATGGTCCATAAGAAGAAACTTCTAACACTCGACATTGAAACTAATTATTGTTCCATTTTGGTGATAGGTCCAGGCGGCGTTGGATGCCGCGTCTGCGGGTCGTACGACTTTGGTGGTGTCGCATCGGCTGGCGACCGTGGTGCACGCGTCGCGTATAGTGTACATGGAGCAGGGTGCGGTGCTCGAACAGGGTACACACCAAGAGCTCATGGACCACCGCGGCCTCTATTATAAACTTGTGCAAGAGGACATGACTAACAAGTGAGTAACTGCAATAATAGTAATCTATTATACACAGAAAAATCTAACCTAAAATCTTTAAAACTATAAACTAAAAATAAGTTGAAAGTTCGGTGTGGCGACGGAGTAAGAATACAATTCACCACCCCTTATCATACCAGTGGGTGATCGTAAGAGACGACTAAGGGATATAAAATGCACATAACATCTATGCAAGAAAAGGAAAACTCGAATCAAAACCCTATTCCAACACGTCTGACCAGCGTGGTATAGTAGGTTAGTTTCCCTGAGGAGGCCTGAGCCCAACAGTGGGGCATATATGGGCTGTGATGATGATGATGATGATTATGATGACATGAAAATTGTTAATGATCATTATTATTAATTACTAGTTAAAATCAAATTCAAATTTGAAATCATTACCTATGTATGCTAAGGTAAATAAATAATCCGGGCTGGCCATGGATGTCAAAGAATCAATACCAGTGGCCCAATGGCGATGGGAGAGAGAGCACGGTGTTGGGGCCACAGGCCATTCTTCCGTGGCCCTCAACAAAATGCGCAGAAACCTGCCAAAAAAAAAGTGTAAATTTTAGTATACCTTAAATTCACCCAATAATCTACCACCGGATCGCACCGCTACCGCTGCTGCTAATCTAGCTGGTCAACATAACGAATCATTTTTCTTTTCTTAAATTCTCTCAAAATTTTAATAGTATGAGCCAGCGGACCTTTCGAGTCGGAGAACCGAAAATTAGAATTTAAAAAGGTTTAAAGTTTTTAAAGAGCCACAATTATTTTTGCCAATAATAATTTGTGCCTAATGCTGGTTAATCAGTTCAGAACCATTTTTAAATGTTTTCTTTATAAAATATTTTTTGCGTATAGAATTAAAGAGCCGCAACTTCACATCCAAAGAGCCGCATGTGGCTCGCGAGCCGCAGGTTGCCGACCCCTGGTATAGGCAATAAACTGTTTTTTTTTAAAAGACTTACAGTAATCAATTTATATTCATAAAAATTGCTCTAATACAACGTTTTCTATGCTTTAAACACTAATAGCCAATTCGTTGAATTGCCCCGAAATATGCCACCATATGGTTTTGTTTAGAGTTTTCCTTCTCTTGCTATATGATATACGATCACCCACGGGTAAGATAGGCCATAGGGATGGTGAATTGCATTCTTACTCCGTCACCACACGGAAAAAGCATAATGCTGATATGTAAACTAAAGTAATAGCAATCGACCGTATAATAAAAAGTTATTTTTTACGAAAATGTACTATAGCGCTTCTACTAATGAGTTATATAAACGAAGGTATTTTGTCGCAGGAGTATAGAAAGTTTGTGCCCGGAAGAGCCCACGCGCGAGGAAGATGAGGAGGTGGATCTGACGCCTGGCGCGCCACCTCTTCTACATAGGGCCCTCTCCACACAATCTCGTAGTAAGTACTAACAATTACATTTCTTAATCAATCAATAATTCATTAGCGATGTTATAGAGCTCGGTCTAACTACATATAACTGAAATTATCGGATATCCGAAATAAAAATATATCTGAAACAAACCGAAATATAAGTTTCGAAGAAATTTGAATTGTGTCGATGTGTTTGAAATATTCTACGACAGGTATTCTTTCAATCAATCGAACTCGCAGACCGCCATCATAGATCACAGAATCACCACAATTAGCATTTCCCTTTTACAATTTACTAAAAATCCAATATCTAAAAACAAAACTATTGGATAATCCGAAAATTAAATTTTATATCTTTAACTGTATCTGAAACTGGTAAAATGTTATTTTAATATCCCTATCATATGAACACGGGTGTTAGAATAACATTTTATTGAAACCAGATTCAAAACTTCACATCCAACATTCAACACCACTTGTTTTGCCTAAAAAATAAGAAAGTATTTCACGAATAATTCATTCAATTCATTCATTCATCATCATTATCTTACTTTTCTCCCAATTACTTGGGGTCGACGCAATATGTCCTCTTCTTCCATACAGCCTTATTAGTCATCATCTCTGTAGTCAATCCCTGTCTATCCATGATATGCTTCACACAGATATCCATGATATACTCTATCTTTTCTTTGAAAGGAATAATTTATGTGTTAGATGTAAAATTAGGATCAGAGAAATACGTTATAATAAAGTAAGTGTAGATTAAAGGGGAAAATTTACATATATGCATCACCTTGATTCTTTCTTATGAGAGAAATAGAAATTCTTTGAAATGAAATTCTATATTCAATAACCCGTCTCACCAGCATGGTTAATATATTGCAGATCAATTTCCCTCCCCCTGTTGATGAGAGCTGGATCTAATAACTAGTACAGATGAAGAATAAGATGAAACCACGTATACTTTTTATTAGCAATGAACTCTCTGTGTACGACACCATCTTCACATACGAATTCAAATAATTTATTATACTTAAACCCCGTAGGAGCATTAACATATTGTTAATTTTAAAATTTCAACCTAAATTTCATCATTAGGATCCACTAAATCTGATTGTAACCACATTGAGAAGATGCCCAGGCTGTTTAGAAGTCTTATCCTGAAGCAACGTCTATATGGTATATATGTATGTTAATTTTCTATTTGCACTCAGGTTCGACCTTCGTGCGAAGTAGTGTGCGTCTCAGCTCAGCGTGGGCGCACGTGCCCAAGGACGCGCTTGCACTCGTCGTGAGTATACATCTTATCTAATAGCCACTACTTATAGCCATTCCTCATAACTTATTGCCACTACTGATAACCCTACTCAATGAGTCTACTGATAAACCTACCCACTCTACTCTATTCATAGCCTATACTCTTAGCCACTACTCATAACCCCTACTTATAGCCTCTACTCATAGCCACTACTATTAACCTCTATTCATAACCTCCATTAATTATTTTGCTCGCTGTCTCTCATACAGGAGTCCGAGGAATCTGACCATAATTCGACGGAGGAGACAGAGGGTCCAGAGGAGGAAGGTGCCTCCACTTTGGCCTTACTCAAGATGAACGCAGCGGAGTGGCCTCTGTTGGCTGGAGGAGCGTTAGCCTCACTACTGGTCGGCGCCGCCATGCCAGTCTTCGCACTACTTTTCTCTAAATTATACGGAGTGAGTATGCCACATTCAATTGGTCGTAGCATATTCTCACTTCTTTTTATTTCTTAACTTTATTATAAATGAAAATTAGCAGAGATTAAATTCTACATAATATATTAATTGTCCAATCTAATATTAAAAAGTATTTAGTAATTTTTTTCTTTTCTAATATCAAAAAAATATGAAAATATTTAATAGTAACTAGCCACGACTCAAGTGTCCTGGCACGGTCACCATATGTAGAAGATACGGTTTTTTTTCTTTAAGTTTTGAGTTAAAATTAATTCAATTGAAGTCACAAAGTTAATTGACTATGAAAGCCAAAAGAAAACATATATTTATATTTAAGAAGAAAACGTCTTTCTCATCTTGGTAATTTTAAATCGATGAAATTAAAGGACTACTTTAATAAAACCCAAAGATATCCATAGAATTTTACTCTCGAGAAAATAAGGTTGAATGCAAATAAGTTCTTATTAAAAAACCTTGGCATGAGGTGTCGTAGACGGACTTAGAGTCCGAATTATATAATATAGAATAACTTCAAATTCATCATGGTACCAATATTATTGAGAATAAACTTTTCACTTAATAAATACCAATATTTCATTTGTAAACTCGTATATTCGTTCTCTCGCGATTTAGTTTTCTAAAGATCTCACTTCTATCGCGCATGAACTGCATAAATGATTCATTTATTATTAAATATCCATAAAGATTCTTATTTAATTCACTCTTTTTATGTAGTAAAAAGTACAATTAACATACTATGTTTGATAATTTTAAAATGGGAACGTTTCAGATGTTTGCATGGTCAGACAAGGAGGCCATTTTGGCGCAGTCAGCGTTGTATGCAGGTCTATTCGGCGCGGCAGCGGCCGCCTGTGGACTGGTCACTTTCCTTCAGACGTGGTTATTCAACGTGGCCGGCGCCAGCCTTACGGACCGCTTACGAGAGATCACCTTCCGCAACTTCCTCAAACAGGTGCTTACAATTAACTGTAAATGTTAAAAATCCAGTAAAATGTAGAATAAGCATGGGTGTTGATCTACTAATGTAATTAATAAATACAACGGGAGGGAAAATTAGTTTTTTCAGTGCATTTAAATCAAACTTACTAGTGTAGATTACATAAAGGTTACTTTATGGTATTTTTTCCCAGGAACAAGGTTGGTTCGATGTGCCTCAGAACTCTGTGGGTGCTCTATGCGCGCGTCTTGCTACAGACTGCGCCAATGTACAGGGAGCAACAGGTCAGTAACACTAATCAATACACCTTACTATCTACAACGCAACGGCGAAATGGAGAGATGGTATAGTGATAAATGGTGATTATTTAACTTGAATATAAATACTTGCCCAAATTACCCGATTACGAAGCGAAAAATTATGTCACAAGCGGGATTAAAACCCGCGCCTATTGGGAGTCCGGCCCAATCGTGCTGCCACTTACACCACCGTGATGTATGTAGGACAGTCACATCTCGCTTCATATCATATTTACGTCTTCAAGGTGACGCGCACCATCTACCTAATTAAGCATATTTAGTATATGCTTAAGCATATTAAATGCTAAAATTTCAGTAATTAGAATACCTTTTTTTTTATCTTAAAACTGATTACCGCTCGTGAGAAGATTTGAGGACCAAGATTCAAATTTATTTGAATAAAACTTGTTTTAATAACTCTTTTTTTCATCATGATCACTCAGTTTATATATGTCCTACTGCTGGACTGGAGCCTCCTCTACAATAGGAGAGAAATTGATCTATTATACAAAACTGGTCAGACGAATTGGTATACAGTTCTATTTCAAGTTTACCTTCTCTTGCATAGTTGTTATATGTATATATTTATATCTCTTAGACTCACGGGCAAGATAGAAAATGATGAATTATATTTTTACTCCGTCAACACACGACAAGTCAACATAAATTAAAATATTTGGACTTAAACTCGATTATCGCTTCTGAGATGACTTGATCAGAGATTCAAATTGAGTGATCAAAATTTATTTGAACAATACTTGTGTGTTCTTATTTTAATTATTATTATTATAGTTTTTATTGTTATTTATAAGTGACTATGTAATGTAGTGTATGTATGATGAAGGTCACTTATATATGCAGGCACCCGACTGGGCGTGATACTACAAGGAGTTAGCACCATGGTGCTCGGCGTGGGGCTGGCATGTGCATACTCCTGGAAGATGACATTCGTGAGCCTAATCAGCGTGCCCGCTGTAAGTAAAACTTGTATGTTTGTAAAGTCCCCCGCAGTACAAGGCCTATTTCCTTAGGGTATTATATATTTCTCAAAAAAAAAAGTCAACTATTATTTATTCCCGGAACACTTAAGACGAATAAAAGACATAAATAACTTTGTTGCGAAAGGAAAACATGAAATAAGAGAGCACCGACAGACGGCACTTGAATTTGCGTAAATTGTAAATTAAGTAGCAGTAATCAATTTCTCATTCATTTTTCACTATTTAATAAGACACTATTTTCTAGTTAGAAGTATTATTTGGATTTATGTGTAAATATATCATCATTCATGCTTCCACTGCGTGTTGCTAAAAGTATGCCTCTCCCATAAGTGAGACTATAGCGCCGTCATTGCTATGCTTGGGAGGTGGGTTAATGATAGCAGTCAACCATGATACATTTTCCAAGAAAGACCTGCTTCAAGTGAGGGTTGGCGACAATTATATTCTTATCCCATCACCACACGTAGAAATTTAAAAACCAAAAAAACTAAAATATTTGTTATTGTAAAAATACCACAAAGGTGATGTTTTTTTTTTGAACAGGTTATGGGAGCCATCTACTTGGAAGGTTGGGTGAATAAAAGCGCCGAGGTTAAGGAACGCAAAGCGCTGGAGCTTGCTTCCAGGATTGCCACGGAGGCCGTCATCAACGTGCGCACAGTCCACAGCCTCGGTAAGTGCAATCCTACCTTACTTATCAATATACACGTCAATTAATATAATATTGTATTTATATATTTCAATATCGTGAAAAACATGTTTAATTGCTATTATTGTGAATAATTGTTACTGTGAATTAATTATCTCGTACTTGCATCCAAAACTGTGACCTAAAAATAACAACTTAACGTTTTTATCTATAATAGACGGTCAAATCCTAAGTCAGGCTTAAAATCTCTTGGTGGAGCTTTTATGGACCTAACTATCTATTCTAAAGGTAGTTCAAGATTTATTTAGTACATAATTCAAGCAGAAAATATTTTTCTTTTTTTCTTCCACGAATTGTAACGAATATGGCGAGTGCTCTACGTACCCCACCCAAACTTCAAAAACAACGTAATCTTACTCAAAATCAACCTGAAAAGGATTTAAATACGACAATATCAATGATTGATAATATTAAAAGCAAAAATAAGCGTTCTAAACCTGTGAACTCACCTCAGAATGCTGCTGGTCCGTATCAGCAAGATCTTCAGGATACATTTGCTACTTGGAAAAAAGAACAGGATAACAATATCTCTCGGATGTTCGCTGAACAAACTACTATGATCTCCAAGTTGATGACTGATATAAGTGAGATAAAATCTCAAAATATTTATATTCAAAAATCAAATGCTGAGATATGTAGAATAAATGCTGAGATTGAGAAATCTATGAATTTTATGAATCACAAGTTTGAAGAATTAAAAACTGAGATTGATCAATTAAAGAAAGAGCGAGTGGAACAGAGAAATTACATAGTTAATTTAGAAAAAAAGTGATAGATTTGCAGAATATGTCGCGTCCCGCTAGTATCGAAATTCATAATATTCCACAATCAGAAGGCGAAAATAACAATGATTTAATTAAAACAGTGAAACGTATTGGAGATTTAGTTAACGTGCATATACACGAAAACGAATTTAGAGATCTTTATCGTCTATCGGGGAAGTCTTCTACGAAATCTTCCTCTCGGCCCATAATATCAGAATTTACAACTGTACAAACCAAACAAAAACTATTAAGTGCAGTAAGAGAATATAACAAAAATAAAACTAAGGAATGTAAAATTAATAGCGAAATAATAGGTTTATCTGGCACACGCGAACCAGTCTACATAGTAGAAAAATTACCTGCCAGTACGAAGAAACTTTTTTATATATCTAGGACTTTTGCTAAAAATAATCACTTTAAATTCTGTTGGGTCAATAATGGAAATATATTTTTGCGAAAGAACGTTGGTGATAAGCATGTGCTTATAAAATCTGAAAGCTGTCTTCAAGATCTTAGTAACAGTAAAATGTGACAACCACACTTCCTTTCAAAGCTGCTCAGGCAAATAATTTTATTTATATTATTTAGGCTATTCATTTATTCAATTACTATTATTTCACAATTTTATATGCTAACACATACACAGATCAATACTCTTAATACAATACTTAATTACATATTCTCAATAAAAATAATTATAAATAGACAAATTATCTCTTACGATATCCGTTACTTTCTATTTATATTAATCTTCATAATACCAAGTAAAATAATGATTATTTCAAACCTGCTACTTAGTTTTTACTTCAATTATGCAGATCATTATAGTTTTAATGGATCTAGACTTACTCGTACGCAGTATTTATTAACGCTTCGAATTAATTATTTTATTTTACCTTACTATATTTTACTAGTTTACTATCTCGTTTGTATCAAATTCAGAACTAATAATCGTACTTTAAATGACTTTAGAATATACACAGCAAAAACCAGTGATGAAGTACTCTCTAATGCATTATTTCTTTTTGGTATTTTTGGTTTATTAACTTTAAACATAAATGGCTTCAACAAATTATTTTAACAATATATTGGACACCCTTCATATAGGTAACTCTTTCTCTTGCAACCCAGAGGAATGCAATAAATATATTAATGACTCTGAGAATAATATTAAAATATTACATATGAATATTCGAAGTATTAATAAGAACTACAATGATCTACTAGCATTACTATGCTTAACTAAATCAGATTTTGACATTATCGCACTGACAGAATGTTGGTTGAGTAAAGTTTACACAGTACCAATTCTTAATGGTTATCAGTCGCACTTTACTAAAACTATATCAAATCAGAACGACGGTGTGATTATCTATACAAAAATAGGGCTAAATGTCATGATTTATGAACCAAATATAACAAATGCAAACTGCCTTATTTGCCATGTTGACAATAAATTAGCAGTTGTGACGATTTATCGTTCTCCATCTTATAACACTACTGATCACTTTGATACTTTTTTTAATGATTTAAATAATATTTTTCTTAACTCATCTGATTTTGCTAATATTGCAGTTGTAGGCGATTTTAACATAGATATCAAGCGAGGTAACAATGATAATCAATGCTGTGGCAGCATTGATTATCTTATATTAAATGCATCTCATGGCTTATTTCCTACTCATTTTATCCCAACCAGATTAGATAAATGTATCGATCATGTCATTTTAAAATCTAAATTAACCGCCACTACACTTATCCTTGAATCCTCTATCACTGATCATAAGCCCACCATATTAGTGTTAGAGAATACTAACCTAAAATGTAATTATTATCGTTTAATTCCACGCATAAATCTCGAAGCTATTAACTTGGAATTAGAAAACACAACTTTTGATGAGATATATATGATAAAAGACACTAATATTGCTGTAAACGCTTTTATAACTAAAATAAAAAAAATAATAGATAAACACTCAACTCGCTTTATAAGTACTCCGAGGAAAGAAAGAAATATTAAACCATGGATAACCCCAGGTTTACTAAGATGCATTAAGAATCGTGACAATCTTCATTTGAAAACTAGAAAATCTCCTAATAACTTAATACTAAAACTAACCTATACGCGTTACCGAAATTTCTGTAATATGCTACTTCGTAAATTAAAAAGAACATATGAAATGAATGAAATTGAAAAAAACAAAAATAACCCTAAAGCTCTCTGGAGGACAATTCAAAATATTATTGGTACTCGTAAAGAGTGTTCTAGTCCAACTGAACTTTTAAAAATATGTGATGATCCAGTGTCCTCTATTAACAAAGTTTGTACCACTTTTAGCAGAGTTGGTCAGAATCTGGCTGCAGATATTCTATTACACCAAAACTCATTACAAAATGACCAAATTTATGTGCATAGAAATGGAAATCTTGTTGAATCTTTTGCCCTATTTGAAGTTCATGAACATGAAGTAGAAGCGATTATCTTACAATTACGTAATGACTGTGCTGTGGGTTGGGATGGTATATCTTCATCTCTGCTCAAATACTGTTATCTAACATTAGTAGCTCCGATAACTTATATCTGCAATCTTTGTATCCAATCCGGTGTTTTCCCAGCTGCATTCAAAAAAGCAATAATTCATCCAATTTTCAAAGGGGGGAACAGAGGGCACATAAATGACTACAGACCTATATCAGTCCTATCTTCCTTATCCAAAATTCTTGAAAAAATTCTTAGCAAAAGTCTTAGGTCCTACTTAGAGAAAAATAAAATTATAGCTGATAATCAATATGGATTTAAGGCTGGGGTATCAACAGAGGATGCTATAATAGACCTTACTCAATTCGTCGCCAAGAAACTAGACTGTAGAACTAAGTGTCTAGGTATATTTATGGACGTAACCAAAGCCTTTGATACCGTTTCTGTTCCTAAGCTAGTTTCTAAATTAGAGTTATTAGGTGTGCGTGGCCTAGCGCTAGAATTATTTAAAGATTACTTGACTAATCGTACTCAAAGAGTAAAAATTGACGTTCATCTTAGTGACGAAGAACAAGTGACGTACGGTGTCCCTCAAGGGAGCATATTAGGTCCAACACTTTTCCAGATCTATATTAATGACCTCTGTAATATGACACTTCCAAATTGTAAGATCTATACGGATGCTGACGATACCGCAATCCTTGTATATGGTCCGACTTGGGACGTTGTCAAGACGAAGGCAGAATTCGCACTGTCAAAAGTTATGAGCTGGTTTCATGCTAATCTTTTGACACTTAACTTCTCTAAAACCTGCTATATTCCTTTTAGTATTAGGCATAATAACAAACCACCGCAAAATTTTTCAATTACTGCACATTGGTGCCTTAGTTCATTAACACCATGCTCTTGTTCTAATCTTGTGAGAGCTAATAAAATTAAGTATCTTGGAGTTGAAATAGATGAAGAGTTAAGGTGGGATAAGCAAATAGATTCTATTGCGTGCCGGATAATGAGAATTATCTATATCTTTAAGTCCTTAAGAGAATCAGCGGACTTTGACACCTTGAGAATGGTGTTTTATGCTTTGTGCCAATCAGTTATTGGTTATTGTATAACTGTATGGGGCGGAGCTACTAAAACTCTTTTATTAAAATTAGAAAGAGCTCATAGGGCAGTTTTAAAGGTTATGACCCATAAACCATTCCGATATCCTACAGCTCAACTATACAATGACTGCAAGGTCTTAACCGTTCGACAGTTGTACGTACTCCGTTCAGTGCTTAGAATACATGGTTCTATGCCTCTTGCCGATCCCAACAAACGTAAAAATTATCCGCGAGGTCTTAAACATAAGACATGTTTTGCCAGACATCAGTATTACGTTATATCAATTCATATCTACCAAAAAATTCTCAAAGAACTGCATATACTTAATTTAAACAAACACAACCTAAAAAGTAAAGTAACTGATTGGCTTCTAAAACAGGATTACTCAAATACGGAATCATTACTCACATACACTGTGTAACATAAACATACAACCACTAATCACACAATACACACCAATACATACACACAACCACACACACACACACACACACACACGCACATACACACACACACACGCGCACATACACACACACACACGCACAAACACACACACGCACATACCCCGTGCACTCACTATATCCTTATTATTAACTATATAATCTAAATGTAACATTCATATTTTTCTTTTTTATTTTTATTCACTTTTCTTCAGTATACTATTGACTTTTCATTTTTAAATATATATTTATTAACCTCGTCTCGTATGATACAGGCTTGACCTAGTTTACGAGACTAAGTTATAATAGTGTTACACATACTGGAAATATCTTAAGTAAATTATTGTAAATTTGTAATGTTTTGACTAAATAAATTATTATTATTATTAATTGTCAATCACTTAGGTTCTCTTCATTTTACATTTATAATTTATCTAGATTTAACTCGTTTAACATAATTTATATCTAGGTTAACTATTTCCGTAGCTTTGCAGCTTACCTACTTGACCATTACTTAACCCATTCAGAAATCTTCTGTTAAATATGATTTTCATTATTTGTGCTGTAGGGGAAAATATCAAGCTAAATTTCACACCCTAAGAGAGAAATATATCCTCTGAAGATTTTCAGAATATTTCTTTTTAATTAGTTTCTACATCATTAAAGTTAGACGCTGCGTATTATTTATTTGTGTCAATTTGTTTATTTAATAAGGAATCAATTAAAAATACCACCCTATTTTATATCCTTAGACAATTTAGTCCCTATTTTATATTCTTAGATTTAATATTATTAATATATTCAATATTATTATTATGACTATTATTAATAATACACTTAGATTCAATATTATTTTATACTCTTAGATCAAATTTAGTTCCTATTTTATAACTTTAAAGATATATTATATATTGACTAAATTACGTGTTTATTTATATTTACTGAAGAGTATTTGTGCTTAGTTTGAAGAAATGTTATATTTTTTTTTCTCCCAATACGAACTGCAACTGCGTTTTATAGCAATTTTATTGATGTACATTTTGTCTCAGATTTATTTATATATCGACGGCGGAAAGCGAAAACGTCGTAGTCCACAATGTACGAAAAAAATTTTTATTGCACTGTTCGAATCAGAAAAAAAAACTGATTCAAATGGTCCGGGTTACATAATTCTATGATGAATAGTTATGAAATTAACATTTAAAAAAAACGGGCTTAAACTTAAATGCCTGCATTCAAAAACGCTGTACGTTACAGAAAAAGTAGTAATAAAGTAAAAAAAGATTTTTGCTCATTAACGACGTTTTAGCGGGCAGCACGTCTAACTTTTTGCTTGCCAATTTGGCTTTGTCCTCCAAATGACTACCAAACTGGCTAATATTCTGTCAAATTTAAATCGCTTTACGTGTAATACATTTTGTCTTACCCCAAATAAACAATTATTTTAGTTTACACCTATTCTAAGATATTAGTTTCATGGAATAACTACGTTTACAACATACAGTTTAGTTCAAATAATGTTGATTACCACGTTTTCGCTTTCCTTAAAAAAATGCATTTCACCCCGCTCCATACAACTCAATAGTGCAATTACAGCGTTTTAACATTCTGTAAAAATAGTTCAATATGTCGTAGTCAACAAAATTTTGATAAATAATTGTTAGAATGAGATTTGAGAGTAAAAATTGTATTTAGAAAAAAATAATAAATCTAATTTCCAAAAATCGTGGGTCTACGTTAAAAAAAAGAAAAAAAAGTGAAACAGTTTTTTGGCTCTGGTGAACATTTTCGTTTTTG
Source organism: Lymantria monacha (assembly GCA_905163515.2). Lineage (NCBI taxonomy): Eukaryota > Metazoa > Arthropoda > Insecta > Lepidoptera > Erebidae > Lymantria > Lymantria monacha. Next base: position 11,910,058 of record LR991104.1, on the reverse strand, counting down.
TGGACTACGACGTTTTCGCTTTCCGCCGTCGACATGCAGAGATACTGCTATTAGATACATTTGTTTAACAGAAGGTTGGTCTCCAGCAGTCAGTCAATATTGGAATTATTATAGTGCCACTAACTATATTATTTTCTTGTTTTCGAGCCCTTTCATTTGATACATTAAATTAATTGGAAAGAAAAATATAACCCGCCATCTTAAAATTGCGGCCATATTTTTATTATTATTATATTGGATATTTAGTGACGTCACTAACACTTTTTTATTGTTTATATTTATATTAAGACTATATTGAATGTGTGTTGCTGTGTAGGCGTAGAGGAGAAGATCATAGCTCGCTATGGGGCTGCGCTGTCGGAGGCGAACGCTCGTGCGGCACCTACTCGCCACGTGCGCGGACCGGTCTATGGGTTATGTGCCAGCGCGCCTACCCTCGGCTACGCCGTCTCACTCAGCTACGGCGGGTACCTCATAGCGCGCGAGGACATGCCTTATGAATACGCAATACTGTGAGTATATACACCATGTCTAGTAAATACAAAGAATAAAGTCAGACAGGCGGTTGGACATAACAACTATTGCCATAACTATAAACAATATGTACGATGTAAGAAGATTGTTCATTGTGTCGACCACATGTAATTGAACCTTCTATAGTCTGTTTTTAAAAGACTGTTTTCGAGCTTCTGTGTAATAGCACGCAGATGGTGTTTCTGTCTTTTGGCTACTAGATGTCGCTATTAATTAGTTTAGCACGTTACCTGTACTGATCTATCCTTTTGATGCGTAGTGTATCTGAGGCCCTAATCTATGGTGCGTGGATGCTGGCTGCAGCACTTTCTTTCGCGCCATCGTTTGCGGCCGCGCGACGTTCCGGCGCTCGTATTTTAGACGCCCTGCGGCGAGAGCCTGCCGTCATCGACGAGAATTCCGTCCGAGACCAGCCTGACTGGGTAAGAACATATGATATAGCAGACATTGAAAAATGAATATATATCATAAATGATTTTTGGATTTCACTTAAATTGACTGCACTGATATGGATCAATGGTTAAAATATTGATCACCCGTGCCAATATCCAGGTCGATACCCGTACAGGACAATATTTTATATAATTTACAAACTGTGTCTGGCATGTTTGTAGTCACAACGCAAAACAAAAGATATAAAATCCTTAGTGAGGGTGCTTGTGAAGAATCAATTGAAAAGAGGCTCTATTACCCCATTCTATGTAGGAAAGTTAGGTTAGTTTGTATCTCCACACAAACATTTGGTAATTTAGGAGAAAGGGGCTACAGGTTGTTTTAAAAAAATATTTATCCAAGGCCTTTGAATATACCTTAAAAAAAACTATTTTTGCCTCCAATTAAGTTGGTGGATTTATTTTGTAGAAACCAGGGTAAGTAAGTTTTGTAATCATGTATAATTAATAACCATTAGCATCCATCCGGAGAAGTGAACTTCCAAGATCTGCACTTCAGCTACCCCACAAGACCGAACGTGCCCGTGCTCAGAGGCCTCAAACTGAAGGTGGTCCCGGGCCAGACGGTGGCGCTATGTGGCGCCAGCGGCTGTGGCAAGTCTACCCTTATGCACCTATTGCTGAGGAACTACGATCCAGTAACTGGCAATATTGTGAGTATCTATGAATAATAGTATAATTACTGATATCATCCATCTTGGTTTTTCTTGTGTGGTGACCAAGTAAGAATACATTTAACCCTGATATTTTGCTAATAAGTGTTGTAAAGGACGATGAAAGGATGATATATAGAAAAGACCAAAAATCATAGGAGAGAAAGTTCTACAGTCAGCGTATATCGATGTCTCTCCTATTATGGAACTAGCAGTAGGGCACGTAAAGGCTGAGATAATAATATTGATCTTATAATTAATGAATTACAAGTAATGCTAAAAAACTATTAATAACATCGTGATAATAAAGTCAAAAATAAAAACGATAATATTTGTTTCATTTCAAAATTGAATTATATTGAATTAAAGTAAACGGATCTCAGTGAAAAAACTCATCATCATCATTTCAGCCCTGTGTCATCCACTGCTGGACGTAGGCCTCCGTCATATTTCGCCACAAAGTGCGCTCTTGTGCCACCCGCATCCAATGAAATGGAATGCAACTTTCACCAGGTCGTCGGTCTACCTGGTGGGAGAGTGACCAACACTGCGACGTCCAATACGTGGTCGCCACTCGAGAACCTTTCTTCCCCGGTTAACGGTTATCGGTTCGTCGAGCGATGTGACCTGCCCATTGCCACTTCAGCGTGCTAATTCCTCGTGCTATGTCGGTTACACCCGTACTTCTGCGGATTTCCGTATTACGGATTCTATATCGCTGAGAAATCCCGAGCATAGCCCGCTCCATAGCACGCTAAGCGACTTTGAGCTTTGTTATAAGACCTACATTTAGGGACAACGTGAAAAAAGTATCAGATACGTACGATTCGTTACAATAATAAAATTACATAGTTACTTCATAACCAAATTTAACTCGCATTAGTTGCAGTAAAAATACATTTTTTTTTCTTATTTTTTGTATTATTTTATTATCCAGGAATTAGACGGCAAGGATATCAGGCGGTCACTTACAATGGCACAGCTTCGACGGCAGCTGGGGTTGGTGCAGCAGGAGCCAGCGCTGTTCTCACGCAGCATCCGTGATAACATCGCTTACGGTGACAACTCACGTGACGTGCCCATAGAGGAGGTCATCGAGGCAGCCAAACAGGCCAACGTGCACAACTTCGTCGCCGGCCTACCCATGGTGAGCGTCGATCCATCTTTTATTTTCGTAGGCTATAGTCTAAAAATATGAAATACGACTGTCCGGGGCATCAACGAATTATCATGAGGTACTTCTTATAAGAATAAGCAGTACCTCATGGTAAGCAAGGTAGACCTTGTGAGTGAAACTCTGACTCAGTGGGTGTTTGCCTTATACTTAACTCTCTTAGATTCATCATCATTCTCCTACTCCTATCCCAATTACTTGGGGTCGTTACAATATCTACTCTTCTTTCATAGTACATATTGTAAAAGCTATTGGCAATAATTTTATGACCGGCCGCCTGCCAGACGTCAACCCTCCTTGGAAATGTAATTGTTGACCAAACGCCATCAGATGTAGTTGGCCCAGGTCGTTATAAGGCTCTTAGTCGCCTTTTACGACATCCACGAACAAGTAAGGGTTGGTAGTATTCGTAGCTTCTACCACACATCTTAATTCTCTTAGATTATTATCTACGCGTTAATCAACAATCTCAGCGTTTTCCAGATCGCATGTGCGGCTGACTTAAGAATCATTACTCTCTGTGGATTTAGAAGAAGATGAAACTCTAAAAAGCATTTCCTCTCCATTGCCTTTATTTAGGCTGTCCACTGGTACCAATTATTTGACATTAGTGACCGACCCGGAGGGTTTCAACAGGTGTAGGCAAATATTTATAGGCGATTACATCGTTTGATTTGATTTTAAGTGTGTGAAGAGTGATCTTCTTTGGCATGGTGAGTTAGGGTCCTGATGTACATGCGAAGGTGTGGTTATGTTAACGTGTGATGTATTGTGCAGGGTTACGATACATTAGTGGGAGGTGGTGGCGGAGCGTCACTGTCCGGCGGACAGAAGCAGCGTGTGGGTATCGCTCGCGCCCTGGTGCGACGACCGCGCCTACTGCTACTCGATGAGCCTACCTCCGCACTAGACGCAACCAGCGAGAAGGTAAACACTTATTATACTGAAAACATTTCTGAGCAATTCTATATTAGGATGAATAAAATTGTAAAAACCCAATCCTTTCAGAAAGATCCAAGTCCTACTTGGTATTGAAAAGGTTCACGGCAGTGAAACTTATCAGGTGCGCTGCATGCTCGTTTGCCACCATAATTAAAAAAAAAAAGAACACCCCATAAAAATCTAACTTGACTATATTTTTATTTAACACTATCATATGTATGACATGTTCTAGTTAAATACATTTTTTATGATTTTATTCACAACTTATTTCCACCACTTACGGGACATATCTTCTGAATGGCTAATTTTAAAAGTATTCCTTTGCATCACAAAAGTAAGATGTTGTTCTATATGTGAAAAATATAATATTATTTATAAGATATGAAGAAAATATCTTTCAAGACTTGTGAAAATAAATTTATTTAAACTGATAAATCTGTTATTAGTTTAAATTAAATAAAAATATAACGTATCTATGGTATTGATACAGACGGTGCAGGCGGCGCTGGAGGCGGCGGCCGAGGGGCGCACCACTATAATCATCGCGCATCGGCTCGCGACAGTACAACACGCGCACGTCATATGTATCATAGACAAAGGTAACGTAACAATCAGCCACTAGCGCTACACAATGCGCGCGAAATACTCAAACTTTAAATTTTCGAAGTGAAAGTTTTAAATTAATTCTGATTAACAATGTTTATGTTTTATGAAAAATTTATAGGGAATTTATCGAAAAAAAAAGCGTCTAAGTGACTGCTACATCGTATCGTGTATATTTGTATTCTTACTTTAAAGTGAAAAGCATATGACTAATACCTGTAAGTACGCGAAATAGCAGTACAATTATATTTTAGTTACATTTCTATAGTGTCTTCACGTCACTGTTTAGTTATTTTTTGCTATCTTAAGGATTCCTCGTTTAAACCTGAAAAAAGTGTTGTATCAATATTCAAAATTCTGCGCCAAATTACACGTTAAAATTCTAGCGATTGGTCATCACATAGCTCACCATGTGATGAGCAAAAGCTTTCCTATTATAGTATTCCACCGCCTTTCTTCCTTGCGATTTAACTTAACCTTGGGAAAGTGGTAGACCTCTCTTCTTCTTCTCCATTTCAAAATAATAATAAATATCCGCCATGTGTCACCTAATTCAATCAATTATCTCATTTTTGTTTTCTATTAACAGGTGTGGTAGCTGAAAGCGGTTCCCATGCCGAGCTGGTGAAGAAACGAGGTTTATACTGGCAGCTGTTACAGCAGCAGGCTCCAGGCGCACACGCGTGATCCAAAAAACAGACGTAGTCAACATACGCGTCATATGCAACATCATCTAATAAACTGACTCCATAATGATCAGACAAGGAGTTATTGTGTTAGGTCATCTTTATACAGAGGATGAGCAAGAATATATTAAAATATCTTCTGATAACATATTAATTATATAGGCCACAGTTATTGATCTGAGCTAAAGTAATACGCTTTTACGGTTTAGATAGTCAAATTATAGAGGGTAGAAAATCTTTTAATTTTAGCTCAAGTTAAAGATGTCTTATAAAAAACTAAAATTAATTAAATAAATTCACAATTAAAACTATAAATAATCAAAATAAATTATGAAATTAAATATAATTATACATATCTATAAAGCACATAGACGCGTACACGTAGCATAAATTAGCTCACTAACCACCATTTTTTATATTACAATTTATGTAAGCTAGAAAAAAATCAAAAAGTTATTAATAAGATTATTAGAAAGAACTTATTTTTTTCTTTGTGGAATAATATGGTATAGAGTAAAAATATTGAATTAAAATCATTTGAAATTAAATGATTTTTACGGATTCTATCGTGTTTATATTCGATTTTTAATTTCTTTTAATTTAAATCATCCTGGGAGGACATATTTTTCATTTTTCACATTGGTCATGGGACTCACTCCCGTGACCCTGAACGCTGTAAAGTGCTCCAAACGTCGGGAAAAAAAATCAAATACAAACGCGATAGAATCCGTAAAATAGTTTTATTTCAAATGTGTAATACTCGCGTAAACATCAGAAATCATTATGAATTGGTCATCTAAAGAATGATTATTATAAATTTAGCTAGTATGCCTTGTCTCCATGCCGCCAATAAATCATCGCAACGTCACTAGTTCTAAAAGAAATCCTAGATCAAATATTTAAATTGTAAGGGCTCAAAATAATTTTAAATTTCATAATTGTATTGCTATTTCTATTAATATTATGTCTATATGAAAATGTATTCAAAAACTGTTAATTTTAATTAATGAGAATAAGCCACAGATACTCATCTGAGCTAATGTAATATTATCATCATCATCATTCAACCTTTTGCTATGCACTGCCACTAATTAACGACTGCCAGTAACTTTCACCAGAGCGTCGGTCTGTCCGGCCATATTGGGGTCATCCTACACTGTGTCGTCCGTTACATGGTCGCCACTCACGAGTTTCTCAACCCTTTGTTCTCTAACCGTTATCGGTTAGTCGAATAATGTGACAAGCCCATTGTCAGCGTGATAATTCTTCGTCTTATGTCGATTACACCCGTTCTTCTATGGATTGCCGTATTTCGGATTTAAAGTACATAGATTTAAATTTATATGTATATCCAAAATAATGTTGAAAGTATCTGCGTGTAATTTATGTAAATAATTTCTATACAACTACAAATGGACACTAATATGTTACACAATAACTATAGTAAGTCTCTATTTCTAGAATATATTAACAGCTGTTTAGTTAAAAACTAGTTAAATACAAACTGTTAAAAGCTAGTTAAATATAATATTTGAAATAGTATATTTTTATGTATATTTGTAAGAGTTTTAATTAGAGTAATTATACCTGTTTTCACCAACCAACCCTAAATTTTAGGTACCACCTAATGCAATATAAATAATATATAACATTGAAGTCATTTATATCGCCAGCAACGTTACAAAAAATATAATTTTGATAATTTGCAGTCATCATCATTTGTTTTTGTATTAGGAGCGATTGTGTAACCGAAAACAAAGTTCGGGTACCGGTGGCCCGCTCGCACGGCGAAGAGAGGAGTTTGCATGGTGGGTCGGGCGGGACGAGACGCTCGTAGCTCGAGCTGACAGTTTTCAGTGTTGTGGTATTGAACAGGAGTAGGACGGAGGTCAAATTTCATTAAATGTAACTACTGTATGAAGCTTCAATGTATCTCTAACCATGCAGTAATCACTCCCAGTTTTAATCCTGCTGATCACTAAGATATTGAAAATTAATCGTTTTTCTAACAAAATGATAGAATATAACACTCTGAAACAATAATTTTCACATGCCCGCCAAAATTCCTTTTACAATTTTTATTCGCATTATCGGCTTTTAATCCTGATTTTTGGTCATTGTAACTATAAATATTGAGCAAGTGAGATTTAAATTGTGTACGTCGTTGTATAGTTATAGTTCAAAATACTTGAAAAGAAATTGTATTGTGATCTTTATGTGCCTCGGATATCTTAGAATTAAGTTATGTTAATATTGAAAACCAAATAATTGGTAGGTAAGTATGTTTTATGTTTAAAAGAAACTGTGATTGTGTATATGTTAACGTTTAAACACTTTTGTCTGTTTAATTTTATAAGCTTAGTCATAGAATGATGTTGTCACGAAGTTATCTGCCAGTTGCCTTAGCATTCAAGCTAATCGGTTTCGGAAAATCTGTCAAATGTCAAATAAAATTTCTTAAATCTGTATAATGATAATACTATTAAATGAAAGGACTGTAGACTTCTTCGAGGTACTTTTACTTGGACATTGTCGAAACTCCTGCTACTACGGTGCAGTAGAAGCCAAAAATAGAGAGAAAAAGTTTACCGAAAAATTGTAACTAGTATAATTTGAGTGATTTAATGAGATTTTATGGATAACTTGACAGCTCATTTTGAAATTCATTGCTTGCATGGTAAGCCTGTAGCTCGAATGTATCACCTATCTTACCTTTAGTCTAAGCTATTCTAAAAACTTAACGATTGTTTTATATAGTTATTTGGCCACTGATCTTGCCAGGAACTCGTAAATTCAACGTACGAATGCTATATCTATTTATATATTTTACAACTATTGAATCTCGTCATGTTTATAGCAATGTATGTATTAATAGATTTAAAAAAAACTTACCAATATAGTTCACAGCTATGTTGATACTGTTTATAGATAATAATAGTCGATATAATTATAATAATGTATTACATGCACTAAGTATTGTTAATGTAAATATTAAAATCTAATTTTCACATTTAATAAATTAGATTAAAAATAAAATACGTATTATATAAGTGGTATTTTTCTTTTATGAAGTTTCTACAAACATATACATATCATCACGCCATATCCCTTGCAGGGTAAGCAGAGTGCCAGAGAACTCTATCCTTGCATACTTCACTCGCTTCCTCAACATTCATAATTCTCTTCATACACGCTCGCCGGTTTCGGGCGACTCTTGACTTCACCTTCCTTCAGTACGTGACCAATCTGATCAGGGTAGGTTAGTCTCGGTCTTCCCCAGTACCTACATCCTTCCACTTTCGCGGTTTCGCATTGTATATATTCTTAACCAGACATTCGTTCGGCTTTCTTTCCACGTGTCCGAACCATCGGAGCATTCCCTTTCGCATCTTTACACCAATACTCTCTCTCATACCTACTCGCGCTCTTACGTCGTCGTTACGAATGCGATCGGTCAGCCTAACTCCACAGATTTTCCGTAGAGATCGCATTTCAACCGCATTAATTTTACTTTCATGCTCTTTTCTGCATACCCACCTCTCGCTTCCATATAGTAATGTTGGGACAAGCACTGCGTTATGTATTGCTACACGTGCCTCCTGGCTGAGGTAGTGGCTACCGAGAAGTTGCCCCAACGCTCCGTTCACTCTATTCCCCGCATTCAATCTTCGCTCCATATCAGTGGTGTACCTTCCATCTCGGCTAAATCCACATCCAAGATATACAAATTCATCCACTTGCTCTAGTACATCATTACCTATTGTTACTCTTACATCTGTTCTCTTTCGAAGACCATTATTTTGGTTTTACACACATTCACGCGTAGACCTCTTTTCTTACAATCTTCTGTCATTGTGTCAACTAGGGTCTGCAGGTCAGTGGCTGACTGCACCAGCAGGACTGCTTCATCTGCATAGAGCAGAGCACTGACCACTGAGTCGCCCATCTGGACTTCCACATTCATATCGTTCAAGCTTTGGAGACATTTATCCAGATACATGATATAAACAGCCTGGATGATAGAACGCACCCCTGTTTAACGCCGATATTGACGTCAAACCAAGGCGACATTCCATTATCCAGCCGCACACAAGCTCTACAGCCCATATTACTGGACTACACAGCTTGCAGCAGTTTACCGTTAATACCATACTCCGGTAAAATGAAAAAACCATATAAATGCCCGCTGCCTTAGTATTTTTCAAACTTCTTATCACCCATTCAACTTCATCCATACTGATGCCATCGGCGAACGCTGGTGCTGAATGTTGATCTACTAGACCACATGCAACACCGGCGCCAACCAGAGTATCCGCATACCTACATATCGCCAAAATATTCACTCCATCGGCTTAACACGTCTTGTGTTTGTGTAAGAATGTCTCCACCTTTAGACCTTATTTTATTCATTCTGAAGGCTGACCAACCACCCCGAGACCTCTTCACCTCCCTCCAAAAGAGTTTGGTGTTACCCTCGAAGATTTTAGTCAGCCTATCTTCTGCACTCATATTTGCTCTATCACGTTTCTTTTTCACTAAGGCCTTGGTGTAGTGTTGCCCAAATTCAGTCTTGGTCTTGCAGTCTTGGTCTTGTTCTTGCGTTTTTGCAAGACCAAGACCAAGAACAAGACCGCGTATTTTTAGCAAGACCAAGACCAAGACTGACCGTGCAAGACTTGAGCAAGAACAAGACTAAGCCTGCAAGACTCTTGCGTCTTGCAGCTAGGACTTAGCGCTATTTCACGGAGTAGTTAGGTGTAACAGTTCGGTGTATAGGTACGCTTAGGAATTCTATGAGACGCAAAAAACTGTATCAAAGAATATGAAAAACTGGACCTATGCGCATTACGACTAATACCATAAACATACCTACATAGCGAATAAAAAAATATCCATTAAAATCAAACTGAGTGCATGCATAGTTATGTTTTAACCATCGGCACTTTGATAATGCGGCATCAAAGGTTTTGTACTTACTTCTCAAAGAAATTTGCCGCTTTTCGGAAGTACATGGTTATGATACACGCGCCGGCGGCTTCTTTTGAAATCATATACAACAATCGTTGCCGCCGCGCCGAAATCACAACATTTGACACTATTTGATTGCCGCCACAGGGCGTAGGTATACTCATGCAAAATAATTTCGAATTTTAAGAGTACCTACAGGTGTTCCAAAGAATAAATAAGTTTCAGAGTGCTTAGAATGAAAATGAATACATTATACTGATCACGCAAGTAGTATTATGATAGGAAAAAATGTTAAGGATAGGTAGTAGATGTCATAATAATTTATTCTAGTAAGTATATATTATAATATTGATTATATGGTTTTAAACTAATTACTTAGGTACTATTATTGTACATTTAGTCATTATATTTCTTAAGTTTTTACAAGAAAAAATAGCAAAAAAGTGTTCAAATATCACCCGTTTGATAAATATTGTAGCCACTTTTAAATATACTTGAAACGTGTAAAAAAATTCTACAAAACTAATAAAATAATATAAAAAGCGTAGGTACTTACCTACTAATAAAATAAAAAGCCTGCGATAAGAGTTTTGTATTGCTTACCAGCCCGAATATCTCTGAGAGAGATGATGAGAGTAAGTATTTACTAGCAGTGCCCGCGACTTCGTCCACGAGGAATAGTAACTTTGGAGGTATAGTGACGTTCAGGATTTATTTATTTATTTTAAAACTTACATACATACATACATACATACATATCATCACGCCATATCCCTTGCAGGGTAGGCAGAGAGAACAGAGTGCCAGAGAACTCTATCTCTGCATACTTCACTCGCTTCCTCAACATTCATAATTCTCTTCATACACGCTCGCCGGTTTCGGAGACTCTTGACTCCACCTTCCTTCAGTACATGACCGATCTGGTCTAGGTAGGTTAGTCTCGGTCTCCCTCGGTACCTACATCCTTCCACTTTCGCATTGTATATCTTCTTAACCAGGCGTTCGTTCGGCATTCTTTCCACATGTCCGAACCATCGGAGCATTCCCTTTCGCATCTTTACACCAATACTCTCTTTCATACCTACTCGCTCTCTTACGTCGTCGTTACGAATGCGGTCGGTCAGCCTAACTCCACAGATTTTCCGCAGAGATCGCATTTCGACCGCATTAATTTTACTATCATACTCTTTTCTGCATACCCAACTCTCGCTTCCATACAGTAATGTTGGGACAAGCACTGCGTTATGTATTGCTACACGTGCCTTCTGGCTGAGGTGGTGGCTGCCGAAAAGTTGCCCCAACGCTCCGTTCACTCTATTTCCCGCATTCACTCTTCGCTCTATATCAGTGGTGTACCTTCCATCTCGGCTAAATCCACATCCAAGATATACAAATTCATCCACTTGCTCTAGTACATCATTACCTATTGTTACTCTTACATCTGTTCTGGTTTTATCTCTTTCAAAGACCATTATTTTGGTTTTGCTCACATTCACGCGTAGACCCCTTTTCTTACAATCTTCTGTCATTGTGTCGACTAGGGTCTGCAGGTCAGTCGCTGACTGTGCCAGCAGGACTGCATCATCTGCATAAAGCAGAGCAGTGACCACTGAGTCGCCCATCTGGACTCCCACATTCATAACGTTCAACCTTTGGAGACATTTATCCAGATATATGATAAACAGCCTGGCTGACAGAACGCACCCCTGCTTAACGCCGATATTGACGTCAAACCAAGGCGACATTCCATCATCCAGCCGCACACAGGCTCTACAGCCCATGTAACTGGACTGCACAGCCTGTAGCAGTTTACCGTTAATACCATACTCCGGTAAAATGTCCCAAAGTTCCTTTCGTGCAACCGTGTCAAATGCTCTCTCCAGATCCACAAAACTGCAGAAAACCCTCTGACCTAGAGCCAGATGCTTCTCCACAATGTTGCGCAGAGAGAACACTTGATCCATGCATCCCCTTCCACTCCTGAAACCTCCTTGTGTCTCACACAGTAAACCATCGGACACCATCCTCATTCTCCTTTCAATAATTTTTCCATACACTTTTGCTGCCAAACTGGTCAAGCTTATGGCTCTGTAATTTGCGCAGTCATAACGTGAACCCTTGTTTTTAAACAAAGGCACGATGACTGCGCTATTCCAGTCCCTGGGAACCATTCCCGAGCTCCAACATAAATTGAGGAGCAACAGGAACGCCTCCCAGACACAAGAGCCACCGAGCTTGATCATCTCGGCAGACACCATATCAATGCCCGCTGCCTTACCATTTTTCAAACTTCTTATCGCCCATTCAACTTCATCCATACTGATGCCATCGGAGGACGCCGTTGTCGAATGTTGATCTACTAAACCACATCCAACACCGGCGCCAACCGTAGCATCCGCATACATATCGCCAAAATATTCACTCCATCGGCTTAACACGTCTTGTGTTTGTGTAAGAATGTCTCCACCTTTAGACCTTATTTTATTCATTCTGAAGGCTGACCAACCACTCCGAGACTTCTTCACCTCCCTCCAAAAGAGTTTGGTGTTACCCTCGAAGTTTTTAGTCAGCCTATCTTCTGCACTCATACTTGCTCTATCACGTTTCTCTTTCACTAAGGCCTTGGTGTCATTCTTACATTGCCGATATATTTCTTTCTTCTGTTCAGTCATACTGTCATTCAGATTCAAAGAAGAGACATAGTCCAGCCACGCTTTCTTCTTTTGCTCTACGGAAGCTGCCACTTCCGCATCCCACCATGCATCACCATTTGTTTTTCTATGCTTCTTTGAACTTCCACATACTTCTTTCGCTGTATCTACCATACTCTCTTTCAATACTCTCCAGCATTCTTCAATGTCCGATTGCGGCTGGCTTGCCATCGTCAGCCGTTCTCGGACACCCTCTGCATACTTTTCTCTTACACACTCTTCTTGCAACCTTTCAACCTTTATTCTTTCAAGCCCTCCGAAGTGGACACGCTCTCGCCAGTGCCTCCACTTTCTGAACAGACCACTAAATCTCGCAATAACGAGATAGTGGTCCGTGTCGACTGTGGGGCCCCTGTAGGCTCTTGCGTCCAATATTTTGCTTCGGAGGCGACTGTCTACCAAAATTAAATCTATTATGCTTTTCTGTTCATTCCTTCTCCATGTATACATATGGATGTCCTTATGTTGGAAAAATGTGTTTGACACAATAAGGTTTCTCTCCATGCATACATCCGCTATGAGCCTACCTGCGTCGTTCACTCTCTTATCACCAAATGGACCAAGTACGTCCTCATAGTCGGGACGCTTGGTCCCCACCCATCCGTTCAAATCTCCGCATACAATCACGCGTTCACTGGTTTCTGCCATATCCAGAACTTCCCTAACATTATCCCAAAACTTCTCTAGGTCTGATGCCACCGAGGATCCTACGGGAGCATATGCTACAACCATGAATACCTTGGTGACACCTAGTTTTATACGGACCCAGAGAAGTCTGGGATCATACATTCCGTAATCCTTCACACCTGAGGCCAAGCGAGAGGACAACAGCACTCCTACCCCCATGCTGGCTCGATCGCTCTGTGGTACACCAGACCACAGAGCCATCCCGCCACCAGGAAGATCGCAGGCGTCGCTGCCCCTTCGCTTGGTCTCTGTTACACAGAGCACGTCTAGCTGTTTGTCCGCCATGACGGATATCAGCTCGTGCAACTTACCTTCCACACAACCTCTTACATTCCACGTGCCCACCCGGCACTCCGTTCTCCTCGACTCGCCTAACTGGGCAAGGCGTGATGGGTGGCGGCCCCCATCGCCGCAACTGCCGATGTTCGTACCGACGGGGGCGGGTCGGTACGCGTCGCCTCCGGGGGACGCCCTAACCCGCATTGCGGTACGCATTTCGAGCCGGATTAGCAGTCTAATTAGACTGGCAGGGGACGCGAACGAGCACGCTCCGGACTATGCCCCCCTAATTATTTTAAAACTTCTGTCATCAAACATACAAACAAACTCTTCAGCTTTATAATATTAGTATAGATAAGTATAGATGTACGCCAAAACATTCACTTATATGTAAAGAATAGTGATTGGCACTAATTCTTTACATATATTTTATTCACGCGTCGCGTCTGTACAAGTAGGTAATAATCTGTGTTTGTACGCCGCACGCAGCATCGTTTGATTTGCGGCGGCATCCTTTTAATAGAGCCGGCACGTGGCGAGGCGGCGCGGTAGAAAGCAAGGAAACGTACTATAAATAAAGGAATTATTTTAATTCCAGTCATTTCCAATTGAGCTGTGCTTCGAGTCTAACTTAATAATTGTTTTTACTAATTCTTGTTGTTTTCTAAAAACGTATCACGTGTACAATTTAATATGAGTGACGAAGATTCAAATTATTCTAGTCCGGGTAACGAGAGTTTGAGTCACAGATCTAAAAGACCCAAAAGCAAATTTGAGGAGTTTTTCGAAATAATTCATGCATCCCAAACTGCCTTGTGTAAATTGTGCCAACATAAAAGATTGAAATAAAAATGAAAAACAGAAACACTTCAGGATTAAGGAAACATCTAATATCTTTCCACAAAAAGGAATTACAAATATTTCTTCCTGTTAAACCAAAATTAAGTGGAGATATCACAAGCTTTTTAGTAACCGCTGGAAGAAGTGGACAGGTAAGAATATTTTTTTAACAATGGTCGAAGTTGTCGCTACGGGAATTTTAACTCCGCGTAGCTATTCATGCGATACTTTCAAAAACGCCATTAACTTACGTAAGTATTTTTGAGTTAGTGGTGTTTTCATCTAGGGGTGCGACATATTAAGTATGTAATTATCGTCTTAAATATTTTTTATAAACACCCATATTTTCATTTGTTTTCATAATCGGCCAGTAACAACTAAGTACTTTATTTTGGTAATATAACAAATGTCAATTTAACGATTTTCTCGATTTAACAACAACAAACCTCCTCCTCCTAAACGCTCAAACCTAGTATGTTTTAAATAATAACACAAGATTTATTGTTTTATTTCAGTCGGAAAACAGCAGTGACAACATCACGACAGCTACAGTTGATTGGGTGGTGAAAAAATATCTTCCCTTCTCATTTTACGATGACGAAGCTACACAAGTATATGTTCGACGTATTTGCCCTAATATGGTGTTTCCTAAAAGGTCTACACTTAGAAGGAAAGTCAAAGAGCGATTTGAAGAGCTCCAATTGAATCTCAAGGAACGACTTCAACAATTATCATCTAAAATGTCGTTTACTATTGATGGGTGGACGTCAATTGCTGGTAGGAGTTACTACGGGGTTACTATGCATTATATAGACAACGAATGGAAGTATCGATCTGTAGTTCTTGATTTTATACCATCACGCGGTCGACATACTGGGGAAGATATTGCAACGATTTTCCATGAATGTTTATTGGAATATGACATAATTGATAAAATACAAGGTATCCCGGTCGACAACGCAACTGCAAATACCAAATTTATGTATGAACTGGGCAAACAGCTGCCGCCACACTTTGATTCAGACAATCAACATTTCCGGTGCTTTGCTCACATTTTAAACCTTGGTGTACAAGATTTATTAAAGACCTTAGCATTACACTATGAGTCTGACACTAACGCGCAAGATCAGCAGTATGAAGACTATGCAGACGAAACTGAGGATGAGGAAGATGAAGAATATGCACCAAATATTGCTGACTCGCGTACATCTGTAACAAAGTTACGCAGTATTTCCAGTAAAATAAAAAGAAGTGAGATAGTGAAGAAGAAGTTTCAGTCTGCTTGTGAAGCAGCTGGCGTGCCATCAAATCTAAATGCCATTCTTGACTGTCCAACGAGATGGAATTCCACACATGATATGATTGGATTTGGTTTAAAAGTGAGAGCGGGCATTAACATATTGTGCAGTTCTGTCACCGAATTGAATGATTTTCAAATCACAGCTAGTGAATGGCAGGTACTCGAAAAATTACATAAATTTCTAATAAACTTTAAACTTTTAAGTACAAAACTTGGAGACAAATATGTTACATTACCGCTAGTCATTGTATCATTCAATCTCTTGCTAGATAAAATTGAATCCATGGTAAAACAGTTAGATGAGAAACCTAATCGATCTGAAGTGGATGAAAGGCTCATTCTAACTTTCCAAGCAGCTCGAGACAAAATGCTTAAACATTATAAGAAGAGCAACTGGATTTATTGTACTTCTTTAATTTTAGACCCAAGGCATAAGGCTCAGACTTTTGACCTGACAATGTGGGGGAAGCAACTTAAAACAGAAAGTCTGCGCAAGTTCAATGAACTTTATGAAGAATATAAAAGTCTACACTCACTGAACAAATCTCTGGAATTACCAAAAAAAGAAAATAAAGTATGTGATGAAGATGAAGACGTAATAGACTTTGATAAACTCTATGAATGTCCCTCGACGTCATCTGGATCTTGTCTTCAAGGCTTAGTGATAGACGAGTTGGAGGAGTACCTGAGAAAACCAAGAACTGTCAGCTCGGAAGACATTTTAGATTGGTGGAGGACGCATGAGACAGAGTATCCGACTTTATCGAAGATGGCACGTGATTTTCTCTCAATACCTGCAACTTCAGTACCTGCTGAGAGATTATTTTCTAAAGCATCATTAGTAATTAGAAAACATAGAAATAGGTTAAGTGATGAGTCAGCCAGATGGTTACTTTGTATTAATTCTTGGTCAAAAGAATTGATATAAAGTAACATAACCTAATGATAAAGCTGTTGTGTACTGTTATGTTTGATTTGTGTTGTATTTTATTTTTTATTGAAATAAATGATAAATCGTAAAACTCTTTTATTAAATTTCATATAAGTTGAGGGTTCAATCTCTTTCTAGACAGATATTGTTCTTTAAAATACAGTCAAGTTATTGTAATTAATTTGTTTTTTACATGTTTTAGCAAATGTAAGCTTATAAATCATAAATGTTTATTAAGAAACAGTTACTTCCATGGAAAACGACATATAGGTCAGTTGATTTTTCGAATTTCTTATCAAATCCTCAGTTATTTATTAATCTGCTTGATCTTTACTATGGCTATGTTAATTCAAGCTCACAATGTTTCAATTCTAATACGTTTTTCTAAGATTTAAAGTAAACTTTAATAAATAGTAATAGACTAATAGGTAATTGCAAGACTTGCAAGACTCTTGCTGCAAGACCAAGACCAAGACCAAGACTGGGAGCGCAAGACCAAGACCAAGACCAAGACCAGGTGTATTGGCGCAAGACCAAGACCAAGACTGGCTAAGTCTCGTCTTGTTCTTGCATTTGGGCAACACTACCTTGGTGTCATTCTTACATTGCCGATATATTTCTTTCTTCTGTTCAGTCATACTGTCATTCAGATTCAAAGAAGAGACATAGTCCAGCCACGCTTTCTTCTTTTGCTCTACGGAAGCTGCCACTTCCGCATCCCACCATGCATCACCATTTGTTTTTCTATGCTTCTTTGAGCTTCCACATACTTTTTTCACTGTATCTACCATACTCTCTTTCAATATTCTCAAGCATTCTTCTATGTCCGATTGCGGCTGGCTTGCCATCGTCAGCCGTTCTCGGACACCCTCTGCATTTCTATGAATAGCCAAATTCGTGGTTTATTTCCGATTTAAGAAACTCCTTATTATCATTAGTTTGATATTATCTTGCGCTAAGTGTGGTTGACATACACCTTCCACGGCTTTTTTTTGCGACTTAGTTATTAGCCACAGATGATTATGATAACTTTACCCGGACTATGGGTGAGCGCTAAGGTCTCTTAACCCGATGCCTTCCATAGCCTTCTGACAGCCTTTATATCTGCACTCACAACTTTCGTAACCTTATTCCTTATTCACACAGTACATCTATCTTTATGGAGTCCATCTATATTCATATTGATAACACTCTTTGTTATATGCAGCCTTTTTCCTTCTGTCTCCTCATCACATGTCTATACCAAGACAATCTTCGAGGCTTAAATTCGAATAAAAGCATATAAAAATATTTAATTATGTTGCTATTACATATGAACGGACACTTTGTTTATTATGGAATTGGTAACCCGAATAAGCCAGTGAAGCCAAGGAATTGATACCAGTGGTCCGCCTAATTAGCGATGAGGTGAAACAGGGTATCCTTAGTGGCTATATGCCGCCCTTATATTATTTAAAATATTTATTGTCGAAGAAATATAAATCCAATTGTGAACGAGTGACAGGTATGTATATAAAGATTTCCAACTCCTCTTTAACCTTTTCTATTTAAATATGTTGCGGCTCCCAAGACAATTAAAATCTTATCCCGGGACTACCTGAGGGTCAAACCTCGGTGTCATTTATGAAGACCATTGTGGATCCTGGCTTACAGGAGTTACAATGGTGAGAATGTGTGGTGGGATAAAAAAAAGGTATATAAACATAGGATGAAATTTGACGAACTTCAGCATTTATTCTATCAACTACGAGAAAACAACAATTTATTTTGTGAGTACAATACAATGAAGACTGATAGATACCTTTGATTATATTCTTGAAGCAATAAGAATAAAATATGCAGATCAGATAACAAATTTAAAGAAATTCTATAAAAGCATGACTGATTATCACCTTGAGGTATAAAAAAAGACTACTTATTACCCGACTGCAAAGGAGTGGTATTGTGTTTAACAGTCTATGTATGTATGTTTGTATGTTCCTTTGAAGCACTATATATACCAAACGCCTGGGCCGATTTTTATGATTCGCACGTCAATCGATTCCTCTTAATCCGGCGAGTGTCACTAACACAGAACAATATACTCAGAGAGTCAGCTGGTCACTAAAGATATGACGTTATTGAAAATTCAATATGGGGACTACCGGACGCCATATTGTGAAAAAAAAAAAATTAAAGTCAACAAACTATATCGAGTGGGGTATCGTTAAATAGGTATTTAAATTATCATTTTTAGTATCATTTTTAGTTTTCTCTCAACATTTTTCGATTTGACTGGCCGTTTAGGATCTATATCGATTTAAAGTTTCGTAACAAACTTTCTCACATATAGGTTTTTTAGACAGTAGAAATTTACGATGAAAAGACGAAAAATTCATATAACTGGATGTGGATGGAGATATACTGAAGTATCTAGTAGGTATGTTGTCCAATATACCATAGGTAGTCCTACCTATGGTATCTAATGTCTGACGCGGTCGCCCATCTCCAATTTCTAACGATTTAGTACTCAACTTCAATCGAAAAACTATATATAGTTAGGTACTTACCTACTTATTAATAAATAAGATAACTATAGCTACTTAGGTATTTATAACTAAAAAGTATAAAATAAAAAAATGATTAAAAAATATAAAAACCCGACTGCGTAAAAAGTCACCAAAACTACGTACATAATAAAAAACTGAAAAGAAAAAAACAAGCACTTAGATGTCCGGTGGTCTAGAATTCCATAATATATTATTGAATAAATACTATTGCAGAAAATGAAATATATTTTAATAATAGAACATGACAACTGAACAGTCGGGATCCTTTATTCGACAGCAAATCTAATTTTTCAATGGATTCCCGACTGTTCAGTTGTCATGTTCTATTATTAAAATATATTTCATTTTCTGCAATAGTATTTATTCAATAATATATTATAGAATTCTAGACCACCGGACATCTAAGTGCTTGTTTTTTTCTTTTCAGTTTTTTATTATGTACGTAGTTTTGGTGACTTTTTACGCAGTCGGGTTTTTTGATTTTTTAATTTAAAACATTTAAATTTAATCAAAAATGTATGTAGATGAAGACTGTTTTGCATTCAGCATTCTCTTACTCTAATCCCAATTACTTAGGGTCGATACAATATGTACTCTTATTTTATAGTATATATTGTAAAAGTTATTGGCAATAGTTTTATGACCGTCCGCCTGCCAGACATCAACTCTCCTTGGCAATGTAATTGTTGACCAAACGGCATTAGATGGAGTTAGCCCAGGTTAGTCATCTTTTACGACATCCACGAGCAAAGTAAGGGTTGGAAGTATTCGTAGACGCTACCACGACGTTCTGCATTATCATTAACTAATTCCCTATGAATCAGACTTTGAATTACAGTCCTAACTAGAACCTTTTTCATAGGTTTCAGCATTTTTTAAGAAAGAACTAGTGACTCTTCAAAATGCATATCGTCACCTACATCATTATTCTCATTTTTCTCATTTGTAGTTAGTGTTGCTTATTTGTTTGTTTTGTACTTTTGTCATGCACTTAAATATGTGTGGTAGCGGCTACGAATACTACCAACCCTTACTTTGCTTGTGGATGTCGAAAAAGACGACCAAGAGCCTTATAACAATCTGGGCCAACTCTATCTGATGCCGTTTGGTCAACAATTACATTCCCAAGGAGGATTGACGTCTGGCAGGCGGCCGGTCATAAAACTATTGCCAATAACTTTTACAATATATACTATGAAAAAAGAGTATTGTATCGACCCCAAGTAATTGGGATATGAGTAGGAGAATGATGGTAATAGTAAATTGCAAGTTTGATTAAGCATACGAGTATACTGAAGCATATACTGTTTAGACCCATTGAGATGCGGGTGACTGGACCGGGGAATTAGTCCGTCACCCGCCGAGAGGCTGACCGCGCGAGGAAGGGCAGACGTCCTCCCCATGGGTACGTCGCTCAAGGAGAGGGTACTCCTCAGAGGGTATTCCGTCGGGCCGGCCACTGACGACAAGTTCACGCTGCTCCAGTGGCCGGTCCAACGACGAAGGCGAGGTTCACGGGTGTGCGTGCTTACGCCCCTCTATCGCCCCGGACGGAGTGATGCGAGCAGTGCGCCGACAGTAGCCCACCCCAAAAAAAAAATAAAAGACTCATTGACATATATTAACTAGAAAAGACATCGCAATTAGCTGTTTTGCAACACTCGTTGTGGTCCGTGGACCATAACATGTTCAGTCTACGCCGGACTGTTGTCGTAACATTACGTGTTGAAGTGAAAAGAAATTAAAGAAATAAAAAGCTGCTTTCATGTGTAGTAAGATAATATACAAACCACTTAAGATAATCAAATAAGATTCAAGGAGTGATTTTTCACTGTTAAGTGTACAGTTATCATCCCAGCTCATATATGTCCTACTGTTGGTAGCAGTAGTCTCCAACATAATGGGAGGGAAATTGATCTACTATCCCACGCTGATCAGACGTGTTGGTATAGGGCTTTGTTTCGAGTTTTCTTTCTCTTGCATAGATGTTATATGCATTTTTTATATCCCTTAGTCGTCTCTTACGATCCACGGGTAGGATAGGGGGTAGTGAATTGTATTCTTACTCCGTCACCACACGGATTAAACGTACAGTTAAGTGTACAGTATTCTCTATGAAACATAATTATGTTCATTAAATATTGTCTATTGTGACCCATCTTGAAGCGTCCTCCCTTTTTTTTGCGGCGGGCTATGGTCTAGTCACACACCGCCAGATCCGTCCGGGGCCACAGAAGAGGTGGAGCGCGACCCTATAGACCCGCTCCGCAATGCGCCCCTCTTCGCCGAACGAGCGGGCCACCGAAAACCGATCTTTGTCTTCGGTGGCCCGCCCGGCAAGCTTCCTCCCTGCGGCCATATTTAATCAAATTTCATAGAGTAACAAATACGCCTACGCAGATATGACAAATTACATCGAGATTAATGTGTTTCTAATTACTAATGTTTATAGACAATAAAATATAATAACATTCAAATTACTGAAATTTTTTAGCATTTAATATGCTTAATTATTTATAAATACCCGATACGAAACGAAAAACGATGTCACAAGCGGGGTTCGAACCCGCACCTATTGGGAATCCGGCCCAACCGTATTTATAAATAATTAAGCATATTAAATGCTAAAAATTTCAGTAATTTGAATAACAAGGTTGTGTCATCGTTTAATACAATTCTAACTGTAAAGTTTGAAGTATTAAGTCTATACAATGTGTAAACATTGTCCGATAGATGGCATACGTCACCTTGAAGACGTAAGATATAATATGATTCGAAATTTGCATGTCCTAAAATAGTTCACGATGGTGTAAGTGGCAGCACGGTTGGGCCGGATTCCCAATAGGTGCGGGTTCGAACCCCGCTTGTGACATCATTTTTCGTTTCGTATCGGGTATTTATATATAATAACATTATCATTATATTCGTATAAACACTAGACATCATTATTCTTTTTCATTTTAACTTATTGTTATGAAACACATTTGGATTATCCTTAAACCAATGATGCTCTTGATATTTTAAAGAAAAAAAGTTTGTTGTTATTATTTAAAATATCAAATCAAATCATTTTTATTTGCAAAAAATACAGGTGTAACCAGATAACAAAAACGGTAGATTTTCCTGCCATATTCTGCCTTTAAGACATGCAAATATTGACACATTTTCAATTATTAATTAATTACTATAATGGTGTTCATATTAACTATACATATTAATATGTGTAATCAAATAATATCATAATATATAAATCTCAAACTACAATTTATTTAAATGTTAAGTGATTATTATTAATTTTTATATGTCATAAATTCGGATAAATTGTAGCTGATTAACCATTGTCGTAGTTTTAATTTAAAGTATTTCTGCGGGAGCTCTCTTAAGTCTCTAGGTAATTTATTAAATATAGTTATGCACATATGGTAAACATTGCTCTTGTTTAATGTCGTCCTTCAATATGGAATCACTAATCGTGTGGGATCCCTACAGCTACGTATAACATTATTACTCTTGCAAACAAAAAATGAATAATGATTTTCGACAAACACTGAGACTTCAAGTATATACCTACATGCAGGTGAACGTCAATAAGTTCATCGATTTAAATAAAGGTCTACAAGATTCTAACGGTCCCACTCCACAAACCGCTCTGACGCACTTTTTTTGTACAATAAAGGCTTTATGTGCATCTGTTGAATTGCCCCATATTATAAGTCCATATCGTAGTATGGACTCTACATAGGGATATTCGATATACATCGATGCATCGAAAACATCGATGTTTACAATGCGATACATCGAATCGATCGGATGTTTTGAAGAGCTATCGAAATACTCGATGTATCGATGTTTTTTTCATAAAACATTGAAACGATGATAACCAGTAAATGCCACAAAAAAAAGAACATTTTTTTTTTTTTTAGAAATCTGTTTTATAAGGGACTGTGGAATAGGTATAAATGCCACAAAAAGGACCTTTTTTTTTAGAAGTCAGTTTTATAAGGGATTGGAATAGGTATAAATGCCACAAAAAAGACCTTTTTTTTTTTTAGAAGTAACACTTTTGATATGACTTTAGAAAAAGTACTCGATGTTTAAAAACATCGATGCTTTCATCCGATACATCGAAAGACATCGATGTACAGTTTCGATTTATCGAATCGAAAAAAACATCGATGTTTTTTCAAAGTGGACACCCCTAACTCTACATAACCATAATATACTATTAGTGCCGTTTTCTTATCTTATAATGAACGTATTTTTTTAATAGCATATACGAAACCACTTAGTTTACTGCATATATTCATTCTATGTTTTTTTCCAATTGAAGTATTTATCTAGTGTTATGCCTAAAAATTTAATAGAGTCCTATAGTTTTAAACGAGGTTAATAAAACATTCAATAATCCATTTTATTATATACTTTACTATTATTTTTATTTAATTAGCTACTTAATAATTAATTTAAACACAGTAGCGTTCTGTTTTTGTACCTACAAGATACATAAACTGTCACCTCTGCGCTATAAAATCTATAGTGAGCACCTATTGCTACACTATGTTGAACAAAAAGCGTAAGCGCCGTGATATTCATAGCTCTTACGATGTTTGGGGCGCGAGGAAGTTTTGCCCTCTCGGTGTTCTAGCGCTGCATCTTATAATCATCTGGTTGAACGATATAACTAATGTTACAGCAGCTTTCATCGATCAGTCTATAACGTCCTCGCCCCGCGCAGACCCCCGTCATTAAGTTAACAACTTTTTTGTTTTAAATATCTTCTCTAGTACCTAGTACATATATCTCACTCAGTGTACATATTATTATTATATGCTTTAAACCTTGTAGAGCAATTCTGTGTCTAATTTACGATGTGCATGTATGTGATGATAATGATGAGGGAACAAAAGTAATTTAATAACTTTAATTCACTTGGAAGAAACTTTTATTTTTTTATTCATGAAAGCGTAATTAAGGAATATCGGGGGGCATAGTCCGGAGCGTGCTCGTTCGCGTCCCCTGCCAGTCTAATTAGAATGCTAATCCGGCTCGAAATGCGTACCGCAATACGGGTTAGGGCGTCCCCCGGAGGCGACGCGTACCGACCCGCCCCCGTCGGTACGAACATCGGCAGCTGCGGCGATGGGGGCCGCCACCCATCACGCCTTGCCCAGTTAGGCGAGTCGAGGAGAACGGAGTGCCGGGTGGGCACGTGGAATGTAAGAGGTTGTGTGGAAGGTAAGTTGCACGAGCTGATATCCGTCATGGCGGACAAACAGCTAGACATGCTCTGTGTAACAGAGACCAAGCGAAGGGGCAGCGACGCCTGCGATCTTCCTGGTGGCGGGATGGCTCTGTGGTCTGGTGTACCACAGAGCGATCGAGCCAGCATGGGGGTAGGAGTGCTGTTGTCCTCTCGCTTGGCCTCAGGTGTGAAGGATTACGGAATGTATGATCCCAGACTTCTCTGGGTCCGTATAAAACTAGGTGTCACCAAGGTATTCATGGTTGTAGCATATGCTCCCGTAGGATCCTCGGTGGCATCAGACCGAGAGAAGTTTTGGGACAATGTTAGGGAAGTTCTGGATATGGCAGAAACCAGTGAACGCGTGATTGTATGCGGAGATTTGAACGGATGGGTGGGGACCAAGCGTCCCGACTATGAGGACGTACTTGGTCCATTTGGTGATAAGAGAGTGAACGACGCAGGTAGGCTCATAGCGGATGTATGCATGGAGAGAAACCTTATTGTGTCAAACACATTTTTCCAACATAAGGACATCCATATGTATACATGGAGAAGGAATGAACAGAAAAGCATAATAGATTTAATTTTGGTAGACAGTCGCCTCCGAAGCAAAATATTGGACGCAAGAGCCCACAGGGGCCCCACAGTCGATACGGACCACTATCTCGTTATTGCGAGATTTAGTGGTCTGTTCAGAAAGTGGAGGCACTGGCGAGAGCGTGTCCACTTCGGAGGGCTTGAAAGAATATAGGTTGAAAGGTTGCAAGAAGAGTGTGTAAGAGAAAAGTATGCAAAGGTGTCCGAGAACGGCTGACGATGGCAAGCCAGCCGCAATCGGACATTGAAGAATGCTGGAGAGTATTGAAAGAGAGTATGGTAGACACAGCAAAAGAAGTATGTGGAAGTTCAAAGAAGCATAGAAACACAAATGGTGATGCATGGTGGGATGCGGAAGTGGCAGCTTCGTAGAGCAAAAGAAGAAAGCGTGGCTGGACTATGTCTCTTCTTTGAATCTGAATGACAGTATGACTGAACAGAAGAAAGAAATATATCGGCAATGTAAGAATGACACCAAGGTCTTAGTGAAAGAGAAACGTGATAGAGCAAGTATGAGTGCAGAAGATAGGCTGACTAAAAACTTCGAGGGTAACACCAAACTCTTTTGGAGGGAGGTGAAGAAGTCTCGGGGTGGTTGGTCAGCCTTCAGAATGAATAAAATAAGGTCTAAAGGTGGAGACATTCTTACACAAACACAAGACGTGTTAAGCCGATGGAGTGAATATTTTGGCGATATGCATGCGGATGCTACGGTTGGCGCCAGTGTTGGATGTGGTTTAGTAGATCAACATTCGACAACGGCGTCCTCTGATGGCATCAGTATGGATGAAGTTGAATGGGCGATAAGAAGTTTGAAAAATGGTAAGGCAGCGGGCATTGATATGGTGTCTGCCGAGATTTATTTATTTATTTTATTCAACTGCTCACTACGAGATGATCAAGCTTGGTGGCTCTTGTGTCTGGGAGGCGTTCCTGTTGCTCCTCAATTTATGTTGGAGCTCGGGAATGGTTCCCAGGGACTGGAATAGCGCAGTCATCGTGCCTTTGTTTAGAAACAAGGGTTCACGTTATGACTGCGCAAATTACAGGGCCATAAGCTTGACCAGTTTGGCAGCAAAAGTGTATGGAAAAATTATTGAAAGGAGAATGAGGATGGTGTCCGATGGTTTACTGTGTGAGACACAAGGAGGTTTCAGGAGTGGAAGGGGATGCATGGATCAAGTGTTCTCTCTGCGCAACATTGTGGAGAAGCATCTGGCTCTAGGTCAAAGGGTTTTCTGCAGTTTTGTGGATCTGGAGAGAGCATTTGACACGGTTGTACGAAAGGAACTTTGGGACATTTTACCGGAGTATGGTATTAACGGTAAACTGCTGCAGGCTGTGCAGTCCAGTTACATGGGCTGTAGAGCCTGTGTGCGGCTGGATGATGGAATGTCGCCTTGGTTTGACGTCAATATCGGCATTAAGCAGGGGTGCGTTCTGTCAGCCAGGCTGTTTATCATATATCTGGATAAATGTCTCCAAAGGTTGAACGATATGAATGTGGGAGTCCAGATGGGCGACTCAGTGGTCACTGCTCTGCTTTATGCAGATGATGCAGTCCTGCTGGCACAGTCAGCGACTGACCTGCAGACCCTAGTCGACACAATGACAGAAGATTGTAAGAAAAGGGGTCTACGCGTGAATGTGAGCAAAACCAAAATAATGGTCTTTGAAAGAGATAAAACCAGAACAGATGTAAGAGTAACAATAGGTAATGATGTACTAGAGCAAGTGGATGAATTTGTATATCTTGGATGTGGATTTAGCCGAGATGGAAGGTACACCACTGATATAGAGCGAAGAGTGAATGCGGGAAATAGAGTGAACGGAGCGTTGGGGCAACTTCTCGGCAGCCACCACCTCAGCCAGAAGGCACGTGTAGCAATACATAACGCAGTGCTTGTCCCAACATTACTGTATGGAAGCGAGAGTTGGGTATGCAGAAAAGAGTATGATACTAAAATTAATGCGGTCGAAATGCGATCTCTGCGGAAAATCTGTGGAGTTAGGCTGACCGACCGCATTCGTAACGACGACGTAAGAGAGCGAGTAGGTATGAAAGAGAGTATTGGTGTAAAGATGCGAAAGGGAATGCTCCGATGGTTCGGACATGTGGAAAGAATGCCGAACGAACGCCTGGTTAAGAAGATATACAATGCGAAAGTGGAAGGATGGAGGTACCGAGGGAGACCGAGACTAACCTACCTAGACCAGATCGGTCATGTACTGAAGGAAGGTGGAGTCAAGAGTCTCCGAAACCGGCGAGCGTGTATGAAGAGAATTATGAATGTTGAGGAAGCGAGTGAAGTATGCAGAGATAGAGTTCTCTGGCACTCTGTTCTCTCTGCCTACCCTGCAAGGGATATGGCGTGATGATATGTATGTATGTATGTATGTAATTAAGGAAGTAAATAATTTTTTTGATAGTCTGTGGCTAAACGTTCAAATAATATAAAACTAAAATCTTGGCGAGAACTTTAAAAAGTCATGTGGCGGTATTATATTACATTCAATATCTTAATGTTTTAATGTATTATATTAAATAATTTTATTTAGTTTATTTGTAATGTGATGCAGGGAAAGCGTTGAAGTATAGTGAATATGATATAACAATGCTTTGTATTTGTTTTCGTTTTCTACCAAAATGCCCAAAATACGCCATTAACCGTGTGGTTATGGCATTGTTAATAGCGACGATATGACTTGCTAACAGACAATGTACCTTTTTATATGAAGTGATAATTTTTAACTAAAACTTTTAGTAACCATGCCACATAATTCCTTGAGTAAAAAACAAATAATATTAAGTGACATATTTGACGCTATTGACAATTTGTATTTGACATATATAACAAAAATAAATAATCGCAATTACGCACAATATCTTAAAATAACTGAATTAATTAACAAAGATTACTATTTAAAAAGTAATTACGAAATGACATTACGTATGCTAAAGCGCGTGAATTTGTTAAAAAACCCTTCTCCTTTTTTGAGGTTAGTTTTTTATTGTATATTTTTATACAATATTACAAAAAATAGTCAATATAATATTTCGATTTCACCTAGTATATGAAATATAATATTTTATACAGCTGGGTGCGAAGTAAGGCAGCTTACGAAGGCGAAGGGAAGACCACAGTGAAGGTTATCAATCAGGACTATGAACTCGGCCTTATGATTGACTCCTATTCTACGGTAACGAAATGCTTTGATTTCTCTTTTGTGACAGGCTATACACAGACCACCAGCATCAAGTTTTTGGTGGTCTGCCTAGCTGTCTAACTGTTGGCTATAAATAGTTCATGTTGAATCTAACACTAACTACTAACACTACTACTAAGATAGACATGAATAGCGTTGTAGCCATGTTCCATGAATTATAAACTATGATGATTTTATTAAACATCTGAAACTGCAGTTTATATTATTTTACTATATACATATATTTCTTCTTCTTGATGAATGGCAGTTCAGTTAGCAATTAACCCGCATCTTCGGCATGGAAATTAAAAAAAATTGTAATAATCATTATTAGAACTGAAAAAATTAAAATCTAGTCTTTAAAAAAAATAACTTGTATACCTTATTTATAATAAAAAATAACAATTTCTGAAATTGTTATATTTTATGTACATGCATATTCACAAAAAAATATTAACATCTTGAATTGATATCCTCCTCATTTTTTAACTCAGCGAAAAATAAAATAGAAATAGGGTATTGAAAATATAACTATTGTATTGTTATTCGCTTCAATAATTGTTGGATGTTCCCGAGTGTGGTGGAGGCGTAGAAACAGCTGAGCTCCTCATTCTTAACTGACCGTATTATCAGAGTCAATATCAGAACAATGACAACATCTAGTCTATAGTACATCATACTGGAGCTAACAAAACCTGCTGAGTTTCTTGTCAAATCTTCTGAGGTCAATATCCCTACATTCTCGGGGAAGCTCTTGAAGCATTGGACGTATATGGGTTATAATAAATGAATCAATACAGTGTTGTATTGTTGCAGTACGGTTTCAAACTCAACAATGGTCTGACAGTATTAGGACCCATGGCTATATTCCCCAGGTAATTTATTTGTTTATTTATTCAAATTACTGAAATTTAGCATTTAATATGCTTAATTATTTATAAAAATCTGATTACGAAGCGAAAAATGATATCTCAATCTTATTGTTTATACTATAAAAATGCATTATTGATTAGTTTTCTCATATTCACTCATTTGTGAAATCAAAAACTAGACTTACTATAAAAACTTATTTGTATACTAGAAAAATCACTATTACACATGGGATTTGTATTTGGAAATCTGTCCCAATTGTTGTAAAAATTCAACTAGTGTGGTAGTTATGTATACACAAATTTTGTAAAGAAAGTTTTTTGACGTAACAATATCTTATGAATCGATGAACGCACGAAAAAGTGCCGTTCCGCTTGAGCCGAGCGTGCAAACGAGAGCGCGGCACAAGCGATAGAGAGGCACAATCAGCCTAAACTGTTTACAAAATGAAGTGAGATGTTAATGTGCTTTCCATTGTTTATGTTTGTTCAACTCATAAAAGTATGCAAGTTTTCATCAATGTTTTCTTATGACGTTATCGTGTAAAATTAAACCGTCTTTACAGACAACCATCTGTTTTTTATGAAAGTCTTTAAAATTCTGATCTGATCATCTTTTTGTGTGACTTGCTGTATTTGGTACTTACTTGTATAAGGTATAAGTATAACTTTTAATTAAAAAGTGTGTGATGAATACTCGCTTCAGCTTCTCGAACTAGAGAACAGCGAGGCAGATATATCTTTCGCGCCAAAATATCTAAAAAAATGGACGATATTCTCCTTGTGGTGAGTAAGAATACAATTCATCACCCCCACTTCTTGCATTTGGATGTCATAATGAAAACAAAAACAACACTGCTTGGTGAGGAACGAACGAGTGGCCGAGTGACAAGCGAGTGCGTGTTCATTCCTGCCGAGCGGGATATCGAGTCGCTGCGGGGGCAGAAGAATGAAGCGGGGAGGTGGGTACTCGACCTAGTAAACAGATTGGGATTCTAGTGACTCTCTCGCCTCTCTGCTCGAGCTCGAGCACTCGCGCACACTCGTTTAAGTGTTTATACTAGAGATGCGAGAAACGGCTCACTGAAAAGAAAAGAGAGATATAGCTCTTTTGATCAAAAGAGCTATATCACTCTTTTAGCTCTTTAGTTAATTTAGCTCATATATATCCTGAGTTCATTTAGCTCATCAAGAGAGCTAGCTCTCTTATTGAGTTAGCTCATTTCATTTCAACTCGTTCACGGCTCTTTTTGAAAGTTCAAACTCTGAACTACGCGATCATTAAGCGATAAGCTTGATATGCATGAGCGTGTAAATTTTGATTGGTGATTGCAGGATGAGATATAAAATATATTTATATAAAAAAATAAATAAAATTGAAAGGTCTGTTTGTAATTTAAATTTTTAAAAACAGCTCTTCACTAAATGCATATGGGCTCACAGAATCGACTGCGCCCAGTTACAGCTTGCACTGATAACTATTATTATTATTGAATATTGTCATTCAAGGCACTTTCGGTCGTCGACTGCTCGCACGACATGACAACGCGAGTAAAAGAGCCGATTGAGCCGTTGAACTATTAACTGAGCTACTGAGCTAATGTGAGCTAGATTGAAATCAAAGAGCTAGTTCATTTGTATCTCTCATTCAGGAGCTACCCAAGTCTAGTTTATACCAACCGAGCGCTCGGCCGAGGGCACTGTACTCGTTAGGTGTGATCAAGGCATATAGGAGCCGAGATAAAGTGAATGATAAACATAATATATGCTATAGAAAAGAAATGACAGTGTCTTTACAGTAAACATTCCATATATTTATTTTTAAAAGACTCCTCGTTAACAAAGAATTTTGGTCGCAATGGACTTTACAGATACAAATAGCACCCAGACTCATGTAAAAAAAATATCATACGGGTTCGAATTCACGCTACTGGACATGGGACGTGACAAATTATTTATCGATCGAATTCTCGCTATTAGTTTGGACCACGCCGCTTATTACAGTTATAACTTTAAAATAAAAATAATTACTAAATACAATTGCCATACTAGCTATATTTTTTGTAGAGGTTAGTGCGAGAGATTCAACAGTTGCGGGTTCAAATCACGCGTATGGTTAATCATTTTATAATTCGCAAATATATATTTATTTTAATATAAAAATAAAATTAATATTTCTGTCAATATATGGCAATTTAATAAATTTATATCCGTGTAGTGACGGAGTAAGAATACTATTCACCACCCCATATCTTCTCTCATCTCTCATCGTACGAGACGTCTAAGGGATATAAAATGTATATAACATCTATGCGAGAGAAGGAAAACTCGGAACAAAACTCTATACCAACATGTCTGACCAGCGTGGTATAGTAGGTTAATTTCCCTCCCATTACGGAGGAGGCCCGAGCCCAACAGTGGGATATTTATGGGCTGTGATGATGATAATGGCAATTTATAATACAATGTATTTACTCATAGGACTGTGCTGTCATGGCAGGTGGCTAGTTCCGAAGACATTACAGATGAATCTCTAAGACTATTCAAGTTGCTGCAGCCCAAGATTGACTTGCTGGTGAGCTTTATATTAAACCTATCAAGATCCTGCTCTTATCACCAATTACATGTGGTCGACACAATATGTTCACTTCTTAAATCGTACATATTGTAAATAGTTTTGACAATAGTTGTTATGTCCGACCGTCTGTGTGACGTCACACACACCACTACTTGTGAATGTAATACTCTGATTTGTCTTTTATGGAACACACGAGCAATGGTTGTTAGTATCCGCCGCTACCACCACAGATTTCTGGTAATACTAGTATTTTATAATGGAGGAAAGGAAAGGATACCCACCACTTTCCCACGGTTAATCAATATACTGCACACCTCAGGAAAAGAAGGAATACGAGGTGGGATCAAGGTGGAAAAGGATATAAGGAAATCTTAATCCTGGGATCCAGAAGTTTCCGCAGAACTTCGAATAATGATTCAACACGGGGATTCGCCCCAAACGAGGCATCCTTCGGACGGTTAGGCTCCAAATGCGCACCGATCGACGGTGGGGATGCCTTATATACACCCTCTGCTCGGTAGTAGTACTTACTACCTTCAACTATCAATTATTCATCAGATCACTTTCAAATACGGTTAGGGCACCATGAGGGCTATGAGCAACCCATCCATCAGTCTAACAACCACCCCTATTGGTGCTAGGTTCTCGTAAGTGGAATAATCCTCACAGTTAATGCTATATTCTGGGAGAAGATTCAAGTCATTTTTCTAATGATCCTTCAGCTACTTTTATGATCCCAGTGATCAAGCATCATCATCATCATTTCAGCTCATATACGTCCCACTGTTGGGCCTTGCTATTACAAAGGTCCATGAGCGGCAGTAACACCATCAGGTGTGCTGCTTGATCGTGTCCCACCATAAGCAATAAAAAAAATTATCAAGTTTTATTTGTTTCGTGTGTTCAGGTATTGGGCTTGGAGACAGATCGTCGTGATATAATTGATAGGGTGTTTCGTGTGGTGCGAGCCGCAGGTCTGGGGGTGGAGTTACTGCCCACTGAGCATGCATGCTCCACATTCAATTTCCTCAATTCTGAGAGTCGGTGAGTATCCGAGATCCTATAAAACAGGTGGATCTATACAGTCTTTTTGGACTTATCTAGAATCAGATTTATGTAACTATGATGGTGTCTCTGCTCAATATTATTATTTGGACTTCCATTACTGTTATCAACGTTCACTATTGGGTGTGTCCTTAAAGGGGGCGGATAGTAGGGATTAATGATCGCAGCTAATGTTAAATTTTCCAGGACAGTATACTCTGCTCAATCTTTTCGTGAAATATCGATGTATCAACGCTCATTCTTTTCCTTTAAGTGTTATTATAGATGATTAAAGGTCTTCTCCATGTGGTGACGGAGCAAGAATACAATTCACCACCACCTTACTTGTCCATGGGTGCTGTAATAAATGACTAAGTGATATAATATGCTAAAATAGGTAAACTCGAGGTCAAACCCTATACCAACACGTCTGAGCAGTGTTGTATGATGGGTCAATTGTCCTCATAGTAATTTGCCATTGCAATTTTGCTTATGGTGGCAAACGAGCAAGCAGCACACCTGGACCTTTGCAATACCAGGGGTACAGCTAGGTCTCTGCCTACCAATAAAAACCCCAAACCCACCCAGTTGGGCTTCCAGCCCTCTCACTCACCGAACGAAGCGTAATAGCACCTTGTCATTACTCAGACGTCGATCTTCTGCGAGATTGTTGTACTTCCCCGGACGGACCGGCCCGCGGCTGTAGACAGAAAACTGTCAATAGCGTGGTCCATATGTATATTATCTGGGGTTCTATAACCGTGATGTTGTCTTCTCAGGATCTATTATCATCTCAGTTCATATACGTCCCACTGCTGGGCTCGAACCTTCTCCATAATAGGAGGGAAATTGATCTATCATATCATGCTTATCAGACGTGTTGGTATAGGGTTTTATTTCGAATTTTCCTTCTCTTGCATAGATGTTATGTGCTTATTATATTACTTAGCCGGCTTTTACGACACCCACGGGCAAGAGTGAAGAATTATATTCTTACTCAGTCTCCACAAGGAAAAAGCCTTTCTTGGTGCTACTCAATAATGATATTAGGTAAAAATTGGAGCATATTCCATATGCTCTTGGTTCTACATATCGTGGTATTAACTCGTCGATGTTATCTACGCAGGTCGGTCGCTGGTGCGCTACTCCCACCGCTGGTGATCGGCACCATGA
Organism: Lymantria monacha; assembly: GCA_905163515.2. Taxonomy (NCBI): domain Eukaryota; kingdom Metazoa; phylum Arthropoda; class Insecta; order Lepidoptera; family Erebidae; genus Lymantria; species Lymantria monacha. The sequence goes on along the minus strand of LR991104.1, from coordinate 11,876,036 downwards.
GTGAGGACGACATGCTCGCAACCAAACTGCATTACCACGATGTATTCAACTCTGGTGACAAGTAACAAGCGTCGAGGAACCCATACCAGATATAGAACCTCTTAGACGAGCTGTTCATCATCATCACCAATTACATCGTTACATATTGTAAATAATTTTGACAATAGTTTTATGATCGGTTTTATTATGTGTGGAGTAAGAATAGAATACATCACTTTTGCGTGTGGGTGTCGTGAAAGCTTACTAAGGGATATAATATGCATATAACATCTATGCAAAGAAAAGTAAACAATATATCTGTAATCTGATCAGCGTGGTATAGTCAATTTCTCTCCTGTTGTGTAGGAAGCTTTTCTCAGAGGTGGCATGTCAGAAGTGGGATATGAGCTGGGGTGATGATGATGATGGATGTCATCACTCGTTATTGATAATATATCATCACACATAACCAATGTGTATTGTAAATATTAATTTATGTTATAAAATATACATTAGTTTTGTCCGTTATTTTGTGTTTTATTTGTATTCTACCAAGTTTTGTCTGGGTAGAAATTATATGTAACTTTTAACACTTTTAAATATTATTTTAATTATTTGTATTATAGAGTTCGGCATTCTTTCCACATCGGAACCATCGGAGCATTCCCTTTCGCATCTTTACACCAATACTCTTTTTCGAAACGTCTGGTTAAGAAGATATACAATGCGAAAGTGAAAGGATGTAGTAGATGTAGGGGAGACCGAGACTAACCTACCTAGACCAGATTGGTCACGTACTGAAAAAAGATGGAGTCAAGAGTCTCCGAAACCGGCGAGCGTGTATGAAGTGAATTATGAATGTTGAGGAAGCGAGTGAAGTATGCAAGGATACAGTTCTCTGGCACTCTGTTCTCTCTGCCTACCCTGCAAGGGATATGGCGTGATGATATGTATGAATGTATGTGTATTATAGAGTAAAAAAAAATATTTAAGAAAATTAACACCGTGTTTCACCCTTTAAAAAAATATGTACTCTGAGCGGCTCACTTTCAAGATATTATTTTTATTGAGCCTCAAAGACATTGTCTTTTTTATAGCTTATGGTGGCAAACGAGCAAGCAGCACACCTGTTGGAAAGTGTTACTGCCGCCCATGGACCTTTATAATAGCAGGGGTACAGCAAAATTGCTGCCCAACTTCCAGAAAGTTGGACTGCCAGCTCTCTTACTTCTCGGATGAAATGCAATAGCACATTGCCATTACTCAGATGTCATCTTTCTGCAAGAGTGTAGTACTGCCACGGGCGAGCTACTACCACCACTGTGGCCCTACTACTACGCTGTCTAGGGGACGTCCATTAATCACGTGATCTTTCTTTTAGCACTTTAACCCCTCCTCCCCCTTGGTGATACATGGTGAGGTTTAAGACTATGAAGGTTAAGGACTTCGTAATTTTTGTCAAACGCCTCTCCCCACTTTCAAACCTCACGTGATTAATGAACGGCCCCGTACACAAAAAAAAAACATTTAGACGATGAAAATTGACAAATGCATAACCACCTGTTTATTAAATTTTACCGAAAAGTATTTGTGCTTAATTTCAAGACAAAGATCCACGAGAAAATTAAGTGCTAAAGGTTTTTTTCTCCCCATACAAACTTTCCGAATACGTTACACTATGCGATTGAATATCGTTACTATATACCACTACATTAGCTGAGCAATGATAAAAAAAATAAAACTAATTCAAAATCATGTCTTCAAATAAAAGTATGATTGTTAAACTCAACAATTTAATCTCTACAAAATATATGTTACAACGTTTCTTTTTACCAATGGTACAGACAAGGACGACTATCTTTGTATGAAGTGTCAATTTGAAAGCATTACATTGATGGCGCCACTGTCGAGAAAGGGAAAATCATTATTTTTTTTTTCATTTATCATCAATTAAATATATTAAATAGTTTATTAAATATAATATAAAATAACTTTAAAATATTAAAAACAAATCACAATTGTTATATCAATTTACACGTTATTTCACAGTAAATATTCACAAAAGCGCCATTTTGGATATTTTTAGACGTATAGTTTAATATATTTCACTATGATGCCCATAAAAGGTGGTCTTCCTTGTTTCTATCCTTCGTTCCTCCATAGTGGCGCGCGACGACTGACAGCTGTCAATATGACGTCATCTGTCAAAGTGAAATACCTGACATTGAACGTCGCATGTTTAATGAAGAGGTAAGGACGTTTAAAAAACCGGCAATCTTATATACTATAGAATAATACACTATTTTTATCAACAATTATAAATAAATATGATATTATTTAATTGTGAGTTTCGTTAATATTTATTATCACTTGTGGCGCCATCTATATGTCAAATAATTTATGGATTACGTTCTGTATACAAAGCTGCTAGTCTAGCCTCTGCACTCCACGATGTTGTTTGCGGCGACTTTGTCTGCTATGACGTCGACGTACACCACCAGTCTTTTCACACCTGTAATAGAATTTTAGTAAGAAAACTTGGATTGTCATAGAAGTTGTAATGTGTGTACATATATGTAACTGTACATAGTACTCGCGGTGGAGGAGAGAGCTCACCTGCGGCTACAGAAAGTCGACGCCGACGCCGAACTGCAATCCTCGAGCGGTCACATCGGCGGGAAGAGCGCGTAATGGTATTACGTAGTTGAGCTCGAGGCGTGCGACGCGGCCGAGCCGAGCACATACACCTGCACCAGCGGCGGCGCGCGCAGCCCATAGATCGCCCGGCTCTGCCGCCAGCGCGCCACCGTTCACGAACAAATGCGACCGGAATAGCGCGCCGAGGCCGGAGCGAGCACCTGCGAACGGCAGCGGCGCGAACATATGCAGTCCGCATGCCCAATACATCTGCAACACATAGGAAACTTAGAGATCAGTGATTGAGTATGAATAAGTGTAGGTGTGATAATATGAGTGTGAACAAGTGCAAGCATGATAATGTGAGTATAAGTGTGGTTATGAGAAAATTTATGAAAACTTGCAATACCTAGTGGAGGTGTGATAGGATGAGTATGAGCAAGTGTAGATATGAGTGATACTACTATAATTGATATACGTGTGTGGGCAAGTATTATTGTAAACTAATGAACAAGAGTAAATGAAAATAAAATTAAACTTGTTGTTTAAATGCAGTTTAGATTGTGCAGTGGATGATACACAAAGAGGTATCACATAATTCGCAGTTGATATCCACGATATGCATTAACATAAGTATAATTAATTACCTTAAAAATTATTACATTATTATTATAACCATTTCAGATTTTTTTTTATAAAAACTACAACAAAAAAATATTAAATCCAATTCCAAATAAAAATAATTTTGTGACATAAAATTTGCTCATAAACTAAAAAGAATATACAAGAAGTTAAGATATAAACTGCGAGTCCGAGAAATTGTAACTGTGTTTAAGTTTAAATTTGAGCAAGTGTTGGTGAGATAACTTAGTGTATACGTGATAGTGTGTGAGCAAGTGTGACTTACACGTCCACCAGTGGCCTGTCCGTCGCTATGTGGCCCCACGCCGCGCTGTCTGAAGCCGCGCAAAGATGTGGGCCCGCCGAGGAACAAGTGGTCGGGCAGTTCAGTTCCGAACACGTCGTGAAGCACACCCAGCGCGCAAGTGCCCTGCAACACCTGGAGCAGCCGACCGGCATACCTTTATACATAGTGTACACAGACACACAATCGACTGCACAGATGGCATATGTCAAGTATAGACTCGAGTTTGTTGATCGCATAAAATATTGTACTGTATGGGAACGCGGTACTATACTTTGTACGATTAACAAATAGTTATTCTCAGTGTGTGTTGCCGCTGGATGTCAAGGAAACGGTACCAGTGGCCGGCCTAATTACGATGGGGAAGGATGCGGTGGGTTATGGGGCCACGAACTGCCCTTCCGTCGCCATGGACGGAATGTACGACGTGTGACCATAGACTGCTAAAAAAAAATAAGTGTGTTTGTAATTTGTGTTAGTTAATTGTATGCTTGCCTTAATACAAGGATTATTTCCTAAAATACTTTGTGCAGAATGTTATTTTGTAACAAAACAATCTTAAGAAATTACTATCATATTCCTCTCGCTGCTGGGCTCGAGTTTAGTTCACAGTAAGAGAGAAATTGACCTGCCAAACCACGCTAACTATAAAGCAATAAAGTGTAACAACTTTAACGTCAGTTTACATTAACAATATTTAAATTATAGGTAACACCTAAGGTTATTTTTTTTTAAAGACTACCCAGCGCTAAGGAAATATACTTTATATTCAGTCGTGACCTTACAAACACACAACTAACACAAATTACACACACTGAGAACAACAATCATCCCGAGTGGGAACCGAATTTACGACACTCGGATAGGAGGATCAGCATTTGTGATATGAATACTCACCACCTCGTCGAGGGGTTGGGCGTTGGCCTGCGCGTGGAGCTCAGTCTTGAGGTGTGCAACACCACCGCCCAGACCGGCTACTTCAGAGCTGAACTGTAGCCACGTGCCGTGTGTTGGGAATATAGCATCGTCACGATGATCCACTGTCAGTATATGACGAACCATCGACTTCATCTGAGGACCTGCATCATACACATAGCCACATTAACATTGCCTCGATATACACCACTCTAAACAATTCATCATCACCATCTTAGCCCATGTAAGTCCCACTGTTGGGCTCAAGCATCCTCCACAATATGAGGGAAATGGACCCACTGTACCACACTGATCAGACGTGTTGGTATAGTTTTATATCGAGTTTTCCTTCACTTGCGTAGATGTTATAAGCATATTCTCCTTACTCGTTTTTACAGGCAAGTTAGGGAAGGGGGTGAAATGTATTACCGAAGACTATGGTTATCAAGACAGTATAGTTTCAAGACGACGTTCAAAGCCTACCTGTAGCAATCATTTTTTACTCGCAAACAAGTTTTTATAAATAACCTAGTATATTAAAATATTAAATTTCAAAATTTTCATCACAACAATATTATTAAATTTTCTAATAGTGCTGCTGCCCTCTACTAGGCCTATTCCTCAACTAGTTTATACGATTCCCACAGTTTTCACACATTCTTTAACCGCATGGTCCTTCAAGACGGCGCTGTTTGTAATATTGCATGGTCCTTCGAGACGGCACTGTACGGAATACCACAAGGTCCTTCGAAACGACGTGATGTAGAATACTGCATGGTCGTTGGAGACAGGGTTGCGTGAAATACCTCATCGTTCTACGAAATCGCGCTGTATAAAATAACGTTGCCTTTGCGACGACAATGTATGTAGTACCGTAGGGTCTTCGGAGACGAGGTTCTGTAGGAGACCGCAAGTCTTTTGAAATGCAATGTGTGACATATCGCATTGCCCTTTAAGCCGGTGTTGTGTGGAATACCAAAAGGTCCTTCGAGACGGCGCTGTGTGGAATACCACATGGTCCTTCGAGACGGCTAGGTATTGCATGCTTTTTTATTTTATTATTTTTATAAATGTTATATGTAGGTACCGACCGCTGCTCTCTCGCACCTTGAAGCTGGTAGTCTTGCTGAGCACGGAGGTATCACGCACCAGACCTTCCCACTGTATGCTATGCTTCGTCTGCAACAAACGATACAACTTACATCTTGAAGAAAGCCATCAGTATGTTGCAAATAGGCTTTTCCAGGAGTAAATAACGCCATAATCACCACGCTTAACAGGTGAAATGGCGATCGCAAGTTATAAGCTCCTCAGGAGAGTACTACTGTCCACTCTCCTGGGGATTTCTGACCCGGTTTTTACAACTCCATGGGCAGATAAAGGTGATGAAAATGATCATTATATTCTATACGTATCATCATCATCTAAACTCAATATACATCCCATTCTTGGGCTTGAAATTTTTCTACAATAGGAGTACACCTATTCATCACATGTGCAAAGTTCATCAGAATTTCAGAAGTTCTCCTATAAAAGTATCATCTCAAAGGAATTTAATATTTTGACCCCAAAGGTCATCATGACGGCATTACTCCAATTCAAAAGCCAGGCGTGTTTCAAAGGCATCTTAAATAAAAATTTAGTCTTACCGCGGGCGAGGTCCTGAAGGCCAGATCGAGCAGTAGACCGCGGTCGAGTAAGCGGTAACCGGACCAGGGGTACTCGTGGTTCTGCTGGTACACCGTCGCTGATAACCTACACAGATACACCATTCCTCTACATCTCCATACATCTATCAGCTCATCTATATCTACTTCTGAATTTAGACTTCCTCGAGAATAAAACTACAGTCGAAATTCTCAATCGCTAAAAGTGAACAAACAGTAATACTTTCTCGGGAAAATTGAAACGACAACTGCGATTGCCAAATCGCATGCTGATCGTGGGCGATTATGGTATTACGCCACGCTTAGCAGATCGGTAGTCTGTCGCAGTGAGGTTTCATATGTTTTCCAAGAGAGAACTGCTGCTCACTCCTGGTGAGACTCTCAGCCAATATTTTAACGACTCCCCGAGCAAGTAATTTTTGCTATAGTGGTAGCGACTATAAATACTGTCATGCCTTGCATTGCTCGTGACGTAATAATCAACGAGAGAGCTAAAAGCTTTACATATATCTGGGCCAACTCCAGCCCCATGCCGTCCAGTGAATACATCCACAAGGAGGGTTAACATCAGGCATAACATTATTGCCAATAACTTTTGCAGTATGTACGATGGAAGATGAGCACATGGGTCGATCTCAAGTAATTGTGATAAGAGTAAGGTGACAATGATAATGGTGATAACGTGCTAGTAAGAGGTGATGACAATTGTATTCTTATCACGAGCTGGTGTTACTACGCTGGGATTTGAGTAGTCTAATAAAATGCAATAGGAGTTGTAACAGCTCATCATGGAACCCTTAGCAGGTAATATCACCGCGTGAGAAAGAAAACTTAAAAAAGTTTAAAACGAACCCAGCCAAAACAATATAAAAATTTTATCAGAAAATTTATTTTTGAAATACAAAGAAAGCGACCCTGAATCTCACGGGTCTACTTCTTGGATCTGGTGATGGTGGTATCGTAGGTAACATGTCACCCATTTGTGAAGGTTATCGTCAACAATTTACAAGTCTGGTATACGAATCTTTCAGTGTGATGACAGAGACCCCCTTCTTGTTAATGGCGGTGGTAAATGACGACATAAGCAAGAAAAGATAAGCTTGAAATAAAACTATACCAACACGTCTGATGAACGTGGTACATCAATTTTCCTCCTATTTAGAGCACGAGTTTAGCATTAGAATGTATATGAGTGAAGATGATGATGATACGAGAGATAGAGAAAGAGATTAAGGTATACTGACACTGGGACGAGCGGTTTGTGCGGGTACGGCTTGGTGGCTGTCACGCTGAAATTGGAAGTGCTCCGGTACCCCATGCTGTATTCGGCCTGCACGCGCTCACCACGACCCAACACGTTGGGCATCTTGACACCTGTACGCAATACCAACATACAACTAGCGACATCTAGCGATAAGCACACGCAACAATAACGATCGACACTCACTAAAACGCGCTAGTGAAAGTTTCATAGAAATTTATTCCTGAATTTTGTGGTTTAGTAAAGTTTTCAGAATAATATAGCAAAAAATTCACGGTTTAATGAATTAGATTAATAGTGCTTAAGACTTTTATAGAAGAAATTTAATATCCAGTCAGCTAACAGTATTCTATGTGCAGTACACACATATTTGTTCTGTTCGCTGCGCGGTATTGTCACACACAGTAATATTCTGGTGCATCAATGGCAATATAAAAGTTGTACATCGAATTCAACCAGCAGCTTTGATATACACAGTTACGCAACAAGTACTCACCAAGCACCAGATTGCCCTCGTTTTCACTAACAGTGGTATTGACTCCACCGACGATGCGCGACAGTTCACGCACTTGATAAGTCACCTCTAACCCCTCGGGTGTGGCGCCAGGACCCGAAGACACGTCGATCATTACAGCGATCTCGCGGAAGCAACCCATCGCGTCGAGCGCGCGACGTACCTACCATCAGTTCCATCAATCAGGCCATCAACACCCGTTTGGCATGTTTGTAATCGAAGTTAGTGATACATGCAGGGCTGTTTTATCATCATCATATCAGCTCATATACGTCCCACTGCTAGGCTCAAGCCTACTACACGATAGAAGAGAAATTGAACTACTATGCAACGCTGATTAGACGTGTTGGTGTAGGGTTTTATTTCGAGTTTTCCTTCTCTTGCATATATATTATTTACCTCTTGAGTTGTTTTTATGATCATCCACAGGATAGATTCCTGTGGATGAGTCTTCAAATTATATTACACCCCTGAATCTGGTATTCATTTCAGCCAACGTTTACGTTATTCTGTCTACCTTACGAGGTATACGTGTCAACGTGATAAGAATACAATTGTTGACTTGCCCGTGGCAGTCATAAAAATCAGCGAGGGTGTGGAAAGTAGATAGTAGCTATATAGTAGGCACCCACGCCAATTCGAAATACGTTCCAACATCAATTCAACTAATGTGGTCGTTTTATAGTAACCAAATTATCGATCGCATTCTCTTCTCATCGGTGATGTTATACCACGCCATCTATTGGTGTTTTTGTACATATTGTTTCGACTCAGCATATTGTTGTATTATACAAATAAATTATCCGTGTGGTGACGGAGTAAGAATACAATTCACCATCCTCTATCTTACCTGTGGGTGATCGTAAAAGACGACTAAGGGATATAAAACGCATATAACGTCTATGCAAGAGATGGAGAACTCGATACAAAACCCGATACCAACACGTCTGACCAGCGCAAGGTAGATCAGTATCTTAACCACTACGCTAACTATGCAGTCATACCTATATATCTTCTGGGGCATTTCACGTGAAGCGGACAGCGGAAAAAAAGTGAGGTCGTAGAATTTGTTTATATTTGGGTTAATCATACCTCTAGTGGGTATGAACGCAAATACGTAACATATTTTTTTTATGATGTTTATTTTTTAAGTTATGAGCCTTTAAAAAATAATGCTAATCGAAATTTCAATTTTTCTGAAGTAGATTTTCTAATAGGAAAAAAAATTAAACAAATATCATGCTTCGAATTCGTGTAGATCTTTCTTTTCCCTTTTTGATTGAAAATATTTTTTTAAAAATAAAAAAAAAATCAACTCCAAAACCGGAAGTAAAAATTTTAAACGAGTTTCTCAAAAACTTCGACCATTTTTTTTTATTTATTTTTTATTTAAAAAAATAGCTCAATGTTTATTTTAAGTATGCTAGAAGTTTCATAGTGGGATGGTTACTAGTTAAGAAGATAGGTATATTAATGTACATGCATGTCGCACTGAGTGTGATGTGACGATGTTATATACCTACTTGTTTAGACACCATAATGCTATAATATTTACATCATAACATAATGAAATATCGTATCAATTTTATAATTTTTACTATTTTACAAGAAGAATCTGTGCTTTTTTTTTTTTTTGATAACGCAGTGGTCCGAAATGCGTTACGCACTTACTCCCCGGATGGGAAGTGTGGGACTCCTAGCCTAGGGCTAGGTTACCCAGTAAAACGTATCCACTGCGATTGCTGTTAGCCGAGAGGGCTGTGACAGCTTAACCGGGCTGTGGGTGAGCGCTGAGGGGTCTCAACCCGAAAGAATATGTGCTGAAACTGGTTCTTTTTATAAGAAGAAGGCCTTCGGTTGTTGGAATAAAGGCATGCATTTTTTTAGTTCCTGGTACAGTGACAGCTGAATCAAATCGGGGTTGCAAAAAAACCCTCTCGCGTTCAATATTGTCTTTAGGGCAGTAGTAAATAGCTGTTTGTTTTAAAGACGATTTTGCACATTTATACAAACGCAGTGGTGAATTGATAGTTCTACTTGGAGGTAATTGTAGACTTGCGCGTGTTGCCAAACGTTTGAAGTTTCCTCCAAGACCATCGCAAGGGCCCTTACCATGTGATTTTGCGTGAAAATGTACCTCCGCATTCGTATTAAAATCATGTCGATAATAAATCAGATTGACAAAGTTGAAACTATTTTTGAAATGTTGTGGGGCACCATCGGTTATGTAAATAATTTTAGACGTAACTATTGCAGACGATATTCAACGCGAGAGGATTTTTTTGCAACCCCGATTTGATTCAGCAGTCACTGTACCAGGAACTAAAAAAATGCATTGCTTTTATTCTAACAACCGAAGACCTTCTTCTTATAAAAAGAACCAGTTTCAGCACAGATTCTTCTTGTAAAATAGTAAAAATTATAAAATAAAGTCGTTTTGAATATGATACGATATTTCATTATGTTATGATGTAAATATTATAGCATTATGGTGTCTAAACAAGTAGGTATATAACATCGTCACATCACACTCAGTGCGCCATGCATGTACATTAATATACCTATCTTCTTAACTAGTAGCCATCCCACTATGAAACTTCTAGCATACTTAAAATATACATTGAGCTATTTTATTAAATAAAAAAAAATGGTCGAAGTTTTTGAGAAACTCGTTTAAAATTTTTACTTCCGATTTTGGAGTTGATTTTTTTTTTTATTTTCAAAAAAATATTTTCAATCAAAAAGGGAAAAGAAAGATCTACACGAATTGCAAAGCATGATATTTTTTTTATTTTTTTTCCTATTAGAAAATCTACTTCAGAAAAATTTAAATTTCAATTAGCATTATTTTTTAAAGGCCCATAACTTAAAAAATAAACATCATAAAAAAAATATATTACGTATTTGCGTTCATACCCACTAGAGGTATGATTAACCCAAATATAAACAAATTCTACGACCTCACTTTTTTTCCGCTGTCCGCTTCACGTGAAATGCCCCCTCTTAATCATACGCTTAAATCTGTTAGCACTTAGTTGAATGTAGATGTAAGTGGTTGAGTACCTTGTGTGCACGTACGATCACGTCCTCGAAGTCCGTCGCATGGAACAGCTCACCGACTGTGGAACGTATCACGTCGTCCTTAGTGCGAGCCAGACCGTCCACGTGTACGCGATCGACGCGAGCCTAAAACGGAACAACGGCGTTAGTGTGCCAATATAACACACCAGTAACGAAACAACCTCTTACACACTTTTTTTTTCCTCGGCCCGGGGCGACAGAAGAGTCGGCGCGCAACCCCATGGACCCACCCTGCAAACATCTCTCTTCGCCGTGCGAGCGGGCCACCGGTACCCGATCTTTGTCTACGGTGGCCGGTCCAGCAACCTCTTACACACCTCGTACACTTAGATCGTTTAAACTACGCAACGGATTTAAATGCTGTTTTCATCGTGATTGTGAGTGATTCAAGAGGAAAATTTATAATACATTGTTTATTGCTTATGGTGGCAGACGAACAAGCAGCACATCTGATGGTAAGTTTTACTGCCCCCTATGGTCCTTTGCAATACTAGAGGTAAAGCTACGTCACTGCCTACCAATGACAACCTAACCAAAAAGTTGAGCTGCTGGATCTCTCGCTCACCGAACGAAACGTAATATCACATAGCCACTGCTCAGACATCGATTTTCTGCGAGAGTTTAGTATTGGCCCGGATGGACCGGCCTGCACCTGTAGGCAGAAAACTGTCAATATTGTGGCACTATAAAAATGTTACAGTAAAGTCAAAATTTTAAAAGATTTCAAATCAAATCATTTATAATGAATAAGCCCCATAAGGGTACTACGTACGTATTGTCAATGTTAAATTTAGTGTGAAAATAATCTACCACCGGATTGGAACGCGAAGTTAAGCTGAGAATATCCAGCAAGAAACTCAATAGGTCTGTCATATTTTAAATTACTTCTTTTAAATTAAATTTGCATGAATATTACAAATTTAATAAATATTAGCTGCCTTCGAATTAGATTAAATTTTTAATTTCAAAAAATATAATACAAAAACAAATATGGCAGATTCCTACAAGCAATTATCTCCTTCATTATTGTAACGTGGTGTATATAATACTTCGCAGTGTCTGAAATGAAAGGTTTATAACCAGTTTGTGTTACCAGCGATGACTGACAGCACTGAAACGTGGTCTCTAAATATTGGTCATAACAAAGGCTCAGAGACGCTCACCGTGCTATGGATAGGTTATGCTCGATATTTCTCTACATTCGGAATATGGAAATCCATACAAGAATCGTTGTAACCAACATAGCCCGGCGAATTATCACGATGAATTGGCGATAGGCAGGCCACATCGCTTGTCGAACCAACATTCGTTTTGGAAGAAAAGTTCTCAAATCACCACCACGAAAAGGAAAACGCAGCGTAGGACGACCCCTCACTAGGTAGACAGACGACATCTTGAGAGTCGAGTACAGTGGTTGGTCGATCGTGGGGAGGCCTAAGTTCAATAGTACGTCTCTGAGCTGATGGGTGAATGTGATGTCGTAAAAAACATATTGCGTGGTGTGAACTCCAATTACACTTATGGTAATCATATTTTGGAAAGCAAAATTTCAGCATTAAAAACAACAAGTATAAATTCATTTTTAGTACTTATATTGCTGCTATTTCAATTGGCCATGCCACGTAACAGAGTTATACTACTTGTAGGATCTATTCCAGCCATAATCTTTGCATTACATTTGTGAATTATAGTTCTAAATATAAATGTCAATAAAGAAAATAATAACTAGGGTGTTGAGTTTCAGTGATGACGTGAAATGGAATGTTGGCCTCATCAAAAGGCTCAATGTCACTCAGCGTGCGCCCCGACAAATCGGTCCGGGGCGACAGAAGAGGCTGCGCGCAATCTTATGGACCCACCCTGCAAACAAATACTCTTCGCCGTGCGAGCGGGCCACTGGTACCCGATCTTTGTCTTCGGTGGCCCGCCCGGCAACGTGATAGAATCCGGAATACGGAAATCCGTAGAAAAACGGGTGTAACTGACCTAGCCCGAAGAATTAGCACGTTGAAGTGGCAATGGGCAAGCCACATCGCTCGACGTACCAACAACTATTGGGGAAGAAAGGTTCAGTACAATGGGTTATAGAGCCACGCGCCGCCCTTTCGTCCAGACAGATTGGGCGGCACGAGTGCAAAGCATAAAAAAAATTAAGACCTTAGCTTCTAATTGCTTCTCAATCTGATATTGGATTACATGAAAATATAATGTTAAAATTGACAATATATAGTGTACTCGCAGAAATAATAGATGAATTTAAATTGAGAGATAAGAGCAATGCTATAATTACCCGCACTCCATTGAGCTTGATGGCTGGCTTGGCAACATGTTCTTCCTCCACCTCCAGCGGCTCCTCAAACTCAAACAGTCCACCACCCACCACACTGTCGCCGCTGCCCTGCTCCGCCTGCACATACAGAACACTTTTAATACAAATTATTGTTAATTTTGTATAAACATATGGTGATGAATTCAGAATACAATTCATCAACCCCTATCTTACATGCAAGTATAATAAAAGACATAGAGAAGGAAAACTCAAAATAATAGCATATACTGCTATTGTTCAGGAGGCTTAAGCTTAACAGTGGTACATATGTGCTGTGATATTGTTAATAATGATGATGTACATAAAGCAGATATAAGTATTGTAAATGAAGGCAAGCTCAAAATAAAACTCAATAATATTATCATTAAAATTATAATAATTAAAAAATTATAAATCTTTATAAACAGCGTAATAGGCCTAATGAGAATTATACTCATTATAAAAAAAATACAACTAAAAAAAATATACATACATATCATCACACCATATCCCTTGCAGGGTAGGCAGAGAGAACAGAGTGCCAGAGAACTCTATCCTTGCATACATCACTCGCTTCCTCAACATTCACAATTCTCTTCATAAACGCTCGCCGGTTTCGGAGACTCTTGACTCCACCTTCCTTCAGCACGTGACCAATCTGGTCTAAGTAGGTGAGTCTCGGTCTCCCCCAGTATCTAAATCCTTCCACTTTCACATTGTATATCTTCTTAACCAGACATTCGTTCGGCATTCTTTCCACATGTCCGAACCATCGAATTTTCGCATCTTTACACCGATACTCTCTTTCATACCTATTCGCTCTCTTACGAAAAAAAATGTTTTTTAAATGGCTATCATACTAAGTAGTATGCGTTACTAAAAGGGCTCATAACAATTTAAAAACTTCGTGAACAAGACTCAAGACTTACCGGCATATCTTGGTGTTAACATAAGACATTAAAAATTATAAAAATACATCTCGAAATATTAAATAAAGCAGATAGATAATATATAACAAAACACAGAAGTTAACCTCATCATACAGAGGCATTTAGAGAAGCAATACTACCTTTGCGTGAACGGTGCCCATATTTGTCTGTGCCCAAGGTCCGTTACCTATTCTAAATATTTGTACTTGAACTACACTCGATAAATAAATACAATTTAGAATTTTTATTTTTGAAATTACATAAATAAAATTTGACAGTTGACAGGTGACCACAATTGACATACATGACACATTTGACGTTTTGTTTATCTTTGTTGTTATAATTGCAACTATGTAACACAGTAATTACTGTAATCATATATTTATTACATATATTTACACAGTAATTACTGTAATCATATATATATAATAAATAATAATATAAATATCTTATATATGTAATAATATATAATTATAGCAAGTGTCGAATGAAACTATTTAGTATATTTTGTGTGTATTTTAGACATTGCCTTGCTTTGACATCGAGAAGTCTTATCAATACCTAATTGAGCCTTAGCTACTTAATTAAGAGCTAATCTCGGCAATTTGGCATGACATAAAACACTCTTAAAACCTTTAAAGTCAGATCAAATGTTGATGTCTAATATATAATAAGTTAGTTTTTTAATGATTTTACTATTAATTTATTACTTTTGTAATCATACACAGTAGTTTCTACATCGCAACATATAGAAACTGAAATATCATTCTTTATTTTGTGAACAAAATATATACGAGAGCATGTAACGTGGTATAAAGTATTTGTATTCAACCTTTGTGAAAATAAAAGAGCAGAATCAAAGAATGTAAACTCAGTTTTACCCTGGGGGGCACACTTAAAACATTTCTTATTTTTACTGACCGTCGCGCCGCCTACAGATTGGTTGTACAAACTTAACTGCTGCCATTTTGTCCTGCCTGTCAAACGTTTGACAACTGAGAATTGTTATTTTTTGTTCCTAGCATAGGTACTTATTGTCATCGATCTATTTTCGGTTATTGATATTCTTTCTGAAGATTATCTCAAGTTTCATTGTTAGGCTGATATTATTATTGTTTAGTTATCAGCTGATATGTTATTTTTTATATTTCAGGGTAGCTTTCATAGTAAAAGAAAATTCTATGTAATTACACATACTCATGTAGATATGTATATTGTAGGAAATATAAAAGTAGTAATGGGAAAGATGCCTATATAAGCGAGTGTCGACGGTAGTCGGGCACATTCTGTTTTCGTCGCTCGTTGCGACAGGTCGTTCGGTCGTGTGTTTTTTTTTGTCATTTTAGTTTTTCTTTGTCTTGTCGTTAGAAGCAAATTTAGTTTACCGATTAGTGATTGTGTAATTAAGTGATTATTTAGGACTTACTTATTTTAATTGTTAGATAGTCTGATTTTGTGTAAATTTAATAAATTGATTGTTGAACAGTGCGGAAATATTAATTTTAAAAAAAGCCTCTACTGATCTGGTTTCTAAGATCAGAAGTGGGATTCTTACTTTTTAGGCCCATTTCGGCTTGG
Source organism: Lymantria monacha (assembly GCA_905163515.2). Lineage (NCBI taxonomy): Eukaryota > Metazoa > Arthropoda > Insecta > Lepidoptera > Erebidae > Lymantria > Lymantria monacha. The sequence goes on along the minus strand of LR991104.1, from coordinate 11,860,242 downwards.
CTTAGTTCGTTAATTTCAATAATTTTTCGTAACTTTGACTACCCACATGTGAATTTTTTTTTGTCTGATTTTTATGTAACGGTCAAATTCAACTTTAAAATACCGTGTTATTGTTATTTAGGACGGCCGTTTGAGTGAATAAGATTTATTAGGTGTACGGTAGGCTTTTAGTTGCGTTCGTGTTTTACGCAGTGATTTGTTTTAGTTATCGTCAATCGTTTTACTTGTTAGGATGTCCGAACGTGAACGTAATTGTAGTCGCAGTGGTCGTGATAATGAATCTCGTCGCGATATCAGATTAATAGGTTCCGCGAGCAATCTGTTGATGAGAATAACATGTTGAGACTTGAAATGAAGGCAATGATGTCTCGGCTTAAGGTGTTAGAGGCGAAAACAAGGGCGTCGCCCTTGCCAGGTTCATCATCGGGTCGCGTGTCTGTGCATTCACGAGGTCGTGAAGAAACACGTAATGAAGACTTAATGTCCACTAGCGTCCGAGTTGTCGCAGGCTGAAACGCTTCGTGTTCGGGACATATCCAAGGATTTGCTCGATAAACGAATTATAGAAGAATCAGAGCCAGACTACGCGAGTCCGATCCTGTTAGTGAAGAAGAAAGACGGGTCAGACAGGATGCGCAGTCAACCGGGAAGCTAGACTCGTGTATGCGAGGACCGTATCGGGTGATGAAGATACTTCCACACGGTCGCTATGAGCTGCAGCTAAGTTATTGATTTATTTTTACTTGAGATTTTGAGACTTTGAGAGTGGGTGTAAATATCCACCGTATTTTATTTATCTCGATTACCGTCATTTTGTGATACGAATCTCTCATAGTCTCGGGACTAAAGCAGAGGGAAGTTAAACCACTTAGAGTGGCGCGAGTGTTTGTCTCTAAGTCCTTAGGCCTGGGATAACCATGTCTTGGAGGTATATCGGACTGGGTATCTTGGGAGGGACTTCAGGCCTGGGGTAACCATCCTGGAGGTATATCGGACTGGTTGCCCTAGGGAGACTTCGGGCCTGGGATAACCATGTCCTGGAGGTATATCGGACTGGGTATCCTAGGAGAACTTTAAGCTTTGAATTACCTTGTCCTGGAGGTACATCGGAAAGGTTATTCTAGGTAGAACTTTGGGCCCGGGATAACCTCGTTCTGGAGGTATCGGACAGGTTATCCTAGGAGGGACTCTTAGCTTGGGATAACCGTTCTTGGAGGTATATCGGATACGATTGTCCTAGAAGTTGAGTCTCTTGGTTTGAAATAAGCAACTGTTTTGGAGAATATCAGACACGGTATGCTCGAGTGCTCGGAAACTTGATGTTAACAGTCAGTTGTCCTGGAGCTGAGATACCTAAACATCGTCACATGGTTGAGATTGTAAAAATTTTGTTGGCCAGCACTGTCTGTGCTGTATTGAAGAAATCTGTGCGTGCATAGAAATGCACAACAGAGAACTGTTACAGACGCAGACAATGAAGGAGAGGCGTTCTCTCCTGGTGCCGACCTGCCTCCCGATGTTGAGCAGCCTGTGGAAGTGATGGAACCGCAACCGGGTCCTTCTGGGATACAAACACATTTAGAACCTATTGCATCTACTGCAAACGAAGAGAGTACCTGGCCTTCTATACCAATTCTGAACACGGACCTTGAAAGTTAATAATAGAGCCCGAGGACGGACTCCTGTCAGGAGAGGCCGTGTAGGAAATATAAAAGTAGTAATGGGAAAGATGCCTATATAAGCGAGTGTCGACGGTAGTCGGGCATTAACCGGGTTGAGAGCCCTCAGCGCTCACCCATAGTCCGGGTTAAGCTGTAACAGCCATCTGCGGCTAACAGCTAAAAGACAGACACAAAAAAAAAAAAAAAAAAAAAAAAAAAAGTAGTCGGGCACATTCTGTTTTCGTCGCTCGTTGCGACAGGTCGTTCGGTCGTGTGTTTTTTTTTTGTCATTTTAGTTTTTCTTTGTCTTGTCGTTAGAAGCAAATTTAGTTTACCGATTAGTGATTGTGTAATTAAGTGATTATTTAGGACTTACTTATTTTAATTGTTAGATAGTCTGATTTTGTGTAAATTTAATAAATTGATTGTTGAACAGAGCGGAAATATTAATTTTAAAAAAAGCCTCTTCTGATCTGGTTTCTAAGAATATATATTACTTCAACTTTAGTTCACCGCCTAAACTGTGGGTGGCAGCACTTTCCATACATGCATATTTTATCATCGAGTTGCCACTCTTTTTCAGTTTAATAACTTTACTCTTTGGTTTTACCTTATGTGTCATAAAATTATCTGATTGATTTTAAGAAAATTGTACAAAACTTCACTGTATCGACTTTGTTCCCTTTGTCTAGCTTAACCGAAGCACGTACTAAAAAATGTACCAAATGTCAGTTGATGTCAATACAATAAATAGCCTAAAAGTGTTTATTTTGTGTTTAAACTAATTTTAAATATTTAAAAATGCCACCGTTACAGGGACCAGTAAAGGAGTTAGATGAGAAATTTATCGATCTAATCGGTAAATTTGTAGCGGACGTCAGAAATGGGTTAGTTGTGATAACTTTATATTGCTTCCACTCTTTACGTGTGAATATTTTAATTTTATTTTTAATTCGCTTATCGTATTTACTAATATCGATCGCACGATACGTATCGGTAATTATTACTGTGAAGAGTTTGTTATTTAAGATAATATACGCGTGCAGTACATAGGTTATGGTTGCATCAGCTGTTAAAAGAAACGCGTCAGCTTTACTCATAAACAGCTTGTCGTCGCGCTGTGGTACACACGGTGCTCTTGCAAGATACAAAAGACAGGAGTTCACAATTCACTACAATGTACATAGAACTATAAATACTAATAAGTAACATTAGCAATTAATTTTTAGTTAATAATAATTCTAACTACTCATAAACTATTTCAAGATATGAATAGTAAATATGTTTAGTGAGTTTTACGCAATATAAAACTTGATACAGCATTATTGTCTAATTTTGTTGTGGCATATAAGTATGAAGAACTGACAACCGCTGGGGAAAAAAGGTTCTAGAGTGGCGACCACGTACCGGACGACGCAGTGTAGGACGTCCTCCCACTAGGTGGACAGACGACCTAGTGAAAGTTGCTGGGCATCGATGGATGCAAACAGCACAGGACCGCACTCTGTGGCGTACCATGAGGGAGGTCTATGTCCAGCAGTGGACGGCGATAGGCTGAAATGATGATATAAGTCTATGTTTTTCTTTTTCTCTCTGATTTTGGCTTCTACCGTAATACCATAGGAGCAATTTCATCAATGTCCAAGTAAAAGTGCCAAAGAAGTCTTCAGAGTTTTATTTAGTTTTCCTTACCAAAGTATGAGTATCTCGGCGCTTGGTAACTCTGCTTTTCTATGCTTCAGAATCTTGTTGGTTGGTATGGTCAATAATACAATTCTCAGGATCATATGACATTTTCTTTATCTCATATTGAATTGGGAATGATGAAGAATAAAAGAATGATAAAAATAGAACAAAGTACAGTACAAAATTAAAAGGAAAATTTAAAGGGACTACATGGTCCTTAAAGTTGTGTTATTAGGAATGATAAACTTTGTTTGCCATCTAATCCACAGATAACAAAAAAATATTAAAACTAGAGTTTAGTAATGATAATATATTTATAGAAAATATTTATGAATGGACGAAAAATAAGACAAAAATTCTCCAAGAAGAAGAATTTCTTCAAGAAGTTGCCATGCAAATATAATATTTAGAAAGTTAAAAAAAAAAAAATGGTCTGTAAAGTCGGTTTACGAATGATAGTTTAATGTGTCAACGTCATAACAAAACATTGATGCAATGACTGCATACATTTATGAATAAAATTTAATCATTTTTATTTAATTATCATTATTCTGTATCGATACAAAGAAGGAAGGAAATGAAATCTACAATTTAATTGATATATTTACTTTTATTTCCACTCATTAATTCAAATATTTTAATTACTTTAACGAACAGATTATTTCAACTATAACTTTTATACATGTAATTATGAACAAGTTTTCATAGATATAAACTGTAATCAAATATCTATCATCAATTATATGAATCACTATATTTTTTTAGTCAATTGTAACATAAGCTATTATTATTGCACTCGCCGATAAGGGTAATGGGACAATATTGACACATGCTTGTTTTAATTACACAACTTGTAATCACATATCAATAATATTAGCCAAGTTTAACATGTTAAATGTGTTAAGGAAATGATCCCACTAGTGAGATCTGACTAAATAAGGCTCTAACACATAGCCACTGTCTCAGAGTGGCAACATGGCACACCGGTGTTACAAAACAAGCACCATCTATGTATTAGAACAATAGCTTTTTTTTTTAATATTTTCTAAATAGTATACATACATACATAGCCTCACGCCTGTTTCCCAGAGGGGTAGGCAGAGACTACGGATTGCCACAAACCACGATCCTGGCATACTTCCATCGCTTCATTCACACTCATAATAGTCTTCATGCATGCTCTACGATTACGCATACTCTTAATAAGACCTCTCGTCAACACATCTCCAACTTGGTGCAGAAAAGTATGACGTGGTCTTCCCCTTGTATTCGTCCCATTCACGCTAGCTTTATATATTTGCTTCGTCAACCTCTCGTCACTCATTCTTTCTAAATGTCCAAACCACCTCAGCATACTCTTTTTGATCTTTGTCACTACTTCTTCATTCACACCACAGCGCTCTCTTATAACATTATTCCTAATTTTATCTTTCATACTTACATCACACATACTACGAAGAGCTCTCATCTCTACAGCATTTATTCTACTTTCATGTCTTGCCTGCCAAATCCAACTTTCACTACCATACATGAGAGTAGGTACTAATACTCCCTTATGTACAGCTAAACGTGCCTTTTTGGACACGTTTCTGCTTTTCATAAAGGTGTATAGTGCCCCATTCACTCTATTACCAGCATTTACTCTTCTTTCAACATTATCATCATTTTTACCATCTCTAGTAAACAAAACACCCAAATACAAAAATTCTTTCACCTGTTCCAGTTCCTCACCATTTATAAAGATGTTACATTCCGTCATACATGTATCCTTTTCAAAAACCATAATTTTCGTCTTACTTACATTTACTTTCATACCTTTTCTTTCAAAAGCTTCATGCATAGTAGTTACCATCGCCTGCAAATCTTCTGCCGATGATGCAAGTAATACCTGATCATCGGCATAAAGAAGACATTTGATAAGTAACTCATTCATTCGTAAACCACAATCATTATTTTTCAGATCTTTCAAACAGCTATCCATGAATAGGTTAAACAACCACGGAGACGCTACACATCCCTGTCTAACACCTTTATCGATATTAAACCACTCCGTGTAGGCTCCGTTTATTCTTACGCATGCCCTGGAATCCTTATAGATGGATTTCAGCGCGTGAATAAGTATGTTGAAATTAATTCAATATCCAAAAAACTGAAATTTGTTAAACTTTATAAAAACTTGATTATGAGTGAAAAATTAATGCCACATATAGCACATTCATTTTTCGCTCGTAATCAAGTTTTTATAAATAAAACCTAAATTTCAAAAACCTAGTATATTATATTTCAGTAAGGGGTCGTTCAAGTATTACGTAACCCAATTTTTAAAGATTTTTGATCCTCCCTCGCCCACGTGTAACGCGCCGTAACGTAGCCTGTACTCCCCCTCCCCCTCCCTGAACGTTACGTAACACCCAAGTGACCATTTTTAAACGTGTTTGAGGCAATAATAAATAAAAAAAGAGATTCCAAACTCTCAATACATGTGTATGTTTATTCAACATCTATAAAATAAAAATTTGCTTCCTAACTTAGGAAATTTTAATTCCCTGGTTTTTTCAAATTACTGAAATTTAGCATTTAATATGCTTAATTATTTATAAAAACCCGATTACGAAGCGAAAAATGATGTCACAAGCGGGATTCGAACCCGCACCTATTGGGAGTCCGGCCCAATCGTGCTGCCACTTACACCATCGTGAACTATTGTAGGACAGTCAATTAAGCTTACAATGTGTAAACATTGTCGGGTAGATGGCGCGCGTCACCTTAAAGACGTAAATATGATACGGAGCGAGATTTGACTGTCCTACAATAGTTCACGGTGATGTAAGTGGTAGCACGATTGGGCCGGACTCCCAATAGGTGCGGGTTCGAATCCTGCTCGTGACATCATTTTTCGCTTCGTAATCGGGTCCCTAGTTTTTTATTTAATAAAAATAATGTTACGTAACGCGTTGTTTGAACCCCCCTCCCGGCTATTTAACGCATTTAACAAGACAAAAAATTGCGTTACATAATACTTGAACAGCCACTAATTTGGTTTAACTTTAATCTTCACTCATACTGAAATGAATAAATTATAATGTACATAGCACTTAATATGTTATGTGTATGTATGCCTTCATATTCTAGAAACAACTAAGCTCATATTCAAGCATACTCATGAGTATATTAACTAGTTTATCGTTGGGCAACTCTTTATATGTGGTCACTCCCCTTGAAAACTACTCGTCCTGTTGTGAAAGGTTTCTTTTTTTTTATTGCTTATCGTGGCAAACGAGCAAGCAGCACATCTGATGGTAAGTGTCACTGCTGCCCATGGACCTTTGCAATACCAAGGGTATAGCTAGGCCGCTGCCTACCATTAGAATTCCCAAACCCACCCAGTTGGGCTTCTATAGCAGATTGCCATTAATCAAACATCGATCTTCTGCGAGAGTGTGGTACTACCCCGGACGGACCGGCCCGCGGCTGTAGACAGGGAACTGTCAACAGCATGGTCCTACCACTAACCAAGGTCAAACTAATACACTTATATTCAACAGTGGAGTCCATTTTGATTTCCAAATGTGCTAATTCTTTGTATGGTTTACATTTTCAATTTGTATTTTTATTGTATGTTGCAGCAAGGTGTCGGGAGCCAATAACGTGTCACTGGCGATGCTCGGTCTGCTGGAAACCATCATCAACGAGTCACAGCACACAACCGCCTAGTCAGTGTTCTCATCTACACACTCTGTCACAGCACGTACCTCACACTAACCTGAACAGCCTCTTTCAAAGAGACATCCACAAATGATTACAACTTTTAAAATTATAAACGTTTGTTGCTTACATAATGCGTCTGGATGGAATGAATCTGACTCAACCCAGTGAAGAGCTAAGAATATGATGTTCTAATTTTTAATTTCCTGTGGAAGCTTTAAAAACCGGTTGTGTAATAGCTCGTAGTATGAGCAGTCACATTAAAGAGAGCATGTCTAACAAGCGTCAATAAGACAATGTACAGAAAGATATAATCCTTTTTCTATGGCAATTTGCTGATTTTCTGCAAGTTCTAGATGTAAATTTTACTTCATCAGAGTTTCTCATGTGCTGGAGAAAGAGACTGAAGTGTAAATTGTGATGCATACAGTGGGGACACATTAATAATGTTTACCTTAACAAATAAATGTTCTACAAGACTGATGTGATATACAAAATGATTATCAAGATGATCATTTTTTTTCGGTGTTGGAGTAAGAATACAATTCACCACCCTTATCTTACCTATAGATGATCGTAAGAGACAACTAAAGGATATAAAATGCATATAACATCTATGCAAGAAAAGGAAAACTCGAAACAAAACCCTATACCAACACATCTGACCAGCTTGTATGTCAATTTCTCTACCACTATGGTGGAGGCTCGAGCCCAATAGTGCATCATATATGAGCTGAGATGATGATAATATAAATAAATTAACTATTGAGCACAGTGGTACATCTGGGTGTTACCATTGCGTGGTACTGCAGTACTTCAAACACTAAACAGTATGCAACATTATGTTGGTTTAATCATCACTAACAGAACATATCACAGAACTGACAAATACCTTTGATACTTTGTTAGTGCCCGCTCCGGGTAAGACACATTGATAAACAGTGTAACTAGCGTGAGCTGTGATGTGTTTATGCAGCGAGCTGTGCGGGGCGGTGCGCGCGGCTGGCCGGCGTGTTGCGGGTGCTCTGCCCCTCGAGCTGTGCGCCGCCAATATGACACGACGCGTGTTGCGCGCTATTAGAGATGAGACCCGCGCCGCAGACAAACAGGTAGCGAGCAACTCACACCGATTGACTCACACACAATCACAGAATTATACATGTACTGACGGCTGCAGGGCGGTGAGTCGTCCGGTGAGAGTCTGCAGCGGCTAGTACTGGCAGCGGGAGCGCGGCGCGCCACCCTTGGCGCCGCCCACACGGACTTACGTGAACCTCTCAGGGACCACATCGCTGAGGTGAGCCGATACTAAATACAAACGTAGCTTGATAAGATGTAGCATCAAAATTCAACGCCAGAATATCTTTGCTAAATGTTATCAAATTGAATGTTCACCAACTCTAAGTATTATTTATATAATTCTTATCTAATGAAATAAAAAGCATGCAGATGTTATTTCTTTTAGAAAACGAATACTCGTACTTCAGCTTGAGCTCATGAGTTCCATAACTCCTCCTGATAACGCCGACTGTGAAAAATATCAACCTTTGACTGCCTCATTTATTTTTATTAATTGTAAAATTATAATAGAACAACACTGCATTGCCATTTCATTAGTGATTCGTTATTATAAATATAGTAATTACTTCTGTTAACTCGTGTCTTTATAGCGAAAACTGTAAAGGACCCAAAATGCTACCTTGTGACAAACCATAATTATTATTTTTTTCATAATCAAATATTTAGATTTTCAATTAAATATAAAATTCCAACACGCTACTAACGATTTTTTAAATATATTTCAACACAATCTGATGCAGTAATGCTATTATTTTGACACACCTTATGAATTGCGTCATGTGATCTACAAAATCAAATACTTTACTCGTATCAATAAAAACTGCTTTCTCTTTTACATAAAACCCCTGTTAAATTAAAATAAATGCTGCTAAACATTTAAATTTGTCCGTGTGGTGACGGAGTAAGAATACTATTCACCACCCCATATCTTACCCGTGGGTAATCATACGAGATGACTAAGGGATATAAAACGCATATCACATCTATGCGAGAGAAGGAAAACTCGAAACAAAACCCTATACCAACACGTCTAACCAGCGTGGTATAGTACGTTAATTTCCCTCCCATTACGGAGGAGGCCCGAGCCCAACAGTGGGACATTTATGGGTTGTGATGATGATGATGATGAAACATTTAAACCTGTTGAATCCTGTTCTGTTCATTAAATACACGGCATAAAATGATTAATAAAAAATAGGTTTGTCATCATAGGTTCAAGTGATATAGTTAGACAACTGTTACACGTGTATGTTGTAAGCTGTGGCTCAGTGAGCATGTCGGTTTGGTTGCAGCTGCGGCTGGAGCTGGAGTCGACAGCGTCAGCGCTGTGCGCTGCAGCGCGCTCGCACGTGCACGCCGACGAGCTCATCCTGACTTGCGGTGCGGGCGCGCTTGCCGAGCGCTTCCTGCGCGCCGCCGCCGCGCGCCACTACCGCCTCATACTCGCCGAGGGGCCCGACGTGCAAGAGGTACTGACCTTCCTGGGATTTGGCTCCCAGCTTCAGTTCTCCTCCCTCCGCCCTCACGACGCGCACTAACTCTCTGTCCTTCCACAGAGTCACGCGATGGCGGCACGGCTGAGTGCAGCCGGCGTGCCCGTCACCGTCATCAGCAGCGCGGCCATCTACGCGGTCATGTCACGTGTCAATAAGGTACCGGCACGCTATATACTAATAGATGCACGGCACTGATACCAAAACATACGTATTTACTATACATCAAGGCAACTAGATCTAAGAACTAGGGACTATACATAGGTCGTTGGTTCAAATCCGGCTCAAAGGATCATTAAATGATCGGTGTGTTCATTACAGTTATCTTGATAGTTGATTGATGAGTAGTTGAGTACGATATTAAACGAAGTTAATAAATATGTTTATTTTACGCAAATTTGCGGCGGTAAATATAGTGATAGTATTGCTGTGTGGCCATTGTTGTCGTACTAACTGATAAATGATTTAAAATGTAAGGTGCGCACGATCGTAAATATCCCTCGATCGATGGAGTTCCGTGAAAATACTAAACAGCATCATATCTTTATATGCTTTTGTTTCGATGCATTAAGAATACAAACGAGGACTAAGAGATAGCATATGCAGATTAGATCTATCTAAGAGATAGAAAATTCGAAATAAAACTCTATACCAACGCGTCAAACAAGCTTGATAATAATAGTAGTAGAATTTCCCACCTATTGTGTGACAGGTTCGAGTCCAACAGTGGGACTGTTTCGAGCCCCAGTGGTGGGACAAGTTTGAGCCCAGAAGTTGAATAGGTTCTAGCCTAGCAGTATGACATATATGAACTGAGATAATAACGATGATGATATCTACATTAACATTTAAGTTTATAATATTTTTGGTATCAATTGTAATGTAACGCATACGTAACATAACGCAGTGCTTGTCCCAACATTACTATATGGAAGCGAGAGTTGGGTATGCAGAAAAGAGCATGAAAGTAAAATTAATACGGTCGAAATGCGATCTCTACGGAAAATCTGTGGAGTTAGGCTGATCGATCGCATTCGTAACGATGACGTAAGAGGGCGAGTAGATATGAAAGAGAGTATTGGTGTAAAGATGCGAAAGGGAATGCTCCAATGGTTCGGACATGTGGAAAGAATGCCGAACAAACGTCTGGTTAAGAAGATATATAATGCGAAAGTGGAAGGATGTAGGTACCGGGAGAGACCGAGACTAATCTACCTAGACCAGATCGGTCACGTACTGAAGGAAGGTGGAGTCAAGAGTCTCCGAAACCGGCGAGCGTGTATGAAGAGAATTATGAATGTTGAGGAAGCGAGTGAAGTATGTAAGTATAGTTCTCTGGCACTCTGTTCTCTCTGCCTACCATGCAAGGGATATGGCGTGATGATATGTATGTATGTAATTGTATTGTAATACTGTTTGCATTTGTTTACTTTTAACGTTCGTCTGTCTATCTGTTTGTCGTGACTCGCTCGCGTCGGTTGTGTTACTTATAATGTTAATAGTAACGAGTACTGTTTGTATTAGCACATATACGTCCCACTGTTGAACTCGAGTCTATTTTACATTAATTAAAATTGAAGGAACGAAATTGTCCTACTACATTACGCTGGTCAGTCATGTTGTCATAGTGTTTTTTTGTATTTTACTTTCACTTGTATAGATGTCATATGCATATTATATCACTTCATCATCATAATCACAGCCCACATATGTACCACTGTTGGGCTCAGGCCTCTTCCGTAATGGGATCAAATTTAACCTACTATACCACGCTGGTCAGACGTGTTGGTATAGGGTTTTGTTTCCAGTTTTCTTTCTTTTGCATAGATGTTATGTGCGTTTTATATCCCTTAGTCGTCTCCTACGTTCACTCACGGGTAAGACAGGGGGTGGTGAATTGTATTCTTACTCCGTCACCACACGGATAATTATATCACTTAGTCGTCTTTTATTATAATCGTGTGTAAGATAGTGCGTCACCGTGCTGTCAATGTTTATGTATATGTGTTGTCGCTACGATCTGTGTCCGTCTTTCGACAGGTGGTGCTGGAGGTATCGGCGGCGCTGGGCGGCGGCGCAGTGCTGGCGCCGGCGGGCTCGCACGCGGTCACCCTCGCCGCCAAACACTACAGCGTGCCGGTGAGTAACCCTCTAGGGCGACACAAACTATCTAATGTATCAAACTCTTTGGCGCTTAGATTGTTTACAGTTAAGTATGTCATAGACCTAAACATCGTCGTTATCTTGTTCTTATCCTAATTATTTATGGTCGACGCAATAAATAATGCTCTTCCGTCATACAATTGTCAATAGTTTTATGGCCGGCTACCTGTGTGACGTCAATCCGCCTTGGAAATGTAATTGGTGACCAAACGACATCAAATGTATTTGACTCAGATCAATATAAAGCTCTTAAGGTGCCATTCGAACCTCGGCCGCAGGCAGCACATGCGGCGGCTGCACGAAGCCGGCTGTGGCTGCACGACTGGTTTTCTATGTAGTAGTATAGATTTCTGTAAAAATATTCCGAACGCGGCTGCGGCTGCACGTGCTGCCAAGCCTCGGCCGCAAGTGCTGCTGTGACTTGCAGCCTCAGCCGATCGCAGAGCAGTAGTGCTGCGGCTGCAAGTCGATGCGCATGTCTACATTTTATATAAGAACGTGTGGCTACTCTTCTCTGGCTAATTAACAATGACAACATATCATCATCATCCTCTTCTAATAAAATATATAACATCAAACTATTCTCACGACTGTTCCTCACATCCGATATTCTGAAATATTGGAAGCGACTCGTCGCCACCTACTGCCTGCCGCAGCACGTGCTGCCAGCCTCGGAATCACTCCCGGCTGCGAATGCAGGCGGCGGCTTCGTGTCATGCGTGTGCTACCTGCAGCCGCAACCTGCTGCCGAGGTTGGAATGGCACCTTAAGTCGTCTTTTATGGCATTAAAGAGCAAAGTATTGTTAGTATTGGTAGCAGCTATCATACTGCACCCTCATCATATATTATAGATTGCCAATTTCATTAAACGGAATACAACACTCGTCTGATCCAACTCTTTATAAATAAGTTAACGTAGGGGTCCGAGATAGTGCCTTGTGAAACTCTACATATTGCATTGTGTTATTTGATTTATGGTCCCAATAGGTCGATGCATAATGGAATTGTTGAAATGGAAGAATTGGATACATTTTGTTTGTTTGTTACATTATAATTAATGTAACGTTTATATTGACGTTTGTTCGGATAGATAGAAAATGCTTGCGAAAACTAACGTTAACGCAAGCGAAGCTGCGGTATTCTATATTGTTCATATATAATTTTTTTATTGCTTATGGTGCCCGAGTAAGCAGCACACCTAATGGTAAGTGTTACTGCCGCTCATGGGTCTTTACAATGCCAGTACATACAGTTAGACTGCTGCTTTCAAACCGGCATCCATCCAGAAAATTGAGCTACCGGCTCTATCGCTCACTTAATGAAGCACAACACCAGATTGCCACTGCTCAGACGTCGATCTTCTGCGAAACTACCCCGGACGTACGGGCTGTCAACAGTGTGATCCTAACATTACGAAAATTGATTTTGCAAATACGTTATTGATGATGTAATTTTTATTTTGACAGTTTAGGTATATCTACATATAAGGAATGGTATTGAGAGTAACTCAATCAAATGCTTTCCACGTGTCACTTAGTGAAGCTAGGCGCGTAGTTCAAGCTGAACACTGTACGTTTGTTTTGTACATACCTATGACTCAATGTCGGTTGAATATTGATTTTCAGGTGTTGGCGCTGGCGCCGCTGTACGCGCTGTGCCCACTGCACGCGGCGGACACGCCGCGCGCCACTGCACTCGACGCACCGCATAAGGCGCTCGCGTACGAGTTAGTATAGACAAACAGAACAAGGACTACTTGTTTATTTTTCCAGTATGAACAAGGAGACGAGAAACAAACTGTCCACTAAATTTTATATCATTAGAAATGCTACAGAATTTCAGAATGAAAAAGTTATCAATCATTTTTAAGGTTATGTGCAGAGCTTTAACCGTTTAGTGATGGAGTAACGACTAATTACTCTTATTCTACTATATTTGTATTACAACTAGGGACCCCGATTCGTTTTGGTGCCGGCCCCCCTGACCCCTAATTCTAGATCATTGATAACTTGTGGGATATTGATTTTAATGATAAACTGTAAGAGGTAATTTTATTGAAGGATGAAATCTGTGATAGCTTTAAAAAACAGAAGCAGAGGGAACGAAACCTAAAGCGAAATGAGAGCGGGTCGCTAGTTAGATATATAATACTATAATATATGACTGAGCTGGTGCGCATGTGTGTGTACAGGCGGCACGAGACGGGAGCCGCGCACGTGTACGCGCCGCGATATGACTTCGCGCCGCCCGACCACATCACCCTGTTCATCACCAACCTGTAAGTCTAAATATACACCACCACGTAACTTAATGCGTAATGCATTCACCACTCACCACAGCCACAAACACTGCGACGTCAATTAACTACTTGAGTACTAACAATGCATATATATATATATATATATATATATATATATATATATATACATTTAAAATGAAACGTATAGAGAATATACATACCTAATGAAAGAAGTTACAAAGATATCAGTTGCATATTCTGTCCCTCTCTAATTTGTGCCATGTTTGTTTAGCGCAGTTGCTGTTTACTACTGAGATTGCGACGATGACGTCACGTCGTTTGTATTGCTCTCTCTGTCTAATACGAGGCTCGCAGTCGCTATGTGACGTGTGTACACCGACAAGTACAAGTGTTAGTTAACGTTATGTATGTGTGTGATTTCACAGCGGCGGCAGCTCACCCTCGTATATGTACCGGCTGCTGTCGGAGCTCTACGACCCTAACGACTACGCGCTGTAACCAACTAGCTGTCATTTTGTGCGACGCGCCGACATCTTGTGCGATGAGCCGCCATCTTGTGCGACGAGCCGCCATCTTGTGCAACGAGTTGCCATCTTGTGCAACAAGCCGCCATCTTTTGCAACGAGCCGCCATCTTGTGCGTCAAGCCGTCATAGTGTACATAGCTATATGTGTAAAATATATATATTTGATACACTTCTGTAGTTTCACTAAGCCCACATAACAAAGGTATCTGTCGACCCTTTCTTTTTTTTTTTTTGGGGTGGGGTACGGTCGGCGCGCTCCCGCAGCACTCCGTCCGGGGCGACAGATAGAGGTAAGCACGCACGCCCGTAACCCATCCGTGGAACTCGCCTTCGTCGTTGGACCGGCCACCTGAGCAGCGTGAACCGTGGCTGGCCCGACGGAATCTGTTGACCCTACGATATTTTGGAGAAACTATATTTTATAGTATATTAAACTTATGCGAACCTTGATCGTTTTTATTTTACTATACGCAACCGAATCACGTTCACTGATAGCTTGACCGAGAACAAGCATAGATGCATTCGAAATATTGGTGCTAGGTAGCTAGGTACTCTACGCTAGCACTAAAAAGGGATTTTACGAAATGCAACCCCAGAATGAGTGACGTTAGAAATGATTTCTAAACAGACGAGAAGCCGTCAGCAAAAGCTGGTCTATCATATGCTTGTAAAGGCACTTTTATCGGTCACGTCACCCACCAGGGCCTGAAAATTAAAAAAAAATGGAACAAAAGAACATTATAGACTATTATAAAAAAATCTTTGTACTAAATATTTTCACTAATAAATAGTAAAACTTGCTTTTCGAGCGAAAACCGTTATCCGTTATATGGCGAAACATCTCCTAAAAAGACGAAAATGCAAGCGAAAAAATTTAGTTGCTGTATACAGACGCTTACGATTGTTTTTTTTTTTTTTTACACGCTGTACTAAGGAAATAATCCTTGTATTGCGGGGGACCTCACATACAAAATTTAACGGACACAAATTACATCCAGTCTCTGAACAACAATTTTAGGAACGCACAAAGTATTGTACTACGTAGTATCTACGGTAGTAATCGAACCTATGACACCGGCGTGGTGGATCGGTATCTCAACCACTACGCCATCTGGGAATGGACTTTTAGCAGATGTAGGTTCAAATTTCACATGCAAAACAATTTTTTTAAAATAACCTAACCTTAACAAGGTTTGCTTTTCTGCAAAATACTGCAACCAATAGAGTACTGTGTGATCATTGATGACATCGCAAGATTCTATTGAGCCACGGAATATATTCGGCAACAAATTACGATACAATAAAATATAGCATAATAATGATTAAATTCATATGACAATAAATAATACACACACAAAACATATACAATATAAAAGTAAATAGAGCTATCATAGTATAGCACATTTACAGTAGCCACAATAAATAACAACACAGAAATAAACCATGTACACACACACACACACACTATATACACAAACACCTGAACACACAGTAACGTAACCAGAAGCCCAAACAAAAAACCAACATAACAGTAATAGCAAATGGCACGGAATAAATAAATAAGTAAATTTAAAAACAATAAATTATAATAATGATAACTGCAAAGCACTAAATATAAAAAGTATTAAATATTATTGAATAAATAAATAAACAAAAAGCCACACAAACTTTGGAATCAAACATAGGCATCAAAAAATATTAAAATTGGCACACATAAAGATATAAAATCTCTGATTAAGTTAGAGGACCCGCAGTTCAGACCTCAAGTGTCTGGACAACTTTAAAAAAAAAATGCTAAACTTCAGAAATTTTTTTTTTTTTATAAAATCCGATTACGATTACGATTAATTAAGCATATTAAATGCTAAATTTCAGTAATTCAGAAATTTTGGTTAACTAATAATTACGAATAGTGATATACTATTTGATGGCGGTTACAAATACTATATTATATAATTATAATCCTTTTTTTTTTTTTTTTTTTTTTTTTATTGGTGGGCTATGGGTGCGTCTCGCCCCGCTGAATCGGTCCGGGGTGACGGAAAGGCGGCGCGTGACCCCATAGACCCACCGTAAAACCTTCTCTCTTCGCCGTGCGAGCGGACCACCGGTACTCGATTTTAACTTCGGTGGCCCGCCCGGCGGTTTACCCTCGCGGGTTCCTCTCGTCGACGCCCCGACAGATTTCGCCGTCGGGGCGTCGCCCTCACGCGGTGGCCTCACGTCGGGTGACCGGACAATTCCCCGGTCCGATCACCCGAGGCCTCGGTTAGGGCGGCATCAGGCGCAGGTATTCGCGCCTGCGCCGCCCCGGCCGCTGACGGCGGCCCGGGTCGCGGGATTCCTCCCGGACTCGTTCCGCCGCCTCCTTCTGCGAGATGACAGCCTCGCAGAAGGCGGCGACCGCGTCCCAGTTCCTGACGCTGTCGACCATCGCTCTCGCGACAGCCGGCAGCGTCAGGTCGGCACCGATAACAGCGACGAGGTCACGGCGCTGCCGGTCAAAGCCCGGACACGCCTCCAGCGTGTGTTGCGCCGTGTCCTCGTCACTGCTGCAATGGTGGCAGAACGAAGTCCACTCCCTACACGCGACCGTGTGCAGGTAAAAGCCGAAGCATCCGTGCCCCGACAACACCTGCACCAGTCGAAAGGAGAGGACTCCGTGCCGCCGCTCCATCCACTCCATCAATACGGGCCGGAGAGCCTCGACGGTGACGACACCGTGTTTAGGCCTCTCCAGCCGCTTAGCCCAACGGGCGATGACGTCTCGGCGGGCGTCCTCGCGCCAGGTGGCTATCTCGCTCAGCGATGGGGAGCCACCTTCGTCGCGCAGTGAGGTCACCCGCCGGTAGAGGTCGGAGAGCATCTCCGCCTCTAGGTCCCACGGGGGTGTCCCGGCCAGTAGGCATGCCGCCTCGGTCGATACCGTGCGGTACCCGCGAATGGCTCTGACCGCCATGACTCTCTGGGGTCTCCACAGAACAGCCCTGAGCTGGACGTTCAGAGCCCTCGCCCACACGGGTGCGCCGTACATGGCCATAGAACGGATCACCCCCGCATACAGCCGTCGGCCCTCGAAGCTGGGTCCGCCCACGTTCGGCATGAGCCGCGAAAGGGCGGACGCCGCGCCGACCAGCCGGGGAGCAATTCGGCGAAAATGCTCCCAGAACCACCATCGCCCGTCGAGCACCAGACCCAAGTACTTCATATGGGCCTGGATGCTGATGTGGACGGAGTTGACGACTAGCGAGACGCCGATTGGCGGCCTTACGCGTGGCCCATGGAACAATAGGGCCTCCGTCTTATTTAGGGCCACCCTGAGCCCCAGCGCCTCGATTCGCCCGACCATCTCCTCGGTGCCGAGAGTGGCCAGGCTCGCCGCCTCTTCGAGTGTCCTGCCCCGGGCTGTGACGAGCGTATCGTCAGATATAATTAATTATAATCCTGCCATTATGCGTGGGTGTCGTAAAAGACGACTAGAAGCTTTACATATAGCTAGCTGTACCAACTACATCTGATGTCGTCTGATCAACAATTACATTCACAAGTAGACTCTGTGACGTCACACGGTCAGTCGGACATAACTATTGTCAAAAGAATATATATTGTGACGAACACAAGTAATTGGTGATAAGAGCTAGATGACAATGATAGTGAAATTATTTAAGATTAAGTTAAAACAGTTTCCCGTGAGGTGACGGAGTAAGAATACAATTCACCACCACCTATCTTACCCGTGGATGATCGTGCGAGACGACTACGGGACACAAAACGCATATAACATCTATGCAAGAGCAGGAAAACTCGAAACAAAACGCGTATGACCAGCGCGGTATAGTAGGTCAATTACCCTTCCATTATGGAGAAGGCTCAAGCCCAACAATGGGACATATATGAGCTGAAATGATGATGATGAAGTTAAAACAGTTCAGATCCGAACAAAATATTTCAAAATAAATTATTATTATTAGTTGTGTCGCTGTGTGGTAGCGGCTACGAATACTACCAACCCTAACGTTGCTCGTGGATGTCGTAAAAGACGACTATAAGCCTTATATTGTCCTGGTCCAACACCACCTGATGCCGTTTGGTCAACAATTACATTCCCAAGGAGGGTTGACGTCTGGCAGGCGGCCGGTTATAAAACTATTGCCATTAACTCTTGCAATATGTAGGAATAGGGGTATAGGTATATTGCGCCGACCCCAAATAATTGGTATAAGAGCAGGAGAATGATGATGAGTTCTGTTAGATATTTTTAAAACATTTTAAGTTACTACGAACTGAAAGTGATTTTTACGTTATTATTTTAAATTATTTTTTGCACTTACAACAATTTTACTTTGAAATATTGTTTTCAGTATATTTTTTTTACTTTTAACAAGATCATATTTACTCGTAGGTTAGAATAGAAATAAGTAAAACTATATAAGTAATAAACATAATGTATAATATCGAGAAAAGATAATTAAAATAACACATTTATAAATCCCAACATTACTATATGGAAGCGAGAGTTGGGTATGCAGAAAAGAGCATGGAAGCAAAATTAATGCGGTCGAAATGCGATCTCTACGGAAAATCTGTGGAGTTAGGCTGACCGACCGCATTCGCAACGATGACGTAAGAGGGCGAGTAGGTATGAAAGAGAGTATTGGTGTAAAGATGCGAAAGGGAATGCTCCGTTGGTTCGGACATGTGGAAAGAATGCCGAATGAACGTCTGGTTAAGAAAATATACAGTGCGAAAGTGAAAGGATGTAGGTACCGGGGGAGACCGAGACTAACCTACCTAGACCAGATCGGTCATGTACTGAGGGAAGGTGGAGTCAAGAGTCTCCGAAACCGGCGAGCGTGTATGAAAAGAATTATGAATGTTGAGGAAACGAGTGAAGTATGCCAGGATAAAGTTCTCTACCACCGAAGACAAAGATCGGGTACCGGTGGTCCGCTCGCACGGCGAAGAAAGAGGATTTTACGGTGGGTCTATGGGGTCACGCGCCGCCTTCTCCGTCACCCCGGACCGATTTGGCGGGGCGAGACGCACCCATAGCCCACCAATAAAAAAAAAAATAAAAAAAAAAAAAAAAAAAGGATAAAGTTCTCTGGCACTCTGTTCTCTCTGCCTACCCTGCAAGGGATATGGCGTGATGATATGTATGTACGTAAGTACATTTATAAATGTTGTTGACACTTTATAAGTGTACCTCCATCATAGTTCCACTATTTTTACAAGCTTTTTTTGTATATGGTGGAAAACAAGCACGCAGCACACCTGATGGGTAAGTGTTATTGCCGCCCATGGAGCTTTGTAATACCAATGGTACAGCGAGACCGCTGCCTACCAATACAAACCCCAAACCCACCCAGTTGTACTGCCGGCTCTTTCGCTCACCGAGCGAAGCGCAATAGCACATTGCCATTACTCAGACGTCGATCTTCTGCGAGAGTGTGGTACTACCCCGGACGGACCGGTCCCCGGCTGTAGACAGTTCGTGACAAAGAACTACTTACAATATTGTTTCACCGCAAATTAAACCGGAGACTTCAATTATCGAAACAGAAAAAAAAATTAACGTCAGAGAATCATCAAAATGATGGCGACTACACAGATGGCATTGTGGTTAAGATAGAGAACATCCGTACCAGTGCCGTGGGTTGAAATCCCACGTAGAACAATACTTTGTGCCATCTACAAAGTGTTGTTCTGAGTCTGGGTGTAATTTGTCTACGTTAATTGCATGTTTGTAAAGTCCTCCGCAATACAAGGATTATTTCCATAGTGCAGGGTTGGTGCCTTTTGGCCACCGATGACAAAGATCGGGTACCGGTGGCCCGCTCGCACGGCGAAGAGAGGTGTTTGCAGGCTGGGTCTATGGGGTAGCGCGCCGTCTATTCCGTCACTCCGAACCGATTTGGCGGGGCGAGACACATCGACAGTGCACTGCAAAAAAAAATGGGTGGTGTCTTTTAAAACAAAGACAAAAATTACTGATCTGTGTGCAATATTAATATTGTCGTTAATTAGATCGATTTATCAGCAACCAAACTATATGTAAATTTCTTAAAATATTTGATTTATTGCTGAGACGATTGCATGTAGCGGATATGCGAATATTGAGATTGACGTGTGGTTTGACAAGAATGGAATAAATAAGGAATGAATATAATATATTAATTTACAAAAGTTGTGTTAGTGACAGATAAGTTAATGAGTGAACAGTTGACATGGTATGGACATTTGATGGGGCGGGATGAAAGTAAAGTAAGAAAAAATGTTGCGTGGAAAATTTAAGTATGAATGTTGAAGGCTTTAGTGGTAAGGGAAGATCAAAAAACAGATGAATGGACGGAGATAACGTTTGATAGGACTGTATGAAAGAGAAGGATATAATTATGTCGACTCCAAATAATTGGAATAAAATGATCATGACCACAGGCGGCTCTAGCACATGTAGCGCCCGGGTGATATCAATCACCTGGCGCCCTCTTGTATCAAAATGCGTGAACAAATTAGAATAGGTTGATAGTTACAACACGTTCGACTAAACTCCGAACCTCGCTGGAATGCATTGTCGCATGCTTAGTCTCGTTGTTTTGACACAAAACCAGGTAAACGCGATCAGATTATGAAGTTACAGTCAGCATGGCGACAAAGCGATCTACCCAAACCTGTCAAATAACGCACCCATTACGTTTATAAATGGTTATAACACGCTGCGTACGGTGCTCCAGCTCCGTGCGGAGCGTTACAGTGGAGGGTCTATATATGTGTCTCGAGCGGCTCTCGGCGCCCCCTAACACCCGGGTGCACCGCACCCTCTGCGCTATAGGTAAAGCTGCCCCTGGTCATGACTTGATTAGGCAGACGCTGAGTTATCAAAGGTGTCTCTTGTTCATTCGCAATTTTATTATTTTTTCATTGTAACCCTCAACGTTCCTACTCGACCGATACAATTTACATCTATAAAAGAGGATGTTTGTATATACGATATCGCTAAACTCAGTAACTATTTGACCGATCATTATGAAAATTGGTGTAATTATATGTGTATTTTTTCACAGAGAAGATTTATAGGTATGCTATACATATTGATGTAACTCGTTACCAGGCGGCGGCGCTGCGATATATCGACTACAAACAAACCAACAGGTTGGGTTTGCTAGTAATGTAGGTATATATAGGTGACGTATGCAAATAATTGGGAGTTACTTCAATAGTTCCATCGTTCTTCCCTGTGGCAAATGTCTGATATATTGTTATAAAAATATGAGCTATCAGAAAATGTTCTGCATTTGTCCACTAATAACCTCATAAAAACTTACAAGATCATTTTCTTATAAGGATTACGTCAAAGAGACGTTGCTTCAAGTATTATCTTATGACAATCTGTACAAATCTTATTAAAACTAACCTAAACGTAAGAGAGCGAGTAGGTATGAAAGAGAGTATTGGTGTAAAGATGCGAAAGGGAATGCTCCAATGGTTCGGACATGTGGAAAGAATGCCGAACGAACGTCTGGTTAAGAAGATATACAATGCGAAAGTGGAAGGATGTAAGTACCGGGGGAGACCGAGACTCACCTACCTAGACCAGATTGGTCTCGTACTGAAGGAAGGTGGAGTCAAGAGTCTCCGAAACTGGTGAGCGTGTATGAAGAGAATTATGAATGTTGAGGAAGCGACTGAAGTATGCAAGGATAGAGTTCTCTGGCACTCTGTTCTATCTGCCTACCCTGCAAGGGTTGTGGCGTGATGGTATGTATGTATGTATGTAAAATAAATTCACATAAACTTATGAAAACTAATATTCTTATAGAATCTTTTGTTAGTTTCCAACAGTATTGAGTCCAACAGTACCTACCTGATAAACTCTCATAACTTATTCAATCTTAATCGTTTTTATAAGAAAAAATAGTAATTCCTGAGAGAAGATTAATCTTAGTTTCAACTGGTAGATTCTTATAGAAATCTGTATTAGATATTTTTTTTCAATCTTATTATACATGAGGACAGATGTTAGAAATACATTTGTTTTGGGTTTTGTACGAACAGTTGGCAACACTGAACTTAAACTGTTTCCTGTAACTTGTAATATGGTTTAAAAAACTAAAAGACATATTCAGAAAAAAACTATTATTATTATTTAAAGAAATGGTCCACGGAACTTCAAGAAGTTAAGCAATAATACTTTGAGGTGTGGCAAACACGGGCATTTAACACCTAACACGCACGTCATACCTTAAGTGTAGTATTCGCATTAATTCGCACTGCAAGCATCAGCAATGATGAGGATAGGTATACATATATAGAACGAGTTCCAGTATGGTATGGTGTACACTCTAGCCTGGTGTGGTGCGATTCGAAATTCTAGACTGGATACTTTGCGAACTTCACACAAAAATCATTAATACTTAATAATTATTTACAGCCGAGAAATCTATGTACATTCTCAGTTTCTAATATACTAATATTACTTTATTTTACGTTTTAACACATCTTTTGTAAATTAAATTCCAAAATATGAAATGAAAAACCTTCGATCTCATAGTTCGGCTTTTTTTTTAGTAGAGATTCGGACACCCTCTGTAGTATAATTCTAGATATGCAAATGATGTGGAGGGAAGTTTGATCACAGCTCGTACCAACGCAACTCCGCGTGCTTGCTACTGCTGCTGTTATACTCGTGACGATCTCACAATAGTAGGTACGCGGAAGTACTTAACACGCACGGCGCGGCGGCGAGCGAACATTATAACTATTAAAGTTTTTATGGCGGTAGAATATGTTTTTAAATAATTGTACAATATTTCCTACGTGTTCTTGTGTATATTAAATATAACAAAAAAACGTACCTCATATTATTTATAATGCGAACAAAAAAGTCTCACATAAAATATACACAATAGCAAATTCAAAGGATATTTGGTTGGTTACACCTCGCCGTATGCCGTATGCGAACAAAGACAAATACAGTTTTTATGCATCGAACAGTCGTACAGTAACGCGTTAACAAATTAATATGAAAGAAAGAAGAAGAAAGAAAAACATTTATTTTGTTCTCGTTAAAAACTAATGAAAATAAACAGAACTAAAAAAAACAACTTCTGGTATAAAATGACATTAACGAGAAACAAAAAAGGCTATTGGCTCAGCTTTGGCTATTTTATTTTATAAAATAGCGCTAATATTCTGCTTACACCATATGACGTTACGTCATCATCGTTTGTCTATCCCACAGTTGGGCACGAGTCCACGGTCCGTCGATACCGTAGTGCACGGCGATATACGCATAACGACATATCTCAGTATCTCACACGTACATACAATTTCCTTGTTAGTCTTCACCTTCACTGTACAATAAGTGAAGGGCGAACACGCTGGGTGACAATACGCCTCGTTCACAATTACGCTAGGTGGGACTAAAGGTTGTGATGGTATTTTACATCTCTGTTGGCCTCATCAGTATCTAGTGAGATACTAATATACGCGTGAAGTTATAACAATATAGTATTCAATGTAGGTAGCCATTTAAGATTGCAATGTCTCTTAATATGCAATGTAGTAGTGCTCGCAGTTAAATTATGCGAAAACTTTAGAAATCATTTTATCAATGTTGATGGCAAACGTCGCATTGTGACATTATTGCGACTTTATAGATATTGACCGTGTAGATAATGGTCTGGCGACTTTACAACGCCTCCAGCTATCTTTCACTCAAATAGTTTCGTAATCAAGAGTCGCGGTAAACAGTTAAGAGATAACAGCGTAGCGCTGCCTCGGCGATGGTAAAGCCCGTTATATCAGCGACCATTCCAATTCTGTTGCAAAATAAGATGAAATCAAGTGAAAGTCGGTCTCGCTCGTTGTGTCATCACAAAAATAGCATCGCGCTGCATGGGACATGACAGGTAGCACGGGAGGCACCGTCCGCCATCGAGACGAGAGCGCCGCGCCCGACCCCCAATAGCTGCGTCGCGCGCATACTCGCGCCCTAGACAGAGAGCGCGATAGACCCGCTCGCAGCTAACTTCACACTGCACTACGCGCGTCATGTTGGCTGCATTATAATAACAATGGGCTGGGCCTTTGACTCGAATAGTGATTGAGCGCTTCACGTTGTTCTACTACTCACTAAACCGTGTTTACGGTGCGCTGGATGAAGCGCCTAAAAAGTCACGAACGCGAGTTGTGTAAACTTTTTTTAATGAGGCTTACGTATCGTTCGTTCAGACTGGACGCATAGCGTTACATTATATTCCATTATTTGTTAAAAATGTTGGTTTATTATCATTTTAAGTGCGTAATTCTTTAAGGAAATACTGTTTCATGTTATTTGTGAATAATATAATGTGTGTGATGTGCTCTGGTGCGTGACGCTCGCAGTGAGATCACTTCGCCTGATTCACATTAATTATGTGAACGGTGACGAACCATTTTAAGTGCGCGATAACACACCCGTTGTTCTCGGCCGTTCAGGATATTTTATTATTAGCTCGCAAAGAACTCTGATAACTGCAAGTATGTCGCTAATACAAAATCAATACTTTGTAATGTGCTAATCCTCACTATGCTAACAATCTAGTTGAACGCAACCAACGCATTGCGCAAACATTGTATCTTTTTACATATTCATTGAGGTGACTTTTCTAATTAGGTAAAAGAACAAAAAATATTGTTAATAATGTCTGTAGTTCGCGGGCGTTTTTAAATGTAGTACGCGTTACCACCGCCAGTAGGCTCTGATCAAGTTTTGCGTGCGGTGGGAGCCAGTGCGCCTGCGTGCTCGCCATCAGTCCGCGCGAGCTTCGCACTGTTGAGTTACGTTCCAAAACAAGAGCGTAGGGCTCCGCGTAGTTCCTGGAGTCGCTCCGTGCGGTCGGGAGCTGTGCGGCGAAAGTGTGGCAGTGCAGTGGTCCGGTGTGTCCGCGTCTCGCGGTCGAGGCGGTGCGAGGGCGCCCGCGCTGTCGGCGCGGATCGATACGGCCAGGTGCTATGGCGCAGCGGACATGAGCCAGGGCGGCTCGAGGCGGCCCTACTCGCGCGGGGGCCCACGCTGGCACCCGCGCTACAAGGACTACTGGGATTACGAGCAGAACTACAGGTAGGCCTTCGCTATACGTCGTGCGTGTCCACGAGCGCAATCGTTGCCCACGCTCGACAGCCACAGCTGGGCAGCTGATGGTTGTGTTGCGAATCCGCTAGCAAGTCATTTGTTCGTTTTCACAAGTTTACGTAACGTCACTATGACGTGGGCAACGATCTCGCCGCGACAATGTGAGCGCACCGTGCAAGTGTCTAAGTGTCGTGCTGTACGGGGCCGGTACTGCTCCGCGCGGTGGTCCGACGGTACGACGGCACGTTTCACGTACGCGCTGTAGTCAAAACAAATAGTATTTGTTTTGTTTGCGTCCGCTATTTACTATCAATAAACACATGGCGTAAACACAATATTTAGTTTTTAAGTTCAACTACAAACTTGATGGAATATTATGTTGCTAGTTATATTTAGTGTTGAAGCTGAACATTGTGCAAACACTTTTAGTTATAATGTAGGTGTGAGGTTGCACAATACATGCATGTAGAAGATGTGTTTAAAGCTGTTGTTTGATAGTATTGTTAGTCAACTATCCATGTAGAAAGAATAATTTATCATATCGAGGGTGTTCTATCTATAATTGATATAATATCACTATTTCATTTACTTTAAATTGTTGTTAGCTATATTAATATTACAGTGAGAAAAGATATTTATTATTTGTATGTTTGTTTGTAATAAATAGACTGAAATTGCTGGATAAATTTTGAACATCTTTTTGTTAATAGAAAGCTAGATTAACAGCAAGTAGAATAGCCTATAATTTCTTTTAAAACAATTAGAGATCCAAGAAAGTTGCAGTTTGGTAATCCAAGGTATGAAATTGGAAATTTTAATAGGCCTGTGCTTCAAAAACTATTGATGATAGAATAAAATAATGTACTAGAGATTTTTAGACATTATTATTATTATCTACAAATAAAGTCTGCCAGAGAATATACCTAAACATTGTAGTTAAGTCACAATGGCAGCTATTATTTTTAAATATTTGCTTAAAAAAATTATCCAGAATAGAACAATGTATTATGGAGGCCATATACGCTAGGTTTTGCATGATGGTTTTAGCTATACATGCATGCATGCATAACCAACAGGCATAACCGAGTTTCATATTAAAAGATAACTGTACAGTTTTATCACATACATGCTAGGGCTTGCCTGTCGTTTATGCATGGACAGTTAAAACCATCATGCAAAACCTAGCGTGTATGGCCTCCATTATGAGTTTAGAGATCTTATTAATATCTACATTAGAGGCCATAGCCAATATTCTATGAATATTCATTAATTATTGTAATCTAATATTCCCACAGATTCAAAATTAAAACAGGTGAAATTGTAAGGCAATGTGGCCTGGCTGGGCCTCTGGTGTGACTAAGGTATATGTGCAGCAGTATCACTTACCATCATGTCCTGCTCCATAGGCAATAAAAAAGGGCCAAACTAGTTAAACCATAAAATGATTATCATTTCATACACATAAAACATTTCCATATACAAGAGATGTTTCTATCTTCACTAAACAAACATATATAAAATGACTGCGCACGTGGCGTAGTGGTTAAGATACCAGCCTTCTGTGCCAGTGCCTTGTTTGATTCCCACGCAGGACAATACTTTGTGAAATCCAATAATTGTTGTTCAGAGTCTGGATGAAATACATTTCAACTGTGTGGTACCTGATATCTTATTGACTTTAACCTGTGCTTTAATTCACAAGGAAAGATGCGAAAGGGTATGCTCCGATGGTTCGGACGTGTGGTAAGAATACCGAAAGAACGTCTGGTTAAGAAAATATACAATGCGAAAGTGGAAGGATGTAGGTACCGAGGGAGACTGAGACTAATTTACTTAGACCAGATTGGTCATGTACTGAAGGAAGGTGGAGTCAAGAGTCTCCGAAACCGGCGGGTGTGTATGAAGAGAATTATGAATGTTGAGGAAGCGAGTGAAGTATGCTAGGATAGAGGTCTCTGGCAATCTGTTCTTTCTGCCTACCCTGCAAGGGTTATGGTGTGATGATATGTATGTACGTGTTTAATTTCACAAGGAATCAAGTAATGTTTATTTTCACAAGGAATCAAGTTGATTTCTGGCATTAAATATAATACAACTAACGCATGCGCTTAATACAATTTCCCTCTGGTTTATATTGGTATCTCATAATCATGAGAGGCAGAGTTGTTTAATAATGTCATCAGTGTTTGAGAGAAACAACCAGAATGATCTAATGGTTTATATAGAGACATATATACAATACTAGCTTCTGCCTGCGGCTTCGCCCCCGTAAAAGGTTATTTTCCTAAAGTTTCTCATCCCCTATTTTGATTTTACCCCTTAAGGGTATTTTTTTTACAAAATGTCATATTTATTTACATCTAATCAATAGCTTAAAAATAAATTTTAAGTTCTGGCTTTAAAAATGACGATACTTTCTTACAACTTTTCATCACTCTTTCTCCACTAAACTATCTGTGTACCAAATTTCATTTAGATCGGTTCAGTAGTTTTGGTGTTAAAGAGCGACAGACAGACAGAGTTACTCTTGCATTTATAATATTATAGTCTGTCTAATCTAAGAAGTGCACTTGGCAGCTGTCTGAGTAAGTTGTCTAGGTATGTGAACCAAATAATCGCTATCGAAATTATCCGATTTTACTGAGAAATCGATATTGATTCTTTATAATTAATAATCGGTTTATTTTTTATTTTTCAAAAAGGTGATGAATAAATTAAGTGCTAAATTAGTACTAAACAAATTTAATTATTTCAGCATAGAATCTACTCATCATATTTAGTAGGATTAGGTTAATTAAAAACAAAAACTGGATTTGAAAATAGCTATTTATTAAGATTTACTACTATTACTTGAATTATCAGCGTCGCGAACATTAATAATTATTTCCTCATCAATCAAAGTGTCAAAATGTACATCTCTGTCAAAATCTCTATTCGATTAATTGTATTTTTCTAATATTTTTACCGATTATTTGAATATTCATGAATTGGAAGTTGTCAAGCACTATTGTATAGATCGTGATGACGTGACATTGTTAGGTCGTCACTAGCAATTACTATTTACCATGTTATTTCTATTTTAAATTAGTTTTACGAGTTTCAACATTAGATTATTGTACAAGAAAGTCACCCGCAATGTTAATTATGTAAATAACTTAATAGTTGTTTAAAATTTCAGATTTAGTGTTTACAATCATGTGAATACATTTGACCGAGGTTATGGTGTATTAAAAAATGCAAAACGTCAAAATGCACTTCTTAGATTAGATGAACTATAGTAAGGATTGTAAACACATAATTGCATCATTTTTTTATTTATTTTTATAAAACATCACTCTCTGCGCTAAGGAAATAATTCTTGTATTGTGAGGAACTTTACACAAACTTATAATTAACGCAGACAAATTACACCCAGATTCAGAACAACACTTTGTGGATTGCACAAAGCATTGTCTTGCGTAAGAATCAAACCCACTACACTGGCACGAAAGGTCAGTATCTTGACCACTACACCCATCTGTGCAGCCAAAATTTATATACCAGTATCAGCTATTCATAATATACACATTGTAAATCAGTCTAATATGATATATACACCCATATCCTCACGCCATATCCCTTGCAGGGTAGGTAGAGAGAACAGAGTGCCAAGGAACTCTATTGTTGCATACTTCACTCTCTTCCTCAACAGTCATAATTCTCTTCATATTTGCTCGCCGGTTTCGGAGACATGTGACTTCACCTTCCTTCCTTGATATATTGTTGTAAATTTACATAAAATGTGATTAACAAATGGTAAAAACACAAGGGATTGTGAAAATCTTATATCTATAATAATAAGTTTATGAGTTAGGTTGTAAGACATAATCTCTGAAAGTACTGATTTGATTTTATGATAATTCACTCACTATTAGTTGTAGCTAATGGTGAAAGAATTAAAACAATGCATTGTTTTTAATTTATATAGGCTGTTTTTTTTTAAAAGTATTATAAATTCGGTAGTTATAATCATTCTGTAAGTTACATGTTTGTAAATTCATAATATGTTGTAAAGGCATAAGAAATCTGTAGAAGAATGATGGTTTAACAAGAGTGCAGCTGTGAGAAATTCATTCAACATCTTTAAAACCTTTTTTTTTTGTATTGTAATTATTGTTATAATTAAGAATTTACATTACATTTGCTGATGTAGTTATTCATTGCATACCAGACTCGGCTATTTATAATTAAATTTAAATGTCTTCTTCTTCGTGCTTTAATGGCTATAGCAGCTTCAATAAGCCACCATTCTGCCAAAGTTTGTTGGTTAGAGAATATGCTCAGTGCTTCAACAAGTGCAATTTTCTTGACTTGATTTTCTTGTATTAGGTGGTTTTTGCAGTTGCACTTATACAATTCTGCTAATGTCCAGTTCACATTAGTATCAAATTTAAATGACATTAATGACAACCTATCCACGCTGCCAATGTTTTGAAGATCTCTCACAGCCTTCTATCCAATTCTTGCTTATTTTTCATACAATGATATATTTATAAATATATTTTTTGGATTTTTTTTTAAATGCAATATAGGTACAGTATATGGTATTATTTCAAGTTTTCTTCTCTTGCATATATATTATATGCACATCTGCTGCTCTACTGCCTTTTTAAGACGCCTAAAATCACCTAGTACCGCTATCAAATGATCTTATCATCATCATTCTCCTACTCTTATCCCAATTATTTGGGGTTGATACAATATGTACTCCTCTTTCATAGTACATATAGTAAAAGTTATTGCCAATAGCTTTACGACCGGCCGCTTGCCAGACGTCAACACTACTTAGGAATGTAGGTAATTGTTGACCAAACGGCATCAGATGGAGTTGGACAAGATCGTTATAAGGCTCTTAGTCGTCTTTTACGGCATCCACGAGCAAAGTGAGGGTTGGTAGTATTCGTAGCCGTTACCACACGGCTAACAAATGATCTTGTGCAGAACCTAAATAATATAATTGTTGATAAAAGTCAAATTTATACCGTTAGTTAATAGTAATAGAAAATGAATATTAGGGTAGGTACACATACTAAGCGACCTATTTAAGGTGGGAGATGTATTCAAAAATACTACGGTCAGTCACAATTAGGTCTTGGCCGCACACTACGGGTAACGGTAAAATTAGATATGCCCCCTTAGATGGTAATATAATAAATCTGCTATATATTTATTGTACAAATCTACATCGGGACTAGACATGCGCGAAACAGTACTTCGCGAAGTGATATGATATGGCATTACATTTCGTGCCGAGTAATATTACATTTTACCATCACTTCAAACATCACACATGACATGTCATGTCATGTGTGATGCGTAAATGCGATAGCGCTCTATATATATTGCGGGCGGCGTCAAGAAATATAAGCCTTAACATTCTGAAAATAAAGCTCAAAATAAATATTGAATTGCCAGACACCGAACATTGCAGAACAGTACACGGGTGTTCGCGTCCTGTTTAATGTGATGTGATGTTTAGTCGCGTAATGTGTAATGGGCAGTACGCGGTCGGGTAATATTACGTGTACATCACTCGCATTACTTACACATGTCATTCAGATTGTACTAGAGAGTTGTAATATGCATATGTTAAAATAATGTAAACTTTGGGCTTCAGAGATGTATGATTGTAAAAGTGTTAGGACCACGCTGTTGACAGTTGTGTTTACAGCCGCGGGCTGGTCCGTCCGTGGTAGTACCACACTCGCAGAAGATCGACGTCTGAGTAATGGCAATGTGCTATTGCGCTTCGTTCGGTGAGCGAGAGGTTCGGTGAGCGTGGGTTTGGAGTAGGAGTGCACGACATATATCGATATTTTATAAAATATCGATATATGAATATGATATGTCGCTTCCACCCGTTATTATTGAATAATCTAGTATCGATATACATACAATCGATAAATTTCATTCGATGTACCAAATATCGTTAAAAATTTAAAAAAAACATACTTTTGAGTAAAATAACTTGTGTAAAAATAAACCGTAAAACCCCGAATCATTAAATAACTATCCTTAGCAATAACGAACATTTCGTTATTACACTACATAGTACATATATAACTCTAACCAACAATGTATATTCGTCTCAACAGCCAAAGAGCGAACTCTGTGAAATATTTAATACTAGCTCCTGCCCGCGACTTCGTCCGCGTGGGATAGTTGCAAGTTAGCGTTAATCCAAAGTAACTATCCACGCAGGCGAAGTCCTGAAGAGAAACTAGTCATAAATAACCACGCAGTACTTGATCGTTATTTTCCTGCGATGTTATTTTAAAATTGTGATATCTCCTAAGATGTTCATTGAAATAAAATAAAAAACAACCGTAAATGTGTTATCTCCTATGTTTATTTTACATCCTTTTAAGAGTAGCTTTTTTTAGAAACTTTGAATACCATATTTATTTATATTATATCTAATTAACAGTCTAAAAAATAATTGTTATTCTTCTAGTTCTGAAAATGACAATACTTTCATACAATCTTTCATCCCCACTTTTCAAAACTTTACAACGGCTTTTTCCAATTAAAAAGTACCCTATGTCCTTTCTCAGGTTTTAGAATATATGTGCACCAAATTTCATTTAAATTGGTTCAGTAGTTTTGCCGTGAAAGCAAGACAGACAGAGTTACTTTCGCATTTACAATATTAGTAAGGATTATAGATTAGCTAAATACGAAAAATCCATTTTTTTACGAAAAGTGTATCGATATACGATACAC
Source organism: Lymantria monacha (assembly GCA_905163515.2). Lineage (NCBI taxonomy): Eukaryota > Metazoa > Arthropoda > Insecta > Lepidoptera > Erebidae > Lymantria > Lymantria monacha. The sequence goes on along the minus strand of LR991104.1, from coordinate 11,827,789 downwards.
TTTTACGATATATCGCAAAGTATCGATAGAACACTACGATATATTAGATCGAAAAAAATATCGATATTTTTTTGCACGAACATCCCTAGTTTGGGGTTTGTACTGGTAGGCAGTGGCCTAGCCAAACACTTGGTATTGCAAAGGTCCATGGGCGGCGCTAACACTTACCATCAGGTGTGCTGCTTGCTCGTTTGCCACCAGAAGCAATTAAATAAATGATATCTGCTATGTACACAGGTATTGCACATTTGAAATAAAAACTATTTCTATGGATTTCATCGCGTTTGTATTTGATTTTTAATTTCCCAACGTTTGGAACAATTTACAATGTTCATGGTCACTGGACAACTTTGAAGTTAGAATTGTATTAAGCAATGACACAACCCTGTTATCCAAATTATTGTGATTTTAACATCATCATCATCATTCTCCTACTCTTATCCCAATAGGGAACATGCACGTGACTCCAAAATGAACAAAATATTTTTATATGTAAATCTTACATACATACATACATATCATCACGCCATATCCTTTGTAATCTTTATTGCTTAAAACATACCTATACAATATATTTTTTTGAAAAACATTATTATTTAATAGTGAAAATTAATTATCAAAAAGTAAATTCGCTCGCAAATTTCTAAAACGCGTCGTGATTGGTTGTTCAAAATGTGACGTCATCGTACACTCGAGTCTTCTGGTATCAAGGTGTTTCTAGTGATTAGTTTGTATCGTTACCCAGTTATTTCATAAGTTATTAGTTTTATGTGTTCAAGTATTAATTCTTGTGAATGAAAAACTTAACAAATGTCCAATTAAATTAAATTAAAAAAAATTAAATCGCCCAAAAATGATAGTGATTTTTAATAAATTTTTTTAGCTTAATGGCTTATATTTTGGATGTGTTACATTTATTTTTGGTAATGTACCTAATAACTAGTAGAAACGTTTAAAAAAGTAAAAAAAATCATGCCTATTCCCTATTACTTGGGGTCGATACAATATTTACTCTTCTTTCACAGTACATATTGTAAAAGTTATTGGCAATAGTTTTATGACCGGCCGCCTGCCTGACGTTAACCCTCCTTGGGAATGTAATTGTTGACCAAACGGCATCAGATGGAGTTGGCCCAGGTCATTATTAGGCTCTTAGTCGTCTTTTACGACATCCACGAGCAAAGTAAGGGTTGGTAGTATTCATAGCCACCACACAGCTAATTTTAGCAGGATTTTAGCATTCCATATTTTTTAAACATTTTTATGTTCAGTTTCTAATAGGTGTGGGTTCGAGTCCCATGTTGTGACAGTCATCTTTCACTCATAAACAAGTTTTTATAAATAAACATGCATACATATCATCACGCCATATCACTTGCAGGGTAGGCAGAGAGAACAGAGTGCAAGAGAACTCTATCCTTGCATACTTCACTCGCTTCCTCAACATTTATAATTCCTTTCATAAACGCTCGCCGGTTTCGGAGACTCTTGACTCCACCTTCCTTCAGTACGTGTCCAATCTGGTCTAGGTAGGTTAGTCTATATATAAACTAGCATGTGAAATGCTAAAATCTAATTTGAATAGGTGCAGTTGCTTAGATCTAGTTTAGTCATACTCACATTTCCAAAAAAATATATATACAGCCTTGGCCAAAAGTGTGGAGCACCCCCCTGTGATAACTTGTTATCTATAGAAAGTGTTCTAAACAATCTACGATTTCTTTAATCAATATAGTAATACCCCTTATAGCGGGGAGGGGGCAGTTTTCAAGATCGTCCACGCTCGGGAAGGCCGAGAGCTAACACGTCTAGTGAAGATAATTACATTGTTGTTACCAGCAAGCGAAATAGACGCTTAACAGCACCAGAAAGCCGCGTTGAAGTAAACAAAACCCGAGTTAAACCTTTATCATTGACTTCAGTAAAACGGCGACTGAGAGTAGCGAAGTTGTATGGTCGCGTCACCATTCGTAAACCTCTGCTAAGGCCCTAAAACAAGAAAAACCGGATCAAGAGTCCAAATTAAACTGAAGAAGATTTTAAAAAAGTTTTATGGACCGATGAATCCAAATTTGAACTATTCGGTTCAAATCGAAAAAAAATGGACGTTCGACGCAGCGCCCAAGAAAAGATGATGCCAGACTGTGTAGTCCCAACAATCAAGCATGGTAGAGGCTCAATTATGGTCTGGGGTTGCTTCTCTAGTCAAGGAACTGGCGATTTGATCGAAATTAAAGGAATTTTGAAAAGGAAACAGTACAAAAAAAATTAGAACAAAATGCCGTTCATTCTGGGTTGCGATTAATTAAAGATTGATTCATTTGCCAACAAAATATAACTCAAAATTAGCAGAGGATATTTAGAAGAGAAAGAGGCGCAAGGGGTATTAAATACATGGTTTTGCCTCCTCAGAGCCCGGATCTCAATCCCATTGAACTTTTGTGGGAAGAATTTGATAGGAACGTCCGTAATCATGACCCATCCTCGCAAGAAGAAATGTGGAATGATTTATGCGAAACTTGGAACGATATATTACAAGACATCATCAACAAATAGATAGCCCGTATGCCGAGACTTGTGAATAAAGTCATAGAATGTAAAGGAGGATTTTTTGATGAAAAATCAGTTTAGCTAACTATAACCTTTTTTTAGTATGGACTGTTGTTAATATTTCTTTATGCTTTTTAACAGACTTCAAAAAAGGAGGAGGTTCTCAATTCGTCTGTATTTTTTTAATGTTTGTTACCTCATAACTTTCGACTGGGCCAAGCGATTTTAATGATTCTTATTTTATTTCAAAGCTGGTTCTTCCCGTATGGTCCCATTTTAATTTGGTCCAGTTCTGATAATGGCACCCATGAGAAAACCATATAAGTCTAAAATTAGCATTAAATATGTGTGCGACAAATGTACGAGTAACTCCAGCCCCGCTACTAATAGAAAAACCTATGTGTTTCTGTAACACTAAAAAGTAAACAATAAAAAAATAAAACTACGATTAAAAAACCGACTTCAAAAACTGAAAGTACAGAATAACTTAAAATACTATAATTTGTATATGCTATCTATTGATAGGTTTGAAGTCGGTGCCGGTGTCGGTATCTTTAGTGTAGGAATTTCATTACAGTATGGCTTGGCATTTTCATAATTTTTGCATCATTTTTTAAATTATATGGTTTGTCAATCAGTGTTTTATTAGATGATTAAACATTTAATATTTTATTGGAGTTTTATTTTACTTTCCTACTTTAATTAAGGTGGTCTTAAACGTTTGGCCGCCAGTGTAAAGCGTGGAAATCCGCGTTATATGGTAGGCATACACGTGTTATACGAGGGACTGTAAACGCGTAATATGAAAATACGTTATAAAAGTACCGTGCTATAAGGGGTATTACTATATTGATTAAAGAAATCATAGATTGTTTAGAACACTTTCTATAGATAACAAGTTATCACAGGGGGATGTTATATGCGTTTTATATCCCTTAGTCGTCTCGTACGGGTAAGATATGGGGTGGTGAATAGTATTCTTACTCCGTCACCACACGGATAAATATAAATTTAGTGTAAATTGTGTTTTTTTTTCTTTCTTTTTTTGTGTCTTAGTTGTTAGCCTCAGATGACTATGACAACTTTACCCGGACTGTGGGTGAGCGCTGAAGGCTCTCAACCCGTATGTAAATTGTGTGCATACAGATGTTTGTTTTATATATAAAGTGTGCCGCGGCAACCGCCACAACTAGGTAGTACGTACCTGAGTGAAACTTTGCGAGCGGACGGAGGTCGGCCGCGAGGTCGTGCGACCTTGTCACTGTTGCGAGCGCTCGCACTGTACCCCGCACACATACACCACGGATGTTTCAGTTCAATTCCCGCACGCACCGCTTTGACCAGCAGTGGCCCGTGGGACATTCACGGTTGCTGTAGTGAGAGCGACCTCGACTCGATTACACAGTGTTGGCGATTGAGTGCGGTGCGACCGTGACCGCCTGACCGCATCGCCGCGCGACACCCTTGACACCCATGCTGCGGCGACCGCACCGCACATTATTATTCATTAGTTTTTTTTTGTCTGTGATTTCTTTCGCGTGGAATCGATAGCGTGTACGTAGTACAAAAACTAAGATACCTGCTTGTAAATTACTAACTTGTATACAAGTTACTTGTATATATTATCCGTGTGCTGACGGAGTAAGAATACTACTCACCACCCCATATCATACCCGTGGGTGATCGTAAGAGACGACTAAGGGATATAAAACGCATATAACATCTATGCGAGAGAAGGAAAACTCGAAACAAACCCCTATACCAACACGTCTGACCAGCGTGGTATAGTAGGTTAATTTCTCTCCCATTACGGAGGAGGTCCGAGCCCAACAGTGATACATTTATGGGCTGTAATGATGATGATGATATAAGTCATCATCATCATTCTCTAGCTCTTATCACCAATTACTTGTAGTCGACGCAATATGTACTCCTCTTCCATTGTGTACATATATTGTAAAAGTTATTGGCAATAGTTTTATGATCGGCCGGTTGTCTGACGTCAACACTACTTGGGAATGTAGTTGTTGACTGGGGAATTGGCACAGGTCGATATTAAGCTCTTTGTCGTGTTTTACAACATCCACGAACAACAAAGTAAGGGTTCAAATTATTGGAATTTAGCATTTAACATGCTTGATTATTTATAAAAACGTGCAAACATGTTTTCTTATCTGTATAATGTGTAAACAATGTCGGGTAGATGGCACACGTCTCCTTTAAAGACGTAAATATAATACGAAGCGAAAATTGAATGTCATACGACATCTCAAGTTGGTGTAAGTGGTAGCACAATTGGAACGGATTTTCAATAGGTGTGGGTTCAAATCCCATATATGACAATCATTTTTCGCTCGTAATCAAGTTTTTATAAAATAAGGGTTAGTGCTATCTGTGGCCGCCGTCACACATGAATACCGGATAGTGGATGATTACCAATCTTGAATCATCTGAACATTGCACGATACGTAGACGTCCACCCTCGTGTGACGTAATGCTGTACTCAATTTTTTGGGCAGGCGCGCCCAAATATCAATTATACTCACTTGATTCCCTGTAAAAACGTGTTATTCGAATCATCAGTGACCCTAATTTCACAGACAGAATGAAGTCCTTGGAACGATTGAGAGACTGGGTCACTCTGTGTACTCTACCGGCTCTTTCACAGGGAATGCTCTGAGGAACTGTTTGATTTGATACTATCGTCACCGTTTCAGCATTCCAGAGTTAATCCATTTCACCTGAAAATATTATAATCTTAACATTGGCCGAATTGTGACCTTAGGCCTCGATGAGTTCCATAGCGGCAGTATGACTTACCATCAAGTGTGCATACTTGTCTCTTTGCCACAATCATCATTCTCCTACTCTTATCCCAATGACTTGGGGTCGATACAATATGTACTCTTCTTTCATAGTACACATTGTAAAAGTTATTGGCAATAGTTTTATGACCGGCCGCCTGCCAGACGTCAACCCTCCTTGGGAATGTAATTGTTGACCAAACGGCATCATATACCCTTAGCTCTTAGTCGTCTTTTTTTTTTTTTTTTTTTTATTGCTTATGGCGGCAAACGAGCAGACAGCACACCTGATGGTAAGTGTCACTGCCGCCCATGGACCTTTGCCAATGGTATAGCTAGGCCGCTGCCTACCAATACAACCCTGAACCCACCCCAGTTAGGCTTCCGGCTCTCTCGCTCACCGAACGAAGCGCAATAGCACATTGCTATTACTCAGACGTCGATCTTCTGCGAGAGTGTGGTACTACCCCGGACGGACCGGCCCGCGGCTGTAGACAGAGAACTGTCCACAGCGTGGTCCTACCACAATAGACGTCTTTTACGACATCCACGAGCAGAGTAAGGGTTGGTAGTATTCATCGCCGCTACCACACAGCTCGTCTCTTTGCCACCATAGGTAATAAAAATACGTTCATATTTATACGTATAATAAAAATAGTAAAATGTTTAGTTTACATAAATAAAACATACTTATTACTCGTTTATGACGTAACAAGTATCAGTCTGTCCCGTGCGGGAGCGCATCCAGTGACATTCGGCGCGCTCGCACGTGTCGCCCACACTGTTACTAACGAACAAAGGCGACCTTCGACGACGCGCAGGGTTACCACACACACACACAGTATGATAAATATTTATATACATATATGTAAATGTTATACGTAGTAACCACACACACATACACGTACTCATTGTACATATTCATGTGTGTGTATTTGATAATTGTGATATATGTTTATATACCCATCCATCCATCCATCAGCTCGTAGATGTACACTGTTGTACATAGACCTCTCCACAAGAATGCCTCGGGTCCTGTGTCAGCTGCATCCAACAGCTTGCCGCGACTCAAGATATATCATATCTCTTCGCATAGTGCGATATTTTCTTTATCTTTATTTGGGGCGTTCAAGTATTAGGTACGTCACGCAATTTTTGAAGATTTTTGATCCTCCCTTCCCCACATGTAACGCGCTGTAACTTATGTCTGTACCCCCCTCTTCCCCTCCCTGAACGTTACGTAACACCCAAGTTTCACACCGTTTTTACGTGTTTGGAAATTTTAATTCCCTAGTTTTTTATTTAATAAAAAGCAATGCTACGTAACGCGTTATTTGAACCCCTCTCCCGACTATGTAACGCATTGTAACATTTAACAAAACCTCCCTCCCCCAAATTGCATTACGTAATACTTGAACGGCCCCTTTGTAAGTAGGGGTCTCCACTTGACCACCGCTAGCTCGAGCTCATTATTACTACAACATAATAGGAGAGATAATTTATTACATTACATCACACTGAACAAACTATTATATTTTTATTCTCGAGTTTACAATTTTTTACACAGATATGTAGATATTTCTTAAACGTTTCTTACGACACCCGCGGACAAGATGGCGGTGGTGGTTTGTATTGTTAATGCGTCAGACGGTAATAGCATACATACATATCATCACGCCAAATCCCTTGCAGGGTAGGCAGAGAGAACAGAGTGCCAGAGAACTCTATCCTTGCATACTTCACTCGCTTCCTCAACATTCATAATTCTCTTCATACACGCTCGCCGGTTTCGGCGACTCGACTCCACCTTCCTACAGTACGTGACCAATCTGGTCTAGGTAAGTTAGTCTCGGTCTCCCCCGGTACCTACATCCTTCCACTTTCGCATTGTATATCTTCTACGGTGATAGCCCACATGAATATAATCAGTTAGAGTTATATTCCGTAACTACTGGCTTCACGGCACGCGTGTTGCATCTTATACACAACGCAGACGCAATGACTTACTTCATATAACCGCACCTAACGATTTGAAGCACAAATATGTATTTTGTATTGAATATTTCTACGTTTGCCTAATGTTCAGCGGTTATAGGTCGTTTGCTAATCAAATATGTTGTACGATAACGGAACAAGGTGTGGCGACACGCTGTTACGTCACCGCAAACGGCATTGTATATTTTTAATTAATTAATTTAATACATAACGTGTGCGACAGCCCTGCGCGCTGTAAACAAAGAAAAAAGGAAACCTCGCTCGTTTCGCCTTCCGCTTAGCTGTGTCGCGTGACGTCCTGCTCGCACTCGCGCGCCGTACTCACGTGCGAGCGAGCTGACACGCGGCGTGTTTACGTACGCAGTCAGTGTGTCACCGAGGCGAACTTGTCGTTGCATTAACGCTAAGCAATATGAACTTTATATTCATAATAATTAAAGTGTTTATCGATTGTACAGTGTGTGACGAACAATGAAGTATTATTTTTGTTATATGTATACTTGAATATATACTTTATTAGTATGGAAATAAGGCTAATGTTAGTGTGGCGTGCACGTGCGATGTGGCGCGCCTCCTTGATATGCACTTTGCAGTAATAGCAATAGGGTTGCTGTTTAAATGGTGCGCGACACGCGTGCGGGTTCAACGGCCGCTGTCGACGCTTATCGCGCGTCGAGGAAGCGACACATATCGCACATATGTACATTGTACACATATATTTTTTTAATGCTGCTTCATTTAGCATCAAACACACGTGTCCCACTGTTGGGCCGCCAGGTGCACTATTTTTTCTTTTTTTTTGTTCACGCTGTGGAAATGCCTTTATGCACTAGCCCCCGCCGGTGACAGACGAGGGGGTGTGTAGGACTCGCCGGTCAGATGGTTCGACCGAAATACCCACTAAAACCACAGCGGTCACTTCCGCGCTTTTACGGGATGCCGGAGAGATCGTCTATTGACATTCTATCCCCGACCCGCCAGGTGCACTGGGCTGTTGCAGACTGAGCTCTGACTAGTGTTATTATTTTAAAAAGGTCGCCCCCGCATTAGTGCTAAAATCATGTGGAGGGCAGTACTTGTAGCGCACAAATGTGTAATTGTTTTGCGTAAGACTCAAATCCACTACGACTATGGTGGTTGTACGACTGCGCCGTCCGTGCACACATTAGTATCGAGATGTATGGTATATTGAGAGTTATAAGTGTTGATAGCGTACGCGTCGCCGCCATGGGGAGCGTCCCCAGTCGCCCCGGTGGTGTCTGTTGCAAAAACTAGCGTCTATTAGCGGAACTAGTTTACTTGTGTTGTACGCACTGGACGTCTCCAACGTGTGCTAAAATTTATTCAGATATCAAAAGAACCTGAAGTTTCAGGACTATATTTAGATACAAATTACTTTTTTTTAATTGCTTATGATGGCAAGCAAGCACACCTGATGGTAAGTGTCACTGCCGCCCATGGACCTTTGCAATACTAAGAGTACCTATAGCTAGGCCGCTGCTTACCAATACAAACCCCAAACCCACCGCAGTCGGGCTTACTGAAGAAATATTGATATTTTTATGAACTAGGTATGAAGGTAAAAAAGGTGGTTGTCTGTGAAGTCGGTTTTACAAACAATTGACAAAACAGTTCACGTGTAAATTCTGTGCTGCCACTGACTCTCTCGGATGCATTGGCCGATAGAGTGGAACAGAGATAGATGCGGCACAAGCCGAATACTTAGGCCGATTGTGCATCTCTATCCCTTCGTACTCTCCCTTGCACGCTAGGCTCAGGCGGAACGTGACACTTTTTCGTGCGTGAAGCCGGTGTACAACGATTTGTAACACGTTATTACGTCAAAAAGTCCACGTCTACCACCAGCAACAATAAAAATAAATCAAATTTACTTTCATATTTTAATTAAGTATATTTTTGTCATTGTCTAAAATCACTGACAATCCGATATTTTCTATAGATGATGAGATGAAATCTAATTAGATAGATTTACTCCCGAAACCTCACGCACACTCTATGCTGTTACCATCACTTTGCGGTGATTCTGGATATATAGAAATATGAATCACACACACACACACACACATGTGCACGCACACACACACACAGACACGCACACTAATATAAATGGATACCTAATTAATTCTGTAATACTTTAAATCCGCTACTGTAAAATAAATGTTTTGTATAAAATGTAAACTGGGAAGACACTGTCTCTTGAGACACAGGTTTTTTCCTAATTCAAGAGACAGGGATTATGTAAAAATGTACTCTGAAGTTTTAAGTTTATTTATGAATAAGTGAATCCGAATATATGAAATATACGGTACGTGCGGTCATGTTCACGCGTCAGTCGTCAACGACACCTTAGCTCACACGTAAAACAACAAACGTACAGGAAGATATCCTTCATCACAATACCTATGTTGTTTTAGAAAATGCGAGTGCAGCAGGGGTGTTGTATGTACTCACCGAAGACAAAGATCGGGTTCCGGTGGCTCGCACGGCGAAGATTGGCGCATTGCAGGGTGGGTCTATAGGGTCGCGCGCCGTCTCTTCGTGCGTGACCACCTCCATAGCAAAAACAAAAAAGGGGGTGTTGTACTAGAACTGCACGTGAGACGATACTGTATGGGGTATGAAGAGTTTACCCTGTATTGTATAATGTTATACTTGTAGCTGACATACTCTGTCGAGTGTCACGTTTATTGTATGTGGATACTTCTAGCGTCTGTTTAACAGTTGGTGGTCGAGTTGCACAATCAATTGTGACGTCATCGTTTTGTTTATAACGTGAGGATACACTCTGTACAACTGCGTCGATAGAGTGAGCGTTGGGGGCGGTTTCCTGCTTGTACACGCCCCCGCAACGATCACGTGCACACGACCAAGCGCGCTATACAACCGTTTGCACAATTTGCAAACGTGATATTATTTGTGTCCGCTATATATTTGTAATAGTATTTTGTATTAAAATAAAAAAAAATATTTCTTTCTAATTTGTGTGTATTTAATTTTTGGTCGAATTGTTGAAATTATTACGTGAATAGATTATGAGCAGTGAACATCGCTTTGATATAAATTTAATATTTTAAATGATGTAATTAACAGTTTTATCAATCATATAACTATTGCACATGTGCCGCAGTGGTTGATACTGAACGACAGTGCGGTGTCGCGGGTTAATTACACACACAGTAGGTACCTACAATACTTTGTACGATCAACAAATAGTTGTTTACAATGTATGTGTGCAATTTGTGTTAGTTAATTGTATGTTTGTAAAGTAGAGACAATGGCAATACAAGGTATAGTTACGTCTTCATCTCAGCTCATATACGTCACACTACTGGGCTCGAACCTCCTACGCAAGAAAAGAAAATTCTACTAGTCAAGTCTGATCAGGCGTGTTGATATTAGACATGCGCGAAACAGTACTTCGCGAAGTGATGTGATATGGCATTACATTTCGTGCCGAGTAATATTACATTTTACCATCACTTGAAACATCACACATGACATTTCATGTCATGTGTGATGCGTAATGCGATAGCGGTATATAAGAAATATAAGCCTTAACGTTCTAAAAATAAAGCTCAAAATAAATATTGAATTGCCAAACACCGAACATTGCAGAAATGCAGAACAGTACACGGGTGTTCGCGTCATGTTTAATGTGATGTGATGTTTAGTCGCGTAATGTGTAATATGACAGTACGCGGTCAGGGTCAGGTAATAATACGTGTGATACATCACTCGCATTACTTACACATGTCTAGTTGATATAGGATATTATATCGGACTTCTATCTCTGCTAGTTCTTTAGTGCAGTGTTAAAAAAACAATCAATATGGTGAACGTTTTTGTTTTGTAAACGAGTCATCAGCACACCTGATAGTAAGTGTTACTGACGCTCATGGATCTTTGCAATGCTAGGGATACCTACAGCAAGGCTGATGCCTACTAATGACTACGCTAAACCCGCTCAGAAAATTGGGCTACCGGCTCTCTCGCTCACCGAGCGAAGAGCAAAATAACATTGCCACTGCTCAGTCTTCGATTTTCTGTGAGAGTGTGGTACTACACCCCGGACGGACCGGCAGGCGGCTGTAAACAAAACTGTGACCCTACACTATAAAACGTAAAGTTCTGTGATTGGACATGAACTCAAAGTAATCATCGATCGATATCATATTAAAGTATTTGATAATCAGTTATTTAGGCAATAACTTGAAAGTTGATCCGCACAAGGTAGGGAATTTCTATGTCCAAGCAATGGTATCGTTAGGTAATTAGTTTAAACATTAACTGACCCAGCGTAGTTCCTTGCGGGACACAACATCGGAATCACCTGCATCAGACTCATTACTGTCAATCTATATTATTTTTTAGCACTAATAGTGTATGTCAGTCAAATCTATGAAATAGATTTCCATTGACAACATTAAAAAAAAAAATTTGATAAGTATGTTATGATCAACGTCATCAAATGCCTTTTCGAAAATCATATCTTCTGTATCGAGTCTTCTATATAGATATCATATAGCAATGCACGTGCTCCATTTAGGTGAGGTGTCGCAATGTCACAGTACACTTAGAACCTCGTTACTATTGTTCTAGCGATGGCAGCAGTGCCGGCAGCCCGAAGGAGGCGTGTGCAGGGGCGTCACCGCCACCTGCGCCCGCGCCCCCTGCGCCGCCACGTGCGCCGAAGCGCCAGCAGCACCAGCGTGAACGGCAGGCGCACGTGCACGGTTAGTTTCACTTTACATACTAGTACATGTGTGCATCAGCTGAGAATAACCTAACACTTCACTTATGTTAAAACTTAAACAGATATTTTCAAGTGTGCACACAACAGATTATATATTCTTTTTGATTCCGATGACAGACGATCAAATACCTGATGGTAAGTGTCGAATGTCACTGACTGCCACACCCAGGTGTATACCACAACATTGCTGCCGTGAAGTTGCAGGCAGAAAATTGTTAATTCTAACACTAAATGAACAAGTTACTATATATTCAATTGTGGTCTCAAAATTAGTCGCAAGTCACAAGAAAAAGCTCTGAATGCTGCTCAAAAAGTGCTAAGTGAATCTTTAACAACGTTAACGTTACTTTGAAAGTATTATTTATACAAAAGCTTAGTCGAGTAAGATAGCTAGAAGCTACCTATATTTAAATTATACAAAAAAAATATTACATATGTTGCACTAAATCCCTATCACCTTCATACGAGATCGTAATGAAGGAATTTTCTAGCACTCTGCCTAGCCTTGCACGTTACTTCGCCTGCTTACATTAGGTACTACAGATGCACATTATAACAGAAGTGGGATGACTGCTTCTCGGCGTATCCGTGTTGTACTGATCTAGTGGAGTGTGGGTTGGTCTAATATGAGTTGTGTCGGCAGGTGGCGCTGGAGGGTCGCGCCGCGCCGAACGACGCACCGCACCACACGCAGAGCGACGACGTGCAGGTACCGCAGCCATACATATACACACACACATATCGCATAGTTAAAGGGGATAGTAAAAGGGGATCCTTACCGAACGCCATAGTTGCTCACCAGGATCTAGTTAGAGAGTAATGCGACATCTATAAGGGATTCGATTGTCATGATATTTATCGTTTAATGATATTTATATCCATATTAATTCTTAGAGCAACAGATACGTGGTCGCAGCATTATTTTGAAATATATTTTACAATTGTCGCTGTAATCATAAGTGGTTTAATAATATTGTTATAGGTTAAGACAGAGTGATATTTGGAGTCCCACAGGGCTCTCACTTGGACCTACGTTATTTCATATATACGTATGTATGTGTTGCAGAAGCGGGCACTTCGGGTGAGCAGCCGCATCTCGCGCACCAACACCACCATCATCACCATCATCATCATCATCATCACATGGTAAATGTAACCAACGAACGTACTCCACTATAGTGTAGCACAGTACAGTAGGTACAGTGCTAACATTATACTTGATAAGTAATACAACGCACTTATAATTATGACAAGTATGATATGTACGCTATTTAGTTTTGTTTTTTATGAGTTGCGCTGGGATGACGTTACGACACCGTAGGGTAACACCAGCCACCACGCGACCTCTACACAGGGTGTACAGTAGGGTTCTGGTCACGTATATTAAATTCAATGGTTCGTCAGGCGGGTGTTACAAGAGAAATCTCTTGCACGCATATATTATTATTATTTAACTACCCAGAATGCGTAGTGGTTAAAGTACCGACATATTTTGCCAGTGTTTGATTTCCACTCGGAAAAATACTTTCATCCATCGATCCATAAACTCTTGATCTGAGTCTGGGTGTAATTTGTCTGTGTTAATTGTATGTTTGTAAAGTCCCACGTGATAAAAGGATTTATTTAATTAATGCAGTGTTGTCCTTTAAAAAAAAAAATCTGTTTTATTTATTTTAACACATTAATTTATAATCTAAATACATAGACAAATATATATTTTTATTATAAATTATGTAATGGAAGTGTTAGCATAATGATCTTCTGGCTTTCATTCGTCATATGATAATGAAAACGAAAAGTTGTATGCAATGAGTATGTGCAAACCTGCGTGCGTGTGTGTGCATACTTGTACGTTTGTATATGTGTGCGATAACTAGTAGTTTAAATACTGATATTATATAATGTGCCTTCACAGGACACTAACCCACTGGAGGGGAGTGTGGAGGCGCTTGCGGGAGGCGCCGGCTCGTCGGACGGTGAACTCTCGTCGAAGGCGGGTGATAGCCCTACTAGGAAAAGACGCCGCATCTCGAGACACATGTCCTCTGGTATGCATCGACTCCTCTCATTGCACACTTAACTTATGCCTGTTTTTACTGATCAGTGTTGTGTCACATAGTAGCCTTAGGTGTTACCTAAAATTTAAGTGTCGTCGGTATAAACGGCGTTAGTCATTTGAAACTTCAGGCTTAAACAGCCCCTATCCTCACAATAATCACTGACATATTTATATTAGGATTTACATGAAATTCTTATCCATCATGGCAACTTGGGATCTCATTCCTCGACGATAACGAAAGTCCTGTCCCGTCCTGATATGTATATGGAACTCGAACTATGTACATTGCTTACGCGCCTTACCATCACCACTTACCATCGGATGGAGTCTTATTAGATAACAACGGTTACCATTCATATCGGATCATATACGTCTCCGCTGGACTTAAGCCTCCTCTCTTATAGGAGAGAACATGACTTACTATACTACGCTATATTACGGATAGACATAGGGTTTAATTTCAAGTTTTACTTCTAAACACAATTTGTGATCACATACTTTTGTCGGTAGAGCAATGTAACCGTTTATATCTATAGAATCGTAAGCAAAATATTGCATAAATCAACTAAATTCTAAAAACCTTATTCTGAAAACATAGTGCAAAGGACCATTACTTAGTGCTTTTAACATATGGTCCTTCGAGCCGGACAGATAAAATCTTTATACCTATGCCGACGCTAACGAAAGAAATTACTAGATTCAAGTTTTGATGACAAAGCTCCTCCCTGTTGGTTCATGGTCCTGCTTTGTTACAATATCTTAGGTTATCTATAGACTTGAACAATGTGCAAACATATCCGATAGATGGCGCTGTAAAACATTTTACAAGCAGGCAGGAACTGTGCCGCCGAGTGTTGCTATGGGTAAAATAATAAACTGTATCTATCGGTGTCGTTACAGGCGAGAGCAACGTGTCGGCGGCGGCGCCGGCGGCAGAGCGGCGTGCGCCTCGGCATCACTACCAGCCGCCGTGAGTAGCGTCATTTAATGAGTACATCCGTCGAATTGCACGACAGGTCGCGGTGCATAACCTTGTATCGCACAAGCGAAGTTTTCCCACGTAGTATTTAAACAGTATTAAACATTTAATGCTGAAGGTCACCTCCGGCACACTCAACGATCTTATCATCCGTCCGATATTGTAGTAAATTAATAACTCGACGACTTTTTTGTCCTTTGTGTATCATGTCTACCGACTGCGTGTGAACAATCACCAGATAATAAATATGTAATCTGACGTCTTTTCCAATACCATTTGTTTGGTTCGTATAAATGCGTACCGTGATCTCGCAAAGCTTAAACTTGAATGTCATCTATAGACAGCGTTATATTTATAAACTTAAAAGATATACTATAGTAACAATATTAGCGTCAAAAAATAACAATATTGTTATTTTTATATGATTGCATTGCACTTTAATATTGGTAGGACCACACCGTGGACAGTTCTGTCTACAGTCGCGGGCCGGTCCGTCCGGGGTGTCACACTGTCGCAGAAGATCGACGTATGAGTAATGACAAAATGCTATTCAGCTTCGTACGGTGAACAAGAGAGCCTCATGCCCTAACTGGGTGGGTTTGGGATTTGCATTCTTAGGTAGCGGCCTAGTTATATATACCCTTGGTATTGCAAAGATCCATGAGCGGCAGTAACACTTTCTATCAGGTGTGCTACTTGCTCGTTTGCCATTATAAGCAATAAAAAAAAACTTAAAAACATATAATTAATTGACACAATTAGATAGTTTGTCTCTCCAACCCGGTTGAATCATGTAACTAGTTTTTTTTTTTTTTTTTTTTGTGTGTCTTAGTTGTTAGCCTCAGATGGCTATGACAACTTTACCCGGACTGTGGGTGAGCGCTGAGGGCTCTCAACCCGCCATGTAACTAGTGTTACACACCTCCCCTTAACTGAAAACTACACACACAATACAATCACGCTCACTGCCCAGTCTTCATCTGGGCCTCCAGATGGAAATGCGGTATTAGGAATATTCATCTCAGCTCAAACATGTACCGCTGCTGAACTTGAGCCGTCTACACAATAGTTAATTATACACGTTGATAAGATGCTACGGAGTTTTATTTAGTGTTTCACTTCTCTTTTTCTTTTGCATAGATGTTATAGGGGCATGCAAAAATTCATTACATCATTCTTAGTAAATTTTTAAAAGCTCATAACTCAGGTGACGGAGTAAGAATACTATTCACCACCCCCCATATCTTACCTGTGGGTAATCGTACGAGACGACTAAGGGATATAAAACGCATATAATATCTATGCAAGAGAAGGAAAACTCGAAACAAAACCCTATACCAACACGTCTAACCAGCGTGGTATAAGTAGGTTAATTGCCCTCCCATTACGGAGGAGGCCCGAGCCCAACAGTGGGACATTTATGGGCTGTGATGATGATGATGAACTCAGCAATAAATCATTATACGAAAAAAAAATTGTAGGTACATATCCACGTCTACTATACGTATGTATGACTGACCAGAGTATAAACAAAATTCACGACCTCACTTTTTTGTGAAATGCCCCTATATGCATATTATCTTACTTAGTAATATTTTACTACATCCATAGATAAGATAGAGTGGTGATGAATTGTATTTTTACTGAATCATCACACAAACAATGATTGATATTAGATTAGTAATCCTTATTACGTTATTTAATGTTTAATCATAGAGTATTGTTTATGGCAGTGCCTTTGTAAGAACATTGACAATACAAACTTGACGACATCATTCTGCTGTTATAATTATGGACAACACAGTATCTAATGTTTTATGTTTTCCCATAGAACCCATTCAGATGTTATCTCCATGCTCACTCCCTTTCTATACATGACATGCTTCATTCAATCCATCTCTTCTATGGTCATACCTTTCGACATTCATAAATAAAATTTTAAAGTTATTTTTCTTAAGTTACTTTCATTCCATCTAATCACATATGACCTCAAACATTCATCTCAGCTCAAATATGTCTTACTGTTGGGCTCGAGCCTTCTGCATAACGGGACGGAAATTGACCTACTATACCACACTGGTCAGACGTGTTGGTATATAGGGTTTAGTTTCGAGGTTTCCTTCTCTTGCATAGATGTTATATGCATTTTATATCTCTTAGTCGTCTTGTACGATCACCCACAGGTAAGATAGGGGGTGGTGAATTGTATTCTTACTCTGTCACCACACGGAAACATTCACTCTTTAATATTTTCCGTCACTGGCGCAACTTTCAAACATTTTTTTATTGTACTTTCATTTCTTATTTTACTGATTCTCTTCTCCTCCGTACGTTTATCTCGAAATTCGCATCTCTGAATGTTATACAACAGCTCATGCTGGTGTAAATGTTAGCACGACTGGTACGGATTTCCAATAGGTGTGGCTTCGAATCTCGTGTGTGACAATAATTTTTCGCTCGTAATCAAGTTTTTATAAATAATCAAGCATGTTAAATGCTAAATTTCAGTAATAATGAAAGTGTATTGTGTTGATCTTTGCAACTGTTAGTGATACAATGTTGTGTGTATGTACGCGCAGGCGGCGGATGCGGTACGTGGGCAGCGGCGGTGCGTGGGGCGAGCGACTGCTGGAGCCGCACGCTCACCCGGCACACCACCCGGCGCACCATCCACCGCATCACGCACCACTACTACTCGACATCAATCAGGTACATGTGACAAAAAAAAACTGACATCTGATTAGTACTTATTTATAGCAACATCATCACTGAGTCCCACTGCTGGGCTCGAACTTCATACACAATGGAAGGTAAATTATACTACTATACCAGTTGGCTGTGTGGTAGCGGCTACGAATACTACCAACCCTTACTTTGCTCGTGGATATCGTAAAAGACGACTAAGAGCCTTATTTCGACCTGGGCCAACACTACCTGATGCCGTTTGGTCAACAATTACATTCCCAAGGAGGGTTGACGCCAGGCAGGCGGCCGGTCATAAAATTATTGCCAATAACGTCTGATATATGTAGGAAGAGGAGTACATATTGCGTCGACCTCTTGTAATTGGGATAAGAGCAGGAGAATGATGACCATTTGGATTAGTTTAATTGTTCGATTTTCTTCTCTTGCATTGATGTTATCTGCATATTATAATTACTTAGCCATCTTCTATGACACTCGCGTCGAAGGCAAAGAGAGTGGTTATATGGAATACAATTCACCACCCCCTTTCCTTTCGTACTCTGTCATCATACCAGGTCGTAATTGTATGTAAATTAATTGTCAAAAAACATTTAACAAACTTGATCATTCTGTTTGATTAAATTAATAATTAATTATCGGTGTGTTTGTTTTGATCGTATGTTGTGTATTATGTATATCTCACATATGTAACATATGCGGTTCCGTACAAACGTTACACACGTTACATTGTCAATTCCACAGCTGGAGTCCCTCAGGGAGCACAACTTGCTCCGCTACAACTTGAAATTATTATTGATCAGTCACATTCGAAGGGATATAATACAATAATAATATATTACACATAAAATTCGTATGAAATAAAGAAATAATATTGAAGCGTTAGTACAATTAGAAGGGGAAAAGCATACGACAATTTCTAATCGACAACGCTATAGTCATTAATTAATTTTGAGCAAGGCAATTTGCGGTGTACTAGTAAAATAATTTGTGAGGGGAAAGCAAATAAAATGTTATATGTGTATATATGTGTGTACGTGTGGTCGGATCTGCTTACAGTCACTAGTGAGCCAATCACTACGGAGAATAATAGAGGTGACCAACAGTGGACAATGCAATGCTATATAAGTTTGTGTTAATCTTATCTCTTTAACCGTTATTTATATTAAAAATGTACGCATCCACCAGATGCCTCTCCGTGGTACGCGTCTCAACCCGCTCGGCGGTGTGGGGTGGCATCCCCACGGACCACATCCCCATGGACCGCACCCCCACGGACCACATCCCCACCGTGACCATCCGCAGAGGACGCAGGTATGAGCGCGACCGCTATGTCACCGCGCGAACATAACGGACGTACCATAAACAATAGCAAAAAGAACAAAGAACGTTAATGTTATTCAAATATCGAATTCCAAATTTAAAAAGTATTTTTATATGTTTGTGTTATGATCCGTTCGGAAATTATACGTATAGTAATTAATGGAATATATTTTTTTCAGTGAAACACGTTAGGATGCCAAATACATAGGTTACACAATATCAAGTACATACATACGTCTCAATTGTTTTTTTTTTAACATAACACAATCAAGCATGTTATTAAAAATATAAGCTAAGGATTTTCATACAGCCAATTAGGTCGTATATCTTCGTTCAAAAATAACTGAATTGATTAAAACAAAACAACAGAAAATTCAATCATTTTGTAGGAAAATTAATTAATAGTTACATGGAGCATTTTTTGTACGCTCTAATTGCGAATAACTCGGGCGGACGCGATCTTGTTTTGACCCAAATCGATTGCCATTTGACATTTTTTGACTTTGGCAATTTACCATTTCGTTAGTTTCAATATATATTGGTATATAACACACGAATATTCCGAATATATCTAATTGATATTGTCGTGGTGCTACAGATACCACCGTGTCGTACAGGCTGACTTAGAAACGTCGTACATCCATTTAACTAACTCATTTACTGACAATAAGTTCGAGAACAATGTTCATGTTTCTATTTTATTCACTAGAGGGTACCTAATAAAAAAGTTTGATACAAGTTTCATTACTATCGTATATTTTCATGATAAATTCTATTGTTTTTTTTTATTATACACAAAGGGATATACGCAATTTCTAAATCGGCCTTCGTTAATTTTATTCTACAATTTTATTAGTTGTTTAAGTTTAAATACAAGTTGAATGTAAGTCGTACGATATATTTGATGTCTAATCTGTTGTTAATGGATGGATTTAGTTGTACATCTCTTTCTAACAACGACTTTTGGAAAGGGATGGGACGTTTGCACAGCTGTCAAATTATGTTCGCGTTAACTTTGACAGATGTGAAATGATTGTGTTTGTTAGAGAGAGATAGAATATATTATACTGGTTGGTTCAGCGCACTCGGGGTCAACACATCGTCGCATCAATGGCACAGGGGATAAACCACACTTGAAAAAAATGTATCAATTACAGAAGGACACTGATGTTTTTAAACGTGTAATTTTTCAAGTATACGTTGTATAAAAATAGCTCACAAATCCGAAGAACTTATATATGAATAAAATCATTCAATATATCAAAATTAAGTAATTGACCGATTTTACAAGACACAAGATTTTACTTTGATTAGGGTCGGTACTATTAGTTTTTTATAAAAATTCACAAATAAATCCAAGCTAATGAAGTACGCGTGTATACATCGATAATGAACTGTGACGTCACAACTCATGAGTAAACGCTTTGTATTGTTCAGTAAAATTTGATTTAACAATGTACATATAAATGTATAGTGATACAATGTACTCTGGATGAAAGAATTTCTGATTGTTCAAATAAATAGAATTATTTTTATTTTTAACATTTATTGTTAACAGTTCACACTACGAGCAATGTTATGACGTAATGTGAGTGAATAAATATTTATATGATTGAGAAATGGTTCTCTATCGTTGTGTGACCATTGGCGCGTCGTGTGTGCACCCCTCGGGTGTGTCGAACGCGCTACCGACAACTTTCACCACGTGCACACGTATCGGTTACAACAGCGGTGCGGGATGTATGCACACAATGTACTTTAAATACATATATTTAAAGCTGTTTTTTTTAGTTATAGCACTTCGACTATCTGTGGCCACAAATTTTAGTAAAGACTAGACAGTGTGTGTTATTAAGGCATTCTTTTTCTCGCGAATTTTTCTTCACATAAAAATATTCAAAACAGAATTTCAATGTCCCCTCATTAAAATTTAGAAGTCAAATAACATTTATTGTCAATTAATATCAACTTTGCAACACTTGATGTGCATACGTCCCATTGTGTACGAGCTGTGAGCGTGGTGCTAAGTTGACGGGGAGCACTCGAGTGACGGGGCTCTGTGGGGACGGCGGCAGGTGTCGAGCGCTGGCGAGATGTGGGGCGCCGCCGTGCTGCCCACGCTGCCGCCTCTGCGCTACCAGGTACTCGCCACCACCGCTCGGCTGCACGGGGACTGACACCACTCCTTCATCTCTCTGTGTGCGGCCACTCCCGACGTGTCCGCCAGTCGCTAACATTCCATACTTTCCTGTTGTCCGCGCCTCTTGCACCCCACAACTATGCCTATACGATGCACCATATTTATTTCACTTACATTCTTTTTCTTACTATTACCATCTTACCTTCCTCCTTTGTCTTGGTTAATGAAGGTTACTTCTTCTAGACACATTTTGAAAAAAATACCTTCCAACTCTTTCTTTTTTTCTCTATAATTTTTATGAAATTCATTTGTCTCTGATATACATATAAATAAAACTCTTCTTTGTCCATGCTCGCGTATAGTAACCATGTATTCGTTATTAGGCGTCCATAACACGACGCATTACGACTCATACACCATTGGCGCAGCCGTTGGGCTTATTCTAAAGTTTAATTACACTAACTAATTTATTATAATATTAGTTTTCATATAATTCAGAAGTAAACCTCGACTATTTCAATTCTGTAAAATCCTTTATTTCTATTGTGAGTTTAAATAAATGTTTTGTACACTAACTGATTGGTGCAAAAAATATACATGGTCCTTCGTACATTATTAAAATTAATTGATAATTCCATTGTATTGACAAATATTTCACTATTTCAACTATCACCTCAAATATTATTACTAACATACACTGGTTGGATACGTCGGGGTCTCGTACTTTTATATTAAAAAACAATGAAAATGATGGTTGTTTGCGTGCGTTTATTGTCATACAAGGGAGTGGTGCCACAACCTCGTGTAGTTTGACCTGCAGAGCGCTATATGAAGTCGGTGAGGAGCCCTTATATCGGGCGCGTGCATGTATATTACGGTTTGTTTGGCGCGCGACCGACTCGGAGCTTGGGAATTGACTACATACGCTTTTATCTTAATGTATTACATTACTAACGCTTTATATGTGCGGTCATTGAGCGACACTCGCCACCTACCATCGTGTGGTACGCTAACGCGATGTTTTAACGGAATAATTTAAACATTAGTTGGTCATTGGTATTGGGAATGCTAGCAGTAATTGACGAGTGATATGGTTATTTGTCTTGTACATAGCACGTAGAGTGACTAACTGCTGTCTAACTTGAGCTTTCTATTGTCTTTAGGCGCCATTACTCTGGCGTCCAAGTGGACCACTTACTGTGCTTCATCAACTAAAAAAGGTTAATATCAACGCAAGCTTTTCAACATAGTATCGAGCTCAGCACTACTCGATTACATCTCATCTGCGTATAAGTGATATCGTTATTATACATTGGATTAAGGATTTAGTTTATTATCAATTTAATCAAATTCAGGCTCGAAGGACCAAAATATATTAATTGATAATTAGTTAATTTAAAATGAATGGAATTGACAGATAGTTAAAGTTAATGCATATCCTAAATCAATGTTGAGTGTTTGCGATGTGATATGTTGTACAGGCATACGTCATGTCGAGTATCGCATTAATTAAAGGTCGCCATGTTAATACACGATACTCGTACTTATTGTGATTAAAAACATTTAACTAGTATTTGTTGTTCAGCTTTGGCTTCGAACACATTATATGTCATGTTTCATTATATGTTTTGTATTTTCTATTCGTCTATTCGTTTTCTGTAAACATTTTGCGTTTTGGCAACTTGTATTTGTCTACCAAATTAAATCATTTTCTATGATATGTATGCGGTAAGTGAAGACTTATAGTCTTATTCACATCTATTTTTGTCATTGTCAAAGCAACAATACATATCGGTTCTTAAAATCATTTATACATGATTTTAGAAGAAACATTTTGTTGTAAAAAATAATTGATTATCAACATTTATGTGTATTTGATTGTATTATGAACGTACACCAGAGAGCGTGCAGCTCCGCGCCAGTCGCGCGCCCCCGATGACTGCCGCTTGACGGCGATATCTGTCCGCGATTCACGTCATTCTCTTTATTTGCATAATTAATTTATATACATTCACTAAAAATTAGATATAAAATATAAATTATGTATTTGTATAATTCATAATTGTCTAATAGAAAACGAGTTTGATTAAATACTTTACGCACTCGAATAATGTGTTATGTTACTAGTTAATGTAGCAGATATTGCCGTCTAAGTTTTTACGACTTTGTGGCCTGTGACGTCACCCCGCAACAGGCATACAAACACACACAAATATGTATGTCAGCCGCGAGTATTGCAATGCTCAATTGATTGCATATATATAGTGCATTGTGACTACAATTGTATAGACTTAACACAATAATGCTAATTGTAATTTAGTTACTAACACATTGCTTTATTAATAACTATGTAATACATACTTGTCACTCGCAGAATACCATAAATGAAATGTTACAAAATTGTCTATGGGCAAGTATTTTGTGTGCAATGTGTATAGTTTGTTGAATGTGTGTTTGTATGTGGACGTGTGATGGTGTGGGACGCTCGAGGGTGTCGAGCTATCACACTTTACATTGAAACAGCGGCATTATGACATTGGGCGTGTCATGTTTGCGTAACTTTATTCAACACTAGCAGTTTGTCTGTTTCCCCCCTACCTCCAATCGCCATACAGGATAATATCAACACTGGTGTCACCTAACTGATCGTTTGTGATGAAAGTTGATCACAAAAGTCATACTATTAACTTGTTATACCACGTCTCTGTTGGCTCACAATATTATACTTTCCTGTACTTTTCTTATGTATATTCCGTGCTGAGATCATGGATTTGACTTGTACGCTTTTGTGTTTAATCCTTTCTGTATTATGATGAGCTTTATTCATCTGTCGACTGAGACCCAACTAGTGTGGGGGAAGCAGACGCCGCACTCAATTTCGATGTTAGTGTATTCGCACCCCCCAGAACAGTGAGGTAGTACTGTAAGCATTAGATATGGCGCCTGGTTCATTTCAATACTTAATACTTAGCCACTCTCGGTGTAATGTTGGTAGCGCCGCATTGTTCACGCCGTGGCACACACGATGGTATGGTAAAAAAATATATATTTTTGAAATTCGCCTACATATCACCCTCACGCGTATGGGTGCACAGAGAGATGTCACATATACCTAAAGGTATTTCTTCAGCCTAGTTAGTTAATTTTTTTTTTCAAGTCCCGTAGGGATGTACTAGCATCAGTTTTTAGGTTAGTGTTCCATTTGAGTTCCTATCTGCCGTGTGTTTGGCGGTTTCCATGCGGCGCTCACCCATCCATTTAGCGTACACGCCGCGCTGCGCACTTGTGCATGGACAGATGGTTTGGGTCTCGCTACGGTCGCCTGTTGCTTTGTATACTTGACTGTGAGTTGGGGACTACCGCTGCACCTGCGGCCCTCGGGGAATAGAATAACTTGATGGACACGATGAAAAATAGAAACCTTTTTTCGCTACCTATTTGTGCAAATAATTTCAATGGTATTTGGAAAATTTTGAAAAGAGAGAATTAAGTCACGGCTCCTAGATGTTCAATGAGTATTTACAATGGAAGCTATTTTTTTCTTTCAAATTAAATAATTACCGTCATATCGCTATTTTTAGTATCGAATGGGTTCATCTCAAATTTTACAAATTGATCCAAAACTTTTTAATAATATATGTAGTCATCATCATCATCATCACAGCCCATAAATGTCCCACTATTGGGCTCGGGCCTCCTTCGAAATGAGAGGGAAATTAACCTACTATACCGCGCTGGTCAGACGTGTTGGTATAGTGTTTTTGTTTCGAGTTTTCCTTCTCTCGCATAGATGTTATATGCGTTTTATATCCCTTAGTCGTCTCGTACGATCACCCGCGGGTAAGATATGGGGTGGTGAATAGTATTCTTACTCCATCACCACACGGAAGAATATATGTTGTCCGTGAATCAAATTAAATACAATATTCTCAAATTCAATTCGTAATTTATAGTTATACGGATCAACTAAAAAACATCATAAAAAAGGTCTCAAGTGACATTTGGAATATTTTTCATCGCAGAATATGAAAGATATTGGGGTGTACAGAAGAATGGTTAAATGTTTCGTTTCAATTATTTTTAACTCGGCATTCAATTATTTTTCATCATTTCTGTCGTTCGGAGCTGTTCTGTCTCTACCGTCAACGAGAGGTGTACCTCAATAGTCGCAGGCGCAGCGTTGAGGATCAGGCGGGTCACGGGGACCTATCCTGCGTCCACCGTCGCTTATAACTCACGTCTAATGTTCAACAATTTGTTTATATATGTAGTTATAGCTTTTAACTATTGGATATGTGATTGTATATTATATATGTTGACCTATGCTTGAGATATATAACTTCCTCATGTACTAGCGTGCTATTTGCGTTACTAGTGTTGTTATATTCTCAAGTGTTGCGTTTGACACACATAATGAAATGTGTGTCCTGTTAGATGATACCACTCGCGTCTTACCGCACACAACATACTAGAACATTTAGCTCTGATATTGTCGTCAAAAGCACACAATTATATTTTTCGTCGCTTTTATTAATTAGGGAACGTAACCGTGTTATTATATGACCTGTTTTAGGAGGGCGATTGTCTTAATAAATATTACGCTTGGACATAAAGGCGGGGAAGCGATTAGATTTTCGTCACGCTTTCGTAATTAAGATTTTTTTTTGAATTCCTGTTAAAACGACAAATGATAAAAGACCGTATTTATTACATGAAATCTAGCGGGGAGGGAGTCTTGGTGTATATTACGGATGGTCCGGTACCGAGCAGGAGAAAATTGTGAAAAATAGGTCACGTGGTAATGGATACGTTCCTTTAGCGGTGATAAATTTGAAGAATTTAAATATATATCGATAAATTTATTATGCACTATATAATTATTTACGTTTGAGAGAATTTGATTTCTAATTTAACTGAATCTAGTATGTTATGTGCGAGTCGATGGCGGGGACTGCGTAGGGCTTCGCCCCCTCGCACTGCGCTCGCCCCTCGATGACGCACAGGTGACTTGCTACTGGTCCAATACTAACATTCAATATTATCCGATGCCTAGTCATTACTGTTATGCTCATTATGTTTTTTGTTTTCATCCCGCTTTTGAGTTAGGATACTTAGGAATTAAATAAAAATGTAGGTCATTATCTTTCTATGTATAAATAAATTTAAGTCTATCTTTCTATGTAGTTATTGATTCAAATTAACAACGCTAAAGTATAGACTGAAATGTTTTAAACTTTATAAAGTTATCAAGCTCCTGAAGTATTGCACTAGGTGTTTATATTGTTGCATTGTCCTCCGCAAGCGAACCAATCGCTCACCGTGAGGCAAAAGCTAATAGATTACAATACAAAATGGCAGTTGGCAATAGTGTTAACAACTGGATCTAGATAAGTGTTAGACACTACATACGTTTGATAAAATTCAGTTGAACGTTCACTCTTTGAATTCCATGGTTACGCTCGCGCGGGCCGGTGACGTCACGCGCTATGCAGTCCCGTGACGTCACAGGCGCGACGCAGACGGCCCCACCGCTCTCGGTCCACAGCGACCTTCCCAAATATTTTTTTTAGTCAACTAACCCTTCACTTAAATATTTTATTATTCGTGTACCGCATGCAACGATCTCCTCACTCTTGGGTAACTTGTGTATGTGTTCCGTGTTGTTCGTGTATTATTTTGGTGCGTCGCCGAGTGTCGCCCCGTGTGGCTCGTGCCGTTGGCGCGGAGGCGACCAATGGCGGCGCGGCGACAGATGGGCGGGGCCCTAGTCGCGGCCCACACGGAGTGAAACCGGCGACGGTGTTGCCACACTTTATTTAAGATTTTGCCGCTAGCAACTCAAGCTTTGGTATTTTGTAGAGAATAAATTTAAAAGAAATATTTGGCTGGTCGCTTTATTATTAGAACTTGGCTGTTTCCTATAAGATATGCTCACTTGTATGTGAAGGATGACTAACACGCGACGCCGCGCGGCACACACACCTACTCCTCTCGTTCTGTATTTATTACTATATATATAATTACAGTTTCTGTTATTACGTTTACTTTGTTTATTTTGTACTTACACTGTTCTATATATATATATATACATAATATATTTATGACGTCATTATAGCCGTATTAGCTCCGCCCACAGTAGCGTAGTGTACCCCCATACATACTTGCTCTCTCTGTCTCACACCGGTAACTTTATATTTTAAAATTTATATATTATTATTATTATTTAATACTGTCACTGTAATGTTATATACAGGATGAGTTTCAACTGATACCTTTAATAACTCAATATGACGAATATTGAACTCGTTCGATAGATATATCTCTCACATTTATTTAAATTGAATCAAGTTTATTTATTTGTATCTGAACTTTTCACATATTATTTACCTAAAGAAAATGCTGAGATTGTACTCAATATAATTGAAAGAGACTTATTTGTTTACTAATCGAATAACAAATGGCTCTTGTGAATGATACTAGTCTAGTCTCGATCGAGCAGTGAACGAACCAACAAATGAAACTTCACCTTGTATGTGACGAGGATGTAACTAGTGAAAGCGCACATTTGATTCTCATAGAGTGTAGGCCACGTGTGTTGTATGTATGTATTATGTATGTACTGCAGGCGAGAGGCAGTAGCGTCTTGCGCTTCGACCTTATACAGAGCTGTACGCGACCCCTGGTGCCCGGTCCCACTCCCGCACGCACGTGGCGAGGCCGTGTAACCGCGGCTGACGTCACACACCCACCAACTCATGGCAGCTGTCTTCAGCAGCCTCGGCCGTGATCGCTTAACATAATTGTATTATAAAGAATTAACGAAATTTTATATTTCTATATCTATTGAACGATAAAATCGATTATTGCTACATTTAAATAAAAACTTATTATGCGATCTGTGACTATATTTATATTGCATGAGACTGTTAATGTGATTTAACTCTTAAATCTCTTTAATTCTTTTAAATCGTTGCTTTTGACATTTAAATTTAAATATAATCGTTAAATGTAACCGGTTCTGAGTTCCTGTCATATCCATTACTTAGCATGATCTCACAAGGGTGTGTGAAGAAGCCGCGTTATACTGTGTCGTCACATCTACGAGGTGGATTACCGCTTGAGGGCGCTCTACTGCGACAGTTAAATGTTTATCGTTATGTAATACGTCCATTTCTGTTTTAACATTATCTGTATTGTTAACGTTTGGTATGAAACTGTCGATGTATGTCGTGGTACGGCGCACTCGCGTAGTATTTCCGCCCGATGTGTCATACACGTTTGTACAATGTGGTGCGTGTGTTCAGATGGGCGGTATGTACGCGGGGCTGCAGTATCACGGTAGCTTCGCGCCACCGCCACCGCCGCGCGGACCGTTCGCATCGCCACCGCATCCGCACACACACTACATCGCCAACTCGCAGGTGAGATCACTAACTATAACATTAGTTACAGCTGATGCATACAAGTATACTGTCACATAAGGAGAACAGCCATCAATACATGTAGGAGGGAGAGATCTGAAGCTCCGGTTGCGATATATGTATCTTTACAGATCGACATGCCTTAAATACTTGATCATCTCAGCTCATATATGTCCCGCTGCTGGGCTCGTGATCTATTATAACACGCTGATAAGAGCGATTACTATAGAATTTATTTTGATATTACCTTTCCTTGCATCAATGTTATCTGCATTTTATATCACTTAGTCGTGAAAGAAGGAAAGGAGAAGAAAAAGAGGATGTAGTAAAAGATTACTACATCCGCGGGCAAGATAGGGGGTGAATTGTGTTCTTACTGTGTCATCACATGGTTGATAATGCTTCAGCACTATTTAAATCTAACAAAACTATCAACATACTATAGTTATACATTCGGATCTTGCAATAATTGAAAAGTCTCTTGTAATATACCTTATTACCACCTGAGGATCTTTTTTCATTGTTTCCTTCTTTTGTTAGTTATTAACTTCTCATAGCTACATGAGTGCAATAATATGGTAGTTACAATGTACATCATTGACCACTCATTAACATGGACAAGAGTGTATGACGTCAATGCTATGTTATTTTAATAATATACAGATCGACTCGAGCGAGGCCTCTCACAGATTAGACCACGATTTTACTTTATGAATAATTCAGTTCTGATATCAGATATTACTTTTATCGACGGTTTGTATATTGCTATTGAAGGCAAACGTTGAAAATTTGTTCTTAACTATTTGATCCGTATAGAGCTAGCTGTAGTCCGTCTAGAGTTCCGCAGGGTTCTCTACTAGCACCGTTAGTTAATTATATTTTCTAAAGACTTAATTCAAAAGTTCTATTGTTCTAAAAGAAATGTAGAAGTACAGTCTGTTACTGTGTATTGCTTTAAAATTTTATCGATTTTATTATTTGTAATTAATTATTTCTTTTATTGTATTTATTCTAGTGAATAATGTATAGTAGAACTTTAATCATAGGTTTTTGCTAAGATGCTATTATCGAGAATTATTTGTATGTGTGTTGCAGAGAGCTGAAGGGGGACGGTTAGAAATGATGGGTGGTGGTGAGGGTACTCTGTCGCCGCTGCAGCCCGCGGCGGACCTCCATCACGCGCCACTGTTACTCGCAACTGAGGTATACATACACCGCACACATCTATCGAGTAGTTTTAAATATTTGTTCTTTATATTTTTGTTTTAAGAAAAATATATATACAGCTATAGAGATATTATAAAGGATTTGTGTTCACAGAGACACACGTACCCAAACATAGATAACTTGTGATTGAGTAACGTGCATGGGATTTGGTCCAACCATCTTTCTGTTTTCTTTTTGTATTATATTTTGAAAAAAAGTTATATTTGTTCTAAGTGCAGTAATCAAACTCGAGCACTCGATGGAATAAGTATTAACTTACTAACATGTGTTGTTACATAATGGTACATTACTACAGCGGCCAGCAAAAGAGGCATTGATGAACAACGTGTAAATGACGGACTTACGTATGTGTACGTAAGTCCGTCAATTCCTAGTTGTGGCCAAGGCTTGTTTAGTAGTTTTCTCAAATAATGCGCGAAAATCAAAACTAAGTAGAACTGTATACATTGACGAACAACGAACAACATTTTTCGCGGGCTAAAAAGGGTTCATTTGTTTTTTTTTTTCATTAGCAAACAGGTTTCTTTTTCAAGCCAGTTCGAAATTTAAATAAAACTCTGATAAATTGTCTCCTCGGTTGCCATGTTTTGGAGTAACGAATCGTTCCATTTTTAAAATACACGATAGATATGCATTTACATGTATAGTTACTTGGCTGCTAAAACACGACATACATATATAGATTTTCATACATTTTTGCCGGCCGCTGCTCGCATGTATTTGGTCAGTACAGTAATTTTGATTTATCTCGAAGGAGGTTGTCAAAATAATGCTCAAATTTCCAAGCATGTTTGAGTAAAAGAAATATACTTATTATAAAAGAAGTAACTTAAAATATGACTAACCCGTCGGTTGTATCTTCTCAGCTTGCGGTCGCGTTACGGTGTAATACTAACATGATACAAGTGTCCACGTAGTGTTTTATATATAGCTTACGATGTTGCAGGCGCGTGGTGCTCGCGCGTTGGTGCGGCACGCGCACGCTGCGCGCTGGCCGCTGCACGTGCATGCGCCGGGTGCGGCGTTGGTGCCGGCGCCGCTGCCGCACGTGGCGGCGCCGCTACACGTGGCACTGCCACCGCCGCCGCCCACGTACCAGGTGTTCCTCAACCTGCTCGCCATGTTCCCGCTATCGCCGTACGCGGAGCCGCGAGCGCCAACAGATGACGCGGACTCGCCGGAGACTGAGAACTACGAGGCGCTGCTATCGCTCGCCGAACGTCTCGGCGAGGCGAAACCTAGAGGTGACCACCCGCCACTAATCATGCATTTTTTAAATTCCAACAGTCAAATTATTCTACGGTTTTCATTCAACTATATACTACTACAACTATAACAGCAACTCCATTGATCAAATATATTGCGATTGATCGATAGATCAGCAGTGTGAACTGCTACTGCGTTGAACTATTTAGCTGGTTGTATCAGATACATTAGTTATTTGTATTGTATTGTGACATTTGGCAGATGTATCAAATTATGTTTTATGAAGTATAAATAATTATAACAATTGTTTGTGTGTGCTAAGGTCTCGCGCGTCACGAGATCGACGCTTTACCGTCGTACAAATTCGCGCCGGCGACGCACCGCGGCGAGCAACAGTCTTGCGTCGTGTGCATGTGCGAGTTCGAGCCGCGACAGCACCTGCGCGTGCTACCCTGCGCGCACGAGTTCCACGCCAAGTGCGTCGACAAGTGGCTCAGGGTAAGTCTCGCTACTATATAAATAGAGCATACGCATTATACAAAAATGAACTTTATAGTTGAGGTCGTTAGTCACTTATTTGTTAACACAAAACTTCGGTTACGTCATTATTGAACTGTGTTGTATCTATATTATTATGTCCGGGTACAGTTTATAGATGACGTTGTTTTAAATTATTAATTGTGTGTTTGTGTTTCACAGTCGAACCGCACGTGTCCGATATGTCGAGGCAATGCCTCCGAGTACTTCACGAGTGCAGAGTGACGTCACACAAACACACACACAACGGGAGGCGCCACTGCGCATGGAGATGTTATCGGCTTATAGTGAAAACTTCCTTAGCAACGCTGTGATAAGATACGAGATGAAACGAGAATGCGACATTGCACAGAGACAAAACATACGTCTATATAATTTAGCCTGAGAGAGAGTGAGACAGAATACAAATGATCAGTGATTCGCTATTATCGTCGTCTTCATGTATCGATCACACTTCTGATACATTCTTCGTGTTCCCGCGCACTTATTGCCTGAAGTTTTCACTTGAACCGCGAGCGACAATGAACATTTTCTTTTATATTATTTTTAAACATATCTTGTACTTGTTTGTTAGTTTTATCGACTTAATACTATAACAGTTGCTAGGGAAACGAACGGTGTGTACCTCTACATAGATCATAGTGTATAAGTACGTATGTCTGTACTTGTATCTGTGTTAGTATCCGTATGACAATATATATAACCAATGTTTATTGTAGATATAAGACAGAATGACATACATACATACCTATACACTACGAGTGCTCCTTGTGAGAACTTAGAGCAGTTTTGTTAAAAACAGCGCCATCTAGTAGTTACAAATGTAAAGTTGTGTAGCAGATTTCGCTAGATGGTGTTATATCGTGTTATTAACGTCTCCAATGACAGTGTACGTTGTACCGCGCTGCGTGTGTGTGGTGTATGTACAGACAGCTGATGGCGCCACGAGCTTCACAGTGTCACTTATCTCCGTCGACGCTAATATTTGATTTTGAAATACAATAGCAGCATTTGCTGTTAAATAATGACTCTTGTTGATCGGTTAAATGTCTATCTCGGTACATAATGTACGTCCCACTATTGGGATCAAGCCTCCCCCTATACAATAGGCCGGCAATTGTACTACTATATTACTCTGGCCAAACATATTGTTATAGGGTTTCATTTCGAGTTTTCCTTCTCTTACGGGTCACCTATATAGATGATGTAAAGACTTCGAGAGATCTTTATGCAAACCACGAGTGGTGTCCAAAGTATCCATTAATGGCCGCCGTTGAATTTTTGTGCTTGATAAAAATTGATTTCAACGCCATCTATCGTGGCAAATTATTTTAATTGAATCTTTAATCATTTGGAATCGGTACACTATGACATTTTTACCTTTTAATATTGTTTTTTTGTATTAAAAGTTGAATATTAACTTCGGCGGTAACTGCCATTGTATCGGTTGTGCTATGAGTGTGTGTATGTACGTCACTGTATATAGTTTTAAATATTATATAAAAAGCTTTTCATATATATAAGTTATACGTGAACAACAGAAACAAGCAATAAAATGTATTTATATAAAAATTTCTGTGATCTGTTAGGCAAACGGTTTGCAGCCGACTGTTGGGCGAACGCAATAACTTGGCATCAACCGATGGTGTTACCGGTCAGTCGCTCACAGTCAGCCGCAAACTGTTTATAGTTTGCTGCAAATTGTTTGTAGCATGCCGCAAACTATTTGCGAAAATTTTATAGCCGATTTGTATTTCTGATATAGTTTATAGTGAGCACAGTGCATTAGTTACCTCCCCTCTACCCCCTAGGTCCTTCTATGACGACGCGTTGTACGTATACACATATATAATTAAGTTGTTTAGTTGTACCGTAGCGGGGCAACTGTGTGCGCTTGTATATATAATAGTGAAATTTAGCATATGTATGTGTGTGTGAGAGAGATGCTCGTGTGGGGCTAGTGCTTTGTGGTGATTGTTGGGTGGTAGGCCGTTTCGTGCTGGCTCAGTTAGTTGGGTTCGATATTAAATGGAGATTTATTAATTTCATTTGATGATGGAAATATGACGCGGTGCCAAATTGAAAACAAAAAACAAATGGTTGTCTGTACAATCGGTTAACGAACGATAATTTTACGTGATAACGTCATAAATTGATGAAAAATTGCATACTTTTATGAATTCAGCAAACATAAACAGTGGAAACCACATTAACGTTTCACTTCACTTTGGTAACAATTTACATCAAATTCTTAAAATGCAAAAACGCTTATTCCGCGCTCTCGCTTGAACGCTCAGCTCAGGCGGAACGTGACAATTTTTCATGCGCGCACTAATTTACAAGACGTTATCACGTCAAAAAAGAAAATAATAAATTCTAAATAGATTTTATGTCAATACAAGAACAATATATAGTGAGCTAGTCGGGGTACAAGGTCAAGGTTTGTGTAACGGTGTCGTATTAACATAGTTTGTTCTATAGTAAATATCAAACATGAACTAGTGAGAAAAATTTATTATTTAATTGTGCCTTTGTTAGTTCGTAGGCCTTTTTTTTTTGATTACCTTTCATATGAAGCGCTAACTTCGAACGGTTGACCAAATTATATCTTCAGTAGTTAATAATTAATTGAGGCTGCTAGAACCAGAGCGGCCTAACTACAAGAACCATGTTTTACAATATGGTGGGAATTAAAGTTAAAATCATTTCAATTTAATCGATTTGAACACAAGTCGAAAATTTACTTATACAGGGTGCCGATTTTATTACTAGAATAACTTAAACTAGGTGTAGGAATGACGTCATAAAAACATTTAAGTTAGTTGCAGAGTCCTAGCTCTGCCCAATCCCGTGATAAAGTGATTTGTTCCTTATCAAAACAGTAGGTTTATCAGCGTACATTGACCTGTAGGTACATTTCGACCAGCTGTGCGGCGGTGAGCGCAGCGAGAGCGGGACTATTTGCCTACTAGTTCAGTGTCACACGCATGAGTATATGCCTACATCGAATTTTTATAGTACAAGTGATTGCTTATCAGTATGGCAATGTAATCAAAACTTAATTACTATTTTTTTACTGATTTGGATAGTGTATCATGGTCTGATACACCCCCTTCAAGGATTCTACTAATTAAATCGGAAACTGTATTGTCATTTATTGTTGTGCTTGTAAATTTTTTTAGGCCGCTGTAGTTTTGTAGATTAACATTTTTAGATTGTAAAATTGTAATTTGGTTATAAGTTGCAAAAATCCGGTAGGGCCACCATGGTTCTAGCAGCCTCAATTCGGACTCCTCACTCCCGAACGAAACTAATTGTTTTTTTTTTTACCAAACTAACATACAGCTGTCAAGTTGAAAATAACCAAACAAGGTGTGTCGTAGAGGCATACTATATAAATGAAACTTTAATATTATACTGTAATATGTGTCACATGTTTATATTAACTATAATAACTGTTTAATACTGTCTGTGTCTGTGTGTGTGTGTGTGTGTGTGTACGGTATATAGTATACGCTTGGGCTGTTTTTGTCGCTAACTTTCATTTAAAAATATTGAATTTCAAAGCCAAAACAGTTTCACTCTGAAAAAGAATTTAAAAAAAGTTCGCCTTAGTGATGGTCTATACCAGCCAGCACCCTCTTACCTCTTCTATAGGCGTCATGTTCTCTAATGACCTACACATAGCATCAACTTGATCTGTTTACGAATTAAATAATGGACGTGTCACAAATATCAGAGACAATAAAAAATCTCTATTAAAAAAAAATCTCTATTAAATTTAGTACAACTGGGTGTGAAATCGCTATAGGTTTTTTCTTAATTACTCTCGCTTAGTGCGGCTACAGTTACCACCTTCACTACCTTTGTCACAATTCTCATTAAAAAAAATGGCATGCGATTATCTGCATGTGCCTGTGTTGTTTGAAAAAAAATGTGCCAAGCCTTATAGCGGATGACGTTTGCCTACTTTAGATTTAAAAAAAAGTATAAAATTTGCCTGACCTTCGACAAAGCATGTACGCGTTATTTTGAACACAGCTTGTGCAATATTCAACCGTATATGTATTTTATTAATGTATAATTTAGATCGAATACACATATCCAACGATCATACAGTGCATGCTGAATGGGCAACGGAAAGTGGCGCAACTGTTGCGCAACAATTCATGTATTATATATCATTATTAATTAAGATTTTTTTTATTATATTTGTCTAATAACTCGCTTGTTATGGTTAAGCAATGCTCGGTGTGGACAATTTAGACTTACTTATAATTGGTAGTAAAATCCCCTACTTTAGATGGTGCGCAGAAATATGTGCAGGTGTTTTAATTAATTTTGATATCAGAACAGAAAATTCAGTAAATAAAAATATATATAAAAATAAAAATCAAACTTTTAGTGAATCGTTTCTTTTTTTTTTTATTTGTCTAGGTTTAAGTCTGGGATCAGGCGTGTTATGAAGTTTATCAGTTTTTAAATGTATGCGATAATTTTAGTTAAAGTTACCAATAATTATTAACAAAATGTTTAAATTTACCCTAAAACCGTTATTATTGTGAACAATTCACAAGAACGTTGTATTTCATAAGTATTTTCTTATTATTATTTTATTATTTACTCCGTGCAATTTCTTCTTCGCTAATGGAGGATATTTAGAATATCTTCACCTGCAATAATAATACTTTATTTTTTCTTGTTAATCGCATTTTAACGTGCTTTATATGTCTATATTATGTGCAACCAAATAAGGTGATGAAATTATGTATATACGTAATCATATTATTAAATATTATGTTGATCATCATCATCATCCAGCTCTTATCACAATTATATGTGTTTGTCACAATATATACTCTTCTTTCATCGTACATTTTGTAAATAGTTTAGACAATAGTTGTTATGTCCGACCGTCTGTGTGACGTCACACACCACTACTTGTGAATGTAATTGTTGATCAGACATCAGATGTAGTTGGTTCAGCTCTATGTAAAACTCTTGTTTTTCTTTTACAAATTCCACGAGCAATTAAAGTTTTTTAGTATATCACGACATATTATTTTTGCTTTTTTTATACTATTTAAAGTTGCCTAGCAGTTGCGCAACAGTGGTTCACTGTTGCCCGCGTGTGTGACGCCTGTTGTGTAAGTGTTGCCAGTAGTTAGTTGTGTGTTGTCATTCGACACACACACACTTGCGTCTTCCATTTAAAAAACTTATGTTATTAAAGTTATTTAGTAAAATTCATACGTATGTATATAGTTCGCTAAGGTTTAATGTTTTTTTTTCTTTGTTGACTGTGTTTATGTAGACAAATCGTGGGGCACTTGTATTCTTCTAGATGGAGTTATAATTGTTGCAATCAGATATTATAAGGTGAGGTTTGCTTGCAAGATGGATTACAAAGAACTCGTTCAAAATATACAAAGGTCATTAAGTGTCTGTAATTATCGTAACGATTTCGTTTGACTTTTATAAATGGCTTAAATTTCGAATAAATATTATAAAGTGACTCATACGATGGTTTAATATAACCATTCGTCTCATGTTCGTAGTACATTGTACTGTAATAATTATTTATAGAGAAGAGCTTGACTGGACAATAGTGAATTGTGCTGCGAACCAACATAGGGCTTGCCACCAGGCGAATGATTACTTTGATAATAATAATATCTTATTTCGGACATCCAGACGGAAGGTTAGTAAATAGAATCTCTTAAAAATTATTATGTATTGTATATTTGACGACGAATTTAATATTTGTCAGGCATCGACGAAAAATAAATTAGGCGAAAAAAATTCTTGCAATGGTTATCAGGATGGTTGGAGCCTATCATGCAGTGAGACAGATCTCTGGTGTGATTGCAAGTACAGGCCCAATGCACTGCAGGATCGATTTAGTCCCATCAACATTCTGAGCTCGTTACTATATTGGACCCATAGGGCACTGATTGCACGCTGTGTATAATTAGTCCACATGCTGCACGTGTAGAACACTTGACAATATGCTTTAAAGTTATTTTTACTTGTTCGCTACAATGCGCATCTCCGGAGGAACATGTTACATCGAACCGCCATCGCCCTACGTTCCTTCTCAATATCAGTCTGATCCCTAAGGTCACATAATGCTCCAAATATATAAATTGATAGACCGGTTTCAGCTGTTACCGTTTAGTTTAATTTCTGATATTGTATCTGGACATTTGCCACGATCCTTAAAGACCAAAACCTTTTTTGGAAGGTATATGTATTAGCCAGTGTTTTTGAGCATAGAGTTTACAACATCTGATCCATTCCCTCATTGCTCTAAACGTTGGGCTCAGCAGCACTATCTCATCAACATAGCAATGACCTTAGAACTCTTTTCTTTTTGTCCTGTCATATGCTTAGTCAGAATAGACTTCCTAAAGACGTTTTCATATTATGCATAGCTGTAAAACCTATAAACACGGGTTTATTTTTTTGTTAAATTTTGCGATAGACACTAATTACGTGTTAAGTTTGCAATGCTAATAAAATCATAAATATGTGGCCGGTTAGTGGCGCGTCAATGTCCCGTTTGTGATCCGCATAAATTGTTTACTATTATTTGTCAATAAAAACACAGCAGTACGAACTAGTACTCGGTACAGGCGCGTGACGTAAGCGTCAGTGTATTATTGTTACGTAGTGTGGGTTTGTTGCCAGTCTTACGTTATTGTTTTTTTTTTCTAATATAATTATCAACTACACTACCCGACAATAAATATTGCACATCAATCCTTGGAAAGAGATCGGTTAATTTCGGTTTTGTAGAGTGTGATATTTGTCAGTCATTGCGTCCAATCAAAAAACTATTTATATAGCTGTTAAACCGCAACAATTTTGAAAAGGAAAGCATATTTAATTAATAACAAAAACTCGGAATTTTTGGCAGCTCATACTAGATACCAGACTGTCGTATGATATCACACAAGCAGCGTGCGACAGGGACAACACTCTACCAAGTCAAAATTAAACGATTGTCCGTTCCCAAGTGTCAATGTGCAATATTTATTGTCGGGTACTGTACATTTTGTATATCGTGTGAATTATTTGTTACTATTGTTTCGGATCTGTTCTTTGGTCTTTAAATATAACTACTCGTCTACTATCATTACAATTTACCTAATGACAGTATTATTGGTCAACTAATAAATATATGTGTAAATTCTAATAACAGTGAAATAATTCTCTGGATATATTTAATGTCACGTTTTCGATAAATTAAAATAATTCCACATTACCCTACTCTTTGTTAGTATCTATAATTAAAACGTTTAATAGGATTCACCTCAAGAAACAATATCGCGATTCAGACAATTGTGACCACACCATCTATTGAGTGTGAATGCTTAATTAAATCTTGGCGAGTCAATTGTAACTTGTAATTAATTATTATTGCCAACCTATGTTAATGTAACGATCTAACTGTCAATTAAGTTTTTTTTTTGTGTAAATATAATGGAATTGTAACAATATATATAACATGTAGCTTTAAATGTTTGTTTGTGTATGTTTTGTGTT
Organism: Lymantria monacha; assembly: GCA_905163515.2. NCBI lineage: Eukaryota > Metazoa > Arthropoda > Insecta > Lepidoptera > Erebidae > Lymantria > Lymantria monacha. Next base: position 11,788,523 of record LR991104.1, on the reverse strand, counting down.
TGTTTATGGTTACGTATGGCGTACGATGTTAGCGAGCAGCGCTGCTGTGTAGTTAGTGTTGCTAGATGTGTCGCGCTAATATAGTAATAGGCACTCGCCTGACACTTGCGCCGTTAAGTGCAATCTGAGGGTAGTTTACACCCACTTTTTTGCTTTATACAGAGGCAGCAATTGTCTCAATATTAAGAATGCCACACCTTCATAACTCTAAAGACTATTTATTCAAAATAAATTACCTACCTGTATTAATATGAAATTTTATTATTGAAGTTTGTTCAAATCACTCGCTGTTTTAGTCTAAAGACCTAATGAATATATTCAGAATTATAATTATGAAAAAGTGGAGCTCGACTTATAAATGACATCACAACATTCACTAAAATCTCTCACCATTGTAAAATGCAAGTATTTCCGTTTGTTGTTATGTAGTTTGATTTCTTCATTCCATAACCGTTTTGTTTCCTTAAGTGGGTGATTGTACTAACAATGCGTGATATACGATATTATCACAAAACGCGATTGTGACGCAACTGTGGGCAACAGTGGCGCGACTGTTGAAGACAGACACCTTCTGAGATTATACACAGTGACAATTGTATAGTTTACTGTTTAAAATTATAATCTGGCATTATAATTTTCTTTTTATTGTTTCACTAAAATGATTTTTCATTTTTGTTTCATTTGCAGTTAATAAGTTATCGATTTAATCAACTGATCGGTCGCGTCTTGTGTCAAAAACCATTTATTACCCGACAAAGTGCAGGAGAGATCGCATCACAATTAGATACGAATAGTTAGGGGGTCATCCTTGTTTTGTCGGGTATGATACTTACATATCGCTTGTTTATAGTTGAAATGCAATAAATATACTTAATTATTGTGCGAGACGACGGCAGACGGGGCGGGCGCGCCGTCTGTTAGTACGTCTGTTGTGTGCCATGTATGTTTGCTTCCTACGCCCCGCTCTATATATATATATTTATAGATTAAAAGTATTGCACACACAATATGTAACAAGCTGTATATAAACAGGTACGCGCGCGCACACATGCACGTTGTGTGCATGTGTGCGTCCGTATAGTGTACAGGTGTGTGCAAGTGGCTCGATATAATTGTGGTGGAATTAGTTATATTTTAATAAAATATCGGTTATAGTTATTAATTAATAACACGTTAATTGTATAGTTTTTATTTAGTAAAAAGCAATAAAATTACAAAAAAGACATGTAAGATGATTTTTGTACTGCTGTTAGCGAGTGTATAATGTCACCTTCCCCCTTTCACCGTGTCGTGTCCCTCATCTGTGACGCGACACTTCGCATTAGTTAGTTACTATTAACTGTTTAGTTTTAGTCTGTTAGTGGTTTATTTTTTAACGTGCATTTTTCTAAGTGTTTAGTGCATAGCGCACGGCTACGCAGGGGAACCATCGAACGTACAGACATACTCATAATGTGGTTATTATTCATTTTATTAAATTCGTTCTGTTAAAAAAAAATACAGTAAAGTTAATCAGTGTCACATCGCTCCTGGTCATATATTTATTTTTTAATACATTTATATATTGTATTGCGGCGGTAAACAATGAAGAAACATAATCCAGTTCATTTAAGGCGCAGTCCTACTCTACCGACCACAGATATTCACAAGTAGTAAGTGGGTCGGTGTTTTGTATTTGTTCGCGTATGTCACTGCTAGTATCTGTCTTATTGTTGATGAACTAGACTACTAGCAATGAGTTATTTTATTGATATTTTGGCAACGGAGCCATGTTTATTCCAAATTACAAAATTAAAAATCATGCTCCATAATTTTCTTCATAATTTCTAGAATAATTTTATACTTCTTCATATTGAATAGTTCATCTTCTTTGTAATAACTCCTTCAGTAAGTTAAATCGTAACCATTGAGCACTTACAACCAAATTACGATTTCTCTCGGCATTCACTTAAATATATTTACTCTGCTCTTAGTTCTGCATTATTACATGAAGTACAAGCAAAATTATTCAATATTAATCGTAAAAGGTAAAATAAGATAGTTCAAAGGAGCAATGTGACATTTCCTTGTTCTCACCAAAACGCTACTAGTATCTGTGGATATAGATCGGCATTACAGACACGGCATGATGTCTTGTACAATGAGTATGAGTATTACGTGGCATGAACCCTGCATGCGTGGTGCGCGTGCCGTATCTTCCATTGTGTTATGTTTTGAATGTTAACTGACGGACTGGCGGCGAGCATGGGCGCGGGCTACATCTATTTGTACGAACATGGCGTGCGACCGAAACTAAAATTTAATAGTTGTTTTGTTAAGTACAATTTAATCTTAGAGAAATCAAATAGAAGTAATATTTGCTAATTACGACTCGAGTTCTGTAGAACAGTATTCACTTCATTCCATCTAATTAAAGAAATATATATATATTATGTTGTAAGGAATAAGAAAATGCTTGCAATATCAAAATGACAGCTGTCAAAATTATCAGCTGAAGCAGAATGCCAATAAAATATTTAACTCGTCTTAACTTACTATCAGGGAAATGAATTTGATAAATACGTTCAAGGACTTTATTGATGACTAAAATGTTAATCTAATAATTTTTTAAACTTATTTTACGTTTACATTGGCGAAGTTGTGGTTAATCACTAATAGGAGCCATTCATTAAGAAGAAGAACTTACTATTACTTAGAGTTGAGTTTCCTTGTTTATTCTTGGCGAAGAACTGTGAGCTTCACTTAAAAAAAGTTGCTGTACCATATAGCGTAGATCATAAAATAGTTTTATATTAAATATCACGTTTTAAATATTATTATTTAATATATTCTTATAAAGATGTAAACGAAAGCAATATAAACGTCAATATCTTTTGTAGCACGTAAATTGTATATCTAGATAGTTTTTAACATTTGTTCACTAGTTTGACACCCCGAAGCAATAATTGTTACTTTAGAAAGATGTGAACATAAGCCGCCTTGCCAACGTCCCGTCCACCGCCAGTTCGACTTGTCGTTGCTCAATATGTATTCATTATTTTGTATTTATTATTCGTGTTTTTACTTTGTAATATTGCATTAAACGTGTACGTGTACACCTTTGCTTGATGACAACTGTTGATACCCCCTTATATTTACTCGAAATCTAATTTCTAACTGGATCTGATGACATTTGTCACTCACTGTTACGCGATGTCAACATGACATGAGTTTGACAATAGTGACAGGTGTCATGGCTGTCAAAATGGTTCAGTTGAGCGGCCGCAACGCTTGGACGTTGTACTGTGTACCTCCAGAGAAGCGAGACGGCGCCACGCACACACAACGCACGGCAATAACGATTTTAATGCAACACAGCTAAGGTTATGTTTGCGTGGTGTACGTCTGCCACCACGTGCTCGGTTGATTTTATTTTATTAAATGCACTGCTAATGATATTTTGGGTTTTTATTTTGCATTTACCTTAAGTTAGATACCCGCTGCAGACAATTCACTCAATCGGAAGGGAAAGGAAATGACTGTCTAAATGAATTAGGCACTACTTGATAATTATATTAATAATCTGTTGTATTAAATTTATTAAGTCCTTAAATTTTTGTTATCAGTAATTATTAAAATTATTCTTGCACAGAAAATTTAAAAAATAATCTACTTCTGTTCGTCCTAATTTTTAATGACATTTTTTTTTATTTAATGTTATGGACTATTTATTAGACTAAAATGCAATAACCACCCATTCCTATATTTAATTATGAATTATTTTATAATAATATGTACATTTAAAGCAAAATTTTAAAATATTTACAGAAAAAAATAGAATAGGGAATAAAAAACAAAAAGCGCAATCAGGCATCGAAAAATTCCTTCGCATTACTGTCCACCAGTAATATACCCAGAAGGCTGGCAGCATTACCACGTTGAAAGGCAATGCTAACCTTTTGTGCAAAATATAGGCCAGCCTTCTGATCACGTGAATCAGCGATTAATCTTTTTGCGATATATTTAAATAAAAAGTGAGCACTCAGACCCCAACTGATATTATTTGTTGCCCAACTAAAAATACCATTTCCTACCATCAAACCACTGATCGCAGAAATGTTAATGTTAACTTTTTTAGTCTTTTGTAAGTAATTAGATCGGTAAGTATGAACATTAAATTTTCCTTTAGTATATCGCCTCTATGCACGAGGGGTTAAGATAAGCAGTCCATTTCTGTTAATCACTTGGAGCTTGCTCTTGAGAATTATCTGATAAAATTTGCAGAAAATCCAAAAACATTTCATAGTTTACTTTGAGATTGGCAGGGGTTAATGTATCGCAGAAGGAGGCGGCGGAACGGGTCCGGAAGGATTCCCGCGACCCGGGCCGCCGCCAGCGGCCGGGGCGGCGCAGGCGCGAATACCTGCGCCTGATGCCGCCCTAACCGAGGCTTCGGGTGATCGGACCGGGGAATTGTTCGGTCACGCGACGTGAGGCCACTGCGTGAGGGCGACGCCCCGACAATGTTCGGGGCGTCGACGAGAGGAACCCGTGAGGGTAAACCGCCGGGCGGGCCACTGAAGACAAAAATCGGTTACCGGTGGTAAAATAGCGCGTACGGCGTAATAGAAAAACGTTACAATATAAAATTTCTCCCATACGTCAAAAAAAAGCTTCACTTCAAAAAGTTAGAGAAACTAAAAAAAAGCAATTCTTTATATGATACCTACTGAAGTTAACAGACATGTGACAATTTTTTATTATTTTATTTATCGTTTACTATTAGTCAATGCCATAAATGAATAAGAAAAATAATTTTGTGCCATTCTCAACGCAGTACCTACTGGCTATATGGGATCTATTTATTTTGCCTGTCCGAATGGACGAACAAAAAAATGTAAACGAACCCCCAATTTTCATAAAGAATACATACACTAAAGACTAAGCAGTTTAGTTTTTTATTAATTGCAATTAAACGACAAAAAAATACCAAGCCATTTTCGAAAGGAAACAGCGCGTTGCGATTATGAAGCTTTTAATAAAAGAAAAACTTCGATACATTCATTTTTACGGTCGTGGCCTGTACTTAAATACGTCACGGGTAGATACCGTTCACAAATGGACAGATATAAAACTGAGTATTGTTCACTCGAGCAGCTTACACACATATATATATATAATACAATAAAAAATAAAATTATTACCGAAAATATAATAAGTCTCCATTTGTTATCGTTAGAAATACAAAATATGCTCAAAATAATTATATTGTGTGAGCACGTGTGTCATAGCTACATATCACTATATTTCCTTCGTTATCTATAGACAAACAAAAATAATGTTTATAGTTACATATGTTTGTGCTTTTAACTTATCTAATTTCCATTTCAACGACCAAATAATGGTTTTATTAGGTTTAATGCTTGACTATATTGGACATATTATAACGTTAGGTACTACTGCAATGAAAGGAATGTGTTTAAGGAAACAAACTTGCATTGGGTCTGCCCTGCCCTTAAAATGGTGCCTTTTTTGAAATGGGAATTAGATTGAAAAATATATATTAGTCCCATAATAGCAACGATAGTTATTTTGTTAATTAATTTGTTAGGCAGATTGTATTTAAATAAAAAGTCCGATTAAAAATTGATGACGTTTGTTTTCAGCGCCATTTCTGCAGCTCGCACATGTTTCGTTTTACGCAGCGCTCGTTGTGGACCAATTGTGTCTATTTTAGATGTAAAGTAGATATAACCTACGTAATTATTGAATCGCATTTAAAAATATTATTTTATTCAAATGTCGTCAATTTTCTTGGACGTTTAGATATAAAAGTAAAAATTGTATTTATATCATACGTAATTGTCAATTGTGGCGTCCTAAACAGCTGATGTAGTATCAGTGAGATGTAAACGTTATATTAGTTACCTCATTACGCTTTTGTAAATTGTATAAAGTTGATCGTGTGTACAAATCGAAGTATTTTTTCCATTTCTTAATAAAACTTGCCAAATGTAAGTGTTACCAACTCTACGAATCTGAATTCTACTATTTACTCATAGAGCATGAAGTGTCACCGCTGCTTATTTAGAAACCAGTCCAAATAAAGACATGGTAGGTATTGAATTAAAAAGTATCGATATTGTAAATAGTAGCCATAATTATAATCACAAGATAATTCACAGTTATAATGAATTAACAGAGCTTCATCTGCAAACAACCGGCCATATTTTAAAAGAAACATTTTGAATTACCGGATTTAATTTACAGCATTTTTAAAATTACAGCACCCATATTTCGTTACATAGATAATCTGTGTATTCAATATTGAAAAGTGTAATTTATTAAAAATACAAAAAATAATGGCTGCGTCACCTTCTGGGATGGGTTTGTTAGTTACTATAAAGTGTAAGCAAGATGATAAGGAGGCTCGAGATAATACACACAATATATAAATACCTAATCATTATTATAAACACGAATGTCCATTTATTTATTCATTACGCTTTCACGTATTAGCCACTCGACCGATTGCTTAAAATGTCGGATACATGTTATTAGGGATATAGGAAAGTCCTCCATCTTTCAAGAAAACCATTCCAAAGGGATTGAAAAAAATATTGACAAAATCTACATTTCAGATCTGGGTACAGATATTAGAATATTACATTATACCGGTTATGTGTATGAAATTATTTCGGTTTACCCGAAAGTTTCGAATTGTTTCAATTACGGATTTTTAGGGAATTATAAAAGAGAAATGCTAACTTTTTTTATTTGGACTAGTTAGCTTCAGATGGCTATTAAATCCTTACGCAAACTAGTGGTGAGCGCAAAGTATCCTCAACCCAAAACATTTACGCAACGGTTCCCAAGGGCACCTCTTGTGGGTATTTATATATTGCTGAGGGCAATGTGTGCGCCTCCACGTTTGTTGACTTTATTACTAGGCGACATGGTTTCGCACCTCGACAGTGAGGAAGGAACTGTAGTTATTTATTTGTTACGGCCTCGCGGGCCTTGTATGCAGTTACTTATGCTTTAGTGATCTCATCGTCGGGCTCCTCAAGAACGAGTCTCGGCCGAGGGACCTTCGAGGTTAGGAACAAGGTGTAATTGGTCGCGACGACCACTAAGAGATTGGGGTGTGTCGTAGCAGAATTAAAGTATCTACGGGAACACTATTTCATATACTGCCGGATGGTCAACAAATGCAAGTCAATGTGTAAGATCAGCGTTGCGCATGAACCATGTTGCACCCGTAGCTATTTACACGGGTAAATATTTACGGAAATATGCCGTCTACACTTTTTTTTGTGTGTCTGTCTTTTAGCTGTTAGCCGTAGATGGCTGTCACAGCTTAACCCGGACTATGGGTGAGCGCTGAGGGCTCTCAACCCGGTGCTGTCTACACGTTCGTGCCCCCTATTTATATTTCCGCGTTGTGTGTAGAAATGATCGTATCGAACTTTTTAAAAATTAAATTCAAGCTGAATAAACAAGTTATCTGATAGATATAGTAATTAAGTTGAAAAATTTTTCTACGCCCGTAACCGAAAAAGAAAACTTAAAAATTTTGATTTTTTTTTTGTTGCTTGTTTTCTACGATTACTCAAAAACCGCGGAGGATGCAAAATTTTAAGTTCTAATCCAAAAACTAGACACTTGGAGCTATAATTTCCTTTTTTTTTTATTTTCTGTACGACCATTTCTCTCGAAGTTACTGCTTGTTGAAAATTGCCCAAAAATTTGGCAATTTTTTTTGATCCCTTAATTTTTCCAGTAGTTTAAATAGATAGTAAAGCCAGCCAAATCTTTGTTTGATTTTGAACCCATGATTGTACCCTCGGCCTCGATATGTTTCATGGTCATTTTAGCATAGTTTATTTACACGATTTAAAAGCAATATAAGCCACAGTTTAATCTTATGAAAATATACAAATCAAAACAGGATAATATATAGACTAGATCTGCGTATAAAGTTTTATATATTTTTTACTAAAATATTCTAATAAAACATGATGCATCAAAGATTACGAATAAAATAAGGACTCTCGTTGCATATATTATTATAAGAAATTATTAACTGTATAACTTATGTACTCGTATGGTTGCACTATTAAATTTAGTCATATTATAAATAATACTAAAAACGAGTATGTCGATGATTCTACTTGCTAACCATGTTATCGTGTAACCTAAAGCCTTCGCAACGATCTCGCGAATACTTATGACATTGCATTAATCTGTCAAATGTTACCATTATTTAAATAAATATGTATATACATATATATAATGTTACCGCTGTATTTTTTCAATATAGAATAGTATAATTTAGCCGGTTAAAGCAGAAAGTTGACACGTTTGACAGTTCATTCTGAAGTTCATTCCTTACACTGTAAGCCCCCCAGTGCCATTATTGTAACGGGAAATGGAATTAATATAAAAAATAATTTGTATATTCTATATATTTACTATAATAAAATTGTATTTATATTGTTCATAAAGAGTGGAATCGTTAAACTGGTTTATTGGACATTTTACAGATAGCGCACGTGACAGTTCATTCTGAAGTTCATGGCTTTCGTTGTATGAGCCCCTTTTTTGTACATCAAACACTTTTGTAAAACATAGAGCTGTGTTTGTACATACATTTATTTATGTACACAAGAAGAGCGTATGTGTCATTCTTCTCTCGTTTAAACATTTTTAAAGGGTTGCTGTGACATATAAGTTTGAGAAGCTCTGTTATATGATATTTGGACAATATATTGTGTATACTACATTGTATGAAATAACTACCTCCACTTGGAACTGTTTGAACACCAAATAAATGAATTTAATATATAGCTTATAAATAATTATTATGAATTGTATCGTAATAAAAACTGTACGCGATGTACGATTTACGCTAAAAGTAATTTATATTTAGCGCATTCTATTCTGTTTAGTATCTAATAGCAATAATAAATATAAACAAGAATAATTATAAAGTATGACATTAATAATAATTTGAACATTTTGACATATTTGGCTGAATGGATTTCCTTTATCTAGTGATAGTGACACTGTCAGTAATAATGACTTTTGGCGGGAATCTAAAACGTCATGTAGTGCTCTTGTATTATTTTCGATATGTTAGTATTTTAACGTGTTTTAATAGATAATTTTGATAGCATTTTATGTAATGTAATTTGATGGAACTGCTGGGATGTAGTGAATATCATATAAAAGTGCTTTACAAAGTTTTCGTTTTCCATCAAAATTCCCACAAGATATCATTAACAGCGTGGCTATAGCACTGTTGATGGCGACAATTTGGCTTACTGACGGACAATGACTAACCTAAAGAGACTAAGAACGTGATGATAATTTTGTTCTGGGAAGTTTTTATACCTTGATTTTTTATGTTGGCTTGAGATTTAATGTCACTTTTGTAAGTGATTGTAGTCACTTATAAACAAAAAGTCTCAATTTCTCATTTACTTTTAGTCTTTACAGGAGATCTTGCCTGCGCCAGCTATCTGATTTGTTTACACATTTTGAGTCACTACTTTTATCTTTACAATTTAAATTTTACTAAGGCCACAGCCGAGTATTTAAAATGCTTTAATTCATAAACGAGTTTTATTGAGAGCAATGTTAGGTAGGGTTAAGCCCGTATGTAGCCTCACCGTGGCTATTTAAGCTTTACTATAGCTATTTGCAAGAAATGATAGTTGGACTTTACTAAATAACATTTTACTACCTGCATACTTAAGTGGAGAAAGTCATTAGTTTATATCGAAAACTGTTTGAGTACTAAAAGTTACCCTATTAAAAAAAAACATTTATATGTTAACTATAACGCGGGTAAGTAAGAAAAGGGGTCTACGCGTGAATGTGAGCAAAACCAAAATAATGGTCTTTGAAAGAGATAAAACCAGAACAGATGTAAGAGTAACAATAGGTAATGATGTACTAGAGCAAGTGGATGAATTTGTATATCTTGGATGTGGATTTAGCCGAGATGGAAGGTACACCACTGATATAGAGCGAAGAGTGAATGCGGGAAATAGAGTGAACGGAGCGTTGGGGCAACTTCTCGGCAGCCACCACCTCAGCCAGAAGGCACGTGTAGCAATACATAACGCAGTGCTTGTCCCAACATTACTGTATGGAAGCGAGAGTTGGGTATGCAGAAAAGAGTATGATAGTAAAATTAATGCGGTCGCAATGCGATCTCTGCGGAAAATCTGTGGAGTTAGGCTGACCGACCGCATTCGTAACGACGACGTAAGAGAGCGAGTAGGTATGAAAGAGAGTATTGGTGTAAAGATGCGAAAGGGAATGCTCCGATGGTTCGGAGATGTGGAAAGAATGCCGAACGAATGCCTGGTTAAGAAGATATACAATGCGAAAGTGGAAGGATGTAGGTACCGAGGGAGACCGAGACTAACCTACCTAGACCAGATCGGTCATGTACTGAAGAAAGGTGGAGTCAAGAGTCTCCGAAACCGGCGAGCGTGTATGAAGAGAATTATGAATGTTGAGGAAGCGAGTGAAGTATGCAGAGATAGAGTTCTCTGGCACTCTGTTCTCTCTGCCTACCCTGCAAGGGATATGGCGTGATGATATGTATGTGTATGTATGTATAACGCGTGTTTTATCACAGTTTATACAGATACGGTGTGGTTATATTCAAATTATTGAGAAAGTACATGACGAACTGGAGAAGCATTTTGTGAGGTACAGTTTTTACGACTAAAATACAATATTCGCGGATACAAGTAATTAGAACATAACTCAGAAAAGAAATTTATTTTTGGTTTAATCTCTAATTAATTATTAACACACGATTTAAATTTAATATGTCAAATTATACTCACAGTTACTCAAACCTTAATGGATTTATATCAAATGATGCGGTTGGCGGCTCTGTTGTAATGCTGCCAGCTATAAATGTACCATTTTGGTAATATTTTGTGTGTGTATTGTAATCGCTTGTTTGGATTCGGAGGGAGACAGCTTGTTGAGGTACGATAAGGGTTGTGAAGCCAGTAGACCACGGCAAGTACCACACTACAGCAAAATAAACTAATTTTTGAATAGCGCTTCTTTGTTTTATTGATATCTTATTTCCTCTATAAGAAGTAGCCATAGTTTACAGTTTCCGTGTGGTGACGAAGTAAGAATACAATTCACCACCCTCTATCTTACCCGTGGGTGATCGTACAAGACGACTAAGGGATGTATAACGCTATTAATATCTATGCAAGAGAAGGAAAACTCGAAATTAAGGTCACCGAATGAAGGCCACCGAAGTCAAAAATCGGGTACCGGTGGCCCGCTCGCACGGTGAAGAGAGGAGTTTTACGGTGGGTTTATGGGGTCACGCGCCGCCTTTCCGTCACCCCGGACCGATTTGGCGGGGCGAGACGCATCCATAGTCCACCAAAAAATAAAGGGTGGAGTCCCTTAGCGAATTATTATGTACCTACATGGGTGATCGTAAGAGGAGTATTTAATATATAAAACAAATATAACATCTATCGGGACATATATGAGCTGAGATGATGATGAGTTAGTTTACAGAGGTAGATGGAGATAGGTGATGCTACGATCTTGGGTTATTACGTAAGTAACTAATTATATTTCTTTTTAATAAACCTAATTTTATCAATGAAGGAGAATATTTAAATCTGCATGTATAAGTATTCTTCCTCTTCTCAGCCCATATATGACCCACTATTGAACTTGGGTTTACTTCAAAATAGGAAGGAAAATGTACTACTTATACTACGCTGGTCAGTGGATACGATATACTCGTAGTTTCACATCAAATTATTTTTCTTTTGCAATAATTTTATTTGTATATTATATTCCTCGGTACTATGACACCTATTGGCGAGAAAGAGGGTGGTGATTTTCACACTGCTACCACTGGATATCTATAGACACATACACATATCATCACGCCATATCCCTTCCAGGGTAGGCAGAGAGGCTTCGGGTGATAGGACCGGGGAATTCTCCGGTCACCCGACGTGAGGCCACCGCGTGAGGGCGACGCCTCGACGGCGAAAGCTGTCGGGGCGTCGACGAGAGAGGAACCCGAGAGGCCATACCGCCGGGCGGACCACCGAAGACAATGATACGGGTACCGGTGGTCCGCTCGCACGGCGAAGAAGAGATGCTTGCAGGGTGGGTTAATGGGGTTGCGCGCCGCCTCTTCCGTCACCCCGGACCGATTTGGCGGGGTGCGACGTCCATAGCCCACCGCAAAAAAAAAAAAAAAACCTAGGCAGAGAGAACAAACAGAGTGCCAGAGAACTCTATCCTTGCATAGGGTAGGCTGAGTACGATTGAAACAAAGGACGGTTGAAACAAAGCGAATATCTCGTAAACAGTGAATGATAACGTGATGGGTACAAGGGGAGTATGAAGCGGGTAACAAGTCGGAACACGAATTATAGTGTTGCATCGCTCTTGGCGCGCTGTGCTGGAGTGCAAGAGGCCCTATTGTGTTTTTTTGACCGAAAAGTAGGTATTTTTGTTGATATATTTTTGTAATTATTATAGTTTAGTTTACAGTTACATTATTGACAGTTTTGTATCGTTTAAATTGAAGTTTGTAGAATATGGAAGTATAATTAGTTTTCGTTTAAATTTATTATCATTCTTACTGTGACCCATTTTATATCTAGAAAGGGGTTAAGGACAGTTGAAACATTTTTTGTGGGTACGATTGAAACAATATTATTATTTAATTTTCTTCTTTCTTAGATCTTGGCATCTACGCCAAAGGAAGACAAGAGATCGGACTGTCTTATCAACATATAAACTAGCTTATGAAGATGTAAATGCGAGATCTTCGTTAAGAACAGCAGTAGAAAAAAACTGTTGAACCACTGTTCCCTGTTCAGATATATAGGACAACTACCAAAAGCATTTCCATATCAAGTAGGCTAATAACATCCAAGGCAATTAACAAGCAGGGGGCGAAAAACTAGGACATCTACAATCTATACATCATCATTCTCCTACTCTTATCACAATCGCTTGGGATCGCTACAATATGTACTCTTCTTTCATAGTACATATTGTAAAAGTTATTGGCAATAGTTTTATGACTGGCCGCCTGCCAGACGTCAACCCTACTTGGGAATGTAGGTAATTGTTGACCAAAGGGCATCAGATAGATAACGTTTCCGGACTTTTCTCCTATTGTAATATACTACCTATCCTTATATATTCTACATAGTTAATAGATTCTACATAAAATAAATGTTCTCAAAGAAATATTAAGTGCGTGCCTCAAAGAGTATTCAAAGCCCTAGGTACCGGTTGCCGTGACCATCAAGGCATCAACAGCAGTCGTTACGAGAGTCCGTAAATTGCTGATGGCTCTATTTTAATTGTGGGATTTGAGTTGCGGCAGTAAGATGGGAGTCCTACCTTAGATAAATGATATTCGCATACTTAAAAATAATTAATTGAATGTTAAGATTATTACGATTTTTAATTTGAAGGAAAAAGAACATAATTTTTATGACCGCGGCCAGATTGAGGAGCTTGGCAGTACAACGTGGACTGCTACACTGGTATAACATCCACTGGGGCGGTTTGCACTCTCTAATGGTATTTCAGAAATACATAATCCTTATGACACACATACATACATACATACATATCATCACGCCATATCCCTTGCAGGGTAGGCAGAGAGAACAGAGTGCCAGAGAACTCTATCTCTGCATACTTCACTCGCTTCCTCAACATTCATAATTCTCTTCATACACGCTCGCCGGTTTCGGAGACTCTTGACTCCACCTTCCTTCAGTACATGACCGATCTGGTCTAGGTAGGTTAGTCTCGGTCTCCCTCGGTACCTACATCCTTCCACTTTCGCATTGTATATCTTCTTAACCAGGCGTTCGTTCGGCATTCTTTCCACATGTCCGAACCATCGGAGCATTCCCTTTCGCATCTTTACACCAATACTCTCTTTCATACCTACTCGCTCTCTTACGTCGTCGTTACGAATGCGGTCGGTCAGCCTAACTCCACAGATTTTCCGCAGAGATCGCATTTCGACCGCATTAATTTTACTATCATACTCTTTTCTGCATACCCAACTCTCGCTTCCATACAGTAATGTTGGGACAAGCACTGCGTTATGTATTGCTACACGTGCCTTCTGGCTGAGGTGGTGGCTGCCGAGAAGTTGCCCCAACGCTCCGTTCACTCTATTTCCCGCATTCACTCTTCGCTCTATATCAGTGGTGTACCTTCCATCTCGGCTAAATCCACATCCAAGATATACAAATTCATCCACTTGCTCTAGTACATCATTACCTATTGTTACTCTTACATCTGTTCTGGTTTTATCTCTTTCAAAGACCATTATTTTGGTTTTGCTCACATTCACGCGTAGACCCCTTTTCTTACAATCTTCTGTCATTGTGTCGACTAGGGTCTGCAGGTCAATCGCTGACTGTGCCAGCAGGACTGCATCATCTGCATAAAGCAGAGCAGTGACCACTGAGTCGCCCATCTGGACTCCCACATTCATATCGTTCAACCTTTGGAGACATTTATCCAGATATATGATAAACAGCCTGGCTGACAGAACGCACCCCTGCTTAACGCCGATATTGACGTCAAACCAAGGCGACATTCCATCATCCAGCCGCACACAGGCTCTACAGCCCATGTAACTGGACTGCACAGCCTGTAGCAGTTTACCGTTAATACCATACTCCGGTAAAATGTCCCAAAGTTCCTTTCGTACAACCGTGTCAAATGCTCTCTCCCGATCCACAAAACTGCAGAAAACCCTCTGACCTAGAGCCAGATGCTTCTCCACAATGTTGCGCAGAGAGAACACTTGATCCATGCATCCCATTCCACTCCTGAAACCTCCTTGTGTCTCACACAGTAAACCATCGGACACCATCCTCATTCTCCTTTCAATAATTTTTCCATACACTTTTGCTGCCAAACTGGTCAAGCTTATGGCTCTGTAATTTGCGCAGTCATAACGTGAACCCTTGTTTTTAAACAAAGGCACGATGACTGCGCTATTCCAGTCCCTGGGAACCATTCCCGAGCTCCAACATAAATTGAGGAGCAACAGGAACGCCTCCCAGACACAAGAGCCACCAAGCTTGATCATCTCGGCAGACACCATATCAATGCCCGCTGCCTTACCATTTTTCAAACTTCTTATCGCCCATTCAACTTCATCCATACTGATGCCATCGGAGGACGCCGTTGTCGAATGTTGATCTACTAAACCACATCCAACACCGGCGCCAACCGTAGCATCCGCATACATATCGCCAAAATATTCACTCCATCGGCTTAACACGTCTTGTGTTTGTGTAAGAATGTCTCCACCTTTAGACCTTATTTTATTCATTCATTCTGACGATTCTTTACTAATCCTTATGACGATGCAGATTTATACCCATCTCTAGCAAAAGAACATACCTACGTCATTAAGTCGAGCCTCTGGGTGTCCAGTATCATTCGTAAACTAAAACCATTTTGAGTTTCTGCCTTTCAAATAGTGGAGCTAACCAATCTGCGTAGATGATTAAATATCAAACGAAATAAATAATTTAATACGCCATTTTCTTAACTTTTTTTTTACTTATATAATATAGTGCATAAAAGCAATTACATAATTTCACAATAACTCTAATAATAATATACCTACTGGTATCAACGATACAAAATTTTTAATACCTACATATTACTTAAATCACACAATTTGCATTCTGTTTCTATAATTAATGAACTTCAAAATTTTTTTAGCTTTTGTCATATTATCTATAACGTCTGCTTTTATCTGTCAAATAATGCGAGCCATCTAAAATAAAATTAAACTCATCAATTTTCTGGATTTATGATTCCTAGTTCCTTAAAATATAAACTGAGACTGTAAAATCTATACTGATTTTTAGCTTCAAAATAATATCCACGAAGTATAGTTACAAGGAGTCTGAACGTAATGTTGAATAAATGGTCTTAATTTAGGGGACAGAATTTTTGCCGGTAGAGTGCGACACTTTTCAAGAAGTACTTGTTTAAATCCATACGCGGGAAGTCTTGTTACTATTGACAGCTCTGGAATGTTTTGTTGCTATTGACTGTTCTGGCATTTTATATTTAAATTAATTAAATTCAACATTCGTGAGCCAACGCGTGTTTACGTGTAATAATAATAATAATAGCATCGGTACGTCCTCAATTCTAGCGCAGCCAGTGGCAGAAAAGAGAACTACGATCTGGGTTTGGTATTGAGTATACCGTTCGGACTCCTTGTATCTATACTTCGTGATAATATCACACAATATTATAAAAACGTAAGGTTATTATTACCTATGTCTCTACGCAAACATGACTCTGACATGAACACAATTTGAATATTTTAGGCACACCAACGAAAAAGTTGTCGCGTAAATCGTTCCAATTAACTATCTCTATATCAATATCTGCATTGGTTCTCTTTCTACTGCGAGGATTCTTATTAACTTTATCCGAACAAACAGAATTTTGACAATCATTCACATTATTTTCGTTTACAATTGAAGTTAATATATTCAAATCAAATGAAACTTTTGGCGGGATATGTTGACAGTTTTCTGAATTCGACGTCATGTTAGAGATGTCCCTCATGACAATAGAGTCGCGGTCACTAGCGATGTCCGTGTCACTATTTATTCGAGTATTCTCGATTGTGACTGATTCAATCGATGCCTGTGGCCGTAACGTTCTCATCGCCTCTATGTGATTACTTGCGATGCTTTGCCGTTGTTCTTCTGTTGGAGCCGATGATGATGTTTCTGGACCTGAAATTAAATAAACAATATACACTTATCAGAAAATTGCTTTTCATATTCAGTTGCACAATACTTTCATTTAGGTTTAATCGTGTACTCAAGTAGCTTTTTAGTATCTATGAATGCTCAGCCTAAATTTTCAAACACCATAATTACTGTTATCCGTGTGGTGACGGAGTAAAAATACAATTCACCATCCACTGTCCAGGGTCGGCTCTAGCGCATGTAGCGCCCGGGTGCAATCAATCTCCTGGCGCCCTCTTGTATCAAAATGCGTGAACAAAATGGAATAGGTTGATAGTTACAACACGTTCGAAGCGCCCCCTAACACTCGGCGCCCGGGTGCACCGCACTCTCTGCACTATAGGTAAAGCCGGCCTTGCCCCTGTCTTACCCGTGGGTGATCGTAAGAGACAGCTAAAGAATATAAAATGCATATAACATATATGCAAGAGAAGGAAAATTCAAAACAAAACCCTATACCAACACGTCTGACCAGCACGGTATAGTAGGTTAATTTCCCTACCATTACGGAAGAAGCCCGTGCCCATGAGTGGGACATACATGGGCTGTGATGGTGATGATGATGATGATAATTACTGTTACAAATAAGACACTTATTTGTGGCGTTATTTTTTAAATATTAGCCAAATGACTTTTTGAATAAAATTGCTGTATAATAGTACCTCTATTATTTTTTTTTTAAATAATTTATCGTGTAGTTATGTATTAATTATACAATTAATCATTCTCTTACTTACCTGTGGGTAGGTATATACATATTATTATAACATGTATTACAGAGAAGGGACACTAAAACTATTGAGTATTAAATAATAAAATACCAATACGTCTGACTCAGTATGATATTATTGATCAATTTCTTTTTTATTGTGGTGGAGGTTGTGGCCCATTATAAGCTAAGATGATAAAAAATAAATAATTTTGATGCTTTGAATCCCTTCAAAATAATCAGGCAAAGCTTTTTTTATAGTTTTATCGGGGCCCTAATACGCTTTAGCCAGCAAAGAAGACGGTACTAACGCATTTGCTATGTGGTAGCGGCTACGAATACTACCAACCCTTACTTTGCTCGTGAATGTCGTAAAAGACGACTATGAGCCTTATAACGACCTAGGCCAACTACTAGTCATAAAACTATTACCAATAACTTTTACACTATGTAACTATGAAATAAGAGTACATATTGTATCGACCCCAAGTAATTGGGATAAGAGTAGGAGAATGATGATAACGCATGGCACATATTTCAAAGGCAGTCTGAAAATTGTCAAAATTTTATACAAAGCACATTGGACCAGCGTGGCATAACAGGTAAATGTTATTCCCATTGCTCAGAAGGCCTTTGTTTGGTTAGGCTATGGTCCGCCCACATCCACATCAGTATCCAGGCCCATATGAGGTACTTGGGTCTGGTGCTCGACGGGCGATGGTGGTTCCGGGAGCATTTTCGTCAAATTGCTCCCCGGCTGGTCGGCGCGGCGTCCGCCCTTTCTCGGCTCATGCCGAATGTGGGCGGACCCAGTTTCGAGGGCCGACGGCTGTATGCGGGGGTGACCCGCTCAATGGCCATGTACGGCGCACTCGTGTGGGCGAGGGCTCTGAACGCCCAGCTCAGGGCGGTGCTGTGGAGACCACAGCGAGCCATGGCGGTCAGAGCCATTCGCGGGTACCGCACGGTGTCTACGGAGGCGGCATGCCTATCATCCCATCCATCGTTGAGCGAGATAGCCACCTGGCGCGAGGACGCCCGCCGAGACGTCATCGCCCGTTGGGTTACGCGGCTGGAGAGGCCAAGACACGGTGTCGTTACCGTCGAGGCCCTCCGGCCCGTACTGATGGAATGGATGGAGCGGCGGCACGGAATCCTCTCCTTTCGGCTGGTGCAGGTATTATCGGGGCACGGGTGTTTCGGTTTGTACCTGCACACGGTCGCGTATAGGGAGTGGACTCCGGCCTGCCACCATTGCAGCAGTGACGAGGACACGGCGCAACACACGCTGGAGGTGTGTCCGCGTTGGGACGGGCAGCGTCGTGACCTCGTTGCTGTTATCGGTGCCGACCTGACGCTGCCGGCTGTCGCGAGGGCGATGGTCGACAGCGTTAGGAACTGGGACGCGGTCGCCGCCTTCTGCGAGGCTGTCATCTCGTAGAAGGAGACGGCGGAACGAGTCCGGGAGGATTCCCGTGACCCGAGCCGCCGTCAGCGGCCGGGGCGGCGCAGGCGCGAATACCTGCGCCTGATGCCGCCCTAACCGAGGCTTCGGGTGATCGGACCGGGGAATTGTCCGGTCACCCGACGTGAGGCCACCGCGTGAGGACGACGCCTCGACGGCGAAAGCTGTCGGGGCATCGACAGGAGAGGAGCCCGAGAGGGCATACCGCCGAGCGGGCCACCGAAGACAAAAATCGGGTACCGGTGGCCCGCTCGCGCGGCGAAGAAGAGGTTCTTGGAGGGTGGGTCAATGGGGTTGCGCGCCGCCTCTTCCGTCACCCCGGACCGACTTAGCGGGGTGCGACGTCCATGGCCCACCGCAAAAAAAAAAAAAAAAAAAAAGGCTATGGTCCGCCCACATGCCGCCCGTTCCGTCCGGGTCGACGGAAGGGCAGCGCGTGGCCCCATAACTCACCGTATTCCCTCTCCATCGCCATTGGGCCACTGGTGCTGCTTCCTTACCATCCGTGACCAGCCCGGCGGGGATATATATGTATGTAGTAAAGAAATTTAGATAAAATAATATTTAGCTACAACAAAAATGACAAACCTTGTTCTTCTTCCAAAATCACGTCATCTTCTTTATCAACATGAGTAGATTCATTCGATGTAGAAATTCGTAGGAGAGCTTCGCAATCATTTTCAGAATGAACAGGTGCAGCAATGTTAAAGTCTGGAACATATTTCTTCTCTTCTATGGAAATTCGCATCTTTTATTAATCACTGATACACGACATAGTGATAACATTTTATTGATCATCATCATCCAGCTCTTATCACAGCCTATATAGGTCTCAATGTTAGGCTCAGGCCTCTTCCGTAATGGGAAGGAAATTAACCTACTATACCACGCTGGTCAGACGTGTTGGTATAGGGTTTTGTTTCGCGTTTTCCTTCTCTTGCATAAATGTTATATGCTTTTTATATCACTTAGTCGTCTATTACGATCATCCACGGGTAAGATAAGGGATGGTGAATTGTATTTTTACTTCGTCACCACACGGATAACAATAATTATGGTGTTTGAAAATTTAGGCTGAGCATTCGTAGATACTAAAAATCTACTTGAGTACACGATTAAACCTAAATGAAAGTATTGTGCAACTGAATATGAAAAGCAATTTTTTGATAAGTGTATATTGTTTATTTAATTTCAGGTCCAGAAACATCATCATTGGCTCCAACAGAAGAACAACGGCAAAGCATCGCAAGTAATCACATACGATATAGTAAGGTATACACATATCTTACTATATCGTACATATTGTAAATAGCTTTGACAATAGTTGTTATGTCCGACCGTCTGTGTGACGTCACACACCACTACTTGTGAATGTAATTGTTGATCAGACGACATCAGATATAGTTGGTACAGCTATATGTAAAGCACGAAATCATATTTTACGACATCCACGAGCAATGTAAGCGTTTGTAGTATTCGTAGCCGACATCACCCAGCTGATAATATGAATTGTTATTATAATTTATTTAAATACTGTCATTTTATTTTTATTAATTATAGTTACCTTATTGTCTATGTGAAGATATGGTGGAAGATCTAAAGTAAATAACATTCGCTTTTCATTGATTTAATTGCTAAAATATGTGTGTTGTAAATATACACAATACAATTGAACCTTTTATTTTTTTATTGCTTATGTTGGGAAACAAGCAAACAGTCCACCTGATGGTAAGTGTCACTGCCGCCCTTGGACCTTTCCAATACCGGGAGTATAGCTAGGCCGTTGCCTATCATAAAAAAATCCAAATCCACCCAGAAAGTTAAGCTTCCGGCTGTCTCGTTCAACAAACAAAGCAGCACATCGCCGTTGTTTAGACTTCGATTATCTGCGAAATACTACTACCCGAAAGAGATTGTCTCGCGGCTGTGGACAGAAAACTGTCAATAGTGTAACTCTACCACTATGATAAATAGAGGTGTGTATGTACATACATTTATTTATATACACATAATGTGTACCTGAAGTGTGTATGTCTCACACTACTGCGATACACTAAGTCAAATAAGACACTACTCACACTGCCGGGTGCGCCACTGAATAAAAAGACCGCGTACCAGTGACCCACCAGCACGGCGAAGAGAGGTATATTGTAGGGCGGGTCTACGGGGTCTTGCGCCGCTTTTCCTGTCGCCCCGGACGGATTAGCGGGATATGACGTGCCGCAGTCCGCCGCCATAAAAAAAAAAGAAATACTCACACTATACACGACACAGTGTTTACATAACAATACTTGACGTCACAGGAATCAGTTTCAAAACCCTGCCAGAAAAAGTTCCATTGCAAAAAAAGACTTACCTTCAGTTATATATCCATCTCTATTCTCTTGTCTGTGAACCTGAACGTACTGCACACGCTGATCGTATCTGCTAGACATTAAAATTGGACTCTTAGCATACTCCCTATCTACAGCAGCCAATTCATCACACTGCCTGTCTTCAGATACGTGGCTGACAAAACGAGCTGGTTCAAAAGGTTTTTCTTCATTGAAAAGGTTCAAAGGTTTATTAGAATATGAGATCGTATTTAGATTTGCTTGGATTTGAGGAAATATGGTGTTTAAATGTGAATTACTCTCGACGTGTGGTTCCCCATATATAGGGCTCGGTTGGACTGAAGCTGGTGGCAGTCCATCCACGTGGACAACAGCTTGTATTGTCACTTGCATATAGTCTGCATCTGAAATAAATATGGAACAAATTTGACATAATATACCACGCCGATCAAACGATACTGTACAGGGTTTTATTTCGAAATTTCTTTGGCTTGCATTGGTGTTATTTTTATATTATATTCCTTAGTCGCCTTTTACGACATCCACATATAAGATAGGGGGGTGATGAATCCTATTTTTATTTCAGACTAAGTATTACCGAAAGACTAGTTTGGGGTTAGTTGTATTTTAAGACACCTCCGATTAAAATAGGTCACGTCCTGTCTTTTGCAAAATATCTTTTGTATTCTTCGTGATCATCCGAAACCCTAATTTATGAACCGAAAAATAGATTACCAAGACTATAGACCTTCTTACTATATATCCGCATATACACACGTTATAACGGCTTTGGCATTTAAGCTATTATGGTGGCAGTAATTAATTTTTGCTTCACAATCTCGTTTTGTTTTTGCTGTGTAGCAGTGGCTACGAATGGTACCAACCCTTGCTTTGCTCGTGGATGTTGTAAAAGACGAATAAGAGCTTTGTATAAAACAGGGCCATATCTGATACCGTTTGGACAACAATTACATTCCCAAGGAGGGTTAACGTCAGGCAGGCGGCTGGTCATAAAACTATTGCCATTTTTTATAACATGTACGATGTAAGAGGAGTACATATTGCATAAACTACAAGTAATTGGGATAAAAGCAAGGTGATGAAGAATAATGAATCTCATTTTGACAGAAGACGTTCTAGCACGCTGTGTTGATTATACGTTGTACCGATTTAATAATCTGACTTTGCAGTTAGAATTGTATTAAACTGCTGTGTGGTGGCGGCGACGAATACTACCAACCCTTAATTTGCTCGTGGATGTCGTAAAAGACGACTAAGAACTTTATGGACCTGGACCAACTCCACTTGATGCCGTCGGTCCAACGATTGCATTCCAAAGGAGGGTTGACGTCAGGCAGGTGGCTGGTCATAAAACTATTGCCAGTAACTTTTGCAATATGTATGATGGAAGCAGAGTACATATTGCGTCGATCCCAATTAATTGGGATAAGAGCAGGAGAATGATGATGATGATGACTATATTATCCAATTTTTGCGCATGTAAACAAGTTTTTATAAATAATCTAACATATTAAATGGTCATTAATTTTCAACTAGAATTATACTGAGCGATGACATGGCATAATAATAAATCAGTGATTACTTTTTGTTAATTATAAATTTAATACTTAGTCATTTATTTTAAACAACATATGTTTACACGATTTAGACATTACCAATAGTTGCCGCGACAGAACGTCCTTCGTAGATAAAAACGTGAACTTAAAATTAATAATGAAAATTAGAAGCAACATTAGCTTGAATTGCAAAAGCAGTTCGAACAGATTTTTAGTTCGTGTAAGCTATTTTTTTTACTTTTTCAAATCAGTTTTTTTTTATCTGCAACTAAATGTACTGACGATAATTTGAAAGTGGTTGGATGTAATTGGCAGAGGATCGTTCTGAGTTGTATTCTTAAGCGCTATGTTCATCAGTGGACAATCTACGGACTGATGAAAATCAGCTTTACAAAAAAATAAACAACCGTTTACTGCAAATAATTATTTCGAATCTGGGATTTAATTATGTCGGTTTATCACAACTGTTAGAAAGTCCACAGTCCAGTCACAGTCCAGTCCAGTTATTTAATATAGTATGTTAAATGAAAAATTAAATAAAGAAATATATGTATAAATTATTGGGATTGTTGAAGATCAGCGTTGTACTACACGACAGCAAAAGCTGAGCAAATTCATTTTGACTTTAATTTCCTTTTTATTGTAGTGACTTGTTGGTAAGTTTAAAAATTATTATTATCCTCATTAACACTTCTAACAACTCAATACATTTCTTAATATAAAATAAAAAATAGCATATTTAAAAATATAAAAAAAAACCTGTTGACCCACCGGTAGCGAATACAGGGACCAAGCCGTAGGTGCTTAGGGCTCCAAAGAACGGAACTTTCTCACAATGCGTGCCGTGTTGAGTAAGAACGCATTCTGCATCAGAATCCCTAATCCAATTACCTAACGCAAACTTCTTGACTAGAGACATTGATCGAAATGGTTATCGGTACAACGATTACCGTGTCCATATCCCACATGTCGACAATCTCGTGAGCTAAGTCTACATGTTTTATTTATTTATTATCCTCAGCCGTGACGAGATTCTCATCATGAGGAATATTGACATTGACAATCATTTCACGGTGCTCTAGCCGATCTATCAACACGATGTTTGGCTTATTAGCCACCATAGTGCCTATTATTATTATTAAATTATTATTATTATAACAATTTAAACTCACCGCCATTAGATGAATTCGGTTCATCGTCTATGTCTAGATAATTAACACTAATCTTATTATTATTCAAATTTTCATTAATCTCATCTTCATTCAATACAAATTCTGTATCTTCATTTGGCACCAAGTCCTGATCATTATCATCATTGCCATCATCATCATCGCTATTATCATCATCAGTTATAGATTCATAATCAGCATTGTAACCATCAGATGAATTTGTGCGTACATAATCAAAATCATTAGTTTCTGATGTGATGACATCTTGTTCTATCTCGCTGCGGAAATCGTCTTCATCCAAATCTTTATTCTCTATAAACATCTTTCTGTAAATTCTTCTTATTTTAATCAATAACTCTTCGTAGTATTCCTTTGGTTCATCGTGTCTGTTTGGTTCTCTTTCTATTATCAATGGGGGTAAAGGTGAAGGCTCTCGATTATCAATAGCAGAAGATAGTATTGCTGATTTTTGAATTTTGGTGGATGGTGGTGCTGTGTCAGAAGACAGCTCCTCGGATGGTATTAAGGCGCTAGATCCTGAAGACTCCTGATACTCCTCGCTGGATGTCAGAGTGCCTTCCTCTGGGACTGGTGATAAACCTTAAAGTATATTGAGCATTAGTTAAGTCTAGATAATATTCGCCATCATAATCCTTTAACCCTCGTGGACATGGACCCCCTTTCTAGATCACCGTGTTTCACAAAGCCTGATCCTTTTTCTGACTATATCCAAGCAATACCTGCGATTTTCAACCAGTAGTCGGACCTATTGGGAGGTCCACTTAGTGGTCGGTTGCCCTAGTGGGAGGACGTCTTACACAATGTAGTACAATATATTAGATATTGTCACTACTCGTGCACCTTTTCACCCAGCAGTTATCGAATCGTCAAACAAAATGGTCTACCTATTCTCACATCAGCGTGCTAATTCTTTATGCTGCCTCGTTAGTGGTGGTATACTCAAGGAGGTGTAATATTTTTGTCAAGGAGTTTTGTTTTTACTCAAGGAGGTGTAATATTTTTGAACAATTCACGTCAACTTCTTGAAATGCAAGAATTAATTACCTAGCCAAACTCATAGGCCCATCGTGCCCTCTATCGCTTGTTCCGTGCTCTCGCTTGCATGCTCAGCGCAGGCGGAACGTGAACATGTGGACCACGGATGCCGAGAGTCTTTGTGATGGCAGGTATTGCAAATTCAGAATTAGAGCCACCTACCGCTTAACTGTGTCTTTGTGTTAAGTCTATTGCAGCACTGTTGATAATGAAAGGTTCTTACCTCTGTACGGGATGTCGCAAAATAAACTTTTAATCAAATAAGATTTCTTCCTCTCCCACTCTTCGTCATAATAATATGACATCTTGAGTTTATCTCTCTCGTGAGAAATTCGATAATATTCATAAACATATTTGTAAGTAAAAATGTGGGTAGTATCGAATCGTTTTCAATTGATTTATTTATTTAAGTCGTGCAAAAGGAACGTGACCGAAACGGCCACGTCTGGGTAAATATTTTAGATTTTATTCTTTAACTGGCTAAAAGATCGCTATTTAATCCTTAGTTGAATGAAAATGCTTTTTTTTACTTTTATAACTTATGCTCATCTAATCTAAGAAGTGCATTTTGACGTTTTGCATTTTTTAATACACAATTACCTCGGTCAAACGTATACACATGATTGTAAACACTAAATCTGAAATTTTATACAACTAATAAGTTATTTACATAATTAACATAGCAAGTAAGTCACCCACTTACTTGTACAATAATCTAATGTTGAAACTCGTAAAACTAATTTAAAATAAAAATAACATTTTAAATAGTAATTGTTATTGACGACCTAACAATGTCACGTCATCACGTTCTATACTGCTTGACAACTTCCAATTCACGAATATCCAAATAATCGGTAAGAATATTAGAATAATACAATTAATCGAATAGAAATGACAGAGATGTATATTTTGACACTTTGATTGATGAGGAAATAATTATTAATGTTCGCAACGCTGATAATTCAAGTAATAGTAGTAATTCTTAATAAATAGCTATTTTTAAAATCCAGTTTTTGTTTTTAATTAACCTAATCCTACTAAATATGATGAATAGTTTCTATGCTGAAATAATTAAATTTGTTTAGTACTAATTTAGCACTTAATTTATTCATCACCTTTTTGAAAAATAAAAAATAAACCGATTATTAATTATAAAGAATCAATATCGATTTCTCAGTAAAATCGCATATTTTCGATAGCGATTATTTGGTTCACATACCTAGACAACTTACTGCGACAGCTGTCAAAGTGCACTTCTTAGATTAGATAGACTATAGGTATAATATACGTGTATATAGATACCTACTTGTACTTTATTTATACTACTACTAGCTTAAACAAAAGAAACTTCTAATCAAATAAGATTTCTTAATGGAAATCCGTAGAAGATATAAAATGTATGTTTAATCAGATAATACGTTCTTGACTTAAGGAGAAACAGAACTCTGTTGCATCACTGATCAAAAGAGTATTACCCATACCTTGGTAAACCCTCAGGCTGTTATACATCTGGTGATAAATACAATACATCACCATACGGTCACGGAATCGGGCTGTGAAGTAGAGATGCTGCTGATATGAAGTTCCAAGATACGAATATCTTTAGATCGGTTTCAGATTCTTTTAGGGATATGAAATTACTTCGGCTTAGCCGACCATTTCGGATAGAATCAGTTACGAATATTGTATTTTAAGTGATATGGTGATGGTGACTGCCATCTCAGTTAAGCTATCGTAGCAACTCGAACCTATTAAAGGTAACACACCTTCCAGTTCGCCCTTCTGAATGATAGCAACTACATAATATAATGTTGACACTAAGTACAGGTGGTAGTGACAAGAGGGGCTGGTTGATATATATATACGGTTGGTATGAGATGGGATGACTGATTTTAGTTTTATTCGTATCATCTGAGACTCGCTGCCAAACAGCGTTCGTGTTCACTTATAAGTTGAATCTAACTTTCCTTTAACATGTTCCAAACAACTTGTTATCCTGGGTCATAGAGTAAAATAATTATGGAAGGTAGAAACTAAGGAATACCATCTTGTATGGGGGATTAGTCAAAAAAGTGTCCACTTGTAAACAGCAAATTATTGTTCGAACACTCACCGAAATAGCGCTAGTGTAGCAAGTGGAAATGATATGAATGTAGCAGTAATAAGCAGAGTGAAGTGTGCTGAGTTACGTGTCAACTGTGATTTGATAAATAATAACCTATGAAATTTGTGGCGCTCTTTTTAAAATGCTTCCACTTGCTACTATAGCGCCACCTTGCCACCTTAATTTGCTCCCGTTCATTGGACACTTCTTAATACACTGAGATGTTACTCCTTACTCTATTCTCCATGAAAATAATATAGGTATTGGAAATCCTGAGTTCTGTCACCTGTCTAGTTATAATCTGTGCTATCATCCGCATAAAGAGGTATATAATAAATAAATAATTTTATAAGCGACTGACTGACTAATATTTTTAAGTAAATACTACATTAAATGTAAAGTAATTATTTATAGCCTGGAAACAGCAGCAATAAACGAGTTAATGACGTTCCGTTACCTACTACCCAAGCCAGCTGTGATGCAGCTGTCAAAACAAATGTCCAACTGTCAGTTGTCACTAAACAAATCAATAAAACTTTTCTACTGTTTATTTCGCAAATTTTGGATAATTATCCTTTTATTTTCACAATGCAGTACATAAAATACTTTAATAGAAGTTTATTTTAATATTAAAGTGTGTTTTGTGTAGACAATAATGTATGTGCCACCGTAAAAGTAACGCAGACCTTTCGCAACGGTTGAGCGGCTTTTAGGCCGGAAATGTGGCTTCTAATCGTGTATTTTCTATTATAACAAGTATAATGGATCTATCCCCTGACGAGGATAACTTCCAAGGGCGTCTGTTACATCAGGTAAGCAATTTATTGGTAAAAATTTAAACGTACTAAACTTTCTTATAAAGTGATTTTATAGCGACTTTACAAGAGGATTGCAGTGTAATTATCATATTTAATATATGTAGGCGTTGGTGCAAGTATGCAGTTATGTGTCACTATTTTAAGAGTAACAAAAGAATTAAACTCTCTAAATGGTTTAATATTTTTTGAATCATAATTCTGTTAGTTCTTCTAGCTGGTGAAATTGCGAATTTGCAGCTATATCACTTTTATAATTGCAGACTTTAATTATGTATATTTACTAATTATCTCTCTATTGTTAATTAGTGAACCTACACAATGCAATATAATTTTTTGACACTTGCTTTCATTAAATAATTTATTTTTATTTAATTAATGAATAATGTTATGTTCACATACTTTATGAAGTGATGAATATGAATGTAATATTAAATATTGTTGTACAACATCTTGTTAATTCACTATTTCCTTAAAGACACATACACAGAACAATAATATGTAAAGAAGCTTCAAATAACATGTTGAACAAAATGTTGCTTGGAATCTAATAGAAAAAACTATTTAGAAGTTTTCATGAATCATCTCGGCTCATATATCTCCCACTGCTAATTTCGAGCCTTCTCCACAATTGGAAGCAAGTTAATCTACCATACCATGTCGGTATAGGGTTTTATTTCGAGTTTTCCTTCTTTTGCTTAGATTTTATATGCGTATTTTTTATTTCTCTCATAGAACACCTACAACCAAGAAAGGAATGGTAATTGTATTCTTACTTTGTCAGAAGATGGAATTTCTTTAAATATTACGTACATACATTTTTATATTTTAAACAAAAAAAGCACTATATTCTAAACAATGTAGTTGAGTTGAACCAAATACGCATTATTGAGGATAACTCAAAAGTTGTCAGTCAGATCTTGATCAAATTTATATGGAACTACATAAGAAGTTATCAAAAAAAGGAATCAATGAAAATAATTCACCTAGAAAAAGTTCGAGATAACGGACATGAAAAAATAAATAGACGTATTGAAAACCTTTTTTTAGAAGTTGGTTAAAAATAACTTAGATTCCATTTGCCCTTTAGAGCCAATCCACACGGCGCGTTGCGTCTCCGTTGCGTAGACGCAGCTCTGCCGCTGCGTCGTTTTACATACTAATAATCATAGTGTACACACAGTGCGCTGCGTCGACGCAACGCACACACGACGGAACAGCAGTCCCCGAGACGAAGCGGGTGGGAGTGTACAACTGTACACATTGTGACGACAGAACGGCAGTGCTCAGTTGCTTGTGCGTTGGTAGGGAGGATACATGCAAGAATGTGCAATGAAATTAAGGGACAGATTCAATACACTCTTGTGATTTTGCGTCGATTTCGGCGGTGACGTAGTAATAGGAGCGATGCTAGACGTCTTTTCCGATCCATGCTTTCCATACCATAGACTGATGCGATGTTTTTATAAAATGCTTGGCGCAACTGTGCGTCGCCGCTGCGACGTCGGAACGTTATTACTGCGTCGTAGTAACGCTGCGGCGACGCAGCGCATGTGTGGCCGGCTATGCGTCAAAATATTTGCGTTGCGTCGACGCAACGCGCCGTGTGGACTGGCTCTTATCTAAAATTATAAATTTAAAATTTCATCTTAAAATTAATAATAAAATGTTTTAAAATCGAAATTTCCTTACATTTATCTAAATATAACACAGTTTTTAATCTCAAAAATGAATATTTGTCATGTAGTAAAGCAAAATAACTTTGACATTTGGATTATGTAAACAAACTATTAACCATTTTGTATCCTTCTCTATCGTTTTTTTTTCTATCATTAAGCTATTAAATGTTTGCCACCGAAGACAAATATTGGGTTACCATGTCCTGGTCGCTCGGCGAAGAGAGATTAGAAGAGCATTGCCGGGCGGGTCTATGGAGTCGCGCGCCGCCTCTTCTGTTACCCCGAACGGATCTCGCGGGGTGTGAAAGTGCCTGCGGCAAAAAAAAGGAAAAAAGCTATTTAATGCTTGCTTCGTCCAAATATTAATAAAGATGTGCAATACGGTAGTTTATGAGATTGCACGTTGTCCCTTCCAGGCGATTTGGGCGAGGATGTCTGGTCAGCTTCAAAAATAAAAGAGTACCTATGAAGTGTTATCTGTGAATGTTTTGTGTTATTGTTAGGCGGCGCTGTGGGATAACTTGGAGTTGGCTCAGGAGCTGATCTCGTCCGGTGCCGCTGTAGACGCGCGCGACTCTCATCAGCGTAGTGCATTGCACGCGGCCGCTCTAGCCGAGCGCAGTCGGTGTCTCGGGGCGCTGTGCGCGGCCGGCGCTACCATCGACGCCAGCTCTGACACCGCTACCGGTGGCAAGGTACTTTACGCTAAGGATCTTATGGAGCTTCGAAATCGATATAAAAATTTCGAATATTTTCGTATGGGGTTGGTCTTTGTATAAGATAAGGTACGGTAGGTTTTCATTTACCCAGCTGAAATGATAATCTAAATGTAAACCTCTCTAAAGACAATCACCACATTCCAAGGATAATCCAATACTCTTATAGTTGTCACAAAATAAAAGGCCCGTTATGACATTTGTCTTATTGATGGATATAGTGATATAACCATACGACACGGTACTCGATACTCGCGATATATCGATTCAAGTTTGCGTGAGTATTTAAGCGATTTGAATATGTATTGTAAAGTGCATTGGATTAAAGTTCTGATTTGAAAATTTAAGTTAAAATTTTGATATTATGGGTATTTTGAAATGACACAATGTTATGAAAGGTCAATTTTCTATCATTATATATTTGTGTTACAATAACATTTACTCAATCACAAAATAAAAAATCGAGAAAAAGTGATCTTCAATTTCTTCATTTAATTTCTTCATTTTCTTCAAATGATGAGCCAAAATTGTTGGTTGAGCTATCGTCACCCGCATCTATAATTATTTCATTTTCAATTATATTGTCAATATTGATGTCTCTATCATAGTCTTCCTTAATTATTTTTCGAGTTTTCTAACACTTTTGTCCAGTCTTCTTTAGTAATTTTGGCACAAGCTTCATTCAACAATGTCATAATTTTCTTAGTGGAGAATGGCGGCTTTGTATTGTGGCGTGCTGCGTATCCTTTCATTTGAGCCCAGATCAAAGTATTGTACTGACAATGGTATGGTGGCGCTCTTATCCTTTGTGTCCATGCTGAACCACTCTGTGAATTTATTTGCGTCCTTTTCTTCGTGATATTTTTTTGTACTTTTAGACTCCATTGCAAGCAAGGCATCATTAAAAAAAAACTTCCTCCAGCTGATTCAGCGTGGCAGATTATTAAGCGTCCACCTTTTCCCATTGACACTTTTGAGCAAGATGCCTTGGTATCGTCCGTCCACGACTGTAGCACGGTATGATTCGAGTTCAGCCAAATCTCTTCGACAAATATGACATTGTCCCAATTTGTGACTTTGTTAGCTCCAAACTCATAACTTTCAGTAAAGATCAATACACAGCTGGTGAAATCCAGTTATTCTAAACACTAGTTTTAAAATTAATAAAACCGGACAACTGCGAGTCCACCTTAAAAGAAAATATTTTGATCGATTTATTTTTTCTTTAACCGATTATTAATAGTCTGTGGAGAATATGAAAAAATAGTTATGAACGGCACTCGGCTGAGTGGGCGGTACCCATCAATGAAAAATGTAATTACCTTAGAACATTTCGATCGGTAAAAAATAGAGAACTTCTTGGGTGTGAACTGTCAAAACGGGCCTTTTATTTTGTGATTAGTATAACTGTTTCTATCCGAAATTGTCGCCTAAATCAAAGTAGTTTCATATCTGTAAAAGTATCTGAAACCGGATCTAATGATACTCGTATCCAGAAACTTCATATCTGTAGCATCCCTACTTCACAACCCGACACCAAAACCATATGTGTTGTATTTATCACTAGATATATAACAGCCTGAGGTTTTACCAGGACTATGAGTAACATCGTTTGATTGGTGATGCAACAGATTTCTGCTTCTCCATAAATTCTACAGGTTTCTTAATATCTATTTCTGTTACCGAAACTTTTATAACGAAAATAAAAAGTTTGTGTGTAAAATGAAGTACTGTCTACGTTATTATCAATTATTAAATCAACATTTTTCAATTATCAATTCTATCCGTGTAGTGACGGATTAAGAATTAAATTCACCACCCTGTCTTACCCGTGGGTGATCGCAAGAGACGACTAAGGGATATGAAACGCATATAACATCTATGCAAGAGAAGGAAACCTCGAAACAAAACCTTATACCAACACGTCTGGCCAGATTGATATAGGTCAGTTTTCCTCCCATTACGGAGGAGGCTCGAGCCCAATAGTGGGATATATATAAGCTGAAATGATGATGATGATAATGAATTCAACATTTTAAATGTACGAATCGTATTAAACAGATTATTACGTGTCAATCTAGCACCAAACTACTTTTCATAATACATAATTTACCATTACTTAATATTGGATATTAATTTCATTAAAATTGCATTTGAAGAAAATTAACATTGTGAAATCAATCGTTTTATCGTTTAAAATTGATCCCGCAACTTTTTTTTTATATAACGAAGTAGTCAAGAGAAAGAGATATTTATACTTTTCATATTTTTGCCACTCTAGATTCATATTGCTTTTTGAAATGAAACTTTTTATGGGAGGGCTTGGAAATTTTGATTCGCAATATTTTTGTGTCATGTCAAATATTGTTGTGTAAACACTATGTCTTATATATAGTGTGTGCAGTAGTGACTCACTTGACTTCGTGTATTGGATTAGTGTGAGACATACACACTTCTCATGCATATAATCTGTATAAAGGTATGTACATCATCATCTCAGCCCATACATGTCCCACTGTTGGTCTAGGGTCTCCTCCATAATGGGAGGGTAATAGATCTACTATACCATGCTGGTCAGACGTGTTGGTATAGGGTTTTGTTTCGAATTTTTCTTCTCTCGCATAGATGTTATATGCGTTTTATATCCCTTAGTCGTCTCGTACGATCACTCACGGGTAAGATAGGGGGTGGTGTATTGTATTCTTACTCTGTCACCACACGGAAAATGTACATAAACATTATATATTTCTCTATCTCTACGTTATACAAAAGTGTTTGATAAACATGATTATAAATCTTTCACTGTACATACAACAACGTTACACTTGTATCGTGTGTACGATACACTCGTATTGCTGCCGCATCCGTTTCAGATTTTGTTTCCGTTAAAATTTAATTTTGCTGTCTATTTTCGTTATGACACTTTCTTTACATCTTGAAAATTTATAAACGCGATTGTCAATCCGTCAATCGAGCGAGAATTGTACATCATTATAGCTATATAATCAAAGCGGAATTAACAAACTGTTAATAGTTGTTGACTCTGTGGTTTCACCTTCCTCGGTCTAAGGCTCTTGAAAATGCACTGTGGGCTCTATTTGTGTTTTTCTGTAGACAGCGCTACACATAGCGGCAGAGCGCGGTCACGTAGAGAACGTGAGGACCCTGCTAGCGGCCGGCGCGAGTCTCAGCGTGGTGGATGCAAGCGGCAATACAGCGTTGGCCCTTGCTGAGAGGAACAGTCACAGGCATGCCGCGCGCGCGCTACGAGACGCGAGAGGTGAGTCACTGGACGTAAACACGGTGTGGGACTTGCATTATCTGTTTAAGAAGGCAACTCGTGATCGGGTGCCGCTTGTGGGCTCTGATCCAGACATAATCTTTTACAATTTATATATATATGCATTTGAATTTTACTTTATATTGGGGTTCGAAGAATATCACACTGGTGCCTTTTCAATTGCTAAAAATCCTTTCTTGGTGCTCTTATACGTCAAAAAAGGAAGCCGGGTGTAAAATTTGACTTTCATGGTACCATTAATTTCAATTGTATGTTGATAGATTAGAACTAGACGATATTTCGTCCTCATGTAGGTCCAGATTTCAAAAACACTAAAACATATATTCATTTAATTTTCATCAAGCGCCTAAATACAAAGATTTATAGTACAAAGTATCTTCGACAATAACGCACTATCATACAAATTTTCATAAATTCTCAAATGTATCGATGATCGATATCAATGCTAGAATAGTCGCTATTCGGTAACGAGTTCTTAGTTTGCATTTTCGGCACACTCGTAAAATATTAATGTATTAGTACATATATACACATTTTAGCGTAGTAAGACGTACGTATTGACACATTGGTCAGACAGGACCACGGAGCAAATACAAAGAGGAGCTGTTGTAATGAATATTTTCTATGAAACAATGCGTGTCATTTACAGGGGTGAGGGGGTCGCTGCTAATGAAGAAAGTGAGACAAGTAATAGTACTTGTCTCACTCACTCCTTTATGTCCATCTGCCGGCTATTAGCACAACTACTAATTTCGTATATTGTATGCAGTTGTGAGCTATCTTGCATTAGATGTCAGTAAATGTATAGTATAACAGGGACGTACTCAGAATTTACCTATATCAATGAGTGCTAATTTTTTTTTATTTCGAAGATACAAACAAATCTTATTAGCTGTTTGCTCTATTCAAATACAAATGTTTATAATCAAATAATTCTGCATAGCGAATAGGTGTATGACTACTGTTTTTAACCGCAAATTTCTTTATAAGGCTTGTCAGCATTGTTAATAATTTTATGAAAAATCCATCTTTTCTTAACTGTCATTCTGATAAGCTCAGAAGTTTAGAAACCTTTTTTTCTTCATATTTGTGTCCTTTTCATACGACCAAATAATACAATTATTTGTTTGGGTTTCTAACAAATTGTCGAATGAAAGTAGTTGGACTTTTAGTAAATATGTTAGTTACACGGTATTATTTCCTTCCTTTTTGTCTTTTCCATATAAAAAAAGAATCAAACCACTCTATTAAAATAAGGCTTTATACAATTGATAATGCAACAATGGTGTCAATGACCAAGACATATAAAAGAGTATTTCAAGCGAGCAGACCAGCCCCCCCTGGGTAGCAACCGTTTGATTGACGCACGGGCCATCTAAAACTTAGCCATGCCAAAGGTAACTTGAAGACCCGGTCTTCGACGCCACCACCATTTTGAATATTTTTGTGACGTGCTCAACCTCGTTAATCTTATCAAGAAATTGCAGCGAGTGCAATTACATTATTAATAAATAAAGGAGAAAGGGTGACATTGGTTCCAATAATAAAAATGAAATACTCTTTGGTATCATATATTTCTTGAGCTATACCTAGTCTTGCCCTAAATACTGTAACAAAGAAAAACCTTTTCCTATTGCAAAAAATATTTATGACTTTTACAGTGTTAGTTTAATACATAAATATAAAACAATTTAAAATATAAAAAGCTTGTTCAAAGTGGTTTCTATTGGCTGCAATACAGTCCTTTAAATCTTCATTGTTAAAATGAGAAGAACAAATCTTTGTATATTTCGTAGGAGTCCAGTTTTTCTATTAATTTTTGAAATCCATTGCTTCTAACATCGTCATTGACCGGTATTCTAAAACATACAAAATTTACAGTTTAATTATAATAGGTTCATTTAAAGTAGTGTAAAAAATATTTTTCTTTGATGAAAAATCCGAATGTTATAATTATATTCTAATTACGACCCTGGATTTTTGACACTTTTATAGTTCTTCATAGTTAACGACAGCTGGCGTATTGCTTACAAAATAATTATTAACTACATATAAAACTCATATTTTTGTTGAGGTGAACGGCTTTGGGTATAAATTTTAATACTCATGGTTATTAGTTATTACAATAATCTTAATAGTTTGAACTGTATGTGCTTTTATTGTTCTGGGTCCTATTACGAAAAGTGGTGCCATCTAGCGTTGAGTAAAATTATTTCTGAACATGATACCGTCAAAAGAACTTTCTAGAAATTATTTTGATAAATTATGAATAAAAATACTTACAAATGGAATGTGATTCTTTCCATAGCATCTGTACGTTTATTGGAGTAGTTTTTACATGATAAAACACAATACTTCATGGTTTTCTTCGTAATAACATAAAAATACACCAAAAATATAATTTTATGCACCGTACGAACACCGTCAGCGACGACAGAAGACTAATAGGCCACGCCTACTATTGATGTTAACGTGATGACGTCACGGCCTAGTTGAGAATCACAGTGCACAGTTACTTAGGCCGTCTCCTCTTTGTATTTGCTCCGTGGACAGGACGTAGCGGTTAAGTGGTAAACATTGACACGGTGTTAATGCTGTTGTCTGACTAACTTTATTCGATTAATATCTATTGAAGTTATACTTCTTTTGGCGCGTTAGAGAAAAATGATGAGAGTAAATTTTAACGATGCGCCCGCACACCGTCACGAAAAGCCCACCCCGGAAGTTAGCTATAGTCAACATTTTAGTTTTTTTTTTGCTATATTTAAATAAACTTTATTTAACTAGATAATGCGTTATAATAAAACTTTCAATGTATTAAATACCTTTTTTTCTATTGTTAGTGTTATTTTTTTTCTACAAACGTAGTATAAGGCGAAAGATAAAATTTTTGAAGATTTTTATCTTGGTACGCAAAAGAAGTATAACTACTAACGCGTGTACATAAGTACACACACACTTTTTTTTATTGTGTAAGAAGAAATGAAAATCACGTTGAGTGTCTGTCACAGTTTCCTTTTGCCTTGATTTGTAAGTAAAGGTGAGATTGAAAATTTCAGCTTTAATGAACCTTTTGTAATTTCTATACAAAAGATTGGCTACGAATAATTTATAAAGTATTTTAAGAAACGTAACCATATTGCTGCATTTTTTACACCATGCAGTCCTCTTATATTAACAGTATTATAAATAATTAATAATATTGTTTAAATTAAAAATCAAATACAAATACGATAGACTCCATAAAAATAGTTGTTAGTTAAAATTTATTAACTTTAATTTTATGGTGACGGAGTAAGAATACAATTCACTCACTTGTCCGTGGGTGTCATAAGAGATGACTAAGGGATTTATTCCCACGACAACACGTTTAACCCGAATGGTATTATAGGTTAATTTTCTCCTTTTGCGGCAGTGGCTTGAACCTAACGGTAGAATTTATATGGCTGTAATATTGATGATCAATCCAATTTTTTGTTATCTTTAAAGTTGTCATCATAACGGCAACTGAACTCAACGCTTGGTAGCCATTGTTATTCATTTTGTCCCATATGTTAACAATTATAGACACTGCTCCGCTCTTATTTGTCTTAACATTTGTATCCAGATACAAGACTCATGCTATACAAATATATATCAAACATT
The DNA here is from genome assembly GCA_905163515.2 of Lymantria monacha. NCBI lineage: Eukaryota > Metazoa > Arthropoda > Insecta > Lepidoptera > Erebidae > Lymantria > Lymantria monacha. The sequence goes on along the minus strand of LR991104.1, from coordinate 11,751,122 downwards.
TCATTTAATCAAACATAATAATCGACTCGAATAATAATCGACTGCACAGATGGCGCAGTGGTTAAAATACCGACCTTCCGTGCTAGTCCACGCAGGACAATAATTTGTGTGATTTACAAAGTGTTGTTCTGTATCTGGGTGTAATTTGTGTGCGTTAATTGCATGTTTGTAAAATCTGCCGCAATACAAGGATTATTTCCTTAGTGCTGGATGATGTTTAAAAAAAAAAACAATAAGAAAAAAGAATATTAAAATTATATTGGAAGCAAATATTTTCACATTCCCGCCATAATTTTTTTTTTTTTTTTTTTTTTTTTTTTTTGTGTCTGTCTTTTAGCTGTTAGCCGCAGATGGCTGTTACAGCTTAACCCGGACTATTACCGCCATAAGGTTTATTACTGTTTATTATATTAATAACATTAGACAATCTAATATTAGTTTAGACATAGCACAACATAATTGGCGCCATTGTCAATCTTCTGAGCTATAATTATTATCTGCTCTATGCTATTCAGTACGCCGCCGGCCGCCAATGATGGTGCCGGACTGTATTACTCTGTGCGCCTGTTATTTGTTTCGCGCTAAAATTAATCGTTGCGATCGGAATTTATTATTTATAATTACTATTTTTTATTTATTAATAAAGTGATACAATTGGTGATCAATCGGCGATGATTAAAGTGATTATATGGATTGCAGTGAATGGAATTATGTTTGTGAATTGATCTAGTGTTATAGGTATTTGTAGTGTTTGAGGTAAAATAAGCTCACTGTGGTTTCTATATGGATGGGTTTGAGATATTTAAGTTGCGAATTTATGTGCCGACTGTCATACATTCGATAACTAAGCAGGATATTATTTTGTGCGATTTTTATATGATTAATTTCGCCATATTGATTGAAAGAGCGAGGGTCTATTTACCATATGTTTTTATTAGTTCCTAAAATTATATCTATGATGAGAATTTCTCAATAACATTCCCTAAAAATTAGGGAAATTTGCAGTAACGATTAATAACGATTTTTTTGGATCCTGAATTTGAAACTGGAACAACACGGTTGTAGTAGAATACTCAGTCTCATTAATTCATCATTATCATCATTCTCCTGCTCTTATCCTAATTACTTGGGGTCGACGCAATATGTACTTCTCTACCGTCGTACATATTGCACAAGTTATTGACAATAGTTTTATGTCCGACCGTCTGTCTGACGTCACACACCACTACTTGTGAATGTAACTGTTGACCAGACGACATCAGATGTAGTGGGCCCATGTCGATATAAAGCTCTTAATCTTCTTTTACGACATTCATGAGCAAAGTAAAGGTTGGTAGTATTCGTAGATATATACAGGGTGTCCCAAAATTCAACGATAAGCCGGCACCAGCAGGTGGACCTACAAATGACTACTCGAGAACAAAAAAGAAAAAAATTCTACCTTGATTTTTTTTTTCATTACGACAAAAAAACCGATTTCTTTAAAAATCGACATCTTTTATTATATTATTAAGTGCCATTGCTACAATTTTACAAGTAATTCTGTGTTTTTTTTTGTATTGGTAAGGTAAGTAGCACTACTATCGATCACAACCATTAAAAATTCCAGAATATGTATAGTTTTTACACAAAAATCAACCAAAACTATGTTTTTTTCATAAATTATGTAAGATTTTGACTTTCAGCTCACTTTCACTCATCACAGTGAAAAAAAAAAGTATGGACACTACTGTGGCAAATAGTATTAAAAATTGGCGCAACTAACTACAATTCTAAAATGGTATAACATTCTAGGCAAACTAGCCACAAAAATATACTTAGGTGTACTATTTCAAAATAACAACCATACTTCGAAAATTGTTAGTGTTGATAGTAATCACTTTTACTATGTAGCCCAAATGTTTTTGTTGCAAGTTCTCAGAATTTGAATGAGACATGTGCGTAGTCCATAAGATAACATAAGTTAGACAGAGATAGAGAGATTATACGTTAGAGGGAGATAGATAGATGCTAATTGTTTAGTAACATTAATGCAGGTAGAGAAGTAATTAATGTCCTCAGCAGCACAGCAAGTCAGTACGCTCTACTTCTTTGTTTACTGCACACCGTTCTGTTTTAATTAAAGTGGCTCTGATACTAACGACTTTGGATTGAATTAAGTGACCTGGAAATTGACCTGACTTGGCATTATTTTAGACTGTGATTTTGTGTTTTTTTAAAGAAGTTTTGCCTTATTTTCAAGTGTTTAGCATTCATTATGCCGCTACCATATACAGCGTTAGAATACGCTAATATGCACCTAATTTATGGAGAATGCCGATGCAATGCCAACGCTGCTAGCAGATTATATCGAGCAAGGTACCCTACTCTTCAAAGGTATCCGGATTATCGCGTATTTATTAACGTGCATCAAGCATTTTCGGAGGGTCGTATACCATCTGACAGGAGAAACGCTGGAAGACCTAGATCGGAACACGATGAAGAAGTTCTCAAAGAAATAGAAAGCGATACAACTACCTCTGTACGTGGCATACAAGTAGCAACGGGAATTCCAAAAAGTACTGCACATAGAATTTTAAAACGTCACCAGTTTCATCCATATCATTACAGGCGCGTGCAGGCGTTATTACCGCGGGACTATCCACTGCGGGTCGCATTTTGCCGTGTAATGCTGCAAAAACACAGGGAAGATCCCCAATTCTTAGACAAAGTTTTATGGTCGGATGAAACAACCTGCAAGAAAGATGGCTATTTAAATCTTCACAATCTTCATAGCTAGAACAATGAAAATCCGCACCTGGTGAGAGAAGACAAATCCCAATATCAATTTAAGGTTAACCTATGGACGGGCATAATAAATGGAAAAGTGATAGGGCCCTTTGAGTTACAAGGAAACATAGATGGCAATAGCTATTTGAACTTCTTACAAAATGAGTTACCAGGATTATTAGAAGACGTGCCCTTAAGTGATTTGCAAAACATGTGGTTTCAAAACGATGGTTGCCCAGCTCACTATGCCCGCCCTGTGCGAGAGTACTTAGACCAAGAGTACCCAGGGCGTTGGATCGGGCGACTTGGTCCTATCTTATGGCCACCCCGTTCACCCGATCTAAATCCCCTGGATTTTTTCTATTGGGGTTGTCTAAAGGACAGAGTCTACTCAAAACCCATTGCAACCTTGGACGAGCTTCGCCAAAAAATAATTCAGGCTGTGGATCACATGAACAGAATCAGATATGCAAGAAAAATAAAACGTTCATTTTTAAGGCGATGTCGTGCCTGCATTACTGCCAATGGCAAACAATTCGAACATTTATTGTAATTTTAATAATATAGTAAATTCTAATCTCTCTATATCTATCTCTTTCTAACTTATGTTATCTTATGGACTACGTACATGTCTCATTCAAATTCTGAGAACTTGCAACAAAAACATTTTGGCTACATAGTAGAAGTGATTACTATCAACACTAACAATTTTCGAAGTATGGTTGTTATTTTGAAATAGTACACCTAAGTATATTTTTGTGGCTAGTTTGCCTAGAATGTTATACCATTTTAGAATTGTAGTTAGTTGCGCCAATTTTTAATACTATTTGCCACAGTAGTGTCCATACTTTTTTTTTTCACTGTGATGAGTGAAAGTGAGCTGAAAGTCAAAATCTTACATAATTTATGAAAAAAACATAGTTTTGGTTGATTTTTGTGTAAAAACTATAGATATTCTGGAATTTTTAATGGTTGTGATCGATAGTAGTACTACTTACCTTGCCAATACAAAAAAAATCACAGAATTACTTGTAAAATTGTAGCAATGGCACTTAATAATATAATAAAAGATGACGATTTTTAAAGAAATCGGTTTTTTTGTCGTAATGAAAAAAAAAATCAAGGTAGAATTTTTTTCTTTTTTGTTCTCGAGTAGTCATATGTAGGTCCATCTGCTGGTGCCGGCTTATCGTTGAATTTTGGGACACCCTGTATATATATATATATATAAGAGATTTCCACCTATGTATTAACTCATCACAATATCTCTGGAACCATAAGGCCTACAGACCTTAAATTTGGTAGGCGTATTCCTTTTGCCGAGTACAGGTCAGCTAAGAACGGATTTTACGAATTGCCACTCGCAAGGAGGGTTGCTGGGATGTAAAAATCACATTTTTAAATATAGCTCCTACAGACTTGAATTTAGGTAGATATATTTGTGTAACCGAAGCGAAGCGAGGGCGGGTCGCTAGTTAATTATATATGTTAAAAAAAAACAAATATATATAATAAAATGACAGTGTTGTTTGATCGTCATATCAATTGGTAGAACAATTAACCCCGGCGCAGAGCCCGTGACCCCTATATCAAGAGGTCTTGAACTAACATAACCATATATATCAATAAAAAAAAAACATTGTTGGTAGTGTGATTTAAAGTATTCCTTTCATCTTGAATGTAGAGGTTCGATTCATACGCAGGATAATATTTTGTGTTATCAATAAAATATTGTTTCGTGTCAGAATATCATTTCCATATGTTAGTTAGTAAATTGTGAAGACACCCTTCAATAAGTAACTATACCTTGTATCACGTTGTACACTTTCATCATCATCATCATCACAGCCCATATATGTCCCACTGTTGGGCTCGGGGCTCCTCCGTAATAGGAGGGAAATTAACCTACTATACCTCGCTGATCAGACGTGTGGGTATAGGGTTTTGTTTCGAGTTTTCCTTCTCTTGCATAGATGTTATATGCGTTTTATATCTCTTAGTCGTCTCTTACGATCACCCACGGGGTAAGATAGGGAGTGGTGAAATGTATTCTTACTCCGTCTCCACAGGGATACACTTTACAAACATACAATTATGGGGACTTCCATTAATCATGTGATCTTTTTTTAGCATTTTTAACTCCCCAAGGGGTGATACATGGTGAGGTTTAAGACTATGCATTTTGTAGTACTTTTTCTAAAACTTATTTTTAAATTTTTCCTATATAATACATATCAATTACACTCGAACTCGGAATTATTATCCGTTTTTCGTACGACGAACTATCCTGTATGCCCTGTATGGGAATGGTACCAATACGTTTAAAATAGAAGTATGTATGCGAGTACTTTATACGCTAAGCCATTATCACTGTCGAGATACATTTACATACATTACATATATACATTCCATATATTTTTAAAATAAAACTTGTTTTTAATAAAACCAGTTAATACATTAGTTGATGCATAGTTAAATACGCATTAGTATACGTTACAAAGCGAAAGTCCGATAGTGAAGTTTTGTTTCAATAGTTCTTATCAGCTTACATATATATCCCACTGTTGGGCTCGAGCCTCCTCCGTCATGGAAGGGAAATTGACCTACTATACTACGCACACCGCGTGAGGACGACGCCCTGACATATCGAGACTTTTTACGGGTCGAGATGATGGGGCATCGACTCGGAAGTATACGCGAGGGTAGACCGCCGGATGGGCCACTCCACTGAATAAACACCGCGTTCCAGTGACCCACCCGCACGGCGTCAAGAAGTATGTTGTAGGGCGGGTCTACGAGGCGTGTGCCGCTTCTCCTGTCGCCCCGGACGGATTAGTGGGGCGTGAGGTACCGTAGCCCACCGTAAAAGAAAAAAAACTACCACGCTGGTCAGACGTGTTGGTATAGGATTTTGTTTCTAGTATTCCATCTCTTGCATTTTATCTTTGCTTTTTATATCCTTAAATTGTCTCTTACGACCACCCACGGGTAAAATAGGGGGTGGTGAAGATTTTTGATCCTCCCTCCCCCACATGTAACGTGCCGTAACGTATGTCTGTACCCCCTCTTACCCCTCCCTGAACGTTACGTAACACCCAAGTGACCGTTTTTAAACGTGTTTGAGAAAATAATAATTAAAAAAAAAGAGATTCCAAACTCGCAATACATGTGTATGTTGTTTATACATCAACTAAAAAATAAAAATTTGCTTGCCAACTTAGAAAATTTTAATTCCATATTTTTTTATTTAATAAAAAAGCAATGCTATGTAACGCATTGTTTGAACCCCCCTCCCGGCTATGTAACGCATTATAACACTTAACAAGAAACCCAAATGTGAGTTTTGAATAGATTACGTCTTTTCTCATCTGAGTAAAGTTACGTATTTTTTATGGAATTATCGTTACATGGTACTGTTCTAATACGATGGAATGTGAAAAAATCTTAAAATAGTAGTGAAAATTTTTTTTTTCATCCGAATCGAATTTTTTTTAGCCTGCTATTACAAGTAGGACCAGTAGAGTCACCTGTCTTTGTTTTCGGGAGCGGTCCTCTTCCACCCTGTATACTCATAAATCTTCATCATCATATCATATACGAGTACGTCCCACTGTTGGGCTTGAGTCTCTTACACAATAGGTAGAAAATTGTAGTACTATACCACGTCGATCAGACGTGTAGGTTTTTTTTTTGTGAGTCTATAGTCTATACCAGGGTTCGGCAACCTTTTGAGTCGGAAGAGCCAAAAATTAGAATTTATCAAGGTTTAAAGTTTTTAAAGAGCCACAATTGTATTTTTTGCCAACAATAATTTGTGCCTAATCCTCATTAATCAATTCAGAACTTTTCTTTATAAAACATTTTTTGTGTATAGAACTAAAGAGCCGCAACTTCACATCCAAAGAGCCGCATTTGGCTCGCGAGCGGCAGGTTGCCGACCCCTCGTCTAGATACACGGTGTCTATTCCATTTGGGGTGATGGAACGGTTGGTCTCTCCTAACCCACCATATTCCCTCCCAATCGCCATTGCACTGGCCAATGGTACTGAATCCTTGACATCTGAGGTCGTGTTGGTATATAATTTTAAGATTTAATATTGTTTGACTATATATATATGTATTTTAATGATTATGATACTGACATAGAGTGCGAAGTATTGTGTGTTCGATTCCATACATAGTATAATACTTTGTACGATCAACAAATATTGTTCTCAGTGTGTGTAATTTTTTTTTTTTTTTTTTCTTAAAATAGAAAAAAATATATATATATATATATATATATTTGTGTTAGTTAATTGTATGTTTGTAAAATGATAACTTGATACAAGGTAAAGTTACTTAGTGCTGAGGTGTTGTATAGAAATATACAGGTGTGTCGTAAAAGCACACTATAGAAGTAATTAGTTGTAATCATGGAAGTATATATATAAGTACTCTGTACAACAGGAATGAGCAGTTGTCGTAAAATTGAAGCCGAGCGAGAGCTCAGAACTGTACCTTTTATCCCTCTCTGGCGATGGTGACCATATTGAAATATGATTTAAGGACAATAATTATAAAAAATATTTGTGATCTGACATCAGCAGATCATTGCTTCAGATGGATTTTAATCGAAGATGCTAATTATAAACTTGCCCTTTGTGGCACTATACATTGCCTGTTTTGGCTTGCTTTTCACACTCGCGTCATATAGGTAGGTACTTATCTACTGGTCCTTGTGGGACACGACATGCAGCTGGACTGAGATAAAATTACGATAAGCTGGTGTGTGGTATATTTAATTAAGAAAAAACAGTTAAGTTTACATTTAAGTTTAATTCTAAATCAGACATTGCTAAATAATTGTCTTGTGAAGTTTCTGCCGCAAACCCAGCTTATTCCTTATATGTTTCATTGATTCTAATTTTGCATTGAGTTAAACGTAAATTGAGATATGAATTCGCTAACGCCTTCACCAATAGAATATCATGTGGATCTTCAAATATAGATTGAGGAGGATGTGCTGATTCTAACGATGTATGTAGTTTGCTATAAAATTCTCGGACGACATACCTACATGATAATTTTATTTTTGTTTACGTTTTTTAACGATTGATTTAATAATGTAATAAACAGTGTTCTATGGTGTTGTGATCCAATAACACCACACAATTTGAACAGGAAATTTTGTGAATCATCCCATTCACGATATATCCAGCAATATAAAAAATAATGTTCAGTTTAAAATCTGAAACAAAAGCGTTATCTACGAGATCTAACAAATCATCTATTGATGTCGATCATGTCGACTGATTTTTATTACATTTCACAAGCTAGCTTAGCTTTCTTTTTGTTCCTAAATTTTCTAAAGAACTTAATGTTAGGGACATTAAGATCTTTAGGAAATTTGAAATCTAAACAAAGTTATTTTCAAAAAAAAAAAAAAAATACATAGGTATTTAAGTTATTTGTTCTTGAACTAGGATTGAATAGTCATGCATGGTCACCGTAATTCTTCACTAACAAATTATGTTATTATTATTATTTACGATTTCATGTGGGGTTGTCAGGTCAGGTGTCCGTATTTCATACATATAAAAGAAAACCTATACCCCAATCGCAAAATGTTTGCGTTAATAAGGTTTTACACTTAGCAACAAATAATATTGCTTTAATATGTCGGTAATAAATTATTATTATATTTAAAAACATTTTATAAGTAAATGTTTTTACTTCATTACATTACATCAATCGCATATTTTTCTACCAACAAGGAAAGGATTGAAATCAACTTAACTCTGGCAATTCTAAGTCCACTGTTAGAACGGGACACAGGGTTCACTGGTTGCCCTCTCACTCGGCTTCATTTTTATATTGCGCGCAACAAGACTCTTACTACCTTAGCATAAGGTTTTATTTTCTTTATTTTTGCTGCAAGATGCACAGACAGAGCTCATTCCTGTTGTACAGAGTACTTATTACTTTCATGGTTGTAATACAGTAAAACATTTGTAATTTTTTTTAAGACACCACCCGACGCTAAGGCAATAATCCTTGTATTGCGGGGGACTTTACAAAGATGCAATTAACGTAGGCAAATTACACTCAAATTACTCAGAACAACACTTTTTTGGATCGCACAAAGTTTTGTCCTGCGTGGGAATCCAACCTACGGCACCTGGTAAGGTCGGTATCTTAATATTTACACCATCTGTGCAGTCAAACCTTTTTGTATGTATAGCATAGTGCTATATTAAACTTTATTATTTAGAAGTCATCATCATCATCATTCTCCTACTCTTATCCCAATTACTTGGGGTCGTTACAATATGTACTCTTCAATCTTTCATAGTACATATTGAAAATGTTATTAGCAATAGTTTTACGACCGGCCGCCTGTCAGGCGTCAACCCTCCTTGTGAATGTAATTGTTGACCAAACGGCATCAGATCAAATTGGCCCAGGTCGTTATAAGCTCTTAGTCGTCTTTTACGACATCCACGAGTAAAATAAAAGTTGGTTGTATTCGTAGTCGCTACCACACAGCATTATTTAGAAGTGTGTGAGAAAAATCACGTAGGTAAATACAAAATATGGTAGTCTCTAGAACTCTTCATACAAGAAACGATCGTGGATCAGAACTTTAGGCCTTCTATCAAAATAATGTTCTGTTGTCCCCGGTATGCCTATTACACAACATCCGACCTTGACCGGAGACGTTCTATGGACAATGTAATAAGATATTGAAGCCTTACATACAACGTGTTCGATTACCGCACACAATATAGATATATCGATAGCTACGTTATATTTTGGTGAAGATATTTTATGATTATTTAAACTAATTAGTAATATCACTTTAGTATTGCATTTTTTTTTTATTTTTCCGTGTGGTGACGGAGTAAGAATACAATTCACCACCCCCTATCTTAACCGTGGGTGATCGTAAGAGGCGACTAAGGGATATAAAACGCATATAACATTTATGCGAGAGATGGAAAACTCGAAACTAAACCTTATACCAACACGCCTGACCAGCGTGGTATAGTATGATTGTTTTATTACTTTCAACTCTCTGATCAGCGTAATAGCAGCAACATGTCAAACCAAGGTATATGCAATTTATCATCATCTCAGACCATATATGTCCCACTGTTGGGCTCGAGCCTTCTCCATAATGGGAGTGAAATTGACCTACTATACCACGGTGGTGTTGGCATAGGGTTTTGTTTCGAGTTTTCTTTCTCTTGCATAGATGTTATATGCGTTTTATATCTCTTATTATATAATAGACGACCTATTACGACCACCCATGGGTAAGATAGGGGGTGCTGAATTTTATTCTTACTCCGTCACCGCATGGATAAAATGGTGGGTGTCCGGGTGTAATTTGTCCACGTTAATTGCATGTTTGGAAAGTCCACCGCTATACCTACAAGGATTATTTACTTAGTGCAGGATGGGACTTATAAAAAGGAATAAAAAAAAAGAAATACCTAATAAGAAAAAAGAAATGCGTGTACGCCTGTGAGAAGTTTTAAACTTCTTTGGCATCATTAAAAAATACTTTTTAACTGCATCATCATCATTATGTCAACTCATATATATATATATATATATATATATATATATACAGAGTGGAGACGTCAATACGACAATAAATGAAAACACCGTCAATACTAGTGTATAGGAGTATTTTGAAACTATTAAAAAACTCCTCGCATGCATATTTAAAAAACAATTTTTTCAAACAAACTTTTTATCATAAATATTGAAACAAAATAGAACACCGTTTGTAAATATTAGTTCACCAACCTGTGGTCGGCACGCGAGTGACCTTGTCGTATCATATGTTACAACTTCGAAACGTAGGTAAATACCTACATACACTTAATGTTTGGGCGCTATTCATTCTCACTTGATTATTTTATTAAAATAATCACGATAACTTTAATAATTCACTTGGTCGTTAAACTTTTAAATTTTCGATATGTGCGCCATGGACCCGAACGCACAAATTATATCGTCTTAAAATATTATTTCGAACTCTTGTTAACAGGTCGCCATTGACGGCGATGTATTTTAAATTGTCGAAAGATCGTACAATTCCTTTTTTTAAGTTCTCCACATTATCAACCTCTGTCAAATTTGCGAGAATAATAATTTAAAATTTGTTCATCTAGGGTGACTCTTACACGTGAAGGAGCACTATCCATATGAGGCAGTAAGGATTGATTATCCCGTAACCTCTGGACAGCTTGCACAATAGTCCGGCCATTGGTAGAACAAACACGTGTGTTTCCATATCTCTTTCGGTACGTACGTATGGTTAAAGTTGCATTTCCGTGATATTTTCCATAAATTAAAATCATATCTGTATACCCGAAGCTGTGTAATTATAACGAGGCATTGTAAATGAGAAAGAAATACTATTCTAACACAAAGTAAGCGTCTAATTACGCACATCACGTCACAGGATCACGATGGCACAATGACCTACAGACCTATTATAATAGTTTTGAACATGAGACCGAGGTCTTCTTTCATTAAGCCGCATTAGGTAGTTTTAAATTTCTCATCTAAGTCTGATGACACGGTTTATAAAGACTTAGGAATAAGGTATAATATGTATTGATTTGTATTACGTTTGAGGAAGACTTGAACTGGTAAACATGGCGATATGTAGGTACTAGTTTCATATTAGTTTATACCGATGCGGCGCGGGAGCTCATTGATCTCTTAGTGATAGGCGAATAATTTTAATTTTTATACAGAGTGTGGAAATTGTTAATAATACAAAATAATGTGCTGCGGCTAAACTAAACGACATATTGTATTCAAAGTTTGTATACAGGCTGGGCAAGTCATCAGATACACTAGATTAAAATTATTGTCGTATGGTCGTCTCCACCTTGTATATATATATATATATATATATATATATATATATATATATATATATATATATATATATATATATATATGTCCCACTGTTAGCTCGAGCCTCCTCCACAATGGAGTGAAATTGACCGACTATACCACGCTGGTCAGACGTGTTGGTATAGGGTTTTGTTTTAGTTTTCTTCTCTTACATCGATGTTATGTGCGTTTTATATCCCTTAGTCGTCTCTTATGGTGGTGAATTGTATTTTTACTCCGTCACTACACGGATAATTGTAATTACATGCAAATAATTAATTACAATAAAATAATAAAAGCACTGGACAGGATAGGATAATTAGTTTTCACTAATATTTACGAATAGTAAATAATATTAATCAAAATATTCAATTTAAATAACTATTGAATATATTTAGGACATATATAATTGGCACTTGTATGAAACTAAAACACGTGTTGTGAATGTAGAAACTAGAAAGAGTTATTATTTCTTTTTTGTTGGTAGTTTTTTTTTTCGAGATGATTAGCGGTTTATCGGCCAGCTAACCTGTTACAGTGAATCGCGCGCATATTAAAATTTCACTCTCATTTTTTCATAACGCGCCTAAAGAAGTATAACTTCAAAAACAAGGCGATTATGGCGTTATCCTCATTCATGCTTTTGTTTTTATTATATTTTTCTGAAACATGCTTGGAAATTTGAGCATTATTTTGACAACCTTCATCAAGATAAATCGAAATTGCTGGACTGACCAAATACATACGAGCAGCGACCGGCAAAAATGTATGAAAATCCATATCTGTCGTGTTTTAGCGGCCAAATAAATATATCTTTAAATTCATATCTATCGTGTATTTTAAAAATGGAACGATTTGTTACTTAAAATTATAGTAACCATATAGGCAACTTATCAGAGTTTTATTTAAATTTCAACTGGCTTGAAAAAGAAAGCTGTTTAATAATGAAAAAAAACCAAATTAACCTTATAGCACGTGAAAAATGTTGTTCGTTGTTCGTCATGTATACAGTTCTACTTAATACTACTTAGTTTTAATTTCCGCGCATTATTTGTGAAAAGCACTATACAAGCCTTGGCCACAACTAGGAATTCATGGACTTACGTATGTGTGCCTCGGCTACGCCTCTGCCCACATTTATACGTTCGTCCATCAATACCTCTTTTGCTCGCCGCTGCAGTAATGTTCTATAACAGTATAGGCTATTAAGCTAGATAGAGCGATCGAGTTGATAATAGTTTTACTTAGTATAAGGCTTAATATAAAAGGATTTCCGTTACCGCTTCCGCTAAATGCGATAGTTCTGCAATATTTTTTTAATATGCGTTTCCGTTATTGATTCCGTAATTTTTATAACGGAAATAGGAACGGAAATTTAAGACGTATTCCACATAATAAGTACTCTTATTACATCGTACATATTGTAAATAGTTTTGACAATTATTATCCTATTTGTGATAGGACCACGCTGTTGACAGTTTTCTGTCTACAGTCGCGGGTCGGTCCGTCCGGGGTAGTACCACACTGTTGTAGAAAATTGACGTACGAACAATAGCAAAACGCTGTTTTGCTTCGTTCGGTGAGTGAGAGAGCCGGCAGCCTAACTTTCTTTGTGGGTTTGGCGTTATTATTGATAGGCAGCCGCCTAGCTGTACCATTGGTATTGCAAAGTTCCATGGGCGGCAGTGATACTTACCATCAGGTGTGCTGCTTGCTCGTTTGCCACCATCAGCAATAAAAAAAACAGTTGTTATGTCCGACCGTCCGTGTCTGACGTCATACACCACTACTTTTTTTTTTTTTTTTTTATTGCCGGTGGTGGCAAACGAGCCAGCAGCACACCTGATGGTAAGTGACACTGCCGCTCATAGACTCTTGCAATACCAGGGCATAGCTAGGCCGCTGCCTACCGTGAAGAAAGTGCTCTTCTTAAACCTCGTTTAAAAAAGGACATGTCATAGCGCTCGGGAAACACAGCAGCAGGTAGTTCATTCCAGATCTTGCATGTGCACGTGGGAGAAATGAACGTTGAAAACGTACAGTTGACGTCTGTATCGTTTCCAGGTGGAATGGATGAACCCTGCTGCGGTGTCGAGTGGTACGGTGATAAAATGGTGACGGTGGTACCAAGTCAAACAGTTCCTCAGAGCACTCCCCGTGACAGAGCCTGTAGAGTACACAGAGAGACCCAAAGTCTCTCCGGCTCTCCAATGACTCCAGTCCTTCCGTGAGGTTGGGATCACCGACGATTCGAACAGCACGTCTTTGCAGGGAGTCAAATGGGTCTAGCTGATATTTGGGCGCGCCTGCCCAGAGATGTGAGCAGTACTCCACATGAGGGCGGACTTGCGCTTTATATAGCACAAGAAACGTGTGAATGTTGTTATGAATGTAATTGTTGATCAGACGACATCGCAGGTCTATATAAGGAACTATTATTGCTAATATTGCTAGCGGAGACACAATCTGTGGTGTATATATATATATATATATATATATATATATATATATATATATATAGTATATATATATAATAGTGTGTTTGTATGCCAGTTGTTCTTCCATTCAGTCCATTCCCTGTAATAAGGAATCCGGCAACGCTGTTTGTTTCCGATGCGTCCACGGGATGATACCCGAAAGAGTAACCTGGCGGGCCGGTCACGAATGTCAAAGAAACGATACCATTGCCTGGCCTGATGGTGACGGCAAGCGAACACAGTGATTTATAGAGCCACACGCCAGCCAACACAGTGGGCTATAGAGCCACACGCCGCCCTTCCGTCGCCCCAAATGGAATGTGCGGAATGTGGTCAAACCATAGCCTTGTCAAAAAAAACTTTGGTGTAGTAGTACACTAAAGCAAATAAAGTCACTGTCACAACTAGTGTGATATAAAATAATTCGTAACATTTTCTATGTCAATATTCATATGTAAATATAAAATCGAACCTGTATACTTGGACGTGTAAATGTATATCGTTGGAACCGGTTTTATAACATTTTTAATAATGCAAATGTTTTGCGAAGGCGGACGCATTAGAATAAAAAGTTGGTGCCGTTAATGTCAAAGTTTTTTTTTTATTATTATACGTGTTTGATTCGAATATTATATGATTTTATATAGCGGACACACTGATTTTGCTATCAAACATGATATCTGAGCTTCGAAAATATAAATACCTACTAAGAATTTGGTATATGCATTTTATGCATCAATGTATTTGAAAATAGCACATTCAAGATAAAATGTTATAATGTTTTATAAAATACTAGCTCTTCTCGTGGCTTCGCCCGCGTAAAAGGTTACTTTCCTAAAGTTTTTCTTCACTATTTTTATTTACCTCTTAAGGGCAAATTTTTACAACATGTTAAGGTCATATTTATTTATATCTAATCAACAGCCTAAAAATAAGTTTCAAGCTTCTAGCTTTAAAAATGACGATAATTCCTTACAACTTTTCATCCCCCTTATATATATCATAGGCTACTGTTTAATGCAAAAAAGGGTTGTACCTTTTTTGCATTAAACAGTAGCCTATGTCCTTTATCAGACTTCATATTTCATTTAGATCAGTTCAATAGTTTTGGTGTGAAAGAGTGACAGACAGACACATTTACTTTCGCATTTATAATATTACTAAGGGTAAAGAATTTTGGAGTTATTTAAAGTATACAAGACTTTTGAAAAGTCTAATATATATAATATAATCATATGCCAGTTCATAAGCGTGTCTAAAACTGAAATATATAAAGTGGACCTAAGTAGTTGATAAAACGTATCGAAAACTGAAAAGTATAATGCGTATCTGAAGATTAAGCAGTTCTTATTTGCATCGAAGACTTTGAAGATATAACGCGCATCCAAAAATTTAGGAGTTCTTAAACGCATTCAAGATTGAAAAGTATAATACGCATTTAAACATTTGGCTTTTCTTAAGCGCAACCAAGATTCTGCAAGATATAATGCGCATATACGCATTTGATAGTTCTTAAGTGCATCAAAGACTGACAGTTATTTAGTGTAACCAAGAATTTAGAGGGCAAGTTTGTGAGCAAGTTCTTAGTACGATGATAGAGAGGTTCCGTAGCGCTGCTCGACGCGTCGCTCGCCGCGAATTCCCGACCGAAGATTTAGCAGATACTGCATATGATGCTAGTCACTACTTCATAGATGATGTGTCTGATCCATGGACTGAGCACGGTGAGTTTCTGGAGACATGGGCAAATTATATAGCTTTGTCCCAGCTTTCCACCGGTAATGGGGAATAGAGACAATTTCTTTCATGGATGTAGCAATAATAAGATGACCATGCCGATTTCACCATTGTGTCAACAGGGAAGGTTTCACCAAAAATATAGTAGCAATGGATTTCTTCTTGAGTTGTTAAGAAAACAATGTTATAGCACGCGCATCAATCTCCCATGGAAGTCGTAGAAGCTGGCTGTGCCATCGGGATCAAGTAATCGGTCAATTTAATAGCGATAGGGAAGTGAGTTTTCCGTGTGGTGACGGAGTAAGAATACAATTCACCACTGCCTATCTTACCCGTGGGTGATCGTACGAAACGACTAAGGGATATAAAACGCATATAACATCTATGCGAGAGAAGGAAAACTCGAAACAAAACCCTATACCAACACTTCGGATCAGCGTTGTATAGTAGGTCAATTTCCCTCCCACTATGGAGGAGGCTCGAGCCCAGCAGTGGGACATATATGAGCTGAAACGATGATGATGAGGGAAGTGATACGATGGGACATGGAGCCGCGCCCTACCCGTTTTTTACTCCTAGCAGATCAGATAAGATGTCCAGACTAGCCTGACACAAATAAAAAGTATCACCAAGAGAATGGGGCTGCAACACTCTTTTCGGTAACTTATCAAATGCGAAAACCAACACGCCTGCCTAGCGCAGCGATGATGGTAGTACTCCCACTCATGAAGACCTTCGTCTAAATATAGACGTGGCAGACTGATTGATTTCTTGATAACGATCTCCGAATATATTAAAAGGTTTAAACGAATTTCTGGTTATAATTTTCTTTATAAAAAAATATCTTATTTTTTGTAGATGCGTTGGAACGTGAGCGTCTGTCGCAACACGCTGCCTTGCGGGAGCTGGTTTCCCGCGGCGACTGCGCTCAACTCAAGCAGAAGATACAGGCGCTCGGGTCATCGGCTGGTCTCATCGCTAATCTGACTCCCGGTGGAGCTAATACTTTGTTATATGTGTGAGTAACTATTAAGGGTATGCATGGAACCGGAAATTATTGACGTCATACTAATGGCTTGTGTGAAGTATGATACGGACAGATTGGCGATATTAATCTAGCCCCTCAACGTTGCCCTCATAAAAACGTTCTTTCATCGTTAAGCGTACTATGAAGAGGGGCTATGCTTGGAATTATCTACGTGATAAAATCTGTAATACGCAATGCCGTAAAAGAACGAGTGTAATCGACACAGCCCGAAGAAATCACATGTTGGATTGGCAATAGTCACATCAAATAGACGTCGAACCGACAACCGTTGAAGAAGAGAGGTTTTCGAATAGCGTCAATGAATTGAATGCCGCGTATGGCGATCCACCACCAGGTGGACTAACGACATTTTAAAAGTGGCAGGTAGCAGATGGATGTAGGTGGTACAGGACAGTTCTGAGTGGCATTCTCGTGGGGAAACCTATGTACGACAATAGATACGGCTGATGAATGGATGGTATTATTGGTTTTTTTTTGTCGCTTCCTCGGCCGTTTTAAGCGGAATTTAAGTAGACAAGGAACAGGTGTTCAAGTCGAGTGTTTTATACATTTTTTTTTTCTGAATTATCGAGAATCATCGTATGTAAATGGATTTGCGAAACTAAGAGTCGCAAGCCGTGAAACGTGCTTATCAATTAACACATAATAGACTTTTTTTAGTTCCGTTCGTCAGGCAAGTGGAATAAAGCCCATACAGCAGTCTTATATAATTTTCTTCACATATTATTTAACATTTCTTCAAATTAAGTAGCCTATTAATTGTCACTATCCCTCTGTGAGTCAAGTCGTCACAATTAATAGGGCGCTCATAACCAAATTAATAATATGGATATTTAGATAAAACATGAAATACAAATAAACCAATATTATATCATATTCACTACACTCTATCTGCATTATACTCGTATTACATAAAATACCAACAGAATTATTCAATATAACACTAAAACACGAGAAAAGAAATGAAAGTAAAATTAATGCGGTCGAAATGCGATCTCTGCGGAAAATCTGTGGAGTTAGGCTGACCGACCGCATTCGTAACGACGACGTAAGAGAGCGAGTAGGTATGAAAGAGAGTATTGGTGTAAAGATGCGAAAGGGCATGCTCCGATGGTTCGGACATGTGGAAAGAATGCCGAACGAACGTCTGGTTAAGAAGATATACAATGCGAAAGTGGAAGGATGTAGGTACCGAAGAAACCGAGACTAACCTACCTAGACCAGATCGGTCATGTACTAAAGGAAGGTGGAGTCAAGAGTCTCCGAAACCGGCGAGCGTGTATGAAGAGAATTATGAATGTTGAGGAAGCGAGTGAAGTATGCAGAGATAGAGTTCTCTGGCACTCTGTTCTCTCTGCCTAACCTGCAAGGGATATGGCGTGATGATATGTATGTATGTAAAACACTAAAGAAATGAATATAATGCAAGAGTGCGACTTGACATTTCCATATTCCCGCCAAAACTCTACATCAAAGACAAGTCGTATTCCAATTTGTTTGAAATATTTGACAGCCAATGTTACGTCTAGCAATTGTTGTGCAAGTTTTGTTTTTGTATATATTATACTATTTAATGCCATATCTTGCGTAAGTTTAAATAATTAGACATCTGTAACTCTTAAATAAGTTTTTAATTTCCAATAACGCCTTTGCACAATATCTATATGCAACGTGAGTATAAAGTGTGTATTTCCCTAAAGATCTAGAAGTGGGTTGATTTAATTGAAATATGAAAAATTACCCTTTTAAATTTTCAATTAGGAATCATATGGTGACCTCATATTTGACCTTGAATTTGAATTTCAAAGTTCCTGTTCATCAATTTTGTTTTTTTATATGGGTTATTGTAAATAAGTTTTTATTGGAAATACGTTTAAATGGGATAAACGCCTATTGGAAAAACGTTCCACTCGTCATACCACTTAGACAAGTGTGAGCTGTTCTATGACAATCAAATTGCAGCTCGTATTATTTCGTCGTCTAATGTAAGTCTTGCGTCATTTACCGGATATTGATTAAGATTTAAATTTAAACGTGGTCTCTAAATGTCGGCCTCATAAAAGGGCTCAAAGTCGCTCAGCGTGCCATGGAGAGGGCTATGCTCGGTATTTCGCTACGTGATAAAATCCGGAATACGGAAATCCGTAGAAGAACGGGTGTAACCGACATAGCCCGAAGAATTAGCACGTTGAAGTGGCAATGGGCAGGCCTCATCGCTCGACGAACCGACAACCGTTGGGGAAGAAAGGTTCTCGAGTAGCGACCACGAATCGGACGACGCAGCGTAGGACGATCCCTCACTCGGTGGACTGTTGACCTCATCAAGGTCGCAAGAAATCGTTGGATGCAGGTGGCACAGGACCGTTGCAGATGGCCTTCTCGTGGGGAGGCCAATTTCCAACAGTGGACGTTTACGGGCTGATGGATGGATGGATGGATGGATTGAAATTTAATACTCTAACTAGTAAACAAGTTTTTATAAATAATCTAGCGTGATAACTACTAAGTCTCAGTAATTTGGTGATATGTTGTGTAGTGCATCTGAGGCTGGTCTGACTGGTGCCGTGTCGTCACTGCTGGAGGCTGGCGCTGACGGGCGCGCTCACCCCGTCACCAAGTACTGCCCCTTGTACATCGCCTGCTATCACGGTCACATTGACATCGTCAAACTACTGCTCACCGCATTCCCTGATGCTGTACAGGTATACAATCTTAAATACATTAATTAAAATAAGGAGCTTTTTTCTTTATTCGTAGAAATACGATACAATTGTAACTTGTTGTATGTATAGTGAAACATTTGTAATTATGTACATGAAGCACTTTTGTATAATATAGAGCTGTATTTGTACATACATTTATTTATATATACACATTTTGTGTACGAGAAGTGCGTATGTCTCACACTTTCAAAGCGTGTGAAGTAGTCATGTGCAAATCATGTCCTGGAGCGGATCGGACATGGAACGATTCCTTTTTCTTTCGGAACTATATCCAGGAAACATGTTCGCGGACCTATCTGGTTCCGCTGACCGATAGTACATGAGTTCTATCCTATCGGTTCTAATGACATGATTATGCAATCCAATCCAACGTAACATGTGCGGACATAATTTTAATCGGCTCCAGCCATTCAAGATCCATATTTCTTAGTTTATAACTCCTTCAAATTTAGTATTTTGAAGGAGCTATAAACTACGAAATACAAGTTATTTTTAGGTTCCGTTTATTTGTCAGTAATTGTCGGAATATCAGTTGATTTACCCTCATACTTGACATGACAGGGTTAGGACTGACAACCAAGATATATAGACGACGACGACGACAATATATAGAAGAATATTTAGGCGCATGCATGACGCACACTTTATTACTCGGTCGTCGGAACGATTCGGTCGTCGGAACGACTCGGTCGTCGGAACGACTCGGTCGTCGGAACGACTCGGTCGTCGGAAGGACCCGGTCGTCCGAACGACTCGGACCTATGGAACTATCTCAGCCGTGTGGTTGGATTGGAACTAGATCGTTCCGGCAAAAGACATATTTCTCGGAACTATTACGCTCCGGAACTACTCATCTCTAGTGTGAAGAATATTAGTGGTAGGACCACGCTGTTGACAGTTTTCTATCTACAGCTGCGAGCCATTCCGTCCGGGGTAGTACCACACACTCGCAGAAGATCGACGTCTGAGCAATGGCAATGTGCTGTTGCGCTTCGTTCGGTGAACGAGAGAGACGGAAGCACAACTTTCTGCGTGAGCTTGTGATGGTAGACAACGGTCTAGTTTACCATCAGATATAGTACTTGCTCGTTTGCCATCATAAACAATGAAAAAATAGTACGCGAAGTTTTCGTCATAAAAATGGCCGATGAAAACTTCAAAATCTTTACTAAAGATTTACGTAAAAAAATGTAAATCCTAAGCTTATTTGTATGTTAATGTGCAGCAAGAGACTGTTGAGAAATGGTTGCCGCTTCATGCCGCGTGTATAGGTGGTCATGCGGCGCTGGTCACCCTACTGCTAGAGTACCCTTACCCAGAGACAGTGCTCACAACATACACGTGAGTATAATTAATATTTATAAGTTTATTGTAACTGATATACACACATATGTAGCTAGAAGTTAATTGTACGTACGTATACCACGCTGATCAGACGTGGGGATTTATTTTGAGTTTACCTTCACTTGTATATATATTATAACACGTAGTCGTATTTTACTATGCACAGACAATTTAGAAGGTTGTGGTAGCGGCTACGAATACTACCAACCCTTACTTTGCTTGTGAATGTCGTAAAAGACGACTAAGAGCCTTTTAACGACCTGGGCCAACTTCATCTGATGCCGTTTGGTCAACAATTACATTCCCAAGCAGGGTTGACGTCCGGCAGGCGGCCGGTCATAAAACTATTGCCAATAACTTTTACGATATGTACTATGAAAGAAGAGTACATATTGTATTGATCCCAAGTAATTGGGATAAAAGTAGGAGAATGATGAGACAATTTAAAAGGTGATAAATTGTATTCTTACTGCGTCAATGTGAATTTTTTGTCACCAAAGGCAAAAATGTCTTCTCCGTCTTCCATTCATCTTCTCTATGTTTGTAGTAAAATACGACTAAGTGATATAATATGCATATAACATATATACAAGATATTCGTAACGACGACGTAAGAGAGCGTGTAGGTATAAAAGAGAGTATTGGTGTAAAGATACGAAAGGGAATGCTCCGATGGTTCGGACATGTGGAAAGAATGCCGAACGAACGTCTGGTTAAGAAGATATACAATGCGAAAGTGGAAGGATGTAGGTACCGGGGGAGACCGAGACTAACCTTCCTAGACCAGTTCGGTCATGTACTGAAGGAAGGTGGAGTCAAGAGTCTCCGAAACCGGCGAGCGTGTATGAAGAGAATTATGAATGTTGAGGAAGCGAGTGAAGTATGCAAGGATAGAGTTCTCTGGCACTCTGTTCTCTCTGCCTACCCTGCAAGGGATATGGCGTGATGATATGTATATGTATGTATATACAAGAGTAGTGAAACTAGAAATAAAACCATATATTATGGCATCTGACCAGCATGGTTGATCAATTTCCTTCACACTGGAGTATTCTCAAACCCAGCAGTAGGACGTATATGAGCTGAGATGATGATGATTTTTTTATATACATATTTCATCACAATGTTTCATTCATCGGTGAAAGTAAGCGACAAATTATATAATTCACATGTAAATTCCAAAAAAATGGTCAGTGTGCGGCGTAGGGTTTGAATGCAAGACCTCGGCGTAACAGTGTTTCTTGGTAGCGGTTCGGTGTGACTGTCTGTCTGTGTGATAATGTGGGTGATTGTTGCTCAGAGATCCGTCCGGTGAATGGCAGTATCCTGGTGCTTTCGATGTGAACGCGCGTGATGTCAGCGGTCAGACGGCGCTGTACGTCGCCTGTACCCTGGGCAATCTTGCTGTGGTTGATGCGCTACTCGGGTACCGCGCGCGTGCTGCACCCGCGCCTCGACCACCCACAGCTCCCACCACTGCCACCGACGCACAGGTACCAGCAGCTTATTGAAGACGCTTACAATTTATGCAATATTAATGTTTTGCCAGCGGGCTGGTTGGATAGTTGCCTAATTATTTTTCTTTTTGTGTGACTTAGTTGTTAACCGCAGATGGTAATAACAATTTTACCAGGATTGGTAAGTGAGCGCTGAGAGCTCTCACAACCCGAAAGTAATCCCAAATGTTCGTTTTTATATATCGTGTTAAAATTTCGCTTGTGCGATTCAGCGTTCATGTTGAATTATTTGTTGCTGCACAGTTTTTGCTATATAAAATTATGATATTACTATACATAGCTATTGCTATCATTTGAGTTTCAACTTTAATAAGCGCACTGACATAGAATCTCCTAGGCTTGTGAAAAGGTATTATGTTGTCATCTGTGTATATTATTAGATAACAACACTTAGATCGCCGGTTTGGAGGAAAAGAAGTATGGAGGCCGCTCAACAAAATGCTTTAATTAAATCATGCTTAAAGAGACGTCGGATGAATAACTTGTTATTTACTAAATAGAAAGAGCCTCTTTTCATTGTCTCGCATCACCATTAATATTGTTTTGTTTCGCTTGAAGCGATGTAGGCTGAAACAGTTGTATGTATGCTAGGAGGAAGAGAATACGGCTGCAACGCAGACGCTGAGCCCGCAACGAAGTGGAATCTCGCTTGGTATACACGCTATAGTTAGCAAGCTAACTGGATCAAACGCTAATCACGTAAGTTGAAGTAGCTTTAATTATATTTGGCAATATCTGATGCTTACGTGAATATTAAAGACAATAAACTAAGGCGCTATAGTACATCCTTGATGAACTCCATAAATTATATTACACTTAATGATTAGAATTTTTGATAAATTATTATTTTTAATTAATTTTATTAACTTTGTTATCTATACTTTACTGTTAGTAACAGTAAATAGAACTAGTTATATAAATAACAACAGCTATTTCATATAATAGCACAGTAAAAGATGCTCTACCGAATCAAAAGCTTGGTACAAATATGTAGCATACACAATTCACTTATCTGTGAAACTAGGTTTTGATTGATACTACTTAATGTGATCCAATATCTTATGAAAAAAAGTATTTTAACTTTTATTTCCTATCAGGATCGCTGGTCAGACACCAAACAAATATGTCCGGTAATCGTAGAAGCAGGTCGAGGGGGAGATGCTTGCGTATCTTGCGCGGTAAGGGGTGGACACGTTGGCCTTCTGAAAAGACTTCTAGCTTCAGGAGCTGATGCAAACGCTACGGCAGCTCCTCCCGCGGATTTACATCCAGGGGTTACTGAACCCAATAGGGACCGTCGACGTTCTCGCAGTGCCTCAGCTGCCCTGGGTGGACCTAGGGGTACTGCTGCGCCATCACCTGCCAGACCCAATTATAATAATGATAGTAAGTGTTATCTATTATTCTTCATAAATCACAAAACAGTGTTGTTGCTAAGTTAAATTATTTCTTCATCAGGGGAAAGCCCTTGGACCGCCTTGGCCATCGCGGCGCGTGCTAAGAATGTGCAGATCGCGGAAATCCTGCTTCAGCACGGCGCCACAGACCCTCACGGATCAGCAATCCGCGAGTGCGCTCGTCACGCACTCGTCGACCTCCTCGCCAAATTGCTCGCCACAAAGGTATACTTATGATATCAAACAATATAATGGTTTGTTTAATAGAACTCTTTTACTTTCTTCTTCACTCAAGATTTTTTCCTTTACTTTTAAAGCAAGTGATAATTAAGAACCGTATGAGATCTCAATAAGAATTGGTTATAATCTACCTAAACACGTGACCTATTTTTACAATGTTTAACCCAGGATAACCACCTCACCAGGTTTCGCAGTTTACTTTTCGAGGAGATTACTTATCAGGTGGCTAATTATATACTATCAGTAGGTTGACAATAAAGAAATGTTATGCCCGTTATAAAGAACAATACTCAAATTTTAGGTAATGTCTAAGATTGCCTTATTTATATTGATAAATCAGATCAGAGATATAATCAACATGTTATATGACATTTAAATACCTTAGCTGTTACCTAGGATTTAGATTGCGTTGAAAAAGAGCAAAAATCAACTAACCAGGTTAGCCCTGTCTAGCATTTAAAAAATGCAATAGTGGCATTGTATCAAGACATTTAGCATCACGGACGACATTTGCTACTAAAACGCTGTTCTATTACTATCTATTACTCATGTTGTCCACTAGGCGTATCCGGATCCGGACTATAAGCTGAACAAGTCGACTATATCGGAGGCGATGTTCCACGAGCGCGAGGGGGACAGCACGCTCACGTACAGCTCTCTCTGTCCCACAGTGCCGGTGATGGTCAACTGGAGGGAACTGCGCGCTCAAATTGCACAAATACGGTATATTCGTTAAAATCATCATCGTTATCATACGTCCTAATGCTAGAGTAGAATCTCCTACAGTAGGCCTTACTTATACTATTGACCTACTTATACCACGCTGATCAATAAGGTTTTAAATTAATAATATTTACATTTAATCATCATTATCATCATTTTCCTACTCTTATCCCAATTACTTGGGTTCGATACAATATGTACCTACTCTTGTTTCATAGTACATATTGTTAAAGTTATTGGCAATACTTTTATGACCGGCCGCCTCCCAGACGTCAACCCTCCTTGGGAATGTAATTGTTGACCAAACGGCATCAGCTGGAGTTGGCCCAGGTCATTATAAGGCTCTTAGTCGTCTTTTACGACGTCCACGAGCAAAATAAGAGTTGGTAGTATTCGTAGTCGTTGTGATGACATCTGATAATGTGTTGTGGAATAAGTGGACATATTGCGTCGACCCCAAATAATTGGGTAAGAGTAGAGTGATGATGATCATTATTAGACATTTCAAGCATTTACAAACATAATACAGTGATGTATGTAACTTAAAAACTAGTTGAGAAGATCGGAAGAACTGCGAAGTAACATTTTGAGGCAGTCCTCTGAAAACAAGAAGATCATCAAGTTATATTATTATTGGTTTTGAATATGTTGGTTTGTCCTTCGTATCCAGTATGTCGTGGGTGCGTGCGGCGGCGTTGCGTGTCAACTCGAAGCTCTCTCGAGCTGGCGCCGCACACGCTCTGCACGCTATCACCCGCCTCGACGTGTCCAACAACGAGCTGCGGCTCCTACCACCCGAAATATTCACCATGCTCAGTCTCAAGTTAATATTTTAAACTTATCCTACTAAAAAATATCACTATTACAACTTTTGTAAATTTATAATGGTTTCTGTAATTGATAGCGAGATTTAAATCTCTAGAAGTTTCAGGAATATAAAAAGAAAGAAACCCATTTTCTTTATTTGTAACAGGAACTCGTACTTGGTAATTTCATTTTCAGTTAAAATGCGAGTTTGTTTGTCACTCGCACGTGGTAATTTGATTTTCAGTTAAAATCGAGTTTGTCACGCTTTGATTCATTAATTACTCATCCAATGGTCTTGTATATTCACGTATACCTTGTTAGTATAAAAAAATAACTAGTTACTTATACATTAATATATAATAATGTAAGCGATGCCGTATGCATACCTAGTTAAAATATACTTTGACACGGTTACATATTCATCACTTGGATAAATCAAAGTAGTTTCGAGAACAGGTAATGATAAGTTATGATATTCACAGATATCTAAACGCAGCCCAGAATAAATTAGAACGTCTGCCGACCGCCGATGATCCATTCGAGGAAGATCTAGAAAATAAGAAAAAGAGAAAGAAGAAGGCGCGAGCCGATCTGTATACAGCGCCCGTACTACAAGAGGTTTACCTGCAGGTTTGAACATATTTTTAGATATTTAAACATATTGTCCAAATATGACGCTCAAATTTTGAGCGAAGCACATTCAAGCAGTCATCAGATGATTGACATGGCAGGAAGAGGTCACCCAGCGGTTTGTGGAGCTGTCCACCCCACCCTTCACTTACCATAAAGTATATAAATTAGTTAAATATAATATTAGTTTTTTATCAAAAGTTCATTTTATTAAGTTCAAACGCCTGATTGAAAATATTTTATTAATTGCATTACAGTCATTTATGTACGGAGCTTCGGTGATCAGGTCTGGATATCTCAACACAATATCTTAAGATTGGCCCAGACCAACTTCTACCCGCGTAAAGAGTAACTTACTCAAACTTTAACTATTATCCCAAGGCAACAATTTACCGGGATAAAAAGCCCTAGGTATGTGTTAATCCAGGAATTGTTCTATATACAGGTTGCCGATTTAATTAGTAGAATCCTTGAAGGGGGTGTATTAGACCATGATACACTATCCAAATAAGTTAAAAAAAATAGTACTTAAGCTTTGATTAAATTTCCATACTGATAAGCGGTCAATACACTTGTACTATAAAAATTTGATGTAGGCATATACTCATGCGTGTGACACTGAACTAGTAGGCAAATAGACCCGCTCTTGCTGCGCTCACTGCCGCACAGCCGGTCGTAATTTACCTACAGGTCAATGTACCCTGACAAACCTACTGTTTTGATAAGAAACAAATCACTTTATCTCGGGATTGGACAGAGCTAGGACTCTGTAACTAACTTTAATGTTTTTTATGACGTCATCTCTATACCTAGCTTAATTATTCTTACTATTTATTATTCTAGTATAAAATCGGCTAATTATTCTAGTAATAAAATCGGCACTCTGTATATGCCAATTTGCATCAGAATCCGTTCAACGGTAAGCGTGATCATATTCAAGATATGGGTGGTCATGTATTGTATTCTTACTTCGTCATTACACGAACAATCCGCTTGTTAATCATGATTCTGTAAGTCAACTTGCTCTGGTATTAGTGCTGTAGGACAGTTTTGTTCGTTCAGGATAACAGGTTGGAGGTGTTGCCGGCGGATGTGTTTCGCCTACCGTCGCTGGTAACACTCGACGTGTCGAACAATAAGTTGCGCGCGTTACCGGCGGCACTGTGGCGAGCGCCAGCACTGAAGGACCTCAACGCGGCATTGAACCATCTGCGCGACCTGCCTACGGGGCATGAGGTACAAATATATAAACGAATATCAATCACCACACAAAATCATATACAATTGGAACCAGCGATCAATTTGGCTATCGGGAATTCTCTGTTTGTTTTTTTCTCTTTCTCCTTTGCTTTCGTAAGGAAGTATGGAGGAGAAAGTAGTTGCTATTTGAAAGTCAGTATTAAATAATTTCTGCAAAATATCCTTTTAAATTCTACTTTCAATAAGATTTTTTTTTGTTTAAGACTAGATAATGAATATTATTTTTATTGCGGTGGTACAAACTTCGAAATTGTGTGGTTCCGCTATTGACTTGTCATTTTCATCAGTTGTTTTATCATTTTCATCAATTGCTTTGTCATTTTATCAATTGTATTGTTTATTTGTTCGTTTACTTGTTCTAGCAAAATAAAACAATACAAACAATTTTCAACTTCATTCTAATCCATGAAGGAATATTTTGGACTTGTGAATTAATATTCTCCTACCATAATCGAATCTCCGCCGCACGCTTTACCATTTGACCTTGCATTTTTTAATATGATACCTTGATGACAATGAAACTTAAAATCCAAAACACCTATATTTGAGGCTCAGTTTAAAAAAAGACCGACTTTGTGGTGATTTACATATTGAACTTTTTTACCTTTTCCACACTTTGTTTGAAAATAAGTTTCTATAAATAACCTACACCCATATTACAAACATAAGAGTACATATGGCTATTAGCATGACTACTTGTGTCTATTGCTTATAACGACTATCGGCTATAACGTACGAAGTATACCGAACCTCCAATGTCGTTATATCCGGTTTCAACTGTATTTATCAACTAAATCAGTTACCTAGGTTTTTCATTCATTTTTAATTAAAAAGAAAATAGCTTTAGTTTATTCCAATTTTTATTCAGATAACGCTTGAGCTGTCAAAATATTCATATCACCCCATTGGAAGTGAGTTTATAATCTATATTTTCTTTCAGCTCTCTCAAAATAAATACATTTAATGTGTTTCTAGGGCCAAACAGATTGTACGAGTCCCCAGCAAGTGTTATCACCGAGCGAGTCTTCACCGCAAGTGAGCTCATCACCGTCCACACCCAACATTGCACTCGCTAACGCGAACCAATCTGTGAGTTATAGCAATATCATCATGAGAAAGAGACGAATGTAATAACATTTCTTGTTTAAGGTTTAAAAGTGGTAGGGCCACACCGTTGACAGTTTTCTGTCTACAGCCGTGGGCCAGTCCATCCGGGGTAGTACCACACTCTTGCAGAAAATCTACGTCTGAGTAGTGGTAAAGTGCTGTTGAGCTTCGTTCGGTGAGCAAGGCAAACGAAAGCACAGATTACTGGGTGGGTTTTGGATGGTAAGCAACGGTCTAGCTGTACCTCTGGTATTGCAAAGGTATATAAAAATTGCTAAAAGTGGATTACTTATGTACGTTTCCTATAGGGTTTGCTAGCAGTGCTGAACGCTCCACTGCTGAACTCGTACCTCCTGCACAATAGAAGGGTAATTGTACTACGTATACCACGCTGATCAGACCTACTGATATATAGTTTTATGTCTTCTCTTATATATATATATATATATATATATATATATATATATATATATATATATATATATATATATATATATATATATATATATATATATATATATATATATATATATATTAGATGCTTGCATCTCTTAGCCATTTTTGATTCTTCCTCTGTCACCACATGGAAAAATGAAAAGAATATGTTGAGTGTTAATTTATAATATGGTTGATGTATTTAGAAGTCATCGTCGCGTAGTCCGTCAATAGAGCGCAGCGAGTCTGATACCTTGGACGATGATGATGCGGTCCCTGTGCTGGCCAACCGAGCTGGGAATGCTGTGTGAGTACAATCTTTAATATTAAACTTACGTTTTATAAAAATATCCAACGAAGTGAACTAAACCGGTTTCATGGGTTTAGATCAATAAAAAATGCTTTAGAAAATTACAGGTGGCGCTGCGGTCAAATTTCAAGGATTTATAATTATATTTCATATTTTATTTTAAATGAACACAGATTTTGAATGAGTTTGCGAGACGGCCGGAAGCCCAACTGGGTGGGTTTGAGGTTTGTGGTAGACAGCGGCCTAGCTGTACCCTTGATATAGTAAAGGTTCATGGGCAACAGTAACACTTCCTGTTAGGTGTGCTGCTTGCTCATTTGCCACCATATGCAAAAAAAAAAGTTAGTATGTATTAAAACAGTAATACAGAGGTTCTTGAATAATTTCCATAACAAGACATTAAGAGAAATCATCATCATTCTCCTACTCTTATCCCAATTACTTGTGGTCGATACAATATGTACTCTTCTTTCATAGTACATATTGTAAAAGTTATTGGCAATAGTTTTATGACCTGCCGCCTGCCAGACCTCAAACCTCCTTGTTAGGCGCGGCTCAAGCACATGTAGCGCCCGGGTGCAATCAATAACCTGGCGCCCTCTTGTACCAAAGTGGGTGAACAAAATGGAATAGGTTGATGGTTACAAGCGGCACTCGGCGCCCCCTAACACCCAGCGCCCGGGTGCACCGCACCCTCTGCACAGTAAAGCCGGCCCTGCTCCTTGGGAATGTAATTGTTGACCAAACGGCATCAGAAGGAGTTGGCCCAGGTCATTATAAAGCTCATAGTCGTCTTTTACGACATCCACGAGCAAAGCAAGGGTTGGTTGTATTCGTAGCCGCTACCACACAGCTATTTGATTGACAGCATTGAGAGAAATAGATATACAACCCCACTATTTGAAAATTATTATCATTATTCAGCTCATATATATCCCACTACTGAACTTTAAGCCTCCTACACAATAAAAGGAATATTGTACATACGTATACCACACTGATCAGTCGTGTTGGTATATAGTGTTTGTTTATAGTTTACATACACTTGTATATATGTTATATGTGTATTATATCACGCACACGTATTTTACTAACACACATAGACAATATATGGGGGTGATAAATTGTATTCTTACTTCATCAGTATACGGTGAGGTAAATCTACAGGAAATAGACAATGCATTAACATAGGAGTATATCAACTCATTTAAAATGATACATATCATCACGCCATATCCCTTGCAGGGTAGGTAGAGAGAACAGAGTGCCAGAGAACTCTCTCTTTGCATACTTCACTCGCTTCCTCAACATTCATAATTCTCTTCATACACGCTCGCCGGTTTCGGAGACTCTTGACTCCAACTTCCTTCAGTACATGACCGATCTGGTCTAGGTAGGTTAGTCTCGGTCTCCCCCGGTACCTACATCCTTCCACTTTCGCATTGTATATCTTCTTAACCAGACGTTCGTTCGGCATTCTTTCCACATGTCCGAACCATCGGAGCATTCCCTTTCGCATCTTTACACCAATACTCTCTTTCATACGTACTCGCTCTCTTACGTCGTCGTTACGAATGCGGTACCTACATTTAAAATGATCTATCATCAATATCTATAAAATTGGTATCCAACCACCGATCAAAAAGTCGGTACTGGTGATGGCGCTGCAAAACCACCCTTACATTGGCCCGGACCCTACGGGCGTTATGTCTTTCAGCAGTCATCATCTCGGCTCATATATGTTCCACTACTGGGCTCAAACTTCGTTCATAATGGGAGGAAAATTGACCTGCTATACCACGCTGGTCAGACGTGTTGGTATAGGGTTTTGTTTAGAGTTTTCCTTCTACTGCATAGGTATTATATGCGTTTTATATCCCTTAGTCATCTCTTACGATCACCCACGAGTAAGGTGGTGAATTATATTCTTACTCCGTCACCATACGGAAACTTTCAGCAGTACTATTATTGAATTACTTTAAACTTTCCTTTCAGTTGGTCGGAGGCACGTCGCGCGCACACGTGGCGCGGCATCGTGGAGGGGTCCGACCCGCCACCCCCGCGGGGCGGATCGGGGCTGGCAACGTTGAATATAGCCCACAACCAGTTCACGTGTGTGCCGCAAGCGCTCGCCTGCAATGCACCAAACCTTACTGGACTCAACATGGCATACAATTCTCTCAGGTCAGTGACTAGAAACCACTTTAGATGGTGACCGACCACAGATACTTGTTCAGCTCATACCGTGACAATTTCTGGAGCTGTTTATGAAAACTTGATTACGAACGAAAAATTATTGTCACACATGGGATTCGAACTCACACCTACTAGAAATCCGATCCAATCGTGCTACCACTTACACCAACGTGAGTTGTCGTATGACATTCAAATTTCGGCTCGTATTATATTTTCGTCTTTAAAGGAGACGTGTGCCATGATATTAAACCCGTACAACGTGTAAACAGTGTTGGGTAGATGGCACACGTCTCTCAGACGTCGTAGTGACTCAGAACATTAGTTTATGGATCGCACAAAGTATTATCCTACGAATCGAACCTACGACACTGGCACGGAAGATCTGTATCTTAACCACTACGCGATCTGTGCAGTCGTGAGCAAATTTATATAACTTAGTTGATTTTCATAATAACGTTAAGAAGAGAACGAGTCCTAAATTAAATTCTTACTAATTTATCAAATGGGGAAAAAAAGCTTAAAAAAGCTATAATGTTTTTTTGTAATTTATTTTCTTTTTTACTCGTTTGGCAATGTAGTATGTTAAATTTTCTTTCTAAATTTTTACCCTCACCCTTCCCTCTCAGTGACCACTCGTAGTATACGGATAGGGCCAATATGACAGCATAACATAAGACTTAGAGTATTCCTAGATGTAAATTAATGGAACAAAAAGGAAAACAATAAAAAAAGGATATTGAAATTAATAAAAGGATATGAATTTAATTTTAAAAAAGGCAATAAAAAAAAATTGTAGTGATACTTCCCTTACCAATTCTATTTCCGTTACGATACTTCCGTTGCCTCACAGCTAATATATATGTGTGCGTGTGTTAGGTCAATGTCGTACGTGACGTCATACCCGACGAGCCTCCGCCAGTTGGACCTCAGCCACAACGAGATCACCTGCTGGCCCAGTCTACCGCAGGTATTTGGTCTCATGACTTAAATGCATATTGAGTTTGTATGAAAATTACAACGATTCCTAGAGATATTTTAAATATGATGTACAGGTGGAGAACTTCGGTTCGACTGAAGGTGATCCACTGGCATGCTACTGCCCCAACTCATCGTCGAACGGCGCCCGACCCCGCCCCAGATCTGGGGGCTCGGTTAGGTCACAGTTGCTTAGTGCCGCCTGCCCTGCAAGGAGGCACCTACGGTTAGAAGGGCTCAGAACTTTGGTGAGTCTGAAAACTTAAGCTTAAATAATGCAATGATTAAATAAATTACTAGATAACAAATATTATATCATAATTTCTTAAAAGGAAAATTCCTTTCCTTATGATCTTTCTTTCTTTTTTTATTTATATTCTTTTAACTCCATTTTGGGCGCATACGCTTGACACATCCGATGCAATGATACTTTGAAGGCGGAGCTAGACTGAGGAGTCTTAATAAGACTGCCCACTTGATCTCAATACAAACACTTCTGTCTGAATCGACTTCAATAGTTTGTATTTAATTTATTCTTCAATAAAGGATAACCCTTTGACCATAAGGTCACAGCAACCCGAAAATCGGTCAAGTGTGAGTCAACGGATAGTATCGTACGTGATTCGGAACACAGCAAAGTACCTATTTACCTTGTTGCATTCCGTATCACGCCCGATTTATTAACTGTTTTAGTATTATCAGCCTAGATTATGGAAGTCTTCTTCTTCTTCTTATTTTTATGTATTGGCAATCAGCTACTTAAATGAGCCATTGTTGCCAGTGTCAAGTTATAATTATTCAAGTTTTTAGTGTCTTCAGATTAGTCATTTGTCCGTCAGTAAGTCAAATTGTCGCCATCAACAGTGCTATGACCACACTGTTGATGGTATCTTGTAAGAATTTTGATGAAAAACGAAAACGTTGTAAAGCACTTTTATATGATATTCACTACATCTTACCAGTTCCGTCACATCACATTACATAAAATGCCATCAAAATTATCTAATATAACACGTTAAAACACTAAGATATCGAATATAACACCACATGACGTTTTAGATTCCCGCCAAAAAAAAAAACCTTATGGAAGTCTGACGTCAGAAGTATATTAGGGTTGTGAATATGCTCATTATCCTCACAACGTTTGTCCTATCATATTCTGGCCAGCGATCTACAACGACACTTGGAGGGCTGTATAACTATTCGCCTTCTGCCTTAACTTGGACGATTTGTATTCACGATTTGTATGATGTGATTGCGATGCGTCAGATCCTGGCGAACAATCTGTTGACACGCATTCAACTGACGACTGATGACGACGGGTACGTCAGCGCACCACAAGAAGACACCAACAACGATGACGATGAGGAATGGGTATGTCGTATTAGCATTGTATATTTTCGCCTCATATACAGGGTAGAAGGGGACCGCTCCCGAAAACAAAGACAGGTAACCCTACTAGTCCTACTTGTAATAATAGGCTAGAAAAAAAATCGATCAGGATAAAAAAAAAAAAATTTCTTTCACAAATATTTTTAAGTTTTTTTTACATTCCATCGTATTAGGACAGTGACATGTAACGATAACTCGATAAAAAATGCGTAACTATACTCAGATGAGAAAAGACGCAATCTATTCAAAACTCACGATCATATGTTCAAGAGTTCAACGACCTCTCGTGGTGAAAAAAAATTTTTTTTTTCATCCGAATTGATTTTTTTTCTAGCCTATCATTACACATTAGGACTAGTAGGGTTACCTGTCTTTGTTTTCGGGAGCGGTCCCCTTCCGCTCTGTATGTACATCTTGATACTGGGGACTTTTTATTTTCGAATAATCTCTAGCAGTAATATCCTCAACTCCTCGTTGGACTTGCTTCCGATGTCCAAGCATCCCTACCAGCTGCCAGTCCAATGATAGGTTGGCTATATGGTGGGTTATTGGTCACACGCTCGTTTCATCGCCCCGAAAGGAATGTGCGGCGTGTATTCACATCAGCCTACCACTAAAAGTGTCATGTCTTCAACTTATCTTTGTTCCTATTTTAACAACATTCACGACAAAGTTAAAGTGGTAAATGTCACCACTATAGTAGTAGCTCACTTAGGTAAGCGGAACACTGCAACTCCAGTATCCGAAAAGCTTTGAACAGCTTGCCAATTTAACCAGATTTGCTAGAATTTTCTTATAGAAAAGAATCGCTCGTGTAAAAAGTGTCTTTCACAATATAAAATTTTATCACTAACATATCCCAAGGACACATATTACCGTGATAATAATTGTCCCTATATGTTAATCCAAATGATCTATTTATCTGACAATTTTCATCGTAATCTAATGGTGTAACAGGTGATTCTTCACAAAGTTTCACATTAATAGGGCTAGTCCCACCACACATTGACTATTGTAATTCCTGTAAACTAGAACCCACAATGATTTACATAAATAACGACAGGAATTGATCCTCAGGCAGCCCTGGAAGATGCTTTTAATTGCCTTGGAGACCTGCAACAAATCGAATTAGGAAAATTAAGGAGGTGGAGATGGTAAAGAATGATTCCACTTGTTCTGTGTCCGCTAGTTAAGTCCTTGTAAGTCAAATCCTTGTAATAGTATTACAAGGATTATTATCCTTAGTCCGATCCGAGACCATTTCTTTTAAGACTACATACACCCTGTATTCTTAAAAAAAATCGTCTAATCACCACATTGTTGTGTGATCATAATAAGATGGGTGTTTGAGCATCATACGATGTGTCCCTCAGGGCGCAGGCTCCTCGCTCAAGGGTCGGTTGCTGTTCCCGTTGCTGTCGATGTTGGACGTGTCGTGCAACCTGCTGCGTACCGTGCCGCCCGCCATCCACGAGCTGACCAACCTGTCCGTACTTAACATCAGCGGTAACAGAGGTGAGCCAAGGAAATTTCTTTGCGCTATAAAAGGACAAAGTGTTGGCGTTACGATTTTCTTGTTTTATTTCGTTACGCTAAACTGTTACGTTACGCGTAGTATGTGTGTAGAAAGACTGATCAATATACATTTATATATATATAATTCGTCTGTATGTGACTGAAGTTTTCTCAAACGACTGAACCGATTTTGATAAAATCTCTTGCGTGCATTCAGGCGCAATTAAGAATGCTTTAGTTTAACAAAAGCATCCGGTTGGTGGCGCTGCTAAACTATTTCAAGGAATTCTATTTTTATATTATATTCTAGGATTATTTTTAAACTAACTACTAGACATGTGTAAGTAATGCGAGTGATGTATCACACGTAATATTACCCGACCGTGTACTGACCCATTACACATTACGCGACTAAACATTACATCACATTAAACATCACACATCACATTAAACATGACGCGAACACCCGTGTACTGTTCTGCATTTCTGCAATGTTCGGTGTCTGGCAATTCAATATTTATTTTGAGCTTTATTTTCAGAACGTTAAGGCTTATATTCCTTGACGCCGCCCGCCGTATGTATAGAGCGCTATCGCATTACGCATCACACATGACATCAAATGTCATGGGTGATGTTTGAAGTGATGGTTAAATGTAATATTACTCGGCACGAAATGTAATGCCATATCACATCACTTCGCGAAGTACTGTTCCGTGCATGTCTACTAACTACAGTTAGTTACACTATCAGCTTCGTTTGCATACTTACCTATATAATACGACGATATTAAAATTCACAAAGCGAATGCGAAAGGGAATGCTCCGATGGTTCGGACATGTGGAAAGAATGCCGAACGAACGTCTGGTTAAGAAGATATACAATGCGAAAGTGGAAGAATGTAGGTACCGGGGAAACCGAGACTCACCTACCTAGACTAGATTGGTCACGTACTGAAGGAAGGTGGAGTCAAGAGTCTCCGAAACCGGCGAGCGTGTATGAAAAGAATTATGAATGTTGAGGAAGCGAGTGAAGTATGCAAGGGTAGAGTTCTCTGGCACTCTGTTCTCTCTGCCTACCATGCAAGGGATATGGCGTGATGATATGTATGTATGTGTAAAATTCACAATTTTTGTTATGCTAACAGTTGTCATTACAGAAATCTTGAAGCCATATTAGGCGTTATATCTCTCATATTTCTGACATCATTATGTGTGCCTAAAACATTTCTCATAGACAGATTACGCAATAAAATTATAAGGAATACTAGTTTTAATCCCTAATATTAGTGACTTGAGCAGACAGTTTTCAGTTTTAATAAACTTATTAATATAATGCGATGTAAATCTCGTGTCAGATATAACGGAGCTGCCGCCGCAGATGGGTCTGCTCTCGCGTCTGTGGAACCTGAACACGTTGGGGTGTTCGCTGCAAGAGCCACTGCGCTCGATGCTCGCATGCGGCCGATACAAAAGCATGGACATCGTCGGGTACTTGAAGAGTGTGCTGCAGGAGGCGCGCCCCTACGCTCGCATGAAGCTCATGCTGGTCGGCCTGCAGGTGAGACAGCGACATCTATTAACCAATGTCTGAATTTTTTCTAGCTATGCAACCATGGAGAATAGAGTAAGGAGTAACATCTCAGTGTATTAAGAAGTGTCCAATGAACGGGAGCAAATTAAGGTGGCAAGGTGGCGCTATAGTAGCAAGTGGAAGCATTTTAAAAAGAGCGCCACAAATTTCATAGGTTCATAGGTTATTATTTATCAAATTACAGTTGACTACGTAACTCAGCACACTTCACTCTGCTTATTACTGCTACATTCATATCATTTCCACTTGCTACACTAGCGCTATTTCGGTGAGTGTTCGAACAATAATTTGCTGTTTACAAGTGGACACATTTTTGACTAATCCCCCATACAAGATGGTATTCCTTAGTTTTTACGTTCCATATATGCAACGAAAGTCTTATAACGGAAATATATGTATAAAAATAAAATTAAGCAGAAGTGTCAAATACAAGTTATTATTTTATAAATCATCATTCTCCTACTCTTATTCCAATTACTTGGGGTCGATACAATATGTACTCTTCTTTCATAGTACATATTGTAGAAGTTATTGGCAATAGTTTTATGACCAGCCGCCTGCGAGACGCCAACCCTCCTCGGGATTTTTTTTATATATTTTTTTTTAATTTAATTAATATACATAATTAAGTATTATTAAGTTACTTAAAAATAATAAGTTCAAGTTATAATGCTATTGAAAGCAGACGATAGTTTAAAACTCGATAAAATAACTAGCACCTGGTCATTATAAACCCAACTCCATAGCTTTTTAACCGACTTCATTGTTTATTTTTTTTCGGTGGACTATGGATGCGTATCGCCGTGCCAAATCCCTCCGGGGTGACGGAAGAGACTGCGCGTGACCCCATAGACCCACTATGCAAACACCTCTCTTCACCGTGCGAGCGGGCCACCGGTACTCGATCTTTGTCTTCGGTGGCCACCCAACTCCATAGTTAGATATTGGAATATTTTTTGTTATATACATATATATATATATATATATATTTTATTTTGATTACAGGGCATTGGTAAAACCAGTTTATTGGAGTGTCTGAGGCAAGAGTCCGCAATACAACATCG
The DNA here is from genome assembly GCA_905163515.2 of Lymantria monacha. Taxonomy (NCBI): domain Eukaryota; kingdom Metazoa; phylum Arthropoda; class Insecta; order Lepidoptera; family Erebidae; genus Lymantria; species Lymantria monacha. The sequence goes on along the minus strand of LR991104.1, from coordinate 11,712,965 downwards.
GAGGAAACCGACCGAGGTATGGGTGCTTACGTCAATGTCAACGAGGGGGTGGGGGATTAGGTTTATATACCATTGTACATCTATATGTGTGTCCACTGCTGGACATAAACCCCACCAAGCTGTATAATGTCATAAACCTCATGCTTAACGAATAGGCTTAAGATCTCGGAGAAAGATTATTAATTTTGTAGTAGAAATCTGCTGCCTACTCCTTTGGTGATCCCTCAGCTGGTTCTCACAACATCCACTCGACAGAAAGGATTTGTAATACATCATATTTTATATATACACCGTGCTGGGTGGACTGATGACGTTTCGAAAGTCGCAGGGAACCGTTTGAATCTGGGCGGGCCACCGAAGACAAAGATCGGGTACCGGTGGTCCGCGGCGAAGAGAAGTGTTTGCAGGGTGGGTCCATGGGGTTGCGCGCCGCCTCTTCTGTTGCCCCGGGTGGACGAAAAAAAAAAAAGCGAACCGTTTGGATGTAGATGGCACAGCATCCTTCTGAGTGACATTCTCGTCACCAATGTCCAACAGTGTCATCTAGGGAGTGATGAATGAATGACTACATATTCCAATAAAAATATCATCATATTTAATATTATAATTATTGTTTTTATTTTTATCATTGTATTATCTTTCTCAACCTCAGCATTGGGCAAAGCGTATGGGGAACAAGTCGTCCCGACGTGGCAATGTGTCGACAGTCGGTGTCGATATAGGCACTTGGGTATACGAGAAGCATCGCTCCACAAGGGGACCGGTCACCTTCCGCACGTGGGACTTCGGCGGCCAACAGGAGTGAGCATTTCTCTATAATTGTATATTATTATTCAAAAGTATTTTTATATTTATAATATTATACCATACAAGTGAGAGAGAGGAAAGACCGACGATCAAACGTGTATTTTTGTCACTCTTTATTTTAATTCGTTTAAAATTAGAAATGTCAACCAAAAGTGCGGCAATTACCATCCTTGAGTTGAACAATTATTTATAATTATTATTAATTCTGTGATCTTGCTTCAAGATAAAGTGCGCTGCGCTGGAAAAGCTTTTATTAGAACAAAATAAGCTAATTAAAAAAATAGTGGACGAAGAATTAGTGAAAGCTAAAGCTCAGGACCGAGGTCAAGTATAGCATAATGATTGAACGTGTGCAACGTAAATTTTGTAGGTTTGTATACAAAAAGCATACATACATACATATCACCACGCCATATCCCTTGCAGGGTAGGCAGAGAGAACAGAGTGCCAGAGAACTCTATCTTTGCATACTTCACTCGCTTCCTCAACATTCATAATTCTCTTCATACACGCTCGCCGGTTTCGGAGACTCTTGACTCCACCTTCCTTCAGTACATGACCGATCTGGTCTAGGTAGGTTAGTCTCGGTCTCCCCCGGTACCTACATCCTTCCACTTTCGCATTGTATATCTTCTTAACCAGACGTTCGTTCGGCATTCTTTCCACATGTCCGAACCATCGGAGCATTCCCTTTCGCATCTTTACACCAATACTCTCTTTCATACCTACTCGCTCTCTTACGTCGTCGTTACGAAGTCGGTCGGTCAGCCTAACTCCACAGATTTTCCGCAGAGATCGCATTTCGACCGCATTAATTTTACTTTCATACTCTTTTCTGCATACCCAACTCTCGCTTCCATACAGTAATGTTGGGACAAACACTGCGTTATGTATTGCTACACGTGCAAAAAGAAAAAAAGCAGTACGGTTATTATCCATATTTATATCCTTCTCTCTTTGTATCTGGTATGATAAGTCTCGGTACCCTTGCGTTATGACGTAGATGTGCCCTTTTCTTACATTATTACTTATTATTAAATAATAAAATTGACAATCAATGTCAATTTTATTATTTAATAATAAGTAATAATGTAAGATGTCCAATGGTTTACTGTGTGAGACACAAGGAGGTTTCAGGAGTGGAAGGGGATGCATGGATCAAGTGTTCTCTCTGCGCAACATTGTGGAGAAGCATCTGGCTCTAGGTCAGAGGGTTTTCTGCAGTTTTGTGGATCTGGAGAGAGCATTTGACACTGTTGTACGAAAGGAACTTTGGGACATTTTACCGGAGTATGGTATTAACGGTAAACTGCTACAGGCTGTGCAGTCCAGTTACATGGGCTGTAGAGCCTGTGTGCGGCTGGATGATGGAATGTCGCCTTGGTTTGACGTCAATATCGGCGTTAAGCAGGGGTGCGTTCTGTCAGCCAGGCTGTTTATCATATATCTGGATAAATGTCTCCAAAGGTTGAACGATATGAATGTGGGAGTCCAGATGGGCGACTCAGTGGTCACTGCTCTGCTTTATGCAGATGATGCAGTCCTGCTGGCACAGTCAGCGATTGACCTGCAGACCCTAGTCGACACAATGACAGAAGATTGTAAGAAAAGGGGTCTACCCGTGAATGTGAGCAAAACCAAAATAATGGTCTTTGAAAGAGATAAAACCAGAACAGATGTAAGAGTAACAATAGGTAATGATGTACTAGAGCAAGTGGATGAATTTGTATATCTTGGATGTGGATTTAGCCGAGATGGAAGGTACACCACTGATATAGAGCGAAGAGTGAATGCGGGAAATAGAGTGAACGGAGCGTTGGGGCAACTTCTCGGCAGCCACCACCTCAGCCAGAAGGCACGTGTAGCAATACATAACGCAGTGCTTGTCCCAACATTACTGTATGGAAGCGAGAGTTGGGTATGCAGAAAAGAGTATGATAGTAAAATTAATGCGGTCGAAATGCGATCTCTGCGGAAAATCTGTGGAGTTAGGCTGACCGACCGCATTCGTAACGACGACGTAAGAGAGCGAGTAGGTATGAAAGAGAGTATTGGTGTAAAGATGCGAAAGGGAATGCTCCGATGGTTCGGACATGTGGAAAGAATGCCGAACGAACGCCTGGTTAAGAAGATATACAATGCGAAAGTGGAAGGATGTAGGTACCGAGGGAGACCGAGACTAACCTACTTAGACCAGATCGGTCATGTACTGAAGGAAGGTGGAGTCAAGAGTCTCCGAAACCGGCGAGCGTGTATGAAGAGAATTATGAATGTTGAGGAAGCGAGTGAAGTATGCAGAGATAGAGTTCTCTGGCACTCTGTTCTCTCTGCCTACCCTGCAAAGGATATGGCGTGATGATATGTATGTATGTATGTAAAATTGACAATCCAAATGCACTGTCGCGCTGTTCGCTATTAGCGACGATTAAATACACACGGCTTCGTTCGCGGTGCCTGCTCGCTGCCCCACAGGTGCGTACGTGTACCGCACAATATGCACCTACCAGTCAGGCAATCACATTGCTCAACTCATTAATTGCTCAGTATCCGGATGTTGATATATTTTTCACCAACTTCGACGTATTTTAAAAATTTTGTGTTCACATTTCAAGTTATAATTATGTATTTAAATCCTAAAATTGTAATGGCTCAATACACGTATTGGGAAACTGTATGTGTGTTGAGCAGTTGAATGAATAAATAAATAAATAAGTGCACCAATTTTAAAATAAGATTTGAATACATTTGAAGATTATTAAAATACCATCTCGCCGATGGAACCGCTTATGGTGAGGGTGCCAGTTTATGTGGTGTGATTTGTTTGTGTTGGTGTTCAGGTACTATGCTACTCATCAGTACTTCCTGTCGCGTCGGTCGCTGTACCTTGTGTTGTGGCGTGCTACCGACGGACGACGAGGACTGGCCGGTGCACTCGAGTGGCTGCGGTAACATATACATATATATATATATATATATATTTATAAATACAACGGTATGAAATTATATAGAGTGAAAAATGAGTAAAAGTTGACAGTTTTCTGTCTACAGCCGCGGGCCCCTCCGTTCGGGATAGTATCACACTCTCACAAAAAAATCGACGTCCGAGTAGTGGCATTGTGCTGCTGTGCTTCGTTCGATTAGCGAGAGAGACGGAAGCACAATTTTAAGTAACACTTACCATCAGGCGAGCAGCACAGCTCGCTTGTTTGTCACTGTAAGCAATATAAAAACAATCAGTGTAATGAAGAAAACTCTGAAGTGAGGATATTTTTCAAGTCCTGTCCTTTATTAACCTTCTATTTATGATTAATTTCGAAATTTTGAGCATCTCTCACTAAATGTGAGTGTGATGTGTATTCTATTTCAAAAAAAACCTGATTTTTTTTTATAATTTCATATATATTAATGGTATTTTTATAGACCTTTCGAAGTCTGTATTATTTATAGAGTTCTATAAAAATTATCATTCTCCTACTCTTATCCCAATTACTTGGGGTCGATACAATATGTACTCTTCTTTCATAGTACATATTGTAAAAGTTATTGGCAATAGTTTTATGACTGGCCGCCTGCCAGACGTCAACACTCCTTAGGAATGTAATTGTTGACCAAACGGCATCAGATGGAGTTGGCCCAGGTCGTTATAAGGCTCTTAGTCGTCTTTTACGACATCCACGAGCAAAGTAAGGGTTGGTAGTATTCGTAGCCGCTACCACACAGCTAAGAGTTATAATAGAGTTTAAAAATACCGTCCTATATTCTCTGTAAGCTAAAAACTTGGGTTAGTTTTTTTTTTTTTTTTTTTTGTGTCTTAGTTGTTAGCCTCAGATGGCTATGACAACTTTACCCGGACTGTGGGTGAGCGCTGAGGGCTCTCAACCCGTAAAAGTTAAGCGCAACTTGGGTTAGTGAGAAGAAACATCTATAAGAGAAAAATCAGTGGCTGTCCCTTAAACTCTCACTTAACAAAGTCTGACTCTTTTATTATAAAAGCAAATATTAATAAATAACAATTTCCAGGTCTATACAAGCGCGTGCGCCCGGTTCGCCCGCCATCATGGTCGCCACACATTATGATCAAGTCATCAGTGTAAGACACAATTGTATCACATTTTATTTTTTAGGCATTATTTTTTTTTGCGCAACTGCACAGATGGCGTATTGGTTAAGATACCGACCTTCCGTGCCAGTGTCGTGAGTTCGATTCCCACGCAGGACAATACTTTATGCGACTCATAAAGTGTTGTTCCGAGTCCGGGTGTAATTTGTCTGCATTAATTGCATGTTTGTAAAGTCCCCCGCATTACAAGGATTATTTCCTTAGTGCAGGGTGGTCTTTAAAACCACCACGTAAGGACGACGCCCCGATGGCGAAAGCTGCCGGGGCGTCGACTCGAGAGGAACTCGCGAGGGTAAACCGCCGGGCGGGCCACCGAGGACAGAGACCGGGTACCGGTGAACCGCTCGCACAGCGAAGAGAGGAGTTTGCATGGTGGGTCTATGGGGTCTCGCGCCGCCTCCTCCGTCACCCCGGAACGATTTGGCGGGGCGAACTAAAAAAAATGGGTGGTCATTAAAAAAAAATATTCATCGCTATAAACTTTCAACAATGTTTAAGTTCTAGCTAATAATGATAGTGTAGTGATTAAGATAATGATTTATCGTGTCAAGTATGAGTGGATTCAATTCCCACGCAGGACGATACTTTGTATGGTCAATCAATTGTTGTCCACAGTCTGTGTATTAATTCTTTCATGAGACAGAAGTTCTTCCTTAGAATGGGGTGGTATCTTCTATCAGTGTGGATAGTACCAGCCTCTTATTGTCAAGGAGACCAGCGTTCACTGTTCAGACAGACAAAAAAAACCCAAAACTCTTGTCTCTAAAACCAATATATATGAAACTAATATGTATTTTTGTTTATAGAGCAATCTACCGGAGAGTGAGAGTCCTGAATGTCTCCAACGGCTGATCCGGTCATGCATTATGGGTGCTCCTGATGCCGACAAACTGGGACTACCCAGGGTGTTGGACTCCGTCGAGGTGAACATACTTATCATAATCCATTGCATACCGTCTCGCCGCCTATTTAGCAGGCCACTGGTGTTTCTATAACCCGACTGCTGAATTCCCCTTTTGGGTAAATGAACGATAATGACGTCTCAACAAATTATTACTACCATATTATTCTAGGAATACTTTAAAAGGCATAGAAATGTAGCCTTTTTATTTAAATCCAATTTTACCACAAGTTAAATCTTACTTTGGGTACCAGTGCCCAAATAAATAATCATCATCTCAGCTCATATATGTCCCACTGTTGAGCTCGAGCCTCCTCCTCACTAAGAGGGCAATTGACCTACTACACCACGCTAGTCAGACGTGTTGGTATAGGGTTTTATTTTGAGTTTTCCTTCTCTTGCATAGATGTTATATGCATATATTATCTCTTAGTCGTCTTTTACGATGTAACTGGTAAGTTAGGGGGTGGATTTTTTTTTTAATTGCTTATGTTGGCAAACGAGCAAGCAGCACACCTGATGGTAAGTGTCGCTGCCGCCCATGGACTTTTGCAATACCAAGGGCATAGCTTAAGCCGCTGCCCACTAATAAAATCCCCAAACCCACCCAGTTGGGCTTCCGGCTCTCTCAATAATGGTTCAACTTATTTATGTTCAAATTTGTATGTATGTTCTGCATATTAGTTTTGGTAAAATAAAATATCATTATTATTAATTGTATTAGGTTCAAATTTAGTAGAATATCAATTTTTCCACTTACTCCATATTTGTCGAAACGACTGTTATCCTCAGCTAATGATGGTGTGTCCATGTGTCCTCAGGTGTCATGCAGCACCAGACACAACATCAGACTGCTGGCTGACATCATATACTCAGTGGCGTTCAGCGTGAAACCGCCAGGTAATAATGTATATTTGCCGTATGTTGATGGAGTAAGAATATGATTCACCACTCCCGAATAATGTTAGGAAAGACAGAATTAAATATGAATAGAATCCTTGAAACATGACATCTATAGAAAGGGAGTCAACGCGGGTATCTAATAGGATTGTATGGCAAAGACGCAATATATACTATTTCGTCTACTCTCAAGTAATTGGTTTAAGAGAAGGATGATACATACATACATACATACATATCATCACGCCATATCCCTTGCAGGGTAGGCAGAGAGAACAGAGTGCCAGAGAACTCTATCTCTGCATACTTCACTCGCTGCCTCAACATTCATAATTCTCTTCATACACGCTCGCCGGTTTCGGAGACTCTTGACTCCACCTTCCTTCAGTACCTGACCGATCTGGTCTAGGTAGGTTAGTCTCGGTCTCCCTCGGTACCTACATCCTTCCACTTTCGCATTGTATATCTTCTTAACCAGACGTTCGTTCGGCATTCTTTGATCATGAAGAGAAGGATGATGATAACCCTTAAGTAGGATATTTTTCTTTACAGTACCCCCCCAAAAATATGTAACTATACTTTGTATGCTGTTGGCTCACTTTACAAACACAATTAAAAACACAAAGTACATACATACTTAGAATAACTATTTGTTGATCGTACCGAATACTGTCTTCATTGGGATTTAAACCCACTACCCTGGTAACGCTCAGTTCGTATCTTAACCATTACAGCATCCAGTGGCGACTGGTGGGTTATCGAACTAGTGGTGCACTTTACTTGGTCACCAAGTATTAAGATTAGAAATTGTAACAAAATAACAAATTACATAAAATATGTTATTTTTTATTAAATTTTATACATTAAATCGATACGACATTACATTTCACTTTTAACACATCGCGTAAATGCTTTATTTTTCGATGTGCACTCTTGTTTTAAATTTAAAAAAGATGTTGGCGGTCCGGCCTATTTTATATCAATTTTAATTTGAAAAATTTTTTAAATAACTGAAATTTAGCATTTAATATGCTTAATTATTTATAAAACCCGATTACGAAGCGAAAAATGATGTCACAAGCGGGATTCGGACCCGCGGCTATTGGGATTCCGGTCCAATCGTGCTGCCACTACACCACCGTGACTTATTGTAGGAAATGCAAATTTCGCTATATGTTTTAGTATGTTTAAAAAATAAATATTAATATAGTAATTTAAAAATAAAAATGAAGTAATATTTTGCAATTTTTAAACGTTTTGAATTGGTTATTCAGCGCACGAGCGCACTTAAAGTATAGCCGCCACTGACAGCATCCGTGCATTCAGTAATAGTCAGTATATAAATCAGAGAAAACTTCTAACTCAAAATTTGGATGTGTACACAGGCAGCAAGGAACCACTCCTGGAGCAGAGGATCCCGGCTACGTACTTAGCACTCGAGGAATGCGTCACCACTCTCGCCGCTGACTTACGCGAGCCAGTTCTCAAGCACGACGACTACAAAAAACTTGTGAGAATCACCTCCTTTTATCATTATGTGATGAATTAATAATCATTATCATGTCAATGTATATACGTCCCTCTGCTGGATTTGAGCCTCCTCCATAATAGGAGGGGAGTTGATCATATATATCAAGCTAATCACAGGTGATATGTGGCTTAATTGCGAGCTTATCTGTTCTTGCATAGTTTTTTTTTGGCTGTCTTTTCTGTCTGTTAGCCGCAGATGGCTGTCACAGCTTAACTCGGACTATGGGTGAGTGCTGAGGGCTCTCAACCCGGTAAAAATATTAAGCGACAACGCCCGAGGGCTCCCCCTGTGGGGAACGAACCTTGGCTCGGGGCGTCGCTGATAGACGGAATATAAATGTATAATTAATCATATCTTACATATTAAGTCTAATAATAAATATTCTTAATATATCTTATATTTACGATATAAGTATTGGCGAGCCTGTACAACGGTTTGGCGCAGTCGTGAGGAGACTGAGCAATTTTCTAATATCGTATATCTTGTTGATGCTGACCACGATCCCTTTATTTTTTATGGGGTTTGGATTCCATCTATCTACTCAAGAGGGAGTAATCCCTTAATAGTCACTCTTCATAGACGATTTGGTGATTGACATACATACATATCATCAGGTAGGCAGAGAGAACAGAGTGCCAGAGAACTCTATCTCTGCATACTTCACTCACTTCCTCAACATTCATAATTCTCTTCATACACGCTTGCCGGTTTCGGAGACTCTTGACTCCACCTTCCTTCAGTACATGACCGATCTGGTCTAGGTAGGTTAGTCTCGGTCTCCCTCGGTACCTACATCCTCCCACTTTCGCATTGTATATCTTCTTAACCAGACGTTCGTTCGGCATTCTTTCCACATCTCCGAACCATCGGAGCATACCCTTTCGCATCTTTACACCAATACTCGCTCTCTTACGTCGTCGTTACGAATGCGGTCGGTCAGGTGATTGAAATTGATATTAAAAGTTTTCCAGGATAATCTAGCTGCTTTGTTATCTGACTTCATTAGCTGATTTTTAAGAATCTCATAGAAAGATATGTAGCGGTGATATAAATCACATTTAATATCCAATTAACCACGTCTGCAGGTTACCCAGTACATGCAGCAGAAGAACCACCGCATGTTCCGTGACGCGGCCGAATTGCATCAGGCCACCATGTTCCTACACGAAAACGGTCAGTCCATTACCACAACATTCGCATCACGTAACACACTTATCATCACAGGTGGAAATCAGAAATAAAACGTTATTCTATTCCAAATATTTCATATAGTCTCTTCTGTCCAGGTGTTTTGCTTCACTACGACGATGCAACGCTCAAGGAGTTGTACTTCCTGAAGCCGCAATGGCTGTGCGACGTGCTCGCACACGTCGTCACCGTCAGGGAGATCAACCCCTTCGCAAACAACGGTCAGTTGAGTCTGTATATAAATGTGCTCCTTCGAGCCGGATGACTACTTAATTCATTCGAATTGAAAGTGCTCCTTCCTCCCGATGACTATTTAACTTCTTAGAAAATAAATTAAGCTCAGTCATTAATTTATAGAGGTATATACTGTTGGTGGAAGAAAGTGAAAGTGTTGTGTGAAAGTGGAAGGATGTAGGTGCCGGGGGAGACCGAGACTAACCTACCTAGACCAGATCGGTCATGTACTGAAGGGAGGTGGAGTCAAGAGTCTCCGAAACCGGCGAGTGTGTATGAAGAGAACTATGAATGTTGAGGAAGCGAGTGAAGTATGCAAGGATAGAGTTCTCTGGCACTCTGTTCTCTCTGCCTACCCTGCAAGGGATATGGCGTGATAATATGTATGTATGTATGTATATACTGTTGGTTATAAGAGAGGTAACCGCCACGCTTGCTTTGCAGACGTATTGGCGTTCAAAAGTCTTATAAGTTAGTGAAGAATCTCCTTTCGTGTGATGACAGAGTAAGAATACAATTCACCACCATATCTTGCCCGTGAGAGATCGTAAGAGACGACGAAGGGATATAAAACCAATATGACATCTATGCAAGAGAAGGAAAACTCGAAACAAAACTCTATACCAACACGTCTGACTAGCGTAGGTCAATTTCCCTCCCATTATGGAGGAGGCTCAAGCCCAACAGTGGGACATACATGAGCTGTGATGATGATGATGAACTTAAATTGCTGCCTATTTTTGTGATAAAATTTCTTATCGATTCCACCCATATATCGTAACATAACTGCGTTGAGTATTTACCTGAGCGTATTGATAACGTACGCTGTTCTGTTCATCAGGTATAATGAAGATAGAGGACCTGGCGCACGTGTTCAAGGCATCTCCACTATTGGCTCGCGGTGATGAGGCGTGGTCTCTAGGCGTTTCCCTGCTAAACAAGTTCGAGCTCGCGTTGTGCTGGGACGCGCGACTTTTGCTAGTACCACCGCTGCTGCCTCATGAGGAACCAGCTGCTCCACAGGTCTGTGCATACTTCTAGGCTATAATATCCAGTTTCAGAAATATACTTGTCATTTAACTATTGGAGATTTGTTCAAATTGCTTCTACCAATTGAGACACAGATAGCCTAGTGGTTAGAGTAGTGACATCCCATGGCGAGTATTGTGGGTTTGATCCACATGTAGGATAATTTTTCTATGTCAGAATTATCTCGGAATAGGTCTGGCAAGTTTTATCTGTTGGCGATCGTAATAATGTGTTCTACGTTTTCCAGGATAGAGCTGCTATATGCTCTCCTGGTGAGAATCTACAAGGAACGACAATTGTATTCGTGTCCCGTCGACACACGGAAAGGGTTATTTTCATTCTCTTAAAAATGTGCTGTTTTAGATTCTTTAATTTTACAGCTGCCAGTGCGGTCTCGCTCGTGGTCATCATCAACAAGAGGTACTCCTAGAAGAACATGGCCCGGTCTCCTAACGACTGCGCCAGATCGTGGAACAGACTCACCGACACTTATACGTGAGTTACATTTTACGATATATTATAAATATCATCATCATTCAGCTCTTATCACAATTAGTTGTGTTCGTCACAATATATACTCTTCTTACATTGTACATATTGTAAATAGTTTTGACAATAGTTTATAAAACCCGATTACGAAGTGAAAAATGATGTCACAAGCGGGATTCGAACCCACGCCTATTAGGATTCCGGCCCAATCGTGCTGCCACTACACCACCGTGACTAATTGTAGGACATGCAAATTTTACTTCGTATCATATTTACGTCTTAAAGTGACGGTATGCTATCTACACGACAATGTTTACACATTGTTATAGGCTTAATACTTCAAACTTTACAGTTAGAATTGTATTAAACGATGACACAACCTTGTTATTTAAATTACTGAAATTTAGCATTTAATATGCTTAATTATTTATAAAACCCGATTACGAAGTGAAAAAAGTAGTAAGTGTAGTGGCAGCACGATTGGGCCGGCATCCCAATAGGCGCGGGTTCGAATCCCGCTTGTGACATCATTTTTCACTTCGTAATCGGGTTTTATAAATAATTAAGAATATTAAATGCTAAATTTCAGTAACTTAAATTTGACAATAGTTGTTATGTCCGACCGTCTGTGTGACGTCACACACCACAACATGCGAATGTAATTGTTGATCAGACGACATCAGATGTATTTAATACAGCTCTATGTAAAGCACGCAGTCGTCTTTTACAATATACACGAGCAGTATTAGCTGATATGTATTTGATTTGAGATGGTTTGGACACTTTGAAAGAATGAGTGAGGAGAGGTTGACGAAGAAAATATATAAAGCAAGCGTGAATGGGACGAATACAAGGGAAAGACCTCGTCATAATTTTCTGGATCAAATTGGCGATGTATTGACGAGAGGTCATATTAAGTGTACGCGTAATCGTAGAGCATGCATGAAGACTATTATGAGTGTGAATGAAGCGATGGAAGTATGCGAGGATCGTGGTCTGTGGCAATCCGTAGTCTCTGCCTACCCCTCTACGAAACATCCGTGAAGCTATGTACGTATTTGATGACTACAGCATTTGCCGGTAATGATTGAAATGTCACATTAATTATTGGTGGGTCTTTGCGTTTTCTCTTCGTCATCTCAGCTCACATACGTCCCACTGCTGGGCTAGTACGTACACATTACAAGGGTAATTGTAGGTACGTATACCACGTTGATCAGACGTGTTGGTATATAGTGTTTATTTATAGTTTACATACACTTGTATATATGTTATACGTATATTATATCACTTCTACACACATAGACAAGATAGGAGGGTGATATATTGTATTTTTACGACATCACCATTCTAAAGAAGTATAATTTCATAAAGTAATAATATTACAGAGGACGCGGCTCCACACCTGTCGTTGCACGGTCGGTGCGTGGGCCGTCCCCTGCGCCGGTTGCTGCTGCTGTCGTACGTGCCGTGCGGGTTCTGGGCGCGGCTCTGCGCCAGACTGCTGGCGGACGGTCAACTAGCGGACTGCACCGCGCCGCATGCCCTCTACCGGCTACCACCTGAGGTAAATCCAACCATGACTTTAATACTACAATTACACTAAGTATTGTGTATATAATTATCTATATCTATAAAAGAGGATGTTTTTATATATTTGTACATCTAAACTCGGTAACTATTTGACCAAATGTTATGAAAATCGCTATGTGTATGTATTTTTTTATGGAGAAAGTTTATATGCTATCCTCATTGATGCAACTCACCACCAGGTGGCGCTGCGAAATATTGACTTCTACAAACAAACCAACCAGCTTGGCTAGTAATAATATATTCCCCACATAAAGCCAGGATAAAAAAGTACAATTATCATTTAAGCCTTGTTACTCGTGGGCAACATCGAGAGTTTCACCAGGAGAAAAGGCAACAGCTGTCTGCTATAATACTTAAATATCCAACCTTGGTGATTCTGTGAACCATCCCCTTGAATAGTCAATCTCCAGTAGTAAACTATGGAAAATTAAATGAATGGATGGATGAAAAAAATATATCTTAATTTAATGGCTGTCGTGTTGTTCATAGCTGGAGTGTGACGAGGTAGTATCACGTGCGCTCGAGCTATCGTGGGGCTGGAAGCTGTGGGATCGTGGCGTGCGGGTGTGCTGCGGACAGCTGCAACTGCTACAGCTGCGCCATCTGCCGCCCAAGAGGGACGCACTGCTGCCAGGCGCCGAGGACGATGACTGCGAACATCCATACCAGCATGTGCGGTCAGTAACTTCTTTAAACTAAAGTGCACTAATCGGTCTGTTATCTAATCAATTTTTCTTAATATCTCCTGCATAGCACGAGCGAGAAGTGAAATTTTCCAAATCCTAGGTTTTCTTTAATATGTTGCCAGTCCCAAGACAATTAAAAACGTTTCCTGCGACTGATGGTTTAACCTTCAGATGATGAACTGAACTAGAATAGTTCCAACCGATATCAGACTACGTAGTGGTCTGGATGTTTCAATGTTGTCTCCGTATGCAGGTTCAGAGTTCGTCAGGAGGGGGCTTGGTGCGAGGTGGACGTTCAAACGTCTGCTTGCATAGAGATTGTGTTGCCGGCGCACGTATGCGTCGTGAGACGTGACGATGGGTTACCACTCGCCGGATACCAGGTGAGATTGTTTAGCCACTTGTTCTAAATTTATACGGCAGCACAAGGCATTATTGAATAATATCAGTATTTAGTCGATAATCTATCCATAAATTTACATATCGCAAACATGCACAATGGGCTGGAAGGACTAACACAATAGAGCTAAAATAAATACGCTTGTATTCTTAACACGCCACCATACGGTGAAAATCACTAAGCAGGGAAAATAATGAACAATTTAGCACTTTCTATGTATTAAATTTATCCCCAAACATTTACAACAACGCCCGCCATACGACGTTGCTATTTTTTTTTTATTTGCATTCACAACTTCCCGGCAAAAACTTAATTACAGAATGAACAGTTTCTGTTGGATTCAGTCATATTTAAATGTTAGTGTTGATCGACTCTTTCGATTTTCTTTTAGATCGATTTATTTTTTTATAATGGGAATAATTACATTTTTCCGTGCGGTGACGAAGTAAGAATACTATTCACCACCCATTTCTTACCCGTGGGTGATCGTAAGAGACTACTAAGGGATTTAAAACGCATATAACATCTATGCGAGGAAAGGCAAACTCGAAACAAAACCCTATACCAACACGTCTAACCAGTGTGGTATAGTAGATCAATTTCCCTCCCATTATGGAGGACGCTCGAGCCCAACAGTGGGCTAATATTAGGGATATTCGATATACATCGATGCATCGAAAACATCGATGTTTACAATGCGATACATCGAATTGATCCGATGTTTTGAAGAGCTATCGAAATACTCGATGTATCGATGTTTTTTCATAAAACATCGAAACGATGATAACCAGTAAATGCCACAAAAAAGACCTTTTCTTTTTTTAGAAATCTGTTTTATAAGGGACTGTGGAATAGGTATAAATGCCACAAAAAGGACCTTTTTTTTTAGAAGTCAGTTTTATAAGGGATTGGAATAGGTATAAATGCCACAATAAATACCTTTTTTTTTAGAAGTAACACTTTTGATATGACTTTAGAAAAAGTACTCGATGTTTAAAAACATCGATGTTTTCATCCGATACATCGAAAGACATCGATGTACAGTTTCGATTTATCGAATCGAAAAAAACATCGATGTTTTTTCAAAGTGGACACCCCTAGCTAATATAGGCTGAGCTAATAAATAATTACATTCCCACCCAATTATCAGATTTGACATATACTAACAGTGTTATCAAATATATTATCATCATCTCAGCTGATATACTTCCCACTGTAGGGCTTGAGCCTCGTACATAAAAGGAGGGTAATTGTACGTACGTATACCACGTTGATCAGTCGTGTTGGTATATAGTGTTTATTTATAGTTTACATACACTTCTATATATGTTATATGATTAATATATCACGCAGACTTATTTTACTAATGCACATAGACAATATAGAGGCTAATGTATTGGTTTTTATCGCAAAAATAATATTGAAATCTTTACAATGATTGTTTGTATAACAGAGCATCAGTTTGGAACCGAACCCGGAGACGTTGGCGAAAGTGTTAGCGCTGGTGTCTGATCACGTGGATCTGTTGCTTGAGGACTGGTATCCATCACTCGGTGAGATATAATAATTTTTTATTATCAAGTGGCACTAATAATTTTAAAAACAAAACCAAATATATTTGTACAAGCCAATTATTTCTATAAAAAAATATTTGAAAACAAAAATTGTTTACCATTCGTAGGATTTGAAACCCTGGAAGTTCGTACCAACCATCTTATCAATTAAGCTAGTGTGAGTAGCGTATGAGTACCAAATTCAGACTCACATTATCATCTTTACAGAAGACGTAAGACGTAATCATCATCATCATCGCAGCTCACATATTCCTACCCCATAATAGATGGGAAATTGTACTTGGTTTTATTTCTAGTTCCCTTCTCTCGTATAGATGTTATAATCGTATACATATTATATCACTTAGTCGTCTTTTACGACACCCTCGTGCAAGATATTGAATTGTACATATTCACCACCACTGGACCACCCCTTGTCCTATATACAGGTGTCGTAAAATATGACTAACAGATGCAAGCAGATAATATCTATTCAAGAGAAGGAAAACTTAAATAAAAACCTATGCCATCACGTTTAATGGTGTAGTAGTACAATTCCCTCCCACTATGGAGAAGGCTAAAACTCAGCAGTGGGATATATATTGGCTGAGATGAATGAAAGATTAATGAAAAGAAAGAAATAATGACAGTGCAGCCTGGAAGTCATCAATGCTTCTATATTCTAGGTACCAGGTTCGTGCATACATCTGAAGGGCGGTGTCTCATCACACGCATCGTGCCCTGTCCGGAGTGTCTCCGGAGCACCTCGCCGGCAGCACCACCGCCGGCCCCTGAACACGAACACCTCGCGCAGGTGAGCTGAACTTTTAGACGATTCAATTGCTATTCGTGATGGTCTTTGTCCATAATCGAGATTATGAATGATCTGGCCACCGACGACAAAGATCGGGTACCGGTGGCCCGCTCGCACGGCGAAGAGAGGTGCTTGCAAGGTGGCTCTATGGGGTTGCGCGCCGCCTCTTTCGTCGCCCCGGACCGATTTGGCAAGGCGCGACCACGGGCATAGCCCACCGCAAAAAAAAAGGCTATTAATGACCTGAGCGGAGATTAGTCTACTGACTGCAGTACAACCGAACGAGTGAAGACAGTGTAGGAAAGATATTCGAATGGGTTACAGGAAACCCCGCCTCCATCCCGTCGTCTTGACTAAGTAGAAAAATAACCGCTCAAAAAAGAGAATCAACTGGTTTTATTCTATTGGAAAGTTTTTTTTAACCTGTCCATGTGATGACTGTAGGCCTTCAGACGATTGGAGTTAGGCGCGGCGGAGCCCCGGCGGTTGCGGTTGTCCGAAGAATCGAGGACGTCTGACGGTGATAGCGGTGTGGGCGCGGAATCCAATGGTATGTACCACTGACTCGTCAATCAAGTAATATTATTAGTTAAACTAAGAATTAAAGAGATGTTTATTCATCAACTCGACGGATAGGCGGGATGACCACAACTTCGAAAAAAAAATAGGAGTTTGTATAAACGAATTTTTCCCCTCCGCCTGACGCCATATTCAACAGCTCTCACTCGACATAACGTAGTAATAATTCGTAAATTAATTATGTCTCTGGCCTCCTCCGTAATGAGAGAGAAATTAACCTACTATACCGCGCTGGTCAGACGTGTTGGTATAGGATTTTGTTTCGAGTTTTCCTTCTCTCGCACAGTTGTTATATGCGTTTTATATCCCTTAATCGTCTCGTACGATCACCCACGGGTAAGATATGGGGTGGTGAATAGTATTCTTACTCCGTCACCACACGGAAAGCCTTTAATAGGTTATGTTTATACACTATATATGCTCCCGAAGCTATATAAATACAGGTGATAATATAGTGCTTGTTATTACAGCGTCATCGCGGCTGGGTTCTGTGGAGGGCGTGTCTAACGACACTCCGCCCACTTATGCAGTGTGCATTGCGTGGACCGTGGAACAGTGCATACTGTGCGCTTGCACATCACGCCGGCTGCACTGCGCGAGACACGATGAGCTCGAGCTGAGGCACGTGGCACCGGATACCGTGAGTAATGCACTATCATCCATCGACCTTCGTACCTCCATCAGTATATGGACTTCCACTGTCAGATATGGGCTATTTGAAAGTGAAATTGCTGTGCTTGGTTGCAAATGGGTTGGTGATCACTAAAGACCGGATTATATGCAATTGCATATTGGCATATGCATTTGCATATTTAGCCTATTTTCAGCGGTTATTGCATATTTTACCTTAAAACTTGTGATGACGCATATTTTCCTTACATTTGCAATATTTCTGGGTAGGATAGTTAATGAAGGAATTAAATCTTACGTTATAGCCGGCCATACCGATGAGCCGTAGGGTGCTCAGATGCTGCTCCCTATATGATCAAGGCAGCCAAAGCCCTTCAAGTATTTTATCTCAATTTGATACATGTGACGTGCTTTGCTCATTGAGTACATCGACTCGTTGAAGACGTACGATCCACGTTTGGAAATGTAAATAAACAGATTTCGTCAACAAAGAAAGTATTCCTTAAGGCACCTGCTCGCATTAATGCCTATAAAGAAAAGCTGCCAAATGTCCCTCTACCTCCTGAACCATTGGTAACTCGATGGGATACGTGGATCGAAGCTGTATTATTTTACAATGAACATTTCGACGACATCAAAGGTATAATAAATGACTTCGATAGTGCAGAAGCAATGGTAGTTTGTCAGTCTAAGGAAGCATTTAACGATTCTGATATAAAAAAACATATAGCAATAATTTTCCCACACACCTACGACTATTAAAAAGCTTGAAACTCGAGGCTTGGCGCTAAATTAATCAATTCAGTTACTCAATAAAATCCGTCAAATGAACTCCACATTGCCAGATGTGTACCCGTGTAAACTTAAAGAAAAGTTTGAAAATATTTTGATCAACAACCCAGGCTTTGAACCTTTGTATCAAATTGATAGTTTTGTTAATGGGATGGGTGATCTTTTGCTACAAACAATAAGTGCTAAGATAGCACCCAAATTCAAGTACTGCCTAGTTACCTCAGTGGACGTCGAAAGGGCCTTTTCCATTTATAAAAATAATATGAGTGACAGAAGGCACAATCTTAGTACCGAACATTTAGAGCAGTACCTAATTGTTAATGTCTACAAGAGCACAAAATGTTAAATAATTGTTAATTTACCTCTAATTGTATGTGATATTGAAATAAAAGTCATTTTTTTATTATTTAATGTTGCATATTTTGACACTTATCATGCATATTTTAAGCATTTTTCATGCATATTTGCATGCATATTTCAAGCTTTTCATGATGCATATAATCCGGTCTTTAGTGATCACATTTGTTATTATAGGAAGGAGAGTAGAGCTGCCCAATCTCTTTCCACAACTTGGCCCAAATCCAAATTATGGTGTGCTTAGTCTGCATGTGTGATAAAAGAAGTAGACGTAGTGTGCACACCCATGATGAGTATTTCCTTGCCGGTCCTATATCAGTTGCTGCTGGACGTGGAGGAGTCGAGGCGTGCGCGCTGGGAACATGTATCGCGCGGCGCGTTAGCGGGACGTGGCGCTTTCGGTACAGTGCTCCGCGCTCGCTGGGCACCGCCCGGTGGTCGCGAGCAACATGTTGCACTCAAAGCGCTGCAACCCGTACCGCCACCGTCCACCAGTGATACCGCCGCGCACCACGCCTACAAGGTAATGCGCCACCCACATAGTAACACATCACGCCTATAAAATTACGAATCACGCACATAATGTGACTGATTGAATTTTAACTAAATACTTCTTTAACAAACTTTTGCTTCATAACAACAAAACATCATCATTATAATCTCAGCTCAACTTCATATTTGATAAAAAAAAATTTTTGACACATTGGTCCCCAAATGTTTGTATGGCCAATGGACCCCGTGTGCTATAAGACAGCTCTGCATACATCATCATTTTGATCATTCTCCTATCCTTATCCCAATTACTTGGGGTCAGCGCAATATGTACTCCTCTTCCTACATATTGAAAAAGTTAATGGCAATAGTTTTATAACCGGCCGCCTGCCTGACTGTCAACCCTCCTTGTGAATGTAATTGTCCTTGAGTTGGCCCAGGTCGTTATAAGGCTCGCAATCGCCTTTTACGACATCCACGAGCAAAGTATGGGTTGGTAGTATTCGTAGCCGCTACCACACAGCAATATAATACCAAACAAGATAATATCATATTATACATACATACATACATATCATCACGCCATATCCCTTGCAGGGTAGGCAGAGAGAACAAAGTGCCAGAGAACTCTATCCTTGCATACTTCACTCGCTTCCTCGACATTCATAATTCTCTTCATACACGCTCGCCAGTTTCGGAGACTCTTGACTCCACCTTCTTTCAGTACATATCCGATCTGGTCTAGGTAGGTGAGTCTCGGTCTCCCCCGGTACCTACATCCTTCCACTTTCGCATTGTATATCTTCTTAACCAGACGTTCGTTCGGCATTCTTTCCACATGTCCGAACCATCGGAGCATTCCCTTTCGCATCTTTACACCAATACTCTCTTTCATACCTACTCGCTCTCTTACGTCGATGTTACGACTGCGGTCGGTCAGCCTAATTCCACAGATTTTCCGTAGAGATCGCATTTCGACCGCATTAATTTTACTTTCATACTCTTTTCTGCATACCTAACTCTCGCTTCCATACAGTAATGTTGGGACAAGCACTGCGTTATGTATTGCTACACGTGCCTTCTGGCTGAGGTGGTGGCTACCGAGAAGTTGTCCCAACGCTCCGTTCACTCTATTTCCCGCATTCACTCTTCGCTCTATATCAGTGGTGTACCTTCCATCTCGACTAAATCCACATCCAAGATATAGAAATTCATCCACTTGCTCTAGTACATCATTACCTATTGTTACTCTTACATCCGTTCTGGCTTCATCTCTTTCAAAGACCATTATTTTGGTTTTGCTCACATTCACGCGTAGACCCCTTTTCTTACAATCTTCTGTCATTGTGTCGACTAGGGTCTGCAGGTCAGTCGCTGACTGTGCCAGCAGGACTGCATCATCTGCATAAAGCAGAGCAGTGACCACTGAGTCGCCCATCTGGACTCCCACATTCATATCGTTCAACCTTTGGAGACATTTATCCAGATATATAATAATCAGCCTGGCTGACAGAACGCACCCTTGCTTAACGCCGATATTGACGTCAAACCTAGGCGACATTCCATCATCCAGCCGCACACAGGCTCTACAGCCCATGTAACTGGACTGCACAGCCCGTAGCAGTTTACCGTTAATACCATACTCCGGTAAAATGTTCCTTTCGTACAACCGTGTCAAATGCTCTCTCCAGATCCACAAAACTGCAGAAAACTCTCTGACCTAGAACCAGATTCTTCTCCACAATGTTGTGCAGAGAGAACACTTGATCCATGCATCCCCTTCCACTCCTGAAACCTCCTTGTGTCTCACACAGTAAACCATCGGACACCATCCTCATTCTCCTTTCAATAATTTTACCGTACACTGCTGCCAAATTGGTCAAGCTTATGACTCTGTAATTTGCGCAGTCATAACGTGAACCCTTGTTTTTAAACAAAGGCATAATGACTGCGCTATTCCAGTCCATGGGAACCATTCCCGAGCTCCAACATTAATTGAGGAGCAACAGGAACGCCTCCCAGACACAGGAGCCACCAAGCTTGATCATCTCGGCAGACACCATATCAATGCCCGCTGCCTTACCATTTTTCAAACTTCTTATCGCCCTTTCAACTTCATCCATACTGATGCCATCGGAGAACGCCGGTGCTGAATGTTGATCTACTAAACCACATGCGACACCGGCGCCAACCGTAGTATCCGCATACATTTCGCCAAAATATTCACTCCATCGGCTTAACACGTCTTGTGTTTGTGTAAGAATGTCTCCACCTTTAGACCTTATTTTATTCATTCTGAAGGCTGACCAACCACCCCGAGACTTCTTCACCTCCCTCCAAAAGAGTTTGGTGTTATTCTCGAAGTTTTTAGTCAGCCTATCTTCTGCACTCATATTTGCTCTATCACGTTTCTCTTTCACTAAGGCCTTGGTGTCATTCTTACTTTGCCGATATATTTCTTTCTTCTGTTCAGTCATACTGTCATTCAGATTCAAAGAAGAGACATAGTCCAGCCACCCTTTCTTCTTTTGTTCTACGGAAGCTGCCACTTCCGTATCCCACCATGCATCACCATTCGTTTTTCTATGCTTCTTTGAACTTCCACATACTTCTTTCGCTGTATCTACCATAATCTCTTTCAATATTCTCCAGCATTCTTCAATATCCGATTGCGGCTGGCGTGCCATCGTCAGCCGTTCTTGGACACCCTCTGCATACTTTTCTCTTACACACTCTTCTTGCAACCTTTCAAGCTTTATTCTTTCAAGCCCTCCGAAATGGACACGCCTCCACTTTCCACCAGACCACTAAATCTCGCAATAAGGAGATAGTGGTCCGTATCGACTGTGGGGCCCCTGTAGGCTCTTGCGTCCAATATTTGGCTTCGGAGACGACTGTCTACCAAAATTAGATCTATTATACTTTTCTGTTCATTCCTTCTCCATGTATACATATGGATGTCCTTATGTTGGAAAAATGTGTTTGACACAATAAGGTTTCTCTCCATGCATACATCCGCTATGAGCCGACCTACGTCGTTCACTCTCTTATCACCAAATGGACCAAGTACGTCCTCAAAGTCGGGACGCTTGGTCCCCACCCATCCGTTCAAATCTCCGCATACAATCACGCGTTCACTGGTTTCTGCCATATCCAGAACTTCCCTAACATTATCCCAAAATTTCTCTAGGTCTGATGCCACCGAGGATCCTACGGGAGCATATGCTACAACCATGAATACCTTGGTGACACCTAGTTTTATACGGACCCAGAGAAGTCTGGGATCATACATTCCGTAATCCTTCACGCCTGAGGCCAAGCGAGAGGACAACAGCACTCCTACCCCCATGCTGGCTCGATCGCTCTGTGGTACACCAGACCACAGAGCCATCCCGCCACCAGGAAGATCCCAGGCGTCGCTGCCCCTTCGCTTGGTCTCTGTTATACAGAGCACGTCTAGCTGTTTGTCCGCCATGACGGATATCAGCTCGTGCAACTTACCTTCCACACAACATCTTACATTCCACGTGCCCAACCGGCACTCTGCTCTCCTCGACTCGCCTGACTGGGCAAGGCGTGATGGGTGGCGGCCCCCATCGCCGCAACTGCCGAAGTTCGTACCGACGGGGGCGGGTCGGCACGCGTCGCCTCCGGGGGACGCCATAACCTGCACTGCGGCACGCATTCGAGCCGAATCAGCAGTCTAACTAGACTGTCAGCGGACGCGACGAGCACGCTCCGGACTATGCCCCCCTAATCATATCATATTACGTTGTATCTAATTAGTATGAATACTATATTATATAAACTTGCTAACAGGCGGCGCTGTCTCGTTGGGAACGTGAGCCGACCTCGTCCGCGTGTCGTGCGTACTGCGGCCTGCGTCAAGAACTACACATATTACTACCGCTGCAACATCCCCACGTGGTGCCACTACTAGCTGTGTGCGCAGCGCCGCTCGCACTACTGCTAGCCCTCGCACCACTCGTTAGTATCCACCTTGTTATATTTTATCGCTTAATTTATTCACTGAAAGTAACTCTAGGCTATGAATATAGACGTTAATATGCATCTAGTGTTATTACATACATACATACCATCACGCCATGTCCCTTGCAGGGTAGGCAGAGAGAACAGAGTGCCAGAGAACTTTATCCTTGCATACTTCACTCGCTTCCTCAACATTCATAATTCTCTTCATACACGCTCGCCGGTTTCGGAGACTCTTGACTCCACCTTCCTTTAGTACATGACTGATCTGGTCTAGGTAGGTTAGTCTCGGTCTCCCCCGGTACCTACATCCTTTCACTTTCGCATTGTATATCTTCTTAACCAGACGTTCGTTCGGCATTCTTTCGGAAGAAATTAAATTAAATTAAAGAATTCTTTCTTTCTTTCACTTCTAGTGTTATTACTAGATTCATATCTATACGTGTATTAGGGTGGCGCAAAAGGAAACTGACAATTTTAGTGTAGAGTGAAAAAAAAATAGTTTTAGATGTTTTACGAACCCTCTCCAAACAACAGTACAAAAAAAATTTAAGACGTCGCACAATTATTTTTTTTTAAATTTCTATTCACGTTACAGTAGAATTTTATAGACAAAAAAAAAATTAGTTTCGGAAAGTTTCAGTTCAAAATTAAAAATTTTAAAAGGTCGCTCATATGTTTTTTAAATTTATTAATGCATTACTTTAAATTTTTTCGAACGACCTTTTGATATTCAAATTAAAATTCCATACATTTTTTTATTTAGTACAATAATAGATAGAAAAGCACCACAAGATGAACCAAAAATCATTAAAATTTGCACAATATTATTAAATCTACACCGTAACGAGAAAAAAATAAAACAACAAAAACTAAATTTGATTTTTGACGATTTTTGAAATTTAAAAGATTTTGAGCGACCTGATAAAAATTTTTTAGTGCTGTCCTTTGGAGAGGGCTCTTCAAACATCAAAAACTCTTAACATTTTTCCACTAATTTTATGACATAAAACTAGGAGTACCTCAAGGGTCTGCATAGGACCATTAATGTATATTATATTACACTAACTGTCCCGGCAGACGTCGTCCTGCCCGGAACAGTTTTAAGCGATATGCTGACAGCAGCGCCACATACCGGGTCCAATTGTGTTTTGAAACCATCCAGGGACCCATTGGAATATACATAGAAAATTTCATCCTAATCGGTTCAACCATTTGATATAACGACAACGGCGCCACCTACCGGGTCCTATAGTGAATCTAAACCATTGTCGAATCCCTCGAACACACACAAAAAATTCAAGAAAATCCGTCGAGCCGTTTAGGAGAAGTTCACTGTCAAGTTGACAGTGTCACACGTGCAGAACAATTATATATATAAAGAGGTGCTACTTTTACGAATATAAAAAATTACAGATTGATCATGATTATATGTATTATAGTAATTATTAACTATAATTATTGTACCCGATTACGAAACGAAAAAAGTTGTTCGATAGAATGTAAACGTTGTCCGATAGATGGCATACGTCACCTTGAAGACGTAAGATATAATATGAATCGAAATTTGCATGTCCTAAAATAGTTCACGATGGTGTAAGTGGCAGCATGGTTGGGCCGGATTCCCAATAGGTGAGGGTTCGAACCCCGCTTGTGACATCATTTTTCATGTCGTAATCGGGTATTTATAAATAATTAAGCATATTAAATGTTAAATATTTCAGTAATTTGTATAATTATTGTATTATTGTGTCATCTATATTTTAAATCAAGTACTATACAATCTGCTATCTTCTCTTTTATTTACTGATTTCTGTCTCCTTGTCTGTTTTGTGTATTGTTTGTAATCGGTGGTGAGTACTCTTCAGTCTGTATGTCCTGTGTCAGGGTGCTCTGGACGGAATGCTTCGATCATACCGCGAATGCGGATCGCGCTGCGGCCCGCGACTGGCGCGCGCCCTCGCGCTACAAGTGGCACGCGCACTCGAATACCTGCACGACAGAAGGGTCGTCTACAGGGACCTCAAGGTAATACACGATTTAGTTACATTTTTTTTGTGGATATTGTGACTAGGTTGAATGTGGTATTGAACTTAGTGTATTATTGATGCATGGATCTTTGCAATACCAATGGTATAGCTAGTCCGCTGCCTACCACCATTACAATCCCTAAACTCACCCAATTGGGCTTCCGGCTCTCTCGCTCACTGAACGAAGCGCAATAGCACATTACCATTACTCAGACATCGATCTTCTGCGAGAGTGTGGTACTACCCCAGACGGACCGACCCGCGGCCGCAGACAGAGAACTGTCCACAGCGTGGTTGGTAGGACCACGCTGTGGACTAATGACTTTATCATCAAATTAATTATTGGAACGAAGTTCCTTATCGCGCGTTGCGAAAGGGGGCTAGACGGAAAAATTAAGACCAAAAGTTGTAACGACACAACATAGTATAAAACAAAGTCGCTTTCTCTGTCCCTATATCCCTATGTATGCTTAAATCTTTAAAACTACGCAACGGATATTGATGCTGTTTTTTTTTATAGATAGAGTGATTCAAGGGGAAGGTTTATATGTATAATATATGCATAATGTAGTAGAGATACATTGATAATTTCAGAGGTTTCTAATGTGATGTCGTAAATAAACACACTCTTTTGGGCTTACATTGCAAACGCTGGCTGAACCCTACGAAATAGATCAAAATAAAGTACTACAGTATTATACAGCTTCAAAAGGCCTACAAAAAAGTCCGCGATGGTATATATCTATCTCTTAAGGATAACATACTATTGGGGCGACGCAGGCGCGATTACCTGCGCCTGATGCCGCCCTAGCCGAGGCCGCGGGTGACTGGATCGGGGAATTAGTCCGTCACCCGCCGAGAGGCCGACCGCGTGAGGAAAGTCCAACATCCTACCCTAGGGGGGGATGTCGGTCGAGGAGAGGGTACTCCTCAGAGCTCGTTCCCACTTGTCGGGTATCGGATCCGTATATTAATCGGATGTCGACGTCTTTGTTCACACACACACGATTAATAATCGGCTGTCGGCCACGTTCGCAGCTAGTGCCAATTTTAAGCACTCTACGCGAGGCGACTATGCACGATGGACGTCGACGAAGTTCTTGTTGTGTATTATTATTTAAAAAGAAAACGAGAAAAGACAGCCAAAGAAAGAAAATATTGGGTGCACCCAATTCTGAGAGAAAGATTTCATTTGGGTACATTTCAGAACTTAATAACAGAATTGAGAAGTGACGAAATTAAGGTTTTCAACGTTTTAGAGTTTTGTCCCAAAGAACACTTTTTTCCTGAACTAGTGTGATCAATTCTTCGGGGTTGATATTTTTTTCCATTACTACGAATCACCAAACGTGCGTACAATAAAAACACAACAACTGCTTTATTTTACTTTATTATCATACTTTAATCTAAATTTAAATACAGTCCACTCATTTCATATAAGTCCTAATAACGTGTGTGTGCGCGATTGCAGCGACGATGTACTACGGACGGAAAGAGGGGAAGGGGGGGAGTTTTATCGGCCCCGACATCAGACAAATGCGAACAGCGCCATTCTTAATCATAGGCGAGCGAGATCCGACACGATGTTTTTCCGGGTGTAGAGGGCTGGCAAAACACCCGACATTTCTTGTCGGAGCCGACACAAAATCGGTTTCCGATAAGTGTGAATAACTTCATATAAAATGCTCTGCCACTATAACCTCCGATTAATATACGGCTCCGATACCCGACAAGTGGGAACGAGCTGTCAGGGGTATTCCGTCGGGCCGACCACTGACGTCAAGTCACTCTGCTCCGGTGGTCGGCCCAACGACGAAGGCGACGTCACGGGTGGGTTACGGGTGTGCGTGCTTACGCCCCTCTGTCACCCCGGATGGAGTGGTGCGAGGAGTGCGCCGACCGTAGCCCTCCCCCAAAAAAAAAAAAAAGGATAACATACTATATCCATTTTAATACTTTAAAAAATGGCTTATTATAAAACGATAATTGAAAAGCTATTTACGCAAATACTGTATTAATCCTTATCATTTTAAATACATTAGTTGGCTTGAGCATTTCATGAAGATATTTTTTTTCCTTCAGACCAGGCAAATTAAATCAATACCTTAAGAGATATAGCAACATCAAAATAATGCGCAACGAAATTAATTTCGTGTCGCCGCGCCGCTTGTGACCGGCCCGCGCAGCCGGCTCGCGTTCGAGCTCGGGGCCCAAAAATTTTGGTAGTGTAGTGGAATTATAATTTGTATATCCTATTAATATTACGTGAAAGTTTGTAATAATGTATGGATGTGAACATGTTTGTTGCTCTTTCACGTAAAAACTACCAAATGGATTTTGATGAAACTTTATAATAATATAGCTTGCACATCAGAATAACACATAGGCTATAATTTATAAAGATATTTTACAAATTAGCTAAAATATAACGATAAAAATCGCTTAAGGCAGAAAAAAATTATACAATTAAAATAGTAAATTAAAAATTCAAAATAATTTGATATTTATTGCCGATGCACGTTTTATAGTAAGGAATTGATTCTTATGCAAACAAATGCTTTTATTACTTTCGATATTTAAAGTACATATTTTTTGCCCTTTACCGTGTGTCGTTTGGTACAATATTTCAAAAGTTAGGACAATAAGAGTGCGCAGTGCTGTGGTCAGGCAGCAACCGGGCGCACTACAGATCTACAGAAATATGGCAAGAAATCTATGATCGCCGATTGTGTGACCCGAACACAAGTAAAGGCGTGAGGGCAGTCATCGTTCATGATTGTTGTATTTTTAACAGCACTATCGATTTGTTAACATACTATACCTGTATATAATACATAGGTATTGAAAGTTTGTGATGTGAAACATCTTTTTGCGCGCCTTGGCAGTAAAATTGTGTCGACTACTGGAAATGATACATTGGGTAGGTACCAAGGCAAATGTGCTCATGTCGTGATACTACGCCGCTATTCTATATTCATTTGTGTGTGCGTGCGTATGACATCGGTAGCTGTCTAACATAGGTGTGACATTAAATAATTAAATATTACCTAATCTTAAATTCAATTGTTAATTAATATTCACTTTTTTTATGTAAAATGTCAATTATAATAATAAACAAAAATAATAAGTTACTTTAGAGACGAGCTTTATTTTTCTTTTTAGTTTATTTTTTCTTTTTAATATTTACAATAATACCTATTTTTTATTAAGCAATAGTTATCATTTTTGCCATCTGAATTACATTGGCGAGCGCTACCTAAACTGTAGAATTCACACGAAGATAACGTAACATCATTAGTTCTGAACAAAAAATAGCGACAGTTTACTCTTTATGTGGAAGCCAATATATCCTAAATTATAAGCTCATACATGTCGCTTTATTGGGCTCGAGCCTCCTTCACACTAGAAGAGAAATTGACCTACTACACCACGCTGGTTAGATGTGTTGGTATAAGGTTTTAGTTGAGTTTTCCTTCTCTTGCATAGATGTTATATGCGTTTTTTATCCCTGTCATCTTTTATGATCTCCCACAGGT
The DNA here is from genome assembly GCA_905163515.2 of Lymantria monacha. Taxonomy (NCBI): domain Eukaryota; kingdom Metazoa; phylum Arthropoda; class Insecta; order Lepidoptera; family Erebidae; genus Lymantria; species Lymantria monacha. Next base: position 11,684,314 of record LR991104.1, on the reverse strand, counting down.
GCGAGGGGGTCAAGGGCTTCGCCAAGGGGGAGCAGGGGGGAGGGGTCAGTTGATCCATAGAGGTCAAATGTAACTTCATGCGTTCGACTTACTCCGGTACCACGCGGAATTAGAGTATTTAGTTAATTCTTATCTAAATAGTCATATTTGTCGCTTTCAATGTTTAATGTAGATTTCAATATTTGGGATAATGTCACGATATGAAATGTGATTCCTACCATAGCATCTGAACGTTTATCGCAGTAGTTTTTACATGATAAAACACAACACTTCATGATTATCTTCGTAATAAAATAAAAATACACCAATAATATAACTGTATGCACCGTACGAACACCGGCAGCGACGACAGCAGGCCACGCCTACTACTGATGTTAACGTGATGACGTCAGGACCTAGTTGATAACCACAGTGTACAGTAGCTTAAGCCGGCTACACACGTAACGATATATCGTAGCGATCTCGAGACTGTGCAGATAAATCGATCGTTCCTAGTGTCTTCACACGCCTCTGATATCGGCGTCAATCGTCAGTTCTACGCAGAAGCTAAGTTTATATTACATTATATTTGTTAATAATAAAAAAAAAATATTATTATAACTTAAAAAAAAAATAAAGTTTTATTACAATTCCTTTACTAATTAATCGAAAGGAACTTCGTTCCATCCGGGTGTACCTTGACACCTCTCGTTTTTAATCAAGGGTAAATTACAATTTATCACCACTAACCTAACATTTTTTTTTTATTGGTGGGCTATGGATGCGTCTCGCCCCGCCGAATCGGTCCGGGGTTACGGAAAAGGCGGCGCGTGACCCCATAGACCCACCGTAAAACCTTCTCTCTTCGCCGTGCGAGCGGACCACTGGTACTCGATTTTAACTTCGGTGGCCCGCCCGGCGGTTTACCCTCGCGGGTTCCTCTCGTCGACGCCCCGACAGATTTCGTCGTCGGGGCGTCGCTCTCACGCGGTGGCCTCACGTCGGGTGACCGGACAATTCTCCGGCCCGATCACCCGAGGCCTCGGTTAGGGCGGCATCAGGCGCAGGGATTCGCGCCTGCGCCGCCCCGGCCGCTGACGGCGGCCCGGGTCGCGAGAATCCTCCCGGACTCGTTCCGCCGCCTCCTTCCGCGAGATGACAGCCTCGCAGAAGGCGGCGACCGCGTCCCAGTTCCTGACGCTGTCGACCATCACCCTTGCGACAGCCGGCAGCGTCAGGTCGGCACCGATAACAGCGACGAGGTCACGGCGCTGCCCGTCCCAGCTCGGACATACCTCGAGCGTGTGTTGCGCCGTGTCCTCGTCACTGCTGCAATGGTGGCAGAACGAAGTCCACTCCCTACACGCGACCGTGTGCAGGTACAAGCCGAAGCATCCGTGCCCCGACAAAACCTGCACCAGTCGAAAGGAGAGGACTCCGTGCCGCCGCTCCACCCACTCCATCAGTACGGGCCGGAGGGCCTCGACGGTGACGACACCGTGTCTAGGCCTCTCCAGCCGCGTAGCCCAACGGGCGATGACGTCTCGGCGGGCGTCCTCGCGCCAGGTGGCTATCTCGCTCAGCGATGGGGAGCCACCTTCGTCGCGCAGTGAGGTCACCCGCCAGTAGAGGTCGGAGAGCATCTCCGCCTCTAGGTTCCACGGGGGTGTTCCGGCCAGTAGGCATGCCGCCTCGGTCGATCGCCGACCAGCTGGGGAGCAATTCGGCGAAAATGCTCCCGGAACCACCATCGCCCGTCGAGCACCAGACCCAAGTACTTCATATGGGCCTGGATGCTGATGTGGACGGAGTTGACGACTAGCGAGGCGCCGATTGGCGGCCTTACGCGTGGGCCATGGAATAATAGGGCCTCCGTCTTATTTAGGGCCACCCCGAGCCCCAGCGCCTCGATTCGCCCGACCATCTCCTCGGTGCCGAAAGTGGGCAGGCTCGCCGCCTCTTCGAGTGTCCTGCCCCGGGCTGTGACGAGCGTATCGTCAGCGTAGCATATCACGCTCAGCCCGGGGGGGAGACTCCCTCTCAACGCCCAGTCGTACCCGATGTCCCACAGAGACGGCCCCAGAACCGACCCCTGTGGAACGCCACACGAACGCCGGACGTCCGCACAATGTCCCCTGCGGGACTCGCGCAGAGGACACTGCGCCCCTCCAAATAGTCCGCCACCAGCCGCCTCAGGTACAAGGGCACCTCATGAAATCGGAGCACCTCCCTGATGCAGCTGAATGGCAGACTATTGAATGCGTTGGCGATGTCCAGCGACACCGCCAACACCACTAACCTAACATGAGAGTGTCGTAAAAGACGACTAAGTGATATAATACGCATATAACATCTAGAGAAGAAAAATCAAAACAAAAGCCTATATCAATTCGTTTAACCAACGTAGATCAATTTCCCTCATATTGTATAGTTATATAGTAGTAGCTCTAGCCCAGCAGTGGGACTTAAATATCCTGAGATGATGTTGATGAGAATATAGTAAATTACTAAAATTTAGCATTTAATATGCTTAATTATTTATAAAACCCGCTTACGAAGTGAAAAATGATTTCACAAGCGGGATTCGAACCCGCGCCTATTGGATTTCAGCACGATTGGGCCGGCATCCCAAAAGGCGCGGCTTCGAATCCCGCTTGTGACATCATTTTTCACTTCGTAATCGGGTTTTATAGAGAATATATTAGGAGAACTTTGCTTACATTGGTAAGACGTACGCACGTAAGAGTCGTAAAGACTGCTTGAGGGGTCACCAGAAGATTAGATTATATGTCGTTATTTGTCAGGATGCCTGTATCGGTCGATATCCTGGTGGATGGATAGATGAAGTGTCTAATATAGTAATATGTTGCCATGTCTTGTTGTATACAGTCGGAGAACGTGCTGGTGTGGCAGATGCCGGCGCCGCATGAGGCGGTCGCCGCTGAGCTGAGCGCGGCACCGATCCAGGTCCACGTCAAACTTGGTGATTACGGTGAGTCTGACTTGAGGATATTATTTAATAAAGAAAAAAAAAATACATGAAAGTTCTCTCATCACCTTTTCTGCCCACCGTACATAAATAGTTACTTGTAACCTTAGAAGAGAATGTTGTTATGATCAGGTATCAGTCGTCTGGCGCTGCCCTCCGGCACCAAGGGCTTCGGTGGTACAGAGGGGTTCATGGCGCCAGAGATCATGCGCTACAACGGCGAGGAGGAGTACAACGAGAAGGTACCAATATCTCACTCTATCTCTTACTGAATGTGTGAAGAACAACCAACTAAACATATGATGAAACCATTTCAAAAAGAGATTTATTCCATGATGCCGCAGGCGAGTCCCTCCAGGGTAGTACCACACTCTCGCAGAAGATCTGATCGTCTGCGTAATGGCAATGTGCTGTTGCACTTTGTTCGGTGAGCGAGAGAGCCGGAAGCCCAACTGGGTGCGTTTGTGGCTTGTATTGGTAGGCAATAGCCTAGCTATACCCTTAGTATTGCACAGATCCATGGGCGGCAGTGACACTTACCATCAGGTGTGCTGCTTGCTCGTTTGATCACCCAAAGCAATAAAAAAAATGATGAAATGACATCTGTTATTGTAAAATTACGCCATCTTTTGGCTTGGTTATAGGGTCCGGGCTTTGACCGGCAGCGTCGTGACCTCGTCGCTGTTATCGGTGCCGACCTGGCGCTGCCGGCTGTCGCGAGAGCGATGGTCGACAGCGTCAGGAACTGGGACGCGGTCGCCGCCTTCTGCGAGGCTGTCATCTCGCAGAAGGAGGCGGCGGAACGAGTCCGGGAGGAGTCCCGCGACCCGGGCCGCCGTCAGCGGCCGGGGCGGCGCAGGCGCGAATACCTGCGCCTGATGCCGCCCTAACCGAGGCCTCGGGTGATCGGACCGGGGAATTGTCCGGTCACCCGACGTGAGGCCACCGCGTGAGGGCGACGCCCCGACGGCGAAATCTGTCGGGGCGTCGATGAGAGGAACCCGCGAGGGTAAACCGCCGGGCGGGCCACCGAAGTCCAAATCGAGTACCGGTGGTCCGCTCGCACGGCGAAGAGAGAAGGTTTTACGGTGGGTCTATGGGGTCACGCGCCGCCTTTCCGTCACCCCGGACCGATTCAACGGGGCGATACGCACCCATAGCCCACCAATAAAAAATAAAAATAATATGGCTTGGTTATAGGAAAAGAATACTATTCACCGCTATCTTTCCATCTTCTCTTGTCATAAGATAAGATGTCTGAAGTAAATAGATATCCTTGCAAATGTTTATAAGTTTAATTAATGTATTCATTTATTGCAATTTTAAATTTGTTTACAAAGCCTTAATAATTCGAGATACCGAGTGTTAAGAGAATGGTATTTTCATTAATTACTGAAGATTACGACTTAACAAGGTTCTAATTTCATTGTATTGTGATGGTAGGTCTAATGCTAATTGTGTATGTGTCACCAGGTGGACTGCTTCTCGTACGGTATGCTGTTGTATGAGATCGTAACGGTGCGTCAGCCTTTCGAAGGTCACGAAGCTGTCAAGGAAGCTGTACTGGAGGGTGCACGACCCTCACTCTCACCCAGGGTGAGTCACAACCCTTATACATCGTATAGATTCGACGTGGTAATCAAGCACCTCTTATGTTGAGTTCCAAATTAATTTCAACACCAATAGGTTTGTTAACTGTTATCATAATTGCACGCTTCATAAGCTAAGCGTTAAGATGATGCTCTACATACATACATATCATCACGCCATATCCCTTGCAGGGTAGGCAGAGAGAACAGAGTGCCAGAGAACTCTATCCTTGCATACTTCACTCGCTTCTTCAACATTCATAATTCTCTACATACACGCTCGCCGGTTTCGGAGACTCTTGACTCCACCTCCTTTCAGCACGTGACCACTCTGGTCTAGGTAGGTGAGTCTCGGTCTCCCCCGGTACCTACATCCTTCCACTTTCGCATTGTATATCTTCTTAACCAGACGTTCGTTCGGCATTCTTTCCACATGTCCGAACCATCGGAGCATTCCCTTTCGCATCTTTACACCAATACTCTCTTCTTACCTACTCGCTCTCTTACGTCGTCGTTGCGAATGCGGTCGGTCAGCCTAACTCCACAGATTTTCCGTAGAGATCGCATTTCGACCGCATTAATTTTGCTTTCATGCTCTTTTTTGCATACCCAACTCTCGCTTCAATATAGTAATGTTGGGACAAGCACAGCGTTATGTATTGCTACACGTACCTTCTGGCTGAGGTGGTGGCTGCCGAGAAGTTGTCCCAACGCTCCGTTCACTCTATTTCCCGCATTCACTCTTCGCTCTATATCAGTGGTGTACCTTCCATCTCGGCTAAAACCACATCCAAGGTATACAAATTCATCCACTTGCTCTAGTACATCATTACCTATTTTTACTCTTACATCTGTTCTGGCGTCATCTCTTTCAAAGACCATTATTTTGGTTTTGCTCACATTCACGCGTAGACCCCTTTTCTTACAATCTTCTGTCATTGTGTGGACTAGGGTCTGCAGGTCAGTCGCTGACTGCCAGCAGGACTGCATCATCTTCATAGAGCAGAGCAGTGACCACTGAGTCGCCCATCTGGACTCCCACATTCATATCGTTCAACCTTTGGAGACATTTATCCAGATATATGATAAACAGCCTGGCTGACAGAACGCACCCCTGCTTTACGCCGCTATTGACGTCAAACCAAGGCGACATTCTATCATCCAGCCGCACACAGGCTCTACAGCCCATGTAACTGGACTGCACAGCCTGTAGCAGTTTACCGTTAATACCATATTCCGGTAAAATGTCCCAAAGTTCCTTTCGTACAACCGTATCAAATGCTCTCTCCAGATCCACAAAACTGCAGAAAACCCTCTGACCTAGAGCCAGATGCTTCTCCACAATGTTGCGCAGAGAGAACACGTGATCCATGCATCTCCTTCCACTCCTGAAGCCTCCTTGTGTCTCACACAGTAAACCATCGGACACCAACATTCTCCTTTCAATAATTTAACCGTACACTTTTGCTGCCAAACTGGTCAAGCTTATGGCTCTGTAATTTGCGCAGTCATAACGTGAACCTTTATTTTTAAACAAAGGTACGATGACTGCGTTATTCCAGTCCCTGGGAACCATTCCCGAGCTCCAACATAAATTGAGGAGCAACAAGAACGCCTCCCAGACACAGGAGCCACCAAGCTTGATCATCTCGGCAGACACCATATCAATGCCCGCTGCCTTACCATTTTTCAAACTTCTTATCGCCCATTCAACTTCATCCATACTGATGCCATCGGAGGACGCCGGTGCTGAATGTTGATCTACTAAACCACATGCGACACCAGCGCCAACTCGAGCATCCGCATACATATCGCTAAAATATTCACTCCATTTCATTCTTACACAAACACATCTTGTGTTTGTGTAAGAATGTCTCCACCTTTAGACCTTATTTTATTCAGACTTCTTCACCTCCCTCCAAAAGAGTTTGGTGTTACCCTCGAAGTTTTTAGTCAGTCTATCTTCTGCACTCATATTTGCTCTATCACGTTTCTCTTTCACTAAGGCCTTGGTGTCACTCTTACATTGCCGATATATTTCTTTCTTCTGTTCAGTCATACTGTCATCCAGATTCAAAGAAGAGACATAGTCCAGCCACGCTTTCTTCTTTTGCTCTACGGAAGCTGCCACTTCCGCATCCCACCATGCATCACCATTTATTATTCTATGCTTCTTTGAACTTCCACATACTTCTTTCGCTGTATCTACCATACTCTCTTTCAATATTCTCCAGCATTCTTCACTCTCGATATATGAAACTCAAGGACTTTTAAAAACTAAATATAATACTAATGACTGTATTTTTCTCACACTGTACTTATAGGGTAATATTATCATACATATTTCAAGAAAAACATTCGTGTAAACGTATTTAATATTTTAAAAAAAAGAAAAAAAATTTTTCACCACGCGAGGTCGATTATCTCTTGAACATATGATTGTGAGTTTTGAATGGATTGAGTATTTTATCATCTAAGTAAAGTGACGTATTTTTTATGAAATTATCGTTACATGGCGCTGTTCTAATACGATAGAATGTGAAAAAAACTTAAAATTCGGTGTGAATTTTTTTTTTTTTTCCATCCGTATCGATTTTTTCTAGCCTATCATTACAAGTAGGACTAGTAGGGTCACCTGTCTTTGGTTTCGGAAGCGGTCCACTTCCACCCTGTATGCACATACAGGTTAACCTTGCGTAGTTCCTCATTACCCTTTATAGTTATGTGAAAAATAATAGATCCAAAATTAAACAATTATCCTTCAGAGCAATCATAACCTTTTTTAATTTTAATATTATTTATATTGGATTCAGCAAAAATGGCTATAGCTGTAAAGAGTATATTGTATGACACTTGTTACCTAAAAACGATCTATCATCTATGCAATAATTGATGTATTTTTAGTTCGATCACAATAAATTCTATATCTCAGGACCTGGAATATCCTTGCTGTATGTTGGAGACGATGCGTCGTTGCTGGGCGGGTGCGCCGGGGTTGCGTCCCTCGGCCGCCGCCTTAGTGTCAGTGGCGGGTGCGCCGGAGTACACGGCACTGTGCGACGCGGCCGGGGCCAGACCTGCGGCAGCTGCTGCTACCACCCCCATAGGGGCGGGAGCTCTAGGTCAGTACTACTTCCTCCCACTATAAAAATTTCACCACATATACTGAATTGTCTATTCTCTTGTCCCATCTAGCTGTACGTTTACTATTGAAGATAGTCCTTCCCAAAGTGAGTTATTATTTTGATCGCCATTCTTGGCAAAAGCAAATTGGCGATCGCAGTCTTTGTTATAAGTTTCTAATGATTCCTCAGCCGAATTTTATAATTCCCATTGGAGTCAGGAGTAGTAATACAGTGTATTGCACGCCTCATAAGCGAAGCGTTGAGGTGATGCTTTACTCTCGATACATGAAAATCAAGTACTTTCAAAGTTAAAAATGACTGTATTTTTCTCACACTGCACTTATAGGACAATATATGATAATTACTTATGTCAATAAAACAATCGTTTAAATGTATTTGATATTTTAAAAAGCAATTATTTTATTTAAACTAAGAAAAAAGTTGATTAAAAAAATATTCGAGGACGTCCGGATGTTTACATAAGGATCTGGCACTCTCACGATCGTAAAAAATTATGTATCGAAGTTTTTCTTTTATTAAAAGCTTCATAATCGCAACGCGCTGTTTCCTTTCGAAAATGGCTTGGTAATTCTTTGTCGTCTAATTGCAATTAATAAAAAAATAAACTGCTTAGTCTTTAGTGTATGTATACCTTTAAATTACTGAAATTTAGCATTTAATATGCTTAATTATTTATAAAATCCGATTACGAAATGAAAAATGATGTCGCAAGCGGTATACCTAGCAAGGTATGTATACCTTATGAAAATTGGATTCGTACATTACATTTACATTCTTTTGTTCTTCCATTCGGACAGACAAAGGAGGCAAATCCTATACAGCGATGGGTTCGTTTATAATGCTGCAAGCATTGTAAATGAACAGCTATGTTTAGCACTATGTCGAGATTGCCACAAAATTTCATTTATTTCTATTTTCATTTATGGCATTGACTAATAGTAAATGATAAATAATATAAAATTATGAGGCGTGCAGTTTTGGATTTTTCAAATTATTTTTAATCTACCCCACACGGGGATAATAACCATGTTAAATTACAAATATACTATTAAAAGTGTCGTGCCATTTGCAGATGAGGGTTTCGTCGGTTGGGAGATCTGGTACGGCGGTGGTGAGCCGGAGAGGGCGCATACGCTGCTGACCAGCGCCACAGCTTTCACGCATCACCATACCGTACGAGTACCACCCGGTGATTATCATATATACTTGATTTTTATAACAGTAGTTGTTATACTCAGATAATTGGTCTTCTACGTCCATGAGCAGGTTGATAGTATTCGTAGCGGACACTACACAGCGCTTTCAATATCCATGCTGGAAGTGGACCGCTCCCGAAAACAGAGACAGGTGACCTTGCTAGTCCTACTTTTAATGATAGGTTAGAGTAAAAATGGATTCGGATGATTTTTTTTCCAACTATTATTTTAGTTTTCTATTTGCCATCTTATTAGGACAGTGCCGTGTAACGGTAATTGCATAAAAATACGTACCTTTACTCAGTCATCATGTATTCAAAACTTAAAAATATATGTTTCATATTACAACGATGTAACCCGTATATACCTACACACCCGCTGTCAGTGTCAGTGGTCGCACGTGTGTAGGAATATATGGCTTACGTCGTTGTCCTGAATTATTTACGTCATTGCATGATATATCCCTTAATCGTCTTTTACGATACTGACGGGTGAGATAGGGGGTGGTGAACTGTATTCTTACTCCGTCACCACACGAAGATAGCGGTTAGTAAGAGTTTAATTTTGTTCAGACAAGGCTGAGCCGGTGCTGGTGACTGCCGTTTGCCGCGTCGGCAACAAGATGTGGCTCGGCGATTCAGCAGGCAGGATATCTGTATATTCGTAAGTGACATCACCCTATTTACTTCAAAATATGTTGATTTTATTCGTAGCTGACACCACACAGCAGACTCTTAAGATTATGAAATAGTAAATCGTATAGCAGTATATCAGATGAAAATATGTCTGATGACTCCAGGTCCTCGTCGTGCGCGCTAGTGTGGACGGTGCGTGTACAGGAGGCGGTGGGAGGTGCCCCAGCAGGTGCGGGAGTCGCCGCGCTGCAGCCACTACATCAACTACACAGGGTCGCCGTGGCACTCACCTGTGGCAGGTCAGATCATTCACCTTTTAACTGTTACACTTGCAGAAGGACAATACTTAAAGTCAAGTCCATTTTGTGGTGTATTTCACATTACCTCAGGTCGTATATATCCCACTACTGGGCCCGAACTTTCTCTTTTTTTATTGCTAAGGGTGGCTAAGGATCAAGCAGTACACCTGATGGTAAGTATTGCTATCGCTCTTGTCCCTTTGCAATACCAGGGATACAACCAATCCTAACACTTCCTCAATATTATAAGGGAATTTGATCTAGCGTGATATAGCAGGTTAATTTTCCTCCTATCGCGAAGGTTTATGGTTACCAGTGAGACACGTGATGAGCTAAGAAGAAGATGGTAAACCAACTTATGATATCTATCGTTCTGATCCAGAATTGGTCATAGGTCAATCCTGTATTGGTCATAGGACTCGCCAACTGTGATAATACCAGTATTTTCATGCTTGAACAGACTGACTGGCGATGCGAGGCTGACCACCGAGGTCAAGAGACCTATCTCATGACCAGCGCTCAGTCCAGTGGCGATGGGGAGAGGATACCATGGGTCATGGGGGTGCAAGCTGCCTTCCGTCATCCAATATGTTCAATATTGGTTGGAGTCAGACCGGAGGATGTCAGACCATAGCCAGCACCAAAAAAAAAGTTTGGTGAGAGTTTAATAAATTTCCCAGGAGAACGCAGATGCCACGAAAGATAAACGCTATGGTGGTCAAATTGATTGACGACAGAAAGGTACAGAAAAAAATCCATGTTCCTCCTATATGAAACGGGAGACTTACAGCATGTTAGCTAGTAAATAATAGACCAGAACCTGCCAAAAAAAACCAGGTGATTACTTCACTACCCATACTCCTGGTGCTGATGCGACAGGTTTTTACAATTGCATTATATCTCTGACCCGTCCCCATAGGAGATGATTGTGTGTTATATATATATGTATATTAATGTTTATCAATACTGTTCAGGCTATTCCTGGTGACGTCACACCGACCAGAGGCCGAGGGTAGCTTCGTGCTGACTGAGCTGGGCACCGCCACGGAACTAAACTGTCTCACCGCCGTACCTACACCTCACGGGTAATGAACTAATTAACTATCATCTCATCATCATCCTTATCACAGCTTTAGTGTGAAATGTATATCACACTGCTGTATTCCTTCACTGTGGGAAAGAAATTGTACTATTATTGGTACAGTAAATATAACTCGGTTCAGATGTGTTGGTATATACATACACATCATCACGCCATATCCCTTGCAGGGTAGGCAGAGCGAACGGAGTGCCAGAGAACTCTATCCTTGCATACTTCACTCGCTTCTTCAACATTCATAATTCTCTTTATACACGCTCGCCGGTTTCGGAGACTCTTGACTCCATCTTCCTTCAGTACGTGACCAATCTGGTCTAGGTAGGTTAGTCTCGGTCTCCCCCGGTACTTACATCCTTCCACTTTCGAATTGTATATCTTCTTAACCAGACGTTCGTTCGGCATATAGTTTTATTAATAGTTTCGGCATATAGTTTTATTAATAGTTCGTTTGGAATATAGTTTTATTAATAGTTTATATGTTGGTATATAGTTTTATTAATAGTTTACCTTGTATATATGTTATATGTATATTTATATCCTTTGCCTGACTTTTACTGTACATGTGAAGTTACTTACCACTCTTTGGTCATCGTCCTTCTGCTTTTATACTATTTCAGTGTATCATCGGAACTGTTTTTAACTTCCGTGGTCCGACGGACGGGATTAGGAACTTAACATTACTATACATTTTTTGCAACTTTTTAACCACCCTCCTCAACTCCATGCGTGACTACTTATAGGATAAAAAACGTCCAATTTTATTTAAGCGCAGTAATTTTTAAAGATGAACCAAAACCGGTAACCTCCCTCCCAAACAGGTGATTGGGCTGAGTACGTTTCTTTAGCCATTCATGTTCATTAGCATTAAGTATTAATAATTTAATTATAGTGTTACAATTCCTTCCACTTGGAGGTTAGCAGCATCGTTTCCATTAATATATCCATCAGTATTTTTTTATTTATAGTATCCACAAAGTTGTTCTCAGAAATATATATATATATAGAAATAATTTTTGATCTCATGCAATAGGATGCAGACTTGTTTACACGACTGCAGTGTATCTGTATCTGTGAGCTGCAATCATATACACATTGTATGTTATAGTTGTGAGTTGTGGGCGGGCGGTGACGGTCTCTACGTGTACGCGTTGGGCGCGGCCGGCGTGTGCGGTGCGGACACGCTCGCAGATACAACGCGCGTCGCTCTACTCGCCGCTGCCGACACCGAACCATACGTCGCCGTATACTTCGACCCGGGTAGTGTATATATACATACAAATACACAGTCAAAGATACGCAGCAAAACGGACACATAAACATATAGAGACACAGACAGACAAACACAGAGATACATGGTAAGACCGCGCTGTTGACAGTTTTCTGTATACAGCCCCGGGTCGGTCCGTCCGGGGTAGTACCACACTCTCGCAGAAGATCGAAGTCTGAGTAATGGCAACGTGCTATTGCGCTTCGTTCGGTAAGTGAGAGAGCTGGAAGTCCAGCTAGGTGGGTTTAGGGTTTGTATTGGTAGGCAGCGACTTAACTATACCTTTGGTATTTCAAAGATCCATAGGCGGCAGTAACACTTACCATCAAGTGTGCTGGTTGCTCGTTTGCCATCATAAAGCCGCGTATCGACTTCGCGCTCCAAAAGGACGAACATTGGCGCGCGTTCCGGCCGCACAAAATGGATACCACTTTGGAACTCGCGCCAACGTGTTCGTTGGAACGCTCGAACATGGAGCGGGTCGTTCCATCTGTTGTCGGTTTTTTGCCGTATATCAAACGTGGCGCGCGCGCCAGTTGAGACGAACACGAAAGTATTTTGTGTGTTTGTTGCGTTCGAAGCGATGGATAACCAAAGTTGACGTCAACGTGGTACAAAAGAACTGCTGTGGAATGGAATAGCAAAAGTTCTTTTCATTATAATAAATAGGTGCATATCTGTCATAAGTGTCATTCCATACTGCATCCTTTTTTGGTAAAACTTTTTCATCCAACAACGCACTCTTCGTTTCTGTTTTCTTTTATACATAATACTGTGAATAACTATTAACGCTGCGGCTGTTCGCATACAATACCTACATGATGAACGATCAAACACTGGAGCAGTTGCCTCGCGCGCCAGGCGCGCTTTGTATAGTTCATATATTTGGAACGCGTACCGTGGAACGCACTCTCGGTGCAGTCATTCATGGCACGCGCGCCAGGAGCGCGAAGTCGATGCGTGGCTTAAGTAATAAAAAAAGACATGTAAATATGTCTGTCAGTAAAGTGTATGTCCCCTTTATCCCCAGGTGTGTGCGTGTACCAGTGGTCGGTGCGCACTCGCGAGCAGGTCGCACGGCTCGACTGCAGCAAGCTGGTGCCGTGCTCCGAGAGTCTGCAGTCCATCGCGCTCGACGAACACCTATCGGAGGATAAGTGCCGGGTGAGATCATTAAACGCGGGATCGAATGTTGTCATCCTCATCATGATTAGACAGTGTATGTGATTCGTATATCATAGAATTGGCAGCTTTGAAATTATTATATTACTGTGGTCTTTTTATTTTTGTAAAGAGTTATACAGGTAGAGACAGAAATGTAAATGTAGCCATATCTTAAATCTCAAATAATATAGACAAGCTTACAGTTCCTTATCCAGCACGGTTACTATTTCGATCCTGTTATTGAGAATTTCATGATGTTAACGAAAAAATATACAGAAAACGAAAACAAAATTAAAATTTTTGCTCAAAACAAGCTTTGAATCGCAGTAGCACAAATTGAATTATGAAAGACAAAGATTTAATAAAAAAATATATCTTATTATCCTTAAGCAAAATATTCGTATCTTCTTCTAGTCGTATCTTCTCAGCTTGCGGTCTTGTTAGATATTATTATAATAATAATAATTTCATAAGAAATTTTAAAATAAGCCGGTGTTAGATTTTTTTTCTTTCTAAAAAGACCACCTGACTAACCACCTAGACTAGACCACCCTACACTAAGGAAATAATCCTTGTATTGTGGGGGACTTAACAAACATATAATTAACGCAGACAATTAACTCAGACAAATTACACCCAGACTCAGAACATCACTTTGTGGATCGCACAAAGTATTATCCGGCGTGGGAATCGAACCCACGCCACTGGCACGGAAGGTCGGTATCTTAACCACTACGCCATCTGTGCAATCTAATTTTAACAAAAATTAAAATTGACAATATGCAAATGTCCTTATAGGACTTATGCATGTTAAATATAATTATTTGAATTTACTTAAGAATATTTATAATCAATAAGAAAGCTAAACTAAAAGATTGTCTGTTTTGATCGAAATCATGGATACGGTTGGCCCGTCCAATAGATGGATAGGTAATGGAGTCGGCCTTGTAATATTTATGTTATGCCTGACGCTGTAGGTGACGGCGCTGTGCGCTGTACGTGGCGAGCTGTACATCGGCACGGCGTGGGGCTGCATCATTGTAGCCGACGCCGCCTCGCTCAGACCACTCACAGTATTCAGACCATATGAGGAGGATGTACGTATTTACATCTATTTCTTCTATTTCAACATTTTGAACTAGTTATTTCACTGTTAAACTTGAGTATTCTTCTTCTACGCAATAGGAGGAATATTCTATTCCACGCTGATCAAAACGTGTTGGTGTAATGTTTTATTTCTAGTTTTCCTTCTCTTGCAATAAATGTGATGTGCGTATTATATTTTGTAATCGTCTTCTACGAACCGCCACCAAGGGTTTGTTATTATTAATACTTTTTCAATTGTATTAGTATTTATTTTAAATTACCTCAACAATAATTAAACTATACCTTGTATGCTGTTTTCTTACTTTAGGGGACGTCCATTAATCACGTGATCTTTTTTTTAGCATTTATTTAATCTCTCCCTTGGTGAAATGTGGTGAGGTTTAAGACTATGACCTAATGCCACCAACATCACGTGAGTTTTTAGTTCCTACAAAGAATTAGCTCACAGCTCATTATATTCTCGGTCTTTTGCTTTTTTATACTTCGCAAAAAGGTCTTTATACAGATCATTTACTTTATATGATGTACTAGAGAAAGTGGATGAATTTGTAATCTTGGATGTGGATTTAGCCGAGATGGAAGGTACATCACTGATATAGAGCGAAGAGTGAATGCGGGAAATAGAGTGAACGGAGCGTTGGGGCAACTTCTCGGTAGCCACCACCTCAGCCAGAAGGCACGTGTAGCAATACATAACGCAGTGCTTGTCCCAACATTACTGTATGGAAGCGAGAGTTGGGTATGCAGAAAAGAGCATGAAAGTAAAATTAATGCGGTCGAAATGCGATCTCTTCGGAAAATCTGTGGAGTTAGGCTGACCGACCGCACTCGTAACGACGACGTAAGAGAGCGAGTAGGTATGAAAGATAGTATTGGTGTAAAGATGCGAAAGGGAATGCTCCGATGGTTCGGACATGTGGAAAGAATGCCGAACGAACGTCTGGTTAAAAAGATATACAATGCGAAAGTGGAAGGATGTGGGTACCGGGGGAGACCGAGACTAACCTACCTAGACCAGATCGGTCATGTACTGAAGGAAGGTGGAGGCTAGAGTCTCCGAAACCGGCGAGCGTGTATGAAGAGAATTATGAATGTTGAGGCAGCAAGTGAAGTATGCAAGGATAGAGTTCTCTGGCACTCTGTTCTCTCTGCCTACCCTGCAAGGGACATGGCGTGATGGTATGTATGTACCTACTTTAAACTTCGTTCGTTGCCTGGCAACGGCAAGTCGAAGTCACACTACACGCAGCTTTTCAGTTTAGTAATCGCAGCGTTTGACGAAAAAATAAATACACGTAATATCTTACTACACCCCCCCTCCCCCTTGTGATATTTCATGATTTTTGTCAAACCCCTCCCCTCCCTTTCAAATCTCACGCGATTAATGGATGGCCCCTTACAAACATACAATTAACTAATATATTTTTTTTAAAACATCATCTAGCAGTAAGGAAAGAATTCTTGCATTCCGGGGAACTTTACAAACATATAATTAACGAAGGCAAATGACACCCAGACTTGGAATAACACTTTGTGTATTGCACATAGTATTATCCTGCATGGGAATCGCACCCACGGTACTGACACGCAAGGTCTTTATTCTTAACCACTCGTCACATGTACAATATAATTTAAAAAAAAAATGACGAGCCCGCTGAGTTTCTTGCCGGATTTTCTCAGTTTGTGGCCGCTTTCCGATCCGGTGGTAGATTAATTTAAAAAAATGTGTAAAATTGACAATATGTAAGTGCCCTTATGAGGCTTATGCGTAATAAATGATTTGATTTGAATCTAAAAGTAACATACACACTGAGAACTGTTATTGTGCTGCCTGTGGAATCGAACTTACAATACTGGCACAATAGCACGGTATATTCACCACTACACCATACATGCAATGGAATTTTTATGTAAAGGGTGTATGAATTCTATGTTGAAACTGTTTTGGTGTCCCACCAGGTGCGTGTGATACTGCCGCTGCAGCCCCACAAGGAGGGCGAGTGCGGTATGCTGGCGACTTTCGGACACGGCTACCGGCCACTACTCAACAGATACGCACCCCACGTATGTCGCTATATTGTATTTTTTTTTAATATATTTAATAATTAAAGTGGTGTGATGGAATTTCGGAGTATATTTAGATGAAAATTAAATCATCACTCTCCAGCTCTTATCACCAATTACCTACTTGTGGTAAACGCAATATGTTTTCGTACATATTGCAAAAGTTATTGGCAATAGTTGTTGTTGACTGCACAGATGGTGTAGTGGTTAAAATACCGACCTTCCGTTCCAGTGTCGTGGGTTCGATTCCCACGCAGGACAATAATTTGTGCGATCCACAAAGTGTTGTTCTGACTCTGGGTGTAATTTGTCTGCGTGAATTGCATGTTTGTAAAGTCCCCCGCAATACAAGGATTATTTCCTTAGTGCAGGGAAAATAGTTTTATGACCGGCCGCCTGCCTGACATTAACCCTCCTTGGGAATATAATTGTTGACCAAACGGCATCAGATGGAGTTGGCCCAGGTTGATATAAAGCTCTTAGTCGTCTTTTACAATATCCACGAAGCACAGTAAGGGTTTTGGTAGTATTCGTAACCACTACCACACAGCAGATAAAATTAAATATTGATGAAATATTAATATTTTTATAAAGCACATAGCATTCAATATAAGAATGATATATACTGGTTATTTAAATAAAAAATGATAATAATAAAGAAAGATTGCTTATATTTTCAACAGAGATATTTTTAAATATTTTAAAAATGTAGGTAAAAAATAACTAATACTGTAACCAGTAGATATAAATCTCTGTAATAACGATGACTTATTGTACGTGAAACACCTTAAGTCCTCTCATAACCATGAACGCTGTTAAGTGTTTGAAATATCGTCGTACAATTTCTTTCCTACTATTTATTAGGCTCGAGCCCAGCAGTGGGACGTATATGAGCTCAGATAATAATAATTTACTATCGATATCTACGCTATCGACAGTATCGATAATCGATTTCCTGTCATCACTAATTTTATATTATTTACATTTCAGTCGTCGAACACTGCGACCAATTACAGCGGCTTTTACTGCCTATTGTGGAGGGCGCAGCACTGGCTGCCCGATTGAAGCCTACCGCTGAGTTAAATCTTTAAAAAGTTCACAAATACCTATCTATATATATGTAAAACGGCTATTATAATTAACGCATTGAAGCGTTCTATAGCGTATATGAAAAATAGTGCTTGAGGAGCAAAATAATTGTGACGTGGTGACCGAATGTATTCTATGTTGTGGCATCACTCCCCTTTTCATCTAAAAAAAATCTAATGCGATAATATCACTGCAAAGAAATAAAATCAGTGGCGGACTAAGCTCTAATGGTCCAGAGGCGACTGTTGAATGAGGAATTCTCCGTACTGTCTGGTCGTGAACACAAAGTGTATTTAAAGATGACTTAACAATGGCATGACGGTGATGTGATACTAATCATCAGCTCACAGAACCATTGGTATACAACAATTACTCTGCAAAGTATATTAAACTTAAAACTTTAAACTAACTTTGAATAATAGTCTGAATATACAGGGTGGAAGGGGACCGCTCCCGAAAACAAAGACAGGTAACCCTACTAGTCCTACTTGTAATGATAGGTTAGAAAAAAATCGATACGGATGAAAAAAAAATTTTTTTCTCCACGCGAGGTCGTTGAACTCTTGAACATATGATCGTGAGTGTTGAATAGATCGCGTCTTTTCTCATCTGAGTAAAGTTACGTATTTTTATGGAATTATCGTTACATGGCATTGTCCTAATACGATGGAATGTGAAAAAAACTTAAAATTGGTTGTGAAAAAAATTATTTTTTTCGTCCGAATCGATTTTTTTACTAGCCTATCATTACAAGTAGGACTAGTGGGGTCACCTGTCTTTGTTTTCGGGAGCGGTCTACTTCCACCCTGTATTCTGTAGCGATATGGTTTAGGTCTTAACAATTTTAAAATTCGGACTTGTATCTCGCGGTATAGGTGACCCGTAGAACGGTATCCGGGATCTTAGATTGGGATCCGGGGGCCCGTAGACTGAGATCCGGGGGCCAGTAGACCCGGATCAGAGGGCCCGTAGACCCGGATCAGAGGGCCCGTAGACCCGGATCAGAGGGCCCGTAGACCCGGATCAGAGGGCCCGTAGACCCGGATCAGAGGGCCCGTAGACCCGGATCAAAGGGCCCGTAGACCGGGATCCGGGGGGGCATAGACCAGGATCCGTGGGCTTGGGATACCCCTGCCACTCCGTACTTAGTCCACCACTAAGCTTGGTTTATTAGGTCAATTATCTTGCCATTGTGAAGAAAATTCAAGCCAGATGTATATTTGTATACAAAGCATTAACTAAAGTATACTTAACTTTATTGTTGTATACAACTGTGTGTCTAAACTGTACGTGAAACTTTTTTTTGGAGTGAGAAATAAATATATATTTGTATACAAGTCGGTTATTGAAGCGTAACTAAATGTATATATACATATACAAATATAGATTTACACATGAAAACGTGGAGTTGTGAATTCAATGATACTTAGTTATTAATTTAATTTTGGTTGTGTGCCGGTTTGTGTTATATATCATATTTTATTTATATATATATATTCAGTTACAATGTCGGATTCAGTATACAATGGTATTCGTTGTGATAACAATTTGACAAAAGCGCTTGTGTATTCTGAGGTTAAGCTTTATTAACATGTCATTCCTTCGTTTTTATTCTACAATATATCAAATAACTATTTATAGTGATTGCTCCGCCCGTGCGAGTCGCAGCGTTGTTTTATAACCTATAAGTATTTCATATTAATAAGTTATCTAAAGCAAAAATTTCCTCCAAACTGGACTGTAGACATGAAATTCAAATAAAAGTTCAGCTTTGTTATATTAGTTAGTTCTAATAATATTATAAAAGCATGGCATGTATGGTATGTACGTCCTGTTTATCACGTCGCTACGGCTTAACATATGTGAATGGAATTTGGTATGAAAATAACTCATCCCTTTTGTTACCTGATCGTATCCGGGTAAGAAAAATATATTTTATTCTTTACTTTTTTGACGTGATAACGTCTTATAAATCGATCAACACAAGCTGCACGCACGAAAAAGGGGGGTCTCGTTCTGCCTGAGCCGAGCGTGCAAGCGCGAAACAAGCGATAGAGAGGCACAATCGTCCTAAGCGTTCCTGTATTTTAAGAATTTGACGTGAAGTATTTTGTCAACGGTATATAAAGTGAAGTGGAAACTTAATGTGGTTTCCATTGTTTATATGTATATGTTCAATTCAGAAAGTTGTGCAATTTTTCATCAATGTTTTCTTATGACGTAATTACTTAAAATAATCGTCCGTAAACCGACTTTACATATTACAATCTGTTTTTTTTTTTTTACTTTTTAATCGACAAAATCCACCTGTCCTGCGGATGAAGAGCATCGTCGACCAGTATTCCGTACCGTCGTTGTAGATCTTACTGAGGGTAGTGAATCAAAATAAGGTTGTTTTAGACTAAGAAAATAGATGATTCTGTATGTATAGTCTATGAGAGTGTATCTGAGGTTATTACTTGTATCTAAAGTTTCTGACTGACTTAGCGTTATTTTAATAGTGATATCAAGAGCCGAGTATGGCGGGTTCGAATCTGTCCGCGATATATATTCTAGAATCTATTCAAATCGTCTGTCTATTGATCTCTATTTAATAGAGGATTCGTGAATACAATTCACAAACGTGTTCCGCGTCCATATATTACAAAATATTCTATATAATAAATATTCTTAAATATCTATCAAGAAGCAAATTTCAATAGCCTTACATATAATATCATCATCATCATCGAAATTTGATCATCAATTGTGGTCTCTTCTTACATCGTACATATTGTAAATAGTTTTGTCAATACTTGTCATGTCCGACTGTCTGTCTTACCTTATAACAATACTGAACACTAGTTTGCTAGAATTAGAAAGCTGGAAGATAGAGGGGATTGAAGAGTATTTTCTTGCTGTCTGTGAAAGTAGAATTATCACCAGTATAAAAATATTTTCTTTTCTAGATTCATTAATTATTATATAAAATATCGTTTATAAGTATATAATTATTAAAATAATATAAATTGTATTAATATGTCCTTTTGGGTACTCTCTCCATGCATGTCATACTGTCGGTAGAAGACTGGTCTCAGCTACTGCTAACTGCTATATTACCTAATGCAGTACGTTTAGAAACTCTAACCAAGGCATTTTTTTTACTTTACCCAGAATTAAAACTCTCAATCACAATATAACGCTAATGCGACTAGACCAGGGGCCGGTAACCTACGCGCGAGCGACATGCGGCTCTTTGGATGTGAAATTGCGGCTCTTTAGTTTGTTTTTGATTAATGAGAATTAGGCACAAATTTATGTTGGCAAAAAAAAGGTAATAGAAAGCGTTGAAAAAAATAGTTATAGTTGTTAACTTAGCGATATTCTTCAATATAAAATACCAGAGGCTAGTAAATAATAAGTATTGATGTACAATATTTAAATGCACGTCCTCTAGTGATCGCATCTGAATCTAACTGTATTAGTGAACAAATAAATACGATTTTTGCTTTCTTTTATTACCTTCTTAGGAATTATATTTGCAATTAATATATTTAAATCTCTAGTATATTGTATACCTTGATCTAACCGAGTATCTGTTTGTATTTACAATAACGTTTAAAACCAAAGATGTAATAAACTGATATTATTTAAAATAATTAGTTTTATTTGTACCGGTAGATGGAGTAAGGAGTTGTATTTTAAACCTTAGAGTATACATAAGCTACCTGACACCGCACATTTCACCAATATTAATTATCACAAAACAAATAAAATATTGTTCGTCTAGTGAATATGACGCGTATTGTTTTGTTACTGATGGAGCATTTCAAGGACGCACGATACTGTTCATACTCGTGCTTACGGTAGGGGTGTCCACTTTGAAAAAACATCGATGTTTTTATCGATTCGATAAATCGAAACTATACATCGATGTATCGGATGAAAACATCGATGTTTTGTAAACATCGAGTACTTTTTCTAAAATATATTACAAAGCTAAAGTCATATCAAAAGTGATACTTCTAAAAAAAAAAAGGTCTTTTTTGTGGCATTTATAGCTATTCCAATCCCTTATAAAACTGACTTCTAAAAAAAAAGGTCTTATTTTATGGCATTTCTACCTATTCCAATCCCTTATAAAACTGTAATTTATTACATAAACTTGAGTTTTTGTGACATTAACTGGTTATCATCGATTCGATGTTTTATGAAAAAACATCGATACATCGAGTATTTCGATAGCTTTTCAAAACATCGGATCGATTCGATGTATCGCATTGTAAACATCGATGTTTTCGATGCATCGATGTATATCGAATATCACTAGCTTACGGTTCATACTTCGTAAGGTGCGCTCGATAGCTCTAGAAAGTCAGTAACCAATAATGTAAGCAATTATTTCTGATGCTTAGTAGACAAGCAACTTAGTAATGGAAACTATCGTGCGTAGACATGTGCAACATCAGGGGTACAGCCAGCGCACTGCCTACTGCAAAAGGAAAAGAAATAGAAATGGTAATAATGGAAGATCGAGTTTGGACCTTCAGCTCTTGTAAATACTTGCAGCTGGCGTAGTGATTAAGATACCAACCAACATGACAATGTTCTGGGTTCGACATTCAAGACGATATGTACCATTTACAAATTATCGGTCTAATTGTTAGAATAATAATATTCTAAGGCTGTAGTATTCTTCGGGAAAAATCAACATAAGCTATCTCCAGCTGGTGTAGCGATTACGGTTTCATTCTTGACGTCAATAAGCTAAGGTATAAAGAATAAGTTTATAAGTAAGGGGCTGATTTATTTTGAAATAATCGCATTTTTTTACCATATGGCTTTTATGTCTAAAAACACGTTTGTTTTATATTACTACAATATAGGACTAAATGATTTAATATGTATGTAGAAGTAGTAAAACTCGATATAACCCTTTACCTATCCGTCTGACCAACGTAGTAGTAACTCAATTTCCCTCTTATTTTGAAGAAAGCTCGAGGCCAACAGGACGTATGTGAGATCAAATGATGAATAAGTATTCTGCTACTATTCTTTAAAAGTATCGAATGATTTTGACGATAAATTTGCATGCAATTCTATTAAAACAACTAGAATGTTGGTATCTAAAGAGTTTAATATATGGCATTATGAATGGCCATGGCTTGTGCAGCCCAGCCAAATCTTTGGGAACATAGGTAAATCTGCTAGTTATCTTTCATTATAAGCTTGAAGAATTCATTTTTGTGGTTAATTAATTATCGTTATAAAAAAAAAAAAAAATTATTAGTGACATCTATCGAGGAAATTAGTAACATAGATCTTTGTGATAGAGATTTGTGACAATAGATGATGTTATCTTGATTGTCGAATAGATTCTCAAGAGATGTCGCTGTAAATTTAAAATAAACATGTTTCACGGATTTTTTTTTTTAAAATGAGATGAAATAAGGGCATTTATCCATATTAAGTAACCCATTTATTACAATGTTTAACCGCAGGAGGCCATAGCTGCGACCAAGGCCTAATTTTATTACAGATTGATATTTTTGAAGATACTTTCCCGGCCTAAACGTGTCCCCTACTATTGGTACGTTCTCAGGAGATGGGTTTTTACTACATTCATCCGTTGTATTTAAATTTATTTCACATTATAATTACAACTCTTTACTACGTATGATCTATGATATAAATACTTGCCCAACTTAAACTAAATTGCAAATCAAAACCTTTTCCAGTTTATATTAAAGTTAACAACTAATATGACAATACATTTGTACTGAGAAACGGTGCTAAGTCTTATTAAAAATAACTTTACTTATTTAAATTTAGGTAACTTACCCCCCAACTATCTATCTATCCACAAGACTCATAATACCCAATACCCGTACAATGACGAAACGCGGCGTCTCAAGTAACATTCTCATATTCACCAATCCTGGCAGACGATTACGTAAAATACATTTCGCGTACGAAATTTATGAGAAAAAAATCCCCTCTTCGACCTTCCTGCATTCTAATCAACTCGTACTTATTTAAAGTATAACTTGGAAAATTTAATGGCGATATCGCATTTGTATTATACATTGCACTTTATTTGAGTTATTCAATATAGTTGGTCAGTATATAAAGCGTATTGTACATCAAGCATATGTTAAACAAATTGATAATAGAACCATGAGAGGCTCTGAAGGTGCGGCAGGACCGGTTTCGCGCATTCAAGTCGTTGGTAAAGGAATGCGTGGAATGCGACAACCTACCAACAGTCCGAAGCGCACTGTAGTTGGAGAACCACAGACTGCTAACATTAAGGATATACATTGTGGCAACTCCCGAAGAAGTTTAATATTTGGTCCATATGCTGTTTTTGTGTATCTTTGTATAAACTTTACAATTTCGAAAGTAAAATACACATTATACACACACAGTATTATGCTAATGACCTCATTTTAACAGTTGCTTCAGTACAAATTACTATATTCAATCTATATGTTTTTCCATGTATCATGTCTTAAATTATACACTTTTAATTGGTTTCTCCACCATTTTGTAATTCTTGATGCTAATGCAATGATAAAAGTAATTTAGGGTATCTCTAATGTTAATAATTTAATGAAATTAAATACAACAATATACTATACTTTAAATATCAAATTACAATTCAATATCTAATTAACTAAGTTTTATTAATTAACGAGGGACTCTTTTTCCTCAAAGATCTTGTAGCGTAAATAATTAAATACCAACAGGCTTGTCGGACCACTCGGACGCGTTCACTATCGAAACGGATGAACGCTGTCCGATTGTCGTAGTGAGAGAGGCTTCGATGTGAACTGTCAAATTTTAAGTTTTAAAACTTTTTAATTACGTTTTGTTTTTGTTATAAAACTTTGTTTACTTAAGAAACTTATAATTATTGCCTTAAAACAATATTTTTAAAGTGTTACTTTGTTGTTTAAAGTTAAAAATGTGTTGTATTTTCAGTTATAAAGTGATGTTGTGAGTGAGCCAATTTAGTGGATTTTCCCATATTTTACAAGGATTTTTCTTAGTAAAAGGCAATAATCGCCCTATATAAGGTAAGTTTATAATATAAGTAATGAATTTATATAACTTAAACTTACATGTTGGCTTTTAAAACAAGAAACAGTGAGATGAAATTTAAAGTAGCACATAGTCGCACACGCGGCATTTTTTTTAACGTAAAGGTAAACAATGAGTTTTACGTTTTTAAGTTAAGAGCTCGTTCGGTAATTTTAGCGGGAATACAGGCTGACTGAACGGTGGTCTTGGCCTCTATATTAAGAATTATGAAACAATTTATAATACTTATATCTCGGCGTTAGTTTGCCGCCCACACATTTTACATTTCTATGAAAGTTGGTTCTTTACCGGTTTTGTAATAAACAACTTTGTTTTATATACTCGTAACCTCATTTTATTTCTAAGAAATATGTGTAAGTATAATATGTGTTTAAAATTTTAAAACATGTTTATGTTTAAAGTTCCTCCAAAACTTTTAATAGGTACATTGTTTGAAATATTTTATACATTGTTAAATTTTGAAATGCTCATATATAATTGTGAGCATTTCAAAATTCCCCACTTGTTACACAGTTATAAATTTTTATGACACTTATTAAATGAATTACTTATTAATTAATTTGAAAATTACAATAAATACCGATTAATTAAAAAAAAAGTTCTTTAAAAATAAACCATGTACTATGACTATTTTTTAAAATGTCAAGACTTTATGTAACAATTAAATAAATCCAAATGAAGCATTGGACATAATTAATAATACCTAAAAATAACCCTTTCATTCATCTATGGCCTACTCTGGAGGTCATTCTAATTTTTGCCATGTTGACCATAATACATCCCAGCTTTGATTCTGTTAGTTAGAACACTATTAACAGCCATTAACATACTTTTTACAAGTTCAGTATCAACCTTGGCACAATATTTTGATGCCTTTTGCTTATCGTCTTCTGAAATATAAACTTATTAGATATTATTATGAAAATGCAACATATAATGTGAGTAATGTTCGATAAGAAGTAAGTTCTATGTTTATCCGTGTGGTGATGAAGTAAAAATACAATTCACCGCCTACAACCTTGCCTGGGCATGTCTTAAAGATGATTAAAGATCAGTGGAAGATAAGGAATAAAACTCTATACGAACTAGTCTGACCAGTGTAATATATTATGTCAATTTCTTTCCTGTTGTATAGGATGCTAAGGGCTAGTAGTAGACCATATGTGAGCTAAGACCATGATGATGAATTTCTGTGTCCAATTGTTATATATTTTTGGTACTATCAGGAATAAAGTAACAATCGACACAAATATTAAAAAGTATTCAATGTTATTATACTAATCTTAACTAGTATTATAAATTTACACCTAAGCTATAGTAATAAGTATTTATAGTGGTAGAACTACTCTGTGGGCAGTTCTCTTTCTACAGCCGCAGGCGGGCCAATCCGGGGTAGCACCACACTCTCGCAGAAGATCGATGTCTGAGTAATGGCAATGTGCTATTGTGCTTCGTTCGGTGAATGAGAGAGCTCGAAGCCCAACTGGGGTGGGTTTGGGGCTTGTATTGGTAGGCAGCGACCTAGCTATACCCTTGATATAGCAAAGGCCATGGGCGGCAATGACATTGTGTGATTCACAAACTTATATTATTGTACTATGCTTGTAAAGTCCCCTGGACTAAGTAAACTCGAGGATTATTTCCATAGCACAAGGCTTTAAAAAAATCCATTCACCTTGTTAAGAACACGAAAGAGAATGTATTTTTTGTGCTTTTTTTTATTGTTTATAGTGGTAAAAGAGCAAGCAACACATGCAAACAAGCGCCCAAGCGCATAGACAAAATGTCTGAAGAAATATTTAAAATAAAAAATATACAGGTTTAGAGTAAGGTCAAAATAAGAATACTTGAAATGGTGGAGCATGTAGAAAGACTGATTAGTGTGAAATAAAGCAAGGAAGGTAAAAAGTGGAATGTGCTGAGGCAGGAATATATTGCTGTCTGAAATAAATCGCATGAGGGTGATGCCCCTGTGGCACTGTTGATTGTTGGTGAGACGTTGATGGAAATAATACTGAAAAGGGTAATTCGCGAAACCACTGAAGCTATCAGTAGCTTCGGGTCAGCATTTAGTCTAATTTACACCCACCAGAGTATCGAAATTGACAAATGCTGAAACATATGTTTATTTATTTTCATTAAAGAGTATTTGTGTATAATTTGAAAAGAATCGATAAAGATTTTCTCCCCATACATACTTCGCCATGCTGCTTCACCCCTTCGCAGTGGAATTTCGTAAAATTCTTTCTTAATATGTCACAAACAGAAATTACTTTCTAAAATTTCATGTTTCTAGCTTCAGTAGTTTCGGTTCGGCATTATTGAGTGAGTCAACCAGCTCCGTCGAATAGTCTGCTTCGCCGGATAGTCGATTTTTTTACAATCGATTAATCAGCTAGTCGGCTAGAACTATAGTCCGCACATTTCTAATATTCACTAATTTTACTAAAATGCGATCTCTACGGAAAATCTGTGGAGTTAGGCTGACCGACCGCATTTGCAATGACACCGTTAGAGAGCGAGTACTTAGGTATGAAAGAGAGTATTGGTGTAAAGATGCGAAAGGGAATGCTCCGATGGTTCGGACATGTGGAAAGAATGCCGAACGAACGTCTGGTTAAGAAGATATACAGTGCGAAAATGGAAGGATGTAAGTACCGGGGGAGACCGAGACTAACCTACCTAGACCACATTGGTCACGTACTGAAGGAAGGTGGGGTCAAGAGTCTCCGAAACCGGCGAGAGTGTATGAAGAGAATTATGAATGTTGAGGAAGCGAGTGAAGTATGCAAGGAGTTCTCTGGCACGTTGTTCTCTCTACCTACCCTGCAAGGGATATGGCGTGATGATATGCATGTATGTATGTAATTTACTAAATATAATTTACCGAGTTATTATGCATTAAACATACTATTTAATAAGTAACGAAAAAAACTGAGTAATGAAGACATAATGAATCTGTGTTATATGCAATATATGTTTACGAGCCGTTGAATAAAACAAATCTAATTAAAATGTACAGTTATATAACAACTATTATGTCTACCCGAACGCTTTAAATAAAACTTATTTGTTATTCAACTTGGCTGTGCAGTGTTTGACTAATTTTATTTAGTTTGACACTGAAAATTAAAGTCTGTGTATAGATTGGTGCTGCTAATACTATGCCATAAAATGCGGTCTTATGCCGCCCGCATCTAAAGATTCCCACCAACATTCATCAAGTCATTGGTCCACTTGATGATGGGGCATACTATATTGCGTCGTACTATATACACTACTCGAGAACTTTTGTTATCGGTTCGTCGAGCAATGTGACTTGCCCATGGCCACTTTGATGTGCTAATTCTTCGTGCTATGTTTGTTACACCCGTTCTTCTGCGGATTGCCGTATTTCGGATCCTATCTCGCAGGGACATCTTGAACATAGCACATTCCAAAACACGCTGAGCGGTTTTGAGTTTTGAGGTTAGGCCTCATGCCTATGTTTGTGGACCACTATACATAGTCCCAACACAGAGCAGTGAAGATAAAATATAAAATATATGCATTAGAATTCGATTGACTACCGTCAGTGAAGAATAGTTTCCAAGTAGAGATTTCGTACGTCACGACATAATAAAGAACGATTACCCATCAGGTATTTATTAGGCTGATGATGAAAAAGTAAGTAGTAAAGATATTTTGGATTGCTTGAATTCTTCATCAACCTTGGTGGTGAAGAGTTAAGATGTATCATCGACTCCGTGTGGACAACCCTCTTTCTTACCCGTGAATGTAGTAAAAGATGACGTAAGTGATATAATGTGTATATTATATAACATCTATGCGAAAGAAGGAAAAATCAAAATAAAACGTTATACCGAATCGCTAAATCAGCGTGGTTTAGGTCAATTCCATCAGTAGGACAAAACTCGCAGCTTCGCCTTGATGATGAGCATCGAACATGCTCATAACCCGGGCTAACATAATCGACTCTAACGCTTGAATATTGCCGTAAAATACATTTTGTCTAGTAGGACAAAAGCTTGCAAGTAGAAAAGGGGTGACTGCTATATCACGTACTGTTTATTTTGATGGTGGCAGACGAGCAAAAAGCACACCTGATGATAAGTGTTACTGCTGCCCATGAACCTTGCAGTAATAGAGTTACAGCTAGGCCGCTGCCTACCAATCAAAACCCCAAACCCACCCAGAAAGTTGAACTGCCGGCTTTATCACTCACCGAACTAAGCACCATATTGCCACTTCTCAGACGTCGATTTTCTGCGAGAGTATGGTACTACCCGACCGGCCCGCGGCTGTAGATAGAAAATTGTTTTCGTAAATAACTTGCGTATTCGTCGCATACTTTTAAACAGTCATAGAGTTTGCATTGTAATATAAAAATATCGCTTTTATCGTGTGCCTTTACAACATACTCTGTCTAGTTTTATTTATTATTCGTTTACAATGACACCATTCATAATTATAAATTATCTGTGACAGTAAATATATGTTCGTAAAACTAAAGTCTTTGTATTGTAAACATTCGCTATCAGATGACCTTATTACTTTCACATTATCTCAAGAGCATGCTTTTATCAAGTGTGTATTGTCGCTAAATATATGACATCTGGCCGCTGAGAGGCTTGTACGTATGGCTTAGTGATTTAGACCACTTCAATCTCCTGTCAGATCTTTATATGCCCCATAAATCATTGTTCGTTTTCTATCAAAATACCCACAAGATACCCATTAACAGTGCGGCCATAGCACTGTTGATGGTGACAATTTGACTTAGAGAAGGACTAACCTAAAAGACTAAAAACGTGAAGATATTTATAACTCGACACTGACACCAATAGCTCGTATAGGTAGCTGATTGCCAATGTATTGGCAATCAGCTACATAAGAACTACAGCTACATAAGAAGAAGAAATCATTGTTCTAAGGCCGAATGTAATATGTGACATATATTGTTTGAAAAACTGTTGACAGTAATCTGTCTACAGCCGCGGACTGGTCCGAGATACCACACTCTCGTAGAAATTCGACGTGAGCAGTGGTATTGTGCTGTTGCGCTTCGTTCGGTGAACGAGGAGAGAGATTTTTAAGTTTTGTTATGTAGGCACCTATCTTGGCAAAGGTCCATGATAAGCTGTAATACATACCATCAGTTGTGCTGCTTGCTCGTTTGCCAGCATAAGCAATAAAATTTAATTTCTGCGGTAAATTTTAAGTTGAAGTTCTGGAGACTTCATCGCAAATGAGTAAGCATTTTCCTAATATCCTTCGCCAAGTTTTTATTTCCACACTTCCACTAAACACGATAGGTTGGCACTTAAACTACTACTTATAAAATGTATAATTATACAAAGTGCCGTTTGCCCACTGACCCGCTCAGTACAGTTACGTACCGGTCGCACGGACAGACAGAATGACTACGTAACATATATATATACATATCATTAACTACATTAGCTTAGCGTGTAAAACAACACGACGATATATAAGTGTATAAAGTTTGAATCAAATATTTTGGGTCTTCTTTTAGCGGTGATCTATGACGTGGTCACACCCCGTTAATTCCGTCTGGGGCGACAGAAAGAACGGTGCGCGGCAAAATATTGGGTCTTCAAAATGCTCTATTAGTTTGTAGAAATTTTCAATAGATGGCATTGTAAATATAACAATGTGAACGAAAAATTGATAACGTGACAGCTACAATAGATTAAATTCTAACATATTTGACCTGACTCTCCCTCTATAAGAGTTACGCGCGGAACGCTGCCGTGTTATCTTGGGCCTGTTTCTGCTAAGGCAGTGGACTGCTCTGCTCTGGGACCACCATCAAAGATCGTCTCTCTCGCGCACGATCTGCCTTTTTGTGTAAATTACTTTCTCGTAGAGGAGAGTGCTGTTGCCTATTCTCTTAGTGATCTCTCAGTCGGCTGTTACGACATCAATGAAAAATAAAGGATAGTGATTCATTCTTAACCGTCACCACATGGACCACAACTCGTATACGTCCTAGGTTCGAATCTCCTACACAATAAGAGCGGTTTTTTTTTTTTTTTTTTTTATTGCTTATGGCGGCAAACGAGCAGACAGCACACCTGATGGTAAGTGTCACTGCCGCCCATGGACCTTTGCCAATGGTATAGCTAGGCCGCTGCCTACCAATACAACCCTGAACCCACCCCAGTTAGGCTTCCGGCTCTCTCGCTCACCGAACGAAGCGCAATAGCACATTGCTATTATTCAGACGTCGATCTTCTGCGAGAGTGTGGTACTACCCCGGACGGATCGGCCCGCGGCTGTAGACAGAGAACTGTCCACAGCGTGGTCCTACCACAATAGGTTCCGCACTACATCCGATCCGAATCCGTGAAAATATGGTCCGTCGTAGCCGTAGAACTATTTCTATGGTAATTTACGCACTACATCCGATCTCCGTCATCCGATTTCTTGCCGTCATTCTAGAATCTCCATGCCAGAGAAGATTTTTGATGGATCGATGTAGCCATAGAATTATTTGTATGAACGTACGTCTACGTTCTTCGTACGTACAATAGTATTGCCAGAAGTTGACGTCGATTTAAAGGATTCATGATCAACGATGTGAACACTCAGCTGTGGCGTAAAATGTAAATGTGGCGTATAATCACGTAATTCGGTCCGTGTTTTCTAGACCTATATTTTCACGGCTTTGGATCGGACAAGTGCGTAAGCAACATCCAAATTCGGTCCGAATTTTCTAGATCTATATTTTCACGGGTTCGGATCGGATTCGGATCGGACGTAGTGCGTAACCGCTCTAAGAGGGAAATTGTATTACCTACTATACGACGCTGATTAGACGGTAGTTTAGAATTTTCTTTAAGAGTTTTCCTTCTCTTATACCTATAGATTTTATATGCATATTATATCACTTAGTCGTCTTTTACGACACCCTCGTACAAGACAGGAGGTGAACAATTGTATTGTTACTTCGTATGATATGTAAAATTGTATTGTATTATAAAATTAAGTTCATAAGCCAGTCTCAGTGTTTATCATATAATGATTGATGCCGCCATGACATCATCTGTGACTCAAAGTGTGACCTTCTGTGTACGGCATGGTGACGGCACTCTGTGTCATGCCGTCACAAACAAATCGAGTGCTACCATTTGTTTGTTCATCTAAATATATATATCAAAATTATCCTTATAACTTAGGGGGCGTTCAAGTATTACGTAACGCACTTTTTGAAGATTTTTGATACTCTCAAAAATTGTAACGCGCCGTAACGTTTCTCTGTACCCCCCTCCCTGAACGTTACGTAACACCCACGTACCGTTTTTATCCGTATTTGCGGCAATAATAAATAAAAAAAGAGCTTTCAAACTCGCAATACATGTGTATAATGTTTATTCATCATCTAAAAAATAAAATTTGCTTGGCAACTTGGGAATTTTTAATTCCCTAGTTTTTTATTTAATAAAATAACAATATTACATAACGCGTTGTTTGAACCCCCTCTCCCGGCTATGTAACGCATTGTAACATTTTACAAGACACCCCTCCCCCAAATTGCGTTACGTAATACTCGAACGCCCCCTTATTATAAAATCATTAAAATCTCAAAAAAAAATATGGTGAAAAGTTTATTTATTACAGCAGTATCAATAAACTTTCCGGGCTGGCCAAAGATGTCAAGGAAGCGTGACCAGTGGCCGTCCCAATGGCAATGGGAAAGAAATATGGTGGGTTATATACTTATGAGGCCACGCGCCGCCCTTACGTCGCCTCAGGCGGAATGGACGAAGTGCGACCAGCTTCCAAAAAAAAAAGTATCAATAAACATTAGTAACTGGGAACGTGCAGCATCAAGCATTCTAAGCAATCGCCGTTGTTATAACAACTGCTGTGATGACGAATTCCCACGTAATCGTAATAGATATGTATATTATGGATATTATTATTATTATTATTTTTAATGGCGTTTACAAGATTTCGCCAATAACTAGTTATAAATACCTTCACGTTTTAGTCTTTCAGGTTAGTCATTGTCCGTCAGTAAGTCAAATTGTCGCCATCAACAGTGCTATGGCCACACTGTTAATGGTATCTTGTTGGAATTTTGATGGAAAACGAAAACGTTGTAAAGCACTTTTATATCATAATCACTACATCCCAGTAGTTCCGCCGCTTCATATTACATAAAATGCCATCAAAATTATCTAATATAACACGTTAAAACACTAAGATATCGAATATAATACAAGAGCACCACATGACGTTTTCAAATTCCCGTCAAAAGTCATGGATATTATTATTTTTTTATATTATTACTAATGTCATGCGACGACGTATGTTCAAATAGAATAATAAAGGTTGTGTCATCGTTCAATACAATTCTAACTGCAAAGTTTGAAGTATTAAGTCTGTACAATGTGTAAACATTGCCGGGTAGATGGCGCACGTTTTCTTTAAAAGACGTAAATATAATACGATACGAGAATTGAATGTCCTACAATAGTTCACGGTGGTGTAAGTAGCACCACGATTGGGACGGATATCCAATAGGTATGTGTTCGAATCCCACTTGTGACACTTTTCGCTCGTATTCGGTTTTTATAAATAATCAAGCATATTAAATGCTAAATTTCAGTAATTAGAATAATAAAATTAAATAAATGTGTAATCCAGGCAAGTGAAGTGAGCTGCCATAACAAGCAGTATTTCAAAAGAGATGTGTTATATCGCGTGAATGTGAGCAAAACCAAAATAATGGTCTTTGAAAGAGACGAAGCCAGAACAGATGTAAGAGTAACAATAGGTAATGATATACTAGAGCAAGTGGATGAATTTGTGTATCTTGGATGTGGATTTAGCCGAGATGGAAGGTACACCACTGATATAGAGCGAAGAGTGAATGCGGGAAATAGAGGGAACGGAGCGTTGGGGCAACTTCTCGGCAGCCACCACCTCAGCCAGAAGGCACGTGTAGCAATACATAACGCAGTGCTTGTCCCAACATTACTGTATGGAAGCGAGAGTTGGGTATGCAGAAAAGAGTATGAAAGTAAAATTAATGCGGTCGAAATGCGATCTCTGCGGAAAATCTATGGAGTTAGGCTGACCGACCGCATTCGTAACGAGAGCGAGTAGGTATGAAAGAGAGTATTGGTGTAAAGATGCGAAAGGGAATGCTCCGATGGTTCGGACATGTGGAAAGAATGCCGAACGAACGTCTGGTTAAGAAGATATACAATGCGAAAGTGGAAGGATGTAGGTACCGAGGGAGACCGAGACTAACCTACCTAGACCAGATCGGTCATGTACTGAAGGAAGGTGGAGTCAAGAGTATCCGAAACCGGCGAGCGTGTATGAAGAGAATTATGAATGTTGAGGAAGCGAGTGAAGTATGCAAAGATAGAGTTCTCTGGCACTCTGTTCTCTCTGCCTACCCTGCAAGGGATATGGCGTGATGATATGTATGTATGTATGTGTTATTCAAGTGATTTACATAAACCATTATATTTATATAAATATGGTTTGTTTATCCTCAATTCTAGTTTGTATGTGTAGACATTTATTTTTCTGTTGTGCATTTAGCTGTTAGTCGCAGACAGCTTTAACAGCTTTGATCAGACTGTGGGTGAGCGTTTTTTTTTTTTTTTTTTTTTTTTTAATGGCGGGCTTCGGTGCGTCACGTCCCGCTAATCCGTCTGGGGCGATAGAGAAGCGACGCACGACCCCGTGGACCCGCCCTACAATATACATCTCAACGCCGTGCTAGTAGGTCACTGGAACGCGGTCTTTTCTTCAGTGGCCAATGGGTGAACGCTAAGGTCTCTTCTCAGCAGGGAGCGGCTACTGGTTGAATTAGAAAGCTACATGGGGAGTGACACTTCCATTTTATACTGTTGAAGTCCAGGAGTTCTGATATAATATGATCATAATGTAATTTAAAACTTCTATGACATTTTAAATCGTCATCAACATCTCACTGATTGGTTCGAGCCCACTCTATAATACAAGGCAAAATGACCCACTATAACACCACATCACGCTTCCCAGACGTGTTCGTATAGAGTTTTATTTCAGGTTTTCCTTCTCTTGTATTGAGGTTTGCGTGTTATATCCCTTGGTCGTCTCTTACGAAATCTATGGTCGAGAAGGGCAATCTTGAATTGTGTTCTTATTCATTAAGCACATGGACATTTTAGGGCCGTCCATTAATCACGTGAGGTTTGAAAGGGAGGGAGGGGTTTGACTAAAATCACGAAATATCACAAGGGGGAGGGAGCTGTAGTAAGATATCAAGTGTATTTATTTTTTTGTCAAACGCTAGATTTCTAAACTGAAAAATGGCTTGTAGTGTGGCTTTGACTTGCCGTTGCCATAGGGGAGCTGTGTGTGTGTGTATATAAAGACCTTTTTACAAAGTATAAAAAAGCAAAAAAAAACGAGAATATTATGAGCTGTGGGCTACTTCTTTGTAGGTATTAAAAATCCACGTGATATTGGTGGGGGAGGAGGGTCATAGTCTTAAACCTCACCACGTATCACCAAGGGGGAGGGGGGTTAAAAATGCTAAAAAAAAGGATCACATGATTAATGGACGTCCCCTTAAATAAAAAATATAAATTAACAAATATCATTAGTAATAAACATAATTTTGATATACGTGAATAATTTTATATATCGTCATCCCAGCTGATATACGTCCCACTGCTGGGCTCGAGTTTCTCACAACAGCAATTAATTTTATTGAAAATAAATAACCCACATTCAATTTTCAGAAAGTTTATCGCTTTCCCGACTAGAAATTTTTTCGTCTTCCTTAGCAGGACCGGACCGGGCATGCCCGATCTGGACCAGATAAGGAATGTAACGCAGAAGATATATCTGGACCCGATCAGGAAAACCTTATCGGGTCCAGATCAGGCATTCCTGATCGGGTCCAGATCAGGCATTCCTGATCGGGTCCAGATCAGGCGTTCCTGATCGGGTCCGGATGAAATTTTACTGATCGGAACCAAATCAATCATCTGCGTTATATATCTTGCCTGATCCAAAACGAGTATGCCCAGTCCGGTCCTTTTAAAAAACATGAAAATCTTAAAGAACATGTTTAATATGTAAAAATATAAATTAATATATGACGTAGGCACCGAATGCAGTGCTATATTCTTATCATAGAGAGTCCCAGTGAGCCGTTCCGATTATGGCGCAACCACCAGATGCTAACGAGTAACGACTGCAACTGTCGCCTGAATTTCTCATTCATGACCTGATCGATCTGTTTTAATCTGATTCGATAACAACTAATTTAATATTAGGCCAGGTCATTATACTTCGGAGAATCTTAACACCGCGATTTAAATAATGACGTCATTTTACTAACGCCATCTATTTATTATGACCCAAAACATTAAATGTTAGAATGGTTGTTACAATATAATATTTCTATCTATGTTTTCAAATGTTAGGTACATTTATATATATATTATTTATTTTTGTTTTTTACTTTAAATATAAATTATTTTTATATTATTAATTAAACATTATTATTATTATTAAATACATATGATTAATTAAAGATTTTTTATTTATTAATCTCCTCTGATGCAAATACAATTTCGGACTTTTGGCGGGAATCTAAAACGTCATCTGGTGCTCTTGTATTATATTCGATATCTTAGTGTTTTAACGTGTTATATTAGATAATTTTTATGGTGTTTTATGTAATATGATGTGACAGAACAGCTGGGATGTAGTGAATATCATATAAAAGTGCTTTACAACGTTTTCGTTTTCCATCAAAATTCCTACAACATACCATTAACAGTGTCACCATAGCAGTGTTAATGGCGACAATTCGACTGACTGACAGACAATGACTAACTTGAAGAGATTAAGAACGTGAAGATAATTATAACTCGACACTGGCAAAAATGGCTCGTATAAGTAGCTGATTGCCAATACATAAAAAGAAGAAGAAGAAGAAGCTGCAACTTAACTTTGACATTGGCTTAAGTATAAACAGAGCCACAACAACAAAAAAAAAAAAAATACAATTTCGCCGGGGCATAAATATGACAATCATGTCACTTTTTTGAATTTTGATTGATATTTTTTTTGTGTTACGAAAACTGTTTCTGGTTCTGATATACTACAAGCCTTACTATATACTTGATGATATTTCACATCAGGCTATCCTTATTTGGTCCTGATCCGGTATGCCTTACCATACTTGATGTTATTTCACATCAGGCTATCCTGATCAGGACCAGACCTGGTCCTGATAGGGTTTGCCAGATCCGGCATGCCTCATTCTGTCCTGATCGGGTCCTGATCCGGTATGCCTTACCATACTTGATGATATTACACATCAGGCTATCCTTATTTGGTCCTGACCTGGTCCTGATCCGGTATGCCTTACCATACTTGATGATATTTCACATCAGGCTATTCTTATTTGGTCCTGACCTGGTCCTGATCCGGTATGCCTTACCATATTTAATGATATTTCACATCAGGCTATCCTTATTTGGTCCTGATCTGGTCCTGATCCGGTATGCCTAACCATATTTAATGATATTTCACATCAGGCTATCCTTATTTGGTCCTGATCTGGTCCTGATCCGGTATGCCTTACCATACTTAATGATATTTCACATCAGGCTATCCTTATTTGGTCCTGATCTGGTCCTGATCCGGTATGCCTTACCATACTTAATGATATTTCACATCAGGCTATCCTTATTTGGTCCTGATCTGGTCCTGATCCGGTATGCCTTCCATACTTAATGATATTTCACATCAGGCTATCCTTACTTGGTCCTGATCTGGTCCTGATCCGGTATGCCTTACCACACTTGATGTTATTTCACATCAGGCTATCCTGATCAGGACCAGACCTGGTCCTGATCGGGTTTGCCGGATCCGGCATGCCTCATTCTATCCTGATCGGGTCCAGATACATGATCTGGTTGAACCATACTTTTTTTCTAGTCGGGTTATTGACTCAATTCTTTTTCATTGTTTTTGGCGGCGGGGTATGGGTTTCTCACGCCCCTCTAAATCCGTCCGGGACGAAAGAAGAAACGGCGCGCGACCCTATAGACCCTCCCTACATATAACTATCTACGCCGTGCGAGCAGGCCACCGGAAACTGGTCTTTGTCTTCGGAGAATTCGTTTTCATCTTGAAGTTTGTTCAAATTCATTAGTAGGCTTGACAGGCGTCGAGACGTATATTGTAGGGCGGGTCTACGGGATCGTGCGCCGCTTCTCTGTCGCGCCGGACGGATTAGCGAAGCGTGACGTGCCGTAGCCCGCCGCCAAAAAAAAGGCTTGACAGAACACAGGTTCTATTTGGACAATGTGTCTAAATTTTTGAAGTTATTACTTCTTTTGGCGCGTTAGGGAAAATGATGAGAATACCTAAATTCTTACGATGCGCGCGCACACAGTCACGAAAAACCGACACCCTGAAATTAGCTATAGTCAACATTTTAGTTTTTTTAACTAGATAATGCGTTATAATAAAACTTTCAATGTATTAAATACCTTTTGTCTATTGTTAGTGTCGTTTTTTCTACAAACGTAGAATAAGGCGAAATATAAAATTTTTGAAAATATTTTGATCTTGTTACGCCAAAGAAATATAACTTCTAACGCGTGTACACACACACTTTTTTTATTAATACATATATTAGTGTGATAGACCCGGTTAAGTAAGAATAGAAACGTTAAATCTGCTCTGAAACCAAATATTCTGAACACAGTAAAAGTATGCATTAAATAAAGTAAATATTTTTCACATATTACCTCAACAATATTCAAATACACTTATTATCAATTTCATAAAAAAAGTGATTCAAAATGCACGATTCATAATTTTTCCGTACACCATAATGAGATCACCTAACTACGGTCATAACTACACGCCATCTTATAAATGCAGTTAGATATCTGTTTAAATTACAATTATACGCCTTATCTCAAATGCATAAGAGCTGTGATGTAATATTTCATTGGTAATGTTATGATTGTGTATTAAAATTTATCGATGACGTAACGCGATCGCCCGCGCTTTTTGTTTATATATTTTTTATTATTTTGAAAATGGAAACCTTTTATGGCGAAATAAGATACCAATTTATGTTGCCAGATTAGAAATTTAAATTCCCTAATTATTTTAATTTGCATTCGCTATGGGCAAATGCTTAATTGGAATATAGATTTTTTCTCTACAGTTACGCTCTAGTTTCTAACTTTGCGTAATAAAACGTTACGTTCAAGTACATATCTACACACCGCGTACTGCACGTTGTTTTAAACTTTAAAGATGAAAGTACTATAAAGTGCTTATACTATCTGTGTCAGCTGTATTATTCAAAGATAAGGTGAGTTTAATTTAGATCAATGAGCCGTTAATTGAGACTGTAAGATAGAAAATGTAAATCTATGTAGTATGTACCTATTCAGAAAGTTGTTTTTAAAATAGTGTCTTCTTACACTATACATATATTATACGGACATAATTTTGTTGTATTTCAAATTTCCCTATCTTAGAATGATTTCGTCCGTTTCCTTCCCTTAACTGTCTCTCAGGACGCCGATGAAAACGAAAAGGGTAGTTATTACTGTGCTCTCGTACGGATAAAATCGTTTGAACCTAAAAAAAAAAAAATTATAGATTAACTTTTCAAGTTTAGTTATCCTTATAAGCGCTTACAGATCAGTAGGCATGAAAGAAAAATCATGAATTAATTCCAAAAATTAAAACGTAATCAGTTAATTATTACTAACTCCAGCCGAGAAGCGCTTCGATGAGCGTAAATAATTTAACTAAATAGCTATTATGAGCGTTTCACTGTAATTTGTATAACTTAAGTCTATATAGAAAACACTTCGAACTGAATAAATGTATTCAGTACCTTATCCGTATACTCGTTACATTTATTTACCGATAAATGTATTAGTGTTGCCATTTAAGCTTAAACAATGAAGTCATATCTATATGTATATGACCTTTATTAATAGAGCACAACTATTTTCCGTGTTTATGAGTAAATATAATGATTTCTGATGTTTACGTGACTATTACACATTTGAAATAAAACTATTTTTACGTATATATATCGCGTTTGAATTTGATATTTAATTTCCCGACTATACAGTGTTTATGGTCACGTCCTCCTGTGACTATGAAGGCTGTAAAGTGTTCGAGACGTCGAGAATTTAAAAAAAAAATACAAACGCCGTGGAATCCGTAAAAATGGTTTCATTTCAAATATGAGGAATCAAACAATACGCAAAGTCAAAGTAAGTTTAAAATGATAAGTCAATAATTTGGTTTATTTAATTATTTTGCTAGTTAGTCTAATAACCAAGATCTAAATCACAGGAAAAGGTTGCCGTACAGAATTTCAAAGTCCTCCCATAAAGTTTTAACCTAACTCCAAAAAGCATTGATCTGATGTAGAAAATTTAAATGTTATATATGATAAAAGTCATAAAACACTAACTTTTATAAGCGGAGCAGTGACCATGCATTTTTAATAATATAAAAATCAAAATCATAACGAATCTGTGGCATCATGAACAGAACTAACAAGTGTGCTATTTTTTTTGTCAGGCTATGTTCTGGACTCACCGTCACTTTCGTGACAAAAGGGCGACGTGTGGCCCTATAGCATGATGTATTAGCTCCCCATCGCTATTTGCACTGTCGATTAGTACTTATTCCTTGCCATCGTTGGTTCTAGAGCTGGCCCTGTGTCAAAGTCCCTATCTACTAAACCTCTAGGCTACCTGGCTAGCTAGTCGTTCACGATGTAAGCAGGTAAATCTGTAGTCAGAGAAGTTAACTCTAACGTTAATGCAACTGCAGTTAAGTCTTGTGAGTTAGCAATTCGTTCTACATATTAGTTTATGGTTTGTAACGTGAAATATGATATACAACGTAAACAACAGTTAATAGGGATGGGACACGGATTAATATCATTCGTAACGACGACGTAAGAGAGCGAGTAGATATGAAAGAGAGTATTGGTGTAAATGTGCGAAAGGGAATGCTCCGATGGTTCGGACATGTGGAAAGAATGCTGAACGAACG
This sequence comes from Lymantria monacha, assembly GCA_905163515.2. Classification (NCBI taxonomy): domain Eukaryota; kingdom Metazoa; phylum Arthropoda; class Insecta; order Lepidoptera; family Erebidae; genus Lymantria; species Lymantria monacha. Next base: position 11,643,507 of record LR991104.1, on the reverse strand, counting down.
TCTGGTTAAGAAGATATACAATGCGAAAGTGGAAGGATGTAGGTACCGGGGGAGACCGAGACTAACCTACCTAGACCAGATCGGTCATGTACTGAAGGAAGGTGGAGTCAAGAGTCTCCGAAACCGGCGAGCGTGTATGAAGTGAATTATGAATGTTGAGAAAGAAAGTGAAGTATGCAAAGATAAAGTTCTCTAGCACTCTGTTCTCTCTGCCTACCCTGCAAGGGATATGGCGTGATGATATGTATGTATGACACGGATTAATCATTTATTTATCGGGAGACCACTTCTTCACTATTATGCTTCAAATCTAATAATAAAAATATAAAACAGTTGCCAGTAACGTAACAATTTTTTTTTGATATCATCATTCTCCTATTCTTATCCCAATTACTTGAGGTCGACATATGGTAATATGTACTTTTTTTTTCATAGTACATATTGTAAAAGTTATTAACAATAGTTTTATGACCGGCCGCCTGCCAGACGTCAACCCTCCTTGGGAATGTAATTATTGACCAAACGGCATCAGATGGAGTTGGCCCAGGTCGTTAAAACAATTTTTTTTTATATATTTATCCTAAATAATCTTGCCTATTGATATATTGTGACAAAATCAAGACCTTGTGTCAGTTTTATCGCATCCGTCCAATTTATGTTTATTATATTGGTTATTAAGTGTATTACGCGCTCGCCACAGGAATGCATTCTGAAGGTATTTAGTAGATACTAATGGGAGATGACAGCAGATGTGATTACTCGTAGCTCTAATTGTTGTATTAAAACCCATTTTTGATAGAAGTGTAGAACAGTCGACAGATCGATTGATTATTTTAAGTCAGTGATATCGGCTATATCTCGTTTTACTGCTAAAGGTAAAATGTCGAATCTAGCACACATATTTATCAAATAACCACATATTATACTAATATACTATTGACATCCATTGTTGAATATGAACTTCCAATTTCATGAAATTAGGAGAATGATATAATTGTCAAATCAGATTCATGATCTTACAGGTAAGTTAGATTTTACTAGACCAAAATTTATATTTGACGCTTTTCTTCCGGAAGGTAGATGGTAATGCCGTCCTGGATTGAACAAACAACAAACAGACCTTCGTGATGCGGAGTACTACAACTTACTAGGTGGGTGGTACTGGAGAGTTTCCCTTCTGTCGCCCCGGACGGTTCGGGCGGTTTCCAACCAAAACATAGGCTGTTAAAAAAAGTGTGTAGCAATAGCTGCGAACCTTCACTAGGTACTGCAGATGGACGAGCACACGGTCATAGAACCATTCAATCTTCATCATCTCTTATATATGTCATCTTCTTATACACGTCCCACTACTACAGTGGCGAATTATATATTTACTCTGTCACTACTTGGAAAAAAAACCATTCACTTAATCGGATTGTAAGATACATTATTTTACACAATATAATACGAATAAAATATGTAGTTTTTTAATATCATCGATATAAATAGCAAGGTCGAATCAAGTGGTGCACATCACTAGCAGTGAACGTTCGATTACGTCGGCCAAGGTAACAGGTTGTTAACGCGATCATTAAGCACGTTCGGAAATCGGAATGTTGAACCTATTCCTGAACGAATGTCTGCTATGTAGTGTTGTAACTGTACACGTTCGGATTGTTGTTCTTTTTATTGTTGTCTATACATTTTTTATATTGAAAATTCGTTGTACGAATTAAGAATATCTTCATCATCATCTCAGCATGATCTCATCTTTAATAGTGGTAGGACCACGTTGGGGCAAGTTTTCTGTCTACAGCCGCGGGCCGGTCCGTCCGGGGTAGTACCATACTCTCGCAGAAGATCGACGTCTGAGTAATGGCAATGTGCTTTTGCGCTTCGTTCGATGAGCGAGAGAGCCGGAAGCCCAACTGTGGTGGGTTTGGGGTTTGTATTGGTAGGCAGCCGCCTAGCGGTACTCTTGATATTGCAAACGTCTATGGACGGTAGTGACACTTACCATCAGATGTGATGTCTGCTCGTTTGCCACCATAAGCAATAAAACAAAAAAAAAGCATAGCGCTGCTGGGCTCGAGCCTTCTACATAATAGGAGAGGGTACTACTATACCGCGCTGATCAGACGGTATAGGTTTTTATTTTGAGTTTTTCTTTTACCTACTATTTTGCATATTATATCCCTTAGTCATCTCTTATAACTCCCACAAACAAACAAAACCCTATATCAATACGTCTGACCAGCGCGGTATAGTAGGTCAATTTCCCTCCCATTATGGAGGAGGCTCGAGCCTAACACTGGAACATACTCGTATATGAGTTGAGATGATGAAAGTTCCACATCAATACAAAGATTATTTCCTAAGTGCAGTCATTTTATATATAACAAAAAAAAGATTGTTTAACAGAAGCCCGTTTACTTGGTTTGATGTCAGATCATCTGTCCCCTTACTTTAATAGACCTACATGTTATAATTTCGACGATTTAATACGAATGTGGGCAACAAGCGGCCCGCGAATGTCTTCTTTTCGGCCCGTGAGTGTTTTGTAAATGTATTAATATTACTAGTGTGGGCCCGCATTTAATTTATTTCTTCCCCTTGCGGCCCTTGCCTGCCAAAAGGTTGCCCACCACTGATTTAAAACATAAACGGTAGCAATCACACTGTATCAGATCCTTACGCTGACGCTGCAGTCCATATGCACAAAGTACCATTGCATTGTTCTATTGTTTGATGAATAAATATAATTATTTAGTCGTTTTAGTCTTGTAGTATGAATGTTGAAGGCTTAAAGGGGTAAGGGAAAACCAAAGAAAAGATGGATGGACTGCGTGAAACATGACATAGATAGACAAGAATTGACCACAGAGATGACATCTGATAGAGTTGTATGGAAGGAGAAGACATATTGCGTGGACCCCAAATAGATTGGGATAAGAGCAAGTTGATGATGATGATGAGTCGTTTTAGTCTTGTAAGCATTTTAATTTTCTTGATTTTATATTTTTTAATTTCTATGTGTTGAGGGAGTATTACTAGGTGGACTGACGACATTATGAAGGTCGCAGGAAACCGCTGGATGCAGGTGGCATAGGACCGTTGTGAATGGCATTCTCGTGGGGAGGCCTTTGTTCAACAGTGGACGTTTACGGGCTGATGGATGGATAGATGGAAGGAGTAATAATACAATTCGTCAATTCTTTAATTGTATGTGTGTGCTGTAAAGGATGATCAAGCAATATAATCCACGTATAGATTTTATTCATAAGGAAAACTTGAAATAAAACTTTATAACTCACCGCCAGACAAGCGTGATATGTAGATCTGTTTTCTCCTACATTCTTTTTGGAGATGGCTGAAGTTGGAATAGTTATGGATAGTACATACATATATGTACACTGATTGACAAAATTTAATCCTTTTTTTACCTATATTACTCTGTAAAAAATATTTCACTCACTACAGGTCAATGCAGGGGGGTATGACAGGACTTGCCGCTATACATTACTGTTTACAACAAAGTACCCACTAAAACTAACAACAGTGTTATGTCCCCGTCTATTAAGCGGTGGCGAGAGAGCCGGCAGCTCAACTGGGTGGGTTTGGGTTTGTATTGGTAGGCATATCATATCCATATCGTATCATAATCATATCCAATAAAAAAAAAAGACAGAATTCGTGTTTTGGCACGATTGACTTATATGTATACAAGACGGTTTATATTCGACAGTCCTTTGGTTATTAATTACAGCACAATACTAACTATCCTTTTGAGTCAAACAGCAACTAAAAACGTTTCACTCGGAACTAGAAATTAATAAAAAAAAATGTTGTACATATTCAAATTAAAATATAAAGACAAAAGTTTAAAAAAATCCATTGTGATTATTTAGAAAGCATTTACCACAGTACAGGCGGAGTAATGCGATACTGCAGACAGGTGATTGTTTTCTTTTATTGCGTCTCCATTGTTGCCAGGTGAAAAAAAAAACTAAACAAAAATGTTGGGAGAATTAACTATTGTTGATACTTTTTTATATTTTTGATGCTTTATTGTTTAGGCAGTTTAGGTAAAATCCCACGCTATTATAATTGAGAGAGTAACTTTGTCCTTCTGTCCGTAGTTTACTTTATATTGCTACACACAGGTGGCCCTTAATCTTATGATAAAGGAATACTTAAATGCTAAAAGAAAGACTATTTTTATTTGCGGCGGGCTATGGTTTGGTTACACCTCGCTAAATCCGTCCGGGCAACTGATAAAGCGCCGCGCGACCCCATAGAGTCTTAATGTACCCCTCGACGCCGTGGGAGTGGGCCACCGGAACTTGGTCTTTGTTTGCGGTGGCCCACCCTTCACAAAAAAGGCAGATCTAACGAAGTAAGTAGTATGTAATAATGGACTAGTAGTTATATTAATAAATTAATAATTTACGAGTTTTTAATGTCCGCCATTGCCCGATATGTTTATCTATATTATAATTAATGTTTTAAGATAACATATTTAGGTCGGATGTGTTCAATTAAATATTAATTGCAGATAAATTGATTTATTATATATACCTATGTCAATGACATTACATTCGTCTTAGATAATGTACATCCCACTTCTGGACACCGAATAATGGTTGAGAAATCGACCTATTATAATTAGTATTGGGACTGGTCAAATTTTAATTTAAATTCATTTATTATAAATAAACCTTTTTTTATGCGGTGGACTATGGATGCATCTCGCCCCGCCAAATCGGTCCGGGTTGACGAAGGAGGCGGCGTGTGACCCCCATAGACCCACCATGCAAACTCCTCTCTTCGCCGTGCGAGCGGGCCACCGGTACTCGATCTTTGTCTTCGGTGGCCATTATAAATATATATAAATAAACCCTGCGAGGTACTAACATATTGATAATTTTAACATTTTGTATGAAATTTAATAATCTAACATCGGATCGGAACGAAATCGCAAGCTATGGAGATACGGCAAGAAACTTAGTGGGTTTGTCTATTATTTTTATTTTTTTTCTGCTACTTTTTCTACATATTTGTATATAGCATATTAAGTATTAGTTATTAAATTTTTATCCATATTTTGATAGAAATTCATTGCCAGAACAAAAAGAAAATAATTTTTTTTCATACAGAAAATTTCAAATATAATAAAACGAGAGGTGTCAAGGGACACCCGGATGGAACGAAGTTCCTTTCGATTAATTAGTGAAGGAATTGTAATAAAATTTTATTTTTTTTAAGTTATAATAATATTTTTGAAGTACTTAAAACTTCTTTAGGCGCGACTAGGGAGTAACTCAGATTTTTTTTAAATAGGATCATAATCTATTACTAGATGGCGCTGTAACAAAGTTAATGGATTCTAAGAGGACATGTATTAGAGTCTAAATCGCGCTATAGAAATTTTTGCAAATTTTAACTATATATATTAAAATTTATAACAGAAATGATACACAACCGGAGGTGTCAAGGGACACCCGGATGGATCGAAGTTCTATTTTAATTATATAATTTTTTTCTGCCTTAGGCGATTTTTATCGTTATATTTTAGCCAATTTGCAAAATATCTTTATAAATTATAGCCTATGTGTTATTCTGATGTGCAAGCTATATTACTATAAATTTCATCAAAATCCATTCAGTAGTTTTTACGTGAAAGAGCAACAAACATGTTCACATCCATACATTATTACAAACTTTCACGTTTATAATATTAATAATAGGATATACAATTCCACTAGACTACCAAAACTTTTCGGCCCCGATCTCGAACGCGAGCCGGTCACGGGCGAAAATAATTTCGTTGCGCATTATTTTGATTTTGCTATATCTCTTAAGGTATTGATTTAATTTGCATGGTCTGAAGGAAAAAAAATATCTTCATGAAATGCTCAAGCCAACTAATGTATTTAAAATGATAAGGATTAATACAGTATTTGTGTAAATAGCTTTTTAATTACCGTTTTATAATAGAACATTTTTTAAAGTATTAAAATGGATATAGTATGTTATCCTTAAGAGATAGATATATACCATCGCGGACTTTTTTGTAGGCCTTTTTAAGCTGTATAATACTGTAGTACTTTATTTTGATCTATTTCGTAGGGTTCAGCCAGCGTTTGCAATGTAAGCGCAAAATAATGTGTATTTACGACATCACATTAGAAACCTCTAAAATTATCAGTGTTTCTCTAGTACATTATGCATATATTATACATATAAACCTTCCTCTTGAATCACTCTATCTATAAAAAAAATCGTCGCGACACCACACTGTTCAATGCGAAATAGAAATGAAAATATCTGGCTTGCTTTCTATAAGAGAGCCGACGAGCGACGCCGCACAGCTTACAATAGCTTACTATAGCAAAAAGTGTCGTGACAACTTTTCGTAAGAATTTTTTCCGTCTAGCCCCCTTTCACAACGCGCGATAAGGAACTTCGTTCCAATAAATAAAATTGTTCGTGTGTAAAAATACAACTGATCACCCCCTATCTTACCCGTGGGTGATTGTAAGAGACGACTAAGGGATATAAAACGCATATAACATCTATTGCGAGAGAAGGAAAACTCGAAACAAAACCCTATGCCAACATGTCTGACCAGCGCGGTGTAGTAGGTTAATTTCCCTCTAATAACGGAGGAGGCCCGAGCCCAACAGTGGGATATATATGGGCTGTGATGATGACGATGATGAATAATACTGTTGTGAATAGATTATCTTTACAATAACGATGACTTCCTGGAAGTGAAATACCTCAGTCCTGCCGTAACCATGAACGCTGTAAAGTGTTCGAAACTCGGACAAATTAAAAATCAATTTAAAAAAAAATCGCGATAGTATCTTTAAAAAATAATTTTATTTCTAATGATATACTCGTATAAACATTAGAAATCATTATTTATTAGATCTAGTGCAGTGGTTCCTAACCGGTGGTCCGCACCACTGGTGGTCCCTGAAAGCATCCGAAATGGTCCGCGGAGCCATGGAGCCATCCTTAAAAATAACAACTATATACATAGTATATATATATATATATATATATATACATATATATATATATATATATATATATATATATATATATATATATATATATATATATATATATATATATATGTATATAGTAAAGAACATGCAATCACAAAAATCAAATTACATTTTATCTTTTACTCGTAATAAATATTAATTTTTATTCTAATATAAAATTCGTAATAAAAAAATACGTATTTTTATTAGTATTCCTTCGTTTATTTACTTCTAACTATATCTATATTCAAATTATTGAAGTTTTTAGCATTTAATATGCTTAATTATTTATAAATACCCGATTACGAAACGAAAAATGATGTCTATATTACTTCCAAAACAATAAATCAGATAGGGGGTCCGCGGCTAGTCAAAAATTTTGTCTAGTCCCTCATGACAAAAAGGTTAAGAACCACTGTTTTAGTGCGATGCACTTAAAGCCAACTATCATCATCATCACAATCACAGCCCATAAATGTCCCACTGTTGGGCTCGGGCCTCCTCCGAAATGGGAGGGAAATTAACCTACTATACCGCGCTGGTCAGACGTGTTGGTATAGGGTTTTGTTTCCAGTTTTCCTTCCCTCGCATAGATGTTATATGCGTTTTATATCCCTTAGTCGTCTCGTACGATCACCCACGGGTAAGATAGGGGGTGGTGAATAGTATTCGTACTCCGTCACCACACGGATAAAAGCCACTATATAAATTTACAAATATAACCCAAAATATTATGGCGGGCTCAGATCTCATAGGTTCTATCTGATCACCAGTTAAAATTAAAAACGCTCCACGTAAGATTAAAAATACTATGTTGCCACTACTATTTTTCCCGTGATAGTTTATAAAATCAACAGGAACTTTTCTTCTTCTTCTTCTTATACATTGGCAATTAGCTACTTATACGAGCTATTGGTGCCAGTGTCAAGTTATAAATACCTTCACGTTTTTAGTCTTTCAGGTTAGTCATTGTCTAAGTCAAATTGTCGCCATCAACAGTGCTATGGCCACACTGTTAGTGGTATCTTGTTGGAATTTTGATGGAAAACGTTGTAAAGCACTTTTATATGATATTCACTACATCCAAGTAATTCCGCCGCATCACATTACATATAATGGCATCAAAATTATCTGATATAACATGTTAAAACACTAAGATATCAAATATAATACAAGAGCATCACATGACGTTTTCAAATTCCCGTCAAAAGTCCCCGCTGGGAACTGTAAAACGCCAACTATGATTGTCAGCCTTGTCACGTGTGGCGATGTTTGGCACTATCTTCATTAGAGATTTGTATCCAAAGATGGGCTTTCGATTAGCTATGGACGGATACCTAGATAATTACAGAACCCGTCGTTTCTATGATGAACTGTTATTTCACTATTCAATTTGTTTTTGTAATAATTATATTAATTATTTGGCTAGTCATTTTTTTTATCTTTTATTCAATTCATTCACGTCGACAAATTTATCGACTTATTAAAAGAAGATAAAATAAATATTTACTGTTCAGTCAGATACACAGCGAAGATACGCCAAAATTATGTAAGCTTATCAACAAAGTAAACTTACCTGTCATTGGTTACAAGGGCGCGTACTGCTAACCTATTGCCAATTTAAAAAAATAAAAGACTTAACAGAAGAATAATAAAATAATAATGTACTCTAAAGTTTTTCTTACTTATTATATTCGCGGAATGTTCACAGCTGACTCAAACCTAACATATTGTGTTGATTCAAGCACTTAACGTGATATGAGCGCCCGAAACAGACAATTGCTTAAAAATGTTTACACAAGCTTCGCTAAAATGCATTCATTTATATTTTTGAACTTCTATTTTTTATTAGAGGGTTAAATTTCTAATCCGTATTTGATGACGGCTTTCAATTTCTAATCCGCATTGATTTCGTGCGGTGACGGAGTAAGAATACAATTCATCACCCCCTGTCTTACCCGTGGATGATCGTAAGAGGCGACTAAAGGATATAAAACGCATATAATATCTATGCAAGAGAAGGAAATCTATACATATAATAAAAATGTAACGGGTCGCTGTCTGTACATGGAAGATATATGAAAAAAAATATTACTGGGACCTTTATAAACACTAATAGAACCAAAACAATAATTTTTAAAATTTTTGTCTGTTTATCTGTGTGTTTGTGCACGCTAATCTCAGAAACGGCTTATCCGATTTAGACGCGGTTTTAACTAATATATTGTGGTAAGATTCACTTAACATTTAGGCTGTATTTTACGTCAATTGGTTTATAAAAAAAAAAGTTATGTCAATTTAAAAAAGGTTCGGAGAAAAAAATCTTTATCGTTTTTTTTTAAATTACGTACAAATATTCTTCAGTAAAAATAAATAAATATGGGTGTCAGCATTTGTTGATTTTCACCCTCTGGGGGTGTAAATTAGGCCTGCAAAGCGGGTTGGACGACTCATTAAATAATTAGCGCCAAGCCGATATTATTGAAGCTGGCAACTTGAAATGTTGACAGTGGTTTCTATATATGACGTAGAGATTCACTAAGAAAGGATATTACGAAATTACACTCCTAAGGGGGTGAAACAGAGTGGCAAAGTTTGTATTGGGAGAAAAAAACCTTTATTGATTCTTTTCAAATTACGAGTTGAATCAAACATTCTATGGTAATATCCGGCATTTGTCAATTTTCACCCTGTGGTTGTGTAAATTAGGCCTGTGAAGCGGGTTGAACGACTCATTACCGCCATACCGAAACTATTAAAGCTAGAAACATTAAATTTTGACGCACTTTTCTTTTTATGACATAGAGATTCAATATGATAGGATTTTATGAATTCTATCCCTAAGGGGGTATAACAAAGTGGCAAAGTGTGTATGGGGCGAAAATTTCTTTATCAATTCTTTTCAAATTACGTACAAATATTCTTCGGTAAAAATAAATAAACACGTGTTTCTCTCTCCCTCTCCATCAACCCTGCATCAGTGCCATTGTGGCGACCAGTGCCGGCGTGAGAGCTCACAGGATACACTTAGTAGACGGCAATAGGATCTTGCCTAATGGTTTAAGATACAGGTTAAGTTTAGCTTCAAAAATGTTCGCTCTATAACTCAAATAATAAATTATATCTAACGAGGTCGCAACTCTGCTGGTGAAACAAAACAGTCAAATAAAGGGTGGCGATAATTATATTTTTATCCCATGGTCATATCGTAAATAGTTAATTGGCAATATAATTTGTAGAATGAATAGAACTTTGAACAACATTTTTCTTTAGTGACCGGCTATGGTATATAGAGACACGCGCGTCGTACACGTACATCTACGTTGTGCGGGCGGGCCACCGCAACCGGGTATCATCTCGAGTCGAAGCCCTCATGCAGTGAACCTCAATACCGGTACTCACGCTTACGCCGCCCAAAGCACCGACGTTAGAGCGTGTCAACGTAGAGTATTTTCTCTTGGACCCACCCTATTGCCTAATTCCGTTAGACAACTAACTCGCAGAAGGCAGCGACCGCATCCCAGTTTCTGACACTGTTGATTATCGTCCTAGCGACAAACCTTCAACACCTTGCATTTCTTTTTCTATTTAACTCTGTCAGAGATGACTTCTGCGTGAACGAAGTCGCGGGCAAAAGCTAGTCTCTAAATAAAATCCTATACCAACACGTCTGACCAGCTTGACATAGTAGGTCTATTTCCCTCCCATTACTCGGAGGCTCTAGCTCAACAGTGGGATATACATGAGCGGAGATGATGACGATGATGATTCAGTGATGAAAAATTCCTGACAAAAATGGCTTAACCGACTGCTTTACTTAATCACACCTTGAAATTGTATTAGGTTATAATATTTGAAAGTAATTAAAGAGTTTCTTTGTAATATAAAAGTTTCTAACGTCTCCTTGCGACAGATTCTGTCCTGAATTTTCAATGCAAAGAAGAAAAGACTATTAATATAATCTTAATATATATAAATTACGCGGCACGTTGTTTGTCCGCGATGGGCTCCTAAAGTACTTAACCGATTTTCGTCAAATTTGCACAGCATGTGTAGTTTGATCCAACTTAAAAGATAGGATAGCTGCCATCTCAATTTATAGTCGCAATATTTATTTTTTGCAAATTATTTGTCTATTATTTAATAGTCACAATTATCTGTTATCTCCAAACGATTCTAACAGATGGCGGTATTTGTTGACTGGATTGAGTAAGCACTTAATAGATGGCACAGAGGGCTTCTTTAGCCACAGCAACGCGTGGTCGAGTCTGCTAGTTTACTAATATTTTTTAGTTACAACAATCGAGAAGAATTTGAGTCAAGCGAATACCATCAAGAAAGGCAACGATCAAAATAAATACCGTAATAACCAGTATGGCAATAGATTCCTTTTCTTCCCTTTTATTGTGGATGTTTAATAATTGTTTTTCTTTCTTCCCTTTTATTGTGGATGTTTAATAATGTTTTATAATTATATGTTTAGCTGTGTAGTAGCGACTAAGAATACTACCAACCCTTACTTTGCTCGTGTATGTCGTAAAAGACGAATAAGAGCCTTATAATGGCCTGAGCCAACTCTGAGGCCGTTTGTTCGACAACTACATTACCAAGGAGGGTTGACGTCTGGCAGGCGGCCGGTCATAAAACTATTGCCAATAACTTTTGCAATATGTACTATGAAATAAGAGTACATACTGTATCGACCCCAAGTAATTGTAATAAGAGTAGGCGAATGATGATGATGATGATTGTGGATATTTAAAAAAAAACCATTAAATACTACTACATACTAAATATTTCTACAAAAAGAATAGTTTTACGAACTTAATAAATTTATATTTCTTTAAGGGGTTCGTCCTTAAAAGATGTCAACTGAATCTTATTACTAAGTCTCCACTTTCCGTCAGCCTGTCTGTTTATGAAGGCGAAAAGCTTCTCACATAATAGAGACGTATTAGCCATTTTATTCATACATACATATCATCACGCGATATCCCTTGCAGGGTAGGCAGAGAGAATAGAGTGCCAGAGAACTCTATCCTTGCATACTTCACTCGCTTCCTCAACATTCATAATTCTCTTCATACTCGCCGGTTTCGGAGACTCTTGACTCCAACTTCCTTCAGTACGTGACCATTCTGGTCTAGGTAGGTCTCGGTCTCACCGGTACCCATATCTCTCCACTTTATACCTTTATTTTTATATTTCTGCCATTTTATTCCTTTTACATAAATATTTAAAAGTTATATAGTATGTAGTTTTCATATAATATTATACGATAGTGACATTCAGCTTAGCACCCTAAAAATGATTAGGGAATGAAATTAATGCATATAATTTGTCAAAGATAAAAGCTAAAATACCATTAACAGCATATACAAAACAGTTTCAATCCCCAGGAGGTCGATCTTCCGGTTCATAGACAAAAAACTATTCATAAATGTTTTCTGTTTTGCGTTCTATAAGTGAGTGAGCAAAATATTTTTATATGAATTCACGCTTTTTTATCCGAAATAAGGGGCAGAATTATACATTTCACGTTTCTCGTGGCATTCTAATCCCATTTTGCCTTCGGCCTCAATTATAAATTAAGAAAAACAAATAAGAAAACTTGAATAAAGGCAGCTGAACAGGTTTTCTTGAAACACAGTTAAGAATACTTTAAAATTTTAAAATAAAGTGAGCTTTCAGACAAAGAAAATGGATCAAAATCGGTCCATTCGTATTGTAGTTACGATGCCCCAATCACACACACAAACCAAACACATGACAGATCATATTTGTGTCCTAATAATATTGCTATTTTCTAACTGAAAAACTCGTAAAACTTGACTTGAGGTGGGCAATTGCCAGCGGAAGTGAGCGAACAGGAAGTGCTTCACTCATGTCCGGGTAATGACGGACTACGAATACAATGTACAGTATATTTTTTCCCATCGACCTTCTTTCTGAATGCTATAAAAACCAGCATCTGATAACAGGTTTCCGCTGTGGGTTTACAATACATACTATGGAATTATGCAAATCGCCATCCAGAATGATTCTTAGGTGAAACCTAAATAGCTTCTTCATGTTTCACTTCTGGGCTGAAGCCTCTACAATAGAAGGAAATTGATCAACTATATCACGCTGGTCAGGCAATACGGTATATTGTTTTATGTCGAGTGTTCCTTTGCTCGATGTTATGCCGTTGCATCAATTTTATATGCATATTATATCCCCTAGGCGCCTTTTACGACACCCACAAGTATGAAGTTGAGGAATTGTATACTTAACAATTTTCCGTGTGGTGACGGAGTAAGAATACAATTCACCACCCCCTATCTCACCCATGGGTGATCGTAAGAGACGACTAAGGGATATAAAAACGCATATAACATCTTTGCGAGAGTAGGAAAACTAGAAACTAAACCCTATACCAACACGTCTGACCAACGTGGTATAGTAGGTTAATTTCCCTCCCAATTCGGACCAGGCTCGAGTCCAACAGTGGGACATATATGGGCTGTGATGATGATGATACTTAACAAGTTGTCAGACGGTGCAATGTTAATTTGTAACATTCAAGTCAAAATTGCAAAATTACCTTCAAATACATATCACTTAATACATATTAAAAAATACATACAATGAAACATAGAACCTACTCCTTTTTGAAGTCGGTTAAAAAGAACATAAAGCCAATTTACATATAGATATATAAACCGCTAAAATATTTTAGTAAAATATTCTTTCGAGGCGGCATTGTTTTTATGTTTTGATCAGCTACTTACGGTACAGTGTATTTATAGAAGCCGTTTGGTGAGCACGTGTTCCTAACATGTGTTCGACACACTTGCACATGTTTAAAATTTACTTTAACTTTTGAGAGTTGGAGTTTTAGTTTTTGAACTCAACGAAATATGTCTATGATTAGTTTAAATTACAACGTATCTGTGGTAAAGGAGATTTGGCGGGAATGAGAAATTGTCATATATCTTATTATATTAAAAGGTTGTTATGTATTTAAAATAATTGATTGTATTTTATCAAATTTAGTGCATAGAATATACTAAAGTGTAGTATAAAACGTTACTACTTTCTATTGTTAAAAAGCACTAACAAAGCGAGAGTATTATTTTCTAAGGAAAATATAAAAGTTTAACTTTATGTAATACGGAGTCTGTGCCCTTTTACCATCCGAATGGACGAATCAAACTAAAAACAGTTACATATTGTCTTAGAAATAATAAATAATTCACGACAAAATATAGTAATAAAAATTGTGTCGTGAGCTAAATACCATTGGCATTTAAATAAAATTGTGGCGTGACTTAGTGATCCTTGATTTTGAATTAGAAATTGTAGCATATTTGGCGAATATTGGAATTGTATTCGACCGACTCTGTGGTGATATAGTAAAAATAAAATTTCGTAAATTTACCACGTTTGTGGCATCGTAGCTCTTAAAAGAATGGACCGATTATGATGCGCCTTTATAGTTTGAAAGCTGACGTGATTACGTTGGTTCTTAGTTACAATTTACGAGTAACTGTTCAGGTGTTTAACGGTCATCAGCTCGTTCTTAGCTGTCGTAAGGATCTTAGAGGCATGATGGGTCTTTACTTACTTTATTTTTACTATTATTGCTAACATAGCTGTGACAGCTATATCAGATGTGACCTTTTTTTGGATAGGCTATGGTCCGCACTCCAACAAGGTTGCGTTAAACGTTTAACGCAATGGCACTCAAACGCATGCGCACAGTATACTTGTTACACGCCCATATTAGATGTGACCTAACGTATGAAACACTCAAATTTATATATACCTCTCAAAATAGACACCATAACATCACTGAGCTACTCTGATGATGTAGCTGGAAGGTAGGAGACGATATCCTGTATAGTATATTAGTAAAACCATCAAGTTATGCCCCCCACTGGATTCACCGTTATATTTTTTTTTTTTGTTTTGCTAAAAATATTATAATTCAGTCGTATATAAAAAGAGCAACAATCTGTCAAGCTTGTCAAAAATAAGATTATGATTAGGGTCATTTGAAAAATTGAAATGACTGTACTGCATTTCATCTTCTTTTATATATTGGCAATCAAAAACCTATTGTGGTAGGACCACTTATTGTGGTAGGACCACGCTGTGGACAGTTCTCTGTCTACAGCCGGGGGCCGGTCCGTCCGGGGTAGTACCACACTCTCGCAGAAGATCGACGTCTGAGTAATAGCAATGTGCTATTGCGCTTCGTTCGGTGAGCGAGAGAGCCGGAAGCCTAACTGGGGTGGGTTTAGGGTTGTATTGGTAGGCAGCGGCCTAGCTATACCATTGGCAAAGGTCCATGGGCGGCAGTGACACTTACCATCAGGTGTGCTGTCTGCTCGTTTGCCGCCATAAGCAATAAAAATATAAAAAAAAAAAATAAAAAATCTTATACGAGCTATTGTTGCCAGTGTCGAGTTATAATTTTCTTCACGTCTTTAGTCTTTTTATATTAGTCATTGTCCGTCAGTAAGTCATATCGTCGCCATCAACAGTGTTATTGGCTATACTGATAATGATATTTTGTGGGAATTTTGATGGAAAAAGAAAACGTTGTAAAGCACTTTTATATGATATTCACTACATCCCAGCAGTTCTGTCGCATTACATTACATAAAATGCCATTAAAATTATCTAATATAACACGTTAAACACTAAGATATGGAATATAATACAAGAGCCCTACATGACGTTTTCAGATTCCCGCCAAAAGTCCCCCTATCTTGTTTGTGGATGATCATAAGAGACGACTAGGGGATATAAAATGCATGTAACAAAATGATCTAATATAACTCGTTAAAACACTAAGATATCGAATATACATACATACCATCACGCCATGTCCCTTGCAGGGTAGGCAGAGAAAACATAGTACCAGAGAACTCTATCCTTGCATACTTTACTCGCTTCCTCAACATTCATAATTCTCTTCATACACGCTCGCCGGTTTCGGAGACTCTTGACTCCACCTTCCTTCAGTACATGGCCGATCTGGTCTAGGTAGGTTAGTCTCGGTCTCACCCGGTACCTACATCCTTTCACTTTCGCATTGTATATCTTCTTAACCTGACTTTTGTTCGGCATTCTTTCCACATGTTCGAACCATCGGAGCATTCCCTTTTAATAAAACGTGCTAAGTATGGTTTACGACTGACTTTATTTGACATTGAAACATTAGATTAACATAGGTACAATAGATGGCGCTAGTGCCTAATATTTGTTACAAAATATAACACCCCCACTTAACATAATATTTCAATAAACTTAAAGGCAAAAAATTCTTAAATTACTTTTAAGCTTCACTGAGGAACAAGTCCTATGCTTTCTAAAAATTTATAATGTTTATTCGACAATAAGCCCTTCGTCAACAAATCTGCAGGCATATCTTGAGTTGAGATATACATAACTTTGACTAAATTATTTTTTATAGCATCTTTGACATAATGATGACGTACATCAATATGTTTAGTCCTATTGAGTGATTGATGACTGGTTGCAAATTTCAATGCACTCTGGTTATCACAATGTAACATAACAGTACATAACTTATTTGTGATCTCATAAAACAAATTTCTTAAATATATGGCTTCTCTAGTTGCTTCTGATAGCGCTACATATTCAGCTTCTGTACTAGATAGAGAAACTGTTTTCTGTTTCCTGCTCTGCCATGATATTACTGACCCACACATGGTGAAACAGAATCCGGTATAGGACTTTCTATCGAGTGTGTCACTAGCCCAATCAGCATCAACAAAACCTTTTAACTCTAAATTATCTTTACTATATTTTAAACAATAATGTTTGGTTTATTGTAAGTATTTCAATACTCTCTTTGCATGGTTGTAATGAGTTTCATTATGACAGTTATTGAATCGACTCAAGTAACTAATGGAATATGAAATATCAGGTCGAGACATGACAGCTAAGTACATTAAACTTCCTATAAGTCTTTGATAAGGTACATCGGCTACACAATTTTCTGCCCTTTCAAGATTTAACTTACATTCAATAGGAGTATCTATAGATCCACAGTTAAACATTTTGAATCTCAATAATAATTGTTCTATGTACTGCTGTTGATCTATTGTAATTGTATTAGACTTCTTATCTACATTTATTCTCATACCTAAATAGCGTTTTACACAACCTAAATCCTTTATTTTAAATTCTGAACTTAGTACATTTATCAATTTTTCTGTCTCATTTTTGCATGTAGAAAATATTAAAAAATCATCAACATATACAGCTACTATTATTTTAACATCATTACACAATTTTGTAAATAAACACTGTTCATGACAACTAATTTTAAAACCTAATTTATTTAAACAATCTTTTACCCTTTCATACCACATTAAAGATGATTGTTTAAGTCCATAAATAGCTTTCTTAAGTTTTAAAACTTTACCTTTATCTTTACATTCAAAACCTTTAGGAATAGTCATACAAATATTTTCTTTTAGATGTCCATTTAAGAATGCAGTAGTCACATCAAGATGTGTTATATCCATGCCCCACTGTACACTAAGAGCAAATAGCATTCTTAAGGTAGAATGTTTTACCACAGGAGAAAAAGTGTCCTCATAATCAATACCACTTCGTTGTGAAAAACCTTTGGCCACCAATCTAGCTCGATATCTCACTTTACCGTTAACATCAAACTTTTTATTCAAAACCCACTTGCACTGCACTATTGAAGTATCACTTGGTACATCGATGAGTTCCCATGCCTCATTGCACTCAAATGCCTGTAACTCCTCACGCATGGCCAGCTTCCACTGCTCTGCTTCAGCTCCACACAGCGCTTCAGCGAAGTCTATCTCCTCCTGGCAAGTTGTTTGAAGTACACATGTTTGTGTAACCAAAGCGAGTTGGCGGTTTTCTCACTCTCTTGTTGTTAACTTCTTCACCACCTTCTAGATCTCGTAACTCACTTGGTGAAATATCTGTTGAAATAACTGAGTCAACTGAAGTGTTCACTGTAGTATCATATGGATCCACATAAGTCAATGAATCAGAACTTGTACTAGCCAGAGATTCATTCATTGTAGTATCATCCCCCACTGAATCTCTGGTCTCTATGCTAGATTCTAGCATATGAGTTGTCTCAGTTTCCACTCTTAAGTTCTGATCGTCATTCTGAATCCAAATAGCTTTTTCTTCTGGTTTTTCAATACCCTGCATTCCTTCCATCACTATTATATCTCTCTTAATGGTAATTTCATTTTTCTTAGGAGCATAAACGCGATATCCTTTTACGTTATCCGCATAGCCAACGAGAATATATTGCTCAGCTTTTTTGTCCCATTTCAATCTTCTTTCTTTGGGTATGTGAGCCATTACCGGGCTTCCAAATAGACGAATATGACTAACATCTGGTTTCTTTCTATACCACACTTCATATGGTGTCATGTTTTCAAGACATGTAGTTATAGATCGGTTTTTAAGATATACAGCTGTGTTTGCTGCTTCTGCCCAGAACTGTTTTCCAAGCTTTGCATCAAACATCATACATCTGGCTTTTTCAACAATAGTTCTATTCGCTCTTTCGCTAACACCATTTTGTTCGGGCGTATAAGCAACGGTTTTCTGATGAATTATACCATTTGTTATCAAATAATTCTTCATTTCATTATTACAAAATTCACCACCATTGTCTGTACGTAGAATCTTTATTTTCTTATTCTGTTGGTTTTCAACCATCATTCTGAACTCTTTGAACTTGCTGAATACTTCATCTTTATTCTTCAAAAAATATATAAAGTTCATACGACTATAGTCATCCACAAACAAAAGAAAATACCGGGCTCCTCCAATTGATTTTGTTTCCATAGCACCACATACATCAGAATGTATTATCTGTAGTGTCTCAGTACTACGTTCTGTCACATGTGAAAATGGTAATCTTATCTGTTTACCTTCGCAACAGGTCACACATTTATCCTTCGTCATGTCACTAGTACCATCAAACAACAATCCATTCACTGTCCCATTCTTCATCTTGTTCAAATCACTACTGTTAATATGTGCTAGCCTCCTGTGCCACATCTCTGCACTTGCCGTGCCGCGTGCCGCTAACAAACAATCTGCCTCTTTAGTCTGAAGCTTGTAAACACCATTAGTTGACATCGCAGTTGCCACCAACACATTATTCTTATTACGTATGTAACAGTGGCTTGATTCAAAAACTACACTGTTACCATTTTCGATTAGCTTGCTCACTGATAATAAGTTCGTTGACAAACTTGGCACACATAGCACATCTTTAACTGTGATATCGAAGTTACAATCCGTGGTTATCTGTAAGTTTCCTGAATACAACACTGGCACAACTGTATTGTTCGCAACAGTAATACTTGATAAACTCGGCGAGTAATTTGCATTGTTTATCCAATCTTTCATCGCCGTCATATGTGCACTTGCGCCGGAGTCGACGTACCACTCGTGTTTACTATATTGTCCGCTCAAAAATACCACACTAAAAGCATTTGATTGCTTATTTCTTTGCAGTAATGGGCACTGATTTCTAAAGTGACCACTTTGCTTACATTTGTAACAAATTAAAGTTTTCTTTTCATCTGTCACTTTTGATGACGTTCCCGTCCCGGTCCCGCCATTTTTGGTGTTGTTCTTTCGATTGTAGTTCGGTTTTCTCGCAGCGAATGCAGCGCCACTGGTATCCGTGTCGGTAAAACTCGAAAACTCCATATCAATCAGCTTTGATTTTATTAAGTCTGTGGTAATTTGAATACCTGAGTGTTCAATGGCCATGATCATTGGAGAATATTTTTCTGGCAAACCTGCTAGTAATAATGAGCCGATCCATTCATCCGTAATTGCAAAACCTGTACCTTTTGCGCTGTCTCAATTAATTGCGTTACGTACGATGTCATGCTATCGCAATTTTCTTGACGTATTGAGATAAGATGTCGCAGTAGGGTTCTCTTTCTAGAAAAACCTGAGTCATCAAACATATTCTTGAGCTTTTTCCATAACTCTTCCGAACTTGATGTTTCCTTAATATGTACGTACAATCCGGTATCTATTGTTAAAACCAGTTTCGCCCTTGTTTTAGCATCTTCTTCTGGTTTTCTTTCGATCCCCGCCGGCGGCGGTTTAAATTGATATAATGTATCATTCCTTCTAGCACCAACAAGTTTTCTGCCGCAAAACTCCAGTCATCATAATTTTCGCGTCCTTTTAGTTTCGGAACACTTTGTATGTAACTCATACCCATTTCCTACACAAACTTCAGCACTTATTTTTTTAAACTGTAAACTAATATTACTTAAAAAACTGGATAATTGCCCATAACCTAATAAAACGTGCTAAGTATGGTTTACGACTGACTTTATTTGACATTGAAACATTAGATTAACATAGGTACAATAGATGGCGCTAGTGCCTAATATTTGTTACAAAATATAACACCTTTCGCATCTTTACACCGATACTCTCTTTCATACCTACTCGCTCTCTTACGTCGTCGTTACGAATGCGATTGATCAGCCTAACTCCACAGATTTTCCGTAGAGATCGCATTTCGACCGCATTAATTTTACTTTCATACTCTTTTCTGCATACCCAACTCTCGCTTCCATACAGTAATGTTGGGACAAGCACTGCGTTATGTATTGCTACACGTGCCTTCTGGCTGAGGTGGTGGCTACCGAGAAGTTGCCCCAACGCTCCGTTCACTCTATTTCCCGCATTCACTCTTCGCTCTATATCAGTGGTGTACCTTTCATCTCGGCTTTATCAAACTCCAAGATATACAAATTCATCCACTTGCTCCAGTACAGCATTATCTATTTTACTCTTACATCTGTTCTGGCTTCATCTCTTTCAAAGTCCATTATTTTGGTTTTGCTCACATTCACGCGTAGACGCCTTATATCGAACATATAAGACTGTATATAAGACTACCACATGACGTTTTCAAATGCCCGCCAAAAGAACTGTACCGTATTTACTCTTTGCTGTCAAAGTCTGTAATATTGTGTTACAAATCCAGTTAAAAAAAATAGTAATAAGTAAATAATAAGTAAATAAAAAAAATAGTAATAAGTAAAAATAGTAATATAGTAATAAGCGTTGTGATATGATACTGATATCATATCACAACGCTGGAATTGTCATGTATAAATTTCTTTAATTGCCAAACATTTATTCAAAGTTCAGATTGACGGGTTTCATTATATACGATTAATTTATAGTTTCCTTTTTTTGTTTTGATGTAATATATGTTATTGATGAAATTTTTTAATTAATTTTTTTTAACCATAATAATAACTTGTTTTGAGTAATTCACAAGTATTTTCACATAATGATATTGCTACATTCGCTCAAAGTCCCAGGGGTCTTAGAATAACAATAATGGCTCATAAAACTCGACAAGTAAATAAAAACTCTCACTCGATATAACACGTGCATTTTTTAGGTATTTTGTTTTTTTATTTAATCTACTTTATATATTTTTATTTGGGCAATGCCATAATAAGAGGAATTGCCGTCAGTTTCGAGTAGTTTTTTTTTTATTTTTTGAAGTTATATTTCTTTTGGCGCGTTAGGGAAAAATGATGAGAGTAAATTTTTACGATGCGCGCCCACACAGTCATGAAAATCCGACACCATGAAGTTAGCTATAGTCAACATTTTAGTTTTTTAACTAGATAATGCGTTATAATAAAACTTTCAATGTATTAAATGATATTGTTAGTGTCGTTTTTTCTACAAACGTAGAATAAGTCGAAAGATAATATTTTTGAAAAAAAAATATCTTGTTACGTCAACGAAGTATAACTTCTAACGCGTGTATCTAAGTAAGTACCTCGATATATTGCTCTCTTACAAATCTTTATTTTTTTGTGGATCACACCAAGTATTGTCCTACGTAGAAATCGAACCCATGACACTGGCACGGTAGGTCAGTATCTTAACAGCTATGCCATCGGTGCAGTTATTAAATATATTCAACCTCCTACAATGATTGCTGAATTTTAGCAAAAAAAAAACTTGGAGCACTTTTTACGAAAGAATTTTGCGACGATAATTTTTCTCATGTTCGGCAACGGTTTGGCTGTCTTGTTCGTTTGCCACCATCGACAGTAATAAAACTTAATTTTCTTTTTGTCGGTTTGTATTACAGATTAAATTTTTGATGGATCTAGGCTCGAGACAATATTTCTATCAATATATATAATCTTTTTAAAAAAAAAAAAAAAAAAAATTAGTATAAGATAATGTAGAAAATAGTTCCCTCGCATCACATTGCATAAAATGCCATCAAAATTATTTAATATGGCACTAAATTTTTTTTTTTTTTTTTTTTTTTTTTTTTTTTTTTTTTTTTGCGGTGGGCTATGGACGTCGCACCCCGCCAAATCGGTCCGGGGTGATAGAAGAGGCGGCGCGCAACCCCATTGACCCAACCTGCAAGCACTTCTTCTTCGCCGTGCGAGCGGGCCACCGGTACCCGATCTTTGTCTTCGGTGGCCCGCTCGGCGGTATGCCCTCTCGGGCTCCTCTCCTGTCGACGCCCCGACAGCTTTCGCCGTCGAGGCGTCGTTCTCACGCGGTGGCCTCACGTCGGGTGACCGGACAATTCCCCGGTCCGATCACCCGAAGCCTCGGTTAGGGCGGCATCAGGCGCAGGTACTCGCGCCTGCGCCGCCCCGGCCGCGGTCGGCGGCCCGGGTCACGGGAATCCTCCCGGGCCCGTTCCGCCACCTCCTTCTGCGAGATGACAGCCTCGCAGAAGGCGGCGACCGCGTCCCAATTCCTGACGCTGTCGACCATCGCTCGCGCAACAGCCGGCAGCGTCAGGTCGGCACCGATGACAGCGACGAGGTCACGGCGCTGCCCGTCCCAGCCCGAACATACCTCGAGCGTATGTTGCGCCGTGTCCTCGTCGCTACTGCAATGGTGGCAGGACGGAGTCCACTCCCTTCGCACGACCGTGTGCAGGTACTTGCCGAAGCAACCATGCCCCGACAAGACCTGCACCAACCGGAAAGAGAGGACTCCGTGCCGCCGCTCCATCCACTCCATCAGTACGGGCCGGAAGGCCTCAACGGTAATAACACCGTGTCTAGGCCTCTCCAGCCGCGTAGCCCAACGGGCGATGACTTCTCGGCGGGCGTCCTCGCGCCAGGTGGCTATCTCGTTGAACGATGGGGAGCCACCCTCTTCGCGCATTGAGATAACCCGCCGGTAGAGGTCGGAGAGCATCTCCGCCTCTAGGTCCCACGGGGGTGTCCCGGCCAATAGGCATGCCGCCTCGGTAGACACCGTGCGGTACCCGCGAATGGCTCTGACCGCCATGGCTCGCTGTGGCCTCCACAGCACCGCCCTGAGCTGGGCGTTCAGAGCCCTCGCCCACACGGGTGCGCCGTACATGGCCATTGAGCGGATCACCCCCGCATACAGCCGTCGGCCCTCGAAACTGGGTCCGCCCACGTTCGGCATGAGCCGAGAAAGGGCGGACGCCGCGCCGACCAGCCGGGGAGCAATTTGACGAAAATGCTCCCGGAACCACCATCGCCCGTCGAGCACCAGACCCAAGTACCTCATATGGGCCTGGATACTGATGTGGATGGAGTTGACGACTAACGAGGCGCCGATGGGCAGCCTCACACGAGGCCCATGGAATAGTAGGGCCTCCGTCTTGTTTAGGGCTACCCTGAGCCCCAGCGCCTCAATTCGCCTGACCATCTCCTCGGTGCCGAGAGTGGCCAGGCTCGCCGCCTCTTCGAGTGTCCTGCCCCGGGCTGTGACGAGCGTGTCGTCAGCATAGCAAATAACGCTCAGCCCGGGGGGGAGACTCCCTCTCAACGCCCAGTCGTAACCGATGTCCCACAGAGTCGGCCCCAGAACCGACCCCTGCGGAACACCGCACGACATGGGCGTCCGCACAATGTCCCCTGCGGGGCTCGCGTAGAGGACACTGCACCCCTCCAAATAGTCTGCCACCAGCCGCCTGAGGTACAGGGGCACTCCATGGAACCGGAGCGCCTCCCTGATGCAGCTGAATGGCAGACTATTGAAGGCGTTGGCGATGTCCAACGACACCGCCAACAGCACTCCTTTGCCGGCGACAGCCTCCGCGGCCGTCTGCCTCAGGCGTAGTAGGGCCCCGATGGTCGAACGCCCCCTCCGAAACCCAAATTGAGCGTCCGACAGATCGGGCCCCACCTCCTCCAGGTGCTGGACGATGCGGGCAGCGAGGACACGCTCCAGCAGCTTACCGACATCGTCCAGAAGCACAATGGGCCTGTAGGCCGACGGCGAATCCGGGGGCCGTCCCGGCTTTGGCAGGAGAACCAACCTCATGGCACTAAAACCCTAAGATATGAATATAATAACCACCACATGACACTGTCATATTCCCGCCAAAAGTTGCCATTTATTTTGATAGTTAAGTAAATAGTGTTGAGCTGCCTTTTTAGTATAAGATTTTTTAATAGAGGATTGTTTAATTTAAGATACAATTAAATTTGAGGATACAATATATTAATTTAGAAGCAGTTTTTTTCTGTAGCATTTCAATATTCATCCATTTGTTCGTTGGTACAACACCTGCAGGCAGAATGGAATGCTGTCATCTGGTATTCTAAGTACATCACTACAAGGCCAAAACGATATACAATTTGAATTTAGAATTTATTCATGATGTCAGTAACATACTGGCCCCTAAAACTTGTCGAATCTGCGATAAAATAATAATTTGTGTGCTCTTCACTTAAGCGTCACTAGAGCTGTCAGTTACCGGCATTCATTGGCCGTAAGCGGTTGTCCGTCGCTCGCTGTTATCTGTGCAAAGTTCGGAAGCAGTGATTTAAAAAAAAAACTATTAAAAACATAACGGTTTTAAGGTGTGTTTATTAAAATAGTCCAAGGATTATTTAGTTTCTTTTTTCAATTACAGTGAAAATAGTTTCATGTGTGTGTCTGTGGTAATAGTTTGTCGTCGCGTGTGCATTTAAAGTGATATTTCTGCAAGCTTTCACTAGAATTGATGTGCAGTGCTAATTTCCTTTTTGGATGTCGCTGGCCTTTTTTTGTCGGATACGTGTTTAGTTTCTAGATTAGATTGCGGTTTCTAAACGGATCGCTAATTGTCTAGAATTTGAAAAAATAAAATAGTTGTTTGGTCGTTCTGTTCTGAAATATTATATTCAAAACTTTTGTTAAGTGTTCCTTTTTTAATTTTTTGGTCGTTCTTAAATATTATATTCAAAACTTTTGTTAAGTGTTCCTTTTTTGAATTTGAATATTTCTCTTAATTGATATTTGATATCAAGGTTATTTAGCGGTTAAGCAATTTAAAAAGGTTAAAAGAAGATAAGAATGAAAAGAAAAAAAAAAGAATAAAAAGATAAGAACTTATTAAGAATTAAAAAGGTTAAATTGATTTTAAAATATTGCACATTGACTAGTACAGTCAACGTCGGAGTTTCGAGCAACTTATAAAAACTATAAACCTACTATTGCACTACTCATTGCATTACAAAATTTACATTTTCATTTTAAACTGTCGGATATTTAATAAATCTGATTTGGAGCGAATAGCGTGAGTCCATATTGTCCCATTGTTGGGCTTGGACAATGATATTAGACCATTTTTTTTTGCCGTGGACTATGGATGCGTCTCGCCCCGTCAAATTGGTCCGGGGTGACGGCGGAGGCGGCGCGTGACCCCATAGACTCACCATGCAAACTCCTCTCTTCGCCGTGCGAGCGGGCCACCGGTACCCGATCTTTGTCTTCTGTGGCCAATAATATATGACCTAGCCTCTTATCTAATTTATCATAAAGATTTTACATAAATCTTTGGACTTTTCTTGCATATTATATTACTTACTCGTCTTTTATTATTCACATAGACAAGATAAGAGGGTGATGAATTGTATTCCTACTGCGTCACTACACAGATAAAGTACACTAAGTATTAAAGTTCAAATTTGCAATTTTATTTTTTGGTTTTAACAAAAACTAGACGCTGCGTCTGTCAGGAGCGTATACGTACGACTCTCAGCCGTGAAGTTTTCAGTTCTATTTGTTTTGTTTGTCAAAATATATTTGAAATAATGCTCTGAAGACGGTAATATAGTCGTTCTAAGTAATATGAGAATAAAAAAAAAGATGATGGTGAGCAAAATGTTGGATTAGGGTGATATGTTTCTATCTATATTTCGTATGTAAAGGCGTGAAGTTATAAATACCACCAGGCTTGAGTAACGGCGTAGTGTTTAAAATACTGATATACCATGTCAAGTGGTTCTATTCCACAGTACAATAATTTGTACTATTAACAAATAATTTTTTTCAGTGTGTGTAATTTGTGTTAGTTAATTGTATGTCTGTAAAATGACAACATCATACAAGGTATAGTTTGTTAGTGCTGAGGTATAGTTAGTTAGTGCTGAGGTGCTGCGCCTGATGCCGCCCTAACCGAGGCTTCGGGTGATAGGACCGGGGAATTGTCCGGTCACCCGACGTGAGGCCACCGCGTGAGGACGACGCCTCGACGGCGAAAGCTGTCGGGGCGTCGACAGGAGAGGAGCCCGAGAGGGCATACCGCCGAGCGGGCCACCGAAGACAAAGATCGGGTACCGGTGGCCCGCTCGCACGGCGAAGAGGTGCTTGCAGGGTGGGACAATGGGGTTGCGCGCCGCCTCTCTCTTTCGTCACCCCGGACCGATATGGCGGGGTGCGACGTCCATAGCCCACCGAAAAAAAAAAAAAAGAAAAAAGTGCTGAGGTGTTATAGACCAAAAAAAAAACAGTTGTACTCTATGGGAATCATACTCACGTCTGGGCGAGCTGTAATGTTATAAACCACTAAAAATCTGTAATATAGAAAATATACACATCGTATATGTTTTAAAACTATAATAAGTAATATTTACTGACCTTGTAATAGGGTTGTCGCACAATACATAAATTAAATTATTCTTGTGGTTCGGTCAATAAATAGAGAGGAAATATATGATTCCGTCACCTTCGTTGGAGTGTTTGTTAGATTATCTCAGCTCGTACACGTCCCACTGCTGGGCTGGAGCCTCTTATACCTACTAACCTTCTCTTGTATATATGTTATATGCTTATTATATCACTTAGTTATCTTTTATTATACATAAGTAAGACACATAAATAAGATTCTTAATTAAATTCTTAGTGTGTCAACACTAGGAAATAAATCTTTCTGTAAAAAGGGGATGCCATTATCGTCACGCTTAGTAAATGATTGAGATGAATATTTTTGTAAACTAGCCTTAGCTTATTTGTACAACAACGGGAATGGAATGGTGATAATAATTCGTATGAATTCGCCGGCAAATGCTAGTAGTGTATAAGCGCGTGACAACCCTATATGAGCGCGGTGACGTCACGCGCTTAAACTCGTTAAATTCCCAATTAATTACGTCATGTTTTATTTAAACATTAATTTTTAACTGATTGTTGAGACTCATCAACGTGTTAACTATTCATCGTGAGCTTTGAGCTCAGATTTAATTCCCAGATAGTAACTAAACATATTTCATTAATTATACCAAAGCAAAGTTTACACATTATTTAACACATTTTTTGCAATCTTTAAGCCCCATCTACCCCCATCAAGTCCCCCCCTCCTTTTGACCATTAATATATGCAGCTTAAATTCAATAATATTGTAGTATGTTTGAAGTATGAGTACGTCTAAGAATTTATCTGACTTTGTTTCCGTGTGGTGACGGAGGGAAAATTCAATTCATCACCCCCCTATCTTATTTGTTTAAATAGGATACGAGTAAGTGATATAACATATATGAAGGTAAACTATAAATAAACACTATATTACCAACACGACTGATCAACGTGGTATACGTACGTACAATATCCCTCATATTGTGTAGTAGACTCGCACCCAGCAATGGGACTTATGAGATAAACAGTTAGTATATTATTTCAACTCCTAAATATAGACTTTTCAATATTAAAAACCCTTTTTTTTTGGGTTGGGCTACTGTCGGTGCACTCTTCGCACCACTCCGTCTGGGGTGATAGAGGGGAGTAAGCGCGCACACCCGTAACCCACCCGTGAATCTCGCCTTCGTCGTTGGACCCGGCCACCGGAGCAACGTGAACTTGTCGTCAGTGGCCGGCCCGACGGAATACCCCTGAGGGGTATGACGTCGGTCTTTTCCTAGCGGTCAGCCTCACGGCGGGTGACGGACTAATAAATATTAAAAAAAAAATATTAAAAACCCTATCCTTAACCCAAGCGTGTTGGTGATCCAATAGAAAAGTAATTGAGGAAATATTTCATCTCTGTTCACTTAGGGATAATTTCGATGATATTTATAAGTTATGGGTGAAGGTCGCAGCCGGCAAGCGGTCAGTCGGCGCGGGTCGGTCAATCTGTTATTATGATCAATTCTATTCACATTCTTAATGGTACCAATACAAGGCTTTATGCAAATATATGTATATTTTATTTAATATAAAACATATTCAGATTTTCCGTGTGGAGACGGAGTAAGAATACGATTCACCACCATTTTACCCATGGGTGATCGTAAAAGACGACTAAGGAATATAAAACTCATATAATATATAGGAAAAATCGAAAAAAACCCTGTACCAACACGTTTGACCAGCGTGGTGTAGTAGATTCCCTCCTAGTATGAAGGAGGCTAGAGCCCAGCTGTGGGACATATATGAGCTGAGATGATGATGAAAAACATATAGTATTATGATTTAAATTTATAAGAAGAAATAATATTAATACTATCACCAATAAGGAAAGTTAAGGGGTGAATGTTTGACGGGACGGGATGAAAGTAATGTTGTGAGAAAAGTTTTAAATATGAATGTTGAAGGCTTTAAGGGTAAACGAAGAATAAAGAAAATATGGATGGACTGCGTAAAGCACGACATGTGTAGATAGGGTGTGATCACAGAGAAGACATCTATCTGATAGGGTTACGTGGAAGTACATATTACGACGACCACAAATAATTGGGATAAGAGCAAGATATTAAAATCACCAATAAGAGAACGTAACAAATTTAAAAAAAAAGGTCGCAGTTTTGGTAAAAAATTTTAAAGCGTAGTAATTTTGAAGGCCCATTCCCCTTACACAGGTGTCCTAGTATGCGTACGTTCCCTAAAGTCAAGATTAAGTGATGTGCATAGAGTATCTGTGTGGTGACGGAGTAAGAATACTATTCACCACCCCATATCTTACCTGTGGGTGATCGTACGAGACGACTAAGGGATATAAAACGCATATAACATCTATGCGAGAGAAGGAAAACTCGGAACAAAACCCTATACCAACACGTCTGACCAGCGTGGTGTAGTAGGTTCATTGCCCTCCCATTACGGAGGAGGCCCGAGCCCAACAGTGGGACATTTATGGGCTGTGATGATGATGATGATGATAGAGTATCTATGAAAGAGAAAGAAAACTCATTAGACTACTGTATTATATTCAATTCCCCCTCTATTTTATTTGAGCCTCCTTCAGTCCAATAATAGCATATGCATAACTGAGATGATGATGATGATGATGATAAAGCCAATATCTGCTGACCACAGACTATAAATAAACGATAAATAGACTTTTATTGTAAATACTCTGTGGTGTACGTGCGATGAGTTAACTATATCCAAGGCAGATAGTATTATCAGGATGACGTCACGCAAATGGCGGATATGCAATCGCTAAGGTATTCCGTTATCAAAGATAATATAGCATGTATATTTAATTTTAAATATTCAGTTATGTAAGTTCAAAGGGAAAATTAATTCTAGTAGTCATTTTAAACTATTAATTGATAGAGCAATGACTTTTAACTTTTCCTTAGAGTATCGTAAAAGATTATGGTTTAAAGGTAGCAATTGCCTCTCAAAGAATTAACCAATACTAAAGGGTACAGTCAGTTCACCGTGTGGTGACGGAGTAAGAATACAATTCACCACCCCCTGTCTTACTTGTAGGTGATCGTAAGACACGACTAAGGGATATATAACGCATATAACATCTATGCAAGAGAAGGTAAACTCGAAACAAAACCCTACACCAACACGTCTGACCAGCGTGGTATAGTAGGTCAATTTTCCTCCCATTATGGAGGAAACTCGAGCCCAGCAGTGGGACATATATGAGCTGAGATGAAGGGTACATTTCAAATCTGTGCCTACCGTGAGGGAAGGTACATTATGACCTTAGTACATGAGCTATCAAGGTAAGGAAGTGCCTTCAAAATACCATGCGTGGTCGCAAGGGAGATTAGAGATTAAATTTTCTTCACGTAATCGATTAATCAGGTGATTTAAAATTGATTTAATTATAAATATAGATATACACACATCCTTTAGGATCACGCAACGAACGCCATATTAATAATATACGTCTCGCATAAAGACAGCAAAATAATACGAGCCACAATTTGATTGTCATACGACTCTCATATTTGTCTAAATGGTACAACGATTGAAATTAATATGTAGTTTGATTTAAATATGCGCCAAAATCCCCTTACAACAGACCGGGATGAGAACCTTCAGCGCTCACTCATAGTCCGGGTTAAGCTGTGAAATCCATCTGCGGCTAACAGCTAAAAGAATCTTAAAGAAAAATGCCTTATAATAATTTAATGTATAAATATATTTTCGATAAAACACAACTTGCAAGAAAAAAAATACTCAATATTTTTTTTTTGCAAGAAAAAAAACCGAGTATTTTTTTTCTAAGGTCATTCTGGTATTATATTTATGTGTTCTGTCAGTTATTATATTAGATATAAACTAAAATTTAGCGCAAATGGATATTAAAGATCAAACAACATAAAGTATTAACAAAATTCCTTTGTCAACAATCCTTAATTATCCCCGTCAATATGTGCCTCGAGGTATTAATGTCGGGATGTAAAATGTCTATTCCCGTTGCGACCGCACACAGACCGACCTATTCTTGGAAATAAGTTTAAAATGTCCGCTTTTAATATTAATTTTACAGACTAATTTCCACTAAATGAATTTCAACCTAAATCTGTCTCTTTAAATTTATTACTACTATTCAATAAGGGCTTCGTATTATAATATGGCTTAGTGGTTTAGATACAGTTCTATCGTGGTAAATGTCGCAGATATGATTAACAAACGGGACTTCGCTTATATTATCCACAAATTTGTTTTCAGTGTGTATATAATTTGTGTTAGTTAATTGTTAGTTTCTAAAATTATTTACGTCATAAGGGTTTATTTCAATGTGTTGCTTTAAATGGTAAATAAAGGCTTTTAAATAATAAGCATATTAGATAAATATTTTTAGTTTTAAATTTTTTGCGTCATCATCATCTAGCTCTTATCACCAATTATATGTGCTCGGCATAATATGTACTCTTCTCACATCGTACATATTGTAAATAGTTTTGACAATAGTTGTTATGTCCGACTGTCTGTGTGACGTCACACACCACTAGATGTGAATGTAATTGTTGATCAGACGACATCAGATGTAGTTGGTACAGCTATATACCCTTACATATGTAAGGGTTGGTAGTATTCGTAGCCGAAACCATAAAACATTTATTTTAAATCTTTTTTTATCAAGATGATATTAATTAGCAAATCCTTGTATCGCGTTGTCACTTTACAAGCACACAATTAACTAAGGGGCCATGCAGAAATTATGTAAGGCGTTTTTATACTGTTGACTGAATATTATAATTTCTTACTATAGACAGGGGATTGTGGCGTAGTGAACTTTTCATTACGTAAGTTATTAAATTGTCAATTACTAATTTTGGTCAAAACTGTGATAGATTATTAATAAGATTAATGTTATTGCAGTGAAATAAAACTACTTTTACGCATCATTCGCGTTTGTATTTGATTTTTAATTTCCCGACGTTTCGAACACTTTACAGTATTCGAAATGTCGGGCAATTAAAAATCAAATGCAAACGCGATAGAATGCGTAAAAGTAGTTTTATTTCAAATGTGTAATACTTGCGTAAACATTAGAAGTCATTATTATTGCAGTGAGTTAATGATACTTGTCGTAAGAAGATTGTAATAAAAAGTATTTTCAGAATAAACGGAGTTATATTTAATCAATAGAGCCGTTTTTTTACATAAAATCTTATTAAGGGGCAGGGGGGGAGTAGTTGTAATCTTATGATGTCTTACGGTCGGCGGCCAAATCATTCTTCAAAATCCCTTACGTAATTTATGAACGGCCCCTAACAAATATTACACATACTCTGAGAATAAGTATTTGTTGATCGTGCAAAGTATTATGACCCACGACAGTAGCACAATAGGTCTGACATTTCAACCACTACAACAGCTGTACATTCAAGGTCAAGTTTAAAACAATAACTTAAGATTTAATATACACATATACATATATGTTCTCCTAGCACCTTGAGAAACATACCATAAATAGTAATTAGTTTCAGAATGGTATGCGGCTTACGTAAACCATTGTGTCGTTTCACTAATTATATTTTAAATACCATTTAGATTTCACAAAACTTTATCAAGTCTTAATAGTCCTATTGACAATGATTTAGGATATATTATCTGAGCCTATACACGTCTTACTACTTGTCTCGAAACTCCTATACAATGTAAAAGAAATTGTACTACGTATACCACGCTTTATTTTTTGCGGTGGGCTATGGTCTATGGTCTCTTCTGTCATCTCGCAGAAGGAGGCGGCGGAACGGGCCCGGGAGGATTCCCGTGATCCGGGCCGCCGTCCGCGGCCGGGGCGGCGCAAGCGCGAGTACCTGTGCCTGATGCCGCCCTAACCGAGGCTTCGGGTGATCAGACCAGGGAATTGTCCGGTCACCCGACGTGAGGACGACGCCTCGACAGCGAAAGTTGTCGAGGCGTCGACAGGAGAGGAGCCCGAGAGGGCATACCGCCGAGCAGGCAACCGAAGACAAAGATCGGGTACCGGTGGCCCGCTCGCAAGGCGAAGAAGAGGTGCTTGCAGGGTGGGTCAATGGGGTTGCGCGCCGCCTCTTCCGTCACCCCGGACCGATTTGGCGGGGTGCGACGTCCATAGCCCACCGCAAAAAAAAAAAAAATGGTCTATGGTCTCTTCGCCTAGTGAGCGCACCACCGGAACCCGGTCTTTGTTTCCGTTGGCACGTATACCACGCTGAACATACGTGTTGATATATAGGTTTATTTAAAATTTACCTTCTCGGGATGTTATATGGATATTATATCATTTCTATCTCATACGTGGCCTTCGAGCCCACAATTACTGAATCGTTCTAATCCTACAGATTAGCTCGAATTGGTCTAGTTTTTGTTTGTTAGCTTGTAAAGTGTGGCGATTAAGGTACTATAGCTTTAGTTGTGAAGCCTACGTCCAACAGTGGGCGGTGAAAGGCTGTAAGATGATCAGGAATTTAAATAATACAGTTTAAATAATATCCTGTCGAAAAATTATCCTAATCAAGTTATTAAATTTAAAAAATAATTTGTACCTATATTAATCCTATACTTTATCAAGTTGAAAATATTTATAATCTGTAATGACACTAATCCCAAATATTATCTATTCTATATACCTAGTTATTAATATTAGAATATAAAAACCTCACACGAGTAGACTCAATGAAATGAAATTCTTTAGCACAAGTTATAAAAAAAATAAGGTTGAATTTTGGGCGGGAACTTGGGTGAATGTATTTTTTTTATGGGCTTTTTAAATGCCTGCATTGTGGCGATACTTCTTCCTACGAGATCCGAGGTAATAAAAGGGCGCGTTTGACTAGACTGCTATTTTTGCTCTACGCTTATTGACAGATGTTGCGGAAACGACTGCTTCATTTCGGTGTCCATAATGTCTCTCTTTAGTTTTTCTTCACTAATATCTTATATATTTTGCGCCTACGGCATACATGTTTTTTTTTAGTATGATCATATGGATTCGTGATTTTTGTCTTTGTTTCATATTAAAATTGAATAATATATTCGATTCTAACGATTATGAATCGATTTTGTAATTTGATTGCCAAAAAAAAAGATTTTTGTTTAATTGTTAAGAGCTACGGCCTTGAATACCCTCTATCCTAGCCATAGATAATAACTCTATAAAGATCCTAGCTATGATAATTCCTTTAGCTGTAGTAAGACTGATGAATAAAAATAATTATATAGGTACTATGGTTTATGTACAGGAGTTTTGGCGCGAATGTGGAAATGTCATGTCACGCTCTTGTATTATATTCATTTCTTTAGTGTTTTGTGGTGATATTGAATAATTTTGCTGGTATTTTATGCAATATGGTACAGTTAAAGTGCTGAAGTGTAGTGAATATGATATAATAGTGGTTTACGTGTATTTTCATATTTGTCCAAAATTCCCAAAGAAAATCATTGATTAGGTTATCAGCACCCGATTAATGGTAACGACTTGACTTACTGACAGACAATGACTATTAAGGCTACATAATATGAAGAAATGATGAACAATGTATGAAAAATAATTAAATAAGACTTGGCTGTATGGGCTTTGATCCCTTTGCCTGTCCGAATGGACGAACAGAACCAAAAAAAAAAAAAAAAAAAGGTTTATGTACACTTCGCCTATACCATAGACTAGATATCCACCATAGTAAAAAAACATCCATAGATAAAAAAGACATAAATTATTCTATCCGCGTCCGCTAATTTTACATTCGTCTTTTTAAGTGCTGTGCACATGTAACAATATTATTGTTTTTTTAATCATTTCTTTGATTACAATTTCAAATTTCAAAATTCTTACAAAAATATCATTATAGTTAAAGAAATAAACATCGAAATAGTGTTTTGTCTTGTTTGTTCATTTTTGTCGTCTTGTTCGTATTTCACTTTCATACAATAAATCCTCAGGAAAAAAAGGCATGACACATAATATATTTAAAATATTGATATGATACTTTTTATTGTCTTAACAAGAAAAATGATTAAATTATGATAAAAATAAAGATAAAATGGCGTTGTCAATTTTGTACTTAATCACACTATCTTCATTGGCAAGGCTATTGGAACAGATTTCGAATAAATATGAGCTCAAGTCCCAAGTCTGATCATTTTTCTCTGGCAAATTCATTTTTACACTATATTTTCAGTCCGATAGCACTCGGATAAATAATCTAAGTTTATAAAGCATCTATTAACGTTAGTAGCCAATTCTCAGAACGACATCTGTATGAGTAATTTAGTACTTAACTAGAAATCGTGCTAGACGTTAGAGAGTTAAACAGTCCGTATTATTACACAATTCATTGATCAAGAGGTGACGTACGTAGTACTGGAAAGTTATTTTATTATTAAATTAAAATATTTCAAATACTTGGAAATTATTTTACGCCATCTTTTATAACGATTAAGAATTTTATATATCGGTAACGAAGATCGGTAAGTCAGGCGAGTCAAGGGGAGCAGAGTGTCGGGTGGAATGTAAGAGGTTGTGTGGAAGGTAAGTTGCACGAGCTGATAACCGTCATGGCGGAAGAGAATTATGAATATTGAGGAAGCGAGTGAAGTATGCAAGGATAGAGTCCTCTGGCAGTCTGCTCTTTCTGCCTACCCTGCAAGGGATATGGCGTGATGATATGAATGAATGAAAGATCTTAAGGCCAAGTTTTGATTCGTCTGCAAGTTAAGGCGTAGTGATTTAGTTAAAGATGTACATATTGACTTGTAGATGCAGGAAAACGTCATGGATATGTGTAAGGCATAGAAGTCCGCTTTTTAGCTTTCTCAGATGCTTCAAAATTAGTCAAACCATTCAAGACGAAACCAAACGTTTTTTTTTTAATGAAATGATCACTAAGATCTTCGTGTTAAGTTTTTATTTATTAATTATCACTTTATTTATAATAATTATATATTTGTAAGTAAAAACGTCGACTTCAATAGTACCATGAGTCCATGACACGCTGTTATTGGTATCTTCTGAGTATTTTAGTAGAACACGAAAACATATTTAATGTACTCTAATATCATATTTATTGCACTTTCCTTGCATCACATTGAATAAAATGTCAACAGAACTATTTAATACAATACATTTAAAACTAATATAACAATAATATGAAGACAATTTCACGATCCCGCCAAAATTCCTCCAACAAATGAGGCTCGACCACAGAGTAATTTGACCGTGCTACTATTTAAATATATTATCACCTTTTTTTTTTTGGTGGACTATGGATGCGTCTCGACCCGCCAAATCGGTCCGGGGTGACGGAAAGGCGGCGCGTGATCCCATAGACCCACCGTAAAACTCCTCTCTCTTCGCCGTGCGAGCGGACCACCGGTACCCGATTTTTGTCTTCGGTGGCCCGCCCGGCGCTTTACCCTCGCGGGCTGCTCTCTTGTCGACGCCCCGAAAGTTGTCGGGGCGTCGCCCTCACGCGGTGGCCTCACGTCGGGTGACCGGACAATTAATATATTATCACCCTTCAGTATCTTCACCTGCGAATATTGTGCAAATTTATTAAGGGAATGGATACTTGAGTATACATTATATTGCCAACTGCATTCGCTTTCCTGTTACATGACACCTGTCGTTTTCCGATAGTTTTAAATTAAAAAAAATGTGTGTGTCAGCACGACTGGAGTTTACTCCTTAAGTACGATTATCAAAACAGGCGCAAAAAAAGCTCATTCGACTAAAAATAATATATATATATTTATTTACATTTATTAAAACTTACATTTATAAAAACTTCAGTGAAGTGTTATCTCACGTCAGAAAGTGAAAGGTGCGCAGAATAGGTTGCGCACCAAAAACGTGACGAGGTCATTCGATCTCTAGATTTTACTCCTCAAAATTTTCTCATACCGGGCGCCTTAAATATGAAAATCGATTCTTAAGTAGTAAACTCCAAAAAAGAAGATATGAAAGATATATTTAACAGTAAGATATATCTTTATCAATAAGTGTAATAACGCAATCAGTAGTTCGAAAGACACAACACTAGTGATTAGGTGTCATAATATAGATATTTTGCTGCTTATAAATAAGAGATTGTCGATAGTTTTAATACCGTTAGTTGCTTCTAGGTCTAGGTAATAGATAAACAATTTTGGCGGGAACTTGCAAATGTCATGTTGATGTCTTATATTATTGTCAATATTTTAATACTTATGGAATATTATGTTGATTAAATTTAATGGTGAATAATGCAATTTAATGTCATTAAAAATATTACTGAAATATTACATATTAGTGTTATAATATTTCAACAAAATTCTCCAAGGAAATCTTTATTTAGTATAGCGTAGCCATTTGTAATCGAAGCATCAATGGTTTGACTTGCAGCGAAATCAAAACTTGGCTTAAAAGTCGTCGTAACCAGTCTATAAACTTTTTAATTATATTAATCAGATTGCTTGTACTACTGATATGTTTATACTCTTGTCAAATATGGGCGATGTAGACACTGCACTATTTATTTGCAAGAACGCATTGACAAGCAGTATTTCTATCAATAAGACTATCTTTTTTTTTTTTTTTGGTGGGCTAAGGATGCATCTCGCCCCGCCAAATCGGTCCGGGGTGACGGAAAGGCGGTGCGTGACCCCATAGACCCACCGTAAAACTCCTCTCTTCGCCGTGCGAGCGGGCCACCGACCCCGATTTTGGACTTCGATGGCCCGCCCGGCATCAATAAGTCTATTCCAAATTCCATAATTCAAGATTAGTATCTCTTTTTTTTTTTGGTAGACTGGTCTGTACAGACGCCATCCGTTCCGTTCGGGGCGACGAAAGGGCTACGCATTGTTCCATAACCTATCGTATTCCCTCCCCATCGCTCGGGTTGAGTGCCCTCAGCGCTCACCCATGGTCCGCGTAAAGCTGTCAAAGCCATCTGCGGCTAACAGCTAAAAACACACAAAAAAAAAAAAAAAAAAAAAAAAAAATCCCGCCCCATCGCCATTAGGTCGGCCGGACTGCAGTGATTGCTTATTAAAAATCCTTTTATTTATGTCCTATTCCATCAAAAATAGTGGTGCCTTTATAAAAAAAAGAAATACCTAAATTTTAGTTAACACAAGTCCAATATATTTAACACACAATTAGTACATAATATATAATTTATGTTTTGCAAGTATCAATTTTATTTAATACCAATTAATATAAAAGGAACATTAATATCGATTTTACGTCCCCTATAATGCCTTAAGTGTTACCTAAATTTTAAGGGTCGTACCTAAAAACTAGCGTTAGACTAACGATATCCTATTAAAACAACAATGAAGTTGATTGGTCTAACAATACAACTAGCTAGTAAGGCCTATGTTTCAGCCTGTCATTTTACGTGTATTTTAAAACATGGCAGGCATCGTGATATTACGTACTACGTACCTCGATGATAGCAGGACTTTAAGTAACTGAATAACTAAATAATATTAATTTAACCACATTTTACCTAGCTAGCAAGCCTGGTCTGGTCTATTTAAAAGGTATTTTGTCGTGACATAAGCTATTGTTTTCAATGTCGGCCATATTTGTTTTAAAAGGTTATTCTGTTTAATCATCGATATATGTTTAATACTCTGTTCTAGACTATCTGTGTACCAAATTTCATTTGGATCGGTTCAATAGTTTTGGCGTGAAAGAGCGACAGACAGACAGAGTTACTTTCGCATTTATAATATTAGTAAGGATTTAGATTGATATCATTGTAAAAAAACAATTAACAAAATTAGCTTACCGCCAAAACACCTCCACCTGTAGTTTTTGAATCAGGTTAGATTTTTCTCAAATACGATAGGATCTTAATGTGTATACAAAGTTACGAACCGGGCAGACAAGATTATGACGGACTCACTGGGGTCCCCAGGAAATCTAACAAAAAATGAGAACCTGTTTTAACCAAACCCGGTTGAATTTTTGAATTGTAGCTTATTTTGTTTAAAATGTGTTTAAAAATATATTTATTGTGTAACGCCTATTACGCGTTTATTTTATAACTTTAAATAAATTA
Organism: Lymantria monacha; assembly: GCA_905163515.2. Classification (NCBI taxonomy): domain Eukaryota; kingdom Metazoa; phylum Arthropoda; class Insecta; order Lepidoptera; family Erebidae; genus Lymantria; species Lymantria monacha. The sequence goes on along the minus strand of LR991104.1, from coordinate 11,604,434 downwards.
TAATATTTATATAATTACATATGATAATTAAGAAAATTTTAATATTAAAATATAAAAATGAATGAAAATGATGGTATTAAAATCTAAATACCTATTTAATATTAAAATAAATATTTATGTAATCTTAATTTTTTTTTTTTAAATATTGTAAACCGAGCCTTATAGCGTAGCTGGTTCGTTATCAGCCAGTATTAACATGTGACTTGAAGCAGCCAGTTTAAAATTTGAACGTGACCTTGTAATAATAAATGGTTGGTATTGTGCTCGAATTCCCGGTATTGTACTTACCAACCTAATTCGGTTGTATTATATTTTGTAACGGTCATATACGGGCGTTCTAAATTTGAAATTGTATTGGAACTTCCTTTTAGATGCGTCATTTGTATAATTAGTTGTTATAATAATTTTCGTTTATTGATTCAGAATCCTTAGCAATAATGGACGTCATCTTGCTGGCCTTAACCTAATTTATTTGTAGGTATATTAACCACTACTACTACTTTTTTTTCTCCCAAAACTAGTTAAAGGACCAAAAGATGCTATAAAGAATGTTTATAACAAAAATATTTTTTTTATTTTTATTATATTACATATGAATCTACATGTACTGCAAACCCGTTTCAATCGTATTACTAATTAGACGAGAGAGATAAATTTCAGTACCTTCATCATCATTTCAGCTCACATGTGTCCCACTGTTGGCTCGCACCTCCTCCATAAACGAAGGTAAATTGACCTACTATACCACGCTAAGATACGGGGTGGTGAATTGTATTCTCACGCCGTCACCCGTGGGCGATCGTACGAGACGACTAAGGTATATAAAACGCATATAACATCTATGCGAGAGAAGGAAAACTTGAAACAAAACCTTATACCAACACGTCTGACCAGCGCGGTATAGTAGGTTAATTTCCCTCCCATTGCGGAGGAGGCCTGAGCCCAACAATGGGACATTATGGGCTGTGATGATGATGATTGTCCTTGAGAATCAATATTATCTTAAATCATATAGGTCCCAATGCTGGTTGTAGACTCCTCCAAAGGCTGAGACCTAAATTAACCTACACCACGCCGGTCATACGGTGTAGGGTTTTATTTAGAGTTTATATTTTCTTGGAGTGATTTTATCTGCTTGCGTCTCCTAGTCATGTTTTACAGTCATCTACGGGTAAAGAAGAGGTTTTGATTGAATACTTGCTCCATCACCATATGAATAATCCATGATCACACAACCTTAAGTGGAATTGGTGCTGACCTGCATAGAATTTGGCTTTATATGGTGATATATGGCTATAAATAATGTGCCGAACGAACTTCTGGTTAAGAAAATATACAATGCGAAAGTGGAAGGATGTAGGTACCGGGGGAGACCGAGACTAACCTACCTAGACCAGATCGGTCATGTACTGAAGGAAGGTGGAGTCAAGAGTCTCCGAAACCGGCGAGCGTGTATGAAGAGAATTATGAATGTTGAGGAAGTGAGTGAAGTATGCAAAGATAGAGTTCTCTGGCACTCTGTTCTCTCTGCCTACCCTGCAAGGGATATGGCGTGATGATATGTATGTACATGTATAAATAATGTTAGGATAGAAACTGATGTCACCGAAGTAATCCGTTTCGATATGCAATTTGAATGGTGTAGAGATGTAAAATAGCAGATTATGATGTCCCACGTCACTCTTCCATCGATTCGAACAGTTTGGGTGGATGTGGTCAGATCATATCCTGTCTAAAAGAAAAATACTTCTTTATATTAAGTATTCATAATCACTGTTCGTCATTAAATCAGTTAACTGGGCGCTAACAACCAAATTAACAAATCCATTGAGAATTTCGACAGAATATGCAAATGTATATTATATGCGCTACAATTTAGTAGTGTCTCTATAATCCATTGGATAAATCCTAAACAACGTATAACAAAAACACTAAATCATTAATTAAATTTAACAAGGTCACTTAAAATTTTCACGTTTTCATCAAAACCCAGACTAAACTTGAATGCTCAGTATTTACATATGCTGTCAATTGAATGGTAAACGAGTAAACAACTCTCCGAGGGACTAGTGAATGAGTTACTACATTATCTATGATATGTACACTTGAATGAATATAATTAAATATTTCTTGGTATTTATAATGCATAGGTTTAATAAATATTAGCCAACATTATAGTACTAAATAAAAGTCGACTGTATTATGGCTTAATAAACCCATCTATTGATGTGCAGATCCACGATGCAGAGATAGAGAGAGAGAGATCCCATCAATGCAGAGTTTAGGATAAGTTTTCCGAGTGAAATTTATAAAAAAATCCTTCCTACTATGGTCTTATGCTAGGGCCGCACCTGCGTGTATCGTCCCGAAGTAATGTGTGGCGAAGCTTCGTACGTTTTGTACACTAGAAAGTTATCGCGATAAAACTGTGGTCACATTAGCGACTTCGGTATTTTACACGAAGTATCGAGCAATAATTAAAGATGGCCGAAATCATTTTCATGCGTTTAACTATGGATGACAAATTGCTTTACTATCACAGCTATATTATACTAATAATTACATAATGATTTTTATGGATCCCTTCATAGGTTCCGCTTCATAATGGTGTAAAAATTCTAACACCATTTCATCACTCCACTCCATATTTATTGATTAACTGGAGATCCTCGAACGCGTCTAAACACATCGAAAATTTTCGCCGAAATGAAAAACGCTATTCTGACCACAGAGCCCGAATGTTCGCGACGATAGCCAATAATGAGCGGTCACATCGGAGTATATCGTCATTGCACGAAGCTTCGTGACGATACACGCAGGTGCGGCCCTAGCATTAGGTACAAAAATCAAAATCAATTGTAACATACTAAAAAAAATACTCGACGGACCAGGATTAAATATACAACACAAAAACATAATAACAAGGCTTTATAATTCACTGTCTGTGCCTGGTTTAGTATTGATATAAAAAACACGATTACCGCGCTCCATTGGAGGACGTCAGCCATATTGGACAAATTTGAATGCTAATTATTCTTTTTAAAGATATACTATATTTGTTACGAAACATTGTAGAAACAATGTGTTATGTCATGGTGATATTAATATTTCAAAAGAAAATCACGCATTTGTGAGAGAATGGAATTTATTATGCTTTTTTATTTTATTTTATGCTTTTTATTAACTATCAGTAACTTGAGTCCACAATCCATTTTTGTGGTGGAGATTTTTTACTTTTTTTTTGCTACGCCTTTGACATTTTCGGCATACAGCCATAATAATGTCACAATCGTCAACGGGTTGTCGATCGCCGTAAAGTATACGTTTCCCAGGATCATCCATTGTAATAGTAATCTCTCGGCAAATTGTTTTGATTCCCATATAGAAGTAAGAGGTGACGACAACTGTTTTCTCATTCCGTCGCCACATGCAGATGATTTAAAATATTTTAGCAATCAATAAAGAAAGTATCAATGTCATTTAGACTGGATATAATGTTATCAGTGTGTTATCTACGTCATCTCAACGCCGGAAGCTGTACAACCTTCGGTTTTTACAAGAACATTATATGTTTACATATGCTAGAGAAAATTGCATCATCGCAGTGAAATTTTATCTGATTAAGAACTAGATAAAAAGAAAATCCTTCGACGTCTGCATTTAATAAATAAAAAAAGGAATTTACGTAAGCTAACTGTAAATTGAAACGTAATTCCCATTAATTCCCGCCAAATAATGAAATGGTAAAGTCAATATAGCTAGTTTAATTACAAAAGCAAAATGTAATGGCAAAGGTAACCTTATACAGCCAAACTTTGACATTTAATTGGCATTCGACATTTCGTGAATCCAGTTTTTTATGCCGGTTTTTTTTTAAACTTATTCAATTTACTTTGTTACAAACAAAATTACGTTATCTTATTATTGATATTTATTTCAAATGCGGTATCAGTTTTTAAAACTGTATTGTTGAATTGTTTATGCATCGTCTGACTCACTTAACTTCATAGATAAAACGCAACCTGACTTGGATATTTGAACATTGACCCAGTTCACGTTTTTACATTGTCTTGAGTGGTAGTCGCTATAAATACTACCAACCCTTACATTGCTTGTGAATGTAGTAAAATACAACTGCGTGCTTTACATATAGCTGTACCAACTACATCTGATGTCGTCTGATCAACAATTACATTCAAAAGTAGTGGTGTGTGACGTCACACAGACGATCGGACATAACAACTATTGTCAAAACTATTTACAATATGTAAGAAGTACATATTGTGTCGAATACAAGTAAAAAGACCTGGATAATGATGATAGGGAGCCCTTAATTTTTGATTGAGATTTATTAAAACCTTTAAGAATATATAAATTATTTGAGAAAAAATAACAGCCGCTTATTTATGGCTATATATTTTTTTTTAAAAACTTTAATTGAAATATATTTTTCTACCATACATCTCATATGTCGTGTGGTGACGGAGTAAGAATACAATTCATCCCCTTTACTTAGTGATAGATTTTGGTTCGATGGCGCCCTGGGTTCAAGTTAACTTAACGCCCTTCTTTTTTACCCGACTGTGCGACGCATAAGGAGTGGTAATGTTTTGAACAGTCTATGTATGTATGTATGAATGTTTGTTTGTATGTTCCTTTGAAGCACTATAAAGACCAAACGTCGGGGCCGATTTTAATGATTCACACATCAATCGATTCCTCTTAGTCCGGCGAGTGTCATTAAAGATGTGACGTTAGTGAAAATTCAATAATGGCGACCACTGGACGCCATTTTGTGAAAATGACAAAAATTAAAGTCAAGTGACTATGTCGAGTGGGGTATCGTTGAATAGGTATTTAAAAATTATTATTAGTTTTCTCTCAACATTTTTCGATTCGACTGACCATTTAGGATCTATATCGATTTAAAGTTGCGTAACAACCATTCTCACATATAGGTCTTTAGACAGTAGAAATTTACGATGAAAAGACGAAAACAGTCTTCGAACTTCAAACGATTTAGTACTCAACTTAAGTCGAAAAGCTAAATATAGAATCCCAATAGGCGCGGGTTCGAATCCCGCTTGTGACATCATTTTTCGCTTCGTAATCGGGTTTTATAAATAGTATTCATTTAATAATATATTATAGAATTATAGACCACCGGACATCTAAGTGCTTATTTTTTTCTTTTCAGTTTTTTTTTTATTATGTACGTAAATTGGTTCACTTTTCACGTAGTCGGGTTTTTGATTTTTTAAATTATTTTTATTTATGTAGTACCTATTTGTTAGATATTTTAAATTGCAGTACTTACATGTTTAATCATTTTCACAAAATACTTTTTTTTTAATTTGGCCCTCTTAAGGTTGTAAAAGTAGAAGATGCAAAAAAAAAATGGTCATATAATTTATTAAAAAAAAAAACAATCACAAATTTACGCCATTTCCAAAATTTTGGCGCCACTAAATATTTGACATCCTAGCCCTTTATTATACGTACATGTCGTAAAAGATGACTAAGTGATATAATATACATATAACATATATACAAGTGAAGGTAAACTATAAATAAACACTATATACCAACACCAGTCTGATTAGCGTGGTATATGTAGTATAATTTCGCGCCTACTATATAGAAGGCTCGAGCCCAGCTTGGGGAGGTATACGAGCTGAAATGAGGATAATTAATTCTACCAATTACTTCTCTATTTCTTTATATATACTTCATAATTTTTCTTTTTCTTTCTTTCTTTCTTGATGTAACGAAATAACGAAAAGCTTTAAATACACTATCGATAATCAAAAATATGGTAATACCTTGACTATGAAGTCATTTCACTTGCACACCATATCAATGTTTTACAAAATATATCATCAATCTGTGCACGTTCCGTCTGTGACAGAGAAAGCGTGTGAGAGTACACCCATTGTTGACAATTCTAACATTAGGGATGTGCAAAAAATATATTATTAAATGAGTTGAAATGATTAAATAGAAATAGAATAGAGACATTTTATTTCATGCCATTGCATGATGTCGATAAAGCGAAAGCAGAGCACTATTACAACGTTTCGCTTTATGAAACGTGCGAATGATATACACGATAGATTACCAATGCCATTTAACGTGGCAATGCTGCCAGTTTTATTCCCGTAAGGCACATTACCGGTGGACAAAATGGAAGAATATTTTGATGCGCGGTACCATCCCATTTTTTTTTGCATTTCATGTGTTGGCATTATTTTAATTTTGGCATATGTAGTAAATAATTGAAAAACGTATCTTTACATAGTATGATGTCCGCTCTCTGTACGCTTAGGTCTTTTCAACTGCGAAACGGATTTTAATGCGGTTTTCGTAAATAGAAAGAGTAATTCAATACAACGGTTTGTACGAAAAAATACTACAATAGCAAATATTTGTAATGTAATGTCGTAAATTTCCGTGTGGTGTCGTAGTAAGAATACTATTCACCACCCTATATCTTACCCGTAGATGATCGTAAGAGACGACTAAGGGATATAAAACGCATATTAACATCTATGCAAGAGAAGGAAAACTCGGATTAAAACCCTATACCAACACGTCTGACCAGCGCGGTATAGTAGGTTAATTTCCCTCCCATTTCGGAGGAGGCTCGAGCCCTGATGATGATGATGATGAATGTCGTAAAAAACATATTTTTTGCACTCTTTCATTGTATGACTAAATATTAAGAGATACGTATATTAAAATAATATACTATGGAACTGTATATCTTAAAGTTATCTACAAAAAAGTCCGCGATGGTATATTTATTGGACATAATATGTTCAATAATTATATTTTTGAAGCTAATCATAGTAAGAGTAACAATAAGTAGAAACCGGCGAGCGTGTATGAAGAGAATTATGAATGTTGAGGAAGCGAGTGAAGTATGCAGAGATAGAGTTCTCTGGCACTCTGTTCTCTCTGCCTACCCTGCAAGGGATATGGCGTGATGATATGTCGGCCGCTCTCCATACACGCTCGCCGGTTTCGGAGACTCTTGACTCCACCTTCCTTCAGTACATGACCGATCTGGTCTAGGTAGGTTAGTCTCGGTCTCCCCCGGTACCTACATCCTTCCACTTTCGCATTGTATATCTTCTTAACCAGACGTTCGTTCGGCATTATTTCCACATGTCCGAACCATCGGAGTATTCCCTTTCGCATTACATTATTCTATATTATTCAGTAATATAATGGTTTATTTAGTATGCTATTTAAACAACACATTATTACTTTATATATATATATATATTTTTTTTTATAATATGTCATTAAAATGAATCATCATTCTTCTACTCTTATCCTAATTACCTTTTTTTTTTTTTTTTTTTTTTTTTTTTTTTTATTGGTAGGCTATGGGTGCGTCTCGCCCCGCCGAATCGGTCCGGGGTGACGGAGAAGGCGGCGCGTGACCCCATAGACCCACCGTAAAATCCTCTCTCTTCGCCGTGCGAGCGGACCACCGGTACCCGATCTTTGTTTTCGGTGGTCCGTTATCCTAATTACCTGGGGTCGATACAATATGTACTCTTCATTCATAGTAAATATTGTAAAAGTTATTGGCAAGACCGGCCGCCTGCCAGACGTCAACACTCCTTGGGAATGTAATTGTTGACCAAACGGCATCAGATGATGTTGGCCCAGGTATATAGGCCCATTATAAGGCTCTTAGTAGTCTTTTACGACATCCACGAGCAAAGTAAGGATTGGTAGTATTCGTAGCCGCTACTAAACATTAACCATATGTCATTAAAATGAATATAGATTTAAGATGTCTGGTCAGAGCGACTGAAATCGAAGGCAAATCGCTAATTTGAAATAAAACATTAAGTAGTGAAATGAAAGAGATCTAAATTACAGATTTTTAGCATTTAATATACTAGGTTATATGTATACTTAATATTAAAAGTTGTAAAAACGAACAACAATATAGAAATGGATGTTATCTTAAAGATAAGTATACGATAAGTGCATAGACGGGCACTCCCTGTAAATAATGTTATGTAAACACGAGCCAACGGGTATACGAAATAATATCGGTCAAACGCATGTCGAACTTATGATGGGTTCCTTACGATCGTACAAAATAGTTTCGAGAAAAAGAAACGATAGGGACGCTATAATATTTATAAAGATTCGTAAAATAAATTAAATAAGTTTTCCTTAACATATTTTTAATGTTAATCATTTAAAATTGCAAATTAAAAATGCTAAGAATATTTTTTTTCGTATGGTAATACTTTAATTTCAACTTTTTATTTCATATTGTGACTATAGAAATATATACTTTGAAAATTTAAACTATATACGTATGACCGCAAAGTTTAATCCCCTAATTTATACCTTATAGGATGATAATTTGATAAACGATGAAACATGTATTTATTTATTTTTAATCAAGAGTATTTGTGTTGAATTTGAAGATAGTGCAAAACCTCTTTTTTACTTTGTTACTGCCTTTCACCCCCTTTGATGTGTGAATTTTATAAAATACTTTCTTAGTGAGTATGTACGTTGAAAAATGAAACTATTACTCTTAAAATGTTCAAGTTTCTAGCTTCAGTAGTTTCGGCTCGACGTTACTGTGTCAGTCAATCAATTTTTCTTATAAAAGTCATTCCTTCTACACAATACAACAGCAATTGTAGTTACTAGTGTTGGTAGAGGGTGTTATTTCGTGTTTACCATCACTTATTATATATATATATGTTATACTAGCTTCTGCTCGCGGCTTCGCCCGCGTAAAAGGTTACTTTCCTAAAGTTTTTCATCCCCTATTTTTATTTTACCCCTTAAGGGTAGATTTTTTTACGAAATTTTATTGTCATATTTATTTATATCTAATCAATAGCCTAAAAATAAGTTTCAAGCTTCTGGCTTTAAAAATGACTATAATTTGCTACAACTTTTCATCCCCCTTTACAACCCTTTTTTGCATTAATTAGCCTATGTCCTTTATTAGGCTCTAGACTATCTGTGTACCAAATTTTATTTAGATCGGTTCAGTAGTTTTGGCGTGAAAGAGCGACAGACAGACAAGAGTTACTTTTGCATTTATAATATTAGTAAGGATTATATTATATCACTTATACTCGTTCCAACCATTTATTTTACTTTTGCCACATGCTTTAGGACGTAACTGTTTCATTATACGCAATTATTAACTTTGAAACGAGTGAACAGAGAAATATATAAACTGCCCAATAATATTTATATATCTTAATTATTACCCACTAAATACATTAATATGCCGTAAATAGCTCTTTTCATAAAATTTAAGTGATAATTCATTTCCGTTATAAAAAAAGTTACGTTCTATCGCATCTAGTGACTGTCACTAGATGGGATAGAACGTATCATTGGAACGAGTATAGTCGTATTTTACTACACACAAAAACAAAATGGCGAATTGTATTATATAAATGGTGAATTGCATTCTTATTTTCATCATCATTCTCCTGTTCTTATCCTAATGGTCAATGAAATATCTACTCCTTTTCTTACATATTGTAAAAGTTATTGGCAATAATTTTATGACCGGCCGCCTGCCTGACGTCAACCCTCTTTGTGAATGTAATTGTTGACCAAACGGCATCAGGTGGAGTTAGTCCAGTTCGATATAAGGCTTTTAGTTGTCCTTTACAACATCTACGAGCAAAGTAAGGGTTGGTAGTATTCGTACCTGGCTACCATACAGTACAATTGTATTTCTATTCTTACTCTAAATGGATAAATATACAGTTAGTGCTTATATATATATATGTTTTTTTTTAAATTATGAATACAAAACAATATGGCGGTAACAATTATATGCAACATGGCGAGTGACCGCCGCGCGCGCGTCCAACCGTAACATCGACCTCGACTGGGTGCTACACTAACGGTAAAAGAAGCAGTGGCGATTGCGTATTAATATATTTGAACTAATATATGGCGATTGGACACGACGATATATCGACAGGCGATTTTTTTTTTTTAAATAACACCAACCTTATTTTTTTTCCGCAAGTTGGACCATGGATGTGGTCGCGCCCTGGCAAATCGGTCTGGGGCGACGGAAGAGGCGGCACGCAACCTCGTGGACCCACTCTACAATTACCCCTCTTCGCCGTGCGAGCGGGCCACCAGTACCCGATCTTTGTCTGGATTTCCAATTGGCGTGGGTTCGAATCCCACTTCCTATTGGAAATCCAGACAAAGATCGGGTTTTTATAAATAATCAAGCATATTAAATGCTAAATTTCAGTAACTATAAATGTGAATGTAAATTTGTTTGTTACGCTTTCACGCCAAAATTACTTAACCGATTGTCATGAAACTTTGTACACATAGTCTTCGAGGTATTAGAAAGGACATAGGATACTTATTATTAAAAAAAATATACGCATTATAACTTCATTGTATGTAGTAATTTTTAATACTGAATCACATTGATTCAGTTCTATTGGAATGTTATAATCTTTGATATTTATTTAGGGGCCTTAATGCGAGCGAAGACGCGGGTAAAAGCTAGTGTGTATATAAATAAATGTATGTACAAACACATCTCTATGTTATACAAAAGTGTGTATGTACATCAAGTACATACATTACATATGTTTCACTATACATACAACTAGTTACATTTCTATCGTAAGCTTTTACGACACACGTACTGTTTATAATTTCATTTTGTGTTCAGCTTTGGTATTTATGCAGCCAGACTAATTTGTTAGGGGCGATAAAATAAACAAACAAAAAAACGTTGCTGGGATATTGGCCTTTGTTTGAATGACGAACTATTGTGAGCAAAACCAAAATAATGGTCTTTGAAAGAGATGAAACCAGAACAGATGTAAGAGTAACAATAGGTAATGATGTACTAGAGCAAGTGGATGAATTTGTATATCTTGGATGTGGATTTAGCCGAGATGGAAGGTACACCACTGATATAGAGCGAAGAGTGAATGCGGGAAATAGAGTGAACGGAGCGTTGGGGCAACTTCTCGGCAGCCACCACCTCAGCCAGAAGGCACGTGTAGCAATACATAACGCAGTGCTTGTCCCAACATTACTGTATGGAAGCGAGAGTTGGGTATGCAGAAAAGAGTATGAAAGTAAAATTAAAATGATCTCTGCGAAAAATCTGTGGAGTTAGGCTGACCGACCGCATTCGTAACGACGACGTAAGAGAGCGAGTAGGTATGAAAGAGAGTATTGTGTGTAAAGATGCGAAAGGGAATGCTCCGATGGTTCGGACATGTGGAAAGAATGCCGAACGAACGTCTGGTTAAGAAGATATACAATGCGAAAGTGGAAGGATGTAGGTACCGAGGGAGACCGAGACTAACCTACCTAGACCAGATCGGTCATGTACTGAAGGAAGGTGGAGTCAAGAGTCTCCGAAACCGGCGAGCGTGTATGAAGAGAATTATGAATGTTGAGGAAGCGAGGGAAGTATGCAAAGATAGAGTTCTCTGGCACTCTGTTCTCTCTGCCTACCCTGCAAGGGATATGGCGTGACGATATGTATGTATATATGTATGTACGAACTATTACCTGATCCGGAACGTTTGGGTGGTGGCAGACTATAGTTAGTTGAAAAAAATGTCGTACAATCGATATCATTGCCATTTCCTTCCCCACGAGCATCTGACCTAGACTCGTCGAACCTCTTCCATAATGCGAGAGAAATTGACCTACTACACCACGCTCGTCAAACGTTTTGGTATAAAGTTATTAACATCATCTTCTCAGCTTATATGCGTCCCACTGCTGGGCTCAAGTCTCCTACACAATATGAGGGAAATTGTACTACTATACCACTATAATGAGACGTGTTGGTATATAGTTTAATATCAAGTTTGCCTCTTGCTCCATCTTTCCAATAATATTGTTAAAATAACCTGTCACCTAATTACAGGGTCGTTTTAGGAGCGGACACTCTGTGCCTACGTTTGGGTAAACCTTAAGCGTTGATGAAAACCAAATTAATTTAATTTGTCACTTAAATTGTTTTAGGTTACAGTTTAAGTGTCGCTGCTGGAAATTAGCGTTAGTCTTCTTTTACTATATCTACGTGCAAGAGTGCGTTTTTACAATTTATCACCCTTTGTTTTTTGGCGGCGAGCTACGATACCTCCCGCCCCGCTAATTCGTCCGGGGCGACAGCATAAAGCGGCGCACGACCCCGTAAACCCGCCATACAACATACCTCTCGATGCCGTGCGGGTGTGGGTCATGGGAGGCGCTTTTTCATCAGTGGCCCACGCGGCGGCCCCGTCATCTCGACCCGTAAAAGGTCTCGATGTCAGGGCGTCTTCCTCTCGCGATGGCCTTGCTCCAAGGGAATTCATCACCCCCTATAATAAATTGTAAAAAGTATTATATTTATTACTAAAAATTCAATTTTAATAAAAGTTTGCTAATCAATTATCTGAACAAACCTCCTTATTAGTTTAAACTGAATGCAAGATGTCTCTGTCGTCTTTTAATAAAGAAAATTGTTAATATCCGGTCGCGTGGGCGATCAGCTGACATTGTCGACACATGCAAGGCTCTTATTAAATCAAATATATTATACAAGAGCTACGCTCGCGGCTTTGTTTGAGTTAATAAAGATTTTACAATCAATTACTCTATATATACCCTTGGAGCAGTACTTTTTTTAAAGACAACATCGTCATTCTCCTACTCTTATCCCAATTACTCCGGGTCAATACAATATGTACTCTTCTTTCATAGTACATATTGTAAATGTTATTGGCAATAGTGTTATGACCGGCCGCCTACCAGACGTCCGTCAACCCTCCGTGGGCATTCCCAAGGAGGGTTGACGTCTGGTAGGCGGCTAATTACATTTGATTGTTGACCAAACGGCATCAGATGGAGTTGGCCCAGGTCGTTATAGGGCTCTTAGTCATCTTTTACAACAATCACGAGAAAAGTAAGGGTTGGTAGTATTCGTAGCCGCTACCACCACACAGCAATTTTTTTTAAGGGCCACTTTACACTAATTAACTATACTTTGTATGCTGTTGTCTCACTTTACAAACACACAATTAACTAACACAAATTACACAACACACACACACTGAGAACAACTATTTGTTGATTGCACAAAATATTGTACTACGTGGGAATCGAACTCGTGACATTTGGAATGGTCAGATCGGTAACTTAACCACTAGAGCATGTATGCAGTCAAATCTGTTCTCTGAATAAATCCTACTCTTACTATGTAGAGAATACGAAGATCCACCCGGATCTGGTTTTAATCAACATAATAAGTCATTATTACAATTAGTACAGACTTTATTATTTCGTTTCCTTCATCATTAAAGGAAACGGTTATTGTTCAGGGTTTAATAATTTCTTAAAGGTGTTAATTGACAGTTCGATCTCAAGAGCTACATATGTATAATGTCGAATAATTGATATAGGTATTCCATCTAGCCCCATTATTATTTAGATACCCAGAATTCTAATTAATATTTAGAAATGTTCGGCTTTAAGATTTTGGTAACAGTGCCATAATCACAATGAAAAAAAAAACAAATTATTCACGTTCGTTTATTTCTAAAAAGGAACACTGATGACTGATCACAACTAAAATCTACTACAAAAAGCGTTGATAATTAGCTAAATTTGTGAAAGTATTTAATTGCATAATAACCGCGAAATTAACCATTAAAATTTCAACAAATTACTTCACACACTCACTATGTAAAATATTTAACGTAATTCGCAATAAAAAGGCCAGAGATATTAGCATTTTTATTTTCCCGCCAGCCGTCATTACAAAAGTGTTTAATATATAATCTGCATTGCTCAGTGCTGCCAACCGAATGAGAACTTTGTACTGAGTGTTGCCGCCTCACAATTATGCAGCGGCAACTTAGCAACGTCAGCGTTTACTCCTACCAGGATTACCAGCCTTCCAGACGATATGGTAAGTCATGGAATAGACAAAATTATAAAGGTTTTCATTATTTATTTTTTAAAAGATCATATTGTGCACTAAGGAATAAATCTCTGCATAATTTTACAAATATACAAAAACGAATCCAATTAACTTTAAAAGCAGAATAATTTATATCAAGAAAATGTTATTCGTGTCAATTACTTTGTATGTTTGCGAAATCCAACGCAATAGAAGGATCTATTCCTTTAAAAAATATTTATTATAAACACAAACACAAATTATTTTTCTCTCTATTTCATGACATTTGGTTATCTGGGTCACTATATTATCAGTTCACTCATCTCGTCATTATTGTACATTCTTATTTCCATAATTCCCATTATTCGCTAATTGTTATTTTAATAATAATAAGTTGTAAAAGGTTTCATATCAGTCTATTTCAAAAAACTTATTACAAATAGTCAACAATACAATAATAAAAAGATACATACTTTAATTTATAGCAAAATGATTAATACAATTTTGATAAAGAAAAATAAAATCATTTACGAAAAGTACTGCGTAGACGTTTCGGAATTTTTCTATGACAAACACAATACGAAGTACTGATCATATTACGAGCCATTAAGTTTTATTTAGTAAATTAATTAACAGGAAAATGGCTCGTAAACATATTTATAATGAATAGTGACACAATTGACAAATATTTGTATAGACAATTACGTTTTATTTTGTTTAAATAACTAATTCATTTAATATTGACTCTCATGTTATATTGTGATTTAATTCCGGTTATAAAACAATCTTCATTATCGAATGAAAGATGTTTTTTAGTAATTTTATGGCGTGGTGACAAAGACTTTTATGTCAAGTCTTTATTTATAAATTGTTGCTTCATTCAAATTCATTTACCATCCTGTAAGTAAATTAATCACTGACACACTGTTAATTGCATCTTCTTGGAATAATGGCGGAAAAACGAAAACATTAAGATACATAAAACGCAAAAAAAATATACTTTATACGTTAGATTAATAAGATATCGAATATAATAAAATATGGTCTTGTAGATCACCACGTAGCGCTTTCATGTTCCCGCCAAAATTCGTAATGATGGATTTCATTTTGTAGCCACAGATTATACCATGGGGCTTACTATGTAAAAGCAATAATATAATTTCACAGATTGTGATAGATAATACCGAAATCCACTACCTTGCACGCAAAGGGGGCAGAGGGAGATTCGAAATATTATTTCTTTCTTTATTTCTGGTCATTTCAATCGATACTGTAATATCGATGTACCTCATGTTTATTATTTTCTGGTCTTTTTTTACTTTAGATGAAAGCAATACTTTTGATTTTGAATTGAAATTTCTTGTGAAACAGATTTAGAATTCGGATTCGCAAACTTTTTAAAATGAGCTTAAGCTACTGCTACGCATACTTAAGTGTTTTCTTCATTCATTTAGAAACATTCATTGAGTTTTAAACTCTCGCTTGCCTTTATTTATCGGTAGTGTGAGACCTACGTTATTCTCGCATACATAATTTGTATATAAATAAATGTATGACTAGCACAGTAGGCGTAGTCGTTAAGATACCGACCATGTCAGTGCCATGGGTTCTATTCCAACGCAGAGCCAACTTTGTGTGATCAAAAAAAAGAGCAAAAATGTTATCCTGAGTCTGGGTGTAATTTGTTTGTAAAGTGACAAGGTGTTACAAGAATTAGTGATTTCATTTTTCTTAAATATAGTCTTTAACTAGTCCTAAAATAAATGTGTTAGAAATCATTCCACTACATTCGATACAGAAGCTTGCAATACAAGCCACTATGCCATCTACACATCATCATATTTATCGAAGCTACCATATTGTATATTCACCAAAAACAAACTGTTTGCTTGTCACTCACGAATTTCCGTATGTTGACGGTGTAAAAAATCAATTTACCACTCCCCTATTCTCCTACTATACTATATATACTCCCCTATTCCTTCCTTGTCTATGTGTATACTAAAATATGACTAAGTAATACAATATGCATATAACATATATACAAGTGAAGGGAAATACGAAATAAAACCTTATATCAAACTTTCTCACTAGCGTTCCTACGCTAGTCAGAAAGTTTGATATAAGTCGTAATGGTGGCACCACACTTCGCTATGTGTTATTCGTTATGCGGCTACTATTTATTTGCCCAAATATTTGACAAACACTTTATTACGAACATGCTACTCCACACTTCGTGCCATCATGCCAAATATTTGGCACGTCGACACATAAATAGAAAATGGACGTGTTGACTGTGGCGGCAGCTTATTTTTACTTCAATGCATCTGACCAATACCTGTTGTATAAGTACCAAGTTACAAAAAGACCGTGTAGACATGACCGCGCCGTAGCGAGTGATCATAACGAATGAATGAACGAAGTGTGGGCAGTCGACACACATATTCGGCTTATTTGTGTCCTTTGAAGTGTGCAAAAAGCGACAAGTGGATGGATACGCGTATTTGCTATTCGTGCTTATGCGTTATGTGTGCGCGTAAAGCAAATACAGACGAATGAGACCCCCACACTTCGTCGCATGCGGCCAATAAGGCGCATAACGAATAACACATAGCGAAGTGTGGTGCCACCATAAGATAGGTGTGCCCTATCTTGTACGTGGTTAACGTAAAAGACGACTTAGGGGTATGTTATAACTTATATATCACTGAAGAAATGAACGCGTTCCAGTGACCCACCCGTACGGCGTCGAGAGGAATATTGTAGGGTCTACGGGGTCTTGCGCCGCTTTTCTTGTCGCCCCGGACGGATTAGCGGGGTTCGATATAACGTAGCCCGCCGCAAAAAAAGGAGTATGTTACATAGATAGTGGACTAGTATTAATGTCTGATGGATAAAAAAAATAATTATCCGTGTGGTGACGTAGTAAGAATACAATTCACAGCCCCCTATCTTACCCGTGGGTCAACGTAAGAGCCGACTAAGGGATATAAAACGCATATAACATCTATGCAAGAGAAGGAAAACTCGAAACAAAATCCTATACCAACACGGCTGACCAGCGTGGTATAGTAGGTTAATTTCCCTCCTATTACAGAGGAGGCCCGAGCCCAACAGTGGTACATATATGAGCTGTGATGACGATGATGAAAAATTAATACAAGCCAACAGAAGTTATTCATTAAAAAGTTGTCAAAAATAGATGAAGAAAAAGAAGTATGTTTTAGTATTATTGTATCAGCTCACATACGTCCCACTGCTGGGCTCAAGCCTCTTACAAAATAGGAGAGAAATTGTACTACTATACTACTTTTAAATGTATTACTTTTATTTTAAGTTTTCCTTGTTTTGGGGAGGGGAGTTAATATTAATCAATCCTCAGTCAATCAATCATCATCATTCTGATGATCAACACGATATGTATTTCATTTCCATTGTTAATATTGCAAAAGTTATTGGCAATAGTTTTATGACCGGCCGCCTGCCAGACCTCAACCCTCCTTGGTAATGTAGTTGTTGACTAAACGCCATCAGATGGAGTTGGTCCAGGTCGATAATGTTTCTTGTAGATGAGTCGATAATGTTTCTTGTAGATGCTATAATTAACTTTATGTTTTGTCCAGGGGCGCAGTATGAGCCCGGGGGCTACGCAACGGCCGTACAGCAGCGTACAAACATGACGCAGCGCGAGGACGCGCTCAAGTTTGAGCAGGGCCGCATCAAGGCGCTGCAAGAGGAACGATTACACATACAGAAGAAGACCTTCACAAAATGGGTCAATTCCTTCTTGCAAAAAGTAAGTCTTCACATGTTCACCTTATTTTTTATTTAATAGAGTAAACTGTTAAGAGCGACAGAAGGACGATAATGTAAAGAGAAATATGATGTCGTACGTAAAATTCCTTAATTTGCCAGAGACTGTGGATGTTTTGAAACATTGGAAATATCAATAAAATAAAAATACTGGTATAGTAAAAACAAAATTAATACTTTACGTTAGTGAAAACAAAATTAAAATTTTGGAATAGCAAGAACAAAATTAATGCTTTACGTTAATGCAAACAAAAGTAAAAGGTCGCAATAGCAAAGTCAAAATTAATATTTTACGTTGGTGAAAATAAAATTAAAATGTTGGAATAGCAAAAACAAAATTAATACATTACGTTAGTGAAAACGAAATTAAAATGTTGAAATAGCAAAAATAAAATTAAAACTTTACATACATACATACATACATATCATCACGCCATATCCCTTGCAGGGTAGGCAGAGAGAACAGAGTGCCAGAGAACTCTATCTCTGCATACTTCACTCGCTTCCTCAACATTCATAATTCTCTTCCTACACGCTCGCCGGTTTCGGAGACTCTTGACTCCACCTTCCTTCAGTACCTGACCGATCTGGTCTAGGTAGGTTAGTCTCGGTCTCCCTCGGTACCTACATCCTTCCACTTTCGCATTGTATATCTTCTTAACCAGACGTTCGATTAAAACTTTACGTTAGTGAAAACAAAATTCGCCAGGATAACAAAAACAAAACTAAAACGTCGGGATAATGAAAACAAAACTAAAACTTTGGGATAGTAAAAACAGAATTAAAACGTCAGCATAGTATAAATCAAATACATGCGATATAATACAAATAATCGACAAAACAAAACTTCAAAATTATATAGACGTGGTCAATCAAATACGCATTATTGAGGAGAACTTAAAAACTACCAACAGCTTCTAAATAAAAAGAAAGAATCATCAATCTGTTTACTTTTTGTTGGGCATACCATGAATTGATGATAATTTAGTTTTTGTAAGAAACAATATTGTAATTAATATGTATGCAGAGTAAAAACCTTAAAAATAAAAAATATATCGAGAATTAACACTGCAGCTTATGAACCGACGAAGAAGCTGATGAAACCTATGATGCAGAAGCCAATGGCTGTGGCCATCGCGATCTCCTGAAACTCTTTTCTATCTGGTTTAGGACATATTCTAACTAATCTGACAGAGCAAACTGCTTGCCAGATTCGACGAATTTAGCGATTTGATCCATTATTAATAGTCAACGAAAAGACAATATTGTGTAGTACAATACAATGTAAAAAGTTAATTTACGTGGTAGATACACCGCAAACCAAAATCGTAAACTGCTGCCAAAGAATTGATAAAACTATGATGTGTCCAACATCTTCATTCTGTTCAGGGCGGACGGCGTATGGCTACATCCGTGTTCCCTCCTTATTACTATTAGGCCGAACACTGTTACCGTATAACACCCTTGGCCTGCCCGAAAAATCGGTTCACTAAAAAAAAGTTTTGAGCTTAACACATTTAAAAAAAGTACAGACGAATTAAGAACTTCGTCTTTAAGCAAATTAGTTCTATATCGTGTGTGTATTACTACTTAGTCTGTGAGTGTGTGTAATAATCGCATAAACATCAGCAATTCATTATATTATTGCCTAATAATAAATATATAATTACTTATCAAGCTATTGCAACATAATGAGGTCAGCGTTAATATCAATGATGCATACATACAGACAGACGCATGGCACATCCGCGTGGTGACGTCACATCACATGCAATCTTACCATTACATTCTGTTCTTCAATGATAAAACTTGCTGCAGGACGTAGGCCTCTATCGCTAATGAGGATATAGTGCCTTAATCTTAACAATTAAGGTTGTTGATAACAGAGAATTGTTTATACGAAAAGAGTTGATGCCTGTTCTGTTTGTGAGACAGCTAGATAGCCAGACCGCGAAGAATCTTAGCACGCACTGCCCTACCGCCAAAGAGTTCTTCATCAAAATAAGCCCCAACTACCGGGACTGGGGCTACATTTGGGACAATAATGCTATAATCGCTACGTTTGGGATTGTCGATCGCAGTAGGTGTTTTAAAGTTGCCCAGTAGATAACTGCTATCCAACTCTCCGTGACGTAACTTTTCCGTGTGGTGACTGAGTAAGAATACTATTCACCACCCCATACCATACGTGGGTGATCGTACGAGACGACTAAGAGATATAAAAATCATATAACATCTATGCAAGAGTCCTTCTCTTCGAAACTCGAAACAAAACCCTATACCAACACATCTGCCAGCGCGGTACAGTAGGTTAATTGCCCTCCCATTATTGAGTTGGCCCGAGCCCAATAGTGAGACATTTATGGGCTGTGATGATGATGATGATCCAACTCTCTTGGTGTGACCCTCACTCGATTTTTAGGACTCCGACGTACAAGTAGTGTGAATAAAATTGTATTCCTATGCGGTAGCTAACTAAGCTAAGTTAGCTGGAAGGATATTGTACGTACGTATACCACACTGATCAGACGTGTTGGTATATAATGTTTATTTATAGTTTACCTTCACTTGTATGACCGCATTCGTACCTAACAACGACGTAAGAGAGCGAATAGGTATGAAAGAGAGTATTGGTGTAAAGATGCGAAAGGGAATGCTCCGATGGTTCGGACATGTGGAAAGAATGCCGAACGAACGTCTGGTTAAGAAGATATACAATGCGAAAGTGGAAGGATGTAGGTACCGGGGGAGACCGAGACTAACCTACCTAGACCACATTGGTCACGTACTGAAGGAAGGTGGACTCTAGAGTCTCCGAAACCGGCGAGCGTGTATGGAGAGAATTATGAATGTTGAGGAAGCGAGTGAAGTATGCAAAGATAGAGTTCTCTGGCACTCTGTTCTATCTGCCTACCCTGCAAGGGATATGGCGTGATGATATGTATGTATGTATATATGTTATATGTATATTATCACGCAGACGTATTTTACTATACGCATATAGACAAGATATCCGTGTGGTGACGGAGTAAGAATACAATTCACCACTCCCTATCTTACCCGTGGATGATTTTAAGAGACGACTAAGGGATATAAAACGCATATAACATCTATGCAAGAGAAGGAAACCTTAAACAAAACCCTATACCTATACGTCTGACCAGCGTGGTTTAGTTGGTCAATTTATCTCCTATTACAGAGGAGGCTCGAGCCCAACAGTGGGACATCTATGAGCAGGAAATGAGACAACATACAGAGAGATGAATTGTATTCCTACGGAGTAATTATACGGAAAATGACTAATAAATAATATGTATAGGTATGGCAAAATGGCGTCATAATATATTATTATAGAACACGTGTTCAATGGTAATTTATATTCACAGGTTTAGCGGGAAATAGTATCAAGTGTCATAGAGACTGGTGTGATGATATTTAGTGTAGTTCATAGAGGAATGCAATTTTTTTTTAATAATATTTATACATCTTCTTTTTATGTATTGCCAATCAGCTACTTATACGAGCTATTGTTGCTAGTGTCGAGTTATAATTATCTTCACGTTCTTAATCTCTTCATTATTCGTCTGCTCTTGTCTCAATTACTTGGGGTCGACGCAATATGTACCCCTCTTCCTACATATTGCAAAGGTTATTGGCAATAGTTTTATGACCGGCCGCCTACCTGACATGAACCCTCCTTGCGAATGCATTTGCTGACCAAATAGGTTCAGATAGTGTTGGCCCAGGTTGATATAAGGCTCTTAGTCGTCTTTTACGACATCTACGAGCAAAATAAGGGTTGGTAGTATTCGTAGCCGCTACCACGCAGCAGTTCTTAGTCTCTTCAGATTAGTTATTAGTTTTTGTCCGTCAATGAGTCAAATTGTCGCCATCAATAGTGCTATAGTCACACTGGTAATGGTATCTTGTGGGAATTTTAATGATAAACGAAAACTTTGTAAAGCACTGTTATATTGATATTCACTACATCCCAGCAGTTCCGCCGCATCACATTACATAAAATGCCATCAACATTATCTAATATAACACGTTAAAACACGAAGATATCGAATATAATACAAGAGCACCACATGACGTTCTAGATTCCCGCCAAAAATCCTAATATTTATTCATTACCATCAGTGACAGATTTAGGGTCTATGACGTCCTAAGCCTAAGTTAATTAGCGGCCTTATATACATATAATATTTCTTTTTTTGCGGCAGTGATGTGGTAACACCTTGTTAAATCCGTCCGGGGCGACAGAAAGAACGGCGTACGACCCTATAGACCCGTCCTACCAGTACCTTTCAACACGAGTGGGCCACCGGTACCCGGTCTTTGTAGTCGGTGGCCGGCCCGGCGGGTTACCTCCTCTCGAGTCCATGTCCGGGCAGCATTCACCTTCGAGGCATTGTTCTCACGCGGTGGCCCCTCGGGCGACTAGACTAATTCCGGATCCGGTTGACCGTTGCTTCGGCTAGGGTAGCAATTTAAGATGTACATTTCCACAATACATAACATTCGTCTGAGTTTCAAGATCTTTGCAGCGTATGCAAAAATAGCTCGCCGATGGGCGATTTTTGCAATTTTTATCGTTATATTTTAGCCAATTTACAAAATATCTTTATAAATTATAGCCTATGTGTTATTCTGATGTGTAAGCTATATTACTACATATAAAGTTTCATCAAAATCCATTTGGTAGTTTTTGCGTGAAAGAGCAACAAAGATGTTCACATCCATACATTATTAGTAGGATTGATGTTCCGGCCTGCACGCACGAAAAAGTGTCATGTTCCGCCTGAGACGAGCGTGCAAGCAAGAGTATGGAATAAGCGATACAGAGGCACGATTGGCCTAAGCGTTTTATCGAAAATAATGTAATTTTCAATTAACTCCTTTGCATTATACAAAATAATGATAATTCAGTGATAATATTCAATTAAATTCATAAATATATGCAATTTTTCATCAATAACGAAAGTTATTACTTAAAATTATCGTTCGTAAACCGACTTTATAGACAACCATCTTGTTTTAGGCTGTTGATCTATATTTTGTCATTAATTGGCAGGATAAGCTTTTAAAATGGAGAGGTAAATTAAAGAATTTGATAAAATAATAAAGAAAACTTTTATAGAACATTCGATCAATCGGAAAACAGGATAAAAATTATAATAATTATAGACGTCATCATCATTGCAGCCCATAAATGTTTTACTGTAGGGCTCGGGCCTTCTCTGTAATGAGAGGGAAATTAACCTACTATACCGCGCTGGTCAGACGTGTTAGTATTTTATAGAGTTTTGTTTCGAGTTTTCCTTCTCTCGCATAGATTTTATATGAGTTTTATGTCCCTTAGCCGTCTCGTACGATCACCCACAGGTAAGATATGGGGTGGTGCATAGTATTCTTACTCCGTCACCACACGGAAAAATATAGACACATATTTATTTTAATTATGGTAACATTTGAAAGATTAAAGCCATTTAATTATGTTATTCATACTCCCGTCTTTTTCCACATCACATCTATTATAAAATAATGATGATAAATTTATAATAACGATAGCGGCATATCGCTTTGAATTAAAATGATAACAGTTTAACTACATGGTTAATTATTATTATCCTTCATATTTTTTTTTTTTATATTGCTTATGGTAGCATACGAGCAAGCAGCACATCTAATGGTCTGTGTTACTGCCACCCGTGTACCTTTGCGCTGCCAGGGGTACTGCTAGTTTGCTGCCTATCAAAGCCTCCCAGAAAGTTGGGCGTCCGTCTCTCGCTCACCGATGGAAGCGCAAAAGCAAATTGCCACTGCTCAGACGTCTATTTTCTACGAGAGTGTGGAACTGCCCCGCACAGATCGCGGTTATAACAGACTGTCAACAGTATCCTTCTTTTTTTTTGCGACGGACTATGGATGCGTCTCGCCCCGCCAAATCGGGCCGGGGTGACGGAGGAGGCGACGCTTGACCCCATAGACCCACCTTGCAAACTCCTCACCGGTACCCGATCTTTGTCTTCGGTGGCCCCTTTCAACAGTGTCCTACTGAATTATTTAAAAATATTATTAAAAATGTTTTAAGTACTAGATAAAAACAGCAACCTATCCCCCAAATAAAAAAAAAGGTTTATATTTTAGTGAGTATAATAGGTGTGAATTAATGATTTAAATAGTGATTCTACTGCCGAACCCTGTACGGATATAATAACCACGCGAGATAAATTTTGAGCAATCAACATAAACAGTTTTAATATCCAATAATTATATATTATAATTATATATATATTAGCACAATGTTAAAAATGACTAAAAAAGTAACCTCATTTAACAACATCCGTCATAGATACTTTACAACAACCGATAAAGATAATTTACAACAACCGGTACAGATGTTTTGCGACTGTCGTTTCAGATATTTTACGTCAGTTTCTAATACAATACAACTACTATTACAAATACTTCACATCTGCTTCAAATACTTCACTATATCCGTTATAGATACTTTACAACATTCAATTAGCTCCAGGTGTTTAACGACAGGGGTACGATGTCAGAAACCTCCACGCGGTGTACCCTGGGTGCGGACGGCGGTCCCCAGTTCTTCTGTTGTACTGTCGTCCGTAGCGAATATCTGGCGCTTCGCTCCTAGCCTTCTATCCGTAGAAGGTGACCGGACGCGAATCCGCGACGGGCTCAGTCACTCATTCATTTGAGGGCTGGGCAGGCATGTTCCACCGCCACCGTCGTCAAATCGTAAACCTGATTCTTTGCTTGTCTTAGTTTCAGGAACGAGGGTCTTGGCTTAACCGCCCGGACCGCGAGGAAGACAACCTCTATAAAGAATTTCGAATGTACATTCGAATTCGGAAATCACCCATAATCTTAAGTTTTGGCGTGCGGCGAGAAGATGCATGGCAGATGGGTTGTTCTGTTCTTAGCACGCTCCAGCCAGGGTACCGGCTGCCCCCCTGGTTGGTAAATGTAGGCTTGCCCGGGTACAGGGATCTCTGCCCGGGTCGACGTAATAGTATCTCCCATACTCGTGGGTTTAACTATGGATACTCATTTCAATTTTAAAAGCTACGTGGATCATAGTGATTCCCACCTCAAGGCCCGGTCATGCCAACGGAAAACTGACCGAAACGACGCCTCGTCCTCGGGACTCGAGGCGTCCGCCGAGGGTCCGGCACAACACGCAGAGGCCCAAACAACATCGAAGCGGAGGTCGCCCAGGAGGAGCCGGGGGAAGACCTCCAGCTTCAAACGGCGTTTGGAGGAGCGGCGAGCGCGCAGAAAGGCTGCCGCCGCGGAAGCGAGGAAGGACGGCGGTAGAGCCGAAACGGAGCCGTCGACGGACGAGGGCGACAGCGATGTCGCAGAGCCGTCCGGAGAAGACGGGGGTGGCGGTTCTACCGCCAAAATGGACGAGGGCGGTGACATTCCCGCAGGGCCGTCCAAGAAGGATAGCAGGCCGGCTGTTGAAGCCCCTGCCAGGTCGTCAGCGCGTCTTGTGGCAAAGAGCCCGGCGCCGACAGCGACAACGCTGACGACCAAGGAGAAGGCCCTCCCCTCGCAGAGGAAGCGCCGCCTGAGTAAGGGTGGCAGCTCGGGTGCCGACTCTGAAGGGAGCGTGGCCAACATGCCGCCACCTAAGGTCGCCTCCCGAAGAGGGCGAGGGGCCTCGGGAGAGGAAAGGGCGGCGGCGGTTGCTGCCCGCGCCAACGGCGACCCCCCCGACCTGCGGGCCGAAAATGCCCGCCTTAATGGCGAGATGTCCGCCATTCGGACCCGGAACCGGCAGTTGGGGGATATGCTGGCGGGGATGCGGCGGGCAAACCGCCAGTTATTAAAGGACGTGGCCGACCTAAAGGCGCAAATGGCGCTGCTCGCGCCGCCTGCGCCAGTTGCGCCACCGGCCAAGGCCGGCCACTCAGCGGCCGCTGCAGCGCCAAAGCCGCCTCGCGCCGCGGTGCCGACGACGTTGGGCACTGGTGTGACGGTAACACCCGTGCCCATGGCGAGAAAGACGCCAGCCGCTGCGAAGCGCGCGTCGCTGGCTGGCGCTGGCCCAGCCGCCGCGGCGAAACTGGTCCCCGTGGTGAGGATGACGCCTCTCGCTGCGGACCGCATGCCGCCGGCTAGCGTCCCTGCGGCGCCAAAGCCGCCAGACGCTGCGGAACGGGCCCCCGAAGAGGCCCAGCCGACCCCGATACTTGCGGTGGGAGGCCTACCGGACGAGGCCCTGCGCCAAATCATCGACGCAGTCGGAAAACTCGTCGATGCGCGCATGGCCGTTCTGGAGGCAAGGTTGCCTCCAGAACCACGTGTCCGGCCGCCTCTCGCCGCGGACAAGCGGCCGCATGTGGCATCAGCCCCCGCCCCGCTGCCTTGTCAGGGTGGCCGCGTGGGGGGCAGCTACGCCACGGCCGCGGCGGCGCCCAAGCCCAAGGGGCCCGCGCCAAAGCCAAGGAAGAGGACGGTACCGGCTCCTGCCGGACCGCAGTCATCGTCGGCAACAACACCGCCGGCGACGACCAGCGCGTCAACGACTGCGCCTTCCGCGCCTGTCGCGCCTGCTGCGCCCGAGGGTTGGCAGGTGGCCGAGCGCGACCGGAAGAGTCGCGGTCAGAGGAGGAGAGCGGAGGCCAAGCGCGCCGCTGAGGTCCCCGCTCCCGCTCCACAGGCAGGAGCCGGTAAGAAGAAGAGGCCGCGCAAGGGGCACAAGTCGCCGAAGACAGCCGCAGTGGTGATCACTGTGCTGCCTGAGGCGGCTGAGAAGGGCCTCAGCTACGAGGCCGTCTTGAGGAAGGCCCGGCGGGAGCTAGACGTCTCCGATATTGGAGGCGTCGAAGCCAGGACCCGCAAGGGCCGGACAGGGGCTCGAATCCTCGAGTTCCCCGGGGCCGAGGGCTCCAAGACGGCCGACAGCGTAGCTGACAAGCTGCGAGGTTTGTTTGCCGAGGAGGGTGGCATCAGGATCGCCAGGCCCGTCAAGTGCGCCGAAATGCGCATCGCGGGTCTGGACGACTCCGTGACGGTGGAAGACATCCGGGAGGCTATTGCCTCGAGAACCGGGTGTCCCATAGACACCGTCCGGGTTGGTGTCATCCGCCCCGGTCCGGGCGGCGTAGGTGCCGCCTGGGCGCAGTGCCCGGTGGAGTCGGTCAGGCAACTGGCCGGCTCAGGCAGGCTCCTCGTGGGCTGGAGCTCGGCGCGGGTGACCGTGCTTGAGCACCGGCCTGCGAGGTGCTATAAGTGCATGGCGGTCGGACATACTCGACCGACGTGCACTAATTGCTTCGACTGCGGCGGACTGTGTTTCCGCTGCGGTCAAACCGGGCACGTGGCGGCATCTTGCGCCGCCCCGCCCCACTGCCCCGCGTGTGCGGCGGGCAATAAGCCCGCCAAGCACCGCATGGGCTCTGGGGCGTGCAAACCTCCAGCTTCGGCCCCAAAGGGGCGGGGCGGCCCTCCGACCACGGCCGCTCCCGCTCCTAACGCGGTCCGATCGCCCGCCGGCGAGGGGGAGGTCATGGATACAGCCCGTTAATGGCTACACCATCCATGCACCACCTCTTGCAAGCCAACACCAACCACTCCGCCGGTGCGCAGGATTTACTCCTGCAATCCATGGCGGAGTGGTCGATTGGTGCAGCCGTAGTCGCAGAACCGTACTGCGTGCCTGATCGCCCCAATTGGGTGGTCAGCCGAAACGGAACTGCGGCAATCGTCGTCTCAACGCAGCGGCACTTCCCGTCCTTGTCTCTTTTGGATAGGGGCGAGGAATTTGTCGCGGCGGAGTGGGGAGGGGTCACGCTCTACAGCGTATACCTCTCCCCTAACAGGAGAATGGACGATTTCGGGGCCTCCCTCACCAACCTGGAGGCCTCGATACGGCGACTAGCACCGGGCCTCGTCCTGGTTCTGGGGGACTTCAACGCCAAATCCACGGCGTGGGGGTCCCCTATGACGGACGACCGCGGGCGGGCGGTCATCGAGTGGGCGGCTTCACTGGGCCTCTGTGTTCTTAACAGGGGCTCAGTGAACACGTGTGTGCGGCAGCAGGGCGGGTCGATAGTGGACTTGTCGTTCGCTAGCCCCGCTGTCGCACCACGGGTGAGGAACTGGAGTGTCCTGGAGGAGGCGGAGACCCTATCGGACCACCGGTACATCCGGATGGAGGACTCCCCTCTCCGGGACCCCGGTAGGGGTCACAGGGCGGACGGAGCTCCCGCGTTTCCGCGGTGGGCTGTGGGTCGTCTTGACAGGGACCTACTGGCGGAGGCGGCCATCGTTCACACGTGGCTGTCCTCACCGCCCCCAGCGGACGGGGTGGACGCCGAGGCTGTCCGCATCCGCAGTGCGTTAACGCAGATCTGCGATGCGGCCATGCCCAGAGTGCGGCGGCGTCTACCTCCGAGGCAGGGGGTCTACTGGTGGTCCCCAAGATTGGCGGACCTTCGTGCGGCATGTATCAGAGCCCGAAGGTCCTACACCCGCAGCCGGCGGCGTCACCGCGACGCTGAGCGGGAGGGCCAGCTGTACGAGGCGTACCGCGATGCGCGGACGGCCTTTCGGCTGGCCATCCGAGCCGCCAAGGGTGTGAGTTGGCAGGAGATGCTGGATGGTCTCGACCGTGACCTCTGGGGTCGCCCGTATCGCGCGTCGCTGAATAAGCTTCGCGCGCAGGGCCCCCCCCTCACCGAGACCCTCCAGCCCGACTTCCTTCGTAGGGTGGTCGAGGAGCTGTTTCCACGGCAGTCGGAACACACGCCCCCGGCCATGGCCTCGCCAGAACAAGACCGGGAGGCTGACGACGAGAGTGTTCCGCCCGTGACGGAGACGGAAGTGGGAGCAGCTGTGGCGCGGATTCGTTCCGCGACCACGGCCCCCGGCCCGGACGGAATACCAGTCCGGGTGCTGACGTCGCTCCTCGAGCACCTCGAGCCTCGCCTCAGGCAGCTGTACAACGCCTGTTTGGCGTCTGGACGGTTCCCTGAGTGCTGGAAGGAGGGGAGGTTGGTTCTCCTGCCAAAGCCGGGACGGCCCCCGGATTCGCCGTCGGCCTACAGGCCCATCGTGCTCCTCGACGATGTGGGTAAGCTGCTGGAGCGCATCCTCGCTGCCCGCATCGTCCAGCACCTGGAGGAGGTGGGACCCGATCTGTCGGACGCTCAATTCGGTTTTAGAAGGGGGCGTTCGACCATCGGGGCCCTGCTACGACTGAGGCAGACGGCCGCGGAGGCTGTCACCGGCGGGGGAGTACTGTTGGCGGTGTCGCTGGACATCGCCAACGCATTCAATAGTCTGCCATTCAGCTGCATCAGGGAGGCGCTCCGATTTCATGGGGTGCCCTTGTACCTGAGGCGGCTGGTGACGGACTATTTGGAGGGGCGCAGTGTCCTCTGCGCGAGTCCCGCAGGGGACATTGTGCGGACGTCCATGTCGTGCGGCGTTCCACAGGGGTCGGTTCTAGGGCCGACTCTGTGGGACATCGGGTACGACTGGGCGTTGAGAGGGAGTCTCCCCCCCGGGCTGAGCGTGATATGCTACGCTGACGATACGCTCGTCACAGCCCGGGGCAGGACACTCGAAGAGGCGGCGAGCCTGGCCACTCTCGGCACCGAGGAGATGGTCGGGCGAATCGAGGCGCTGGGGCTCAGGGTGGCCCTAAATAAGACGGAGGCCCTATTGTTCCATGGGCCACGCGTAAGGCCGCCAATCGGCGTCTCGCTAGTCGTCAACTCCGTCCACATCAGCATTCAGGCCCATATGAAGTACTTGGGTCTGGTGCTCGACGGGCGATGGTGGTTCCGGGAGCATTTTCGCCGAATTGCTCCCCGGCTGGTCGGCGCGGCGTCCGCCCTTTCGCGGCTCATGCCGAACGTGGGCGGACCCAGCTTCGAGGGCCGACGGCTGTATGCGGGGGTGATCCGTTCTATGGCCATGTACGGCGCACCCGTGTGGGCGAGGGCTCTGAACGTCCAGCTCAGGGCTGTTCTGTGGAGACCCCAGAGAGTCATGGCGGTCAGAGCCATTCGCGGGTACCGCACGGTATCGACCGAGGCGGCATGCCTACTGGCCGGGACACCCCCGTGGGACCTAGAGGCGGAGATGCTCTCCGACCTCTACCGGCGGGTGACCTCACTGCGCGACGAAGGTGGCTCCCCATCGCTGAGCGAGATAGCCACCTGGCGCGAGGACGCCCGCCGAGACGTCATCGCCCGTTGGGCTACGCGGCTGGAGAGGCCTAGACACGGTGTCGTCACCGTCGAGGCTTTCCGGCCCGTATTGATGGAGTGGATGGAGCGGCGGCACGGAGTCCTCTCCTTTCGACTAGTGCAGGTGTTGTCGGGGCACGGATGCTTCGGCTTTTACCTGCACACGGTCGCGTGTAAGGAGTGGACTTCGTTCTGCCACCATTGCAGCAGTGACGAGGACACGGCGCAACACACGCTGGAGGCGTGTCCGGGCTTTGACCGGCAGCGCCGTGACCTCGTCGCTGTTATCGGTGCCGACCTGACGCTGCCGGCTGTCGCGAGAGCGATGGTCGACAGCGTCAGGAACTGGGACGCGGTCGCCGCCTTCTGCGAGGCTGTCATCTCGCAGAAGGAGGCGGCGGAACGAGTCCGGAAGGAATCCCGCGACCCGGGCCGCCGTCAGCAGCCGGGGCGGCGCAGGCGCGAATACCTGCGCCTGATGCCGCCCTAACCGAGGCCTCGGGTGATCGGACCGGGGAATTGTCCGGTCACC
Source organism: Lymantria monacha (assembly GCA_905163515.2). Taxonomy (NCBI): domain Eukaryota; kingdom Metazoa; phylum Arthropoda; class Insecta; order Lepidoptera; family Erebidae; genus Lymantria; species Lymantria monacha. The sequence goes on along the minus strand of LR991104.1, from coordinate 11,573,896 downwards.
CGACGTGAGGCCACCGCGTGAGGGCGACGCCCCGACGGCGAAATCTGTCGGGGCGTCGACGAGAGGAACCCGCGAGGGTAAACCGCCGGGCGGGCCACCGAAGTTAAAATCGAGTACCGGTGGTCCGCTCGCACGGCGAAGAGAGAAGGTTTTACGGTGGGTCTGTGGGGTCACGCGCCGCCTTTCCGTCACCCCGGACCGATTCAGCGGGGCGAGACGCACCCATAGCCCACCAATAAAAAAAAAAAAAAAAAAAAAAAAAAAAAGTGTTTAACGACATCCGTTAAAATATTTTACGATATCGGTTACATATACTTTACAACATTTTAGATACTTTGAAACACCTGTGTCGAGCGTAGTCAGATGTATTTCTTGCCTTAGTAAAATAATTAAATTTCAAATTGTTATTTTCTTTTTTTTATATTTTTTTTATTGCCTACGGTGGCAAACGAGCAAACAGCACACCTGATGGTAAGTGATACTGATGCACATGGACCTTAGCAACACCAGGGCCACAGCCAGGTCGTTGCCTAACTTGAAGAAAGTGCTCTTCTGAAACCTCGCTTGAAGAAGGACATGTCATAGCGCTCGGGAAACAGAGCAGCACGTAGTTCATTCCAGATCTTGCACGTGCGTGAGAGAAATGATCGCTGAAAACGTACAGTCAAGGACCGTATCGTTTCCAGGTGAAATGGCTGAACCCTACTGGGGTGTCGAGTGGTACGGTGATAAAACGGCGACGGTGGTACCAAGTCAGACAGTTCCTCAGAGCATTCCCCGTGAAAGAGCCGGTAGCCGGTATTAACCATTATAAATTTATTACTACACATGTATATTCGAATGTTCTAGAGAAATACTTTGAAGGTCTCAATATCACCCTAGATGGTCCACCTATCCTTAGTCAGACCGTAGCTTACTAACAAAAAAACATTCCCAAACCTCAGTAAAAAATATAGGTATATTAATACTAAGAAATTTCTTTCCAACAGGCTCGTATGGAAGTGGAGGATCTGTTCGTGGACCTTGCGGACGGGAGACGTCTCCTCAAACTGCTGGAGATCATCAGCGGCGAGCGTCTGCCACGACCGAACAGCGGCCGGATGAGAGTGCACAAGATAGAAAACGTCAATAAGAGTTTAAGTTTCCTCCATACCAAAGTGAGTATATCTACCCATCCTATCTATCTGATCAGGTGTAGCGTTTTTTTTTCAGCTCAAGCACGTCCCTCTTATGAACTCGTACCTCCTATACATACATACATATCATCACGCCATATCCCTTGCAGGGTAGGCAGAGAGAACAGAGTGCCAGAGAACTCTATCTCTGCATACTTCACTCGCTTCCTCAACATTCATAATTCTTTTCATACACGCTCGCCGGTTTCGGAGACTCTTGACTCCACCTTCCTTCAGTACATGACCGATCTGGTCTAGGTAGGGTCTCGGTCTCCCTCGGTACCTACATCCTTCCACTTTCGTATTGTATATCTTCTTAACCAGACGTTCGTTCGGCATTATTTCCACTTGTCCGAACCATCGGAGCATGCCCTTTCGCATCTTTACACCAATACTCTCTTTCATATCTACTCGCTCTCTTACGTCGTCGTTACGAATGCGGTCGGTCAGCCTAACTCCACAGATTTTCCGCAGTAGATTATTTCATCATTCATCACAATTTATTGTGATCATATCACCTCCTATACAATAGAAGGAATATTGTACGTACGTATATCACCCTGATCAGACGTGTTGGTATATAGTGTTTATTTATAGTTCACCTTCACTTGTATATTTTCTTCATCATCATTCTCCTATTCTTATTACCATTTTTTTTTATTGCTTATGGTGGTAAACGAGCAAGCAACACACCGAATGGAAAGTGTCACTACCGCCCATGGATCTTTGATATAACCAAGGCTATAGATAGACCGCTGCCTACCATTACAATCCCAAAACCCAACCAGTTGGGCTTCCGGCTCTCTCCTTCACCAAACGAAGCGCAATAGCACATTGCTATTACTCAGACGTTGATTTTCTGCGAGAGTGTGGTACTACCCCTGACAGAGCGGCCCGCGGCTGTAGACAGCGAACTGTCAACAGCGTGGTCCTGCCACTAATAAAACATTATGTACTCCTCTACCTATATATTGCAAAAGTTATTGGCAATAATTTTATGACCGGCCGTTAGTTTTACGCCTTCTTTGGTAATATAATTGTTGACCAAACGGTATCTGGTGTATTTATAAAACCGATTACGAAATGAAAAATGATGTCACAAGCGGGATTCGAACCCGCGCCTCTTGGGATTCCGGCCCAATCGTGCTGCCACTACACCACCGTGACTAATTGTAGGACATACAAATTTCACTTCGCATTATGTTTGTGTACAGGTGTAGTGGCAGCACGATTGGGCCGAAATCCCAATAGGCGCGGGTTCGAATCCCGCTTGTGACATCATTTTTCATTTCGTAATCGGGTTTTATAAATAATTAAGCATATTAAATGCTAAAAATTTCAGTAATTTAAAAAAAGGTATCTGGTGTAGTTAGCCCAGGTCGATATTAAGCTCTTAGTCGTCTTTTACGACATCCACGAGCAAAGTAAGGGTTGGTAGTATTCGTAGTTACACATAGTCTCACGTCGTTTATACCTATAAGACAATAATTTTATATATAAGTAGTTGTTATCAGATTGTTGGTTATGATAAGATATATTTCGATAAAGCGTGTAACACGCACGTACTTCGTACTTAATTATCTTGTATAGAATATAGATATTAATTAATTAGTAATAATACATTTTTTATATAGCTTTACGTCCGTGTTGGGACGGAGTTAGAATACAATTCACCAGAATATCTTGTTCTTCTTCTTCTTTTTATGTATTGGCAATCAGACCGGGGAGACCGAGACTCACCTACCTAGACCAGATTGGTCACGTACTGAAGGAAGGTGGAGTCAACAGTCTCCGAAACCGGCGAGCGTGTATGAAGAGAATTATGAATGTTGAGAAAGCGAGTGAAGTATGCAAGGATAGAGTTCTCTGGCACTCTGACCTATCTGCCTACCCTGCAAGGGATATGGCGTGATGATCTGTGTGTATGTATGTATTGGCAATCAGCTACTTATAAGAGCCATTGTTGCTAGTGTCGAGTTATAATTATCTTCACGTTCATAGTCTCTTCAGGTTAGTCATTGTCCGTCAGTAAGTCAAATCGTTGCCATCAACAGTGTTATGGCCACACTGTTAATGGTATCTTGTGGGAATTTTGATGGAAAACGAAAACGTTGTAAAGCACTTTTATATGATATTCACTACATCTCAGCAGTTTCGTCGCATCACATTACATAAAATGCCATTAAAATGATCTAATATAACACGTTAAAACGCTAAGATATCGAATATAATACAAGTGCACTACATGACGTTTTCAGATTCCCGCCAAAAGTCCCCCTATCTTGTTTGTGGGTGATCGTAAGAGACGACTAGGGGATATAAAATGCATATAACATCTATGTAACAGAAGAAAAACTTGAAACCATATACCAACACGTCTGACCAGCGTATATAGTAGGTCAATTTCCCTTCCATTACGAAGGAGACTCTAGTCCAACAGGGGGACATATATGAGCCGAGATGATGATTACAGTTTATTTTTTCTTTCTGTACGGTTGACAAGGCATTAACTAATTCTTCCATCAAACAATTTAGCATTTTTATTGAAAAAATGAAATCCATTTCCAAACTGCAACGGTTATGGAAATATTGAGGATATTTAGCATGTGCTGATGGAAATGAAAATTATAGGAATTCATGTATCGAAACGAAAAATAATATATTAGCAGATACTACATTTTAAATGATGAAAGCATTAGTTAGATTGCATAAATCGCGTAGTGGTTCAAATACCGACCTTCCGTACAACTGTTATGAGTTCATATTCATACACAGGACAATACTTTGTGCGATCCACAGGTGTTATTCTGAGTCTTGGATTTTTTTTATTATTGCTAGTGGTGACAAACGAGCAAGCAGCACACCTGATGGTAAGCGTCACTGCCGCCCATGGACCTTTGCAATACCAAGGGTATAACTAGGCCGCTGTTTGGTGTAATTTGTCTGCGTTAATTGTAAGTTTGTAATGTCCTATCACATTACAATTATTATTTCCTTAATGCAGAGTGGTGTTAAAAAAAAAAAGATGAAAAATAGATATTAATATATTAAATTGGATTTACGATTCCATATCGATAGCCATTAAATGAAATCTTTTTAAAAAAAAAATTAAATGTCAAATTTAAAAGGAGCGGTACATATAAAGACCGTGGATTTTTTTTCGTCACTAGTCATAACGATATACTTTAAAAAAAGACGTAAATGGAACATGGAACTTGATATAGAAATAAGAAATACATCAGAGAGAAACAGGGTACAGTACTGGTAGTTCCACACTGTTGACAGTTCTCTGTTTACAACCGCGGGCCGGTCCGTCCGGGGTAGTACTATACTCTCGCAAAAAATCAACCTCTAAGCAGTAGAAATGTGCTTTTATACTTCCTTCGATGATGGAGACGGTAGCACAATTTTTTTGGCCTAATTGTACCTTTGGTTTTGTATTGCATGTGCGGCAGTAATACTTACCACTAGGTGTATTGCTTACTCGTTTGATACCATAAACAATAAAAAATGGCTAGAGTAATAATATAAAGATATAGAAACATCGAACCGTTACAATTTTATTGCGTACGAAGCCGTACTAGTGTCGCTGACTGTCTAGCGCGGGCTTCACTGATTACGGGTCGTGCTTACCTCATACATCTATCTATATCTGCTATTCTACGTTATATAATGTACATTATTCATCCATCCGTCCATCCAGGGGTCTAATAACATTTAGTATTGTACATAGGCCTCTGTAAATGTCAATAATACAATAAATTCTGTTCTGTTCTCTTTGCCTACCCTGCAAGGGATATGACGTGATGATATGTATCTACAATACATACATATCATCACGCCATATCCCTTGCAGGGTAGGCAGAGAGAACAGAGTGCCAGATAACTCTATCCTTGCATACTTCACTCGCTTCCTCAACATTCATAATTCTCTTCATACACGCTCGCCGGTTTCGGAGACTCTTTGACTCCACCTTCCTTCAGTACGTGACCAATCTGGTCTAGGTAGGTGAGTCTCGGTCTCCCCCGGTACCTACATCCTTCCACTTTCGCATTGTATATCTTCTTAACCGGACGTTCGTTCGGCATTCTTTCCACATGTCCGAACCATCGGAGCATTCCCTTTCGCATCTTTACACCAATACTCTCTTCCATACCTACTCGCTCTCTTAAGTCGTCGTTACGAATGCAATCGGTCAGTATGTACAATAAATTCCACTTTACGCTACATTAGCAATCTCTTATGTCTCTAATTTCAATAATTTATTAGTGATCGGTTGTGTGATGTTGGCTACGAATACTATCAACCTTTATATTGCTCGTGAATGTAGTAAAATACGACTGTGTACTTTACGTAGAGCTTCCGGGTTGAGAGCCCGCGCTTATCCATAGTCCGGGTTAAGCTGCGACAGCCATCCGAGGCTAACAGCTAAAAGAAAGACACAAAAAAAAAATTACATAGAGCTGTACCAACTACATCAGATGCAAATAAGTTTTGTGCCGGAAGGTCACACCAATACAATACTCAGTAAGAAAGTTTGCTTAAACTACTATTCCATCGGTGCACTCGATCAATTTACTTTTCTTTTAAACAACTCTGTGCTGAGGCAATAATCCTTGTATTGCGGGGGACTTTACAAACATATAATTTTTCGTGTAGTGACGGGAGTAAAAATACTATATCCGTGGGTATTGTAAAAGACGATTAAAAGATATGATATGCATATGGCATGTGTGCAAGAGAAGGAAATCTCGAAATAAAACCATATACTAACACGTTTGATCAGTGCGCTACAGTAGGTCTATTTCCCTCCCATTATGGAGGAGGCTCGAGCCTAATAGTGGGACATATGTGGGCTGAGATCTTAATTAACGGATACAAATTACATCCGGATTCAAAATAACTATTTGTTGTTCGTGCATTGTGTTGTCCCATACAGAAAGCGAACATGTGACAATGGCATGGTAAATCGTTATCTCCATAACGCTATCGGTGCGGTCAGAATTTACTTTTTATTTCGTAGTGTTATATAAAAAAAAAATAGCCTTTATTTCCACTACAATATTCTAACACTTACTTACCAATATAAAATAATCTTATATAATGTTATTCTACTAACTAGTTGCAGCGGTCGCCTCTACGGCGTAGGTCTCCCCTAAAGCCCTCCACTCATCTCTCTGTCGTGCTTTCCTCATCCAGTCTGATCCACACTTATCTGTAAAGTGTGTTTCGTAGTGTTACGCTAAAAAAATAATGGAAATCCTACTAATATTGTAAATGTGAAAGATGTTTCGATGTTTGTTACTCAATCACGTGTAAACCGTTGAACATATTTGGATGAAAATTGACATATAGATAGATCATTTCCTGGATTAATACAAAGCATACTTTTTATTTTGACAATATGTTCCTTTGGGACATTTAGTAATAAAATTTCATATTGTTAAAGTCACTTTTTACACGAAGCTGCGAGCTGAACCTAGTATGAAATAAAATTATTCTAACGGATTTTATCGCGTTTTATTCGATTTCTACTTAGCGTCGCTTTCTAGTAAAAATACTTTATGACAAAATCAAATGATGCTATAAAAAACCTCGTAAAAATTGTTTAATTTTATATACTTGCTTAAACATCAGAAATTAACAATGTAAATATTTGTTTACAGGTGCGCTTAGAGTCAATAGGTGCAGAGGACATAGTGGACGGCAACCCTCGCCTGATCCTTGGTCTTATTTGGACCATCATCTTGCGTTTCCAGATTCAGGAGATTGAAATCGATGTTGTAAGTAATTGTGAGCGACATCTAGTATGCGTCAGCAGAAATAAAAAATATTTATAGTGACCTCTAGTATGCGGTAGTGGAAATAAAATTAAAATGTATTACCGCCGTCTAGTAGCGTCTGAACGTGACAAATGTTATTATTTCTTTTTCAAGTAAGTCGGGGGTAGTTACTAATACTTGAAGTACTAAGCAAACTTGTGTTATTGTTGGCTATGAGCCATTATTATAACTATAATCGTAGTTACATCGGTTAGCCAAATCAAATTTAAACTAAAATAAAGATATTGATGTTTGTCTCCATGTTATTAGGATGAGGAGAATGAATCGTCAGAGAAAAAGTCTGCGAAGGATGCCCTGCTTCTGTGGTGTCAACGCAAGACAAGCGGCTACCATGGTGTACATATTCACAATTTCACAGACTCCTGGCGCTCTGGTCTCGGGTTCAACGCGCTCATTCACGCGCACAGGTCTGTATATCTTTCATCTTATATTAGAAAATCCTTAAAAGGCTTGATATTCAGCGAAATGTTTACTGAATGAAAATTAAATTTATTAAATAATAATAATGTTTCGAAAGATAATCCAATAGATTTTGCAAAAAAAAACATTTTTTACAAATAATATTGTTTTATTTTCAGACCTGACCTATTCCGTTGGTCGGAGCTGCCGGCGACCAACCACGTAGAGACATTGAACCATGCCTTCGATGTAGCTCACAAGCAACTTGGCATACCACCACTACTTGATGCTGAAGGTAATATTATTCATATAATATATATTCTAATTTATTGTGATCATATCACCATTCTGCTAAGTTTATTCCAATTACTTGTCGACGCAATATGTACTCGTTGATATTGCAAAAGTTATTGGCAATAGTTTTATGACCGGCCGCCTGTCCGACGTCAACACTACTTGGGAATCTAAATGTTCAACAAACGGCATCAGATGAATTTGGCACAGGTCCATATAAGGCTCTTAGTCGTCTTTTACGACGTTCACTTGTAAAGTAAGGGTTGATAGTATTCGTAGCTACCACACAGCATAATATATTTAATATAAAATAATTCTTGTAAATAAACCGACTTCATAAACAATGGCATTTTTTTTTTTTTTGTGTCTTAGTTGTTAGCCTCAGATGGCTATGACAACTTTACCCGGACTGTGGGTGAGCGCTGAGGGCTCTCAACCCGAAGCAATGGCATCGTGTGGGTTTGAACTTTATTTTAGTGAGAAAAGGAAATGTTACGTGTATTTCATCGTAACGGTTCAGCGCCATCTATCAACGAGTACTGTTACGTATTTCTATCAGCAATTTATACATTGAAAAAATATTTATAGAAACTGAAGTAACTTTTTTATAAAGTTGGTAAGCAGAAGAGTTTCCTTTAGTAAAATTATCAATTATTTCACAAAATCGCAAGTAAATAAAATTAATAGAAGAATTTTAACACTTAAAAAAAATAACAAGCATTGAATCCTCGAGCTTTGCACTAATAACTCATACGTTCCTATAGACGTGGACACGTCTCGACCGGACGAGAAGTCAGTGATGACTTACGTGGCGAGCTACTATCACACCTTTGCCAGGATGAAGAACGAACAGAAGAGCGGCCGCAGAATCGCCAACGTAAGTCCATACATGTATTCTGTGATGATCTGTATAAAAGACTATTATAATATGATTTTTGAATGTACTACCGTTCAAAAACATACTAGATGTTTCTTTGTTATTTTTTTTTTAAATAAATAATCCGCATTCGAAAACATCGAGTTACTAAAAAACTTAAAATAATAAGATTTTCAAACCAAAACTAAAAGAAATTTATTTTTGCAATTCCTTTCTTGTTTTTTTAATTACATCTTAAAGTTGGATCAGATCATTCAGATCTCATAATGGGGACTATCTGAACACTATAACTTATCACACAAAAAGAAAATTCCAAATCGGTCTAAGCAACTTCAAGTAATCGGAGAATATACTAAATAAAAAAAGATGGCGAGAATCGCCTCTTTCTTTTAAATGTGGTAAAAAAATTATTAATAAAAAAACATACCTTAGCTTATAATTATGGGATTTTATCTGACGATATTTATGGTCGTTATAATTCCCAACAGATCATTGGTCAGCTAATGGACTGCGACGGTCGTAAGGGCGAGTATTCGGTGCTTGTGTGCACTCTGCTCGAGTGGATCCGACTCAAAATACAAGAGCTCAACGGCAGGGAGTTCCCCAACTCATTGGACGGGATCCAGAGATTACTGCTTGCGTTTAAACAGTACAGAACTGTGGAGAAACCACCCAAGTAAGTATATGTACTCCATCATTCCGACTGTTATACACTCTGCTCGTATAACTTCTACTACTAAAGATTCCAGCTTCAGTAAAAGGAGGAAACATGACCACCATATCACTAGTCAGCCGTGTTGGTATAGGGATTTCGAATTTTCCTTCTCTTAATTTGATGTTATATCAACATGGATTATAAAACTATTAAAATTAGATTTATTGGAAGCATTGGTATAACTTTATTATCGTGTAAAGAAAAACTACAATAGTGGGCGGTGCTTATATTGTACAGTACATTAAGGGGCGGGGCTTGTAAAGGATACTGTAGTAGGCGGAACTATTAACTATACTTGGGGACGAGGCTTACTATAGTTTTATACTTGACTACACGAATGGCTTAGTGATTTAATTAGCGACATCCTATGCAGAGTGTCGTGGATTCGATTCCCAAGTAGGTAATTTCACAAATCTACAAATAGTTATTCTGAATCCTGGTAATGAATCTTCGTGGTGTTTATGGTGTGCGTTTTTTTTAAATTTTAACTATTACTGTTCTACTCCAGATACAAAGAGAGGTCAGAGATCGAGGCCCTGTATTTCGATATTAATACAATGCAGAAGAGCCTGGTGGGTGAAACCTGGGCGCCGCTGGAGGGACAGCTGCCTCAGGACCTGGAAAGAGCTTGGCAACAATTAGAACAGGTAATGTGTTTTTAATTTAAATTTTGGTTGCTTTGGTCTAGTGACCTTTGCGTTTCGAATATCGTGAGTTCGATACTTAAGAATGATGGTTCTAAATATGTGTGTATACTGGTACTACTAAAGTTTATTTGCGAGTGAAAAATATTTATCGTACAAACTCGGATCTGAATCTATTTGGTACGAGTATTAAATCGTAACAAAGTGTAATAGATTCACTAATAGATGTCTCTCGTAAAGATGACAATACCAATTACAATTTAGTTATCATAGGCACACTGGCCTCATTGGTAAGTCAGTTGGAACGGCTTTTCAATATATACAGGTTTAAATCCCACGTATAGTAATCGTGTGTGTCCTAAATATTTTTTTATAAATAGTTCAAAAAAATCCAAATCCCTATAATTAATGTAAAATGATATTCAAAATGTAGTATTTTTGAAGTAAAAACTTCTTTAGCGGCGTTGTGTTCTTTATTTGGGATGGGTAAAATATGTTAAACTCGCGTCAGGATACGTGACCTGACCGAAAATTCGTAAGACGGAGTAGACTCGTGTAGAAGTACTCGTGACTGTTTTGTGTTTTTTTTAACACATGAAACGCACAAAGGATTGTCCTGTATGGGAATCGAACCCACGCTAGTGGCACAGAAGGTGTATTAACCACTACGCCATTTCTGCAATCATTATTATACATATCACCCTTGATTTTAATTAACTTATTATGGTCGTCACCAGGCGGAGCATGCCCGTGAGATTGCACTGAGAACAGAACTGCTGAGGCAACAACGTCTGGAACAGCTCAACTACAAATTCAACACTAAAGTAAGTAACGTTATCACATCCCCATCTTGTAAAAGAGTGGGAATAAAGTGATCACCCATTACATTAACGTGTATATCATAAAAATAGATTAAGGAATATAAGCAGATAACGTCACTGGTAAAGAAAGAAAACTTGAAACTTTATATAAAACTGTTTCATTAGTGTAGTATACTAAATTCCTTCATCTAGAGGAGACCCGTGGGTCTCCTCAAGATGGGCGTGCCCAACAGTGGGGGTATATAAGGGCTAAGAAGAAGAGAATGTTGCGAGATTCAAGTTAATTTATAGTAGGTAAACTTTTAACCCTTTCTTTAACTGATGGTCAGATCTTATGTTCGGTCTCTTATAATTAAACAGTAGAGATAGAATTAGTCCATGGATGACTTCTTACATATTTCAGAAGCTTATGTTAGAATAATCAATGTAATACTTAAAATATATTATGTTTTAGTTGAAATAATTAACAGAAGATTTTGAGAACCTATATTATGGTCGTTTGTCGCAGGTTTAATTAATTTGTCAATCACACGAAACTTACTGAACCGAATTTATTGAAGTTAATTAGTAATATTCTAGCTTAAAACAATGGGAAGTAATGTGTTTATATCTATATCATAACCAAATACTTAGCGAATTTGAGAGATTATTGGCAAAAAATGCCAATGTGTTTAGAAAATAATATTTTATTAAAAATTCATATGATATTTCTCTGTTACAGTCGGTACTTCGCAAGGGTTACCTCAAAGAAATGATCCAAGTTCTGTCGGACCCTCGTTACGGGTCCAACCTTGCGCAAGTGGATGCTACCGTTAAGAAGCACGAAGCCATCTCTGCCGATATACTCGCCAGGTAACTATTTTCACTCGTCACCATTTTATTGAAAACCTACAAGATTTTCAATGAAATGGTGAAGGATGAGCATAAAGAACAAATTATTGGTAAAAAAAAAACTTATTTATTATTATGCCTTAATATTAAATAAAATAGATAATAATAAACGTATTATTGTAAAAGAACAATGTTCAGGAACGGAAAAGAAAATTCTGGTCTATTCTAAGATAACACGATTTCTTTATATACGTCTGTTTATTGTCGAATTTCTCTATGTAGTGACGGAGTAGAAATATAATTCATCACCTTTATCTTGTACATGGGTATCCTAAAAAACGACTAATGGTTTAATATATCTACATATAACATATATACAAGTGTATGTAAACTATAAACAAACACTATATACCAACACGTCTGATCAGCGTACGTATACCACGTACGTACAATTTCCCTTCTATTGTGTAGGAGACTCGAGTCCTGCAGTGGAACATATATTAGCTAAAATTATGTAGGGCTTAAATTAACTGTAGACGTATTTAGTCTGAATAAGAACTAGGAAAAGTTGTGATAGGACATATTGAACTTTGTGATATGTGTACAGGACGGAGCGGTTTGAAGATTTGTCAGCTATGGCGGCGGAGCTGGTCCGGGAACGATATCACGGCGCTGAGGCCGTATCGCGTACGGAGCAGGCGGTGTTAGCTCGCTGGCGGGAACTGCTCGCGCTGTTGGAGCGACACAGAGCCTCACTTGCTACCCTTGCGCATCTCATGGCGTTACTTAGAGAGGCGGATGCTGTTGGACATACACTGGAAGAGATGAAGGTAAGCTTGTGTAGACTTTGTAGGAATATAAATAGCCGACTTTCCATATCGAGCGTTGCAATTCCAAACAGTACAATACTTTGTACGATCAAAAAATAGTTGTTCTCAGTGTGTGTGTGTGTAATTTGTGTTAGTTAATTGTATGTTTGTAGAGTGAGACAACAGCATAGAAGTTATATTTAGTTAATGTTGGTTATTAAAAATTACAATTATATAACAATAATACATTTAAGACTTTTAGTGCTAAAGTTTTTCACGTTTACATACGTTAGCATTTTATTGCTTTCTTATATTGTGTTCGCTATTTTAATGTTTAAATAACTTTTAAAAGATATTTTTTTTTCTAAAACGAAAATATGTTTTTATGTAACATAATACAGAGAAAGTGCTACAGCGTAGTGAATATGGTATAAAAGTACATTAGGATTGTTTTTTTTTTTTTGACAATATTTCCATTCCCATTAGCTAGGCAGTGGTTAATAGAAGATTAGTTAAGAATAAATGGTTGTATGTTTGTATGTTGACAGTTTATATGTTGACAATATGTCACTACCCCATATTCCCGTGGAAGGTGATATGAGTGATCACCATGGTAATAGAAGGCATATTGTCTATCAAGTTTCACCTAAATATCGTTATCATTCTTCATGGGAAGGCCTATAGCCAAATATGGACGTCAATTAGCTGATTGGCCCCTTCATAACTAGAGGTAGTTATAATTTCTATTAATATTCCATTTCAGGCCCAATTCCAATCAGAAGACGTTGGTCGTCACTTAGTGGATGTAGAACGGTTACTGCAAGCGCACGCTCTCCAGGAGCTACAACTTGGCGCTGTTGACGAAAGCATTCGCCGGCTGGTGCGGCATGGAGGTGCGGCTGAAGGACCACCTCAACCCAAACAACAACTTACACAACAGCTCACGCAGCTTGAAGACGCATATGACAGGTATGCTTGTTTATCTACTTAGAGACATACACATATAGTATTTTAACCTCAAGCTCAACCCAACCCCTGACAGAAAAAAGCTAAACTGACAACCTTTCTAATGTTTCATATTTAACAATTATATTAAATCTTCATAATTTATTTATCCACAGCTTGGTTGCTGCTGCAAAGGACCGCAAGGCACGTCTAGAAGACGCCAGAAACCTCTACCAGTTCCTGGAAGACCACGACGAGGAAGAAGGTAAGATAAACTATTGAAAGATTTTATATTCGCTATATATTGTGCGGTGACAGAGTAAGAATACAATTCATCACCTGAGAATGTGTGCTCATTGATAGGTTGGGTGACTGAGAAGCAGAGGATTTGTCGCACCGACGTGGCGGCGAAAGACCTGCGAGCAGTTCTTGCGTTGAGACAAAAGCATACTGCACTATTGCACGAGCTCAGGGCGAAAGACCACGTCGCACAGAGACATCGGGCTAAAGGACAAAGGTAATTTATATATCATCCATCCTCTATGTTTTTTTTTGTATTGGTGGCAAATTAGCAAGCAATACACCTGGTAAAAGATGCTGCTCATGGATCTTTGCAATCCCAGGGGTATAGCTAGGACGCTGCTTACTGTGAAGAAAATGCTGTTTCTAAACTTCGTCTAAAGAATGATCTAACGTAGCATTACTTGCACTACGCTAGTGAGTCCTTCATATTCCACGGCCATTATAAGCAGAGGGAATGCATAAATGCATTTATCATAGTCTAAAAAAAGGGGAAGAATTATTTTTCCTGCTATCCATAACCCACACTTACCAGCTATCTTCGGATTTGATGGTATCCCTAATTCAAACAATAGCAAAAAAATATACATGAACGTTTAAATTTTTAGTCTTATTGACGCGAAGCATCCGAAGAGCGCAGAGATCGAACGCCGCCTCACATCTTTGAACAAACAATGGCAGATACTGAGGGAACTCGCTGAGGCACGAGAGAAGCAGCTGGCTGATGCTGCTGAAGCACATCAGGTATGTAGTAGTTTATAGTATACTAGGTATCTGTGATAATAGTGGCATTATAATGAGGATAGTTTTAATTAATGTCCAATCTTTATATTAAACGGCAAATTAAAGGAACTAGGATTAAACCTTGCGCAATGCAAATGGCAGCACATGTTTAAAAATTTAAAATTCTGATTATATTTTGTTCCCATTCAATCTGTTTGTAATTTTGTAATAATATTTCACGATAAAACTAGAAGCTTTGTTATTATTGAATTCGTTATGCCTTATAATCACAAAAAATATCAGAAGTATACACAATCGAAAGCGGTTGTAAAATCGAAATCTAATTACAGTATTTGAAAAAGGTTTTCTTACGCATTTTTTAACTTTAGTTAAATCGTAGAAAAATCAACTGATTTTTAACCAACTGGGTATACATCCGCCTTTAAATTGAATACCTGGGACTTGATGCTAAAATTTTCTATAGTTAAAAATTCTTTCAATAGATTTCAAGTCTTACGTGTAATTATTTTTACATTTTTCGCTCCCAAAAGCTTTCTAAAAAAACAACAAACACATACTACACTACTACATTAATTGAATACGACTTTGTTTCTAGTTCTACGGTGATGCAAATGAATCCGAATCTTGGATGAAAGAGAAGCGCCCTCTAGTTGCTACAGATGACTGTGGAAGAGATGCCCCATCTGCGGGGGCTTTGCTGGCGCGACACCGAGCGCTGCACGAGGAGATCACCGCTTACAGCGCTGAGCTGGACACGCTTAGCGCTCACGCGGCTAGGCTCAACGCTGCTGGCATTACTTGTCTACAGGTATATCATCCAACTTACTACTAACTACCAGCAGTTACATTATACACAAGAATAGGCATTTTCCAGCATAAAGTGGTCTTTTTGCTAATCGAGAAGAGACGTTTCATCCGAATCTAGAGATTTGTTTGTAATCAAAGACATCACACATATATAATTAACTGAATCAGAATAATCAGGATAATCATTCATCATTATAGCACAAAAAAACGTCATGCGCATTACACTCGTCATGGCATTTCGTTAAATATATATACTAGGCTATCATGCATTAATATTGCTATCTTTTGCAACAGTTACCGACAGAGGTGGAGTCTACTCAAGCCATAGAAGAAGAGGAGTGGGTGAACGAGTCTCGGCTAGTGCCTACAGAGGTCTGGGAGGAGGAACCAGTCGAGAGGCTGGAACACAGAACCGTCACTGAAGAAAGAAGCGTACCCCAGGTAAACCAATATTGTCATATTGTTATTTTTTGGCTGCCATGATCTGCCGGGTAACAGTACCCTCAAAAGTTGGCGTAAATCGCTAGGTACGCTGCATGGGGGGTATGTTTTTTTAACCTTTTGGGAATAGAGATTATATTTGAGTTTAGGCGGGTACGTGAGAGTTTATGTAATGTGATACGAACGAAGTGCTGGAGTGTAGTGAATATGAAATATTTTCGTTTTTCATAAAAAGTCCCAAACGTTACCATTAACAATGTAACCATAGTGCTGCTGAAGGCAACGATTTGACTTACTGACAGAAAATGTATTAAATGAAGTGGTAATTTATTTATAATAATAGCTGATTGTTATTATAAAAAACAACTATTTTTTTTTACTTTAAAGGTTTATTTTGAAAGACAAGGATACGCTAATTAATAAATCCTGATATTGCAAATTCATACCATACCTTGTTTTGCGACAGAAAATGATTCCCATAAGTGAGATATAAACCCACATCTACTGGAAATACATTCCATTCGTCTTACTAATTAGACGAGGGTGGGCATTACTCGTAATGTGGAATTATTTTTCACTTACAAAACAAGTTTTTATGGATATCCGTCCTAGTATGTTAAATCTTAATAATTTACATTTCATATATATTAAACTATCTTAATTTTTCTTCACCAGGTCAAAGCACTATACGCATTCACGGGGCAAGGTATCTCGATGCAGAAAGGTGAGGTGATGTTCCTAATCAACAAGACAAATCCGGACTGGTGGTCCGTGAGGAAAGCGGACAGGACCGATGGCTTTGTACCAGCCAACTACGTTAGAGAAATTGAACCTAGAGTTGTACCAGTAAGTAGTGAGATATTACGACTTCCTTCAGAACGTATTACGTAGCATTTATTGTATGTCGTATCACTATGATGATGAACTTTTGGAATGAAACTTTTTTAGATGGCTTAAAAATTCTGTTTCATATGACCCTGCGTGTGATAAAAAGTTAGCGAGAAAAAGCTTAAGCGTCTCCTATATCGCGTACTTATTCGTATATGTCACAAAGTTCGATATAGAAAGTTATATTAATATTTTTCGCTCCCTGAAACTGCTGCTTGGAGCGGGTGCCTCAGATTGTCTTGCCTTTAAATTATAGTAAAATATTTAGAATCAAATAACCGATTGAAAATAGTCTAGATTAAGATGATGAATAAAGAATAACGTTGTGAAGGACATTTTTTATAAATATTTTAATTACAGGTGCAAGTACGCCGCCCTGAGAAAGTTCGCAGTGTTCAACGCGTGAAGAAGACTGTGTTAGTGAAACAGGTGGTACCAGTGCGGCGCGCCCGCCCAGCCGCTCGTCGGCCTTCACGCCCTGCCGCCATGCACCAGCGCACCGTGCCAGTACTTACCAGGATCTCTGATATACAGAAGGATTATGGTACTACATCTATATATAATTTTTGATTTTTACTGTGATATGTATTGGCTACAAATACTACCAGCATTGCTCTTTTTTTATTATTTGGGGCTAATCCCACCACACATTCCCACCACTGTAACTCCTGTAAGCCAGGATCCACAATGGTCTCCATAAAAGACACTGAGCTTTGACCCTCAGGAAGTCCCGGGAAACGCTTTTAATTGTCTTGGGACCCGCAACAAATTTAATTAAAAAAGAAAAACAGGAGGAGTTGAAGAATTTCCACTTCCCTCCTATGCAAAGTGGGAGACATGAAGCAAAATTGGCTAATAGGTCAATAGATAGAAGGATGTACTGACACGTGAAGCGTAGCAGTACAGCACCACGGATATGACAGAGCTTAAGGGGCCTATATGTGACCCTTAAGTTTGATTACAATAGTAGGTATGGCAGAAGCGCCTGAACGCACGGAAATTTTCTCGAGTTGCTACAAGGTCCGTATAATATATAACCCCCGACACGACTTGCAGACTGTCTAACATAAGATCGCGCTCGTTTTGCCAGAAACTGCACTCCCAGAGGATGTGATGGGCTGTTTGTTCAAAAGTGCAATTTGGTGTGGAACATCGACAAAATGGTGAATCTACTAGTTTAAAAAAGAATAATTTACTTCTAAAATTACCATGGCCTGTGAGGAATTGTGCTATATAGTGGTCAATTTCTAGCCAAACCTTCTCTAAACGCTCTCGAATAGATGGAAAGAATAGATATAGATGACGGCCCTTCGTTGATGAGTCCCACCTTTCCTGCCAGCATTGCTCGTGAATATTGTAAAAAAATGACCGAGAGCTTTACATATAGATCAGCGCTAACTATATCTAATATCGTCTGGTCAACAATTACATTTCCAATTAGGATTGACGTCAGACAGGTCGGTCATAAAACTATTGACAAAAATTTGCAATATGTATGATAAATAATTGTAATGAGAGCAGGATGATGATGGGTTTTAAGAAAATTTGTATTAATAACATAAGACGAAGTAGAACACTTCTATATTATAATATTTAAGGTCCAAAGATAGTGCCTTGGAGAATGCTAAAAGATTTCATCTTTAAAGTATGCATTGAATAAAAAAATAAGCTTCGGACTTCCTTTATGCTAGCGTTGGGATTATGTAAAGAGAAAACGAGTTTAATCCTCTGACATATAAATAATTTTTAAAGATACAACAAAGTAACAGAATTGTAAAAGGTTGTACTAATAACTAACGACAGGTTGGGGATAAAGGCAAGCCCTGTAAAAAGGAAACTGTAACTTCCTTCATCCATGTAAAGTCTCAGTAAAAATACACTCATCACCCTCTATCTTACCCATATTTGTCGTGAAATACGACTAAGGGATTTTGAGATTTGTCTTAAAATACGATATGCATATAACATACTTACAAAAAAAAGTAAACTCGAAACAAAACCATATACCAACATATCTTGACTAGCGCGGTATATTAGTATATTTTCCCTCCCACTGTAGATGAGGCTCAAGCGTATGTGGCTAAGTGTAAGAGCTGAGATGATGGTGATGATGATGATAAACGTCTCTTATTCTCTACGTGGGGAGAGACTAAATGATGAACTGCTTTCACAGATGAATTGCTGACGCTGTCGGCAGCTCGACGAGCGCAGCTTGAAGATGCTATTAAATTGTATAGCTTCTTCGCTGAATGTGATGACTTCGACAAGTGGATCAAGGATAAAGAGAAGATGTTGCGATCTGATGATGCAGATGACAGCGTTGATACAGCCAAGAGGAAGTACGAGGTGAGTGATAAATTTATTTGATTTATTTATCATCTTGTAAAGGGAATGGTTAAGAATACAGTGTGGTCACAAGTACTTTGTCATAGGCATCGCAAAAATCGTCAAATCACTAATAGAATGGGCCAAAAACAGTCTCCTACGATTGCCATTCTGCTTGTACAACGTGGCGATTACGATAAGGAGTATCCCTAGAAAGCCCTATGTCCAACAGCCGACGTTGAATGTTTATGAATGCAATGTTGACCTTGCCTGTGACCTTAACCATTTTTTTAAATGTGTGATTATTAATTTTCTTTTCTATTTTCTTCCCTTGCAAAATAATAGTGCAACAATTATGTTAGTCGACTGTATTTTTTATTTTGTCTTCAGAAATTCGTAACAGACTTGTCAGCGGCATCGAAACGCTTGGAGCATATTGATTCTGCAGCCGAAGAACTGGTAGCTGCTAAACATAGTCAGGCCGCAAAAGCTACTGCTAGACGACAACAACTTCGTCAGCAATGGGACAGATTGCTCAGATTGAAGCAACAGAAAGAGAAGAGTCTAGAAGGCGCTTCCAGGTAAAATTAATTGAAATAATTTATTGAAAGAATTAATTGACGCACATATGGCGTAGCTATTAAGATACCGACCTACCGTGCCAAGTGTTGAGGGTTTGATTCCTACACAGGACAATACGTTATACGTACGTTAAACGTTACGAGTTTGGGTGTAATTTTTATCCGTTAATCATATATTTGTGAAGTCCCTCACAAGAGAAGGATTTATTCCTTAAAGCAGGTTGTTGCTTTAAAAAAATAGAAAATAATTCATTACTTTTATAATCTGTTGCCTGTCTGATGTCAATCCTCTTTGGGTATGTAATTCTTGAATAAACGGCATCAGGTGGAGTTGCCACAAGTTGATATGAAATGTTTCTATGCCTAAATAGAAAAATAAAGTACGATAAGGGCGGTGGAACTTTTAGGAGTGAATTGAAGTTGTAACAATTATTATACTAAGAATCTCTGTATAGTGTGGAGCTGTTCTCGCGGACATGCGACGAGGCCTTGGATTGGATGGGTGAGAAGGCCGCACAGTTGGCAAGCAGCTCGCCTCCAGCAGCTGATCTGCGCACCGTACGCGCTCTGCAACGCCGACATGCACAGCTCGAGAGGGAACTGGAACCTCTCAGGGAGAAAGTCACAACCATCGGCATGTTAGCTGACTCGTAAGTATTAGAGAGAAATAAATAATTAGTCATCATTAAGCTGCCCCACATCTCACGGTAAGTGGAGTCGCCATGCATGTCTTTATCTGCCATGGATTCCTGTCAGCGTTCACATCTGCACTCACTTCTTTCATACGCATTATTTATACAATACGTTCATATCTTTTTGATTCTCCCACATCTACGTCCATTCCACATTCATATTGATAATTCTTCCTGTCACAGGCTTTTCATCCCTCCTCATCACATGTCCATACCAAAATATTTCACGCTCCTAATCATTTCTATCCCTGATCCTGAGTATCGTCTGGCCAGCGTGGTATATTACAATTCTCCTCTTTATATACATTACTGATCAATATCCAACTCTCTCTCTTTTAAAAAGCGGTATAGTTAAGCTCCGCCTTTATTGTTCTTAGAGCCAAATCACTCATAAACATTTAATATGCTAGATTATTTACATAAACTTGTTGATGAGCGTAAAGTGGTTGTCGCACGTGGGACTCGAATCCACACGTCTCAAAATCGTTTCAATAGTCATACCACTTAAACAAATGTGAGCTGTCGAATGACAATCAAATTGTGGCTCGTATTTTGTCATCTTTATGGGAGACGTGCGCCAACTATTGGACAAAGATCACACATGTTTTTAGAGCGCTACAAAGGAAGAAAGGTGCATATATTAAAAATAGACCTCCTTGTACTACATTCATCATCATTCGCCTGCTCTTGCCCCAATTACTTGGGGCGACGCAATATGTACCTCTCTTCCTACATATTGCAAAGGTTATTGGCAATAGTTTTATGACCGGCCACCTGCCAGACGTCAACCCTCCTTGGGAATTTAATTGTTGACCAAACGGCATCAGATAGAGTAGACCCAGGTCGTTGTAAGGCTCTTGGTCGTCTTTTACGACATCCACGAGCAAAGTAAGGGTTTGTAGTATTCGTAGCCGCTACCACACCGCAAACCTTGTACTGCATTGTGTGATCAAAATAAAATTTACTAACAAACGATTATTTTTCACATGCAGCCTTATAATGTGGTACGAAAAACATATGTACGTTTATATTTCTTTATCTTTTAGTTAGCTAGAGTTTATTTTGCAGTTAAAATGTACGATTGTTCTGTATTTTGATGATGATTTTTGAATTATCACCTAATCTCAGCCCATATACATCTTCACTGCTAGTTTCGACTCTTCTACACAATAGGAGGGAATTCTTCCCACTATAACTTGCTTAGTCAGATGATTTTGGTTGATATTGCCTAGCTTTGACTTTCTTGTATAGATGTAAAACCAGTTTGTCAGGCTGCGGGTGCTGGAAGATACCTAATAATATAAAATTAAATAAATCAGAAACCAGAATGAGTTTTAGGTGAAATCTAAATTGCTTCTTCTCAATCTATATCTCTTACTGTTGGGTTTAGTATCCTCCAGATGGTACGCTATAGGGTTTTACGTTGAAAGATCCGATTTTATGTTGAAATTTTCTTTTCTTGAAGATATATCGTTGTATATAAAGTTATATGTATATAATAGATCTCTTAGAGTGTTACACGCAAATAACATCCAGTCCATTATATATATATATATAACAGAAGATTTTTGTAAATATACATACGTACATATCATCACGCCATATCCCTTGCAGGGTAGGCAGAGAGAACAGAGTGCCAGAGAACTCTATCCTGGCATACTTCACTCGCTTCCTCAACATTCATAATTCTCTTCATATACGCTCGCCGGTTTCGGAGACTCTTGACTCCACCTTCCTTCAGTACATGACCGATCTGGTCTAGGAAGGTTAGTCTCGGTCTCCCCCGGTACCTAGATCCTTCCACTTTCGCATTGTATATCTTCTTAACCAGACGTTCGTTCGGCATTCTTTCCACATGTCCGAACCATCGGAGCATTCCCTTTCGCATCTTTACACCAATACTCTCTTTCATACCTAAATATGACATCATCTCTTTCATACCTTTTTGTAAATATGACATCGCTAAACTCAGAAACTATTTGACTGATCATTATGAAAGTTTTATATTCAATCCCCGTTGATGTAACTTGCCACCAGGCGGCGATGTGATATATTGACTTCTACCAACAAACCAAACGGGCTGAATTTGATAGAATAATATAATTCTACTATTAAAAATATGTATAATTAAATATGGTGATAAGATTGAATGTTGATGGTTTAATATTATTAAACAGAGTGAAGTCCCAGTACCCATCAGAACGTGCCAACGTTGAAGGTCGACAGCGTGAGATTCAGCAGATGTGGGAGCGGTGTCAAGCGCAGGCAGCTGAACGTCGTTCTCGTCTCGAGTCCGCCGTCGGACACCAAATCTTCGGCACCAGTTCCGCACAGCTCCAGGACTGGGCACAGGTTAGTCGTGAAAGCTTAAAAAATTGTACATTTGTTTTATCATATTATTAGTTCGTCATAAAACTGTTTTCCAAATTGGTGTCGTACAGAAAGTTCGAGAACAGCTATCCCAAGAGGCGAGCGCTAAGGACGTGGCGACGGCTGAAGCTTTACATAAACAGCACCAGGAGCTGATGGACGACATCAAAGCACATGATGATGAGTAAGTGCTTCCTCCTACTATTCCTCCCCTAATATTTCATATTTACGCTGCGTTTGTTTCTTGGTACATATAATTGTAAATATCTATCTATTTGTTAGTTTAATATCTTATCTCAACTCAAATATGTTCCACTGCTGGTCTCGAGCCTCCTCCATAATGGGAGGGAAATTGAGGTCAATTTTCCTCCTCCTCTCCTCTACTATACCACGCTGGTCAGACGTGTTGGTATAGAGTTTTGTTACGAGTTGTGCTTCTCTTGCATAGATGTTATATGCGTTTTATATCCTTTCGTCTCTTACGATCACCCACGGGTAAAATAGGGGGTGGTGAATTGTATTTTACTTCGTCACCACACGGATAATTTGTTAGTTACCTGTACTGAAATATAATAATGGAGGAATCAGTTTTTGACGCCATCTCGTAATGGATATATTCTAAAATACATAGATATTTACCAATTATTAAAGTTTTTTATATCTCTGTAAATGTTGTAATATAATGTTTTATTCAAACTTCTGATGATACATAACCTATGACCACATAGACGTCACGGTAGTTACAGTATAGTTTTATTTCCTGTTTACCTGCTCTTACATAGATTTTAAATACATATTATATTTTTGAAATAAAACTACTTTTACGGATTCTATAGCGTTTGTATTTGATTTATAATTTCCCGACGTTTCGAACACTTTACAGTGATCATGGTCACGGGAGGACTGAGGTGTCTTACGTCCAATATGTCATTGTTATTACAGAAATTTATTTATATCTACCCTATAAGATATTAAATTTTGACCCACATTTTTATACAAAATTAATACAAATTCATTGCCAGTACAGCAGCAATTTTACAATTTTTACAAAACTAACAAAAACGGTAGTAGCTGAATAGTTTTTGTTAGTTTTGTAAAAATTGTAAAATTGCCACAATAATAATTATCACAAATTAAATACCTTAATAATAGCAAATCATAAACAACATAAATTTTATATATAGAATCATTCTCTTTTTGTACTGGCAATGAATTTGTATTAATTTTGTATAAAAATGTGGGTCAAAATTTAATATCTTATAGGGTAGATATAAATAAATTTCTGTAATAACAATGACATATTGGACGTAAGACACCTCAGTCCTCCCGTGACCATGATCACTGTAAAGTGTTCGAAACGTCGGGCAATTATAAATCAAATTCAAACGCGATAGAATCCGTAAAAGTAGTTTTATTTCAAATGTGTAATACTCGCGTAAACATTAGAAGTCATTACATATTATATTCCTTAGTCATCTTTTACTATCACTTACTCCATCACCATATGCAAAATCTATTTTAAATAAGCCAACACCCGGCACTAATGAAATAATAATCCTAGTATTACTCGGGAATTTACTAAAATATAATTAGACACAACACAGTATTATACAAATTATATCATACGTAGGCATCGAAGTTGCGAAACTTGACACAGTAGGACGGTAACTTATCCACTATTTATGCAGAAAATAGGAATAAGGAATACAATAAGTTAGTATAAAATAAAATAATTTTCAGATTCAAAGAAGTAATAGTTCTGGGCAAGCAGTTACTCGCGAACAACCCCTCATTAACAGACGTTGCAGACAAGATCAAGTCTCTGGAGAACGAGCACAGAGCTGTCAATAAAGGTAAACCAATCACCACAGTTCATCCAACCACGAAACTAGGAATATCTGTAGTTAGATATCATCATCACGCAGCTCTTATCACCAATTGTGTTCGGCACAGTATATACTCTTACATCGTAAATATTGTAAATAGTTTTGACAATAGTTGTTATGTCCGACCGTCTGTGTGACGTCACACACTACTTTAATGTAATTGTTGGTCAGACGACATCAGATGTAGTTGGTACAGCACTATGTAAAACACGCAATCGTATTTTATTACACACACGAGTAATGTAAGGACTGGTAGTATTCGTAGCCGACTTCATACAGCAATGAAGTGTTAATTTGAAATGGAAGCAAGGAAGAGAGAGCAACCACTTTCCCAAGGATAATTATTATACAAACTCTTTAAGAATAGTCATATTCCTATATGGGATAGGATTAAGGTGTAATAGGATATGAGGCCACTTATTGACTCCTATGTGATGAACAGCCTCCAGAATTTCAACTTGAAATTCGCTGTTGAAAAATAATGATGACTTGTTGGACGTGAGACACCTTAGTCCTCGCGTAAACAGTGTATAGTGTTCAAAACGTCAAACAATTAATAATCAAATACAAACGCGATAAAATCCGTAAACATATTTATAAATACCCGATACGAAACGAAAAATGATGTCACAAGCGGGATTCAAACCCGCACCTATTGGGAATCCGGCCCAACCGTGCTGCCACTTACACCATCGTGAGCTATTTTAGGACATGCAAATTTCGATTCATATTATATCTTACGTCTTCAAGGTGACGTATGCCATCTATCGGACAATGTTTACACATTGTATAGACTTAATACTTCAAACTTTACAGTTAAAATAGTTTTATTTCAAATTTGCTGTAGATGTTCAAATATTAATTCCAAAAATAAATTTTGATATAAACCAGAATGGCAAGAGAAGGACGCGTATCTGAAGCAATTGGTGCAGCTGGCCAGCTTCAATAGGGAGTGCGACCAGATAGACGCCTCAAGTGGAGCTCATGAGGCCTACCTGGAGTACAATCACTATGGGGTGAGTTAAAGTGTTCTTAAACTACAGTTTTTTTCTAATGATATTAATTGACAGACATTTCCAGGTTTGTAACTAGTTCGGCTAGGTTATAATATATATTAGCTTATGTCTACGGTTTCGTCCAAGTAGATATGTCTCTGTTAAATTTCCCTTACCCTTTATGGTAAAATTTAGTGTTTTAAATTATTTTACTATTTACAACCCCTGCGAGGGTACTTATACATGTATATTATCAATTTTAACATTTTAAATTAATACAATAAACTACCACCGGATCGGCACGTAACCGCTACTGAGAAGATCCGGCAAGAAACTCAGCAGATTTGTCTATTATTTTATTATTATTTTACCGCAGGCAGCTCAGAAAAAAAACCGTGTCCATTTATAATGTATAAATATTTGGCGTTCCATGGGAATGGAAATTAAACAAGACTTCGTATAAATATATGTTCTTTCTCTTCATCAGTCGTCAGTAGATGAGGCGGAAGCGTTAGTGAAGCGTCATGAGGAGTTGGAGGCCCGTCTCGCTGCCCAGGACGAAAGACTCGCCGCCGTTGTACAGAGGGCTAAGGCTTTAGAGGAACTACCGCACTACGCCGCCGAACAGTGAGTATAATTAATTATTTACAGTATAGGTGCAAGTTGATTACCTTGAGGAACCCCTATGAAAACTATCGCTTGAAATATAAGATAAAAGAGAGCAATTTTTTTTATTGCTTATGGTGGCAAACGAGCAAGCAGTACATCTGATGGTAAGTGTTATTGTCGCTCATGGCCCTTTTGTTGCAAATGGCCATGAGCTAGTATTGACCAGGGATACAGCTAGGCCGCTGACTACCAACCAAAATGCGCCCGGAATTTTGGACTTATATCTCTCGCTCACCAAACGAAGCGCAACAGCACATTGTCACTGCTCAGACGTCTATTTACTGCGAGAGTGTGGTATTACCACATATTACTAAATAACAGATACTTCACTCGGTAGAAAATTACCAATACCTAGTGCTATAATAGCCTACTCTGTCGTCTCAGCAACCGCTGCGTGCTAAAATGTGCCTAAATGCTCAAGCGTACAATTGTGATTGCTTCGCACCGCGCGATCCCACAGCAATCGCAGGGCTGCCTCTTCGATAAAATTCGTGAGTTCTTCAGCATATTGCAAAGGAATAATTTTGAGAATGCCTTCCTAAACTGTATCGGTGTAGTGTCTCGACAATTACCAACCTGCTAAGGGTGGTGCCAAAAAAATTTCTAGGCAATCTTGATTTAAGCGTCTCGTAAACAAAAAAATAATGCCTTCTTTCTTTAAATCCTTGCATAGCTCGATTATGGCTTGAATTGTAATTTGTATGTTTTTAAATGTCCTAATTTTATTCGTGTTAAAGGCGTCAAGCCTTTTATCGAATGAATGGCCTTCAAATTCTTGAATATTATCATTGCGTCTTCTAACACATCGAGTTGGTATTTTTGCAATGAGAATGCCTTTTGAAATTTATTGGCAGATTGGACAGTATTTAAATTTAAAACATCGAAAAAAATATTGATTTTTAGTGCGAATTCGTCAGTAAGTTATTCCTGATACATTTAATTAAATGTGGGACATCAAATATGTACCCAGTAAATTTTTATACTTCTTTTACTTGATTTGCACCCATCTACTAACACACAACAACTACAAGCACATAAGGCACCAGACGGCATCGTAGGTACGTGTATAAACGAATGGTACGAATAAAATTGAACACCGTGCATGCGCTTCGCTTGCGAAAACCGCACTGAATTTGGTCTGCAGACGGCCCGCGACCGCTTGGCCGCGCGGTAGGTAATTATAGCGCGTAAGTACATGAAGTGACGTAGGCCTGATACTACCATGGACGAACCAGCCAGCAGCTATAGATAGAAAACTGTGATAATAGTGTGGTCCTATCAATATTAAAATGAGTCACGTCAGCATGGATATCTGGAACCTTATGAAACACACTGATGTATATGGATCTGACCAAGCGGGGATGACGTCATAATTGTCATGATTGACAGACTGGTTGTAACTTTCCTAGGAAAAGTGCTACTGCATTTGAAGCAGAAAGTCGAGTCGTAGGGAGGCGTTGGAGGCAGGTGGCACAGGACCGTTCTAAGTGATATTCTCTTGGGGAGTTCTATGTCTAACAGTAGACGTCTACGGACTGATAAATGGACGGATGGAATTCGTAAGGGAGTAACGAGTTAACGACTTACTCGGGATAATAAGACGTTGATACATTATTTTTTAATTATAGCATAGCACAGAGGCGTGCAGCGGTAGTGTCCAGGCGAGATGCGGTGCGACGTGCAGCCGCCGAACGACGCCGGGCGCTCCTAGCTAGTCTAGCACACCAACAGGTAAGCTCGCCTTTCCTAATATTAATATAGAGTTCAAAAAATCACCCCATACAAATGAATAAATCGATAAAAGAAATGTAAAAATTCAGTCGTCTAATATGGATATGTTCCCTTAAGGTTTTTAACAACTGTTAAATATGACTGATGAGATGAGACTATGTGCTAGTGTCGTGTGATAGCGGCTATGAATACTACTAATGAAAAAAGTTTTGAAGTGGGGCATAATTTTTTATGTAAAAATTAAAAAGATATGTAATGTTTAACTTATTTATTGTACAGTTCGTGGCAGCCACCGAGGAATTGCAAGCGTGGATTCAGGACAAGACACGCACCGCAAAGGATCAAAGCTACAGGGACCTCGCCAACTTAGAGAGGAAGCTGCAGAAGCACGAGGCCTTTGAGAGGGAACTGCAGGCCAATGAGAAACAACTCAGGAACGTAGAGAGTGTAAGTACAATGTTTTAAACCTTTAAAGTCACTTTTATCAGCCGATCTATCTGTGGGTACCAACCCACAGTTAGTTTAGCCATTAACTATCCTAGACATGGTATATTTATATCTTATACACATACATACATACATATCATCACGTCGTATCCCTTGCAGGGTAGGCACAGAGAACAGAGTGCCAGAGAACTCTATCTTTGCATACTTCACTCGCTTCCTCAACATTCATAATTCTCTTCATACAAGCTCGCCGGTTTCGGCGACTCTTGACTCCACCTTCCTTCAGTACCTGACAGATCTGGTCTAGGTAGGTTAGTTTCGGTCTCCCCCGGTACCTACATACTTCCACTTTCGCATTGTATATCTTCTTAACCAGACGTTCGTTCGGCATTCTTTCCACATGTCCGAACCATCGGAGCATTCCCTTTCGAATCTTTACACCAATACTCTCTTTCATACCTACTCGCTCTCTTACGTAGTCGTTACGAATGCGGTCGGTCGGTTTATATCTTATATTTTCCAATTTCTAGATCGGTCAGTCTCTCCAGAAATCGGATCCATCTCGTGCTGCGGAGGTGTCGGAGCGGCTAGCGGCACTTCAGTCCGCGTGGGAGGAACTGGTGGCCGCTTCCAGGGATAAAGGCAGTAAGCTAAGGCAGGCCGCTGAACAGAGAAAGCACAGGAGGTATGATTCTACATCATTAATTATTTTAAGTAAGAGTGAGGGTGATGTATTGCCACTCTGTTATTGCCGCTCATGGATCTTTGCAATACCAGAGTTACATTAAGGCTGCTGCTTACCAACTAAAACACACTTGGAAGGGCTTGCAATTAATTTGCTACTATGCAGACGTTGATTTTCTGCGAGAGCTTGCCTCTACGCCAGATGGGCCAGCCCAAGGCTGCAGACAGAAAATAGCATTATATACATTATAACCTTAATATAATCAAATGCTGGATTTTCTGATTTATATTGTATTATATCTAAAATTAATCATGATATATTTGTCTCCAGGTCTGTTGATGATGCCAAGGCACGCCTGATAGATCTACAGCGTGCACTCAAGAGTGAAGAGATAGGAACAGACTTAAGGAGTTGCAAGCGTCTACTCAATCAACACCAGGTTTGTATACTGTTCTATTCTATTAAGTAAACCTTTTTTTTTTTTTTTAAAAATACACCAACCTGCACTGAGGAAATAAACATTGTATTGCGGGGGACTTTACAAACATGGATGGATCGCACAAAGTATTTTCCTGCGTGGGAATCGAACCTATCTATGGGTCCATCCATTCCTCTTTGGCACGTTATCATCTCAGCTCATATTTGTGCCACTGATGGGCTTAAGCCTCCTCCATAATGGGAATGTAATTGACCTACTATACCACGCTGGGCAGACGTGTTGGTATACGGTTTTGCTTCGAGATTTCCTTCTCTTGCATGGATATTATATGAATTTTATATCCCTTAGTCGTCTCTTATGATCATCAACGTGTAAGATAGGCGGTGGTGAATTGTATTCTTACTCCGTCACCACACGGATAGGCATTGGCAAGTATAACTTCACC
Source organism: Lymantria monacha (assembly GCA_905163515.2). Taxonomy (NCBI): domain Eukaryota; kingdom Metazoa; phylum Arthropoda; class Insecta; order Lepidoptera; family Erebidae; genus Lymantria; species Lymantria monacha. The sequence goes on along the minus strand of LR991104.1, from coordinate 11,544,097 downwards.
AAATGCGACTGTCTACTCGTCAGCCGAGAATAGCAGGTCTAGCATTATCCAATTTATGATCGGTCTTGGTCCAATAATGGCAATTGACAAGCGGATGAATAAATATTAAATAATTTTCACGATACTGAGTGATCATCATTCTGCTCTTATCACCAACTACTTGTGGTCGACGCAATATGTATTCCTCTTCCATCGTACATATTGTAAAAGTTATTGGCAATAATTTTATGACCGATCGCCTGCTTGATCTCAACATTCCTTAGGAATGAAATTGTTGACCAAAGGTCATCGGAGGAGTTGGTCCAGGTCGATATAAAACTCTTAGTTGTCTTTTACGACATCCACGAGCAAATTAAGGAGTATTTGTAGCCACACAGCACTAACAACACCCAGAATTCAGGGTGAAAATATGTCGTCCTTACTCTTACTTGTTAAAAAAAATAATTATACTTATAATTTGTTTTCAGGCTTTGGAGCAAGAGTTATCGTTGTGGGAGCAGAAAGCTAGTGGTTTGGCTGCCCAGGGACAGGATCTGGTCTCCGAAGGTCACTTCGATGCGCCGGCTATAGAGAGGGAGTCTGCGGCACTATTGCAAGCTGTGAGGAAACTGCAGCCAAATGCTGGTGAGAGGAAACAGGCGCTGGAGAGTAGCTTACAGTGAGTTTATTTATTTTTGACTGCACGTTTTTGGTTGATTGCTTCTACAATAAAGCTCTGAATTGTTGCCTTCACACGATTGGTTTTTATAGATAGCAGACTAATCAGTCCTTCCACCCGCATAATCATCACGCTCGGTAGTCGACGACTACTACAGGAATGATATCATATACTCAACCCCGGCAAATTAGGACTATCTCTGGACTTATAATATGACTTTGATTAGACTTAAATAATGACTTTGTCTAGACTTAAATGATGGCTTTGATTAGACTTAGATTATGACTTACTTAAATTATGACTTTGATTAGACTTAAATTATGACTTTGGTTAGACTTAAATTATGACTTTGGTTAGACTTAAATTATGACTTTGATTAGACTTAAATTATGAGTTTGACTAGACTTAAGTTACGACTTTATCTGGCCTTAAAATATGACTTTGATTAGACTTAAGTTACGACTTTGACTAGACTTAAATTATGACTTTGACTAGACTTAAATTATGACATTATCTGGACTTAAAATATGATTTTGATTAGACTTAAATTATGACTTTGATTAGATTTAAATTGTTATAATATTGTCCAGACTCCATAAGTTTGCGGTGGAGGTGGCCGGCGAGCTGGACTGGCTCTCGGAGCGCTCCGCGGCGGCCTCATCGGATGCTCTACCAAGCGATCTTCACGCAGCACAGTCCGCGCAGAAGAAACACGCCAAGCTTAAGGCCGAGCTGGTGGGGCGAAGACCACTCATCGAGAGAGTACTCGCTCATGGACAAGGCCTCGTAGAAGATGGACATCCACAAAAGGAGAAGGTGAGAAACCATCCAAGTCACAAATACCATATAGATATACATTTTATATTAAGAGTCAATTCTCATTCCCTCTAAATATTTTGTATTGTGACAGAATAATAATACAATTCACCACATTCTTTCTGGCCCTTGTGCAAAAAAGACGACTAAATGATATAATATATATATATATATTATATATATATATATTATATAAGTGAAGGTAAACTAAAAATAAACACTATATACCAAGACGATTGATCAGCGTGGCATACATACGTACGTAAAATTACCCTCATATTTTATAGGAGGCTCGAGTCCAGCAGCGGCCTAAATAATAAAAAAATTACATACAATTTCTTTTTATTTTCGTTCGTAAACCCTTCGACATATTTTTTTTAAATAATACTAAAACTAAATATATTTAGCCATTGGCATCAAGAAAATCTACTCTTACTTGTTTTTTCGATTAGTTAATAATAATGCTGTGTGGTAGCGGCTATGAATACTACCAACCCTTGCTTTGCTCGTGGATGTCGTAAAAGACGACTAAGAGCTTCATATCGACCTGAGCTAACTCTACTTGATGCCGTTTGGTCAACATTTACATTCCTAAGAAGCGCTGACGTAAGGCAAGCGTGTGATCATAAAACTATTGCCTATAACATTGGGTTGAGTACGTAATTAGGATAGGAGCAGGATAATGATAATATTTGTCTGATTAGATAATGGAGTTATGTGCGGAGCTGGAGCGCGGCTACAGTGACGTATCTGATGCGGCTGATCGTCGCGGCGCGAGACTCGAGGGTGCACTGAAGGCGCAGCAGTTCTATCACGACGCGCTCGAGGTGGATGCTTGGCTCGCCGACAAGGCGGCCGCCCTCGCTGCGGCTGATGTTGCACGCGACAGGCATCGCGCCACACAACTACTCACGAGACACAAGGTGAGTACTTGACACACGTACAGACATACACACATATCTACTAATTCAGCCCATATATACAAGTATATGTGCGTGCATGTGTGTATGTATGAGTAAGTACAAATGTACTTACATATACACACACTCACACATACACAGGCATACATATTCCCACACGCACTCTCACAAATGTTCTCATACGCACACACGCACTCTCACATATGTTCTCACACGCATACACACCCTCACACATATGTTCCCACACGCACTCTCACATATGTTCTCACACGCACACACGCACTCTCTCATATGTTCTCACATGCATACACGGACTCTCACACATGTTCCCATACTCACACACACACATTCCCATATACACACTCGCAGCACATGCTGTACGCATTTAAGTAACAATATCGTTAAACTTCTAAATTTTACCTTGAATTGTTCAGGCGGTGGAGCTGGAGCTGGACACATACGCGGCGATCATAGCGGAGATGGGTCACGTAGCGACCGGTATGGCCAACAGCGGTCATCCAGAGGGGGCGGCGCTGGTCGCACGACACGGCCTGCTCGCCGAGAGCCTGCAGCGGCTTCAGCGTTTGGCGGCGCAAAGACAGAAAGCGCTTGTTGAAAGTGTTTGCAGGTACATACATATGTATTTATAGTACTACATCAATTGGCGAGATTTTGTTTATAACTTTAGAGAATTATTTCACCTCGTATTCCCACACCTCGTGCCCACTGCTGGGTTTGTACCTCTTACACAATGCGAGAACGATTGTCCTACCATACCACGCTTGTTAAACAGTACAGTAGGTATACAGTTTAATTTCGAGTATTCCTACTTTTACATACATGTTCTCTCCACTTCATATCTTAGAAGTCTTGCGACACCAATTAGCAAAAGAGAGGATGTTGAGATGTATTCTTATTGCGTCACCACACGAAAGCGTGGTATTGTCATCCCATATATCTATCCCATTATTTGCCACATGCCTCCACCAGCCAGAGAAAATGGGCTTATCATACTGCAATGTTCAGATGGATTGCTGTAGAAGGCAAACTTCTTTCCCATTGTAGAGGAAGCAGAAGTTTAATTGTGGAATGTGTCCATTTACAAAGAAGAAGAAAGAAACTAAACCTTCTAATTATTAAACTATAGAAAATACTCCACTGTTTTTGTAATATGAGTTGATCGTTATGTATAATTCTAAATTTGTTCCTCAGACACGAGTACCTGGCTGAGAGCGCTGAGCTGGAAAGCTGGATACAGGAGCAGTACGCTGCAGCCTCCAGCGAGGATTACGGACAAGACTATGAACATCTACTGGTAAGAAAACAAGCGCCACTAACTCTTATTTTTCTGCAGAAGTCATCAAAAATTGATTAAGCAACAAGAGAGATAGGGAGTAGGTATCTCCTGGAAAAACACTATGATTGCTAAATTGTCAGCTTCGTGATTGTGGTGTTATAATCTCTGTTGGAGGTATATGTTTTGCAGGGAAATCTATAGGCTAGTGAATGGAATTTAGAGTTAGTGCTGTTTCTGCATCCTTAAATGAGGATCTTTTACAAATTCCTTGACCTTGGTATCTTATTTACACCTCTTTCATCACCATTACCCTGCTCTTATCCCAATTACTTGAGGTCGACGCAATATGTCCTTTTGTTCCACTCAATCCTATCCATAGTCATCTCTGCGTTCACTCCCTTTCTATTCATATCATGCTTCACGCAATCCATCCATCTTTTCTTCGGCCTTCCATCTCTTTATGGCGTCATATATGTCCCACTGTTATGTTTGAGCCTGATCTAGAATAAGAGGGAATTGTTTTTTTTTTTTTTTATTATAAACACCTCCCTGCACTAAGGAAATAATCCTTGTATTGCGGGGGACTTTACAAACATGCATTATTATTAACGCAGACAAATTACTGACCCAGACTCAGAACAACACTTAGTGGATCGCACAAAGTGTTGTTCTGCGTGGGAATCGAACCCACGGCACTGGCACGGAAGGTCAGTATCTTAACCACTACGCCATTTGTGCAGTCAAATTGACATTCTACATCACGCTGGTCAGACGTGTTGGAGTATGGTTTGATTTTCCCTTCTCTTTTATAGATGTTATATGCATATTATATCACTTAGTTTTTCTTTTACGAGACACAAAGACAAGACAAAAGAAAAGATATGCAGGACTGTATTCTTTCTTTTTTTTTCTTTTGGTGACAAACGAGCTAGTAAAATAACCTAATATAGAATACCTAATGGTGAATATTACTGCCGCCTATGCAGCTTTGCTATACTAGGGTTACGGCTAGGCAGCTACCGACTAAACACAAATTCAAACCCACCTATAAAGTTGGGCTTAGTCTCTCTCGTTCAACGAACAAACAAAATTGCCACTGCTCAGACGTTGACTTTCTGCGACAGTGTGGTACTACCCCGGACGGACCGGACTTTTACTTTTTTTTTTTTTTGGGCTATGACGTCTCACCCCGCCAAATCGGTCCGGGGTGACGGAACAGGTGGCGCGCAACCCCATTGACCCACCCTGCAAGCACCTCTTCTTCGCCGTGCGAGCGGGCCACCGGTGGACGGACCGGCCTGCGACTGTAGACTGTTAATTGTGTGGCCCTATCACTATTAATTCTTTCTAGGTCACTACACGGACAAGGGGTGTCCGCCAATTCTCACAACACGAACAATTTCTCATTATGAATTCTTTTTCTTCTAACAGATTTTGCGCTCCAAATTCGAAGAGCTCCGTCACCGTGTGGAAAGTGGAGCGGAGCGGTTCAACCAATGCGAAGAGCTGGCTAAGAAGTTACTGGCAACAGAGAGTCCATACATAGGAGATATCGAAAAGAGACAAGAGGCACTTGGGTATGATAACTTTATAAAATTGAAATAAAACTACTTTTACGGATTCTACTACTTTACTAACTTTTTTAATTATAAAAATATATATCTGTATTTAAATACTTTAATATTGAAGAAAGTGTGTTATGAATGTAATAAACAACCACTCCTTACTTTCTCATGGAAACGTTAAAACCTTGTGATATTATTATTGGAAAGAATGCCGAACGAACGTCTGGTTAAGAAGATATACAATGCAAAAGTGGAAGGATGTAGGTACCGAGGGAGACCGAGACTCCCCTACCTAGGCCAGATCGGTCATGTACTGAAGGAAGGTGGAGTCAAGAGTGTCCGAAACCGAATTATGAAAGTTGAGGAAGCGAGTGGTATGTAAGGATAGAGTTCTCTGGCACTCTGTTCTCTCTGCCTACCCTGCAAAGGACATGGCGTGTTGGTATGTTTGTATGTATGTATATTATTAGAATTTTGAACAGCTTTACTCACATAAGAAGTTCATGACTTTAACTAAGAACCAGTCCACCCTTCAAGCGTAGCGATTTTAATATTATCTCGGATGAGGGTTGTGTCCAATGGTAAACTTCGATTGACTGAAGACTCGGGCTTTCTCCATTATAGAAGGGAATTTGTACTTGCTATACCACGCTGGTCAGATAACATAGTATTTTATATTCAGTTTACCTTCTTTTATATAGATCTTTTCTCTTTATTAGGATAAATTCTTTAGTCGTTTAACTACAACCACGGACAAAATGGGGGTGATGAATTGTATTCTCACTTCAGCACCACACGAACATTATCACCCACAAAATGAAAGATATTTACAAAATATTCACATTCATGTTTGTCTTTTTTTTTTTGTGTGACTTAGTTGTTATCCTCATATGGCTATGACAACTTTACCCGGACTGTGGGTGAGCGCTGAGGGCTCTCAACCCGAATATTCATGTTTGTCAGGTAATATTAGCTTTTATATTCTTTTGTAGCGAATGGTGGCAGCGTCTAGTAGAACAGATGGAATCTCGTGCCTCTCGCCTCCATGCTGCTGGAGAAATACACCGCTTCCATCGCGATGTCGGCGAGCTGATCTCCAGGGCTGCGGATAAGAGAGCTGCACTGGCAGCTCCACCACCACCCAGGGACTTAAGGGCGGCCACGAACCTGCTGAGAGAGCACGAGACTACGCAGAATGACTTACTGGCTATTGACGCTCAGATGCAGGTCAGTATTTTGAAGTTCTTTATGAATTATAAAAAGTATTTCTTTATAAAAAATAATAAATGGACTAAGATACCGACCGTCCGTGCCAGTGCTACGGGCTCGATTCCTGTGCAGAACAATATTTTGTAAGATCCACAAAGTATTATTTTGAGTCTGGGTGTAATTTGTGTGCGTTTATATGTAGGATTCTTGTTGAAATTATCGTGAGTTTGACACATATTAAACAATTGTATTTTTCGGCAATACTCACGCGTTGGAGTCGGTTATGTCGACCCGGGTTTCGAGCGTATCCAATGCTCATCATCAAGGCGAGTGCGCAGCTGCGTCTGCGAGCTCCACATGGTTCTGCTTAGGCTTAGTACAGGGAGGTGTATTTTTAAATTAAGAAATTACTCTCCCATTTTTTTATATGAGTATATTTTAGCTATTATTATCGCATTTAACTTTAAAACTCAAATACCTTCAGTTGTTAATTCTATTTTATGTTAATCAGGTGCTTCAAGAAGAAGGTGCCCGTCTCCAGAAGTTATATCCTGGTGGCAATGTTCAGCAGATTGGTCTGCAACAACAGGCGCTGGCCGAGGCCTGGGCACAACTGAAACAAGCATCAGATGAAAGAAAACATACCCTACAGCAATATTTACAACTGCATCAATTCTTAACACAAGTAAGATTTCATTTTTTACTACATCTAGTTGTTTTCTTTTTTTGTTTTTTTTTTATCTTAAGATGTAGTATTTATAAACGTAAGTCCCGAGTCTAGGGTGATAAATTTTTAGGGGCGCTAATATTTTGGCACTATCGAAACTTTGTAATCCTTTTTTTTTATTTACTGTAATACCAATTTTTTTACAATCTTAAGATGTCAAAATTTAAAAAGTTAAAATGACTAATCATGTGCGTGAACTTAAATTTAAAATACTTTACAAATTGGTACTTAAAAAAGGGTGTTGTATTAAAGTGGGTCTAGGGCGCCCTCGAACCTAAATCTATCACTGGGTACCGTGTGGGATCATTTTCATTACAGTATTTTGATATCATAAATAAATCTCAATAATTGAATAGGTTTGTATGATCATTTAAAAGAATTCTAACCGCAAAAGTTAGAGTATTAAATCGGTACAATGTGTAATCATTATCCTTTAGATTTCACACGTCTCCTATAAAGACTCCTATTACTTTATTACTTTTTTATACAACCACCATCATTAGCTTAGTAGCTTCTGACCATGGCTTCGCCCACGTAATAGCTGACTTTCACAAAATAAAAACTTTTATCACAAGTTATCCTAATCGAACATTTTACTGGGATAAAAAGTCCTATGTGTTAATCCAGGAAATTTAAGGTTTAACCGGTTTCCAAATTTTATCCAAATATATTCAACGGTTGATTGAATAATCAACATCCATACATCTTCACAAACTTTCAGATTTATTATAATATATTAGTAGTATAAATACCCGATACGAAACGAAAAATGATGTCACAAGCGGGGTTCGAATCCGCACCTATTGGGAATCCGGCCCAACCGTGCTGCCACTCACACCATCGTGAACTATTTTAGGACATGCAAATTTCGATTCATATTATATCTTACGTCTTCAAGGTGACGTATAATTAAGCATATTAAATGCTAAAAATTTCAGTAATTTGAATATTAGTTGTATTAATCTTTTATCTTGGATTTTTATTGTATTGTGTTTAACTTTTTTAAGCTTATGTCTATCTTTTTGTATAAAGTTAGTCATACTTGTGACAGGTTCGAGATTTAACTACATGGTCAGTATCTCTGCGCACTTCGATGACACGTGCGCTTCGTGTGCGTGACGCGGCTTCAGCGCAGAGCGCACGAGCCGAACACGACGCCGTCCGCGCCGAGCTGGACGCGAGGGATGACTCGTTCCGTGCTGCGCTGCAGCTTGGCCAAGAACTACAAGCCGCCGGACATCCCAACTCTACTGTAAGTATTCAAATTCCTTCATATTCTACATTAATGAATAAAATTTAGGGTGCTGTGTTCTTTTATTTACACATTCGACTCAAATAGCAATCTGGTATGTTAAGTGCGTTCGATCCCCACGCAGGTACGTATCTATGGAAAGATACCTATCTTAGTCGTATAATGATTTCTGTTCATTAGTTTTTTATGTCGGGGTTATGTAATTGAAATTTTTTATTTTATATTATTTCTTAGTGAATAGTGGCACTCAAGGGTTTCTTGTGGTACTCTACGAAATCCTCGAGTATTTCATACTAATTATAGTTCATCTAATTTAAGAAGTGCATTTTGTCGTTTTGCAATTTTTAATACAAAATAACCTTGGTCAAACGTATACACATGATTGTAAACACTAAATCTGAAATTTTAAAGAAATATTAAGTTATTTACATAATTAACATTGCGGGTGACTCTCTTGTACAATAATTTAATGTTGAAACTCGTAAAACTAATTTAAAATTAAAATAACATGGTAAATAGTAATTGTTATATGCGATCTAACAATGTCACGTCATCACGTTCTACACAGTAGTGCTTGACAACTTCCAATTCACGAATATCCAAATAATCGGTAAAAATATTAGAATAATACTATTAATCGAATAGAGATTTTGACAGAGATGTACATTTCGACACTTTGATTGATGAGGAAATAATTATTAATGTTCGCGACGCTGATAATTCAAGTAATAGTAGTAATTCTTAATAAATAGCTATTTTCAAATCCAGTTTTTGTTTTTAATTAACCTAATGCTACTAAATATGATGAGTAAATTCTATGTTGAAATATTTAAATTTATATAGTACTAATTTAGCACTTAATTTATTCATCACCTTTTTGAAAAATAAAAAATATACCGATTATTAATGATTATTAATTATAAAGAATCAATATCGATTTCTCAGTAAAGTCGGATATTTTCGATAGCGATTATTTGGTTCACATACCTAGACAACTTACTCAGATAGCTGTCAAAGTGCACTTCTTAGATTAGGCAGACTATAACAAATAATAATTCTTTAAGAGTAGTCCTTTTGAATGTTTTATATACATATAAACAACCAACCAAATATTTTCAACTGTTTATTAAATAGAGTGACTCTTAAGTTCTATTCGCAGCTATATCAAAGGCTTTACCTATTACCAAATATAAGTTAATAATTAAACTGATATTTGTTTTTTATAGGAAATTGAAGAGAAATGCGAAGCCCTTTTAGAAGAACGCAATCGTCTACATGGCGCGTGGGCTGCGCGACAGGTAGCATTGGACCAGCTCATCGATCTGCACTGCTTCCTCAGAGACGCCAAACTGTTGCATGATTTGTGTGCTGCACAGGAAGCAGCTCTTAGTGAGTGTACATTTTAGTAGACTGTTTCCTTGTTGGTACTTGATAAATATTTCCCACTCCATTTTGCGGAACACAGTAGAATGATTAAATAGGGTCATATCGTCCTTTGTTGGCGTACAATTTTTTTTGTAAGTCTTTTGTAGAATTTCTAATACATTTAAATAACATAATAATTATTTCGTATTATTGCGCAACGGTATCCCCAAATATTCGCATGGTTTTAGAGTTAGCGTGTCCATACAAACAGACAATATATTTAAAAAAGACTTCCATTCTGTTGCTACAATTATTTTGTTTTTGATAAATTTGCAGACACATTCTCTGGATATGTATCTACAAAGTCTACTAATCACTAATCTACAAAGTACTACAGGGTATTAAGCTGGCTCCATTACTGTTTAGAATTTTATTCAAACTTATTAGTAATCACAATATTATGTCACTAATAGGTACCGAAATCTCTCAAACGAGCAGCGTAGAAGAAGTAGACAACCAGCTCAAGAAACATGAAGCCTTCGAGAAACTGCTAGCCACTCAGGTAATTTACAATTATTAAAATTGGTTTATTATTTTTCACTGCTGTAATACTTATCTTCTATTTTTTCTATGAGTAAGAATAAAATTCATCACCCCCTTAACTAGGCCGTGGGTGTCGTAAAAGACTCCTAATTCATATAATATGCATACCTCCATGCAGAAGAAACTTGAAATAGAACTCTATGCGTATAATTTCCCTCCATAGTATAATATCCCTACTATTGTGGAAGAGACTCGAAGTCAACAATGAGACGTATAAGAGCTGAGAAGATGATGAATACGTTCATTGTTTAAATAATAATTATATTTCAGGATGAGAAGCTAGCAACCTTGAACAATCACGGAGACAAGCTCCTACAGCAAAACCATGTGGAGAGCCAGCGCATCGCTGATGAGCTACAACATATCAACGAACGGAGGAAGAAGGTAAAAGAGCTTTAACAAACTAAAGAATAATTATTTATCTGCCACCACTGGCGATACAAATATAATTTCGTAATGGTTCTTTAAAAAAAATTATATTTTAATCGGCTAAATATATGATACAGTTGTATGAGTCAGCAAGCGCTCGTCGTGCATTGCTGGTACGCTGTAGGGCACGCGCCCAGTTCGCGAGAGATGCCGCAGAAGCAAGAGGTTGGGTGGCTGACAAGCTGGCCAAACTGGCCGCTGAACACCAACAAGGTACCACCAAATAATTTAAAATTGTCAAAGTAAGTTTGCAAATAAAGTTTAACAAAATGGTATTGAAATAGAAACAGAGTATTAGAGAGGTCCACGATTAGCATCTGATGTTCAAGTAGCCTTGGAGTTTCGCAACGAAACCTTCCGTTAACTCTTCAGTATCCTAAAGGGTATTCAAGGAGTAAATAACAAAGGTAACGTATTCAAAGAATTGGTTTTAATATTGATAATAGGCGGAGATGAGAAATGTGGTAGGTTATGAGGTTTTATGATGCTCTGTCGGTATCCTGGACTCAGGGGCGGGGCTCATATCCGGAACCAAAACACAATTTAGAAATCTCTGAGCAAGTTGAAAGGAAATACCCACTGTTGATGGTATACTCAAAGAAGTAGGAAGGTCGTATGGAGGGTTATGGGGTTATTTATCACCTAAAATTCATATTCTTTAATTATTGCATATATCAGGCGAAGTAACAAACTTGGAAGATAAAATCAAGAAGCTGCAGAAACATCAAGCCTTTACTGCTGAATTGGGCGCAAATAAGGCTCGACTGCAAGAGGTGCAAGCACTGGCTGAGCAGTTACGCCCTGATGATGAAGTGGAACAGCAACTTAAACAGCTTCAAGGAGACTGGGCGAGGTTGGAACAAGCAACCGAACAAAGAGGTATGTTGATCAACTTATTCATTATAAGATTTTTAATCCCTATTCATTTTTGAAATACAATTAATTTTACGGATTCTATCACGTTTGTATTTGATTTTTAATTACCCGACGTTTCAAATACTTAACAGCTTTCATGGTTACGGGAGAACAGTCTTTCCGCGACCATTAACGAATAGAATCCGCAAAAATAATTGTATTTCAAATGTCACGTAAATATTAGAAATCTCTATTCATGTATTAACAAAATTAAAATACAATTCTATGACATTCAATCTTTGCCTCGTATTATATTTTTTGTCTTTAAAGGAGACGTGTGCCATCTACCCGACATTGTTTACGCATTATACAGGTTTAATACTCTAACTTTGCAGTTAGAATTGTATTAAACGATGACGCCACCCTGTTATTCAAATTAAATCACATGTGTGACAATAATTTTTCGCTCGTAATCAAGTTTTTATAAATAATTAAGCATGTTTGCTAAATTTTAGTATTTTGAAAAATACAATTCTATCTTGCATGTGAGCGTCGTAAAAGACTACTAGGGGTTACTTCATATAACATCTATACAACAGCAGGAAAACTAAAAATTAAGTCTTATACGAACCCGTCTGCCTAGCGTGGTATAGTAATAAAATTTCCCTCTAATTGAGAGGCTCAGAAGCCCATCGGTGGGACATTATAAGCTGAGATCACGCTTTGTACGTTCTTTAATTAGTGTAGAGTGTTAATGTATTTTAAAATAAGGATCAAGGCACTGTTGCGTGGCTGTGCTCATATCTTCATTGCAATATGTGGTATTTATAATTTGATATCTGGTGTCAGGTCGCGGACTAGAAGAGGCCCAGGACATATTGGAGTTCAATCAACATTTGGATAAGATAGAAGCATGGATCAGAGATAAAGAAATGATGGTAAGATTTATTAAGACAGATATATATATATTTTTAAAAAGACACCACTCCCGCACTAAAGAAATAATCCTTATATTGCGGGAGACTTTACAAACATGCAATGACTGCACAGATGGCGTAGTGGTTAAGATACCGACCTTCCATGCCAGTGCCGTGGGTTCGATTCCCACGCAGGACATTACTTTGTGTGATCTACAAAGTGTTGTTCTGAGTCTGGGTGTAATTTGTCTGCGTTAATTGCATGTTTGTAAAGTCCCCCGCAATACAAGGTTTATTTCCTTAGTGCAGGGTGGTGTTTTTCTGTGGCAATCTAATGAATTGATCAAGGGATCACTGCAAAGAAGGAAAATGTAATGTAACTGTATGACCAGAGTGACATAATTAGTGAATTTTCATCCCATTCAAAGCAGTCCGTCCAAGAATAGTACATACATATGCACTTAGGAAGATAGGTAACTCATTAAGATGGACGTAATTATTGATACCCATATTTTAAATGAAGCTGATATTAATTAGTACAATACTAGACGGGTAGTAGCTTTTTTCGTACTTCAATTAATTTTAATGTGATTTACTATTGAAAACATATCTTTAATCGAAATAAAAGGAGCCTATAACGGACAGGGATAACGTGGCTTTCTAATAGTGAAAGAATTATCAAAATGGAACCTGCACTTTCAGAGATTACCCTTAACATACAAACTTACAAATTTTTACCTGTATGATATTAGTATAGATTTTATTATGAGACTCATTTGCCTATAACGATAAATACAAAAAGAAATAGCCATGTACAAGAAGAGGACTTGTAAAGAAAATATTAAACCTTTTCCGGAGTAGCTGTATTATCAGTTCAGACATTGTTAAGAGAGTGAACTACATCAATCTTCTGAAAACCATCTGTCAAATGCCGTCGGTGACTCATCTACCACCGTTTGATGAGGTCTAACTCTTATCGATGGACGTTTATAAACTTATGGATACATTGAAATAAGCCTCAGGCCGTATAAAATTCAGTCAGATTTAACGACACCCATTTCAAATAGTTCGTAATGTAGCGACGGGGAAAGAAAACAAGAAGAGAGTAACCGTAGAGCATGCACGAAGACTGTGATGAGTGTGAATGAAGCGATGGAGGTATTTCAGGATCGTAGTTCGTGGCAATCCGTAGTCTCTGCCTACCCCTCTGGGAAACAGGCGTGAGATTATGTGTGTATTTACCTGTAAAAGCAATTTTTTAAGAGATTATTAGGAGAATAGCCATGTTATCTTCTGTTAAACATAAAATAATTAGTTGCGATTGCCAATTCGCTTGCCAAGCGCGTCGATTACAATAATAACATCTCTGAATTATCGTATCATGTAGCGTTAATTTGAGAAGCCTAATGGTTGTATGATAATATAAATTTCTGGCCATCATCAAAAGTTTCCATGTTTTACTGTGACCAGGTTCAAGCTCACGAGCTCGGCCGTGATTATGAGCATTGCAGTGCATTGCTGAGGAAGCTGGACGATATGGACAGCGACATGAAAGTAGACGACAAGAGGGTCAAGAGTATACGCGCCCTCGCTGATAAACTACTGCAGCAGGTATGCCAAAACACCATCCCACTTAAGGGCTATATTCTAAGGCTTGCAATAAATATACCTAGAATATTAAATAGCTTATAACTTTTGATAAGACTTGTATTTTTATTTAAAGGTTGTCTTTTTTAACGTGATATTTTAGGCGCACCGTGAGAATAGAATAGTTGCGATTTTTGTAACGTAAACAAGTCGCACTGGATCGTTACGTTACTATAATATCATTCCGTTACACGACGAATTTATAAGTGTAGTTATTTTTCATAACTAAATTGGCTATACATATAATGTTTATCTTCCTTTTTTTTAAAGTATGAATAAATTATAGAAGTTTCTTTTTTCGCATTTGTAAACATAGAAATACGCACCCATCTTTTTTATTTAATTTTATTACCAGAACACGTTTTAACATTCTAAAGTTTTTTGCTGGGGATGATTAGATCATCATCCATCTTGCCTATGTGTGCAGTAAAAAAAATAAACACGAGAAGGAAAACTCGAATTAAAACTATAGTAAGTCGTCTGATCAGCATGGTATAATAGTACAATTTTACTTCTATTATGTAGGAGGTACGAGCCCAGCAGTGGGACGTATATGAGCTAAGATGATGACATGATGATGATAGATGTTATCTTTTTAAAAGTAGAAAAAAATCGTCTAGAATTGCCATCCTATTTGACTGAAAGGAAGGCAGTAAGTTAGTCAGCGAAATAGTCAAAAGGATATTATACATTTAATAAATGATCTATTACCCTCTAGGGTCCAACGCAGCAGGCGGAGGCAGTAGCCCAGCGCCGAGACCTGTTCTTGGCCAAGTGGAATGCCCTGTCTGGAGCTTTACAGAAGTACCGGGATAACTTGTCTGCCGCACTCGAAATACACTCGTTCAACAGGTAAAAAAAAATTATCGCCAATAGTTTTTTTGTACATAACCCATTTAATTCTAATTACCCAAATTGATTTGTTTAAAAAATACCACCCTGAACTAGGGAAATAATTCTTGTATAAATTGGGACTTTACAAACATGTAATTTAATGCATACAAATTACAACCAGACTCAGAAGAACATTTTGTGGATCGCACAAAGCATTGTTATGTTTGGGAATCGAACCCACGGCATTGGCACGGAAGGTAGGTATCTTAACTACTACGCCATCTGTGCAGTCAGTTTAAAAATGGATTTATGTCCTCTTCCATCAACGATTCATGCATCTTAGGATTACCTAAGATGCATGAATCGGTGATGTTAGGTATTAACCTAAGGCAATTTTTTGTAACTAATACTGTAGCAGGTAGATGTAAATTTCTATAATAACGATGACTTTTTGGACGTGTAACACCTTTATCCATCCCGTGACCATGAGCGCTGTAAAGTGTTCGAAACGTTGAGAAATTAAAAATAAAATACAAACGCGATAGAATCCGTAAAAATAGTTTTATTTCAAATGTGGAATAATCGCGTAAACATTAGAAATTGACATCTTAAGATATTTCAATACTGATAAGAACACAAAAGTGGGCCCTCTTGGTCTTTGGTGGCAGACGACAGCGGATTAACGGTGATTTTTACAATGACTTCTATCTTTTAGGTAACACTTAACACAATGTTAATGACACGCAACACATCAGTGTTCAGCATCAGCTAATTATGTTTTTTATATCAATTAAATAAAAAATAATAATGGAATACTTAAATTAAAACCCAACTGACCAGCATGGTATAGGCCACTTTCCATACCATTGTAGAAGAAGCATAGCCTAGCAGTGAGAAATATATTAGGTAAAGGAAACAATATACTAATATATATATATATATTTGTTATTCAGGGACGTTGAAGACACAGCGGAGCGCATCTCGAAGAAAGCGGCTTTATTCAGCAGCTCAGAGCGTGGCCGTGAACTAAGCGCAGCGCATGAACTGCAGCGGAGGCACCAGGCCAGAGCCGCCGAGGCAGGCGCCATACGTGACAAGATAAACCAGCTTGAAGGAGAAGGGAAAGCACTCGCCAAAAAGTAAGCAATACTAATCTTATTTTAATAAACAAAAAAACTGTTCTACTTAAAAAAATCTCTACATTGATGAAGTAAGAATATAATTCACCACTTAGCTTACCCGTGAGTGTTTTAAGAAACGATTAAATGATATAAAATGTTTATAACATCTATGCAAGAGAAGGAAAACTTGAAATAAAACCATATATCGAGCGGATTCATCAGCGAGCTAACCAATTATTTATTTATATCGCTAATCTATTGTATAGGAGTTCAAAACATTGGGGCGTATATAGGATTAGATGATAATGAGATGGTTTGTAGGTATCCGGAGCGTGCGAAGGAGATAGAGACAAGTCTGCAGAGTCTTCGCGAAGGATGGGACAACCTGCAGAAGCTGGCCGCCAGGCGCAGCGCTTTGTTGGATGAGGCAATAGCTGAACACAAATTTGATGATAACCTCAAGGTATTTTTACATTCCTTATTACTGATAGGGTGCTAGTTATCCGTGTGGTGACGGAGTAAGAATACAAATCACCACACTCTATCCTACCCGTGGGTGATCGTAAGGGATACAAAGGCATATAACATCTATGCAAGATAAGAAAAACTTGGAACAAAAGCCTATAGCAACACGTCTGACCAGCGTGGTATAGTAAGTCAATTTCTCTCCCATTGTGGAGGAGGCTCGGGCCCAACAGTGGGACATCTATGGGCTGTGATGATGAACGATTTTAATGCTAATCATAATTTGATTATCATAAATAACCCACATTGGCCTAATTAGCAAGGTGGTTGACGGATTTCAAATAGATTAAAAATTAAAAATATTATTAAAAATAGTAGGTTCAAGTGTAACATACAGTAATAATTTTTCTTTTCACAATTTTATTCACCATAAAGTATAAACGCTCCTACTCCGTCACATTTTATTTATAAATATTTTTTTATTAGGAATTAGAGTTGTGGGTGTCGGAGAAAGTCA
Organism: Lymantria monacha; assembly: GCA_905163515.2. Classification (NCBI taxonomy): domain Eukaryota; kingdom Metazoa; phylum Arthropoda; class Insecta; order Lepidoptera; family Erebidae; genus Lymantria; species Lymantria monacha. The sequence goes on along the minus strand of LR991104.1, from coordinate 11,526,900 downwards.
AGCGCATGGATGAGAGTGGAGCGCCGGAGACAGTGGCTGACGCCGAAGCACTCTTGGAACTACATCATGAAAAGAAGGTCAGTATACACCAATCAAAGTTATTTCAAATGAATAATAAGAAAATAATAATAAAAAAAGCAATATTAGCCAGGGGGGGCATAGGACACAGGTGAAACGTTTATATTACAAGGAAATATTTTAATTGATACTGGTGTACTTATCCGTGTGGTGACGGAGTAAGAATACAATTCATCACCCCATATCTTACCTGTGGGTGATCGTACGAGACGACTAAGGGATATAAAACGCATATAACATCTATACGAGAGAAGGAAAACTCGAAACAAACCCTATATCAACACGTCTGACCAGCGCGGTATAATAGGTTAATTTCCCTCCCATTACGGAGGATCCAGCAGTGGGACATTTATAGGCTGTGATGATGATGATGATGACTAGTGTACTGATTGATATCAGGTTTCTTTGTTTACGTGGTATAGCGATCGTGTAAGATTTTTTTTTCGCGAACTATTATTCGTCACACAAGTTACGAAATCAGACTTTCAAAATCCTCGCATAAAAAGTTTTATTGATTGCATTTGTGATTCAGACATGATTTTAGAACAACATCCCATATTTATTTACGCATGGTAGGTATTTTTTTTACTCGTGGTGGGGCCACATTATTGACAGTTCTCTATCTACAGCCGCGGGCCGGTCCGTCCGGGGTAGTACCACATTCTCGGAGAAAATCTACATTTGAGCAGTGGCCAATATTCTGTTGCGCTTTGATCAGCGGCCTAGCTGTGTAGCACTTGTATTGCAAAAGTCCATGGGCTTCTGTAACAGTTGCCATCAGTTGTGCTGCTTGTTTGTACGTCACCATAAGCAATAAAAAAAATTGAAAGTTTGTATAAAAATAATTTACATACATACATATCATCACGCCATATCCCTTGCAGGGTAAGCAGAGAGAACAGAGTGCCAGAGAACTCTATCTCTGCATACTTCACTCGCTTCCTCAACATTCATAATTCTCTTCATACACGCTCGCCGGTTTCGGAGACTCTTGACTCCACCTTCCTTCAGTATATGACCGATCTGGTCTAGGTAGGTTAGTCTCGGTCTCCCTCGGTACCTACATCCTTCCACTTTCGCATTGTATATCTTCTTAACCAGACGTTCGTTCGGCATTCTTTCCACATGTCCGAACCATCGGAGCATTCCCTTTCGCATCTTTACACCAATACTCTCTTTCATACCTACTCGCTCTCTTACGTCGTCGTTACGAATGCAATTAAAAAATAATTTAATAATAATTTAAACTCATTTATATTTTGTATTTAACTATGTTAATTCCCACCAGGCTGAGATCGACGGTCGCCAGAAAGCTATAGCATCGCTGCAGAAGGAAGTGGAGCAGGTACCGGAGAAGGTGAAACGCGTTGAGCTGTTGTCAACGACCCTGGACCAAGCTTGGCTCAAGAGGAAACAATATTTGACACAAGTGAGTTACATTTTATTTAATCATATTTATTAATATCTAATTGAATTTACTAGTCTTGTTTGTATACTTTAGTAAAATTTCAATCTAAGATAAAATAAACTTCTATTGGTCTGACTGCTGCCTAACTCATAGAAGTAATCGTTAGTATAATCTCAATATTATCTCTAAATTCAATCAAAACCAGTCCAGCCGTTTTGGTGTACATAGGTGACATACATACACACATTGCTTTTGCTATTAATTTTTGTTCAAATTTTTATTTTATTTTCATTTAATTTTATATTAGATTTATTTTGTTGCCATTTTTTTACATAATTTTTTTTTTTTTTTTAATTTAACATTTATTCTGTTTTTTTATTCATATTTTACTTTTAAGGATAGAATATTATTTCACCTAATAGATAGGTGCTGCTGTTTAGCATTACTTAGTGATAATCGGTTTTAATTATGCTCTGTCTCGTTTATTAGGCACATCAACTACAATTGCTTAAGGAACAAGCGCAACAGACTGAAGACTGGCTCGCGTCTAAGGAGGCATTCCTAAACAACGATGATCTCGGCGAGAATCTTCACGGTGAGTGAAAGTTCATTAAATTATCCAATGAAAACTACGCGAGTAATACCGCAGGAATTTGCTAGTATATCTACATATTTATTTCTTCGTGTGGAGATGCAGAAAGAATACGATTCAACACCCTATCTTGTTTATATGTGTAGTAAAATACATGTGCGTGATATAATATACATATAACATATATACAAGTGTTTGTTAAATATAAATAAACACTATATACCAACACGACTGATCAGCGCGGTATACGTACGTACAATTACCCTTCTATTGTGAAGTCTCCAGCTCAACAGTAGGATATATATGAGCTGCGATAATAGTATGTGTTTGTTCCTCAGCTGTGGAGACTCTGATCCGCAAACACGCGGAGTTCGCGAAGCTATTGGACTCGCAGCTGGGCCGTGTGGACGAGCTTCAACGTTTCTCTGCCAGCATGCTAGAAGATGGCCACTACGATCGCGCATACATCGAAAAGAGAGTGCATGAGATACTCGCTAGAAGAGATAAACTTAAGGTATACTATATTAGAAATATGCATGACTAAGGTGTCTCACGTCGAACAAGTCATCGTTATTACAGAAATTTATATCTATCCGCTACAATATTAGTTATTAAATCTTAACACACATTTTAATACAAATTCATTGCATTCAGAAAGAAAATGATACTATATATTTTTTTGAAGTGAAAACTTCTTTAGGCGCGTTGAGCGTTTTTGGAGGGGAAAAACTTATAGGTTCGCGTCACCGACATGCTAATGCTAATAGTATATCTATAGCTATGTGAAAACTTCTTTAGGCGCGTTGAGCGTTTTTGGAGGGGAAAAACTTATAGGTTCGCGTCACCGACATGCTAATGCTAATAGTATATCTATAGCTATATGAAAACTTCTTTAGGCGCGTTGAGCGTTTTTGGAGGGGAAAAACTTATAGGTTTTTATTTTTATATAAAAATTAGAAAATTATTATTATTTCAATTAGTCTTAAGTTAATAGTTTTCACTTCTATAGGCAGCCCCCATGACTGCCTGTTGTTTTTTTTTTAATATTGTTTATGATCAGTTATTAATAAACATTTAATTTATGATAATTTTTATATTGTGGCAATTTACTAGTTTAAAAATGAACAAATTTATTAAGCTACCACCGGATCGGAACGCGGCCACACTGACAAAAATTCGGCAAAACAAAATCTCAGTACCTAGGCATAATACTAACTATTGACTTTTAAGAAGATACTTACTCTATCTTAACTGAAATTAATAAAATCATAATTAACTACTACATTTTCACATAATAAGCCATTCATATGATTTTAAATCATTATTTATAAACACGCGGTTACAAAGGCTTGCTGATGAATTTAGCTTGACTACATAACGAATACCTGACTCCACAACCCCCTATCCTCGTGACCAATTGTGGTATTTTCTAAAATCTTTGTCCAGGTCTGGGTTTTTAATGATGATGATGTTATAAAGTTTGTTCACGATCGCAGGAATCGTGTAAACTCCGCGGCGAGATGTTGGAGCAGTCCCGACAGTTGCACCAGTTCCTGAGAAACCTGTACCACGAGAGGGAATGGATCGCGCTGAAGATGCAAATAGCTAATGATCAGAATTACAGGTAATGTTTTATTAATATTAACCGCTGATACAAAAGACGCGGTTCTATACAAATATTAAAGAAAAACGACGTGTTTTTACAGAGTAAAGATATAATTCACCACGCCCTCTCTTATTGGTCTCGTAAAAGAGCAAAGTGATGCACAGAATATATCATTGTAAGATAAGATAAACTAGAATCTATATATATATCTTTTTTTTTTTTGATAACGCATTTTTTTTTTTTGATAACGCAGTGGTCCAGGAATGCGTGACGCACTTACTCCCCGGATGGGAAGTGTGGGACTCCTAGCCTAGGGCTAGGTTACCCACTAAACCGCATCCACTGCGATTGCTGTTAGCCTAGGGCTGTTACAGCGTAACCGGGCTGTGGGTGAGCGCTGAGGGCTCTCAACCCGAAATATATATATCTCATCTTTATACCAACACGTCTGACCTGAGAGCTATAATAGGACAATTTCTTTCCTATATTCCAATAGTGGTAGGACCACGCTATTGACAGTTTTCTGTCTACAGCCGCAGGCCGGTCCGTCCGGGGTAGTACCACATTCTCGCAGAAGATTGACGTCTGAGTAATGGCAATGTGCTATTACGCTTCGTTCGGTGAGCGAGAGAGCCGGAAGCCCAATTGAGTGGGTTTGGGGATTTTATTGGTAGGCAGCGGTCTAGCCTTGGTCATAGCAAAGGTCCATGGGCGGCAGTGACACTTACCATCAGGTGTGCTGCTTGCTCGTTTGCCACCATAAGCAATAAAAAAAAACTATAGAATAGCCTCGACCCCAGCAGTGGGATATATATGAGCCGATGTGATCGATGTGTCTAATAAGCTATAACATATTTCTGCAAATCTTTAAATCAATAAGAAATCCTATGAAAGTGTTATCGCAAAATTTAATCCCCTATTTACACCCTTAGTGGATGAATATATCTTTCCCTATTTTATACCCTTATATTTATTCCTCTATTTTTCAACTTTGGATGATGAAAATCTATGTATACAATACATTACGGCCATGAGGATATAATTATTATATTTAATTAATTTATTACATCTCCAGGGAATTGTCGAATCTCCAGAGTAAGATACAGAAGCATTCCGCGTTCGAATCCGAGCTGGCAGCGAACAAGGGACGTATAGATGACGTCGCTAATCACGGAGAAACACTTATAGGTCAGTTATATTTAATAATTTTCCATACTTAATTATCTATGCTATGTCAGCTACGAATACTACCAACGCTTACATTGTTCGTGTATGTAGTAAAATACGACTGCGTGCTTTACATATAGCTGTACCAACTACATCTGATGTCGCCTGATCAACAATTACATTCACAAGTAGTGGTGTGTGACGTCACACAGACGGTCGGACATAACAACTATTGTCAAAACCATTTACAAATTACAATATGTACGATGTAAGAAGACTACACATTGTATCGAACACAAGTAATTGGCGATAAGAATAGGATAAACATTTATAGACTCACGCCCGTTTCAATCTACAAGAGTGTCATTAGACCTGTCATTATGTATGGATCTGAATGTTGGGCATTGAAAAAGACGGACGAGAGACGATTGCATGCTACTGAGATGCGTATGTTAAGATGGATGTGTGGGGTGACAAGACTAGATAAGATACGAAATGAGTATATTAGGGGAAGTTTAAAAGTAGCACCAGTGATAGAGAAGTGTAGGAGCGCGAGATTGTCTTGGTATGGACATGTGATGAGGAGGGATGAAAGGCATGTGACAAGGAGGGTTACCAATATGCTTGTGGATGGGCGTAAGAGTCCTGGGTGACCCAAAAAAAGATGGATGGATTGTGTAAACGAGGATATGTGTATGAAAGTTGTGAGTGCAGATATGACGGCTGATAGAAGATTGTGGAAGGCAAGAACGTGTTGTGCCGACCCCACTTAGCGTGGGATGAGGGCAGGCAAATGATGATGATGCCCGTTTCCCAGAGAGGTAGATATAGACTACGGCGCACTGGCCGCCCTAAAGACCCTGGCTACTGAAGCGGTGGCCAGGAAAGGAGTGTTACTGGCAGTCTCGCTCGACATTAAGAATGCCTTCAATAGTCTCCCACACGAGACATTGAAGGAGGCACTCCAATATCATGGAGTGCCTCTGTACCTCCGGAGGCTGTTGGAGGCATACCTCGAGGGAAGGCACGTGCTCTGGGAGGGGGACGACGGGCGCATACGTTACCACAGGGTGGAATGCGGCGTTCCACAGGGCTCGGTCCTCGGTCCGACCCTGTGGAACGTTGGGTTCGACTGGCTTTTACGGGGCCAGCTCCTTCCCGGGATGGAAGTTATTTGTTATGCAGATGACACTCTCATCACGGTGGAGAGGGCTGACTTCCGGGAGGCCGCCCGAGTGGCAGAGGTTGGTGTAGCGCTCGTCGTGGACCGGATAGGCAAGCTGGGTCTCAGAGTCTCTCTCGAGAAGACGGAGGCCCTCCTATTCTATGGCCGGTGCCAAGGTCTCCCCCGAGGAGCACAGATCAGGGTGTCTGGAGTTGCCGTGCCGGTGCAGACCCGGATGAAGTACCTGGCTCTGCACCTAGATAGTAAATGGAGCTTCGGGCCGCACTTTGCCCATTTAGTCCCCAGGCTCGTCGGAGCAGCTGCGGCGCTGGGTAGGCTTCTGCCAAATACTGGTGGTCCCGGATCGTCCTGCCGGCGCGTCTATATGCGGGTATTTTGCGGTCCATGGCATTGTACGGTGCCCCAATTTGGTCGGAGTCTCTCACCGCCCCTAATAAGGCTTTGCTGCGTAAAGCACAAAGAACCATGGCGGTGAGGACTATAAGGGGCTACCGAACGGTATCCTGGACCGCAGCCACATTGCTGCCAGGTGATCCACCCTGGCTGCTCCAGGCTAGGGTGGATCACCTGGTCTACCGATTTTGCGCTGCGGTGCGAGAAAGCGGCGAGCATATTACCGTGGGGGAATTGATTAGGGCAAGAGAAGTGGCTCAAGCGGCAATTATACGGCGGTGGAGGGAGGAATTAGAGTCCCCTGTAGCAGGTTGGGGGACCGTTGAGGCAATTGCGCCCCACCTCCACCGCTGGATGAAGAGAAGGCACGGCAACTTGTCCTTCAGGATGACGCAGGTACTTACCGGACACGGGGTCTTCGGTAAGTACCTGCACAGAATCGGACGGGAAGAGGCCCCTGGATGCCATGAGTGTGGCGCGCTAACTGATGATGCGCGTCACACCTTAGAGGTATGTCCCGCCTGGGGGCCTCAGCGCCACGACCTGTCGGCGGTGATAGGAATAGACCTGTCGTTGTTGACCATCATATCTAAGATGCTTGACAGCGACAGGTGCTGGTCGTCGATGGCCTCCTTCTGTGAGGAGGTCATCTCTTCGAAGAAGGCCGCGGAGCGGATACGTGAGGCATTTGCTTCTGCAGACTCACTCCGTAGGCAGCGGCCAGGAAGGCGGAGGCGCCGTTACGCACATCTCCTCCCGCCGCCTTGACTGTCGACTGGACGTGGCCAGATGGCCTAGCGTTGGGGTGTCGGGGAAAGAATGTCAATAGACGATCTCTCCGGCATCCCGTAAAAGCGCGGAAGAACCACCCGGTCGAACCAGTTGACCGGCGAGTCCCACACACCCCCTCGTCTGTCACCGGCGAGGGCTAGTGCGCAAATGCATTTCCACAGCGTGAACAAAAAAAAAAAAGAAAAGATATAGACTACGGATTGCTTCAAGCTATGACTCATCAGCCTTCATACATGCTCTGTGATTTTGTGTATTCCTAATTCATATTAAGTGTGTTGCTGAAAGGTCATCATTTCAGCAACACAATCATATAATTATTAAAAAAATCAATTATAGATGGCGTAAAACTTAATTCTTATAGATGTGTGTGACTTTATATAATTATAATAATAATAAGCTTCCCAAAGAACTGGATATCTCCCCTACAGAAGATCTCGTAAATGGAAAGGCAATACATATTAATAATACTGAATAGATGGCGTGTGAAACGTCTTACGTAAAAACAATGATGCGTGTCACAATTTGGTTATCATACGTACCCACGTTGGTCTATTGGTAACGTGGTTGGAATAAATTGCCATGTTTCTCTATTATCATTCACCTGCTCTTATCACCAATTACTTGTGGTAGACGCAGTATATACTCATACATATTGTAAAAGTTATTGACAATAGTTTTATGACCGGCCGTCTGCCTGATGTCAACCTGTCTTGGTAATCATATGTTTCCTCATATTATTTTAAATATTTTACCGATTAATTTACCGTCGAAATTACGGGAAATTAAAATATAAACACGATACATTCCTTAAAAATAGTTTTATTTCAAATATTATATTTTTTTTTTTATATAATTCAATCAATTTCGTTAGAGAGTAAACACTACGCCTCCCAAGAGATCGCTAAACACGTAGAAGAGCTGGAAAACCAGTGGAGAGAGCTACAGGCGGCCGCCAAGATGAGGAGAGAAAGACTTCAGGAGGCGTACCAGGCACGAGTCTACTTGAGAGGGTTAGATGACTTCACCGCTTGGCTGGACGAAGTGGAGGCACAGCTACTCAGCGAAGACCATGGTATGTTCCTATTGTAATGTACTTATGAGAAAATGCAAGATATTATATCCAATTTTGAAAATTCGTATTGTTTGTCTGTAGGTAAAGATCTGGCGTCAGTGACGGCCTTACTCAAGCGGCATTCGCGTTTGGAGCAGCAAGTAGCTAGCAAAGCGGACACGGCCACACAGCTGGGTGATACGGCACGTCAGCTCGCCGACACCAAACACTTCATGGGACCACAGATATTGAACAAGGCCGATATCGCCGTCAAACGGTATGGGATTTCTTGTTAAATTATAAATACAATTCATCACCCCCCTATCTTGTGTGTGTAGTAAAAGATTACTAGGTGATAGTGATAAGTGATAAACAAAATAAATGGACTTGCAATGTCGTCAGAGATCAACCAAATACGTATTAGTGAATAAACGAATATATAAAATATTCATAACTGAATTAACTCGAAAACTACTGATCAAATCTTGATTAAATTTAAAGAAGATAACCAATTTGGAATAAAAGAGAATAAAGAAGATAACCAAATTGGCTTTCAATTAAAGAATCAACAAAATCGATTCTTAAAGAAAAAGTTAAGATAACACAAATAAAAAAAGTACAAACGATTTGAGAACCTCCTTTTTTGAAGTAGGTTAATAATATACGTAAACATCTATATGAAGGAAGGGAAAAAAGAAAATTCTAAATAAAACCTTACACCCTACCGTTTGAACAATGTGGTATACTGAATATATTCTAAGTCATTTACTGGCTTTCTTTCTACAAAATTTCTTTAAAATAAAATCACATATATGATAAAACTTGACTTGCCTGCACAGATGGCGTAATGGTTAAGATACCGAACTTCCGTGCCAGTGTCGTGGGTTCGATACCCACGCAGAATAATACTTTGTGCGATGTACAAAGTGTTGTTCTGAGTCTGGGTGTAATTTGTCTGCGTTCATTGCATGTTTGTAAAGTCCCCCGCAATACCAGGATTATTTCCTTAGTGCAGGGTGGTGTCTATTAACAAAAAAAAAAATAGTAAATTTAAAAAAAAAAATGAATTCTTTTTTTTTTTTTACCAGCTTCATTTATGTATGTTATCAGGTACCGTCAGCTACAGGAACCGATGCAGATCCGTCGCTACAATTTGGAGGATGCTGCCGTATTATACAAATGGGAGAGAGACGCTGACGAGGAGTTCAGCTGGTGAGAGTGTAGTATATTCGTATGAATATTTATAAGCAAAATCGAAGTCTTTTTATCCAAGTCTAAGGATAATAATGACTTGTGTGTAATGACAGAGAAAGAATATAATTCAACATTTTTTTGGCCATGAGTTGATGGCATGCTATACTATTTCCATTTCTTTATTTTCTCGATGACAGCTCCTGTGGAAACTTGAACGAGCGTCTTTTTTACATTATGTATACATTATTTAATAAAAATATGACGCTTACGCGCGTACAAGGTCATAGCAGAGTCGGAGAAACTGATAGGGATGGAGCTATCGATAAACGTAACACGATAAGAGAACCGATATTTTTTTACAAATTGTAAGAAACTAAACTATTGCCGGATAATTTTATACAAATTTATTAACTAATATTACATTTCATTACAAGATGTAATTATATTATGTTGATTGTTCATTTATTTATTTTAATCAAAATCTGATGAATCGCCACTATCACTTGATGAGCTCTCCTCAACATTTATTATAAGTTCCTGTATTTCTATATTATCTAATGCCACATGAATTTCCCAATCCGACGCTATAATGTTTTGGGTTCTTCTCACAATTTTTCCCAGTGTTCGGCGGTTACTTCCGCACATGCATTTTTTAATAAATCTAACATCTTGTTTGCCGTAAAAGGGGGATGGGTATTGTTTCGAGCGGCGTGTCCTTTGATTTGTGGCCATATTAGTTCTATAGCATTGTACTGGTAATGATACGGCGGAAGTCGAAGAACCCAATGACCACATTCGGCAGCTATTTCGTAGATAATATATCTTTTAGGGAGGCTTTTTTTAGATTTTAAAATATTCACTAATTGTACTTTTAATAAAGTATCATCCACATTTTCGCCATGACGTTTGAGCCAGTCAATTATCTCTTGTTTTTTATTGGCCTGCGTCGGCATTTTATCAATTTGTCTAGAGTGATATGTAGCGTTGTCCATAATCATTATCGACGGTTCTGCCAGAGATTGCACCATTTCTTTGAACCATCCTTCGTAAATCTCCGCGTTCATTTCTTCGTGGTAGTCCACTGTTTTCTTGGATTTAAAGGCCAGTAAAGCATCTGACACGAATCCTTTCGTAGACCCTGCATGGCATATGATAAGGCGTTCACCTTTTCCCATTGGCACTGAACTAGTGGAAGCGGCGGTGTCGTCAGTCCAGTTCTTCGATACTGTGTGGTTTGCATTTAACCAAGTCTCGTCAGTGAAAATAACATTTGACCAATCTGATATCTTTTTGGCTTCGCTCAAAAATTCACAGCGAGCCATAGCAACGTCGTGACGCTCCATCAATATTTTACGTTTGTTCGATTTTTTATAAGAAAATCCAATTTCTTTCAAAACTAAGCTTAATGACGATTTTTGGCCCTGGAACAAACCACGTTCACGTAAAGAAACAACAAGTTTTTTAAGTGTTGGAATTTCTTTGCGTAAGTAATAGTCATATATATGACGACGAATAGCGTCAGCGTCGAAGTTGTCAACCGATGTCACACGACGTGGTTGGCGTTTCTTCTTCGGCGTACGAAGCTTATTTGCTTGCATGCCGCTTGTACCGTAAGCTTCGGTAGTAATTTTTGAAACAGTAGGTCCACTAATTCCTAATGCGGCCGCAACACGCTCTCGCACTTGCGACAGTGGTAATAGCGGGCCACCATTTTGATATTCTGCTTCAAAGTAATTACGAACCTTGATCACCAGTTCTCTCGCCTGACTTTTTAGAACAGATCCTTTAGGCATTTTGATATTTGACAGCTGGGCAGCAATCAACACGGAGGAACACAAAATACACAACGTAACGTATGGATAATGTAAAAAAACTCAGCGAACAGAAATGTAGTGACCATATAGCACGACCATCTTATTGCGAGTGACAGATTAAAACAAATACAAAATGGCGGTGGGTCATTGAGTGTTCCCAGCTTGAAAAAATATATTTGAATGTTTTTGTTGAATTTGTTCTTTGTTCAAAACATATATGCGATCAATATCATTACTTATTTGGTCACAACACCACAACTATCAAATTAGAACTGTCATCGAGAAAATAAAGAAATGGAAATAGTATAGTTAAAATAACGTCCTTATATGTATCTATATAATAATTGCCAAGGAGGGTTGACATCTGGCAGGCGGCCGATCATAAAACTATTGCCATAACTTTAACAATATGTATGAAAGAAGAAAGAAATCAAAGTAGAAGTAAGAAAAGTATATCTATGAAAGAAGAGTACATATTGTATCGACCCCAAGTAATTGGGATAAGAGTAGGAGAATGATGATGGTGATATGTATATAATAATACCTTCACGAAAATTTTTGTATTACCAATTTCGTTCGATCGTAAGAGACGACTAAGGGATATCAACGCATATAACATATATGCAAGAGATGGAAAACTTGAAACAAAATCCTATACCAACACGTCTTTCCAGCGTAGTATAGTAGGTCAATTTCTCTCGCATTGTGGCGGAGGCTCGAGCTCAACAGTGGGACATATATGAGCTGGGATGATAATGATGATTAGGTATTTTAAATTATAGTAAGAATTTTACCTTTTAAATTTTGTTATTTTAAGATTACAAAAGAAACAAATAAGGAAAATAAATGGTCTTACGGTTAAAAAACACGATTTCAAATTTTGTTTACAGGTTGAAGGAGCGCGAGGCGGCCGTCAGACAGGAGGAAGCCGGAGCGACATTGGCTGAGGCTCAAGCACTCATGAAGAAACATCTAGCGTTAGAGGCGGAACTAATAGCTAGGTAGCAAATACGTTTATAATTCTTTAGACAATACCTAATGAATAAAATGACCGTAATATTACGTGATACATTTTTTACAATTTTTCGATTTCAAAGGAAAAAGAAAAGCCCATAATATGAGAATGTTTTAAGAACAATATAACAATGAATTAGGACCCAGTAGATGGCGCGATTTCATAGACATGAATTATATTGATAAAAACTCGTTCATGAGCGAAAAATGATTGTCACACTTGGGATTCGAACTCACGACCATTGCAAATCCGTTTTAATCGTCCTACCACTTAGAAAAGTGTGAGCTGTCGTATGACAATCAAATTGTGGCTCGTATTATATAAAAATAATCATTTTCTAACTGAAAACCTAGTATTAAAACGATACAACGTGGAATCATTGTCCGGTAGATGGCACACGTCAGAAGACGACAAAATAATTCGTCCCGTAGTTTGATTGTCATACGATAGCTCACACTTATCTAATTAGTAGAATGATTGGAACGGATTACCAATAGGCGTGAGTTCGATTCCCACATATGACAATTATTTTACGCCCGTTTTCATTTAATAGGTAATAAATAAAGATTCAATATCTCTTCTACCTGCATTAAGGCATCACAATGATGATATGCTAAATTGGAAACCTGAATTAAAGGCAATAGATTCCTCTGTATCATCAGCGTGTTACGCCTTGAGGTTATTAAGAGATGATATTGATGTGGAGAAATTGAGGATGGTTTACTATGCGCTGGTGGAGTCAAGGTTCAGGTATAGCATACAATTTTGGGGTCAAAGCTACAGCTATAACCATCAAAAGGCATTTGTACTGCAAAAACGAGCCATTAGGACCATCATGCGTATACCACAAAGAGAGAGTTGTCAACAGTATTTTAAAACTTTGAATATCCTTACTATTCCAAGTCTATATATCCTAGTAGTTTTAACAAATTTCTCTAAATACATAAATAATTTTGAGACAAGTGAGAGATGAAACTCGTAGAAAAGATTTTAAAACAAAAATGAATCCCAAGTATGATGTTGTCAGACATGGCCCGCATTATCAAGCTGTACATTTATTTAACAAGTTGCCTAAAGATTTGAAAAATGCTGTTTATACAAATAAGTTTAAGATAAAATTAAAGGAGTACCTATTAAATAGATGTCTATATAGTGTAAATGATTGGTGATGATGCAAAAATTTAATTTATTTATTGACTAATATTCTAATAACTATTATATTACTAAGCACTATTGTATTAATATCATTTTCAACACAATTAAATATTGTTCAGAAATAAAAAAAAATGACACTAGGTAATTAAACGCTCAAATGGGTAACTTTTTTTTTTTGGTAGGCTATGGCCCGCGCACACGTCGCCCGCACCATCCGGGGCGACGGAAGGGCAGCGCGTGGCCCCATAACCCACCGTATTCCCTCCCCATCGTCATTGGGCTGGCCACTAGTACCGCTTCCTGGCCTTCCGTGGCCAGCCCGGAAATGGGTAACCTGCCGGTCAAACTATCAAAGCCAAAATGCCGATTTATTCCTCAAAAAAAGACCTATAGCTGTGGATGATCGAACTGGATGCAGATAGAGCCATAGTCTATCGATTGAAAATCATTTATTATAAGCGAGAAGGGTATATGTCACAATACACATACATACATACATATCATCACGCCATATCCCTTGCAGGGTAGGCAGAGAGAACAGAATGCCAATAATCACAATACACTAAATCAAGTGAGACACTACTCACATTATAGGTACACGACACATTGTTTACACAACACCAACTGACGTCACAGGAAAGGATTACGAATTTAAATTTCAAAGATCTCTAGCTATCCTCTTGTATTCTATCTAAGCCTATTTAATCCTCAGGGAGTCTTCAATAAAGTCGTTGGTGGGTCGTTCATCGCAGTTGGCGCGGCGGGGTCACTTCGCCTCCACCGAACTGGAATCACGCGCCAGGGATCTGAGCTCCGCACACCGTGCTCTAATAGATGCTGCCAGCGCCAGGACACAGCTCATACAGGAGAGATGCGAACTACTCCAGGTCATACTCATACCACTATACACTTGTGAAGGATGAGAGATATATCCATCCTCTGTCCCAGAAATCTTGTAAGATACGAATAAATGGTATAAGCCGATGACATCAGTACGAGGGAAGATATAGAAACTAATAAAATATCTTAATAATTATGATTTGACTGCACAGATGGCGTGGTGGTTAAAATACCAACCTTTTATGCCAGTGCCTTAGGTTCGATTCCTAATAATACTTTGTGCGATCAACAAACTGTTATTGTTTGAGTCTGGATTCTAATATGCATGTAAAATCTCACCACAATACAAGTATTATTTCCAGAGTGTTTAAATATTAACGTTAAAGGATTTAGAGGTAAAGGAAGGCCAAAGAAAAGATAGATGGGTTGCGTGAAGCATGACAGAGATAGAAAGGGAGTGAACACAGATGACGTTTGATAGGGGTATATGGAAGAAGAGTATATATGCGTCGACCACAAGAGCTGGATGATTATGATGATGATGAATTAACAATGAAAATTATTTAATGTTCAGTTGGTGTCTGAAATATCTGAGGCGGAGGCGTGGCTGGCAGAGCGTCGCGCTAGACTGGTCGCTCCAGATGTAGGTCGTGATGAAGACTCGGCGTTAGCGCTCCTGCGGCGCCTGGACGCCACACAGCGTGAACTCACCGGCTTCGATGCTACACTCGTCAAGCACGAACGCGCTGCTAACGCTCTTTTGGTGAGTCTTATATTACTAATAAAAATATGTAAAAAAAATCTCAGCACTAATTTAATTTCTTTTTATGTAATCAGTTACTTATACGAGCCATTGTCGCCAGTATCGAGTTATAATTTTTTTTACGTTTTTTGTTTCTACGTATTAGTCTTCGTCCGTCAGTAAGTCAAATCGTCACCGTCAACAGTTAAATGGACATACTGTTAAATGGCATCTTCTAGGAATTTTGGTGTAAATAATTTTATCGTAATTGTCATTAATATATAGTAAGTATATATATGATAGTATTCAAAAATAAATCTTATTGTTACTATGCTTAAGGTCGGCATTTCTTAGGAACGATTTAGGGGACCTTAGAAATAATAATCATTTTGTATAACAAAATAGTAATACTTTGTTTTACTCGTGTAGGAGCGCGCGACAATAGATGGAGACCAGCTGAAAAAGAAAATGGAAGAACTGCGCGGCACTTACGAGGACATGAAGCTACTCTCGGCCAGGAGACAACAGCGCCTGCAACAGAGCTTGAAGTATTTCAAGTAAGTAAAAAGACCACCTTCGTGAGGAGTTTTATAATATTCGGCTGATGAAATGTGCTTTCAGAAACTTAAAAATGTCTGAACTACAGCTAGGTCGCTATCCATCTTGAACTGGCAACAGAAAAACGTTCAAATCAGCTTTTTATTTCATAAATGTCATACAAAGTTTGCTTGATTGGGGTTCAATGGAATGCACATCATCTTTTTGGCAATCCTAATAGAACTTTGCCTGAGTGGAAATCCATTAAAACAATATACGTATATTTTATGCTTTTTAATGGGTTTCCATTCAGGCAAAATTTTACTTGAATTTTATTTTAGATAAAATATTATATTTTTGTTTAAATTCTTTGATGTTAATTATATTTTCTATGACTCAGGTTCGTCCAAGAGTGCGAGGAAGTTCAGGAATGGATCGGGGAGCAGATGACGACAGCGGCCAGCGAGGAGTACGGTCTCGACGTGGAGCATGTGGAGACACTGCAGCAGGCCTTCGACAACTTCTTGGCGCAGCTGCACGGTATGAGAACTGAACCTGTGTGTCTTGGTCAAATATTTTATAGCAATGTCGAATTTATTAAGGCCGATATCTTGATTTAAAACCGATGATTTTTAATGTACAAGGTTTGATTTCTGATTGAAGTCTAAAAATCCATATATATGGTCTTGCAGCACGATTGGGCTGGAATCCCAATAGGCGCGGGTTCGAATCCCGCTTGTGACATCATTTTTCACTTCGTAATCGGTTTTATATGGTCTTGGTTTAAAATTATTAATTTAAAAAAAATATGGTAATTTTAGAAATTAATTTCTCTAAAACTACTACGTTTTGATTTCGATTTGATGACTTAGAAATTATGTGCTAGTCTTTATTTCAAATAACTTGCACATTATGTGAAGTTTAAAGGCCTTTATTACTTACTTATAGAGTTTCATATTATTTGAAATCTACAATATTGATTTTTGAACTGCTGACTTAGAACTGGCTAAAGTTCGTGAATACGGATGTTAGTCCATCAAAGAGGAAAAATAAATTAAATAATATTGTTACATTATTGCCTGTACAGCGAACGAGGGTCGCATAGAGGGGGTTTGTGAGGCGGGCAGCGTACTTCTAGAGGAGAATACACCAGAGGCGGACAGAGTCAAGCAGAGAATTGATGACATCAAGGGGTTATGGGACGATCTTAAAGAATTGGCGCTCGCCAGGCAAGAGGTAATTCAATATAATTACATTTATATTTTCTGTAGAAGTAAGAATACAATTATTCGTGTGGTGACCGAGTAAGAATACAAATCACCACCCCCTGTCATACCCATGTTTGATCGTACAAGACGACTAAGGGATATAGAATGCACGTAACATCTATGCAAGAGTAGGGAAATTTTAAACAAAACCCTATACCAACACGCCTGACCGGCGTGTTATAATAGGTCAATTTCCCTCCCATTATGGAGGAGGCTCGAGCCCAGCAGCGGATATATATGAGCTGAGATGGAAGAATACAATTCATCACCCTCTATTTTGTCTATGTGTCTGTAATAAAATACGACTGCATGATATTATATACATATGTCGCGTCAGGCATGGCAGGATGCGACATCGGGTGGTCATTTTCTTCACCATCCATAATTATCTCTGGGCGTCACTGGGTTCCCCAAGCAACGAAGTAAAACAGTGCAAAATGTTCACAATTTACTATGATTTAAACAGTCTTTCAATTAACGGGTATACGAACTTAATAACTAACGAACTTAGCAACTAGCAAACTTAGGAAATAGCTACGCGGTCACAGACAAGTCCTTTGGTGCACGTCTTGCTATGACCAAGTTTAAAGAACCACTGCTCATCCGCCAAGCACGACGTATCACCAAGGCTTTGTCCGGACGTGCCGGAAGTCTCCGGCAACGTCCGCGTTTCCGCATTTATAAAGGCATTTTAAAATACAAAGTCAAATCCTAACTCATTACTTTAGAAATCGCTGACCGGAAATACGCTTTAAATTATTTTGGATACTTGTGAAAATCAAATGAATTTCTTATTACACTTCCGGTTAAAAATTGACTTTAAAACGGAAATATCTAAACGGAAGTATTTGAGCAGAAATGGACTTCTTTTTCCGACACATATATTATATACATATATTATATATATATATATATATATATATATATATATATATATACATATATATATATATATATATATATATATATATATATATATATAAGAGTAACAATAGGTAATGAGGTACTAGAGCAAGTGGATGAATTTGTATATCTTGGATGTGGATTTAGCCGAGATGGAAGGTACACCACTGATATAGAGCGAAGAGTGAATGCGGGAAATAGAGTGAACGGAGCGTTGGGGCAACTTCTCGGCAGCCACCACCTCAGCCAGAAGGCACGTGTAGCAATACATAACGCAGTGCTTGTCCCAACATTACTGTATGGAAGCGAGAGTTGGGTATGCAGAAAAGAGTATGATAGTAAAATTAATGCGGTCGAAATGCGATCTCTGCGGAAAATCTGTGGAGTTAGGCTGACCGACCGCATTCGTAACGACGACGTAAGAGAGCGAGTAGGTATGAAAGAGAGTATTGGTGTAAAGATGCGAAAGGGAATGCTCCGATGGTTCGGACATGTGGAAAGAATGCCGAACGAACGCCTGGTTAAGAAGATATACAATGCGAAAGTGGAAGGATGTAGGTACCGAGGGAGACCGAGACTAACCTACCTAGACCAGATCGGTCATGTACTGAAGGAAGGTGGAGTCAAGAGTCTCCGAAACCGGCGAGCGTGTATGAAGAGAATTATGAATGTTGAGGAAGCGAGTGAAGTATGCAGAGATAGAGTTCTCTGGCACTCTGTTCTCTCTGCCTACCCTGCAAGGGATATGGCGTGATGATATGTATGTATGTATATATATATATATATATATATATATATATATATATATATATATATATATATATATATATATATACAAGTCAAGGTAAACTATAAATAAACACTATATACCAACACGTCTGACCTGCGTGGTATACGTAGTTTCCAATTTTCCTCATATTGCATTCGAACCCAGCAGTGGGACGTATGCTATTTCTACAACTCTGGTCATAATAATTGCCTCATCAGAACAATTAAGATGTTAAATGTCAGGGTACCTTTACAGGCGCTTGCTGGTGCACGTCAAGTGCATGAATTCGATCGCTCAGCTGAGGAGACTGGTGCTTGGGTTGCGGAGAAAGAGCAGGCGTTGAGTGACGCAACTCCACCTCGCGAACTACACGAGCTGCACGCGCAGCGGCGTGTGCTAAGCGCGCTCGGAGCTGATCTGGACGCTATCAGGCACGCACACGACAAACTTCAAGAAGAGGCGCTGAGGTATAAACATTTCTTCTTTTCTATTACTTTTTCCTATTCCTATATTAACACATAGAATACTCTCCCTATGGATAATAGTTCAAAATTTATAAATTAATCAAAAATTATTTAATTTATTGTTTTCAGGTTGGGCACAGCATTCCCTGACGCCAAGGAACATGTCACATCGAAGCTGGAGGATGTGACGGAAGCGCTGGCCACCCTAGTGGCGCTCGCCCAACAGAGCACCCAACAATTGGAGCTGGCCGGACAGCTACAGGCATACTTCGACACATATCATGAACTACTGTGAGTCATTTTACATAGGGATCCTCATTTCGCCTCATTTGTATTAAGGTCCACTCTCATATAATTTAGGATAATGCCCACGAAAATTTTTAAATGTCCCACACAATAACCCACCCAGTTGGCCTTCCGGCTTTCTCGCTCACCGAATGAACCGCAATAGCACATTGCCATTATTCAGACGTCGATCTTCTGCGAGAGTGTGGTAATTACCCCGGACGGACCGGCCCGCGGCTGTAGACAGAGAACTGTCAACAGTGTGGTCCTACCACTATTAAAATTTATTTAAATATTATTATTTATTTAATTTCAATGGTTTTGAACGTACATTGATACAGCTCAAATACGAATGAGACCTTATTCTGTAGAACAGTCAATCTTCAGTTTTAATTGGTAAGTTTCTTTAATTTAACAAAAAAAAGGGCCCGTCAGTAAACTAATAATTTCAGTCAACAAACTCTAAGGCCTAGTCAACAAACTCAAAGGGCTAGTCAAAAAACTTAAAGAATCAATCAGGCACGGGTTTTCTTTATATTTTCACTGTATTAATTTCGGAAATCAAATTCAGGCTCTCATGGTCAGGAGTTGTCCGCTTTGTGACATCGATAAGTACATATATAGTAATGCATCATTACCCATATCAATCTAAATAAAATTATGAAGTACAATATATGGAACTATATTATGATCTTCCAGAGCCTGGACCAACGAGACTCTCGCAAGAGTTACAGCACCAGAACTGGCAAGCGACGTATCAGGTGCTGAGCGACTTCTAGCCCGTCACCAGGACATCCGCGTCGAGATACAAGCTAAAGAAGATGCATTCAATACTTTGTACAGCGATGGTTAGTAGTTCAACATGATTTTTCAACCTTTCATCTTCCACTTTTGAGCGCCTCCACTAGATTTATGCCATATAACTTCCACATTTGGTGTTCGGGTTGGTGCTAAACGTTTTTTAAGACAATATAACCAGCACTAAAGAACTAAACCTTGTATTTCGGTGTGACATCAGATATAGTTGGTACAGCTCTATGTAAAGCATACAGTCGTATTTTACTACATCCACGAGCAATGTAACAGTTGGTAGTATTCGTAGCTACATGTTTCTCTATGATCATACAAATAAAGTTAAATATGATTTTCAGGTGAAAAGCTGGTGAAAGAAGGTCACTTTATGTCGAACGAGATAGAGGAGAGGATGTCGCAGCTGAGGAGCAGACGCGCACAGCTTGACGGGGCCTGGTCTAACCGTGACAAGATTTATACACAGCATTTGGATGCGCTGGTGTTCAAGAGGGACGCTGATGCCCTAGACAACTGGATCACTAATAGGTATCATATAATTTTCTATATATCAAGACGCTGCAATTGTCGTTGACACCAAGTACGTAATTTTTAGACAATTCCACTTGACTTTATATTCATACTTCGAATAGGTTAGACTTTAGATTTACGTAATTTTTAAAGTATAATAATTCAATAATTTTCTTTTTCGGCTAGCGCTAACGTATTTGGCGCAGTCGGTAGGATACGGTATTATAAATTTATTTAAAACTAAAATAAAAACTAACAATATTATGATGTGCGATACAGGGTGCCTTTAGTACGCGACGGCAAGTATGGCGAGAGTGTGGCGCAAGTTGAGGAGCTGATCAATCGCCACCGCGACCTCGAGGAGACCATCGACGCGCACAAGGACAAATTCAATGCGCTCAGGAGAATCACACTGGTGAGTACTAACCACCTACTTACTAAGTATATTTTTATTATTTTTAAATGCAACTTCCTGCGAAGGACTTTGAAATTCTTATCTACAAATTTTTGTTTGACGAAAAATTTGCAAGAAAAGAGTTCAAGTAATAATCATCCCGTGACGTCACATAAGGACAAACAACGATATCGTTAATTCAAATTATTATTATTCATGACCAAATGCATACAAAACACTTCTTGATCTGTGGTAGCGGCTATGAAAACTAACAACACTTACTTCACTCGTGGATGTTGTAAAAGATGACTAAAAGCTTCTTTTGATCTGACCCAACTATACCTGATGCCGTTTGGTCAACAACTACATTCCCAAGTAGTGTTGACGTCGGACAGGCGGCCGGTCATAAAACTATTGCGAAAATAACTTTTGCAATATGTACAAGTATATATATTGCGTCGACCCTAAATAATTGGGATGAGATCAGAAAAATGAATGATGGATACAAAGCCCTTCACATGAATATGTTGTTAACGATTTGTGTATAACCAAGTCCTATACTATTTTAAACTTGTATTTTTTTTTAACTTTATAAAGTTGTGTGGTATCGGTTGAGAATACTACCAACCCTTACTTTGCTCGTGGATGTTGTAAAAGACGACTAAGGGCCGTATAACGACCTGGGCCAACTCCATCTGATGCCGTTTGGTTAACAATTACATTACCAAGGAGGGTTGATGTCTGACAGGCGGCCGGTCATAAAACTATTGCTAATAACTTTTACAATATGTACTATGAAAGAAGACTACATATTGTATCGACTCCAAGTAATTGGGATAAGAGTAGGAGAATGAAGATTTTTTTAACTTTATAGTATTTCAGTTTTTTTTATTTGATACTATAGTTCATCTAATCTAAGATGCATTTTGACGTTTTGCTATTTTTAATACACAATAACCTCGGTCAAACGTATACACATGATTGTAAACACTAAATCTAAAATTTTAAACAACTATTAAGTTATTTACATAATTAACATTGCGGGTGACTTTCTTGTACAATAATCTAATGTTGAAACTCGTAAAACTAATTTAAAATAAAAATTACATGGTAAATAGTAATTGTTAATGACGACCTAACAATGTCACGTCATCACGTTCTATACAGTAGAGCTTGACAACTTCCAATTCACGAATATCCAAACAATCGGTAAAAATATTAGAATAATGCAATTAATCGAATAGAGATTTTAACAGAGATGTACATTTCGACACTTTAATTGATGAGGAAATAATTATTAATGTTTGCGACGCTGATAATTCAAGTAATAGTAGTAATTCTTAATAAATAGCTATTTTCAAATTCAGTTTTTGTTTTTAATTAACCTAATCCTACTAAATATGATGAATATTTATTAAATTATTTCAGCATAGAATCTCTATGCTGAAATAATTAAATTTGTTTAGTACTAATTTAGCGCTTAATTTATTCATCACCTTTTTGAAAAATAAAAAATAAACCGATTATTAATTATAAAGAATCAATATCGATTTCTCAGTAAAATCGGATATTTTCGATAGCGATTATTTAGTTCACATACCTAGACAACTTACTCCGACAGCTGTCAAAGTGCACTTCTTAGATTAGATAGACTATAAGTAACTTATAATCAATGCACGGTTCGTTAGTTAAGTCGTTAACTTTAATTGAGCGTTGACTTTCCAATAAAGAGTGCTCTCTAAATTTGATTATACACGAAATCGTTCAAACCACTGTTATATCATATTCTTTACACTTTAGAACTTTCTCTGTAGTGGATTACATGAAATACAAACTAAAATGTGAGAGCGTCGCATGACATTTTTAAGATCCTGCTAAAAATGCAACAATTTTTTTTCAAATTACTGAAATTTTTAGCATTTAATATGCTTAATTATTTATAAATACCCGATTACGAAACGAAAAATTGTTTCGTTTTCTAACCGGGTATTTATAATTTTTTTTTCATTATTCAGGTGGAACAAGCGTTTAAAACTCAACGCGACGAAGAGGAGGCTGCTCGAAGAATATCAGCCGAGCGCCAGGAGGCAGAGCGCTTACAGCAATATAGGAGACGGGAGATGGAAAGGATCACAGAGGAGAGACGGCGAGAAACCGCGCCCCCAGTGCCTATCGTCAGAGAAGTTCGTATTTCTATTCAGTTTAACGCTAGTTTTAACCCAGTTTAACGCTATCATCAACACAATTTAACGCTAGTTTCAACTCAGTTTTCTTTTATAAGTTTTCATGCTGTCCGAGTTTTGTCTCACTGTCGAATAAAATCTTGCAACATAAAGATAACCCTTAATATCCCTCTTTGATGTCCGACTAAGCTGAAATACAAACAATATGCAATGTTTTGATAATACCAATGTATAATGAAACGGAGGCCCCGTTTCAAGATGGCGGATCATATTTTCTTTATAAAACCTTTAATATCCCCCATATTATCAAATGAAAGGGCTTGAAGAGTAGAAAACGATAAAGTCAGTGATATCACACTAACACGTTACTAAACGTCACGGTAGTAACGTGAAATGAGTAATATGCTTAAGTAATTATTTTTCTGTTTATACAAAAATTCCAACCCCCTATTTTGCTCGTGGATGTCGTAAAATACTGTTAAGGGTTATAAAATACATATAAACTATTTTTTATTTATTTATTGCTTTTAATGGCTAACGAGCAAGCAGCACACCTGATGGTAAGTGTCACTGCCGCCCATGAACCTTTGCAATACCAGGGGTATAGCTAGGCTACTGCCTACCAATAAAAATTCCAAACCCACCCAGTTGGGCTTGCAGCTCTCTCGCTCACCGAACGAAGCACAGCAACACATTGCCATTGCTCAGACGTTGATCTTCTGCGAGAGTCTGGTACTATCCCGGACTGGCCCGCGGCTGTCGACATAAAACTGTCAACAGCGTGGTCCTATCACTAATGAACCTCTACGCAGGAAAAGGAAGTATTTAAAGAAAATCCTAATCAGCGTGGCACAGTAAGTCAATTTCCCTGCAATAGTAGGTATAATAATGTAGAAGACGTACGTTCCACTGCTGGGCTCACCATCGGTGGAGTGTATATGAGCTGAATGAAAAAAAATCCTATTTTTTTTTATTAAAGAAGAGTTAAATAGTTAAAAATAATCTGATTTAAATATTTATTACACTTTCTTCTTCTTCTTCTGCTTACTAGAGTGAACGCGAGCGTATGGTGGCTACAGTAGCGCCGGCTTCATCCGAGGAGACGCTGTCACCAGCACCTCAGTTCGACAAGCTGCCCAAGAACGACCACAACGTGAAGAGAGCCGAGAGCATGAGCGTAAGTATACTCATTAAATCCGTTGATCGTGTATGACCAGTTCAGGCACCAACATGACGTTAACAATTTTACTATCTCCCCAAACGAGGCACTGAAGCTGAAATACCCACTCTTTATAAAAGTGTTCTAACGAAGATTGTTTTTTTAACTTTATAGGAGGGCTTTGCAATTATAGTTCTGTATCTTAAGTGTTGTTGTGTAAATACTGTGTTGTGTATAGTGTAAGTAATGTCTCAATTGGCTCAGTGTATCGATGTAGTGTGAGACGTACACTGTTCTCGTGCACATAATGTGTATATAAATAAATGTATTACAAACACAGCTCTATGTTATACAAAAGTGTTTCATGTACATAATTTTTTTTTTTTTTAATGGCGTTTACAAGATTTCGCCAATAACTAGTTATAAATGTCTTTCAGGTTAGTCATAGTCTAAGTCAAATTGTCGCCATCAACAATGCTATGGCCACATTGTTAATGGTATCTTGTTGGAATTTTGATGGAAAATGAAAACGTTGTAAAACACTTTTATATGATATTCACGACATCCCAGTAGTTCCGCGCATCACATTAAATGGCATCAAAATTATCTAATATAACACGTTAAAACACTAAAATATCGAATATAATACAAGAGCACCACATGACATTTTCAAATTCCATGTACATAATTACATATGTTTCTCTGTACATACAACAAGTTACAATTGTATCGTACATCTTTATATCATATCTTGCCTAGTTTTTATTATATTTCATCATATCAGCTAATACATGTCGCACTATTGGGCCTCCTCCATAACGGGAAGGAAATTAACCTACTATACCACGCTGGTCAGACGTGTTGGTATAGGGTTTTGTTTCGAGATTTCCCTCTCTTGTATAGATGTTATATGCATTTTATATTTCTTAGTTGTCTCTTACGATCACCTACGGGTAAGGGTCCGTTCAAGTATTACGTAACGTAATTTGGGGGGAGGGGTGGGTCTTCTTAAATGTTACAAGGCGTTATATAGCCGTTCCGTAGCATTGCTTTTTATTAAATAAAAAACTAAGGAATTAAAATTTCCTAAGTTGGCCAACATATTTTTATTTTTTTAGATGATTAATAAACAACATATACATGTATTGCGAGTTTGGAATCTCTTTTTTTATTTATACATACATACATATCATCACGTATGGCGTGATCTGTTCTCTCTGCCTTCCCTTGCAGGGTAGGCAGAGAGAACAGAGTGCCAGAGAACTCTATCTCTGCATACTTCACTCGCTTCCTCAACATTCATAATTCTCTTCATACACGCTCGCCGGTTTCGGAGACTCTTGACTCCACCTTCCTTCAGTACATGACCGATCTGGTCTAGGTAGGTTAGTCTCGGTCTCCCTCGGTACCTACATCCTTCCACTTTCGCATTGTATATCTTCTTAACCAGGCGTTCGTTCGGCATTCTTTCCACATGTCCGAACCATCGGAGCATTCCCTTTCGCATCTTTACACCAATACTCTCTTTCATACCTACTCGCTCTCTTACGTCGTCGTTACGAATGCGGTCGGTCAGCCTAACTCCACAGATTTTCCGCAGAGATCGCATTTCGACCGCATTAATTTTACTATCATACTCTTTTCTGCATACCCAACTCTCGCTTCCATACAGTAATGTTGGGACAAGCACTGCGTTATGTATTGCTACACGTGCCTTCTGGCTGAGGTGATGGCTGCCGAGAAGTTGCCCCAACGCTCCGTTCACTCTATTTCCCGCATTCACTCTTCGCTCTATATCAGTGGTGTACCTTCCATCTCGGCTAAATCCACATCCAAGATATACAAATTCATCCACTTGCTCTAGTACATCATTACCTATTGTTACTCTTACATCTGTTCTGGTTTTATCTCTTTCAAAGACCATTATTTTGGTTTTGCTCACATTCACGCGTAGACCCCTTTTCTTACAATCTTCTGTCATTGTGTCGACTAGGGTCTGCAGGTCAATCGCTGACTGTGCCAGCAGGACTGCATCATCTGCATAAAGCAGAGCAGTGACCACTGAGTCGCCCATCTGGACTCCCACATTCATATCGTTCAACCTTTGGAGACATTTATCCAGATATATGATAAACAGCCTGGCTGACAGAATGCACCCCTGCTTAACGCCGATATTGACGTCAAACCATGGCGACATTCCATCATCCAGCCGCACACAGGCTCTACAGCCCATGTAACTGGACTGCACAGCCTGTAGCAGTTTACCGTTAATACCATACTCCGGTAAAATGTCCCAAAGTTCCTTTCGTACAACCGTGTCAAATGCTCTCTCCAGATCCACAAAACTGCAGAAAACCCTCTGACCTAGAGCCAGATGCTTCTCCACAATGTTGCGCAGAGAGAACACTTGATCCATGCATCCCCTTCCACTCCTGAAACCTCCTTGTGTCTCACACAGTAAACCATCGGACACCATCCTCATTCTCCTTTCAATAATTTTTCCATACACTTTTGCTGCCAAACTGGTCAAGCTTATGACTCTGTAATTTGCGCAGTCATAACGTGAACCCTTGTTTTTAAACAAAGGCACGATGACTGCGCTATTCCAGTCCCTGGGAACCATTCCCGAGCTCCAACATAAATTGAGGAGCAACAGGAACGCCTCCCAGACACAAGAGCCACCAAGCTTGATCATCTCGGCAGACACCATATCAATGCCCGCTGCCTTACCATTTTTCAAACTTCTTATCGCCCATTCAACTTCATCCATACTGATGCCATCGGAGGACGCCGTTGTCGAATGTTGATCTACTAAACCACATCCAACACCGGCGCCAACCGTAGCATCCGCATACATATCGCCAAAATATTCACTCCATCGGCTTAACACGTCTTGTGTTTGTGTAAGAATGTCTCCACCTTTAGACCTTATTTTATTCATTCTGAAGGCTGACCAACCACCCCGAGAGACTTCTTCACCTCCCTCCAAAAGAGTTTGGTGTTACCCTCGAAGTTTTTATTTATTATTGCTTCAAACACGTTTAAAAACGGTTACTTGGGTGTTACGTAACGTTCAGGGAGGGGGGAGGTGTAGTACAGACATACGTTACGGCGCGTTACATGTGGGGGAGGGTGGATCAAAAATCTTCAGATATTGCGTTACGTAATACTTGAACGCTCCCTAAGTTACCAGTGGCCCACCCGCAATGCGTAGAGAGGTATGTTGAAGGGCGGGTCTACCGGGTCGTGCGCCGCTTCTCCTGTCGCCCCGGACGGATTAGCGGGGCGTGACCGTTCCGTAGCCCGCCGCCAAAAAAAAAAAAAAAAAAGATACGAGGTGGTGAATTATATTCTTACTTTGTCACCACATGGAATGAAAAATCTAAAAGGCTAAACTTTAATATATTTAGAGAAAAATACTTAAATTAATATTAGATACCAGCTCATCTGACCAGCGTGGTATAGTAGGTTAATTGACCTTCAAGCTAGATCAGTGAGACATATATAAGCTGAGCTGATGATGATGATAACTGACAAATGAATAGAATACCATCAAAAAGTTCGGCTTTAGTGTTAAAAAAAATCCGTTCTTTATAATATTTTATCTCTGTTGACAGGTGGTAAAGACAGCTAAACGTACTCCATCGTTTACTACCAGGCGTCGAACCCAAAGCTTCCGCAGGCACAGGCGCGGCGATATAACTGAATTACCACCTGTTGAAATTGAAGGTACCATATATTTACTTCTTAATAATCTTTTAATATCTTCTATTATATGCTTTGATATAAAATAAAGAAGAATAGAGGAAGAATTTATTAATATTATAATTAAGAAGGTGAATTTCAAATTAACAATCATATCTTCGGTAGTATAGTGGTAAGTATCCCCGCCTGTCACGCGGGAGACCGGGGTTCGATTCCCCGCCGGAGAGTATCTTTTTGTTGATTTGTAATTATTTTTTTTCCAATTATTTTTTTTGTCTTTCGCTCTTCCTAAGTGACATTACAAAATATGCAATGATCACCATTTTCCTGACAACGCCATCTGTTGACTTCAACTATAAGCAAGTATGGTTTCAATTTGATAGCGATTCTTTCCGAAAAAGATTGATCCATGAATCGATTCGAATCGTCATCCAAAGAATCGATTCACAAAAAAAAATAATCTAAAAATATTGATTACCGAATAAGCGATAGTTTTAGATTTTTCTTTCACTTTTGTAGATTTTTCTTAAGAAACTTTCACATTTTGGTGAAGGCTTAAGCCTTACTAAACAGAAATGTTACCTTGGTTGTATGAAATAGTAAAAAACAAATTATACGTTGTTTAGGTTACTTGGAACGCAAGCAGGAGGCTGGCTGCGGCGGCAAGCGTGCCACGGTCAGGTCTTGGCGCGTATACTTCTCAGTGCTATGCGGACAGCTCCTGTGCTTCTTCAGAGATGAAATGGACTTCGCCAGCGCCAAAGCGGCCGCACCACCAGTCGCTATACTCAACGTAAGTGATCTTAAAAATTTTTTACCAGAATTCTTTATAAAGACTCTTCACTGTAATTGCTATAAGCCAGGGTCTATAATGGCCATTCATCTGAGTAAAGTTACGTATTTTTTATGGAATTATCGTTACATGGCACTGTCCTAATACAATGAAATGTGAAAAAAACTTAAAATTCGTTGCGAAAAAAAAAATTTGCATCCAATCGATTTTTTTTTCTAGCCTATCATTACAAGTAAGACTAGTAAGGTCACCTGTGTTTGTTTTCGGGAGCGGTCCACTTCCACCCTGTATATTAAATGATTTGATTTCCAGGCTCGCTGTGAGCCCGCTGGTGATTACACTAAACGCGCAAATGTGTTCCGTCTGGCGTGCGCTGATGGAGCTGAATATCTCTTCGCATGCAACTCGAAAGACTTGATGAAGGTAAGTACTACTTACCTGTCCATTGATATCGACGTTTTACCTGCGGATGTAGCGGATATGAAGTTTCGGATATCAGTTATGATATTAGAATAATATTTTACCGGTTTCTGGTATAATTCGGTTAAGTATATTAGATTTTTAGTTAATTATAAAAAAGGGAAAGCTAGGTGTGATGATTCATTATTTTCTTTTGATGTAAGATAACGTGTTAACGTATTTTTATTAATACATTTACTTTTAGTACTTCGTTGGGTGTACATTTATATTTTTTTATCTATAGTATTGTTATTAATACCCCCATACCATCCCCCCGACTAGGTGGACTGACAACATTACCAAGATCGCAGGAAACTGTTGGATGCAGGTGGCGCGGGACCGTGTCGAATGGTATTCTCGTGGGGAGGCCTATGTGGGGTAACAGTGGACGTTTATGGGCTGTTGGATGGATGGATGGATAGATTGTTATTACCATATACAACTTAATGTACAACTGTTTGTTTGCCAAATAAATAAATAACGTGTCCCATATAGAAACCGAAATACATATTGAAATTATTTGAAACTGTTCTAGTCATTTCTTATATTTATTCTATTTACACATTTAAAAAAAAACGCTTGTGTGTCAGCTCCGACGCACGACTGGAGTTTACTCCTTAAGTACGATTATCAAAACAAGCGCAAAAAAGCTCATTTGACTAAAAATAATATATATATATATATATATATATATATATATTATTTACATTTATTAAAACTGTTCAGTGAAGTATTATCTCACATCAGAAAGTGAAAGGTGCTCAGAATAGGTTGCGCACCAAAAACGTAACGAGGTCATTCGATCGCTAGATTTTACTCCTCAAATTTTTCTCATACCGGGCGCCTTATATGAAAATCGATTCTTAAGGAGTAAACTCCAATAAAACTATTTTTACGAAAATTAAATTTAATTGCAATTGAAAACACATCGAAATCCGTAAAATTAGATTTATTATTAAAACTAATGCATAATTGATATAATTATAACAGAAATCAACGAATTTAGATATTATATTTTTTTTTACGCAAATTCTATTAGTTTTATTCCTTACTTATAATATATAAGTGTTTGAATAAAATGCTATCAAAATTATTTCCTATTAGGAGTGGGTTGCGAAGCTATCGTTCCACGCTCAGCTGCCACCAGAGCTCCAACTGACTCCTTACTCGGCTGTGCCACCACCAGATTCTCCCACCACGGAAATGAGAAGAAGATTACACGAGTAAGTACCTTTGAATATATATATATTTTAATCAGCCTTATCAGATGTAGGTATCGGGGTTGACCGAGACTCACCTACCTAGACCAGATTGGTCACGTACTGAAGGAAGGTGAAGTCAAATGTCGCCGAAACCGGCGAGCGTGTATGAAGAGAATTATGAATGTTAAGGAAGCGAGTGAAGTATGCAAGGATAGAGTTTTCTGGCACTCTGTTCTCTCTGCCTACTCTGCAAGGGATATGGCGTGATGATATGTATGTATGTAAATTATTTACAAATGAAATAGCGTGCACTCTGCCCTCACCTTAGCCTTAAACTGAGGTTGGCATAGGATCCTCAGGCTGTTTTGTATTGAGAGCCCGCTGTGGTCACCAATACTTCTTTATAAGGATGTTTCATTGATATTTTTATTTTTAGTTCGTCACCATATCTAAAAATTTCCTTAATTTAGCGATATTTGTGATCAGAAATGCATCTTCATCATCCTCGGTGGCGTCGTCACCTGAGCCGGCGCGCAGACCCCGCACGCAGGCGGAGATCCTGCACGAGCACCGTGCTAGCCAGCAGGAGCAGCGCGCCAGCCAAGATAGGACCTCCCAGCGCACCAGCCAGGATAGGACGTCCCAGCGCACCAGCCAGGACAGAACCTCACAGAGGGCCAGCACTACTCCCGAAAGAATTGGTAAGTAATCAAAAATACTATTAAAAAAGTAATACATAATTAAAAAAAAACTAAATAGCTACTATAAATAAAAAAAACTATATTTTTTTATAGATAACCATAATAAAAAGTAGAAATTAATTTTTGTTTAATAAACATCTATTAAAAAAAATAGATTTATTAACAAAAAAATATATTTTATTGCAAAAAAGTATGGGGTGCTGTTTAAGATATTTGCAAAATGACTACTTTCATTAATATTTGTTAATAAAAAAATCATAACAATTCACATCAAGCACTATTAGTTTTATTCTATGATGAATATGTTGTTTATTAATAAAAATAAAAACTAAAGTCATTAGTTTTATACTATAATGAACATCTCACTTATTAATATAAAGAAGAAATCATTAGTTTTATTCTACAATGAAAGCAAGAAGAAAAATAATTAATGTTATTCTATGATGAATATCTCGCTTATTAGTAGAAAAAAATTAATATTTTGGTAATTAGTAAAAAAAAAAAAATAGTTTTATTCTATAATGAATATCATACATTATTAGTAAGAAAAATAAATCATTAGTTTTATTCTATAACTAATATATCACATATTAGTAAGAAGAATACATCATTAATTTTTGTTTATGAATAATATATGGGAATAATAAATGATTTATTATTCATCCACACTGTTCAGTGTCACAAGTGTTGATTTATTTTGTTAAAAAATCTCAATCTGAAATTTAAACGACATCTATTAACGTACAGAATCGACCGTTCTACCGTCACTACCACCGAGGCAGCCACCGCCGGAGGATGATCCGTCTGATGTCATATTCAGGTACAAACTAACTAATCATTTGGTCTTCATTATCGCATCATTATCGTAGCCCATACACTCCGATCCACCGATGACAAAGATCGGGTACCGGTGGCCCGCTCGCACGGCGAAGAGAGGTGTTTGCAGTGTCAGGTCCATAGGGTTGCGCGCCGCCTCTTCCGTCGCCCCGGACCGATTTGGCGAGGCGCGACCACATCCATAGCCCACCGCAAAAAAAGGCTATGTTTGCAATGGTAGATTAAGCTCTTTGAAAGCCTATGGCTACAATGCTAAATGAGGCCCCGTATATAATATAATGAAAAAACCAATGGTTTAGAGGATTTCAGTTAATATCATAAAACTGGCGATCTTCTTACTAATACGGTATTACCGCTTAAATAATATGTTCTTGGATATTACAGAAATACGGAACAAAACACCTCCTCCTGGGGTAGGACCCGGTTCTCTAATGGACGTGATCTGAACTCTGAATTCATTAAATCCCAACGAGAAGGTAAGCTTATATCGATCCTGATTTATTTAACTTATCAATCGAGTTCCATTGTTATGACTGAAAGATGTTGTTTTGTAATGATAGAATTTAATTATTATAAGGTTAGAAAAAAATATTTTCATGGTAGTTAGATAACGTTTTTTTTAACGCCATCTAGCAGAATTTCGAGGTACTTGTTTTCTAATATTCAAAAGTAATAATGCAAGTGTCTCAATGATGCACTAGTATGGCATTCACTGGCATTATAGTTTTGTTTTATATATTTCTAAGTATTCGAGAGAGACACTTGTACCGAGATTTTAGAAAACTTTTTATATGCAAACAAAATTTTACCTAAATCATTAGAGCTATTTCTAAAATATAAGGAATATATTTATTTATTTATTCAATAAAAAAACATTTTCTATTTCATATTAGCTCGAATATTTTTTATAGTTCATCTAATCTAAGTAGTGCATTTTGACGTTTTGCATTTTTTAATACACAATAACCTCGGTCAAACGTATACACATGATAGTAAACACTAAATCTGAAATTTTAAACAACTATTAAGTTATTTACATAATTAACATTGCGGGTGACTTTCTTGTACAATAATCTAATGTTGAAACTCGTAAAACTAATTTAAAATAGAAATAACATGGTAAATAGTAATTGTTAGTGACGACCTAACAATGTCACGTCATCACGATCTATACAATAGTGCTTGACAACTTCCAATTCATGAATATTCAAATAATCGGTAAAAATATTAGAAAAATACAATTAATCGAATAGAGATTTTGACAGAGATGTACATTTCGACACTTTGATTGATGAGGAAATAATTATTAATGTTCGCGACGCTGATAATTCAAGTAATAGTAGTAATTCTTAATAAATAGCTATTTTCAAATCCAGTTTTTGTTTTTAATTAACCTAATCCTACTAAATATGATGAGTAGATTCTATGCTGAAATAATTAAATTTGTTTAGTACTAATTTAGCACTTAATTTATTCATCACCTTTTTGAAAAATAAAAAATAAACCGATTATTAATTATAAAGAATCAAAATCGATTTCTCAGTAAAATCGGATATTTTCGATAGCGATTATTTGGTTCACATACCTAGACAACTTACTCAGACAGCTGTCAAAGTGCACTTCTTAGATTAGACAGACTATAGTTAATAAATTTCATAAAATTGGTCAAATATTTAGCTATTATATTCTTTTATTTAAATTCTTTTAATTTTAATAAAGCTTTTGCTTTATGACAGTGGCTACGAATACTACCAACCTTTACATTGCTCGTGGTTGTCGTAAGAGACGAATAAGATAAGAGCGAGAGATATATCGACCTGGGCCATCTAATCTGATATATATACAACTCTAACTGAAAAGTTGAGAGTGCTAAATCGATACAATGTGTAATCATTGTCCGTAGATGGCGTACGTCTCACATAAAAACGTCAAAATATAACGAGCCACAATTTGATTGTCATACGACAGCTCTCACTAGTCTAGTGTTACGTTTGAAACGATTTTCCAATAGGTGTGGGTTCGAGTCCCACGTGTGACAATCAACTTTCGCTCATAAACATTTTTTTTTGTTATATTTCTTAATAAATTAATTATTATACACATTTGTTAATTGTTATCGTAGCGTATTTTCGTTTTTTTTTTGTTATGCTTATTATATGTACGTTGTGTAAATGTTATGTCAGTCTGTCTTTTTTTTAGTGTTGTTTATTTTGTAGAATTGTATTATTATTTTATTTTGGCATTACGTTTTTATAACTGGGCATTTGATTTATTAACTGTTTAGAACTTTTTCATAATTTATTTTTGCAATGTTCTTTTACGAAATTATTATATTTTAAAACGAAATTTATATGAATATACTTGTTATAATTTACGCAAATATTTATATACACATTTTTAAGGATTTTATCGTGTTTAAATTTGATTTTTAACTGCGCTATATTTCGAAGACGTTCACGCGAGGACACAATGATCAGGCCTTTCGTAACCGTTGACTCTCTCGTCATAAATGACGTAATATAAAAATCAAATGCAAACTCAAATAAAGTCCATAAAATAGTTTTATTTTTATTGAATTTTTATATTTGTTGTGTATATTTTTTAATAATTTATAATATTTAATTTAAATGACCGCTAATTGCTAATTCATGTATGTAATTTTTAAGGCGAATAAACGCCTAACGTTAAATAAACATTGTTCTAGTATATTTAGCAATTTGCGGGACTTACACTCGCTTTTACCAATGATTCCTAAATGTTAGGAAACGCTTAAGGCAATTTAGATGACGCATAATCAATATTACGTATTAGGTGTTAAATAATTTAACATTATAAAAGTAGAATTAATTAAAAAAAAAATCATATAACATCAATGTTATGCGTCATTTTTATTGTTTGAGATGTCACTTAAAATTTAGGTGTCGGTGATTGCGGGTGATATATTTATTTTATATAAATTTTGTGTATTTTAGAAGTGAAACTTTTATAGGTACGCCTTGAGAAGGAAAAAGGATTTGTGTTACGATTTTTGTAACGATTTATGTAACGAAATATGATTACTGATATTACAATAATATTCCGTTATGCGAAGAATGTTTTTAACTATTATTTCTTATTTGAAAAAGACACTACACTAAGTAACTATACCTTGTATACTGTTGTCAATTTACAGATATACAATTAACTAACACAAATTACACACTAAATTCATTAGTTTTATTATTTAAAGTATCCTAGAGGAATTTCATTTCAAAAACGTTTCATTTGTAAGCAAAAATAGGTTATATTTTTATAATAACACTAATAAAATATAATATTTTAATTTTTAACAACTAATTTACAATTAGCCGATCATGGAGCACCACCTCTACCTCTGTCGGGTCCACCTGACCGCCCACCATTACCCGAACGAGCACCGAACCTACCGGAACGTGGTCCAAATCTACCCGAACGCAATTCAAACATAGACCGCCAACCAAATCCTGATAGATCCACGGACAAACAATCTGTGTCCGCATTAGTCAACAGCTATCAACAGAAAATGTCGGGCAATTGGCAAGGGAAGGATGGCAATAGGAACACTACCTCCTGGCAAGGATTCAGCCAGGGTCAGAACAATAACTGGCAGAATGTGGAGACAACATCCCACTTCTATTCGTCCAGCGAAACTGGTGGGTGAAAATTGGTGTGTGGGTTATGGAGCTTTGTAGAAATATTCTTAGAATATATTTAGAATAATATATTTTACTAACAATTATAAGGCTGAATATACTAAAGATGGAGGCCAAGGCTTTTTAGTATTTTATAAATAATTCTATTATGACATATACTGCATTTCAGGGATATTATATGCTC
Organism: Lymantria monacha; assembly: GCA_905163515.2. Taxonomy (NCBI): domain Eukaryota; kingdom Metazoa; phylum Arthropoda; class Insecta; order Lepidoptera; family Erebidae; genus Lymantria; species Lymantria monacha. Next base: position 11,491,033 of record LR991104.1, on the reverse strand, counting down.
TTATAAAAAAAAATGGTATATATATCTAACTAGCTGATGCCCGCGACTTCGTTCGCGTAATGTTTTTGAATTGACCCTTTTAGTGACATAAAAGGCGAGCGATGATTTTTTAAATTTAAATGACCATAACTTCTTTAAATGACCTCAGATTTTAATGCAACAAAGACTTAAATATTGTTCTGACCAGATCTTATTCTAATTTATGAAAACTGTGGAACAATCCGTTCAGTTATTTTAGAGATTAGCATGTACATTGAAATATATACGAGGGGAGGTAAATAAGTTTACGGAATGGGGGCTAAAAAAGACAAAGTAAAAATCAAAATTATTTTCTTTCTCTATATATTCTCTCTTAACCCTAATACATTTCTCAGATCGTTCAATTAATTTAATTATACCATCAAAAAAAAAATGATTTCTCTTTGTCGTCAAAATAGGCTGAAATTGCGTTCTTCATCTCATCATCAGATGAAAATTTCTTTCCACAGAGTTCTTTTTCATTTTTGGGAATAAATAATAATCGCTGGGGGCTAAGTCTGGACTGTAGGGAGGATGTTCCAACATTTGGAAGCCCGCTTTTTGTATGGCAGCCATCGCAACTTGCGCCTTGTGCACGGATGCATCCTCGTGTAAAATCACCACCGTTTTGGTCAATTTGCCCCGCCTCTTCTCCTTCACAGCATTTCGCAAGCGTTCTATCAGTGCAGCGTAGTTTGCCGGTTATATTGACACCCTTTTCCTTATAATCTATTAGCAAAATTCCTTCTGTATCCCAGAAAATCGCCGCCATGAGCTTTCCAGCCGATTGGGACACCTTATACCCTATTTCTAGGGAGGTGGTGTGGCCCTTTTTGTGCCACTTCATGGACTCCCGCTTTGACTCAGACTCATAATGGTGAACCCAAGTTTCATCCCCAGTCACAATACGGCCCAAAATGGCTTCTTTGTCCTCGTGGGTGTCGTAGAAGACGACTAATGGCCGGTTTCTGAGGTACTTTTAACTGGAGTTTAAACGTTCGATATCACTATCGGTACAATAACTCGTCGTATTGCGTTTCTGAACACACCATCACACGACAAACTTCAGTTAAGCTTGGTTTAACTTAACTGACCAAAAAGGAGCGTTTATCGATTCGATAAGTATTGTTTGACGTTAGAACTAACCTAAAAACATTTTGTGATTTTTGTTTATTTAAATTCGGAGTTCCACTTTTTATTTACACCTTACGTAATAATAGCTATAATTTATAATTATAAATACCAAGCAGTTCATCGATGACTGATACAGAAATTTTGAGGGTATTGTTAATAAGTGCATATCTCGAAACCAAAGGAATCGCAAAAATGCATTCGAAATGTTTACGGTAAAATATTTTCTGCCCTTGTTAGATTCCATTATTATTTAATAATAATTAACAAATATTTAGGGGCAAACGAAACTAAAATACCACCCGCTTTCAAATCCACGCAGACAAACAAAACGAAGTATTGTTTTAAAATTTAACGTATTGATTTGACAACGTTGTCGCTCGTTTATATAACCGTTAAAACATTATGAATTGTCTTATTTTATAACTAGAATAATTTCAGTTCACATATTTACTTTCAAAAATATATGTGTGTTAATTATATTTGGTAATAATGACAATATAAAATAAAAAAAAATCCATTGTAAACTCGATCTTGTGAAAAGATCCATCTAGCGACAATTTAAGAAACTGGTTATCGGTTTCATAGTTATTTGACAGCACGTTGGGTATTCAGAAACACAGTGACAATTATCGGGCGTTTATCTTACGTTTAACTTTATTGAACCAATTGATTGAATTGATAGTTTAATTGAGAGTCTCAGAAACCGGCCATAAGAGCCTTATAACGACCTGAGCCAACTCCATCTGATGCCGTTTGGTCAACAATTACATTCGCAAGGAGGGTTGACGTCTGGCAGGCGGCCGGTCATAAAACTATTGCCAATAACTTTTACAATATATAGGTACTATGAAAGAAGAGTACATATTGTATCGACCCCAAGTAATTAGGGTAATAGTTGGAGAATTTTTTTTTTTTTTGGTAACGCAGTGGTTAAAAATGCATTTGTCGCATACCCGCCCCGGGCGGGGTATGTGGGACTCACAGGGCCTGAAGGGGACACTGAATACCCACTAAAACATACCAACTGCGAGCTGTTAGCCGAAGGGGCTTTTACAGCTGAACCGGATTGCAATAGTTGGAGAATGATGATAATGACTCATAAGTAGTCCCGCAATTAGTGCAGGTAAAAAAAAAATCCCAACCCCCGCCAATACCCCTATTTCCGCGAACTTATTTACCTCACCTCGTATGTTAGAACAGAACCTTTAATAAAAATAAACAATCTGACTTGTACACGAAACACCTTAGTTCCTCACGTGACCAAGAACGCTGTAAAGTGTTCAAAACGTCGGGAAATTAAAAATTAAATACAAAAGCGATAGTATCCGTAAAAATAGTTTTATTTCAAATGTGAATTAATCTAAACATTAAAAATCAAGATATTTTAAAATATGCATAGTCTTGATTACTCTTGATTTGCGGTTACTATGAAGCCTTCGGTGATACTGTGAATATTCTTACATATTTATGTTTCTTCTTTTATTTTGCTGTTTTATTTATTATATATTAGAAGCAGGGCTTGTAAAATCACACATTTTATAAATAAATTTCCATATATCCAGACCATATTGGATAAAAACCTCTTCACGAGAATGCTATTTAAAATGATCCTGCGCTACTTGCACTCAACAGTACATTTTTCGTGCTATGTAGGTTACATTCGTTCTCCTATCGATTTTCGTATTCGTCATATTATTAAATATTTCTTTGCTTGATTCGATTCGATGTGCTGAATTGTTTTCTAACGCCATCACCACGCGCCTATAAGTTTATTTTCTGCTTAAATGTAGATTACATTTTAATAATGTTTTATATAAAAAAAAACTATTATTTTTTTATTTGTATGCTTTCATTTTTTATATGTACTTAGTAATAGTTTGTGTATTATTCAATTTAATACATTAATTATTGTATTGTATTTATTAAATTAATATAATGCAGTAATTAACTTATTAAATTAGTTTAATGTATTGTATTTATTAAATTAATTGTGGTAATATAATTATTATATTGTATTAATATTTTTATTATTTTGTATTACACACGCGAACAGGAGCCAGCCACCTTCTATATATACTACATCGTCTTCAATGTATGAATTAATTTTCTAAACTAGTATATAGCTTGTTATTATATTAGATATAATGCACAAAAGATTATTTTATAACTATTATTTATGAAAGAATTTCTTAATTTTTATTAGAGACATGTAATAATAATTATAATCTTTATTAGATCTAAAAAATAAGGTAACCATAATCACCTTGTATTAGATGTATGAAAAATAAAAGAGTTCGTTAGCATTCCTCCTAGGATACCCTGTGTCACGAATGCCATCACCTTCCCTCGTAATCTATTGTGCAAGTATTGCTACTTGCACACTTTAAATATTAGAATTACACAATGTAAGTAAAGTTTATTTAAATTACGTTTACATACATAGAGGCGAAATATATTTAATTGCACATTAACAAAAATAGGAGTATAGGTTATTGAAATTACATTTACGTAAATAGGGGTACAATTTATTTAAATTACATTTACGTAAATAGGGGTACAGTTTATTTAAATTACATCTATTTAAATATGAGTACCTTTTATTTATATTATATATTTACGTAGGGGTACAGTTTTTTCAAATTTAATTTACGTAAATAGGGGTACAATTTTTTTAAATTACATTTATGTAAATAGGGTAAAGTTTATTTAAATTACATTTACGTAAATATGGGTACATTTTATTCAAATTACATTTAAATGAAGTAGGGTGCAGTTTATTTAAATTATCTTAATACACGTAGATATTATTCAATATATTAACTACTTACATTCTACGTCTGTGAGTGGGTTCTGTTCTTTCATAAAAAATCGTTATAAAACTCATATCTAAGCTTGCTTTTACAACTCTATGTAGTAGTCAAGTTACTAATATAGAAAGTGCTAAGATTTTTAGCTGCACTCCGACGTCTGAGAGAATACCTTATACAATTAGCATAAATTGAGTAAAATTTTAATTGTACATTAATTTGTTTTAAATACATACATACATATCATCACGCCATATCCCTTGCAGGTTAGGCAGAGAGAACAGAGTGCCAGAGAACTCTATCCTTGCATACTTCACTTGCTTCCTCAACATTCATAATTCTCTTCATACACGCTCGCCGGTTTCGGAGACTCTTGACTCCACCTTCCTTCAGTACGTGACCAATCTGGTCTAGGTAGGTGAGTCTCGGTCTCCCCCGGTACGTACATCCTTCCACTTTCGCATTGTATATCTTCTTAACCAGACGTTCGTTCGGCTTTCTTGTTCTAAATACAAGGCTTTTAATACTAATAAATAATGATTATAGTTTTTTTTTCTATTTATGCTGGCTGTCGAAGATATTCTCTATACTGCCGGATAGTCTGATATGATTCCAGTATTAAGCTAATTATGGTTTATTTTAATAATATCTAAGCTTTCAATTTGTATTCTTAATATTATTTTAAATGTATTTTTGCTTGTATTAAGGGTATGCTTGTTTTGTGTACATGTTATGTGTATTGTATTTTTATTTTTCATTTATTTATTGTGTGAATTATCTGTGTATTTCTTGCTAATTTTAACATGTTTCTTAGTTTACGTTCAAACACTATATAATAAAATGGTGATATTATTTAAAAAAGTGCCTATATAATGTTAATTTAAATTATGGTTTAGTTTGTTTGTGTAAGCTTTTAATGTATTCGGTGATGGTGTGTTTTATTTCAATATTTTACTGATTCAACACGATTTTAGGAAAATTTCATTTTATTTGAACTGATTGCTTTTTTATTTTTCATATGTTGTTGAAAATAATAGCATTGAGGACGCGTTTGATATTTGGTCTTATAGTTTAGACGAATTGAATTATTTTCCTGAAAAATCGTGTGTAATATTATGCAATGATATTTAGATTTAATTGTTATTTTAAAATGACGGACAGAGAGAGCCCCTTCTACCACTTTTGCTAATACTCCACAAACTTTTTTAGCATGATATATTGGAAGTGTCAAATTAGAATGGGTTATAAAAAGTTAAAATGTTCGTATTCTACAAAAATATTTTAAGTCTTAACAGGCGGGCATTCACGACAAGTTGATAGTAAGTCATCAATATTTGTCAAATTCTAGAGCGACGACACCGTAAATGAAAAAACTTTCTTCCCTTAATACTCATTTTAACTCTTCTTACTTACTACTTCTATCATCCTATAATATTATAAAATTATGAGAGGTATGCCTTTTTTTTTAATAATATTTTTGGTAGGCTATGGTTCGGACACACGCCGCCCATACCATTCGGGGCGACGGAAGAGCAGTGCGTGGCCCCATAACACACCGTATTCCCTCCCTATCGCTGTTGGGCCAGCCACTAGTACCGCTTCCTTGCCATCCGTGGCCAGCCCGGCGGGTTACCTTTCCGGGTCCCCTTTTGACGCCCTTGCTAACTGCCGTGGCGTCGCCCCCACGTGGTCAGCCTCTCTGCGGGTGACGGACTATTCCCCGGTCCAGTTACCCGCGGCCTCGGTTAGGGCGGCAACAGACGCATGTACTCGCGCCTGCGCCACCCCAGGCGGTGACGGTGAAGCGTATCACCGAAGAGGATTTCCTCTCGAAGCCGCTCCGCCGCCTCCTTCCGCGAGATAACTGTCTCACAGAAGATGGCGACCACATGATAGTAATGCCTGCTGCTGATGTGATGAATATACGGTTGGGGTAAAATTTGCGAATTCCAGTAGCGTAGATCGTCCGGGTTTGAATATGAACTTTTTTTTTTGTTTCGCATTTGTCGGAAATGCTTTTACGCACCACCGCCCGGAATGGGGAGTGTGGGACTCGGACTCGGGGCTAGAATACCCACTAAAACGTATCCACTGCGATCGTTGTTAGCCGAGAGAGCTTTGACAGCTTAACCGGACTATAGGTGAGCGCTGAGTGCTCTCAACCCGGTCGCTTATGAACTTGATATTATTCTTAAGATATAACTTACATAAGCTTTAAAATATTAAATTTTCCTCTCTAACCTTCATTTTAGTGTAATCATATTTTTAGTATATGTTAGTTTATGCACTAGAGTACGTGTTATTAAAGTAGATTGCTTTTATACAACAGTTATATTCGCATAATGTAATAATATGCTCTAATGTTTTCTTTATTATATATTCTTATTATTTTTTTCTGTCTATATGTAACTGTATATCTAATTATAGGATATCTTCTCTCTTATGTCTATAAAATATAGAGTAGCAAACATTTTTGTATAGTTTTCTATAGGTTTTATTGCTTTGGGATGGATAATTGCTCTAACATTTTAATTAATGAAATAAAAAAGATTTTGCTATATGTAAAACTTGAGAATCTACTCTTTTGGAATTCAGTTCTGTTATTTATATTAATTCTAATTGTTTCTAATTAAATTCTAATTACTAGCGTTATTTAAATAATAATATAATTGATTTGCGACGTGCAAATATTCATTTATATATATATATATATATATATATATATATATATATATATATATATATATATATATATATATATATATATATATATATATATATATATATATATATATATATATATATATATATATATATATATATATATATATTAAACTATTTGTTATAATATTTTGTTGTATGCCTAATTGATTAAATCAATTGGTCTAGTTTGCCAAAAGAATATCGATTCTCAGTCTAATCCATAGTAATGTTGTTGCAATTCTTAATTGGTTGCTTATATCTCTGTGTTATAAATGTAAGCTTGAATCTGTTAATGATATGAATCAGATATTTTACAACAAAAACGTTAGTGCTAGCACATAATTTGTTAATTCATAAATGTTGCGATTGCAAATATTACTCTTATAGCTCAAAATCTCTTACATCATTGCACTTTTCTTTGCAATTTATTTTTAGGTAATTTGAAATAATATCGATTAATTTTTATTAAATAATACGTTTGATTTTACAGCGTATAGCGGCAACAGTGGGGGCAGTACGCGACCCGCGTCTGTCGCCGGCAGTGGTGGATCTCCTGCTCTTGATCAAAGACCAGCCTCCAGGTACGTTATCAGGATGCCTCCACTGAACGATGGCTCCAATATGATGCATAAAATGGTGTCTGAATTATAATGATTACACGTCACAGCAAATGAACGAATGCAAAGTTTGCATAAAATTATACTCTTCGTTCGTAAACAATTATCATTCATTTATTTCTGCTCCATATTTGAAACACTCTTATTTATTTCTGAACCATAATTAGAACATTCATAGTTATTTCTGTTCCATAATTGGAACACTTAATTAAATGAGCGACGTTCTATTATCAGCTAATAATGGTTGATTTTTCTCCATAGGTCTTCGGGAGAATCAGAACTCTCAGTCAGTGGAGTCACCAAGGATAAGAAAGACAAAAAAGGTGTATTTGGAGGTCTTTTCAGCAGAAAGAAGCGGCCACAGAGTCATATGTAATGTTACACTGTCAAGCTGTCAAAATGAAAAAAATATTTTGTTTATATAATCCGATTAGTATTTTTGGATACATTATGTATTAAAAGACAGGTTTAAGTTGACAGGTTTTTTTTCTATAACCTGAGAGTATTTGTGTAACCTGTAAATTGAAATTTAATAGGTGACATGTCAAATTTTATTCATTTAGTTATTTTTCTTTACCATGTATTTATTACTTTTGTTTAAATTTGATTTTTATTTTGACGGCTAGCGGTTATGTATATATGTGAATGGTATTTACGTAAATAAATACATTAATTTTAAAAATAAATAAATCGGAATAGTTGTGAAGAATCGTGCCTTTTAGAAGAAAATAAAATTGAGAAAATATATTATTATTATTTTTTGTCTTTTTAGTAAAGTACATATTTAATGTAGAAATGTAGTCTTTTATTATAATTATTATATATAATTATTACTGTTGAATACATTCCTAATTTTTGTCGCGATCTTACAAATGTCATATGCGGAAAATACAAATACATTTAGAAAATACATTTAACATAAATACAATAATAATTTAAACTGTATATTTATACCATAATTTATTTAACATTTTCAAGTGTACAATATTTCTAAGCTATAATATTTCTAAGCTGTGAGATCGCGGTATGTTGTCACAAAACTAATCCTTTGGGGCCAATTAGATAAGTCACTGTATTCGATTAATTGCGATTTTAAAATATTCATGAATACTTTGTGTTTAGTTATGAAATGTATAAGGCAGGCAGTTGGTCTAATCGTATTCTTTAGATGAGAGAAATCACTAGAAGATACTTTAAAATTTTCACAAATGAAGTTACATTAGACGACTTGATAAACAGAAAGCCCTATGCCAATTTGAAAGCCTGTGATTAGACATTTTTTTACCTTTACTTTTTGTAAATTCTTCTTGGAATTCGATCAATATATCTTGATATTAGCGCTTCCTTTAATTATATAATCATCTAAGTAATTAATAAGTCAAAAAATATACTTCAGGATCTAATTAAATTCTAAACAGAATTAAAAATATACACACACATATTAGAATTTTTATAATAATTATTTCGAAAGCAGATATTACGCGTGGGATAAAAAATTGTTGTTTAATCAAAAATATTGCAGACTATTTTTTTAAAATACTCCTAGTATATGTATGGTTATGTCGGATCTTCCGGATGGGACTGAGGTAGAAAGTAAACGGAATTATCCTGTTATACTTATATCCTACATAAATGTAATCTATATGTCATACAGACGCTTTCAGTTGCCAAATAAAAATCACCCATTATAATATGAATATTTTAAAATCTAATCTGAAAGTAATAATTTTTAAAAATCATGTTTCATTTCTTTTTTATTATTAAGAATAATATCATTTCTTTTAATATCGTTTATTTTTTTTTTCATTGTAAACTTAAAAAAATAATATCGTTTATTTTTTTTCATTGTAAACTTAAAAAAAAAATCTATGAATGATTTTCCTAATTCGTCTAAATAAAAATAATGTTTTTACACATTCAGGTAAGTTATTGAAGACATTTCAAAAAGTTAAATTAGACTTGTAGTCTAATTTATATTAATAGAAAATATGACTTTTTTCTCGTATTTACATTTGATTTAAAATGACTGTTTGTTAATATTTTACAGCCTGCAATTGTTTTCGTGTTTTTCTTTTGCAACTTTTTTTAAGTTTACAAACTTGTATTTAATCATAATATTGTTAAAGTCTATGGAATTAGCATAATGTATTTTTTTTTGTTCTACAGTTAAATTAAACATCTATATTATGAAAATAATCTATTTTATTAATTATATCATAGAATATATCCCTAAACATAAAATAATAATTACAAACTATTGCGTTTATTAACCTCTATTAGACAATGGACAGAAAATACATAGATTACATAGTTTTGGCGGGAAAGTAAAATCATGTGACGATTTTGTATTATATTCAATAACTACCTTTTGTTACGTTAACATGTTATTTTCATTTTAATTGCATTTTATGTAATCTGATGCAAAGAAATTGCTGGGATGTAGTGAATATGATATAAAAGTGCTTTAAAACATTTTCATAGATACCATTAACAGGGTGGCCATAGGTCTGTTGATTGCGACGATCTGACTTACTGACGGACAATGACTAACATGAAGAGACTAAAGACGTGAAGAAAATTGTAACTCGACACTGGTAACAATGGCTCCTATTTTAGCGGATTGCCAATCCAAAAAATGAGAACTGCCTAGCACTATTATCAAAATATCGAAAGTATATACGTCAGATTTTTTTTTTAATAGTAATTATTATCCTCTTTTACAAATAATTGTAAAATAAGCAAAGAAATTACAATATTTTCCTCATATTTTATATAAATCGTTATAGAGTATAGTTAGTTAGATTACAGTATATAATATAAAAAGAAAAAAACATCGACTTGTCTTATTATAAATGGTAGAAACTTACCTGAACTAGAATAAACCTGTGTATCAGAATTAGATTAATATAATTAAACTAATAGAAAGGTCACATATTGATAAAATTATTAATTAAATCTATTTAACTATTAACGTGTCAATATGAAATAACTAGTTTTTTAGGGCCTTTATTGAAATGAAACTTCTAATGCGACTTCCAACAAGGTTGCGTTAAACGTTTAACGCAATGGTACTCGAATGCGTGCGCGTAGTAATAACGAGTAGCGTCCAACTCCAACGCAAGAGGGAGAACGAAAGAAAGATTCACAAAGGTAGAAAGTAGGAGAGAGAAATAGAGTGAGTCGGTAGATCTCAAGCACATGCGCGTGGTATTCTTGTTATGCAGCTACGAAAAAAAAATCACTTCTGTGGCAGTCCTCATGACTGCTTTGTGTATTTTTTTTAAATTTTACTTTCTCTAAGTTTCTAACACTTAAGTCATCGTCATTACAGAGATTTATATCTACCCGCTACAATATTAGTTATTTTGGGTGAAAATAATTTAATAACTGTGACTTTTAAAGTCACAGTTGATGCTAATAAGTATTTGAAACGTCGTAAGAGCAATAATCAAACACGATAAAAATCAATAAAGATCCAAAGTTTTATTTCTTACATATTTTAAATATTATTTTATGTAATTCGGTATAATAAATATTTCGGTTAATATTAGTGATATGGAAGAATTATGGAAGACTTTTAAAGAGAATGTGATAAATACTGCTATAGAAATATGTGGCGTGACCAGAAGAAGGAAAGTAAATGAGATGAAGAATGTATGGTGGAATAAAGATGTGCAGAGTGCAGTTTGTGAGAAGAAGAAAGCCTGGATAGATTGGCTTGCTAGTAGAGCCAATGAGAGAATGGAAAAGGCAACGAATGATGATATAGATATAGCTAAAGAAGAGTACAAGAGAAGAAAAAGAGTAGTGAAAGAAATCGTCAGAAGAAAGAAAGAGGATCAAAAAGACGAGTATGATAGAAGATTATCGCAGGATTATCAATCCAACTTAAAGATTTTCTGGAAGTCGATAAAATCAGCTCGAGGTAAAGCTCAAAGTACAGAGCTTGCCTCGATCATGGATAAGTATGGAAGGATAGTGAATAGAGAAGAATGTGTACTAAAGAGATGGAAGGAATACTTTCAAAGCTTATTTGAAAAAGAAGAGTCACAAGACCTGTCATCTGAGAGTGAAAGAGATCTTGAGGATGGAGAAGGTATAACTATGGTGGAAATTATGAACGCATTGAAAGGTATGAAAGTGGGTAAATCTGCAGGATACGATAGGATTACAGTTGAAATGCTGACGGCTGGACAAGATATCATAGCTAACTTGCTATACCAGCTCTTCAATTTCTGTTGGACTAATGGCCAAGTACCTGACGACTGGTGTAAGGCAGTTATTGTACCTCTGTACAAAGGAAAAGGTTCCCAGCAAGATTGTGCAAACTACAGGGGCATAAGCCTCCTTAACATTGTCGGCAAACTGTATGCGAAAGTATTGATTGAAAGAGTAGTGAAAGTAACTGACAAGAAAATATGGGATGCACAAGCGGGTTTTCGAAAAGGTATGGGCTGTACGGATCAAGTCTTCTCCTTAACATGCATGACGCAGAAATTTTTGGCTAAAGGTCAGAAAATCTTTTGCGCATTTATTGATTTGGAGAAGGCTTATGACAAAGTGAGGAGGAATGAACTGTGGTCGGTACTGTCTATGTATGGGGTGGACAGCCATCTTATTCACGCTCTGAAATCCATTTATAAGGACTCTAGGGCGTGCGTAAGAATAAACGGATCCTACACGGAATGGTTTAATATTGATAAAGGTGTTAGACAGGGATGTGTAGCATCACCGTGGCTGTTTAACCTATTCATGGATAGCTGTCTGAAAGATCTGAAAGATAATGATTGTGGTTTAAGAATGAATGAGTTACTTATCAAATGTCTTTATGCCGATGATCAGGTGTTACTTGCATCGTCGGCTGAGGATTTACAGGCGATGGTAACTACTATGCATGAAGCTTTTGAAAGAAAAGGCATGAAAGTAAATGTACGTAAGACGAAAATAATGGTTTTTGAAAAGGATAAACGTATGACGGAATGTAAAATTAGTATAAATGGTGAGGAATTGGAACAGTGAATTTTTGTATTTGGGTGTATTATTTACTCGAGATGGTAAAAATGATAATGATGTTGAAAGAAGAGTAAATGCTGGTAATAGGGTGAATGGGGCACTGTACACCTTTATGAGAAGCAGAAATGTGTCCAAAAAGGCACGTCTAGCTGTGCATAAGGGAGTATTAGTACCTACCCTCATGTATGGTAGTGAAAGTTGGATTTGGCAGAGAAGACATGAAAGTAGAATAAATGCTGTAGAGATGAGAGCTCTTCGTAGTATGTGTGATGTGAGCCTAAAAGATAAAATTAGGAATAGTGTTATAAGAGAGCGCTGTGGTGTGAATGAAGAAGTAGTGACAAAGATCAAAAAGAGTATGCTGAGGTGGTTTGGACATTTAGAAAGAATGAGTAAAGAGAGGTTGACGAAGAAAATATATAAAACAAGCGTGAGTGGGACGAATACAAGGGGAAGACCTCGTCATAATTTTCTGGATCAAATTAGCGATGTATTGACGAGAGGTCATATTAAGAGTATGCGTAATCGTAGAGTATGCATGAAGACTGTTATGAGTGTGAATGAAGCGATGGAAGTATGCCAGGATCGTGGTTTGTAGCAATCCGTAGTCTCTGCCTACCCCTCTGGGAAACAGGCGTGAAGCTATGTATGTATTTTATGTAATGCTATTAGCGACTCGCCATCAAACTATTACTAACTACAACTTATTTAATTGCACAATATTAAAATTATGAATTGTGTTTTATCAGGATGACAAATATTTTTTTGACATGTGTCAAAAATAAACTGAGAACTGTTTAAGAGTCAGCCATTGATTTAATAAAACCAGCATAAAATGGGCTAGGTACAGCTGGATTATAGTTGGAACCATATTTTTCTATCACTGCAATATTACCAGTTTGAAACACCTGCTGTAATCCTAACCTCACTTGCGCGGCCTGCGTCAAACTTGGTGCATATATGCGTCCATCTTTATTTTTGACGTAATAACTTATGTCCCCAACAGGATTTATTGGGATACGCGGTAAGTACATATGCTCGTAAATTAAAGATCTTTTAGAAACTTTATGTAACTTCCTTTTAATGTTTTTCAGCTTTTTCTCGTAAATATTTCTTAGAGATTTATTCTTTTGAGTTTTTGATAAATTCTTGTATTTGTAAAAGGTTTTCTCTTTGATTATCTGTGGCAATAAGTATCTTTTTTTCGTGTGAAATGAAGACCTTTTTGCTATATTTTTTACATGTAAATTATTATTTACATCATATTCCAAAGGTTTTTTATCATTCTGTCCGTATTCAGGATTTGAACTGTCCCAAACTTTATGTTTTATAAAATAATTAGCCAGTTTAGATAGTGGGTCGTCTATGGACCGCTTTTTGACAGATTTGACAGTTAGTTTATCGTTTAATAATTTATTTAAGAAATAGTTTTTTGGATTTTCATTGTTGATAGATCGTTTTTTAAAAGATTTCGTATTTATAACGGATACATCTAAAACTGGTAGATGTATAGACGGAACTTTGACAGGTGTCTCGTTAGATTTGACAGATAGTTTTGACGTATTTGACAGTTGGTTTGACAGCACCGTGCTGTTATCATCCACGCTACGTTTATGTATATGCTTATGTATCGCCACTTGAGTTGCAAAGTCCGCTACAGCATGCTTTTTAACAGTTTTGACAATATCTTTAAGATTTGTCAATTTTTTGACAATAAAATCTACTATGGGTTTCGGTTTTTCGGGTTTATCATGGATGGGTATGGGCACATAATATTCATCTGGTATTGGGGACCTTTTGGAAAGTCTCCTTGGGGTTCTAAAGTCATCTGTAGCGATTAGTATTTCCATAGATTGTTGTGAGCTGCTATCAGTGGGCGCCAATGGGACCACATTACTGGTTGATGATGGAACAGGAGTACTGGTAGCTGTAACAAAATAAATATGATATTTTAATGCTTTCTTGGATTACAATTGCTTCGATTGTAATTTTCACACATTTTTTGACAGAAACTGCGTTCACGGGATGATACTGTATCAGGGTCTTGATTGTACGTGACCCTGTTACAATCATTATGGATGTGGTCTTCTGCCGTCATTAGGTCTGGTGGGTAACGAATTCTTTGTAAAACTCTCCATGTAGTGATGGAGTAAGAAATACATTTCACCATCTTATTTTGTAAAAGTCGACTAAAGAATATGGTATATAAGAGATGGTAAACTCTAAATTATACCACATCTGACCAGCGTGGCATAAGTAGGTCTATTTTCCTCCTATAATTGGTGAGGATCGAGTTCAAATAACGAAACTATTTGGAGCTGAAATGATGATATACAATTTATCCTGTACCCAACCCACTGATGTCGAGAAATCGCTGGTCAGTCCAAATAATGAGGGGGCGATAACGCGGCAGGCTACAGAGCCGCACGCAGTCATTTGCCACGGGGTGTCTTCAAACCATAGGCTATTAAAAAAAAGGTATTATTCTAGACTCGATACGTTTTGTCGGTATCTTAATACCACCATTTGTGAAATCTTTTATAGTAAAGAGACCCTATATGTGTATGGTATGTAAAAATAGATGCTAAAACAAATATACAGAACTTACCTCCAACAATTTGCTGGACTAAATCCGGCAGCGGCAATGGGTACTGACACCTGATAGTCGCCGGCACCGAGGAGTTCGCTTTGACGCACTTGATCATGTAGTTAATTAGCTCATCATTTTGAGGCACCAATGTCATCGGCGTAGGAGACGTTGTAGGAGTCTCTGTGGTGGAAAATTTATAAATTAATGACGAAGAAACATTAGCATTGAATTGATATATTTAGCAAATAGCAATTGGATATTATTTATAAATTATTTTGTACCTCTATAGTTTTAATAAATAATAGAAAAAGATGTATAAAAAAAAACTAATGTGTGTGTTGACTGAGTAAGAATACAATTCGTCACCCCGTATCTTGTCTATATATGTAGTAAAATAGGACTGTGTGATATAATATACATATAATATGTAGACAAGAGAAGGTATACATCAAAACCTATACCAACAAGTCTTACTAGCGCGGCCAATTTCCCTCCCATTGTAGGAGGCACGAGCCCAGCGTCCTGCCGTATACGAACTTGAAAAGATAATAAAAAGACGTCATAATTGCCACAGTCGGTAAACGGTTTGATGATCTTAATTGGTAATGTTTTTGTAAGAGTATGCAGCTGCCTATTCTCCTGGTGGTTTGGCAAAGATTCTGTAAAATATTATCCTGCATGGGGAATCCTATCCGTGACATCTAGCACGGTAATTGCTACGTTTAAGTATAATAAGTGCTACGCCATCCGTGCAGTTGAATCTTTTATTATCTCTTATTTGATTTTTACATACGCGTTGTTTCTAATACTTTTTATCGTAGGTGGAATTTCCTCCTGTTATTATTTTTACGATATGCTAAAAAAATATATAATAATAACGAAATACAAACGCATTAAAATCTATAAAAATAATTTTATTTCAAATGTATAATACTCGGGTAAATATTAGGAATACTGTAGGTATGTATAATATAATATCTTTAGAAATTGACAAGACCTGCTCCCCAGTCGGTTTCGGCCCGCAAGGTCCGGACCTAGGATTGTTTAATAACGCCACCATTTTTCCGTATGGTGACGTAGTAAGAATACAATTCAACACCTCATATTAATCGTAAATAAAAACGTGGATGATAGTTAAAAAAAATTACGGCATTTTTTTAGTGGCGCCAAAGTTGTTTAAAATATTTTTTTTTATTGTAGGACCAAATAATTTTCTGCTTTTTCATTGTACAATTTTAAAATAGCAAAACTTAAAAGGTAAAATTCTTTTGTTAAAATGCTTAATCGCGTATGTACTAAAATTTAAAACATCTATCAAATTGATACTAAATATTTATTCGTTAAAGTATTATTATATGTATTTAAGAGCGTTATTAACTGAGCCTAGGTCGCCATCAAACCTAAATCTGTCACTAACTTTTCTCTGGAAGAAACCTCATACTTACCAGTAGTTCTCGGACTTAGGTACGGTTGTTGGTGAGGCTCGTAGCCCGTGAGAGACGCCAGCTGGTCCAAGAACCACGCTAACTTGAGTATCAACTCGTTCTCTTCATACTTATCCGTCTGTTAAAAAAATATACATCGAAGTAAATCTTCTTATAGGGCTAACGCTCAAGCTAATAGTATGACCATCAAAGCTTTTAATCCGAGTATTTGTGTAACCGATATTCAAACAAATGTTTTTTTTAATTATTTTCATGATAGGTAAGTAACGTTGTTTAATAATGCCACAATTGTTCCGTCTCGTGTCGGAGTAAGAATACAATTCACCATCCTTTATCTTACACGTGAGTGCTCGAGTCGACTAGGGGATAGAAATTGCATATAACCTCTAGACAAGAGAGGAAAAACTCGAAACAAAACCAACATTCCTAATTATCGTGTAGGTTAATTTCCCTCGCGTTACGGAGGAGGCTCGAGCTCTGCAGTGCGACGTATATGAGCTGATAATGATTATTAACTAAACTGCTTTTTGGTTTAAATTACTGAAATTTTAGCATTTTTAATATGCTTAATTATTTATAAAATCCGATTACGAAATGAAAAATGATGTCGCAAGCGGGATTCGAACCCGCGCCTATTGGGATTCCGGCCCAATCGTGCTGCCACTACACTACCGCGACTAATTGTAGGACATGCAAATTTCATTTTCGTATTGTATTTACGTCTTAAGGTGACGGTATGCTATCTACCCGACAATGTTTACACATTGTTATAGGCTTAACACTTCAAACTTTACAGTTAGAATTGTATTAAACGATGACACAACCTTGTTATTTAAATTACTGAAATTTTAGCATTTTTAATATGCTTAATTATTTATAAAATCCGATTACGAAATGAAAAATGATGTCGCAAGCGGGATTCGAACCCGCGCCTATTGGGATTCCGGCCCAATCGTGCTGCCACTACACTACCGCGACTAATTGTAGGACATGCAAATTTCATTTTCGTATTGTATTTACGTCTTAAGGTGACGGTATGCTATCTACCCGACAATGTTTACACATTGTTATAGGCTTAACACTTCAAACTTTACAGTTAGAATTGTATTAAACGATGACACAACCTTGTTATTTAAATTACTGAAATTTTAGCATTTTTAATATGCTTAATTATTTATAAAATCCGATTACGAAATGAAAAATGATGTCGCAAGCGGGATTCGAACCCGCGCCTATTGGGATTCCGGCCCAATCGTGCTGCCACTACACTACCGCGACTAATTGTAGGACATGCAAATTTCATTTTCGTATTGTATTTACGTCTTAAGGTGACGGTATGCTATCTACCCGACAATGTTTACACATTGTTATAGGCTTAACACTTCAAACTTTACAGTTAGAATTGTATTAAACGATGACACAACCTTGTTATTTAAATTACTGAAATTTTAGCATTTTTAATATGCTTAATTATTTAATTTTTATGCTTAATTATTTAATTTCATTTCGTAATCGGATTTTATAAATAATTAAGCATATTAAAAATGCTAAAATTTCAGTAATTTAAATAACAAGGTTGTGTCATCGTTTAATACAATTCTAACTGTAAAGTTTGAAGTGTTAAGCCTATAACAATGTGTAAACATTGTCGGGTAGATAGCATACCGTCACCTTAAGACGTAAATACAATACGAAAATGAAATTTGCATGTCCTACAATTAGTCGCGGTAGTGTAGTGGCAGCACGATTGGGCCGGAATCCCAATAGGCGCGGGTTCGAATCCCGCTTGCGACATCATTTTTCATTTCGTAATCGGATTTTATAAATAATTAAGCATATTAAAAATGCTAAAATTTCAGTAATTTAAATAACAAGGTTGTGTCATCGTTTAATACAATTCTAACTGTAAAGTTTGAAGTGTTAAGCCTATAACAATGTGTAAACATTGTCGGGTAGATAGCATACCGTCACCTTAAGACGTAAATACAATACGAAAATGAAATTTGCATGTCCTACAATTAGTCGCGGTAGTGTAGTGGCAGCACGATTGGGCCGGAATCCCAATAGGCGCGGGTTCGAATCCCGCTTGCGACATCATTTTTCATTTCGTAATCGGATTTTATAAATAATTAAGCATATTAAAAATGCTAAAATTTCAGTAATTTAAATAACAAGGTTGTGTCATCGTTTAATACAATTCTAACTGTAAAGTTTGAAGTGTTAAGCCTATAACAATGTGTAAACATTGTCGGGTAGATAGCATACCGTCACCTTAAGACGTAAATACAATACGAAAATGAAATTTGCATGTCCTACAATTAGTCGCGGTAGTGTAGTGGCAGCACGATTGGGCCGGAATCCCAATAGGCGCGGGTTCGAATCCCGCTTGCGACATCATTTTTCATTTCGTAATCGGATTTTATAAATAATTAAGCATATTAAAAATGCTAAAATTTCAGTAATTTAAATAACAAGGTTGTGTCATCGTTTAATACAATTCTAACTGTAAAGTTTGAAGTGTTAAGCCTATAACAATGTGTAAACATTGTCGGGTAGATAGCATACCGTCACCTTAAGACGTAAATACAATACGAAAATGAAATTTGCATGTCCTACAATTAGTCGCGGTAGTGTAGTGGCAGCACGATTGGGCCGGAATCCCAATAGGCGCGGGTTCGAATCCCGCTTGCGACATCATTTTTCATTTCGTAATCGGATGCTTTTTGGTTGTTATTTTGCTTCATATACAATATTAATTAAATTTTATAAATTATATACTTTTTTTTTAAGACATCACGCTGCACTGCTGACCCAAAAAAAACATTAAAAGTAATTTAAATATCAATATCTGCCGAATGTCCTGTGACTACAAATTTTATACTTATATTTATTTTATTAATATTTGCTGTGTGTTAGTGAATACTAACACCTAATTGCTTGTGGAAGTTGTGGATGTCGTATAAGACTTAAGAGCATCCCTCCATATGATTCTGTCTGGTCAATAATTGCATTCCCTTCCTTAGAAAAGATTGAACGTCAGGCAGGCCGTTCATAAAATCATTTCCAAAACATTTGCAATATGTACGATAAGTATGATTACATATTGCGCTGATCATAAGTCAATTACTTGATAAGAGGTGGACGCTTTTTTTATTAATATATTTTTAATTTGTTGTCAAAAAAACCTCTCACGTGCTGGTATTTGTCCGCGTACTCCAAGTCTTGTAACCTTCGTGTAGCCCACATCGCCAACTCGGCATACCTTCTTACCCTTTCACTGGACTCCGTTGCTTGCTTGCATGACATTCTTGACCTACGCACAAGCATAATACATTCAACTAGACCTAATTATCACATATTGTGTGACACAGTAGCTATATAATCCATCAAATGAATCCAAAAAATATATACCATACCCTGTAGAATTAAGTTCCAAAGTCATCATTGACATGTTGGTATTATTCAATATTGACCGGTCGGTATTATTCAATATTGACCAGTCAGTATTATTTAATATTGACCAGTCGGTATTATTCAATGTTGACCAATTTGTATAATTGAAAATGTTTGATGAATTGAATGGAATATTCGGCAAACTTGGCATAGAGTTGGATCCTACAGGAGCTTGGATCTGAAAAAAAAAACAAACATTTATCAGCTTCTATTACAATGGCAATGGGAGGACATTACGCTACTATGCTATACTTTCTTTTTTTTTGCTTGTGGTGGCAAACGAGCAAGCAGTACACCAGTTGGTAAGAGTTACTACCACTCAAGGACTTTTGCAATATCAGGGGTAAAGCTAGACCGCTGCCTACCAATACAAATCTCAAACCCACCCAGTTGGGCTTCCGGCTCTCTCACTCATCGAATGAAGCGCCTCACAGCACATTAGCACTGCTCAGACGTCGATCTTCCGCGAGAGTGTGGTACCACCCCGAACGGACCGGTCCGTGGCTGTAGACAGAAAACTGTCAACAGCGTGGACCTTTCATGATTTATTTAGGTCTAAATGCATTAATTCAATTCAAATAATTGTGATATTTACGCGAATATTACACATATGTATTCCCCGTGTGACGACGGGATAAGAATACAATTGTCGTCACCCCTTACTAGCCGGTGGGTTTCGTAAAAATCGGCTGAGGCTCCACCAGAAGAGTGGGCAACAGCTCTCTCCTAGGAAATGTTATAACACCTCACTGCGACCGCCAACTAGATTGCCAAACGTAGCGATTACTGCTTTATTCCCAAATACGAGCAACAACGACAAACAAACGGGCCCCCAATGACGGCAGCTCCGCTATCCTACGGGTTTATGGATATCGTAAAAGACGACTAAAAGATTTATATCTAAGCCATCTCCACCTGAAACCGTTTAGTCCCAAATTACATTCTTAAGTAGGGTTGACGTAAGACAGGCGTTCGATCATAAAACTATTGCCAATAATGTTTCCAATATGTATACGATGGAAGAGGAGTACCTACATATTGCGTCGACCACAAGTAATAGAGATAAGAGCAGGCGAATGATGGTAAGAATACAATTCATTAGTTCTTTGCTTCCTTATAGATGTCGTTAAATACGTCTGCGTGATATAATATACATATAACATATTGTATGTAAACTATAAACAAACACTATATACCAACACGACTGATCAGTGTGGTATACGTATGTACAATTTCCCTTCTATTGTGTAGGAGGCTGGAGTCCAGCAGTGAAAAGTATGTACCGGGATATACCTATGTACCGTATAATTATTCCCTCGGTGTTAAATCAATAACTGAATTTACAATTTAATACACACGTAACATGTAAAAGTCAAAGGAAATACAATCAATAAATTAATATTTCATTGCAGGAAATTAGAATTATAATGCAGGCAATTACAAAGTGAAATTGTTTAAAGTTCTATTTTTTTATTACTTATGGTGGCAAACGAGCAAGCACAGCTGATGATAATTGTTCCTGCCGCTCATGGACCTTTGCTATACCAAGGGTACAGCTAGGCAGTTGCCTACTAATCAAAATCCATTCAGAAACTTAGGCTTCCGGCTCGCTCATCTCTCATTTCACTGTTCAGACATAGATTTTCTGCAAGAGTGTGGTACTACCCCGGACAGACCGGCCTGTGGCTGTAGACAGAAAACTGTCAACATTATTAAAATATAATCTCAGTAAATAATAAAAAAATACACATTTTAATAGTTTTAAGACTACACTGTTGACAGTTTTCTGTCTACCTGCCGCGAGCCGGTCCTTCCCGGTACAACCCAAGTAGTACCACACTTGCAGAAAATCTACGTCATTGGCAATGTGCTGCTGCACTTCGTTCAGAGACCGAGAGACCTGGAAGTCCAACTTAGGTGTGTTTTGATTTGTCACCGATGACAAACATCGGGTACCGGTGGCCTGCTCGCACGGCGAAGAGAGGTGTTTGCAGGGTGGGTCTATGGGGTTGCGCGCCGCCTCTTCCGTCGCCCAGGACTGATTTGGCGGGGCGCGACCAGCTCCATAGCCAACCGCAAAAAAAAAATGGTGTGTTTTGTTTAGTAGGCAACGACTTATCTATACCCTGGTATTGCAAGTCCATGAGCGGCAGTAACACCTATACTCAGATGCGTTACTTGCTCATTCGCAACAACAATAACAAAAAATCAACTATAATTTGAAAACCAAATTAATATACAGAACTACTTAATGCGAATCCAATGAGCTCAAATTTGATGAGTTTTCTAATAACAATACAGTTCGCCTCTTACCTTCGAGCTACATCAACAGAGTAGCTCAGTGGTACCATAATGTTTCAAATATTACATTACAGATTTGAAAATAAAGCATGTAAATATCTATCAAAGAATGTAGGTACCGGGGGGAGACCGAGACTAACCTACCTAGACCAGATTGGTCGCGTACTGAAGGAAGGTGGAGTCAAGAGTCTCCGAAACCGGCGAGCGTAAATGAAGAGAATTATGAATATTGAGGCAGCGAGTGAAGTATGCAAGGATAGAGTTCTCTGGCACTCTGCTCTCTCTGCCTATCCTGCAAGGGATATGGCGCGATGATATGTAAATATCTATTATGCGTGTAAGAACACTATAGCAGCTAACAAAAAGGGCTGATAACCAGGAAACGCTTAAACAGTAACTAAGAACCATCTCAATCATGTCAGCTTTCAAACAAATAAAATCGCATTACAATCGGTCAATTCGTTGAAGAGTTACAATGCCGCAGACACACACAGACCGGTTAAACTTATAAATCTCTTTTTGCGTCGGGCTTTAATACAAAAAAGAGTTGTACAATTGAATCTTATTCCAACACCATTTGGGAAAGAACACTTACCGTACTCATATTTCTTCTGTTGCATCCCTCTAAGAAGTTGTTGAATTCCTCCAAAGATCTCCGGAGCCCCTCTAAGTAAGCGCCACCCTCGTGGATTATATCGTTTACCTGTAGATCGTATTATGTAATCATTATTTCAAAATACACAAGACACTTAATGAAACTTACTTTGGCAGATTTTAGTTAAATCAAATCAGTTTTTTTTTATAGTGGCAAATGAGCAAGCAGTACACCTGGTGGTAAGTGCTATGCTAGGGCTGCACCTGCGTGTATCGTCACGAAGCTTCGTGCAATGAGACGATACACGCAGATGTGACCGGTCATTATTGGCTATCGTCGCGAACATTCGGGCTTCGTGTGCGTTATCGCTTGGGTGGCAATAAGTCAAAGGGTTTTAGCGCGCTAATGTATCGCGCTCTGTGGTCAGACTAGCGGTTTTTCATTTCGGCGGAAATTTTCGATGTGTTTAGACGCGTTCGAGGATCTCCAGTTAATCAATAAATATGGAGTGGAGTGATGAAATGATGTTAGAATTTTTACACCATTATGAAGCGGAACCCATGAAGGGATCCAATAATATTATTATGTAATATTAGCATAATACAGCTGTAATTACTTCGGGACGATACACGCAGGTGCGGTCCTAGTATTACCGTCGCTCATGGTCCTTTGCAATACCGGAGGTATATCTAGGTCGCTACCTACCAATCAAAACCCACCCCAGAAATTTGGGCTTCTGACTCACCAATAGAAGCGCAACAACACATTACCACTGTGCACTGCTGACTAATAATAAAAAGGTATCATTTAAGCTATCACCAATGTAATTAGTTTTGTGTTTCTTAAATAACAGGGTTTGTCCGCAAAAAGTAAGCAAAGTAGATTTGTCACCAAAATGTAGTCACCAAACAATATAAAATCAATTCCACAATAAATCACCTAATATCATTGAGATATAGGGTCTGGTACCAAATAAATGTTTTTGTATGTATTGTAATAGGTTTGTCCTAATAAGTATTTAATAAAACTAATTTAAGATCACCAATAAATTATATATTATGTCACTAGAAAATTTCATAAAGTTCCAAGAAAAAAATAGGGTTGTCGTCATCGTTTCAACCAAAAGAGTACTACTAAACCTGGACATATGACTCCCCCAAGGATATTAATTTCCACAGGTAGTATAAAAATATTTAAATAAAATTTCTAGCATAGAATAGTACCTAAATAAAACACTTAATTATAGTCAAAATAATCAATATTTATTGTTAATAATAATAATCATAAATCGACGCGTATGAAGTAAACTTGCATCTCGCTGCCCGCGCCGCGCATCTTATGATCGTACCTACCCTTATTTTTTATTTTTTTGGCGGCGGGCTACGGAACGGTCACGCCCCGCTAATCCGTCCGGGGCGACAGGAGAAGCGGCGCACGACCCTGTAGACCCGCCCTACAACCTCTCTACGCATTGCGGGTGGGCCACTGGTACGCGTTCTTTTCTTCAGTGGCCCATCCGGTCTAACCTCACGGGTATCCTTTCGGGTCGACACCCTGCCATCTCGACTAATACGTCTCTATGTCAGGGCGTCGTCTTCACGCGGTGGCCTCTCTCCAAGGGTGACCAGTCTAATCCCCGGTCCAGTCACCCGCTGCCTCGGCTAGGGCGGCATAAGGCGGAGGTATTCTCGCCTTCGCCGCCCCAGTTGCCGGCGGCGGCGCGAATCCTCGAAGAGGAGATCCTCCCGGATTCGCCCTGCCGCTTCCTTCTGCAAGATGACGCTCTCGCAGAAGGCGGCGACCGCGTTCCAATTCTCTCACTGTCGACCATCGCTTTCACGACGGCCAGCAGCGAGAGGTTGGCACCGATGGCGGCGACGAGGGCAGAGCGCTGCGAAGTCCAGGTCACGCAGACCTCGAGCGTATGCTGCGCTGTGTGCTCGTCGTCGCCGCACTGTTGGCAGGACGGAGTCGTTTCCCTCCTTGCGACCGTGTACAGGTACTTGTCGAAGCAACCATGCCCCGACAAGACCTGCACCAGCCGGAAAGAGAGGACTCCGTGCCGCCTCTCCAGCCATCCATCAGTACGGGCCGGACGGCCTCGATGACACGAAGTCCGAATCGAGGCTTCTCCAGCCGCGTCGCCCAACAGGCAAGGACCTCCCGGCGGGCGTCTTCGCGCCAGGTGGCCAATTCGCTAGGCGAAACCTCGCCACCTTCCTCGCGAGTGGAAGACACCCGCCGATATATTCCGGCGAGCATTTCCGCCTCCAAGTCCCAAGGGGGCGTTCCGGCCAATACGCATGCTGACTCGGTCGCCACCGTGCGGTATCCGCGGATAGCCCTGACCACCATGGCTCTCTGCGGTCGCCGCAGAATAGCCCTAAGGCGGACGGTCAGAGCCCTCGCCCACACGGGTGCGCCGTACAATGCCATTGACCGGACCACCCCCGCACCCTACGACCCATTATTGAGGACAGAAAGTGCGCCAATTTATCTACATTTATATTTGAATATATTTTCATTAAAATTATAAATTGTTGTATTAAATTGGTAATGAATACTATTATTTTAATAACTGAATTAAATAAAATGTAACTACTGTATTGGTGACAAAATAACAAATATAAAGGAGTCGCAGTCAGGGATCGATAATCGATTCGCGGCTCATGCCGAACGTGGGCGGACCCAGCTTCGAGGGCCGACGGCTGTATGCGGGGGTGATCCGCTCAATGGCCATGTACGGCGCACCCGTGTGGGCCAGGTCTCTGATCGTCCAGCTCGGGGCTTTTCTGTGGCGCCCACAGAGAGCCATGACGGTCAGAGCCATCCGCGGATACCGCACGGTGTCGACCGAGGCGGCATGTGCATTCGCCGGAACACCCCCATGAAACCTAGAGGCGGAAATGCTCTCCGACCTCTACCAGCGGGTTAATTTAGCACGCGACGAAGGTGGCTCCCTATCGCTTAGCGAGATAGCCACCTGACGCGAGGGAGCCCGCCGGGACGTAATCGCCCCTTGGGTTACGTGGCTGGAGAGGCCTAGACACAGTGTTGTTACCGTTGAGGCCCTCCAGCCCGTACTGATGGAATGGATGGAGCGGTGGCACGGCATCCTCTCCTTCCGGTTGGTGCAGGTCTTGTCGGGGCACGGTTGCCTCGGCAAGTACCTGCACACGGTCGTGAGGAGGGAGTCGACTCCGTCCTGCCACCAGTGCGGTAGTGACGAGGACACGGCGCAACATACGCTCGAGATATGTACGAGCTGGGACGGGCAGCGCCGTGACCTCGTCGTTGTCATCGGTGCCGACCTGGCGCTGCCGGCTGTCGTGAAAGCGATGGTCGACAGTGTCAGGAACTGGGACGTGGTCGCCGCCTTCTGCGAGGCTGTCATCTTGCAGAAGGAGGCGGCGGAGCGAGTCCGGGAGGATTCCCTCCATGCGGACTCCGCCGCCGGCGCCTCGGGCGGCGCAGGCGCGAATACCTGCGCCTGATGCCGCCCTAACTGAGGCTTCGGGTAATCGGAACGGGGAATAGTCCGGTCACCAGAGGTGAGGCCACCGCGTGAGGACGACGCCCCGAAGGCGAAAGCTGTCGGGGCGTTGAAACGAGAGGAACCCGCGAGGGTAAACCGTCGGGCGGGCCACCGATGACAAAGATCGGGTACCGGTGGCCCGCTCGCACGGCGAAGAGAGGTGTTTGCAGGGTGGGTCTACGGGGTTGCGCGCCGACTCTTCCGTCGGCCCGGACCGATTTGGCGGGGCGCGACCAAGTCCATAGTCCACCGCAAAAAAAAAAACAAAAAAGGATCGATAATCGATCGAATCGAAATATTATTAGAAGAACGAAGTTTATATTCATATAATGGACTACATTTTTATTGGTAATATCCATCTCTTATTTTAAACATATATTAACATTAATTTGATAATTCATACCTGGGATTTTTTTTTTACCTGAGAACGAAAATATTTCGTGGTGATAGATCTATTTATTAGGTGATACAACTTGATGACAAATATAAATTTTGGTGACAAAAAATATAGTCCCCATAATAAAACATCTTATTTTTTTTGTATGTTGGTCTTTTCCCGCCTTCTTTTAAACAATTTCACCACTCTCTTTTTTGCCGGTGAATATGTCAAAGACGATGGAGAGATATTGTAAGTAATAAAACACCAATTCAAGAAAGCATAAGGCAAATTCAATAGAAAACGTCTGACTAGCGTACGTAAATTTCCCTCTTATTGTGGGAGACGCTAAAGCCCAACATTAGGGACTTATCTGGGCTGAAATAATAATTTCTTTATTATGCAATAATTATGTGTATAATATTAACTAACTAAACGTTATAGTGGAATATTAATTAAAAGTTAATATACAGGATGTATCAGATAATGGAACTGGTCAGAAGGATGGTAGAAACCCATAACAAAAATTTCAAGGGAAAATCTCGATTTCTTAATGAATTAGAAGCATTTGAAGTTTGCAATTTTGTCATAAATTTTTCGTATGAAACTGATTGAAATGTATCAAGTAAATGATATCTAATCCTCAACACATTCTTACTTTGTTAAATTAGAACTTCAGTAAATTAATGATAACGTTTCAATAAAAAACTCAATCATCGCCTTACGACATTGCGAACATCTGACTGGTGAATGACCTATTTCAATGGCGATGGTCTGTTACAGAAATGCCTACAAACAGTTTTAAAGAAATGCCGACATACAGGGATGTAGTAAAGAAAAATAAATAAAATTAAAAAATTACCTACTGATGTAGGTAAATATTCTTAAACTTAAAAAAATATAATATATTAAAACAGTAGGTTTGTATCAGAAATGTAATTCGTCTCTGTATACTTTATACTATTAAATTAGGCTATTAAAATATGTCAAAGGTGCCGCAAAGACTTGCCGCCATATGTCCGTCCCGTTCTGCCTACTTTGTCGCTCACTCTTGCAAAATAAAGCTCCGCTTACACTGGTCATACACCGAACAACAAGCGAATAGTCTAATTCTTGTATATAACGATTCTCATCACGTGACCTTATTATTAATAAAATGATTCCCTGGTCGCCGGTTCCGTTAATCCTTCAGTTTCATTATTAGATAAATTCCTAATGCACAATATAATGTTTGCAATTGTCACTTTAATTTTTCGCTAGTTTTTTTATTTCTCTATTTCCTTATCTCTTTATTTCCTTATTTGAGAGCTCCCCGTGCAGCTATGGGATAGTATACAATTGTCGTCGCCTCTTACTTACCCGTGGAAGTCGTAAAAATCGGCTGAGTGTCTCACTAGGAGAGTGGGCAACGACTCTCTTCTGGGAATCGTATAACTCCTCACTGCGATCGCCAACTCGCCTGCCAAGCGAGGATTGTACCGCATTGGCACAAATATCATTCGTGAGGGAGGCTACGTTCAGAAGTGGACAGTGAAAGACTGAAAGATGATGATAATGATAAAGTAGAAAATTAAATAACACTTTTCTTTTTTACCTACAGAAGGCCTATATTAAACTATAACTCGAACAAATACATTTTAGGTATGTACCTATTCATACCGGCTCGTGACAAGGTAGGTAGACATAAATGACGTCACATTAAAGGCGAAGTCTTACAAAGCCATATTTTTGAAATCGCTATAACTACTATGTTTTACTGTTTTTTGTATTATGTACATTCTAAATATGATCTACAACTATGATACTACAGCATGTTCAAAGGATGGTCACATAACCTGATACAGCCTGTATATAGTGGGATGTGCCAGAATTTATTTCGTAGAGAAGTCCTGAGCAACTTTTTTTTAGAGGTAGATTTGAAATCAATGTAGAGAGTTCGCATTTTAATGTGAACTATTCATTTTTTTTATTGAGATAATAAAGTGAAAATTTGGAAATTCGAGAAGTGCACGCCTCATAATTTTTATATTATTTATCATTAACTATTAGTCAATGCTATAATATGCACGATAAATAAAGCTCCTTAATTATTTCATTGAGCAAGATCTGGTTCTAATATTAAATAAAATGCACTATAAAAAAATAAAAAATTATGCATGCGTATAAAGTACACATAATTATCAGAAGTGACACTTTGGTTAACTAATCTCTCTCTCTCTCTCTCTCTCTCTCTCTCTCTCTCTCTCTCTCTCTCTCCCTATCTTCCCTTCCCCTATTTTTAATCAACTTTTTTCTTACTTTAAACAAAATAATTGCTTTTTAAAAATATCAAATACATTTAGACGAATGTTTTTTCTTGACATATGTATAATAATATTATTCTATAAGTGGAAAAATACATTCATTTTTAGGTTTGAAAAGTGCAAGCAAGACCTCAAGCGTGCAATATTGTTACTAATTATTGCATACAATAGAAAAAACCCTTTTGAAGTAACATACTTACTTTTTTCTCCATATAAGAGTGATATCCAAACTCCTCAGCGTATATATCTTTTTTCTTGTAAATGTCATTATCTCTAGAATTGTGTAAACTGTTACCTTGAGCGTTACTGTAGAAAAATTGATCGCGGTTCAAATAATCTTCATATTCATGTCTACTATTATGCATTTCCCTTTCATGTTTTTCAAAGAAATATTTTCTTACATGGGGCAAATCGATTGTCCAAGGTGTTACTTCCGTAAAAACCATTAAAAAAAATAAAAGCAACAGCCCGCTCTTTTTAAACATCATTGAGAATTCCTTTTTTTCAAATTTTACCTCAAATATTCGATTAATAATTTCGATCAGTAATTCATGATTTCTTATTAATGATTGTGAAAATACGTGATTTTACAACGATGTTTATTTAAGAACTGTATAGAAACGAACGGATAAGATTTTTTTTTGTATAATTACGATGTTTCCCGCGGTTGTACATATATTGTTACGAGGCTGAATTGCGAAATACCTTTGCGTGGCGCGCGCCGAATAAAGGACTAGACAATTATAATTCATATTTTCTAATCCTTTCAGATTTTATCGCAAAATTATAATGGTTTTTTAATTATAGATAAGTTTACTCCCAGTTTGTAATATACCATATATTAAAATCTGATGAATAAAGAACGATTTCCATTTTATAATGATGGCTTTGTTTGAGAGAGAACTGAGATCGTCGATTAGGGGCCGTCCATTAATCACGTGAGGTTAGAAAGGGAGGGTGGGGTTTGACAAAAATCACGAAATATCACAAGGAGAAAGGGGGGGTAGTAAGATATCACGTGTATTTATTTTTTCGTCAAACGCTGCGATTTCTAAACTGAAAAGCAGCTTGTAGTGTGACTTTGTCTTGCCGTTGCCAGGCAACGAACGAAGTTTAAAGTAGGTGATCTCTCTCTCTCTCTCTCTCTCTCTCTCTTTCTCTCTCGTCTCGTTTACATACATCAACCAATAGCGTGTATTTTTTCTCAATCTCCCTTTCTCTCTCGCTCTTAGTCTCATCGATACACGTCAAACGTTCACTCTTAAACTGCTCCGTCACTGACGCAACATTTAAATTGTCTCTTATTTTATCTCTTACGACGCACATCCATCTCAATATACACATCTCTGTTATATGCAGTTGTTTCTCATCCGTCGCTTTTGTCGCCCAACATTGTGATCCATACATCAGGTCTTACGTTAACTACACAGGGACTTAAATTTAAGGATTAGGATTTGGATTTAGTTAAGGATTTGAACGACAGTTCAAGGGAGATACAAATGTCTCCCTATATAGCTACACCTCAAAAATCTATATAGAATTTATGATCAAAAAGGCGTTTTATCTTAATTATATTATTATCCCAAAGATATAATTATAAACTACAAATGATTGAATATATTCCCATAATTATAATTACATAGTTATACGTGTAATCAGTATTCATTTGTCAAGGCGGCCATCTTATGAACTATTGTTTACGCACTCATGTATGGGTAAAAAAATATATAACTCCATACATTGTAACGTAATTTAATATAAATATATATATAGATAAACTCAATTGTATTGTCTATTTGTACAATCAAAATAAATCCGTATACATTTGGGACAGACTACGGGTCCAATCATGCCTCGTCCCAATTGCCCGGGACGGAGTACTGCCTCTGCCTCTCTACTGCCATTTAGGTG
Source organism: Lymantria monacha (assembly GCA_905163515.2). Taxonomy (NCBI): domain Eukaryota; kingdom Metazoa; phylum Arthropoda; class Insecta; order Lepidoptera; family Erebidae; genus Lymantria; species Lymantria monacha. The sequence continues at coordinate 11,460,232 of LR991104.1, read as the reverse complement.
GGCCACCGGTACTGGATCGTCTTCGATAGATCTGAATAACTACGGTATTTAAAGTTTTTCTATTTTTCTGTTTGATTTTTTGCTAATCTCTGAAACGATTACAATGATTTTTGGCGGGACCCTCAATGACAGATAGCTGATGTTATAAGATTAACGTATTAAACAATTTGAATTGACTGACGTTTTAAACAAAAATGGAAAATTTCAAAGCCCTGCCATAGAGTGTCGCTTTAAAATAAATTAGGTTAGTACTTACTCAGGTACTTACCGGACACGGGGTCTTCGGTAAGTACCTGCACAGGATCGGACGAGAAGAGGCCCCTGGATGCCATGAGTGTGGCGCGCTGACTGTTGATGCACGTCACACCCTGGAGGTATGTCCCGCCTGGGCGCCTCAGCGCCACGACCTGTCGGCGGTGATAGGAATAGACCTGTCGTTGTTGACCATCATATCTAAGATGCTTGACAGCGATAGGTGCTGGTCGTCGATGGCCTCCTTCTGTAAGGAGGTCATCTCTTCAAAGGAGGCCGCGGAGCGGGTACGCGAGGCATTTGCTTCTGCAGACTCACTCCGTAGGCGGCGGCCAGGAAGGGGGAGGCACCGTTACGTGCATCTCCTCCCGCCGCCTTGACTGTCGACTGGACGTGGCCAGATGGCCTAGTGTTGGGGTGTCGGGGATAGAATGTCAATATACGATCTCTCCGGCATCCCGTAAAAGCGCGGAAGGGACCGCTGTAGTTTTAGTGGGTATTTCGGTCGAACCATCTGACCGGCGAGTCCTACACACCCCCTCGTCTGTCACCGGCGAGGGCTAGTGCGTAAAGCCATTACCACAGCGTGAAAAAGAAAAAAGTTTAGTACTTAATTGACATTTTATCTCCGACACCCCAACGCTAGGCCATCTGGCCACATCCTTTAGACAGTCAAGGCGATGGGAGCAGATGCACGTAACGGCGCCTTCTCCTCCGTGGCTACAGTTTGCGGAGTAAATGCCTCGCGTACACGCTCCGCGATCTCTTTCGAAGAGATGACTTCGTCGCAGAAAAAGGTAATCGGCGACCAGCACCTATCGCTGTCAAGCATCTTAGAAATAATGGTCAACAACGACAGGTCTGTTCCTATAACCGCCGACAGGTCACAGCGCTGAAGCCCCCAGGAAGGACATACTGCCGGGGTGTGACGCGCATCATCAATTGGCACGCTACACTCATGGCACCCAGCGGCCTCTTCCTATGCGACCCTGTGCATGTACTTACTGAAGACCCCGTGTCCAGTAAGTACCTACGACATCCTGAAGGACAAGTTGCCGTGCCTTCTCTTCATCCAGCGTTGGAGATGGGGTGCAATCGCCTCGACGGTTCCCCGCCCGGAATTAGAGTCCCCTGTAGCAACATGGGACTAATTCCTCCCCCCACTGCCGGATAACTGCCCTCCGAGTTGCTTCTCTTACTCAGTCTAAGTGGTCAGACCCATAGTACGCTACAGAGTTTTGTCGTCAAAACGTTGATAGAAGATAAAGAGAAACGTAACAGAGAGAGTGCACAGAAGATGTATGTCTTACTAACCTTACATGTCGACTAACGTGGGTTCGATCCTTGCACAGAACAATACCTTGTACTATCCACAAAAATGTCTAAATGGTGTAATTTATATTAATATCTCTATATTTGTAAAATGAAAAATGGTTGGATTATTTTAGTTATAACATCTTAACATGCTAAAACACTCAGTGTTAATTTTAACTAGCAAGAAATAAAAGTAGTGTGGTAGTGGTAGGCCCACGCTGTTGATAATTTTCTGTCTACAGCCGCGGGCCGGTCCGTCCGGGGTAGTACCACACTGTCACAGAAAATCGACGCCTGAGCAGTGCATTTTTCGTTTGGTAAGAAAACTGGTAGCCCATTTTTCTGGTTGAGTTTTGGTTTGTGGGTAGCGGCCTAGCTGTACTCCTGGTATTGCAAAGGTTCATGAGAGGTAGTAGCACTTACTATTAAAAAAAAGAAATAATTTTCGGATAGATATAAACTTGTGAAATCTCTCACGTAGAAACGATACTACGGATCACAATTTGATTACCTTGCTACCTACCCATACTGCATCCAATAAGTACCACACTCTCACAGAATATCGTCGTCGGTGTAATGGCAATGTGCTGCTATGCTTCGTTCGGTGAGCGAGAGAGCCGGCAGCCCAACTTTCTCTGTGGGTTTGGAGATTTTCATTGGTAGGAAGCGGTTTAGCTGTACCCTAAGTGTGCAAAGATTCATGGGTGGCAGTAACTCGTACCATCAGGTGTACTGCTTGCTCGTTTGCCACAAGCAATAAAAAAAGGCATTTAATTTATTTATAACTATATAACTATCCGTCCTCGCTTCGCTTCGGTTTCTGCCATTCTGGCCCTGCATTTTAAATGTCTAATAACTTCTAAAATATTTGTTTCAACGATATGCTGTAAAGGGCTATTTTAATCTACATGCACTACTTATCAGTGGCAGATTTAGGCTTAGGCCCACGAGGCTCGGACCTAGGGTGGCACATTTTCGGGTGATTGGTCCGGGGAATAGTCCGGTCACCCGACGTGAGGCCACCGCGTGAGGACGACGCCCCGACGGTGAAAGCTGTTGGGGGCGTCGACTCGAGAGTAATCCGCGAGGGTAAACCGTCGGGCGGGCCACCGAATACAAAGATCGAGTACCGTTGGCCCGCTGGCACGGCGAAGAGAAAGAAAAAAAAGTAGCACATTTTTAGAGGCGCCAAAATATTGAAAGTGACGATCATTGAAAATCCATTTTCATTATTATTTTGGCTCTTTTTTCCTTTTAAAATCTTAAACTGAAGCATGCTCTGAAGCATGCCACATACAACTGCCCATGGGCATGGCAGGCGGCTTTCTCTCAAGTCTACTCCCGCTAATGAGAATCATGCTCATGAGAATTTGACCTCGAGCTTTGTTTATGGTTATTGCGAAGCAGGCTTAAAGCATTAGCAAACTGCACTCTCTGAAATTCGAAGGAGTAATTTGATGGTATTTGGAGAATCCTAGGAATAAATACAGACTCTGCTCAAGAACAACCGATCAGTATAGTTGACCCGATTATATCGCAATGCAATGTTTTTTGATGGCATTGTATCATTTTGGCGCGCCAGCTCTCAATTTTAAGATGTGAGTTGGGAGACCGGGAGCCTTCAGAGTATTCAGGAACTCGACCGGTTGTCGGACTCAGGGTTTATCACTTATTCGAAGGATTTATTTTAATATTCGATCACTTCGAATGATTTAAAATATTTGCAAGTAAATGGTATAAAGAAATCGAAACGACCGTAGTAGCGCACATAGGTAGATCCTGGCGTCTCCCTATCTTATCTTACCGATTGTTCCTAACATAACTCAGTCTTTCCATTTCGATTTTTACAAATATGTTGATTAAACGCTGGCTAAACAGTGATCAAAAATTTAGCAAATGACTATCTCTCTTTCCTAATCATTATGCGGTAAAAATACCCTCGCCAGAGTAAAATTAAGACAGGTAATACATCTTGTTGACGTAGCCCAGTGTTGGGACTAGTAACTGGGCTAAAAGTAAGTTGACTTCGCACTATTTCTGGTTGAAAGATTCAACAGGCTGAAAATTGGTACGTTAGTTTATTTTAAAATAAAAGCTTGGTACTCACTTGTTTCATGGCAATTATATATTCCAGTAAATCACACTTCAATTTCACAATAACAATCTATTCTTATTGAGCACGTTAAAGAGTTTACTCAACGGCGGTCGCAACTCAACTCCTTTGCTCGGTGGCTTGGCTCGACTTATATCAACATTTTCCCCTCTACAAAATATCTACCCGCCCCCGGCGATTCTGATTGGTTGATCGAGCTAAGCCACGTTATTTGTCAATACAGTGTTTGTACTATTAAAATACTTAAAATAAACTAATAACACGACTTATACTTAAACTATTAGAAAATATTATATAATGACAACAGTCGGCCATCCATGCTTCTAAGTATGACCTCATACTTGATATATACTAGTAATTGTGAGAAAATTAAAATATGCCTAAAAGTGATGAGGAAATTATATTTGTATATGATTATGTATGGGTAACGTTGGATACTTTGCCGTTACCACTGTAAGCACACTCGTAATTATGAATAGCTTAGTAACTAGTAGGGTATTATCAAAGATTATAAGCATACGTTTAGTTAAACGTGTAAATGTTTTACAATTAGATAATAGTGTAAATGTTTTACAATTAGTTATTATACCGACTCCGGGTTATCAGGCTCAGAGGGTATTTTGTGTGTATAAATATTTTAAACCAACGCCGGACACAAGTCCAGAGGGTTATGTGTATACCAACGCCGGAGATATGTCCGGAGGGTGTCAGTTTTAGCAGTCCTTATTTCATGGCCTGAAATATTATAGTTCATAACCTGCGGGTTAAAATTAAGTATAAAGCATTAGCATATAAGCGAGGATTCAAGAACCTTTACTGGTCATCAGCATTATTCACCATCACTAGAGGAATCGTGCGGCCTGTTAAAATTAAGCCACGGTTTAATTTTGTCGACGGCCACTACAGTTGTAAAAAGTCGGTTACCCTTTCGTGTCAGTGGCGTATCCTCGATTTGATACCTATCTAGATCATATACTTTTGTAATCCTATAGGGGCCTTGATATTTAGGGATGAGTTTTTTACTACCACCTTGGCCTTGATATTTAGGGATGAGTTTTTTACTACCACCTATAGACGGAATTTGTCGTTCCACCCTTACTAGATCACCAACTTTATATTTAGGACATTTAAGGTGTTTTTCGTCATAAGCCTGTTTCTGGGCTTCTTGGTAGGATTTGACATGCTTATTAATTCGAGTCCTTATCTCAGTTAAATCCCGACTGCCGGAGTTCGTGACGTCATTGCTTAGTTCCGCCCTGATTCGGCTATCGCTCGTGCTACTTGGTCTAATCCCAAATAATGCCTCAGATGGCGTACAATTAATGCCCCTATTGAAAGTGTTATTCATTCCCCATTGCACTTCGGGTAGGTGTTCATCCCATTTGTTTTCTGCAGAGCCTATACACTTGGCGGTCAATGATTCCACGAGTGTCCTATTGTAGCGTTCTATTTGCCCATTTGCCCTGGGAGTGGACACCGCGTTGAGGACGTGTTTAATGTTACGTTCTCTTGCAAAGTTTTTAAATAATTCGCTGGTGAAAGATGTGCCACGATCGGTTATAATCCTGCGGGGCACACCAAATATACCGAAATATTCTCTAAACACCCTGATCGTGGTTTGAGCTTTGGTATTTTTGACGGGTTTGAGAAAGATGTACCGAGTAAATGCATCTATTAAAGCTAATATATACATGTTACCCTTGGCACTACGAACGAACGGACCGACATGATCAGCATGGACTGTGTCAAAAGGAATATCTATCTTTTCTATGGGATGTAGCTCACCAGGTCTCTTGCCACCGGTAGCTTTTGAATAGGCACACTCTAGACAAGAGTTTACGTACTTTTTTACGAACTTGCGCATTTTTGGAAACCAAAATGTTGCTTTAATTTTCTCCAAAGTTTTATCAAAAGCAAAGTGACCTATGTCGTCATGGTTTTGTTTTACGACCTGCCAACGAACTCCTTTAGGTACGACCCACCTATCTCCATCGACAGTAGTTCTAAAGAGTCTATTGTTCTTTAGTTTAAAATTGGTTTTAATGTCTACCACATCATCCATGTTAGAATCTTTAAGGATTCCTACAGCTCTTTGTATCTCATCATCAGCACTCTGGACAGTATCTAGCCAACTAGTATTAGATATAGCCAAGATGCTAAGAGGTTCTTGGATGGGATTACGGCTGAGAGCATCAACGTGACTCATGTGATGACCAGCTTTGTATTCAATGCTGAAGTTAAACTCCTGCATTTGCTCCCACCAACGAGCCACGCGAGGAATCATGTCTCTCTTTTGAAAAGTAGCGCGTAAAGAATTGCAATCTGTAATAACCTTGAAGGGCACTCCTATCAGGTAGACACGAAACTTTTTTAAAGACGCTACCACGGCGAGGGTTTCCAAATCATAGGATGTATAGTTTTGCTCCTCTGGGGTAGTCTGTCTACTGAAATAAGCGACTGGACGAAGTGAACCCTGGTCATCCTTTTGGAATAGGATACCAGCTACGCCAATTTTGCACGCATCTGTGTGAAGCTCGGTATAGGCCTGAGGGTTATACAATGCCAAGATTGGTCTTTGAGAGAGAGATTCCTGGAGTTGCCGAAATGAAGATTCTTGTTCTGCTCCCCAGACCCATCAGTCTTTCTTCAGGAGTTGTGCGAGGGGTTTAGCGATTACAGAGAAATTTAGAACAAATCTACGGAAAAAACTGGCAAGTCCGAGGAACTGACGTACGTGATGCTGATTCTGTGGTACCGGGAAACGCTTGACCGCTTCTATTTTATTGGAACCCGGACGAATACCATGTGAAGATACCTCGAATCCTAAGTACTCAACTTCGCGACCAAAGAAAACGCACTTCGATAACTTGAACGTAAGACCAGCTTGGGAAAAAATGTTCAAAACAGTCTCTACTCTTTCTAAACCCTCATCAAAAGTCTTGCTGGGAATGATGATGTCATCAAGGTACGCCAGAGCCTCCTTGTGCCGGAGAGGTCCCAAAACCTGATTCATAATCCTTTGGAAGGTGGCGGGCGCGTTAGCAAGCCCAAATGGCATACGGTTAAACTCATAATGACCATCCGGTGTTACAAAACCAGTTTTATGTTTGTCAGATTCATGAATCGGTATTTGATAGTAGCCTGATGCTAAGTCAAGGGTGGTATAGAATTCGTTACCCGATAGGGCATCTAGCTGATCTTCAATCATAGGCATTGGGTAATTTTCCTGTACAGTCTTCTTATTTAATGCGCGATAATCGATACACAACCTTAGCTCACCGGATTTCTTCCTCACTACTACGATAGGGCTAGCATACGAAGAGGTCGATGGACGAATGATATCATTATCTAGTAATTCTGATATCATTCCTCTCACCTGTTCTTTCTCGCTGAACGAAAGGCGATAAGGTCTGTAGACAACTGGTTCATTATTGTGAAGTTCAATTCTCATTTGACCAGATGTGGTACTTCCTAGCTCCGACAAATTAAAAGCGAAACATTTGCGGTGTTTATTCAGCAAAATCAAAAGGCGATCCTTTTGATCAATAGTGAGATTATCACCAACATTAATATTATGCTCCAATATACTTTTGGTACCATTGCCGTCGCAAACGTAATTTGTGATATTCATAACTGGGGAGATGCACTCTTCCCGAGCAATACGACCGCGAGCAATGAGAAGATCTTTAGGTAAAGCTAAAGATGATGAAGAAGACTTATTAACTACAATGTATCCTCTACCGTCCTTGTCCAACTGGAATAATCCAGATGGGACATTGTATCGAACTCCTCTAAGGTACCTGAGGCCACCTTCAATGTAAACTTCACCATTGTAAGATGCATCTGTGTAAACACCCACTATAGATATACCAGTAACGTCAACATTGTCGCTACAGTAGATGTTAATCTTACTGTCAACAGTGACGTCCAAATGATCGAGTGCAGAAATTTGCAAGCTACCGTTAGTTTTTTGAACCACTACATGCGGCTGCTCGGTGAACGTTTGTCCTATCAACATTGGCACGTGCATAGCGTCATCGGGGACAAGTAATAAATCTAGATCAGCTTCAACATTATCTATGATCACGTGGACCCGTTGCTTCCCAATACAATCTACGAGCGAGTTGCCAAAACCACGTAGTGTGGGAAGATCATTGACGTCGTAGTCAGTACCTAGATTTTTAAACTCTGACAGGCGTATCATGGAACACTCACTACCAAAATCTATATAAGCCGAAATAGGGCGACCATTGACGAAGGCGGTTTTATAATACTTCTGATTGGGCTCCGAACCAGCTTTGGATGTAGCTACCAGTGAAAGAGAAGAAAGAGCAAAAGACTCATCGTCACTGCCAACATACATAACCGTTTTCTCATTTGTTTGGACCTTAGAATAACATTGCTCAGTTTCGTGACCAATCCTTCCACACCTTGTACACTTCTTTATGGGTTGTGTACATTGTGACGTGAGATGACCATCTTTCTTGCAATTGGAACAAAGAGGCGTTTTTAGTGGAGGATTTGATTGCTGTCGTAAAGGCAGCCCTTTGGGTCTGCGATCAAGGTTTGGTTTCACGTTACCTACGTAATGTAGGTAAGACAACAATTTATTGGGATCATCGAATTGTGCAGCTTCAGCCCCAAGCCTAACCGAGCGATCGTCAATACCATGCAATAAACAGTCAACAGCGCGTTTTCCAGTGATAGTGCATCTATTGATAAGGGCCAGCTTCTCATAATAGTATTCTTCCAGAGAATCGGTAAACCGAGCCCTTTTTGCTAGCATGTCACTTAGCATCCGACCATAGTTTTCGTCAGATGGAAAAGCAGCCAATAGATTATCCTGCCATTCGGCCCATGAAAACAAGACAGAGGGTAGGCCTTCATACCATCGTTGGGCCACGCCCTTCAATTTTGGCAAAGCAAAATGAATGGTTTGTTTCTCGGTCCAACCGTAAATGGTTGCACACTCATTGACTTTATGAATCCACATCGTCATAGTCTGTTCTCGTTTACATGGGTCGAATTCGGGGACAGTATTGTTCATAGAACTCAACCTTTCTAAGCTGTTATTTGTCATGGACTTTAAAATAGCTGCAAGATCGTTAAAGCATTGTATATTGCTGGGAGGCTGGGCGGGAGACTCTATACCGGTAATACTTAAATTATGTATGGGGTTGTCTACAACAGGGCTTCGTGACCTTTGTCGATTGGCGTACCTGTTAGTATGCTCTTCTGAGCGGTGTACGCTGCTGCTGCTGCTGGCTCGATGCGCATCTCGACTGGCGCCGCAGTGATGTGCATCACGGCTACCGGCACGGTGCGCGTTGGGACTGCGGGTACGGCGTACGTCACGGCTGCTGGCGCGGTTTGCATTGCTGGTGCTGGTGTGGTGTGCGTCGCGACTGCGGGCGCGTTGCGCGTCACGGCTGCGGGCGCAATGCGCGTCGCGACTGCGGGCGCGTTGCGCGTCACGGCTGCGGGCGCAATGCGCGTCGCGGCTGCGGGCGCGTTGCGCGTCGCGGCTGCGGGAGCGTTGCGCGTCACGGCTGCGGGCGCAATGCGCGTCGCGGCTGCGGGCGCGTTGCGCGCCGCGGCTGCGGGAGCGTTGCGCGCCGCGGCTGCGGGAGCGTTGCGCGCCGCGGCTGCGGGAGCGTTGCGCGTCGCGGCTGCGTTGCGCGTTGGGGCTGCGGGCGCGCTGTGCGTCGGGGCTGCGAGCACGTTGGGCGTCGCGGCTGCGGGCACGTTGGGCGTCGCGGCTGCGGGCACGTTGGGCGTCGCGGCTGCGGGCACGTTGGGCGTCGCGGCTGCGGGCACGTTGGGCGTCGCGGCTGCGGGCACGTTGGGCGTCGCGGCTGCGGGCACGTTGGGCGTCGCGGCTGCGGGCACGTTGGGCGTCGCGGCTGCGGGCACGTTGGGCGTCGCGGCTGCGGGCACGTTGGGCGTCGCGGCTGCGGGCACGTTGGGCGTCGCGGCTGCGGGCACGTTGGGCGTCGCGGCTGCGGGCACGTTGGGCGTCGCGGCTGCGGGCACGTTGGGCGTCGCGGCTGCGGGCACGTTGGGCGTCGCGGCTGCGGGCACGTTGGGCGTCGCGGCTGCGGGCACGTTGGGCGTCGCGGCTGCGGGCACGTTGGGCGTCGCGGCTGCGGGCACGTTGGGCGTCGCGGCTGCGGGCACGTTGGGCGTCGCGGCTGCGGGCACGTTGGGCGTCGCGGCTGCGGGCACGTTGGGCGTCGCGGCTGCGGGCACGTTGGGCGTCGCGGCTGCGAGCACGGTGGTCAGCGCGCAGCTCTCGGTCGCGGGATAGCTCACTCGACCAGCCGTATGCTTGACGGCTGTGACCAGGTTCCAGTATTGGAGAGCGGCGGCTCATACTCTCCCTACAGTTGCGTATCGACCGACTGCGTGAGCGACGTGGTGTTGTACTTCTAGTTTGTTGACGCATAGTGCCTCGAGAGTGTGGAGTGTGCACCACACGTTCTTGCGAATTACGTGCACCGTTTATTAAGTTGTCCTGAAGTGAAAATATTTTACGCAAAGTAATTCTGTTAAAGTATAATAAATAGAATAAGCAGGTAGTTATTTATTTGGCAATGATATTTAAAACACACTAAAATTTTGTAACCAGAAAATTACACAGACATATTACAATATTCGAAGAAGGCGGGGGAGAGAAATGTTTAAATCGTTATCATGATATCTCGAAAGAAACGCTTTATGTAGATTTAGACGATTTGAAAAGTTCGTTATATCAAATATGTATATTACTACTCAAAAAAAAAAATTTACTCGTGAGCATGTGTTATTTATCCCACTTCTGAGATGTTGACGTAGCCCAGTGTTGGGACTAGTAACTGGGCTAAAAGTAAGTTGACTTCGCACTATTTCTGGTTGAAAGATTCAACAGGCTGAAAATTGGTACGTTAGTTTATTTTAAAATAAAAGCTTGGTACTCACTTGTTTCATGGCAATTATATATTCCAGTAAATCACACTTCAATTTCACAATAACAATCTATTCTTATTGAGCACGTTAAAGAGTTTACTCAACGGCGGTCGCAACTCAACTCCTTTGCTCTGTGGCTTGGCTCGACTTATATCAACATTTTCCCCTCTACAAAATATCTACCCGCCCCCGGCGATTCTGATTGGTTGATCGAGCTAAGCCACGTTATTTGTCAATACAGTGTTTGTACTATTAAAATACTTAAAATAAACTAATAACACGACTTATACTTAAACTATTAGAAAATATTATATAATGACAACAATCTTAAGCAATGGATTTCAGTTATTCGGTGCAATGTGTTATCATGGCTCTCAATTACAATATTCGGCTTAGAAAATTGCTGTCCAACAATTTAAAATTTCAAACTCTACGTACCTATGACGCCGTGTCTTAAAGATGTATGACCTATTTATAGCTTAGAAACGTATTGTGACTTTCGAGACATTCCAATTTTAAAAAGTATTTACATTGTACCAAGCTTTTATGTGAGGAGAACCTTTTCAGGGTTCTGTACCCAAAGCGTAAAACGGGACCCTATAACTAAGACTTCGCTGTCCGTTCGTCCGTCCATCTATCTATCACCAGGCTGTATCTCATGAACCATGATAGTTAGACAGCAGTCAGACAGAAATTTTCACAGATGATGTATTTCTGTTGGCGCTATAACGACAAATACTATAAAACAAAATAAAATAAATATTTAAGGGGTGTTTCCCATACAACAAACGTGATTTTGTCTCCTTTTTGCTCGATACATTTTTACTATTTGCCTTTTTAATTTTTTTTTCATTATTTTTATTATATTTAAATATATCTTCCAAAACACACTAACAAGAAAATACCGAGTAAGGCTTGACCGAGCCTTATAAATAAACTGGAAAACCAGTCTAAAAAAAGGAAACGTAATCATAATTCAGTCTTCCACTGCTGAAGGTTTTTTTTAAATGGCATTCAAAAGATTTCGCCAATAACTCAATTTAGTTAAACGATGTGAGAAACTAGGAACCTAAATTCTAGGAAGTTAAATTAGATTCGAATTTTCATTTATGAATGTTTTACTCAATTTCTGCTTGGCTTGGTTTTTATCGAACTGTAAATGTCACGTTTGGTAGGCTGATTATCGCAGTGAGGCGATATAGAAGAGCTGCTGTCCATTTTGCTAGAGAAACCTGGTCTCACTAAGAAAATGGTCAGCAGTCATCAGGGTCAACCAATACGCACAACTCCAACGGGGTCGTGACAATTATATTTCTTATCGCTACAGGTTAGTATTTACTATTAAAAACAAATAGATATTAGTATTATCATCATCATCACAGCCCATAAATGTCCCACTGTTGGGCTCGGGTCTCCTCCGTAATGGGAGAGAAATTAATCTACTATACCGCGCTGGTCAGACGTGTTGATATAGAGTTTGGTTTCGAGTTTTTCTTCTCTCGCATAGATGTTATATGCGTTTTACATCCCTTAGTCGTCTCGTACGATCAATGATCACCCACGGGTAAGATATGGGGTGGTGAATAGTATTCTTACTCCGTCACCACACGGAAAAGTAGTATTATCATCATTTCAACTAATACACGTTCCACTGCTGTGCTATAGCATTACGTATACTACTCTGATCAGACGTGTTGATATATAGTGTTTATTTAAAGTATACTTTCTCTTTTATATATGTTACTAGTAGACCTGACCACGTGTTGCTGTGGCTACGGTAGCCTCAGTAACACGTGATTATGCTAATAAATTGTAGCATAAATGAAACGTTTAACATTGCGCCATCTATTATATACTTACTCAATCCAGTCAACAGATACCGCCATCTGTTATAAACGTTTAGAGATAACAGACAATTGTGACAAATAATTTGCAATAAATATCGCGACTATAAATTGAGATGGACCCTATCATTTAAGTTTGATCAAACTACACATTTGATTAAAATCGGTTAAGTACTTTAGGAGTCCATCGCGGACAAACAACGTGACGCGTAATTTATATACATATATGTATATATATGGATATCACTTATTTTCTACCCATTTTCACTGACAACCTCTAAATTTAAGCGACACCATATAAGCGACACATCACATTGATTATAATTAAAATTTTGATGTTATATCCCATTTACATAATTTCAAAATTTTAAGTAACACCTAAGATGACGCCTTTTTATAAATCAGTTACATTGCTTAGGTGTAATCTAAAAATTAAATGTCGTTAGTGAAAACGGTCATTAGCCGTCTTTTACTACAAACACACAAAGCTCCATGGGTGGCAGTAACACTTACCATCAGGTGTGCTGCATGTTCGTTTACCACCACCGGCAATAAAAAATAAATAATAAAACAGCATAGAAAGGTTATGGTGATTTTATTAATACCGAATACTGTGTCACAACACGTAAAAACTATAAAGGTATTTAATTTAATTAAACAAATCAACAGTATTTAATAGTGTTTTATTAATTAGTTTTAATACTAAAATATCTTAGCGTGTAAGGAACAGTCGAAAATGTTATAACAAAGCAATATATCGTCGAATAAAAAGAATGACATTACACAGAAAATTTTAATTTTTTTTTATTTGTTAAAAACATTTTTAATGGAAAAATCTTCTTAATGAATGGCCTCTGTTAGTGATTAACCACAACTTCGCCAATGTAAATAAGTTTAAAAAATTAGTAGATAGAGTCGGTCTTCTTCTTCTTATGTAATTGGCAATCAGCTACTTATACGAGCTATTGGTGCCAGTGTCGAGTTATAAATATCTTCACGTTTTTAGTCTTTTAGGTTAGTCATTGTCTAAGTCAAATTGTCACCATCAACAGTGCTATGGCCACACTGTTAATGGTATCTTGTGGGAATTTTGATGGAAAACGAAAACGTTGTTGTTTTATATGATATTCACTATATCCCAGTAGTTCTGCCCCATCACATTACATAAAATGCCATCAAAATTATCTAATAACACGTTAAAACACTAATATATCGAATATAATACAAGAGCACCACATGACGTTTTCAAATTCCCGTCAAAAGTTTCCAGTGTCTACTTCTTTTCATATATGTTTGGAAGTGACTCTGTCGTATATAGACAGATTTGTAAGAGGTTTATTTTTAACTAGTGTGTGTGTGTGTCGGTCTTTCTTCCTAGCCGTGTCCTGTCAAATGGAAAAATCAAATTAAACACAAGTATCATTTTGACATCCTATGCTAAACCGCCATTTTTTTTTCTGTAACTTATTGGCGAAATCTTGTGACCGCCATTAAAAAAACAACGCCAGTTTGATTATTAATTTTTTAAATGCGTGTACTGTTAAATTAGATTTTTTTTTATTAATGTCACTTTTTTATTTAACTGACGATATGTACCATTGAATCATTTCTAGCGATACTAAAATTTTACGGTTGGTGAAAAATTATAACGTTATATTACTTACAACATTGTACAGTACAAATATACCGACAACTTACCGATAAATTTAAAAAATGAGGAAGGAAAGGGCGACTCACGACTTAATTTCCCACTAATTCCTACCTACTGGACAGTACCAGTCAAATTACAAAATTAAGTAGGCTTTTTTATTATTTGGGTCGTATAATGTCCAACTCACATTAGTACCATAACATGAAAAGGAATGGAGATAGGTAAGGATGAGATGGAGTTAAGAATTTGATCGGTACTTTGAAGAAATCATCAGCCAAGATGACAGAATTATATATTGATGCTGTGTCATTTAACAAGAATAAAACTTTGTTTCTAGTGAAAATTGTCATCAACATACGTTAAATTTATCGTTATCAATTACACTAACGTTAATTGAATTACATAAGTTTGTAAATTACTTTGTTATTAATTTGGTAATATTTTCATTACAAAAATTCAATAACGATAAATTAACTAAAATATTTATTATTGAAATTCAATAACAATAAATTAATTTGCTAAAATTTTGATCACAAAAATAATGGTAATATTATATTGTTAAAACTATTTTCGAGTTCCAGTTAAGGCGTTAAATAAATGCTAATATGTAATATATTGTATAGCCTAGTCTTGTGATTTTGTTATCCCATTCTTGGTCGCCCCATGCCGCGTCCAGCGACTGGCATTGCGTCGTTACTCTTGACGTTCTTGATCGTCTCATCAACTGACAGGATCTGAAAGCAAACATCACAGTCAACTAAAGAAAAGCTCACAGTCAATTAAAGAAAGGCTCACAGTCAATTAAAGAAAGGCTCACAGTCAACTAAAGAAAGGCTCACAGTCAACTAAAGAAAGGCTCACAGTCAACTAAAGAAAGGCTCACAGTCAACTAACGAAAGCCTCACAGTCAACTAAAGAAAGGCTCACAGTCAACTAAATAAAGGCTCACAGTCAACTAACGAAAGGCTCACAGTCAACTAAAGAAAGGCTCACAGTCCACTAAAGAAAGGCTTACAGTCAAATAAAGAAAGGCTCACAGTCAACTAAAGAAAGGCTCACAATCAACTAACGAAAGGCTCACAGTCAACTAAAGGTTGAAAATTTTCCTCCTACGCAATAGGAAGAAAATTTAACTACGATTGGTAAAGTTTTATTTCGAGTTATTTTTGTCTTGTATTGATGTGATGAAGTACCTGTGTTGCTGCCTCACACGCGGCGGTGATCGAGTTGATCTTGACGACGGCCGGCTCCCACACGCAACTCTCGTAATTATCTCCAATGTCCTCCTTCTGTATGTCTATGCCGTACCACACACCACCTGAAAACATCAGACGTGTAATTTATTCCATCTATCACCTTAGGGCAATGACAAATAAACTTCAAAAACACTACACTGGGACAGTTGTCTTAGCATACTATGGGTGGTCACCGATGGGGCGATGAAGATAAATTGTAAATTATTAATTTCCTTATCAACGCGACTGTTGGATACAGGCATCAGAAGAGAAGGAATTATGGCACAATTTTTACTTGTGACAAACAAATGTTTTACATTTCTCAGGAGAGGGCTGGTGCCGACCCTCCTAATGAGATTCTTGGACAATTTTACGAGTCACACATTCAAGTAAAGATTGGTGACAATTGTACTCTAACCCCGTCACCACACAAAGCATTTGCTATCTAAATGATTTAGTTAACTAACCATTATGATGTTTGTTTCTCAGCTTGTTTAGCAAGTTGGTCGCATCAAAACCAGCATTATCACATAGTTGTCTGGGTATCGCCTCGAACGCCCTCGCAACAGCGGCCACCAAGAGCTGCTCCTTGCCGGCCACCCCCCTCGAGTACTCGCGGAGATACTTTGAGATCTCTATGTCGATAGCGCCGCCACCTATCGGACGAGGAAACATTCAATTTAATTAACAATAATTGCAGTGCCTGTTGATAAATCGTACATCGCTCCAATTTCGGCTTCGTAGAGCTTTGTCGCACACTAACTTTGTGACATTGTCAGTAGTTGTGCAAATGCGAGAGTGCAATTGGGTCCGGTACAAATAAATATTGTATATATATACATAGAGTTGCTCATCGAACATATTGCAAAGTTATTGACAATTATAGTTGTTATGTCCGACCGTCTGTGTGACGTCACACTCACACACCACTACTTGTGAATGTAATTGTTGATCAGACATCAGATGTAGTTAGTACAGGTCGAATTAATTAATAATTTTGTGTAAAAGTGGAATCAAAAACGTGGTCTCTAAATGTCGGCCTCATAAAAAGGCTCAGTCTCTTAGCGTACTATGGAGAAAGATATGTTCGATACTTTTCTACGTAATAAAATTCGGAATACATAAATCCATAGAAGAGCGGGTGTAACTGCCTTCCAATGAAAACTTCAAACCCACCCAGGCAATTGGTCTGCCGGATTTTTCGCTCACCGAACGCACCAGAGCACATTGTCACTATTTTCTGCGAGAGAATCGCAAAATCAGTAATGGGTTGGTATATATTTTATTTTTAATCCGTCACGACCACGACCATGTTCTTTAAATTCCTTACCAGCAACAACTGCATCATTCTTGATGGTACGTCTGACTATCATGATAGCATCGTGCAAGGATCGCTCCGTCTCTTCCAGGAACTGCTCCGCACCACCGCGTAAGATCAGAGTACATGTCTTGGCGGCAGGACAACCTAGAATGTTTATAAATATTTATTTTAATAGAGAAACAGTTTACAGAAAATTAGCAATTCTACTTACGAAATATATAAATATCCGTGTGGTGACAGAGTAAGAATACACCACCCCGTTACCCATCTTACACGTGGGTGATCGTATAAAGGATATAAAACGCATATAACATCTATGCGAGAGAAGGAAACCTCGGAACAAAACCCTATACCAACACGTCTGACCAGCGTGGTGTAGTAGGTCAATTACCCTCCCATTATGGAGGAGGCTCGAGCCCAACAGTGGGACATGTATGAGCTGAGATGATGACTTACGAAATAAGGGAATAATAATTATATACTTTTAAATTAAATTTGTATATATAATTAAGCTGGTTGACTAGCTCATCAATATCAAGCCGATTACTTAAACTAGAAACATGAAATTTTATACAATAGTTTTTCTATGACATACATACCCACTCAATAAAGATTTTGAAAATTCAACCCCAAAGATGGGTGAAAAGCAGTGATAATATTTGTATGGGAAGAAAATCACTCTACATTGTCTCCAAGTTAACCACAAACACTCGTTGTTAAAATTATACACGTGTTTCGTCATTTGTCAAGTTTCATTCACTAAGGCTATAAAATAGGACATATAATTACGTTAATACTTTTACTTGATTTCTTATTGAAATAAATAAACAAATAAGTATTAGACGCCTTTACTTTTTTGGTCTAGAAATTGCAAAAAAAGGTTTTTTTTTTTAATCAGCCCCTCAGAGAACATATACCTCCGTAGGGGTGTACAATGAGCCTGAATTTTGTATTAATATTTCTCACTCCTCAGTTTACTGTACTCGAGTTTATTATTTCACACAATTTGGAAAGTCCATCAAGTATTAGCTAGTTCTACAAAAAGACAATTCAATTCTTACCCTCGGACGCCATATCTTTATTGTAACCTGTACAAGGAGAGGATAGGGTTAGGAAGTAACAAGGATGGGTTAGAGAATAACGAGGATATTCAGTTATTTATAAACTCTCCATGTAGGAAATTGGCTAAGAATACAATGTAATATCACCAGTAGAATAGGTAGCAGAATTCTTCTTGGCAACTTAGAACAACTACAATCGCCACCGTTGTAGCAATTATAGGATATCTTCTTTGGGGCATATATGTCCAACAGTGGACATCAATAGTTTATTTCTTTTATAATATAGCACCTCACACTAACTATGCCTTGTATTGACATTGTCTCACTTTACAAACATACAATTAACTAACACAAATTACACACACACACTGAGAATAACTATTTGTTGATCGTATAAAGTATTTACCTGCATAGGCATCGAACCAGCGACACATAGCACTACAAATAGTGTATCTCACTGCTGTTAATCCAAATTGTATAAAGATACAATGCAGACTCATATAACAAGAATCTCATCAGATGTGAATAATTTACAATATTAATATCTCGCCATTTTTTATTTATTTTATTCCATATTCCGTTTATAAGTATATTTTTATATTATAGTTTGCATAACAATCATTAACATCAAAGCAAACCAATTTTCACATTCATTATGGCGGAATACTGTTTCCTAAAAACATGGCCACTTTTTTTTTTCTTTTTATTTAAGGGGAACAGTTCATATTTGAACATGTAGTCCCCTAAGAACAACAAATAAAACATAACTATTCTAAGATTAACATAGCATTACAATCAGTTTGTCGGGAATGTGCGGTTTCTCATTCCCATCTTAGTAATTACATACATAGCTTCACGCCTGTTTCCCAGAGGGGTAGGCAGAGACTACGGATTGCCACAAACCACGATCCTGGCATACTTCCATCGCTTCATTCACTCATAATAGTCTTCATGTATACTCTACGATTACGCATACTCTTAATATGACCTCTCGTCAATACATCGCTAATTTGATCCAGAAAATTATGACGAGGTCTTCCCCTTGTATTCGTCCCATTCACGCTTGCTTTATATATTTTCTTCGTCAACGTATTTTCTTAGTAATTTTATAAAGTAATTTGGCCTCCGAAGAGGTAGGTAAAGCTAGAATGCTATTACACCAGTCTGTGTCCAATAAATTTACATCTAGCAATACTCTAAGCCTTTCATTCCGCACACATTCCACCAAGATGTGGTAAACGTCCTCTAAAACACCACATTCACCACAATTAGGAGTGGAGACTTTGCCCATCATGAAAACGAACTTATTTAGTGGAATGTGTGCGGAATGAAGTCTTAAGCTCGTAACAATGTCATACCTTCCCATAGTGCTTCTTTCAAACCACGGTATGCGGGCTCAGGATGGTTGTATGGTCTTGTACCATATACCTTTTGTAAGTGATCTCTTATCAAAATACTCTGACCATAATGTAACGCAGTACTGCTTAATAACATATAACAGATTAGTATAATAAGGTTCACAATCATAACTAACACCGTCGTAGCATGCTTCTTTAGCTAGTTTATCCACCACAATGTTACCGTAAATACCTACATGAGAAGGTATCCATTGAAGCATGACAGTCTTATTTTTGGAACTTAACTCTAATATAGTTTCTATGATATCGTATGCTATAGGAATGCCCCTGGCTGTACATGTACACTGCTCCAAATGTTGTAAGGCGCTTTTAGAATCAGTGAAAATTAAAAAAAAATGTTTACTATTAATTGACTTAATATACGATAATGCTTCTGCAATGGCAATAAGTTCCGTATACATAATCGAAATTTTAGGGTTATTGATTTTTAATTTTATGGAGATGTTGGTTTGTATATCGAAAAATGCCGCACCCACCTCTTGACCGTCCTTAGAACTATCTGTGTATATTTTATAATAAATTAGAGTATTTTTGGAAAATAAATTTATTACATAAAACCAGCAAGTTTTGTGTAGTATATTGATATTTTGGTTTGTCTATGGTATTAATGAAAGTATTTAAAAATCTGTCTGTATTCACACTATTCATCCATGTATCCAACCCAAACATTTCGAGGTGGTTGCTCGTATGCATTTGTAAATAGAATAGAATAGAATCAGATTTATTGGCAATATAACAAATGAGCAAATAGGTAACAGTTACAATATATGTATCACTTTTATTAACTAATTACACATTATATTGTCAACAGGGGAATACTCAGCGCTGTATGGCATAGTATATATGCACGGCTGGTTTTCAGCAAACCCCTAGAGAGTAAAAAAAAAATGTTAAATGGTTGTAACTGTTATAAATTGTTATTAGCAGCGGCTTTTTTTTTTACGTGACCAGTATGAATTTTGACACGAACTAGATAAGTTTTGTAATATTGAATTAAGACTATTTTGCGCTAACGACTTAGATTGGAGCCAGAATTTACCGGCAAGGTATGTACGTCTGATTTGCAAAGTCTGTAATATTAATTCAGACTCCGTTAAATGTATTGGAGTACTTTTTATAAATCACCCTATAATACGCATGTACTGATTTTAAACTTTTGTCTTGAACTTATCTAATTTTGTACAGTGACTTATACAACTTGTGTCATATAAAAAACTGCCATAGTCTATACGACTTCTAACAAGCGAAATATACAGTTTTCTTAAGTGACATGGATGTATGCCCCATCCCGATCCTATCAACACCTTAAATATATTAATAAATTTTAAAGATTTTGCTCTGACTTCGTTAATATTTTTACCCGATCTCAAGTTCTGATCTAACCATAAGCCTAAATATTTGATTACAGGTGTTCCTGTAATTTCATTCTAACATTTTACCATCAATATACAACTTTATATATTCTTTAGTATAATTTGTTTTAAAAACGCATACCTGAATTTTACTAGTAGATATTTGCAAACCTAATCTTAAAAGTAACTTATTTAATGTATTCAAAGAATTTTGTAATATTTGAGTGCCTGTCGAAATACAATGACATGTATGGTATATTATAAAATCGTCAGCATATTGCGATATGAAAACGTTGTTTTCTATTGTTTTACATATATTAACAGTTGCTACATTAAATAATAGGGGGGATAAGGGATCCCCTTGTGATATACCTATACTAGTTTTCCTATTCAAGTATCCATTTTCTGTTTGTATACGGAGATTCCGATCGTGTAAAAATTTCCAGAAATATTGACATACTTTAGATCCCACATTCAAGCTATTTAAAATTGTGAGTAAAACCGTAACGTCCACGTTATTATAGGCGTTGCTTATATCAATACAGCAACTAATGGTCGGTAATCTATTAGAAAAGCCAATTTGGACACGTGAAACTAAGCAGCTTAAACTATCTAAACAACCCCTAGTTTTTCTAAAGCCCTCTGTGTTAATTGAAAAGGAGTTACTTTTTTCCAGGAACCATTCCAACCTCTTATTTATTATTTTATAAAATATTTTACATAGGCACGACATCAAAGCAATTGGTCTTAACGATGACACACAATTAGCGTCTCTTCCTGGTCTTGGAATAGCTATGATCTTAATGTTGCGCCATTGGTTCGGTACATAACTTGTAGAAAAAAAAATATTAAATAAATATAATAATATAGTTTTGCCATTATCAGGTAAATATTGGATCATAGAGTATGAGATATCGTCGCATCCAGGAGACGTATCCTTTAATTTAATACATTTATCCAGCTCCTGTCTGGAGATCCTCGCCTCTAATGATGGATTATTAGATGAAAATACAGGTTGTTTTGGCAAGACATAATCAGGGGTGAGACTCAAAAGTAGTTCACTGGCCTTAGTGTGATCTACGAAGGACCTGGCAATCCTGTAACCCTTTAACCACTTCACTTTACGCCACATGTCATTCGCTGATGTATTGTTATCTATTGAAGAACAGAAATTAACCCAATTTTAATGTTTTGCTTGACATATTAACTTTTGAGCAATTCTTACTTTTTCCTGCAAATTAGTAAGATTACTGGGCAACGCCCAGTAATCTTACTAAAAACCCAACGGGGTTTCGCCGGAAATTTGATAGAGCTAGTCTGCGGACTGCAACAGCCTTCGATAAATCGGGATTCCAGTAAGGTTTGGGTATGAATTTCGAAGCGGGATTTTGTGATATTTTTATTAGCGGTATATGAATATCTGCTGCTAAGTTCACATAATCTATAAAAATGTCAAATGCTTTTTGTGGATCTTCAGGTATTAGTAAATTTGGAAAAAATTGTTGTAAACAATCACTATAGAAGCTCCAATCGGCATTTTTAAAATTTCTTTTAACATATAGATTGTCACTCATTCTAGACTGACATGATAACCGGACTACCAAATGATCACTGCCTAAAGATTCATTTAGTACTTGCCAATTGAATTTTATAGCGATATCTGATGTTGCTAAGGACAGGTCAGGCGAAGATTGTTGCAAAACTCCATTAACTAATTTCATTCGGGTTGTACCACCATTATTGAGAACAATAAAACGATTGTCAATAAGTGAATCCAATACTTGGATTCCTCTGGTGTCCGTTTTACAGGACCAATTTGTATGGTACGCATTAAAATCTCCAACTATAATTGTTTTTTTAACAAAATTTGAAAACAAATAATTCCAGTCAGCATAATTAGTTCTAGCTGATGGTGGACAATATATAGCCAAAATATTTTCTACTAAATCGTAGTTGTGGAGCTTCACATGTACAACTTCAATACCCGTGTTGAGGATCTGAAAATCGCCAAACTGTGCTTCTATTGACTTGTGGGTTAAAATAGCTACTCCACCGTATCAGGCCTATCGCGACGGAATACGTTAAAGTCACTAATATTGAGTTGATTATTAGATTCTAACCACGTTTCAGATATAGCGGCGATGTTATATTATTAGTTAACAATAAGGATGAAAGTGATAATAACTTAGGCTTAAGACTTTGGGCATTCCATTGCATAATGTTATACTTAATAAACTTGTTGTTAGCTAGTTTAGTTAGTTAGTTATAAATGTTTAAAAGTATTTGTAGCCATGGCGATTCTAATACACTTTCTATTACTAATGAGACCCATTCACTACATAACTTAAAAATATTTTTAACCTTAATGTATAAAGAACAGTTTCTTAAATATATTATTTCTTTCAATCTAGACAGAAATTCACTAAATGAATATCTAGAAGATGGCTGGCCTTTACTATTATTTATATACTCACTATCCTGTTTATTTACTGATGTATCGGACTCCTCACCCATGCAATTATTCAACTCCATAAAATCTTTGTCTTTAACTTTCTTCTTTAATATACTTTTCTTTTTATAACTTGTATTCTTTACTTTTTCTTGATATGACGTATTTACTGTACTCGGTTCTTCTATAACTAAGCGGGTGGTGTTCTCCGTTACCTCTCGAGAGGGTGAATTATCATTTTTTTTCTGAATAGTCAATGGATATAGTGGGTTCAACATACACCGTCATTGCTTTTTTATATGTACAGTTGAATTCTGCCATAATTTCACGCAAACGTTTTTCCTTTATATATATTGGACATAGTTTGGACAGAGCCATATGATTGCCTGTGCAATTCACACATTTAAATGTTTTCACAGTTTGCGTGATTAGCTCCACACTTAGGACAAACGACTTTAATTGACGGACAGGTTTTTATTGTGTGTCCCAACTTCCAACATCGCGAACATTGTGATACTGGAAAAATAAATGGTTCAACTTTCATTCTTAGTGAGTCTACAAATATGTATGCTGGCAAGGAGTTGCCTTTAAAACATAGTCTCACAGCTTCACTAGGTGTCCATCCTTCTTCATTACGGCGGTTAAGTCTCTTCACACCAACCAATTCTGTGTAATCAGGACAGGCTATGTTACTTAAAATATCCTCTTCTTTTAATTCCAGTTCAACATCCCTTATGACCCCATATGAAAAATTTATTTCCATATCTTTGGTGAATCTCCATTTATTTTTAATTAGTTCCTCACATTGACACAATTTGCTTAAGTTCTCTTCGTCTTGGAATTGGATACGAACTTTGTATGGATTCAAATATTTAACTCGTATGATGTTTTTAATATTATACGTGTTTAAAAGTTTGGCCAATGCAAATGACTTTGGAAATTTTTCTTTATGAGATATAGTGACCTCAAGTTTATCTTTAGCGACTTCACTGTTTTCCCGTCTCCTAATCTTTCTCCCCTTTCTGTGAGGTCCCACTGTAGTCCACTCTTCGTCAGATTCTTCTTCTTCAAAATTCCTTTTCCTACTTAAATTTTCTTCCTCTTCACAGCTTTCATCACACATGATACTTCTTTTCACACAATCAATTTCATTCGGTTTGTCCATAATTACAATAAAAAGTTATATTGTCACCGATAATAAGTAAACAACTTGGTGCGCCCGCACACCTGCATAGGTAGCGGGCCGGCCGAGCGCCGCGCGAACAAAAGATTTCCAAGAATCGTACTGATAACGTTATTTAATAAATGAATAACACAACTGCTTCGTACGAGTGCCGATACGAGTATGAACATGGCCACTTAAAATTGTTTTAGGATGCAGGGCATCATTCTTTCATTATTTACTAACTCTCATTTGTAACAAAAACTTTATTGTAACTGTATTATAACTTATTGTGGTTTGCGCAATAAAGAATTATACATCAAACCAATTCTAAAATACTTTTTTTAAATATAAATTTCTTCATAACCATCTTAACGGTTCTCATCTGATAGGAATTTCAAACACATTAAAAAATAAATTACTTATCTTCTTGGAATCAGTGGTTCCTTATCCACAAACAGAAGTGGCCTACTTCTGTCCTATCATATAGAATACCATAAGACTTGATCATTCTTTGATAGGGTTTATAGTTATAATTGACACGTCTGACGAGTTTATTACTCACCAGTGAATATGTTAAATCTTTCTCCACCAATCTGTTTCTCTGTGAACTGCTCACAGCGTCCAAGCACATTGGCCTTAAGATCCCTCACCGAAGTGAGCACAGCACCACCACAGGCTCGCTGAGTCCGCCGCATATCCTCCTCGGGCACACGTCCAGCGCAGAACATATCCCTGGTAGAAAGATGATTCTTAATATATGCAACTTAGATAATTATAGAGTTAAGGTGGGGCGTGGCCTCATATCTATTATCAATGATCCACACAGTCAGTTCAGAAATTGGATCCGTTGTATTATAATCATTGGTGATCTCGCGTGTGTCACAATGGTAAATCTCAGTAATTTAGACTCTAAATAAGGTCAGTTTTCCGTGTGGTGACGGCGTAAGAATACAATTTACCACCCCCTATCTTACCCGTGGATGATCGTAAAAGACGACTAAGGGACATAAAATCATCAACCTGCTCTTATCCCAATTTATTTGGGGTCGACGCAATATGTCTTTTCCTTCCATACAACTCTATCAACATTCAAACTTAAAGCTTTCCTTACAACATTACTTTCATCCCATCTCATCACGTGTCCATACCATGTCAATCTTTCACTCCTTAATTTTTTCGTCACTGGCGCAACTTTCAAACTTCCTCTTATATGTTCATTCCTTAACTAAGGGATATAAAACGCATATATAATCTATGCAAGAGAAGAAAAACTCGAAACAAAACCCAATACCAACATGTCTGATCAGTGTGGTATAGTAGGTCAATTTCCCTCCCATTATGGAGGAGGCTCGAGCCCAACAGTGGGACATAAATGAGCTGAGATGAATAAGTTCAACAGCAACTTTGACTTAATAGAATTCTCTGAGTAATCAAAAGGTAGAGAAGAGACGATTCACATGACCCTACGCTATCCGTTTTTCTTTGCAAGACTTGTGGTCTGGACACATCCCGCCCGAGGAGACAGAAGGTCGGCGTATTGTCCATAACCCACCGTATCCTGTCCCTATCGCCATTAGACCGACCACTGGTACCGATTCCTTGGTATCCGTGGCCGGCCCATCGCTATATAAAATCTTGACCGCATTTCGTTTTCCACCACGGCCAACTGGACGAAACCTCATCATCCCGTCGGCTAATATACATCCCATTGCTAGGTTTGACCCTCCTACACCATAGACGGGAAACTGTACTACTATACCATGCTAGTCAAACAGTTATTTCGAGTTTTCCTTCTCTTGCATAGATGTTTATATGCATATTGTAGTTATTTACTATACACATAGTCAAGAAGAGGTGATGAATTGTATTCTTACTGCGTCACTACAAGACAAATCGTCGCGAAATACATTGATAAAAAGACTGTGGTAAAACACATAACCCTCCTTTTGTAACTCGCAGTGTGTGATAAAAACATCATTCATTCAAAGCACT
Source organism: Lymantria monacha (assembly GCA_905163515.2). NCBI lineage: Eukaryota > Metazoa > Arthropoda > Insecta > Lepidoptera > Erebidae > Lymantria > Lymantria monacha. Next base: position 11,434,120 of record LR991104.1, on the reverse strand, counting down.
AATATATCTGAAAATCTCACCTATCAGCAAAATACTGTGTAGCCACGTCGCCAATTGGCAATTTGCTGAGTACCACGTTGGCACCGCTGGCGTGAAGTGCAGCCAACTTATCGTACAGGATCTGCCATTCAGCATCCACAACCTTCTGATACTCCTTAACATTGTCCACGCGCACCTGATAAATAAAATCATATTATTTATATGGGTGATGAAACTAGTGATTATATGAAGCGATATTTTCAACTCATATAAATGTTATCACCATTATCATCAGAAATTGGATCCATTTTTTATAATCATTGAATTTTTGAATCGATGTATTGGCGACTATGAATACTATCAACTCTTTGATTGTTGATGTCGTAAATGACGACTAGGAGCTTTATATCGACCTGAGCCAACTCTAACTGATGCCATTTGGTCAACAATTACATTCCCAAGGAGGGTTGACGTCGGGCAGACAGCCAGTCATAAAACTATTGCTGAATGGCATTAAAATCCATTGCTTAGTTTAAATGATCTAAGCATACAGACGGCGGGGCCAAACTTCATTTTATACAATGTAAATCTATTTTAACTATGGTAGGATGATAGATTATTTTAGCTTTTATCCATTTAAAATTTTCAACATCCTCTATTGATTATTGATTCTGTGTGGTAAAGCAATTGGAATATAATTGATTACACAGATGACAGTTGTGTGCCGTGGGTTTGGTTCCTACACAGGACATTACCTTGTGCGATCCACGAAGTGTTACTCTGAGTGTGGGTGTAATTTGTCTCGAGTTAATTATATGTTTGTAAAGTCCACCGCAATACAAAGATTATTTCCTTAGTGCGGAGTGGTGTCTTTTCTTTAGTAGGTTCAAGGTCAGCAGTGGGACATGTACTAAGACAAAGACTAATGCACATACACTGTCAGATAATAAAGCCATCAAGAACGGTCTTAAACTGCCTGCATCTAGCAGTCAATATATTTCAATATCCTCAGTAATGATGGAATGGCGGATCTCTGATCTTACCTCAGCATTATCTCTTTCCGCTTTCAATTCCAGTTCAATATTAAGTAGTGCAATCTTGCAGTCATCATAACTCTTCGGTTGCATCTCAAAGCCAGCATATGAGAAAGTCTTCTTGAATGCCACACCAGATACCAGGAAAGAGTCTTCTAGGCCTCCACCGGTTACCTTCTTGATACCTGAAGAGTTTTACAATCAACATAATCTTCTTAATGCATACACTACATATGACCCACTGTTGGACATAAGATTCATTAAATAGATACACAGAATGGTGGCAAACAAGCAAACAGCACACCTGATGGTTAAGTGTTACTGCCACCCATGGTCCTTTGCACTACCAAGGGTATAGCTAAGCCACTGCTTACCAATACAAATCCCAAACCCACCCAGTTAGGCTTCCGAAACTCTCGCTCACCGAACAAACTGCAATAGCACATTGATGACGTAGATCTTCTGTGAGAGTGTGGTACTACCCCGGACGGACCGGCCCGCGACTATAGACAGAAAACTGTCAACAGCGTGTTCCTGCCACTATTGTACACTACCAATTTAAAGGAATTCCATTTATTTCTTTCATTTTGGCAAAAAAGAGAAAAGAGATATCTCCAATATTCAGCATTAATATTAACATTTGACACAGTATTTTGAACATTATTTTACATAGTGTAAAATACATAAATATTTTAACAATGATTAAAGTTTTCATTAAAAACTTACTTTTTAAGTGCTAAAAATACAAGTAGGAAATGACTAAAGGATGCAGGCAGTGTAAATTATAGAAAAAAAAATCCATAATCTTATACCATCTAATCATCATAATATGTATAGTCAAATAATTGCCCATATATTATAGAATGAGCAAGAGCTGAGGACGAATTCAGACGATTTTTATTGCCCGTTTCGAACACGGAAACACAGGAGGATGTTCCGTCTGCCAGGTCCCGCTGTATAATGTTCGAAACGTCAAAAAATCAAATACAAAGGCGATCAGTAAAGTATTTTTTTTAAATGTGTTACTCACTTAAACCTCATAAATCATTATGTTGAAGACAATTGAAAATATAAGCCTCATATCTATTAGCAATGATCCACATAGCCATTCAGAAATTGGATCCGTTGTATTATAATCATTAGCTTATACCGTCATAGAGATCTCACAGCTGGGCTGAAATCTCCTCCACAACAGAAGGGAAAGGCGCAATACAAAAATTAATTCCTTATCAGACATTTTCCCTTTCACAAATCAGTTTCAGATTTCTTTTTTTTTTTAATTACAATACAAATTGCTTATATAAGTAACATACCTATCATGTCCAATGGTAGTAGGGGTGCATCCAGGGACAAAACAGCATCCACAACAACCTTTGAGAAATGCTCCTTCTGCTGATTGATGAGCTTCGATGACATAGCAGTAGCTGCACACTTGCGGAGTAACTCTCTGATGGAAAATAAGTATAATTATAACTAGCTTGTTTTAGACTGAAGTCTATGGACCCATCTGGCGACTATAATCACAGTCAATATAGCAAAAACTAGTGTTAGTGTATGTACTTGACATGTAATTACGGAGTAAGAATACAATGCATCATTTTATCTGTGGATTATCCATATATCTTGTCTGTGGATGTCGTAAAAGCTGCTATGCTGTGTGGTAGCGGCAACAAATACTACTTTTACTAATACTACTACCTTACTTTGCTTGTGGATGTCGTAAAAGGGGACTAAGATCTTTATAACGACCTGGGCCAACTCCATTTGATGCCGTTTGGACAATAATTACATTCCCAAGGAGGGTTGATGTCTGGCAGGCGGCCAGTCATAAAACTATTGTCAATAACTTTTACAATATATACTATGAAAAAGAGTACATATTGTATGGACCCCAAGTAATTGGGATAAGAGTAGGTGTCGTAAAAGCTTACAAGTGATATAATATGCATATAATATATATCAGCATAGTATATGTCAATTTCCCTTCTATTATGTAGTAGGCTACAGCCCAGCAGTGGGGCGTATATGAGCTGAGATGATGATAATGATAATGTTGAAATTATGCGAAAAGAAAGTGTACCCACCTCAGATCCTCTGGAGACTTATTGTCAATCTTCACGGAGAGGTCCTTGACTTTGTCTACGGCGAGCTTGGCAGCAGTGCGGACTGCCTTCACTATGATACGAGGGTGAACACCTGCAACCAATTATATTATAAAACTTTATTAACGAGCGAAATATACCATTAATTAGGCCAGTGTGGGTAGATACGTATAATAACTAAATCCCGACTTCTCACACGTCTTAGCTGGAACGGGTTGCCTAATAGACAGATTCTAGTCTACCATGTGAGTTTCTATAGTCTGTCTTTTTGACCAAACAGATGTCGTTCTGTACAAATTAAAAAATAAATATAGAAATGCTTGGAATTGATCACAGCACCGCCTAGTGGGTCCTGATGCAGTGGTCTAACTATTTTTACATTATTGCCTTTCAAATAAAATAAAATTAGAGCGCATCCGATGGATGGTATCAACACATATACAGGACGGAAGGGGACCACTCCCGAAAACAAAGACAGGTAACCCTACTAGTCCTACTTGTAATGATAGGCCAGACAAAAATCGATTCTGATATATTTTTTTTCCATGCGAGGTCGTTGAACTCATGAATTTGTGATTGTGAGTTTTGAATAGATTGCATCTTTTCTCATCTGAGTAAAGTTACGTATTTTTTAACCGACTTAAAATTTAACTTTAATTTTGTTTTGTTTGTTACCTCATAACTTTCGACTGGGCAAAACGATTTTAACGATTCTTTTTTATTTGAAAGCTGGTGCTTCCCATGTGGTTCCATTTTAGTTTGGTCCAGTTCTGACAATGGCATCCATGAGAAAACCATGTAAGTCTAAAATTAGCATTAACTATGGGTGCGACAAATGAACGAGTAGCTCAAGACCCGCTACTAATAGAACAATCTGTGTGTCTGTAACACTAAAAAGTAAAAAATAAGAAAGAAAACCTACGTTTAAAAAAAAACAACTTCAAAAACTGACAAGTACAAAATAACTTAAAATACTATCATTTGTATGTGCTATCTATTGATAGGTTTGAAGAAGTTTCATTACAGTAAGTACCTAAGCTGTTTATAATTTTGTTTAACGCTTGGCACCGATTTCAAACCTATCAATAGATAGCACATACAAATGATAGTATTTTAAGTTATTTTGTACTTTTCAGTTTTTGAAGTCGGTTTTTTTAAACGTAGTTTTCTTTCTCATTATGGAATTATCGTTATATGGCACTGTCCTAATACGAAGGAATGCGAAAAAGCTTAAAAAATGCTTTGATATAAAAAAAAAAATTATTCATCCGATACAATTTTTTTTTCTAGCCTATCATTACAAGTAGAACTAGTAGGGTCACCTGTTTTTGTTTTCGGGAGCGGTCCACTTCCACCCTGTATACGAATATGGATAGGAATAGAAACATTTATTGTATATTATTATCTCAGCTCATATATACGTCTCATTGCTGACCTTATCTACCCATAAGTAGGACAAGTCGGGCTAATCTACCCCCGAGTAAGATAGGGCGCGCTAAACTGCATTCTTACTCAATGCCGGACGTTAATCCTCCTTGTGAATGTAAATATTGACCAAACAGCATCAGGTATTAGTCATCTTTTATTACATCCACAAGCTAAGTAAGGATTGGTAATATTCATAGCCACTACCACACAGCAAATAACATAGAGATTTTATATATAATATAGATTAAATAAATATAAGCCTCATATCTACTATCAATGATCCACATAGCCATTCAGAAATTGGATCCGTTGTATTATAATCATTGGCTTATAAACGTCACTATCTACATGGTGATGATATAAGAATACGTCAACACTTTTTATTTGTAGTACATTGTGAAATCAAATGAGTGAACAATAGGGAAACGTGCAGGAGCAGGAAAATACTTTTTAATGCTTTCAACTTATCTATTTTTAATTTTATTTTTTAAAGACAAAGTGCAGGTGCACTGAGGATATAATCCTTATTAGCTGGGGGACCTCATAAACATTCAATTTAATGGACAAAAATTACTCCCAGATTTTAAACAACTGTTTTCTTTTTCATTTCTTTTTATAATATATTGCTTTATTTCTATTTTTTTTTTTTTTTTTTTTTTTTTTTGTTTATTCCAATGTTTATTTCATTAGATATTCAACAATATATTTGATATTCTTAGCAACAGTGCAGGGAAGTTGTCGATTGATTGTCCCATTTGTTCTTGCCTAGCTTATATAAATTAGGTCATGAAGTATAGCTATATTTAGGTATATTCTTTAAACTTGAGTGTACAACAAATATACTTCAGAAATTATTGTACATACCCTCTTCCACAAAAGGTTTAACTCTCTTTAGAAGTTCTCCAGCTAATATCACTACAGATGTGGTTCCATCTCCCACCTGAAGGAAAAACAACATATTTTATTTATTATATATTTTTGTATTTAACATGCTAGGCTTTTTATAAGTTATTTGCAAGCAAAAATTGTACCAGACATGGACTTAACTGTAAAAATTATGGCTTCTAATTGTTTAATACCATTCTAACTGTAATTTTAACAAGTACTAAATCATAGCAGTATGTAACTCTTTATCCAATTGACAGCGTGTGCAACATCTCACATAAAGACGATAATGGGAGTCACATTTTAGTTATCATACATATCTACCCACACTAGCCTAATTGGTAAAGCGGCTGGCATGACTTCAAGTCTCAGTGTTGTAAACATTTTTAGGTTGCATTTTTTCTAATAAAATCATTATTTATCTGTATATATAAAGAAACTCATTTAACTGACTCAAAAATGCCGCTACTGAAAACTAGAAACACGAAAATATCATAATATTTTCTTTTTGTGACATATGAGACTCTCTCAGAAAGGATTTTATGAAACTCAACCAAAGAAATCAATGCATCTGATGTTGTATTTTTGCTACTGCACTTGGTGAAACCCAACAAATTTAAAAGTTTGTATGAGGACAAAACTTATTATCTCTAAATGAATAATATAAATACTCTTCAATAAATATTAATAATTTTTTTCATACTCTAAGGGTGTGATTAAGGATTAAATTTAATTTGACAATACTTTTAGTTAATATAGAAAATTTTTCAGTGGCCTAAGCCACTGAACTATAAGAAATAAAAATACAAACCTCGGCATCTTGAGATTTTGCTATATCAACTAGAGTCTTAGCTGCAGGATGTACAATGTCTAGCAGTTTCATTATAGTGGCTCCATCATTGGAGATTACAGCTTTACCATTATGGTCCACGATCAGCTTATCCATGCCACGAGGGCCAAGTGTTGTTCGGACCTGAAGAAAGCAATCACTATAGTGAGTTTTATATTAACAATTATTTTCATGCGGTTGGAAAAGAAAAGCCAGCTGAGGGATCACTAGAAGATTAACTGGGATAGAGGTGAAACACCGGAGAATTAAAAAACAACAGGAGCTTTAACAGAAACATACAAATGTCATGTGACACTCCAAAATTATATCAATACTTTAGTGATTTAAATTGTATTAAATAATTTTGATGGTATTTTGTATTACTACACATATTTCTTATTACTTTTCATGCAGAGAAAGTACTAAATAGTAATGAACTTTATATCATAGTAGTGTATTTATATTTTTAGGTTTTGAAAATATTCTCAGAGGAATCACTAATCTGACAGTCAGTGCCCAATTAATGGTTAAAATAAGTCATTAGACTTAGTGGCAGTCTATCATTATGAATTAACTACTCAATATGATGAAGTGAAATATAATGCTATATAAGAATATAAGTCTATCTACGAAGCAGAGACTACAGATTGCCACAGGAGACGATTCTGGCTACTCATTGTAATGAGTAGCCAGAATGAAGACTGTGGTGTTCATCCAAGCTCTAGGGTTACACATATTCTTAACATGACCTTTTGCCAAAACATCTCCAACTTAATCCAAAAAAATGACATCTTCCTTTGTAATTGTTCCATTCACATTTGCTTTGTATAGTTGCATTGTTAATCCACCTCAGCATACTTTTTATATTAACTTTATACATAAAAAGTATAAAAAACCAATATATACATACAGCATCTACCACCAGTTGGCAGGCATTGATGTTGGAGATGAGCTGCGGCTTGCCCTGAGACTGGTCCGTCCCTTCCTTCAACACTAGGATTTGTGGTTGCTGAAATTTATAGAGAGAATATACTACAATATGGTTTCAAGATTCAGGAATGAAGTGGTCATACTGGACCACTGATGTAGGCCACCATCGAACTAACATAGGCATGTTTTTCATTATTATCTATACTTGTGGAACAAGTGCTAGTCATTAAGAATCAAAGCTGTAGGTCATCATGATTTACAGCTTTTACTCCTGAAGTATGAACCATTTTCAATTGTTAATATTAGACATCCAAAATTACAAAATTAAATGTAATAATTTGTTCAAATATTATCACATAATATCTTAAATAATAAAAAATATTTTCATATTAGTTTAGGTACCAATTAAAAATTAATATAAAAGGTTGTACTATAAAGAAAAAAAAATACCTAGAATAAATATTATTCAATAAAAATGTGATATTTTATAAATTTATATAATTCAATATGACTAGCTAACTTACGATTATAAAAATATTGACTTGTCTCTAAAAACTAGGTCCACATTCTTAGAATTAAATTATTGAGAAGATACTGTAAGCCTCATATCTACTATCAATGATCCACATAGCCATTCAGAAATTGGATCCGTTGTATTATAATCATTGGCTTACAGTAAATATACAAAATCTTTTTTTAACACCTAACAGAATATTCTGACACTCCATTACTAAGCATTCATTGCTAACCTTTTAGAATTTCCAATCACTTTATAGAGTATAATAGTGTTTTTGGATAAAAACCATGTTTACTAAAAAGGTTAGCAATTTTAAAATAATAATTACTTTCAGTACTTACTGGAATATCTACCAAACCTCCAATGAATTCTTATGTATGTGGAAGTTGATAAAAGTAGAATTCAAACCATCTTTAAACATATTATGCTGATAAATTATAGAATTTACAGAAAAGAGTTATTATTTCATTCATTCTAATGACTCATAAGATATTTAACTGTGGACAATATAATTAGAACAACCTCAAAACAAAAAACTAAGGATCATCTGTCCTTTGTTTCCAATAAATAATAATTAAGATACATTCTGTTGGTTTTTCAATTGTATAAGATGTATTACGAGTCGTGTAAACTATTTTTGTACTTAATTGGAGATATCAATTCAAAATTCAAGGTAAAAATAGAAGTCATGTGAACATTTGGTCACCGGTTTTTTCAGAGAATTGATAATTTTTTAATATTTTGTACACTTATTGTCACCTGTAATTTAATAAATTATAACAAAAAGCACTTTATCATACCCATTTTTAAGGTTTTTCTCAAGTAAATAACAAACAATTTACGTAAAACTGAATATTTAGCGAAGTTTAACACTTCATATAATAATAAGTTTTCACTCGAAAATACACAGAAGGAACATAAAATATGAGAATCACTAAGTAATTTACATAATGCTCTTTCATACTGTGATAATAAAATAAGCAAATAATCCGAGATTAAAAGAGAAATTTGAAAATTATTTACCATTTTGACTTTACGTATTTTCCACAAATAAATGAATGATTTTGACAAACGAAGAACAGTATTGCCAAGACTATTTTTTATCCCAGTATAATATAAAAATACTATAACATCAATTACTTTAGGCCAGCATCGATTCAAATTCTTTGATATATAAATGTTCTTACATATTTTTTGTTTATCTATTTAGCTCGTATATATTTCATTATTATTGATGTCCTCGTCAACAATCACAATTTATTATTAAACCAAAAGCTAAAATGATAACATTATTCAATTATAATTTATATTAATCTGTCCGTTCTTTCCAACTAATCACCAGTTATATAATACTGTATTAAAGCTGAACAAAACCAAAAATTTCGGGTTGAAAGCCCTTAGCGCTCATCCACAGTCCGAGTAAAGTTGTCATAGCCACTAAGGCTAGTAATTAAGTCACATAGAGGAAAAAAAGCTGAAACAATTTTGACTGGACGAGCTGACTTTATAAGAAGTAACAAAATTGTTTTTTTACATAAAAAAAATAGAATTGCGCGAAATTTTGAAACCCTGCAAGGGTAAGAATAATTATATCTAAATAAAAATTATTCGTAATTATTGTACACTAAAATTTATTATGATTTGACCTATAAGAGACCGTAACTATACTACGTTACTCTTTTTTTACATATTTTAAGTACATATTTATAATATGCATATAATATCTGTGCATGAAAGGAAAACTCCAAACGTACCATACATAGGTTGCTTTCCATTTAGTTAGTGTTAACTAACTCCCTCTGTGTAGAGGGACTCTGCGATACATTGTGAAACACTGCCAAACACTGTGTAAAAGTTTAAATGAAACAGCTAGCTGTTTCTTTTACACAGTGTTTGGCAGTATTTCACAATGTACCGCAGAGTCCCTCTGTGTTGTAAATGGAAAGCAACCATACATAACCCTATACCAACCCGTCCGACCATAGTAGGCCAATTTCCCTCCTATTGTGAAGAAGACTCAAGCCCATCTGTGGGATGTACGAGTACGTACGCATATGGACTGAGATGAACAATATTTGAATACAAGCAAGTCTTTTTATTAAATGGAGTTCATAAAATAATATTTTTTGTAATAAATTTATTTAAAGGAATGTACTCAAATTACCTGTTCAGAGGGTCTTTAAGAAAGCCACGCTTGGTCACAAGGATTGGGGAGAGGCTAAGTCTTTGTCATGTAGTCGAGCAAAATTCATACATTATCAAATTTATTAAAACTCTGTGTTTCCAAAAAATATTTAAAACCATATTAATGACTTACTACGTGAAAACTATATTAGGGAGGGGGTTCCTTGGCGTATACTATGGCGAATGGTCATTAACGGGGAGAAGGGGTAAAAATTTAAACAAATAGGTCACTTAATAGTAACTATAGAGTTACGTTCCCTAACCAACTAGGAATCGATAAAAATTAATCGATTCGAATTTTCTATAACATGTGGTGTCATCACTAAGGCAGAAATGTCAAAATAATTTTAACCTATTATATTGCTGAATTAATAACTTATAGGAACAAATATTAAAAATCATTTAAAAGCGCAAAAGAATTAGCTAAATTTATATAAATATGACCCGACAAGTCGACATAAAGGCGTTAGTTTCTCATATAGTACGTGGAGATGGGGCAGATAGATGCCGAATTTGTATGGGCGATACTTCGGAAGGGCAAGTCTATTTGGAAGACACCGTCATGATGGATGGAGATAAACCTGTAACACTTGCTGAACTGTTACACATTATTACAGGTGTCCAGGTAAGCCCATTGTCACATTTAAAAGAACTCAACACTAACCGCTTTGTTTATTTTCTGTGCATAATGGAACGGCGTCTTCCCGCGGTGTTAACAAAATGGCTGCCATTAAAATGATATAGTTGGAAAATAAATAATTCGTTTAGTGTTTATTTTTTAAGTATTCTCTATAGATATACCTAAGAATTTCTATTGATACTGTCTGGTTAAGATAATATGAAATAGGACACTTTTTTACTTGGTTTGCGTTTACGGAGTTCGTTAGGATGACGTCACGTTTAGTTGTTCAACCGCGTTTTATTTATCGTAATACTTATAAAATTATTGGTATTATTGTACCCATAATGTCAAATATTTTGATTAACGCTCCATTTATTAAATCTTGTTTTATAAACTATATTATATTGAACAATATAAAAATAACTATTTTGCACAATACACCCATCAAATTCACATAATATTTAAGGAAATCCGAAATCCCCAACTTCTAAAGGTGAAATAACATATGACTATTTCTATAACCATGAAAATGATATACATTGAAATTAAAAAAATAAGAATGTCATATAGCATAGATCCTATTGGCCATTTGACTAGTACCATGGTTGCAGGTGCAGCTGGATGATGGCCTGCCATTAGTACTCTGCTCAGCATGCTCTGTAGCAGCATTAGAAGCTGCCGAGTTCAGAACATTTTGCCATCAGGCATCTTTACAATGGGACACTTCCATAAACCTATTAAATAAACTACCAACTAAAATAGGTACCACATATAGAATTATTGCGGTATTAACAGAGAAAGCTATATCCATTACATGTGAAAATGAACCAAAGAAACAAGAAATGCCAAAATTACATTATAGAGTAAAAATAAAAAAAGGAGACAATAATAAATGCCATTGTCCATTCTGCGGTAAAAGATTTTTATATGCTCAATATTTATGTCAACATTTGAAGGAGTCATCAGATTATCAGCGAGCTTGCCACATTTGTGCTGAAATCATGGCCAGGGATGAGTTAGTGGAACATTTAATAAAAATACACCGTAGAAAACCATATGCATGTAAAAAATGTCCAGCTATGTTCCAATCTCATAAACAATATCTAAACCATTTGGGTATTGCGCATTCTACTGGATCTTGTACGTGTGGAGAATGCGGTCGGAACTTTCAAAGCCCTCATGCATATTATGCTCATCTTTCAGTACATACACCAAAAAGATGTCCAAGCTGTGATGAGTTGTTTAGAAATCAAAAATGTTATCTCTATCATGTTAAAGATTGTTGCAATTTAGACAAAGACCGTACAGACACTCATCAGACGAAAACTAAAGTTACTGTAACAGTTACAAAGAAAAATCGGAACATCAAAGTCGGTATGAGAGGCAGTGCTGATTCTGAATGTATATGTGACTATTGTAATAAGAAATTTGCTGGGAAAAAATTTGTTGCAGCACATATACAGATTGTACATATGAAAAACACACACAGTCCATGTGTATATTGTGGGAAGTTGCTTGCAGCAGCTCATATGCCTACACATATCAAGAAACATGAGTCTACAGAGTCTTTTAAATGTGATCATTGTGGACTAGTCCTTAGAACTAAACTGGGTTACAGTCAACATTTACGTTTACACACAGGAGAGAAACCGTATCCATGTAAATTCTGCGGTGAAACATTTTCAGCATCATCGAGACGGTCAGAGCATATACGAAAGTGTCACAGAGATACAGAGATAGTACTAAAACATGCCTGCGAGTTTTGCCCTGCTCGGTTCAGGCTACCATACCGATTGAGAAAGCATATTCACTCTGTACATGGTGAAGGAAAGGAACCTTTGTTGCAATTTGAATGTAATATTTGCCAACAAAAGTTTAGTAGTTGTCGGGGATTACTACATCATAGTAGAAAACACTAGAAAGTTATTAAATAAAATACTACAGGAAAATATTACATAAGATTCCAAGATTAATAATTGGGAATCCAAAAATATGACACTTTATTTTGCTATGAGTATGTTATATCCCCTAGTAGTTTTATTACATGCAAAGATGATGGGTAGGTTGATAGGACGATAAGGCAAGATAGGTTAAGGATGGTGTATTGTATTTTTACCTCATAACTACACTAAAAGTGTGACTATGAAAATGCTGAAGATACCATACTTTGGTAGAAAATGTTGGAGATTATACGAGACATTGGTAGGGTAGGAATAAAAACAAAATTAAATGAGAAATACGAGATGGGAATAAATTAATTAACTTAATTACCGCTAAGATAACATTGCAACAATACAGAAATTAAAAAATCAATGCCCTTTTGGACAGAAATAAATAAACCTTCTACAAAAGTCAACATGCGGACAGATCCTATCTATACATATAAAATGCTTTGTTCTAAATGACTGACGGATCGACGCACAGTCTAAACCGTTGATCGTAGAGACCTGAAACTCGCAGGGTGTGTTCTTTGTATGATTTAGGCATATATGCATGGTATGGTAGGGCAAAGTTTATATGGAACAATGTGATTCCATGTTTTAATCTAGTTCATATTTCGCATAAACATTCTTAATTAGAAATGACGGAAGACATGTTTCGTATTTTATTGAAATTCATCCCTGACAGGGGCAGAAAGTTATTTTGAAGGTAATTTGCTTCGAAGTTATTATTTATTTATCAATACTCCTTAGTGTTTTAATTTAAATTACATTTTATTTTAGTTTGACACATGTTTGAAAACTCAAGCTTATTTTATTCAGAAAAGTTTAACCTTACATAAAGTTTGGTTACTAAGTTTGGTGCATTGCAAATACAGTCAAAACCGTTTACTGCGACATCGTTTAGAACATACCGGTTATAATAACCTAGAACGAAGGTCCCGGCTGAATGCTATATGACCGCCTTATCAAAAACATTGCTTTTTACGACATTGCTAATAACGACATACCTTATTAAACGACCACATTTAACTAGTATTTTGGAGAATTAGATCTGTTAGAACGACCGGCTAAGCTGTATTGTAAACAATTTGAATGGGTATGCACATCTGTCTTTAATGGCTATTAAAATCAGGAAAGAAAACAATAGGATTTAGTTTAGTGTTGGGTCTTTTCTAATTCTTAGAAACAAAACACGTGTATGCAGTAGAGTCAAAGCACGCTTCTTCATATCTCTTCAGTTACTTTGTTACTTTTGTTGTTGCTGTTAGTGTAAAAGAAAAATTAAGAAAGGGAAAAGGATTAAGAAAGATTGTTCTTTTTAATGAACAGTTCCACATCCAGAGCAATTATGACGATACGTTAATTAAAATCCAACGTGAATTATAAAATATTTTTGCACAAAAGTGTTCCAAACAGACTAAAATTACCGATTTTATGCACACAGAAAAATAATATGCATTGTACTTATGTATAATAAACACAATGTTGTAATAAATACATAGTTGAATGAATATATTTTTCGAATAACTACCTATCAATGTGTTTGTACTTGCACGATACACATTAAACATCACCGGTTGTTACGACTGAATATGAGCAGTCCCTTCGATGTCGTTATAACAGATTTCGACTGTACTCGTCACTAATGTCACCTTACTATATTAGTACGGCATTTGAAGGTTTCTTTAGGGGGTCATGCAAATCAAACATTTAAATATAGGTACATAATTTGTTATAACAAAACTAATTACGTAAAACCTTCGCCTTCGATGAGATCGTGGACTAAAACTAGTATTAAATAAAATATTGAGCCAATATTAAGATACCGAAGCAAGGAAAATAAACTAGAGGCATACCTATAACCAAATTAATTCATTTATTTTTGGAGGTAAAAGAATTGAAAATGTAATTTCTTCTCCTCATTCTCAATTAAATTAGGGCTTCTAATTTATCCAAATTGCAAATAGTACAAAATTTTAACAAAAAAAAACAATGTCAATCAATGTAGTCAAGGTCAGCCAAATACACATTATAGAGGATAATTCAAAACTGATGGTCAGATCTTGATCAAAATTTAAATGCGACCGTATTAGAAGTACCAGCATTCAAATGAAAAAAGATTCATCAAAATCAGATATCTAGAAAACAATTCTGAAATAACACCTAAAAAAACACAAAGCAGTCATGAGGACTGCCGGCAGAAGTGAAAACTTAAGCCTATGAAAATAATGAATATACTATACTGTTTACTACACTGCATAGCAAGAATACCACGCGCATGTGCTTGGGATCTACCGGCTCACTCTCTTTCTCTCTCCTACCTTTGTGTATCTTTCTCTCTCCCTATTGCGTTGGAATATTGGACGCTACTCGTTGCTAACGCTCGCGCTGGCCTGTAACAGGAATACTACGCGCATGCGTTTCGAGTGCCATTGTGGTTTCTATATGGCTATGGAAAATATTTCATTTATTAGATTAAGACTTTATCATCTTCAGTCATTATATACAGGGTGTCCCAAAATTCAACGATAAGCTGGCACCAGCAGGTAGACCTACATATGACTACTCGAGAACAGAAAAGAAAAAAATTCTACCTTGATTTTTTTTTTCATTACGACAAAAAAACCAAAATCTTTAAAATTGACATCCTTTATTATATTATTAAGTGCTATTGCTACAGTTTTACAAGTAATTCTGTGTTTTTTTTGTATTGGCAAGGTAAGTAGCACTACTATCGATCACAGCCATTAAAAATTCCAGAATATCTATAGTTTTTACACAAAAATCAATCAAAACTATGTTTTTTTCATAAATTATGTAAGATTTTGACTTTCAGCTCACTTTCACTCATCATAGTGAAAAAAAAAAGTATGGACACTACTGTGGCAAATAGTATTAAAAATTGGCGCAACTAACTACAATTCTAAAATGGTATAACATTCAAGGCAAACTAGCTACAAAAATATACTTAGGTGTACTATTTCAAAATAACAACCATATTTCGAAAATTGTTAGTGTTGATAGTAATCACTTTTACTAAGTAGCCAAAATGTTTTTGTAGCAAGTTCCCAGAATTTGAATGAGACATGTGCGTAGTCCGTAGATCCACAGTCTGAATTATTTTATGGCGAAGCTCGTCCAAGTTTGCAATCGGTTTTGTGTAGACTCTGTCCTTTAGACAACCCCAATAGAAAAAGTCCAGGGGATTTAGATCGGGTGAACGGGGTGGCCACAAGATAGGACCAAGTCGCCCGATCCAACGCCCTGGGTACTCTTGGTCTAAGTACTCTCGCACAGGACGGGTATAGTGAGCTGGGCAACCATCGTTTTGAAACCACATGGTTTGCAAATCACTTAAGGGCACATCTTCTAATAATCCTGGCAACTCATTTTGTAAGAAGTTTAAATAACTATTGCCATCTATGTTTCCTTGTAACTCAAAGGGCCCTATCACTTTGCCATTTATTATGCCAGTCCATAGGTTAACCTTAAATTGGTATTGGGATTGTCTTCTCTCACCAGGTGCAGATTTTCATTGTTCCAGCTATGAAGATTGTGAAGATTTAAATATCCATCTTTCTTGCAGGTTGTTTCATCACGACGACGTGACATTTTAAAATTCTATGTGCAGTACTTTTTGGGATTCCCGTTGCTGCTTGTACAGCACGTACAGAGGTAGTTGAATCGTTTTCTATTTCAGTGAGAACTTCTTCATCGTGTTCCGATCTAGGTTTTCCAGCGTTTCGCCTGTCAGATGGTATACGATCCTCCGAAAAAGCTTGATACACGTTAATAAATACGCGATAATCCGGATACCTTTGAAGATTAGGGTACCTTGCTCGATATAATCTGCTAGCAGCGTTGGCATTGCATCGGCATTCTCCTTAAATTAGGTGCATATTAGCGTATTCTAACGCTGTGTATGGTAGCGGCATGATGAATGCTAAACACTTGAAAATAAGGCAAAACTTCTTTAAAAAAAACACAAAATCACAGTCTAAAATAATGCCAAGTCAGGTCAATTTCCAGGTCACTTAATTCAATCCAAAAGTCGTCAGTACCAGAGCCACTTTAATTAAAACAGAACGGTGTGCAGTAAACAAAAAAGTAGAGCATACTGACTTGCTGTGCTGCTGAGGACATTAATTACTTCTCCACCTGCATTAATGTTACTAAACAATTAGCATCTATCTATCTCCCTCTAACGTATAATCTCTCTATCTCTGTCTAACTTATTTTATCTTATGGACTACGCACATGACTCATTAAAATTCTGAGAACTTGCTACAAAAACATTTTGGCTACATAGTAAAAGTGATTACTATCAACACTAACAATTTTCGAAATATGGTTGTTATTTTGAAATAGTACACCTAAGTATATTTTTGTGGCTAGTTTGTCTAGAATGTTATATTAGAATTGTAGTTAGATGTCATTTTAGAATTGTAGTTAGATGCGCCAATTTTTAATACTATTTGCCACAGTAGTATCCATACTTTTTTTTTTCACTATGATGAGTGAAAGTGAGCTGAAAGTCAAAATCTTACATAATTTATGAAAAAAACATAGTTTTGATTGATTTTTGTGTAAGAACTATAGATATTCTGGAATTTTTAATGGTTGTGATCGATAGTAGTGCTACTTACCTTGCCAATACAAAAAAAATCACAGAATTACTTGTAAAACTGTAGCAATAGCACTTAATGATATAATAAAGGATGTCCATTTTTAAAGATTTTGGTTTTTTTGTCGTAATGAAAAGAAAAATCAAGGTAGATTTTTTTTCTTTTCTGTTCTCGAGTAGTCATATGTAGGTCCACCTGCTGGTGCCAGCTTATCGTTGAATTTTGGGACACCCTGTATATCTACTATCAGTCATCTTCAAAATTCTCATTTTTGTAATGTGCGTTAATTTAAAATTGTATTCTCTTTTGAAAGTTATAGGTAATGTATAATATATTAGTCTTAAAGGCCAATATATCTACAACGTCTATATCTATAGTAATACAAAAAATGTGTATATATGTTTGTAAAAAAAAATATATAAATCTATCACATTCCCATAAAAACTTTTTAAGATTGGACATATCTCACCCAGAGTTTCATTGGACATGTCGCTAGATGTCGATATACATATAGCGTTGCTAAATAGCACAATATGAAATCCTTTTCTTGAAAAAGTTGTTCCACTGAAACAAAAATTATTGATAGAACGTCGATTGGATCTACGATTCATGATTAAACGTTTCTCATAAGTTAATACAGCTATCAATACTATTTACATAAGAGAATTATACATGCAATTTGAAATGTGGACGATAGTTTGTTCATTATGTATAAAGAGGCGAGTTTGGGTCATCACTTACCTGGTAGTACTTACAACCTGTTAATAGTCAGATTCAAATCAGTCAAATCTATTTAACTTTCACCGTTGTTGTTCCCTGTTGTAAGCCAATCCAAGATAATGTCATAAATGCTACTCTTGATAAGCGGTTGGTAAACGCAACGCCGTTATCATAACTTTCCCAGGGAAGAAAACTTTCTTCACTGTGCTTGGTTGTACCACTGGCATTAGCAATGTTTATGAGGGGCAGTATCATTTACCATCAAGTATTCTTCTTACTCGTTTGCCAACAAAGGCAATAGAAAAAAGGCCTATTGTCCATTCTTATAGTGCGACTGCCACGTGAAAGTAAGATGCGGTGACACAGTAGTATTCTTAATTCGTCACTACACAAAGGAAAATCATATTGGTTCTATACAATTTGAACTAAGCACTGAAGGCCTGTCATTGTTTTAGATCGAGCGATCGCAACAGATGCCTAAAAATGTTTGCGGCCAATGTAGTAACGACCTTAAAGCAATGCTGCCATTTGTAAATCTATGCAGAAACTCAACCAAACTATGGAATGAAATTTCAAACTATTTACTGAAGCTGAACGTAACAAATAAAACCCGAAATGTATATATTCACATTGATGAAAACATTAAAACTTTAACAGATACCACACGGTGTCCCGAAAAGAAAATAATGAACCGAGCCGAAGCCTTGAAAAGATTTAAAACTCGTTTATATAGAAATATGAATTATAAAAATAGATTAGAGAAAAGGCATACGAAAGATTTTAGAATGACATGTCCCGAATGTCGAGCACAATTCATCGACCTATTTAAATTTAATAAACATGTTGGTAATCTTAGAAAGAAAATGTGCGGGCAATGTTATGAAATTGTCGATATAAGGACATTTGAAACACACGCTAAATCTCACAATTTGAACATATTTTATTGTCATTTGTGCTTTGAGAGTTTCGAAAAAGAGATGGCTTTTATCGCTCACAGATCCAAACATGAAAATAGGGTTGTAACTTGCGTAGAATGTCAAAAATCGTTTAAAAACCCTGCTCATTTAAATACTCATATGCACAAGCATAAACCAGCAACGTGTGGATGCGGGAAACGATTGCCTAATCGCACTTGTTTTTTTAATCACAAGAAAAAATGTGATCAGTATAAAAATGTTAAGTCCAAATACATTTGCGATTATTGCAATAAGGAATACGATCGTAAGAATTCACTTAGAGTCCATATAAAGTATAGCCACGTATTAGGACGGTTGTTTCAATGCGAAGAATGCGGTAAAAAGTTTTTAAGTCTCGCTCATTTGCTTGAACATGGCAATACTCATTTAAAGGTTATGGACAGATTTGTATGTTTTTGTGGTGCAAAATATAGTACAAGGCGAGGTTATCAAAGGCATTGCTTAAAACATAAATCTTATTCAGATTTCAGAAAAGTAAAACAGAAAACTGTTTATAGTTAAGAATAAAACTATATAGTTATGAAATGATATTATGACCTCAATTTCTCATCTATAAGGACTTCAAATGCAATTTCTATGTATTGACGAGTAGAGACAATATTAAAGTTATTCATAATACTTTATCATCTTGATTTGAACTCGTGTCTGTTTTAGTTCTAAATCCACACCAGGCCCTGATTTTTACGTTACTGTCTTTGTCATTTTTCTATCTAAAGATCTTATCAATTATAAAAATATTTGGCATACATTCAACTGTTCGAAATCGGGTGCATAATTAATTATGCTCCTGGAATCTTTAAAAGTGTGCCAATAAATTATGCTCCTTGTATTGTGAGAATCCAAGAATGCAATGTCTTTTCTGTCCTTTGGGAATTGTTTAGACCATCTAAGGGATCTCCAAGAAAAACGGCAGCATTATTTTCTTGAAAAATATAAGACTAATTACCTTCGCCAATCAGCCTGCTAATCGTGGCTAATATGGTATTGTCCTCTTTGGTAGACCTACGTTCAACAGTGAACGTTCATATACGGGATGGCTAATAGAATAAGATTTTCCATGATACTCATTGTAATTTGATGTATTGTTTTTTTTTTTTTCATTAAAACCAATATGTGTATCAAAAGTTTTTATTTATTATCTCCTGAAATATGTGATAAAGTAGAGATCGGACCATAGATTTGGACAATCCACATTTATGTTTCGCAATCAGGTCTGGAAAATGTATTTAGAAATACAGCATACTTACACCTGTGTGTTAACAACTAAAGAATACACTAACAGTATGTCAGCATTCTACCATTGTAAACTTTCCCATGGAAGTCGTAAAAACCCGCTAAGGGTAAACCTAGTGAGTGGGCAGCACCATTTTCCTGGAAAAGTTATACCGCCAATTGCAATTGTTAACTCCCATGCCCAGTTCAGTGCTTATGACTTTATACCCCTTGGATGGCCCAAATCATGGTAGAATGATGGTTAGTATCATGGATATGGATGGATGGATAATTAGTAATCATGGTCGAGTGATGGTCCACCAAGGTAGAGTGATGATTGACAATGGCCAAAGGTACTTGGATTAATTAGAAACGTTTACTTAAAACGGAAAAAACCTTCAGTTCTGTCTTTTCAAATATTTTATATAGGACATATATAAATTGCAGTAGGCTCACGCGTCAGAATCGTTTATGTCGATCAGGATTTTGATCAGAGTCCATGCCGAGGGCTCGCAGACGCGATGCACGTTCGCATTGATGATGAGCATTGGATATCCTCGAAACTTAGGTCGACATAATCGGTCCTAACGCGCGAGTCTTTTACCGTTTATACTCACGATAATTTCAATATTAAATTATTTTCTCTACTTTGCATTTGTAATATCTTACTGCGCTCGGAAATGATAACGATGGTTCATATTACTGAATGATTTTGTAATAAAAGATTGACTTGTAAGTTTGGGTGTAGGGGTAACATACAAACTTACAATCTCTTGGTAATATTAATACCTAGTCTACTGAATTGTTTTATAATTAATTACGCATATTGATTAAACTTTCAATGTAAGAGATTTTGTCCTAATTTAAATGGTAGACCACTCATATAACTAGTTTTTTTCCATACAAACTACAAAAATAATATACTCCTAAATTAAATTAATGTATCTAAAGCAAATTCCATGTTTACTACTGTTTTTCTTCATTCTATCAACAAAAATTCCAATATAAGTACATATATTTATACATAAACCGGCTGACTAAATTGCCAACTGAAAGACTGATCTAAGTGGAGCGGACTGATTGAAACCGTGGTTTCAGATGGAGATGGATGCCGCTCTTCCACCTGGAGTGTGCAAGCCCTGCTCCGAAAATACCATAGCGGCTATAACCTTCAGACATCTTTGTATGCAGTCGACGCATCACTGGAATGAAGCTACAACTTACCTGGCACAAATCCACACGCCGACTGACGAAGACAAATCCTACTTCGTTCTTTATACAGACCAAAAAGCTATAATAAAGTATCAGATAACTAGATTATCAACCAAGGCTACCGCTTTGGAGAAGCTTAACGAAAGCTGTCAACAAAAACCAGAAAGAGTTCGAAGACCAAAACGGACTCAGGATCTAACTGAGGCATCCAAATGTCCTGATTGCGGCAAGGAGTTTTCTACGATCGATTACCTTAACTATCATTTAAGAAACACACTTAAACGTGCCTGTACTAAATGCGGTGAGGTTATACCTAAGAGAAAAATGTCTAAACACATGCTTTTAGATCATGATATTAAAGTTTCACCGTGCTCTGTCTGCCATAAATTATTTGACGAGGAAGCAGAAATGATAGCGCATTTGGAAAAGCATTACGTAATTAATACCCATCATTGTAACGTTTGCGGGAACGGTTACATCAACGAGCGTGCTTTGAGAGCTCATCTCTATGCCCATTCCCTATTCCACTGCAAATCTTGTAATTCGAGTTTCGAAAATATAAAATGTTATAAATACCATCAAAGACAATGCAAAATTGTCGATCGTCCGTCGACCTTCAAAAATTTTACGTGTGACCTCTGCGGTGTAACTTACAATCGGAAACCTTCATTACGCATTCACATTATTCAAAAGCATTTAAACGTTTTACCATTCGTTTGTCAAATATGTGGAAAGCGTACTTCAACCGTAGCCCATCTGAAATCGCACGAGAAAATTCACAAGACTGAACGGAAAGTGTTCCAATGTTATTGTGGTGCCAAATTAAGGACTGAACTTGGATATCAGCTGCATCAAAGAATACATACAGGTGAAAGACCATACGAGTGTGAGTTCTGTGGGGATAGGTTCCTTTCATCTTCCAGAAGGCTGGATCATGTGAAAAGGCGACATAGAGGTACAAAAGAAATGCCACACGCTTGTGATCAATGTGCCGCTCGTTTTGTTCGACCTTGCGAACTTAAAAAGCATTATTTAACCGTTCATTACACTGTGGTTGATGTGTTGCCAGCAAAAAGGGAAATAAATCCTGTAACTAGACGGTTGAGGAATACCATTGAGAAACCGTTGTGAAGGTAATGGTGTTGAAAGTATTTTTTTTGTATCACCAGTATTAAAAAAGATATTAATTGCATTCTAAATATCTATACATTTTAAATGAAATCTTATATTTGACTTCTATAAACATAGATCCTAAAATTATAGGAGTTTAATAGTTAAAGCGACGGATGAGAGACAACTGTATGTAGCGGAGACTCGAACGTTGAGATGAATGTGCGGTGACGAGAATGGATAAAATAAGGAATAAACATATTAGAGGAATTTTAAAAGTTGCGCCAGTGACGGAAATAAGGAGTGAATGATTGACGGACGGTGTTATGAGACGAGATCAAAGTAATGTTGTGAAAAAAGTTTTAAGTATAAATGTTGAAGGCTTTAGCGGTAAAGGAAGACCAAAGAAAAGATGGATGGACTGCGTGAGGCATGACATGGATAGACAGGGAGTGACTAAAGACATGACGTCTGATAGGACTGTGTGGAAGAAGATGATATATTGCGTCGTCCCCCTAGGAATTGGGATAAGAGCAAGATGATGATGATGAATAGTTAAAAGAGATACCAATCTAGTGTGTCATGTATTACTTTATTTGGAAATTAAAATAGATATAGCATTATCTAATACTTATTATTGTCATCTCAGTTCATATACGTCCCACTACTGGGCTTCGAACAATTTTTACAATAGTAGGTTAACTCGCCTGATAGGAGTGGTTGAGTAGGTCGCTACTCAACCACTCTTATCAGACGAGTTGCTATAGGTTTTTACTTCAAGTTTCCCAGTTCTTGCATATATATATCTTTTTTTTTTAATATATATTGCTGGTGACGGCAAAAGAGCGAGCAGCACAACTGATGGTAAGTGTTACAGCCGCCCATGGGCCTTTGCCATGCCAAGGGTACAGCTAGACCGCTACCTACCAATGAAAACGCCAAACCACTCAAAAAGTTGGGCTACCGGCTCTCTGGCTCACCAAACGAAGCGCAACAACAAATTGACATTGCTCAGACGTCGATTTTCTGCGAGAGTGTGGTACTACCCCAGACGGACCGGCCCGCGGCTGTAGATAGAAAACTGTCATTAATGTGGCCCTAACACTAAAAAAGTTGTCTTTTACGATTCTCTCAGGCATCATACCCATGGGTGGATATTTTAGGGAGTGATGAATTGTATTTTTACTCCGTCACTATCCGACAAAGCAGAATATGCAACACACATAATCTCTACTAACCAAAAACGTCATTTGCAAACACTGATATAATAAAAGCTTATTTAAAAAAATTTAGACTACAGACATTTAGACTACACACATTTAGACTACTACTCTACTACTATGGGAGTTGAACATACACTTATTGAAAATGCGTTTCAATCGTCATCGTTATTGGATTCAGTGTGGGTAGCTAGGTAATCAAATTGTGATTCGTAGTATCGTCTCTACGTGAGAGATTTCACAAGCTATCCGAAAATGTTTTCTTTTTTTATTGCTTATGGTGGCAAACGAGCAAGTGGCACACCTGATAGTAAGTGCTACTACCGCTCATGAACCTTTGCAATACAGCTAGCCCGCTCCCACCAACTAAAACTCAGCCAGAAAAATGGGCTACCGGTTTTCTTACCAAACGAAAAATGCAACAACACATTGCCACTGCTCAGGCGACGATTTTCTGCGAGAGTGTGTTACTACCCCGGACGGACCGGCCCGTGACAGCTCAAAAGTAAATGTTATAGGCCGTTTGGATGGTGAAAATAATAGAACAATCAAGAATTTGTAGTAATTTGTAAGGTATCATTAATGTACCATCGGACTATAAGAATCATTCTATGAGGTGTGGAGACCAATTCTGGATAAAACCACTGCAAGTTACCTCATTTTATCAATCACTTAGGTCAAATACTTCATAAATAATCGTCAACATTTTGTTTTCTCTTACAGATCAAAGAAGAGTCCCTCATACCAGTAGGCGCATGCGTAGCTTGTGCCACAACGGCACTCGCCGCTCAAGAGTTTCGCCTCTTCGTCCTAAATTCACAAAAAACGTGGCACAAAGCTCTTATCAATCTCGCCATATTGCCATTAGCGGTCTCGCCTCCTATGAAATCTATGTGCGCTTTTGTTAAACCAAGTGATTTATCAATACAGACTTTTAGAGACTATACGCAAAGCAATGCTACAACTTTATTGAATAGACTAAAGAATAGAATTTCCAAAAAACCCATAGAGAGAAAGCCCAGGGGTGCACGATCAGGCCCCTCCTGCAATTGTCCTGATTGTGGCAAAACATTTCTGAGTCCTTATTTCCTAAATATGCATTTGAAGAATAGCGGTCATAAAGAAGCTTGCCAAATTTGTGGATTGGTCGTCGCTAGGGGTAAGGAAATGAAAGACCATTTATCCTCAGTCCACAATGAGACTGCATTCCTATGTAAACAGTGCCCAAATTTGTTTTTAAATGAGATACTGCTGAAGAAACACACGAAAAAAGCTCACAAAGCAGGCGCCTTGACTTGTTCCGATTGTGGTCGCTCGTTTCCAAGGCAAGCATCCTTCGAAAGTCACTCTCAAATGCATGCAGTTAGAACTTGTCGAGCGTGTGGGGTCCAATTCACTAATCGGGGATGTTACAGAGAACATAGGTCCCAATGCGAACCAAATGCGAAACCAAACGCACAAAATTATCCTAGAAATCGTCGTTCAAATATCCGAGATCCAGCTCAATTCACTTGTGATCACTGTGGGAAAACTTATAACTCTAGACCACAGCTTAAAAACCATATAATTTGGATACATATGAATATACGACCTCACCAATGTCAGTGGTGTGGAAAAAGGTTTTATACACCGGCGCGTTTGGCTGAACACACTGTTGTCCATACGCGTGTTAGAAATTTTGAATGTGATATTTGTGGCGCGAAACTTGTTTCCAAAATGGCTGCCGTGTACCATAGACGAAGGCATACTGGTGAAAGGCCTTATGAGTGTGAAGATTGTGGTGAGAAATTCATATCGGCGTCTCGGAGATCGGAGCACGCGAAACGTAGGCACAACAAGGGTTATAGATTGCCTTGTACCAAATGCCCTGCAAGCTTTGTTAGGAAACACGAATTGAAAAAACATATGGAGAGATCACATAGGACACCTGACAATATGATATGGTGATTATAATATTAGTGAAAATATAAAATGCTTTAAATTATTGAATCTACCTGTTTCATATTATTATGAAGGGAAAAAAAACACGTAGTTCGATATTTCTTCGCAATTATTAGCTTAACCGGCCGAGCTATGATCAAAACATGATCTTTAATCTGAAGAATAGAACAATCTTACACCGACGCTAAGCCCTTTGGGAATAAAGTAATGAAATCTTATGAAAATAAATATGTATGAACTATTCGCTGAATTAATACGTGAAACTCGGTGATATATTAAATATTGGCATTGCCGTACAATAATCTTTCCAATAAATATTTATAAATTTGATTAAACAATTATTTTATTAGCATAGCTATAATCAGACTAAGAAAAGAAAAACTGAAAACAAAACCCTATACCGACACATCTGACCAGCGTGGTATAGTACAATCAATTTCCCTCCCGTTATGGAGGAGGCTCGAACTTAACAGTAGGACGTATATGAGCTGAGATGATGATAACCAGATTTCATTTAACATGATTACATTGTTGTCTTCCCGGGACCATGATCACTGCAAAGTGTTCGAAACGTCGGGAAATTAAAAATTAAATATAAACGCGATATAATCTGTAAAAGTAGTTTTATTTCAAATACGCGTAAATATTAGAAATCATTGTGGCTTTTTTTTTTAAAAAGAACATCCGGCACTAAGAAAATAATCTTTGTATTGCGATAGACTTTACGAACATATTTAACGGACACAAATTACATCCAGACTCAGAACAACAATTTGGAAATCGCACAAAGTATTGTTCTGCGCAGGAATCGGACCCGCGACACTGGCGTGGTAGATCGATGTTTAACAAAACGCCATCTGGGCAAACTTGGTTATTAGCTGAAGATGGCTAGTATGAGAACTTTACCCGAACTGTTAGGTGAGCGCTAAGGGCTCTCAACCTGGGCCACCGAAGACAAAAATCGAGTACCGGTAGCCCGCTCGCAAGGTGAAGAGAGGTGTCTGCAGGGTGGGTCCATGAGGTTGCGCGCCGCCTCTTCTGTCGCCCCGGACCGATTTGTCGGGGTGCGACCACATACATGGTCCACCTTGCAAAAAAAAAGGCTCAACCCGAGAATCTTTGTCTTAAAATTTATCATTTTGACAAATATTAGCTTTCATTCATTACATTACGAACTATAGATACAAGGAGTCCAAACGGTGTAAGCTTTTCCATAGTATTCATGTACACAATAATAAAACCAGATCTTAGTTCTCTTTTCTGCCACTGGCAGTGCTAGCTTTAAGGCGTACCGATGCTATTATTATTAAAAAGTGCCGCCCCCTACTAATGTTCGGACTCCTTGTATCTATACTTCGTGAATTACATTATCAACGCCTACTGTTGGCCATAGGCGTCCTCAAGAGTAAAATATGTCGTTATTCATATTCCCCAAGAGATGTGAAATAGAACGCAGCTAAATTTACCTCCCATTGTGTAGAATGCTCGAGCCCAGTAATGGGGCGTATATAGGTTGTCCCAAAAGGTTACGTAGCTGGGAAGGGGGGTAATAGGGGTGGTCACAAGGGTCACCAAAAAAATAAAAATAAAATCCCCCTCTGGGTATTTAAAAATTTAATGGCATTTTTTTAAAAACTAAAAATTTTACACCTTGTGGGGCTATTTTGCTAACTATACTTACAAATATTGCTTTATTAAAAAAAAAACTGTTATGTAATCTTCAATAACCCTTTATCAAATTGAAATAAAAAAACAATACATATCTAACCAAGATTTTAAAGAAAATTAAGTTCTTGTCCAGTCAAGAACTTAGTAATTACGATTTCACTCAACTTCCTCCAAGTGTACTGAAAAAAGAAGTACTATGTAGCTCCGGCGAGTAACTTAATAAAATAGGTAATTTTATTGCAATTCCAAAATGGTATAACACTTATTTGAAAAATTCATACTAGGACATTTAGAAATAATTTTCGGCAACAATACCCCTACAAAACAAAACACATCAATAAAACAATAGTTTCAAATTCGTACGCAAATAAATTTTTAAATTACTTTTAAGTACTTACACTTCTTACAAAACGAATTACCAAATTTATTGGAAGATGTGCCGATGGAAACAGTAAGGAATATGTGCTTCCAGCATGATGGGTGCCCATTACATTATGCACGTCCTGTAAGGGATTTCCTAGACGAAGAATACCCTGGCAGGTGGATGGGAAGGGCGGTGCTGTAGCGTGGCCAGCTTGTTAACCTGATTTAAACCCGTTAGACTACTTTTACTAGGGTGCTATAA
This sequence comes from Lymantria monacha, assembly GCA_905163515.2. NCBI lineage: Eukaryota > Metazoa > Arthropoda > Insecta > Lepidoptera > Erebidae > Lymantria > Lymantria monacha. The sequence goes on along the minus strand of LR991104.1, from coordinate 11,406,357 downwards.
AAGAAAAAGTTTATGGAAAACCCATCAGGGACTTGGCTGACTTGAGGGCGAGGGTTACAGAGACCGCGGAATCAATTAACAATAGAAGATTTGCTCGCCATATCTCCCGCTCATTTTTAAAACGATGTAGGGCATGTATTTATGTTGGTGGTAGACATTTCGAGCATTTTATTCAAATAAATAATTACAATTTTGTTTTATTTTCGAGTTTCATTTAAAACCGAACTGTAATGTACAGTCTAAGAAACGGTAAGCTGTGACCGTTATGAAACTAATTTAACCAATCTTTTTTTGTATGGAAATAGGAATGATTTTTTTCTTTGTTATCACAGCTTACCTAGTCTTAGACTGTACAGGGTAATAGAGGTCTATGGCCTATACTGAAATGATGATGAAAATTACCAAAATTATTTTGGGGGTGAGCTGAAACTATTAATAAATAAGCCACGTTTAGGGTAGGGACCAGCTGGATAAGCCGATCAAATCAATCAACCTTTGCTTTCTATACAAGACGAGACAAGATGAAGCTTGATCCTTTACAACTTTCGCGTACTTGAGTAAATGCAGTCAAGGTTATTTTCCCTGTCATATGGTAAAGCTTGATTTGGCCTAGACTGTACTTGAGTGTTTGAGGTATGTCTGTACTCCAATCTTGAGAATTATAACGAGCAGTAACATCAAAGAAACAGAATAGACATTTAAAAATGTATTTGCGTACGAATTTGAGACTTGTTTTATTGATATGTTTTCTTTGTAGGGGTATTGTTGCTGAAAATTATTTATAAATGTCCTAGTACGAATTTTTCAAACAAGGTGTAAAATTAATAGTTTTTTTAAAAAATGCCATTTATTTTTTTAAATATGTACCCAGAAAGGAATTTTATTTTTCTGATGACCCTTGTGACCACCCCTGTCACCCCCTTCCCAGCTACGTAACCTTTTGGGACAACCTGTATAAGCTGAAACAACGACGATTATAAGTATTCGCCAATATATCAATTTTACGACCAATTGGGTAAATTTTATTCTTCTGGTTTCAATAAAATTCAATTGAAAATTCAGAAGAGAATAAAACTTTTAGTTTATCGGTAAAACAAATATTTATTTCCATTCGAAACATACAGAAGAGATTTTATATTTATTTTGTTGGTAACTTTTTTTGAGATCAATGAGCGGTTTTGCGGATAAGTTCGACCTGTTCTACGTTTGTGTTATATGATGCGCGCGCATCCATTATTCGACTGCAAATCTAATTTTTCAGTGGATCCCGACCACGGAGCAAATACAAAGAGGAGACGGCCTAAGTAACTGTGCACTGTGATTCTCAAGTAGGCCCTGACGTCATCACGTTAACATCAATAGTAGGCGTGGCCTATTAGTCTTCTGTCGTCGCTGCCGGTGTTCGTACGGTGCATAAAATTATATTTTTGGTGTATTTTTATGTTATTACGAAGAAAACCATGAAGTGTTGTGTTTTATCATGTAAAAACTACTCCAATAAACGTACAGATGATATGGAAAGAATCACATTCCATTTGTAAGTATATTTATTCATAATTTATCAAAATAATTTCTAGAAAGTTCTTTTGACGGTATCATATTCAGAAATAATTTTACTCAACGTTAGATGGCACCACTTTGCGTAATAGGATCTAGAACAACAAAAGCACATACAGTTCAAACATTTAAGATTATTGTAATAACTAATAACCATGAGTATTAAAATTTATACCCAAAGCCTTTTACCTCAACAAAAATATGAGTTTTATATGTAGTTAATAATTATTTTGTAAGCAATACGCCAGCTGTCGTTAACTATGAAGAACTATAAAAGTGTCAAAAATCCAGGGTCGTAATTAGAATATAATTATAACATTCGGCTTTTTCATCAAAGAAAAATATTTTTACACTACTTTAAATGAACCTATTATAATTAAACTGTAAATTTTGTATGTTTTAGAATACCGTCCAATGACGATGTTAGAAGCAATGGATTTCAAAAATTAATAGAAAAACTGGACTCCTACGAAATATACAAAGATTTCTTCTTCTCATTTTAACAATGAAGATTTAAAGGACTGTATTGCAGCCAATAGAAACCACTTCGAACAAGCTTTTTATATTTTAAATTGTTTTATATTTATGTATTAAACTAACACTGTAAAAGTCATAAATATTTTTTGCAATAGAAAAAGGTTTTTCTTTGTTACAGTATTTAGGGCAAGACTAGGTATAGCTCAAGAAATATATGATGCAAAAGAGTATTTCATTTTTATTATTGGAACCAATGTCACCCTTTCTCCTTTATTTATTAATAATGTAATTGCACTCGATGCAATTTCTTGATAAGATTAACGAGGTTGAGCACGTCACAAAAATACTCAAAATGGTGGTGGCGTCGAAGGTCCTCAAGTTACCTTTGGCATGGCTAAGTTTTAGATGGCCCGTGCGTCAATCAAACGGTTGCTACCAGGGGGGGCTGGTCTGCTCGCTTGAAATACTCTTTTACATGTCTTGTTCATTGGCACCATTGTTGCATTATCAATTGTATAAAGCCTTATTTTAATAGAGTGGTTTGATTCTTTTTTTATATGGAAAGACAAAAAGGAAGGAAATAATACCGTGTAACTAACATATTTACTAAAAGTCCAACTACTTTCATTCAATAATTTGTTAGAAACCCAAACAAATAATTGTATTATTTGGTCGTATGGAAAGGACACAAATATGAAGAAAAAAAGGTTTCTAAACTTCTGGGTTTATCAGAATGGCAGTAAAGAAAAGATGATGATTTTTCATAAAATATTAACATTATGAACAATGCTGACAAGCCTTATAAAGAAATTTTCGGTTAAAAACAGTAGTCATACAGCTATTCGCTATGCAGAATTATTTGATTATAAACATTTGTATTTGAATAGAGCAAACAGCTAATAAGATTTGTTTGTATCTTTGAAATAAAAAAAAATTAGCACTCCTTGATATAGGTAAATACTGAGTACGTCCCTGTTACACCATACACTTACTGACATCTAATGCAAGATAGCTCAACTGCATACAATATACGAAATTAGTAGTTGTGCTAATAGCCGGTAGATGGACATAAAGGAGGGAGTGAGACAAGTACTATTACTTGTCTCACTTTCTCCATTAGCAGCGTCCCCCTCAACCCCTGTAAATGACACGCATTGTTTCATAGAAAATATTCATTACAACAGCTCCTCTTTGTATTTTCTCCGTGATCCCGACTGTTCAGTTGTCATGTTCTATTATTAAAATATATTTTATTTTCTGCAATAGTATTTATTCAATAATATATTATAGAATTCTAGACCACCTGACATCTAAGTGCTTGTTTTTTTCCTTTTCAGTTTTTTTATCATGTACGTAGTTTCGGTTACTTTTTACGCAGTCGGGTTTTTGATTTGTTTTATTATTTTTTTTTATTTTATACCTTTTAGTTATGAATACCTAGGTAGCTATAGTTATTTTATTTATTAATAAGTAGGTAAGTACCTAACTATATATAGTTTTTCGACTGAAGTTGAGTACTAAATCGTTTAAAGATGGAGATGGGTGACCGCCTAAGACATTAGATACTTTAGGTAGGACTACCTATGGTATATTGGATAATATACCTACTAGATACTTTAGTATATGTCCATCCAAATCCAGTTATATGAATTTTTCATCTTTTCATCGCAAATTTCTGCTGTCTATGTGAGAAAGGTTGTTACGAAACTTTAAATCGATATAGATCCTAAACGGCCAGTCAAATCGAAAAATGTTGAAAGAAAACTAATTCAACGATACCCCACTCGACATAGTTTGTTGACTTTCATTTTTTTAATTTTCACAATTATGGCGTCCAGTAGTCGCCATATTGAATTTTCATTAACGTCATATCTTTAGTGACACTCGCCGGATTAAGAGGAATCGATTGACGTGTGAATCATAAAAATCGGCCCAGGCGTTTGGTCTATATAGTGCTTCAAAGGAACATACAAACTGACTGTTAAACACAAAACCATTCCTTTGCGTCGCGCAGTCGAGTAAACAATGGCGTAAATTCAAATTTAAAATAGGCTGAAGAGCTAGTGTGATTTAGCGTACTAGACATTTACAGACGAGTATTATTATATGTATTTTTAATTGATATTTTTATATTCAAAATGTTTGTGATTATTAATTAGTGTTGCTTAATTTAATTGTAATAAACTTGTTTTTTTTATGTCTTTTTATTTTTAATAACTACCTATACCGTTAAAATTCTTTCACATACTGACATGAAGACATAATCTCACAATGTTTTTTAATTCAAATTTGGACAGCATTCGGTTTCGGTAAGCTTAGTTGCTGAGGGAGGGCTTTGCTCTGTATTTGTTTAAAAATTACAGTTATAGACATAGCCTGAAGGATTAACTCTACAATCGTTGGAAGATAGAGAGGTTCTAGAGCGCCGATCGTGTATCTGAAAACAATGTAAGGCAGGAAGGATCCTATCAAGTGGCAAAAAAGCGTTCTAGGCATTGTTGTAGAGGCCTTTATCCAATCTTATCTTTCTTAATATATATAAAAATTACGCGTCACGTTGTTTTTCTGCGATGGACTCTTAAAGTACTTAACCGATTTTCATCAAATTTGCAATGCATGTGTAGTTTGATCTAACTTAAAAGATAGGATAAAAGTATGCAAGGATAGAGTTCTCTGTTCTCTCTGCCTACCCTGCAAAGGACATGGCGTTATGGTATGTAAAAGATAGGATAGCTTTCATCTCAATTTAAAGTCGCAATATTATTTTATTGAGAATTATTTGTCTATAATTTGACAGTCACAATTATCTGTTCTGTCCAAACGATTCTAACAGATGGCGGTATCTGTTGACTGGATTGAGTAAGTATTTAATAGATGGCGCTGTGTTAAACGTACAAACGTTTCATTTCATATATTCGCAGGGGAAGGGGTTATATAGCAGTCACATTTGATACTTGACAGTGTAAATAATTATTCAAAATTTGAATATAATAAATATATATTGCTTATAGATTTTTTTTCTTACAATTAATTTGTATCCACAATATGAATTAAAATTTAATAACTAACGTACTCACTATGTATGGCGTATAGACAAAAACTTTTGTAATAACAATGGTTTGTTGGATGAGAGAAATCTTACTCTATCTATGCTTTAGTCTTCCCGTGGCCATTAATAGTGGTAAGGCCATTAATAATGGTAAGTACACACCGTTCAGTTGCTTCTGTCTACATCTGCGGGCCGGTTACCTACTGGTTAGTTCGGAGTACCACACTCTCGCAGTAAATCGACGTCTGAGTGGTGGCAATGTGTTGTTGCGCTTCGTTCGGTGAGAAAGAACCGACAATCTAACTTTATGGATGGATTCAGCGTTTTCATTGATAGATCTAGTTGTAGCCCTTGTATTGCTAAGGTCCATAGGCGGCAGAACACTAACTATCAGATGTGCTTCTTGCTCGTATGCCAGCATAAGGAAAACAAATCAAATATGACCGTCGTAAAATAGTTTATTTTAAATGTTAAACATTTAAAATAAACTATATACATTTACACCAGGGATTATTAAGTTAAAATTAACTTATGAATCCATCGATCACTAATAATTTTGTTTGTTGTTAATTAGTAATCGATGTATGAATCACATAAAAAGTACCTAGAGAGTTCCACAATTACAAACATAAAAACTATCTAGTACTTATAAAATCCGATTATATCTAGTACTTGAATAAACCTCCTATAATAATATTTGCTCTTTCACTCATGTTGCTAATGCTAGGGCCGCATCTGCGTATATCGTCACGAAGCTTCGAGCAATGAGACGATACACGCAGATGTGACCGGCCATTATCGGTTATCGTCGCGAACATTCGGGCTTCATGTGCGTTATCGCTTGGTTGGCGATAAGTCAAAGGGTCACACTAGCGTTGTTCATTTCGGCGGAAATTTTCGCCGTGTTTAGACGCGTTCGAGGATCTCCAGTTAATCAATAAATATGGAGTGGAGCGATGAAATAGTGTTAAAATTTTTACACCGTTATGAAGCTGAACCCATGAAAGGATCCAAAAAAATCAATACTTAATTATTAGCATAATATAGTTATAAAAGTAAAGCAATTCGTCATCCATATTTAATCGCATGAAAATAATTTCGGCCATCTTTAATTATTGCACGATACTTCGTGTAAAATACCGAAGTCGCTAATGTGACCACAGTATTATCGCGATAACTTTCTAGTGCACAAAACGTACGAAGCTTCGCCACATATTACTTCGAGATGATACACGCAGGTGCAGCCCTAGCATAACTGTATACTGAATGCATTTGGCTGTCATTTTTCTCAACAACAACACTACATTTTCTTTTTACTCTGTGGTTAGTTTATTTTTGAATTTCTAAGAGTGCTGTGTCGTATGGCAGTGAAGATAAAGTATTTGTATTAAATATATTAAAAATCATGGCTTTTCAAAGTGATTTAAAGCAATTATTAAAACCATATTATTGGTTTAATATTTTGTTAAGTATGTCTTACGTTGTGTGCAAGAGGACGGGTTATATTTGTAGTTTTTTGTTTCCCGAAGCTGACTGTGAATTGGACAGTCGTGAAACGGAAATCCTATTTTTCCTAATTATAGTGATTATGTTGAGGACAAGGAAGGCTGGGAGCGTCACAATGGTTAACTATCTATCAGCCTCTTTCGTCTATACGAAGATTGCAAACTTAATCCTTTGGTTTTACGCTGATATAAGGTAAGTGATATTTTATTTTACACTTTTATAATCGGACCGGTTAACAATATAATGTAGTTTAATTTTCCTCACGCACTCTCCTGGGAAGTTTATAACACAAACTGTAATCAACAACTTCTCTGGCAGGTGTGGAGATTAGTCTTTCTTTTTATTGTCTAGAAGCATATCTCCTGAGGGGAGTGCATAGAGCTTATGGATAAACTGATGGCTGGATAAGTGTCGGATAATTATGGTGAAGAATATTCAAGTTAAGGACTTTTAAATAATAACGAAAATTATATTCATTCAGTATTCTGTGTCTTTTATTTTTATATATTTATAAATATGTAATAATGTTTTATTGTCTATCATCTATATATTGTCTATCATCATTCGTTTTATTGTCTATCATCATATATATCAACCTATACACGTCCCACAGCTGTCTTTCTGCTGCTTTTCAGTCCATGCAAATTATTAAAACACCTATATAATATTTTAACAATAAGGTAACTGATATTGCCATAGATAACTGCCACTAATATAGCTTCAGCTATATAATCTGTGCAATGGTTACTGAATGGGTGTTAAACACATCACACCTTCCATGCAGATATAATAAGTGATAATATAGACTAATTATAATACTTATATATTGACCTAATTAGAGTACTAGGTGGAGTTGTGGTTGTGGTAGCGGCTATGAATACTACCAACCCACACTTTGCTTGTTGATGTTGTAAAAGACTACTAAGAGCCTTATAACGACCAGGGCCAACTCCATCTGATGCCATTTGGTCAACAATTACATTCCCAAGGAGGGTTGATGTTAGGCAGGCGGCCGGTCATAAAACTATTGCCAGTAACTTTTACAATATGTACAATGGAACAAGAGTACATATAGTATCGACCCCAAGTGATTGGGATAAGAGTAGGAGAATGATGAGTGTACTGGGTGGTAGCGGCTATGAATATTAACCCCCTACTTTGCTTGCAAATGTTTTAAAAAATGACTAAGAGCTTTCTTTCAGAGCAAAATCAGTCCATTTTAGGAATTATGATCCCATAGACATACACACAAAAATATCAAACTTATAACCCCCTGATTTTACACCAGGAGTCAGTAAAAAAGACAAACGAAACTTTATGATACCTATAATGGTGATAAATGATTATACATTTTATTTCACCACATGGGAAATTGGTAAGCTTCAAAAATTACAATATTTCAGATATGGCCTTCCTTATGGTGCTGTAGTAATTTTATCTGCACTGCTACTACCGGAGCCAACTTATATGGGTCCAGAGCATGTCACATACTTCCGCGGCCCTCAAGTTCTGGACGATGAATTGAAGCACCACAAGAACAGCACATATTTGATTTGCTTATATGCAGCATGGCATCCGGCTTGTGTGAATTTTGCACCTGTATTTGCTGAGCTGTCTGCTAGCTACAGTCTGGATAATTTGAAGTTTGGGAAACTAGATGTTGGCAGGTATACCTTAAAATCTTTTATTATATAGTCCAATATAGTCCATCATGATTGGTAATATACCACTTCCCTAAAAATGTAAAAATAATTGATAATATTTTTTCTTTCCCTTCGATATCATATGGATATGGTTTGGATATGGTTATCCCGCACATCATTAGCCATCTTCAAGAGCGAATTTTTTTAAGTACAAAAACCATTAAACATAAATAATCCTTTTCGTGATCTCTTTCTTCATTTTATATTGAAAACAATTCAAATGTAAGTAATTCAAAATTAAGTAAAAATGTGATTATTTACTAAAAAGAATTACCTATACTCGTTCCAACCATTTATTTTTCTTTTGACACATGCTTTAGGACGTAACTGTTTCATTATACGCAATTATTAACTTTGAAACGAGTGAACAGAGAAATATATAAACTGCCCAATAATATTTATATATCTTAATTATTACCCACTAAATACATTAATATGCCGTAAATAGCTCTATTCATAAAATTTAAGTGATAATTCATTTCCGTTATAAAAAAAGTTACGTTCTATCGCATCTAGTGACTGTCACTAGTCCTAGTGACTGTCACTAGACCAACACGTCTGATCAGCGTCGTATATGTAGTACTATTTCTCTCCTATTGTGTAGAAGGCTCGAGCACTTATGTGAGCTAATAATAAACAAAATTTTAATTTTAGGTAATACCTAGGTCGATATTTTTGTCTCGTAACTTTGATTTTATGTGTCATTTATATTGCCTTAAATATTACCTATCCGTGTGGTGACGAAGTAAGAATACAATTCACCACCCTCCATCTTACCCATGGGTGATCGTAAAAAACGACTAAGAGATATAAAATACATATAACATCTATGCAAGAGAAGGAAAACTCGAAACAAAAGCTTATACCAACACGTCTGACCAGCGTGGTATAGTAGGTTAACTTCCCTCCCATTACAGGGAAGGATCGAGCCCAACAGTGGTACATATATGAGCTGAAATGATGATGATGAAATGTTACCTAAAATTTTGGTTCAAAAATGTTCCGTAAATTCTTCCTGAACACTTTCTCGCCATCATGCCTCTTGCTTTAAAATATAAATGGTTATCAAAGGTACCCAGAATCGGCAACCAAGCATAGAGTGCAGGACGGCCCCACCAGCCGACAGCTACCCACAGTGCTTCTATTCTCTGATGGACTGGAGAAGATGAGAAGACCTCAGGCCGATCACACTGGGAAACTGCAGAAGTAAGTTAAAAAGCTGACGTATTGATGAATGAGTTTTTTTTTACTCAATCTATAGAGATTCAGTAAAAAAAAACTTAAGATCAGTATATCCATCCACAAGTCTGTTAAAATCTACTGATAGATATATATTAGCCTATGCTTATAATATCACACTCGCACTCCCTATTGCCGATATGTCATTGGACGCGGGTGGCATAGGTCTGCATTCTATGGCGCAGTACGAGGGAGGCCTACGTCCAGCAGTTGATGACAAAAGGCTGAATGATGATGATGATGATGATTGCCGATAGGGTTATAACAGTTTTCTGTAGTGATTTCTCAGCTGGAAGCTCGAAAATATATAGCAGTATATAAAATTTAATTTTTAATATATAAAATTTCAGTAATTTGAATAACAAGGTTGTGTCATCGTTTAATACAATTCTAACTGTAAAGTTTGAAGTATTAAGCCTATACAATGTGTAAACATTGTCCGATAGATGGCATACGTCACCTTGAAGACGTAAGATATAATATGAAGCGAAATTTGCATGTCCTAAAATAGTTCACGATGGTGTAAGTGGCAGCATGGTTGGGCCGGATTCCCAATAGGTGCGGGTTCGAACCCCGCTTGTAACATCATTTCTCGTTTCGTAATCGGGTATTCATAAATAATTAAGCATATTAAATGCTAAAAAATTTTAGTAATTTGAATATATAGTAGTAACCAGTAGTACTTATGACGTAAATAACTACAAGTATATAAAAAAAAATCTTTCTATTTGTACCATGTAATGTCTGAAATAGCTGGTCCCATTTAGATAGCGTTTTCACTGGTAGATAGTTGATATTATAAAAAAAATATTAATTGGAAAACTTTACACATCATCATCTCAGCCTATCTATTTCCCACTGTTGGGCTCGGGCGTCCTCCATAATGGAGGGTTAATTGACCACGCTGGTCAGACGTCTTGGTATAGGATTTTGTTTCGAGATTTCCTTCTCTCGCATAGATGTCATATGCGTTTTATTAGACGTCTCTTAGGATCACCCACGGGTAAGATAGGGGATGGTGAATTGTATTCTTACTCCGTCATCACAAGGAATAAACTTTGCACATTATTATGTCACTACATTTCGTTATCATTGCAGAGGGCAGAAGGCTATGTAGTCTCAAAAAGGCCTACCCCATGCGAGTTTTTAACACTCCACAATAGATGTGAACTTAATTCCTAAATATCCCTCATGGTGACGGGTCGCCAATCGCCATACATACTTACTTTCCCGCGGATGTCGTAAAAACCACCTAACAGACACTGCAGTCATATGTCAAATGCTAAAAGTAGACAATGACGTTCAAGGTCGAATCATACATACCTTCAACGAGATTCATAATTGTAAAATTTGACCAAGTGCTAGTTTATATAGCAAATAAGACCACGCTGTGAACAGTTCTCTGTCTACAGCCGCGGGCCGGTCCGTCCGGGGTAGTACCACACTCTCGCAGAAGATCGACTCGACGTCTGAATAATGGCAATGTGCTATTGCGTTTCGTTCGGTGAGCGAGAGAGCCGGAAGCCCAACTGGGGTGGGTTTGGGTTTTCTAATGGTAGGCAGCGACCTAGCTATACTCTTGGTTATAGGCAAGGTCCATGGGCGACAGTGACACTTACCATCAGGTGTACTGCTTGCTTCTTTGCCACCATAAGCAATTAAAAAAAAATGTAATGACTTGAAATGAAGATCAAGTCAGCAATATGCTGTTAAAATTAGAAATATAACAGAATGCCAAAGTGCCTGCTAAGCGTGATATTTTTTTATTGCTTATGGTGGTAAAACGAGCAAGCAGCGTACCTGATGGTAAGTGTCACTGCCGCCCATGAACCTTTGCAATACCAGGGGTACAACTAGCCGGCTAACTATCAATGAAAACCCACCCAAGTTGAGCTGTGCCTCTCTCACTCACCGAATGAAACGCAAACAGCACATTGCCATGCCCAGATGTTAATTTTCTGCTAGAGTAGTACTACACCGGATACACCGACCCGTGGCTGTAGACAAAACTATCAACAGTGTAGCCTACCACTACTAATGGTATTACCTCCCTTTGGGAAGCCTATATCTGTGGAACTAGATAGCCTGATTTCTGATGATGAAGGAAGTGGTGAATATAAAGAAATAATCATATTTTCAGGTTTCTATTCTCCAAAGATAATGTCAAGGCCGCTTTTGATCTGGACGGAATCTACCAAGAGTGCAAAGAGAAGTTATCAGCAGCTAAAAATATCAAGAAATCCGAGTAGACCAACACCAAAGACCAGTAGACTAAGCGATCAAATTCTAATAATTTATTTATTTTCATTACCTAATTGTTTCATCATCATCATCTCAGTACACATATGTCCCACTGTTGGGCTCGGGCCTCCTCCACAATGGGAGGGAAATTGTCATAATATACCACGCTAGTCAGACGTGTTGGTATAGGATTTTATTTCTAGTTTCCGTCTCTTGCACAGATGCCATATGCATATTATATCCCTTAATCGTCTTTTACGATACGCACGGGTAAGATAGGGGGTGGTGATTTGTATTCTTACTCCGGTCCCCCACACGGGAATTATACTAATTGTTTACATATGAGGAAATTCTTGAATTTATATTCTGGGTATATTTAAATTATTATATTTTCCGGACTGACTCCAGAATGGTGATTGCTTTTTTAGCACCCTTATGTTCGATTTCACCAGCAGACTCTATTTTAGGTGACACATACCATCATAATGGGTTATTCAAAATGTAACATTGATGCTCTGATGGTTTGGAAATGTAGAAAGAATGCCGAACGAAAGTCTGGTTAAGATATACAATGCGAAAGTGGAAGGATGGAGGTATCGGGGGAGACCGAGACTAACCTACCTAGACCAGATTGGTCGCGTACTGAAGGAAGGTGGAGTCAAGAGTCTCCGAAACCGGCGAGTGTGTATGAAGAAAATTATGAATGTTGAGGAAGCGAGTGAAGTATGCAAGGATAGAGTTCCTTGGCACTCTGTTCTCTCTACCTACCCTGCAAGGGATATGGCGTGATATGTATGTAACATTGATGCTTCATATGGTTAAGTGTTACTTAAATTTTAGATGTCATTGGTGAAATTAGGTGTAAGTATAAAATAGTATAGTGCTTTTTGGCATCTTTAATTACTTATGCTAGTTTTAATCAACAATCCCTAGAGTTTAGGCACCGCTTAAAGAAATATAAGAGACACCTAATATGTATGTTAGATAATTACATTCACAAGTAGTAGTGTATGACGTTAGACAAACTGTCGGACATAACAACTATTGTCAAAACTATGTACAACATGTATGATATAAGAAGAGTATATATTGTGTCGAATGCAAGTAATTGGTGATAAAAACTAGATGATGATGATCCCCCCTTAGGGAGGCCCAAGTCCAACAATAGTTGGTAGGCATATGGACGGTATGTCTATATAGTTTTCTTTAAAAAAAAACCATTATTTAATGAATAAATGCTTGAGATATGGAGTTTTGTGTTTTAGGGAGAATATCCCAGTGTTGCCATTAAAAATAAAAGATCTGAATGTTTAAATTATTTAGAGTATTATCTATTTTATTTTAAAGACACTAAGTAAATAATCCTTTATAAAACCCGATTACGAAGCGAAAAATAATGTCACAAGCGGGATTTACACATTGTTATAGGCTTAATACTTAAAACTTTACAGTTAGAATTGTATTAAACGATGACATAACAAGGCGCGGGTTCGAATCCCGCTTGTGACATCATTTTTCGCGTCGTAATCGGGTTTTATAAATAATTAAGCATATTAAATGCTAAATTTCAGGAATTTAAATAATCCTTGTATCATTTTGTGACTTTACACGCACACACACACTGAGAACTGTTTGTTAATCGTACAAAGTATTATGTGTGTGAAATGGAACCCGCTACACCCAGTACTGTAGTATGGGTACCTGAACTACAATTGCATCTATTTTGCTTTCTATTTTGTTTATATAAGAAATAGAATTGTATATAAAAATTAATAATATTTGCCTGTTTCTTTTTTTTTTCCTAAAAAAATATAATATGTGTTAGGGCCATATTGTTGGCCACCGAAGACAAAGACCGGTTTCCGGTGGCCCGCCTGATCGGCGAAGAGAGGTACTGTCGCCCCGGACGGATTAGCGGGGCGTGACTACTCCATAGCCCGCCGCCAAAAAAACAGGTCCACATTGTTGACAGTTTTCTGTCTACAGCCGCGGGCTGAGCCATCCGTATTACCACACTCTTGCAGAAAATCGACGTCTGAGCAGACACTGCACTTATTGCGCTAGAGAGTCGGAAGAACAATTTTCTAAGTGGGTTTTGGTTGGTAGACAGCGGCTTATCTGTATACTTGATATTGCAAAGGTCCATAGCAGGCAGTAACATTACCATCAGATGTGGTGCTTGCTTGTTTACTACCATAAGCAAATCCCAACAGGTACTTTTGGAGTATTCTTACTCCATCATCAGAAGAAATCTTCCAGTTCCAATACCACACCTGTTGTGAAGAGCCCAGCATTAGGATGTATATGAGCTGTTGGGGTTATAATGACCAAAGATAAATTAAAAAAATAATATTAAAATTATTTTATTGACTAGATTACAATTGTCTTTTATAACTATATACTAATTATAAATAAATACATCATATACACCTGATATTGGCCGGGTTACAATTTTAACCTTCCCAAATTATCAACTAACTTCCACTCCCAGCACCGTCTGCGTACATTGTGTAGAGATTAGAGGCCGTCTATTAATCACGTGAGATTTGAAAGGACGCGGGGCCCTTTCAGGGGTTTGACAAAAATCACGAAATATCACAAGGGGGAGGGGGGTGTAGTAAAATATCACGTGTATTATTTTTTCGTCAAACGCTGTGATTTCTAAACTGAAAAGCAGCGTGTAGTGTGACTTTGACTTGCCGTTGGCAGGCAACGAACGAAGTTTAAAGTAGGTGATCTGTATAAAGACCTTTTTGCGAAGTATAAAAAAGCAAAAAATACGAGAATATAATGAGCTGTGGGATACTTGTTTGTAGGTACTAAAACTCACGTGATTTTGGTGGGGAGGAGGGGTCATAGTCTTAAACCTCACCAAAGGGGAGGGGGGGGTTAAAAAATGCTAAAAAAAGATCACATGATTAATGGACGTCCCCTTAGCAGAATTTGGACTTAAACCCACATCTATTACAAATGCGTCTCAATTGCATAACCAATTCAAACTCTCCCCTTTTTTAATAATCTAATGATTAAAAATAAAATAAATAAACCAATTATACAAGTATATATATGAGACTTTTGGCGGGAATCTAAAACGTCATGTGGTGCTCTCGTATTATATTCGATATCTTAGTGTTTTAACGTGTTATATTAGATAATTTTGATGGCATTTTATGTAATATAATGTGACGGAACTGCTGAGATGTAGTGAATATCATATAAAAGTGCTTTACAACGTTTTCGTTTTTCATCAAAATTCTCACAAGATACCATTAACAGTGTGGCCATAGCACTGTTGATGGCGACAATTTGACTTACTGACGGACATGACTAATCTGAAGACTAAAAACTTGAAGATAATTATAACTCGACACTGGCAACAATGGCTCATTTAAGTAGCTGATTGCCAATACATAAGAAGAAGAAGTATATATATATATATATTATAATAGAAGTCGTTATAAAATAACGGGCTTGCGTGATTATTTCGTGGGAATTATCTATCTAAATAGTTGTTATAACAACGAATGCAAACTGCTTTCAGCGCGATTTAGATTAATTTAAGGTTAACAATAGTAAAAAAATGGGTCACGTAGTAAGGGTATGTTCCCTTTCTGTCTGCAGTCTATAAATATATAGTCTCGTCCCGCGCTAGTACGAAACTCTCGCAGTAATACCAAGTAGTAGTATTCTGATACTGGTTGACAGAATCTTGGCCATTTTCTTGACACCGTGAAGTCTTATAAACAGTAGTTACCACTTACCATCAGGTGGGCTGTTAGTATGCCAACAAGAACTATAAAGTCTTATAACATATATGTCCCACTCTTGGGCTCGAGCTTCCTACATAATAGGAGTGAAATTGACTTACTTATACCACGCTTCCTCCTCTTGCATAGCTGTTATATGCGTGTACCTTAGTCGTCTCTTACGATCACCCACCGGTTAAGATAGGAGGGTGGTGAATTGTATTCTTACTCTGTCACTACACAGATAACTATATAACCTCTATATGCCAAAAGGCTTTTAGTATATCCAAAATCGATTTAAAATTAACTACTCACATTTAAATAAGAAGTATTCATACCGGCCTGTACATAATCCAATGACGTAACATGCCGCAATGGGCGGAGCTTATATATGATATTTATTTATTTCTGAACAATATTTAATTGTGTTGAAAATGTGATAGATATTAATACAATAGTGCTTAGTAATATAATAGTCATTAGAATATTAGTCAATAAATAAATTAAATTTTTGCATCATCACAAATCATTTACACTATATAGACATCTATTTAATAGGTACTTCTTTAATTTTATCTTAAACTTATTTGTATAAAAAGCATTTTTTAAATCTTTAGGCAACTTGTTAAATAACTGTACAGCTTGATAATGCGGGCCGTGTCTGACAACATCATACTTGGGATTCATTTTTGTTTTAAAATCTTTTCTACGAGTTTCATCTCTCACTTGTCTCAAAATTATTTATGTATTTAGAGAAATTTGTTAAAACTACTAGGATATATAGACTTGGAATAGTAAGGATATTCAAAGTTTTAAAATACTGTTGACAACTCTCTCTTTGTGGTATACGCATGATGGTCCTAATGGCTCGTTTTTGCAGTACAAATGCCCTTTGATGGTTATAGCTGTAGCTTTGACCCCAAAATTGTATGCTATATCTGAACCTTGACTCCACCAGCGCATAGTAAACCATCCTCAATTTCTCCACATCAATATCATCTCTTAATACCCTCAATGCGTAACACGCTGATGATACAGAGGAATCTATTGCCTTTAATTCAGGTTTCCAATTTAGCATATCATCGATGTGTACTCCCAAAAATTTTACCTCTTTTACTAATCCTATTTCTTTACTATCCAATTTGATCTTTATGATGTCATTATTACGTGCTGTTGTTTTGAACAACATAATATTGGTTTTTGCAGTATTTACTTTTAACTTATTTGCGGCAAACCACGTGTAAAAAGCTTTCATTAATACATTAATTTTACTTGATAAGTCATTAAGATCTTTGCCCCCTACAGTGGCATTCGTGTCATCAGCGAACATGGTAAGCCGAGAGTCAGGTATTATCTTATTTACATAATTAGGTAAATCATTAGTGAAGATATTGAATAAGATTGGTCCCAAAATTGATCCTTGGGGAACACCTGTTTTAGTATAAGTAGTCTTAGATCGAAAAGATTTTCTGTGGCCAATTTCATCAGATTTAGAGACTTCTACATACATTTTTCTATTTTTTAGATATGTTGAAAATAACTGTAATGAATTACCCCTTATACCATAATGACACAATTTGCTAATTAGTAGGTCATGATCCACCATGTCAAATGCTGAACTTAAATCCAAAAATATTCCAGCAACTCTCATTCTATTGTTAATATGTCTTAATACGTCCTCTAATAGTGCGTCAATTGCATCGCTAGTTCCAATTCCTTGTTGATACCCGTATTGTCTCCTGGTGAGTATATCATTCATCTTAAGATGAGATACAAGACGACTTTTCAAAAATTTTTGAAAGTGTAGGTATTAGGGAAATTGGCCTGTAATTTTTCGGTTCTGTTTTATTACCTTTTTTTGTGAATGGGTATGATCTTGGCTATCTTTAGTTGTTCAGGAAAGACAGAAACTGCTATGCATTTATTGTAAAAATTTGACAATGGATGAGCCAATATGCTGATATGCTCTTTTACTACACAAATTGGGATTTCATCATAACCAGAAGAATGTTTATTTGGCATGCTATGCACAATTTTTAATATTTCATCTGGTGTAGTAAGCGCGATATCCATCTCGTTGTTTATTCTTTCCGTACACTGTTCAAGAAGTAAAATTGCCTGATCTTTCATATCTTCTTATGTTTCTTTAGTTAAATTAAAGTGTCGTAAAAGACAACTTGATACCTCCTCGGGGCTGTCAATCATTTTCCCCTCTATATTTAATTTTATAGGTTCTGTATGACCTTTTTTAAATTTATTGGTTTTATTGCCGACTATCTTCCAAATTTCCTTGCATTGATTTCGTGATCTGTCTATATGTTTCATTACTGCTTTTCTTTTTGCGTTTCTTATAACTTTTCTATAGATTCTTACATAGAGAGATACAAAGATGGGCGGGCGGGGTTTAAAGAAAATGTACTACGACCGTCAGAGCTTATCGATAAAGCGCTTTAGGCGGTGTTTCTAAACTGTACTGCACGCCATTTCACATCGTTAATGAGCTAATAATATCACATTTACTCAAAGAGTGTCAGAATTTTTGATTTATAAAGACAAAATATTGAACGAAAAACCAATCCCTCTTTCTAAGTGATATCATCATTTCAGCCTATCGCCGTCCACTGCTGGACGTAGGCCTCCCTCATGTTACACAAGAGAGTGCGGTCCTGTGCCGCTTGCATCCAACGACGCTAAGCAACCTTCTCCAGGTCGTTTGTCCACCTAGTAGGTGGCGTCCTGCACTGCGTCGTCCGATACGTGATCGCCACTCTAGAACCTTTCCCAGCGGTTGTCGGTGCCCATTGCCACTTTAGAGTACTAATCTCGTGCTATATCGGTTACACCCGTTCTTCTTCGGATTTTCGTTCCTGAGTGATAACGGATTAAAAATAAATTTTCAATCCTCCCTTTACTTCCTTGTAAAAATCCAGCGGGAGCACCAGGACATGATTCTTTACTAGACAAATCATACCACCAAAAGTGATAGCCAAAGCGTGGCATTCTTTCTTTAATCTCCATTTCCATTATTGTTTCATCTCCACGAAGAGAGACGATCCTTTTCGCGGAAATTGGTGGATTATGTTCAAAAGTGGGTGTCGATTGATGAATGGCAATCATCTCTATATGTAGCAGCATAAGGTCGATTATTAAATTAACATTTCATTGTATTGCTGTTTATAATATTACATAAAGTTATATGTATGTGTGTGTATTTGCGTCTATTTTCTATTTTAATGGGTAATCCACTTTTGATATATCTTATTATTTGAGATTATTTTATTGTGAATAATAGTTACTAATATAATATTCATTAAAGGATATTAAAGATACTATCGATGCATTATCGATATTTTTTATGTACAAAAAATATATACCGTACCGCGTACCGATATTAGCAGTCGTCCATTAATCACGTGAGGATCTCTTTTTCGATTCGACAAAAAATGCTAAAAATCATCACATAATTAATGGACGACCGACGATATTGCAAAATAAATTATACGTATCATAACACAATCGATATTATCTAAATGGGAAACAACCGACAGTCCAAATCAATCGATATCAAATAATATCGATCTCACCCAATAATTTTGGCATTCTTTAAAATTATCGACAAAATTAATATAGATTTTTTTTTCTCCATGGTAATAAGTCGTGGTACCTTCACCGAGAGGGGAAGAGAGCATAAAAAATCACTTATTATGGTTCGTTCCATTAGATTCATGACCTTTCATGGACCCCTCATTATATTAATGCACTTTTGGGTATAAAAATTCACATTCTAAGGTCCATTATGTATCCGCTCGGTATTCCAACTCAATCCAAATACAAACAGCCCCCGCCTGAAGCGGCTCAGGAGCCGCAGCACTCCCTACAATACGAACATCTCGAATATTATGTCTAAAATGTTTAGCAGCTTCATCAGACGAGGTTTCGGCTCGTCGTCCACCTTCCGCGAGCTGGTACGCTCCTTGGGACGTTTCTCTATATCTGAAATAATTCAAAAGAGGAAACTATTATCCAAACCTCATGAATTTACAATATAGACAGGCACACGTACAGGTACACATACGCACACCCACACACGCCCCGCTACACACACTCAAACCTAGACACGCACACCTACATACTCAACACACCCACGTGTGTGCAGCCTTCTAGCTTTAATTTTCTTTTAACATAATTGTTTGTTTTAGTTTTAAAAAGGTAATAAATTATCATTATTATCTTTATTAAAACTTATAACTACTTAATAAATTTCTAAATATATAATATAAAAAAATATATATTTAAAAATATTGCCAGCCGCAATCGGACATTGAAGAATGCTGGAGAGTATTGAAACAGAGTATGGTAGATACAGCGAAAGAAGTATGTGGAAGTTCAAAGAAGCATAGAAAAACAAATGGTGATGCATGGTGGGATGCGGAAGTTGCAGCTTCCGTAGAGCAAAAGAAGAAAGCGTGGCTGGACTATGTCTCTTCTTTGAATCTGAATGACAGTATGACTGAACAGAAGAAAGAAATATATCGGCAATGTAAGAAGGACACCAAGGCCTTAGTGAAAGAGAAACGTGATAGAGCAAGTATGAGTGCAGAAGATAGGCTGACTAAAAACTTCGAGGGTAACACCAAACTCTTTTGGAGGGAGGATAAGAAGTCTCGGGGTGGTTGGTCAGCCTTCAGAATGAATAAAATAAGGTCTAAAGGTGGAGACATTCTTACACAAACACAAGACGTGTTAAGCCGATGGAGTGAATATTTTGGCGATATGTATGCGGATGCTACGGTTGGCGCCGGTGTTGGATGTTGTTTAGTAGATCAACATTCGACAACGGCGTCCTCCGATGGCATCAGTATGGATGAAGTTGAATGGGCGATAAGAAGTTTGAAAAATGGTAAGGCAGCGGGCATTGATATGGTGTCTGCCGAGATGATCAAGCTTGGTGGCTCTTGTGTCTGGGAGGCGTTCCTGTTACTCCTCAATTTATGTTGGAGCTCGGGAATGGTTCCCAGGGACTGGAGTAGCGCAGTCATCGTGCCTTTGTTTAAAAACAAGGGTTCACGTTATGACTGCGCAAATTACAGAGCCATAAGCTTGACCAGTTTGGCAGCAAAAGTGTATGGTAAAATTATTGAAAGGAGAATGAGGATGGTGTCCGATGATTTACTGTGTGAGACACAAGGAGGTTTCAGGAGTGGAAGGGGATGCATGGATCAAGTGTTCTCTCTGCGCAACATTGTGGAGAAGCATCTGGCTCTAGGTCAGAGGGTTTTCTGCAGTTTTGATCACCAGATCCATCTGGAGAGAGCATTTGACACGGTTGTACGAAAGGAATTTTGGGACATTTTACCGGAGTATGGTATTAGCGGTAAACTGCTACAGGCTGTGCAGTCCAGTTACATAGGCTGTAGAGCCTGTGTGCGGCTGGATGATGGAATGTCGCCTTGGTTTGACGTCAATATCGGCGTTAAGCAGGGGTGCGTTCTGTCAGCCAGGCTGTTTATCATATATCTGGATAAATGTCTCCAAAGGTTGAACGATATGAATGTGGGAGTCCAGATGGGCGACTCAGTGGTCACTGCTCTGCTTTATGCAGATGATGCAGTCCTGCTGGCACAGTCAGCGACTGACCTGCAGACCCTAGTCGACACAATGACAGAAGATTGTAAGAAAACGGTTCTACGCGTGAATGTGAGCAAAACCAAAATAATGGTCTTTGAAAGAGATGAAGCCAGAACAGATGTAAGAGTAACAATAGGTAATGATGTACTAGAGCAAGTGAATGAATTTGTATATCTTGGATGTGGATTTAACCGAGATGGAAGGTACACCACTGATATAGAGCGAAGAGTGAATGCGGGAAATAGAGTGAACGGAGCGTTGGGGCAACTTCTCGGCAGCCACCACCTCAGCCAGAAGGCACGTGTAGCAATACATAACGCAGTGCTTGTCCCAACATTACTGTATGGAAGCGAGAGTTGGGTATGCAGAAAAGAGTATGATAGTAAAATTAATGCGGTCGAAATGCGATCTCTGCGGAAAATCTGTGGAGTTAGGCTGACCGACCGCATTCGTAACGACAACGTAAGAGAGCGAGTAGGTATGAAAGAGAGTATTGGTGTAAAGATGCGAAAGGGAATGCTCCGATGGTTCGGACATGTGGAAAGAATGCCGAACGATCGCCTGGTTAAGAAGATATACAATGCGAAAGTGGAAGGATGTAGGTACCGAGGGAGACCGAGACTAACCTACCTAGACCAAATCGGTCATGTACTGAAGGAAGGTGGAGTCAAGAGTCTCCGAAACCGGCGAGCGTGTATGAAGAGAATTATGAATGTTGAGGAAGCGAGTGAAGTATGCAGAGATAGAGTTCTCTGGCACTCTGTTCTCTCTGCCTACCCTGCAAGGGATATGGCGTGATGATATGTTTGTTTGTTTAAAAACACACCGGCAGCGAATACTAAAGCCCGCCTTTAGCGGCTGGGGTTAGGGCTCCAAATGGGGAACTTTCTCACTATGCGTGCCGTGTCGGGTAACACCGCCTTCTGCATCAGAACCCCAATCCAACTACCTAACGCGAGCCTCTTTAGGTGTTGAGCGAGGCTTTTGGCGATTAGACCATTGGTCGAAATGACTATCGTCATTATTATTATGTATCTCCTTTTTTCACGGGATCTTCCATAGGGAAGATGCCCGGTCCTTTGGGAGGCTTACATGGGGATATGGATCCAACACGCAGAGGCCTTTGGAGAAATTTAATCTAAATATTGGGATGGGACATCTACCGATGACATTCCACGTCTGCACATAACATACGTGGACTGCCAGCGGTAAGTGTAAAACTATTGTGTGATTATGGTAGTTAATATCTGATTATGGGAGTGGGTGCTTAGTGGACTGGTTCATCTTAAATCTATGAAATTCTAACTGTCGTCTGCCTTCAAACCCATATATAGAGATGAACGGTGGCAGACTTATTATTATTATTATTAGAGATATTTATATGTTAAGATAAGCAAAATTCGAAATCAAAACCTTAAACCAATCCATTGGAATAGCATGGTTAAGTGTTTAATTTTTTTCTATTGTGTACCTGTATAGACAGAGAACTCTACACCAAAGAGTAAAATTATATTAACTGAAAAAGAGTGCCAACTCGATGGTAAAATATGCATGTATGGAAAGTGCTGCTACCTGGAGCTTAGGCGATGAACTAAAGTTGAAGTAATATACATATACCAACACCTACGTATACATGTGTGTATGTAATTATATAGGATTTGTTTTTACTATGAGACCTACCCTGAAATATAAAAAAAATCATATCAGCCGTTAACTAAACGGCAATAGTATAAACTTAAGAATGAAAATTGAGATAATTTCCGGAAAGAACATCGATAACCGAAAATAGATTATTGACAATAAGTACATACGCTAGGAACAAAAAATAACAATTTTCAGTTGTCAAACTTTTGACAATCAGGACAAAATGGCAGCTATGTTTGTACAAACAATCTGTAGGCGGCGCGGCGTAAAAATAAGTAATGTTTTAACTGTGCCCCCCCCCCAGGCCTACACTGAGTGGTGACGTCACGCTACGCATTCTTCTTACTAATCTGTATCTAATACCATAAATAACAATAAGAAAGGGATAGAATCATGATCATTCCAGCTCATATATGTCGCGCTGCTGCGGTAGAGCCTCTTACACAATGAAAGTAAAAATTTACTACTATACCAGGTCAGATGGGCTGGTATAAAGTTTTATTTCAAGTTTTTCTTCTCTTGCATAAATGATATATGCATATTATACCCTCCTTCCGAGTGGTGACGGAGTAAGAATACAATTGACCACCCCTTATCTTACCTGTGGGTGATCGTAAGAGACGACTAAGGGATATAAAACGCATATAACATCTATGCAAGAGAAAGATAACTCGAAAACAAATTCCTATACCAACACGTCTTACCAGCGTGGTGTAGTACATCAATTTTCCTCCCATACGGAGGAGGCTCGAGTCCAACAATGGGACATATATGAGCTGGGATTTTTTTGAGATATTATACCCTTAGTAGTTTTTAACAACATCCACTGATAAGATAGGGAGTGGAGAATTGTATTCTTATTCTGTCAACATATTATGAAAATTTAAAAACAAATACTGCAGGAGAAGGTAAACTAGAAACCTCTATGATGATTATTACGGTCGTAATATAGTCTACCTCAGATAAAAATTTCTCTTACCATGTCTGTCTCCAACTCTCTGTGCTCTATCTGCTTCCACATCACTCATCATCGCCGCTGCATCCAGGAACACCTGTATGCTGTACTCTGATAACGAATGAGACCAGTGTCCGAATACACCTATACCTGAAAAGTAGACAGTTAAAATTTTAAACATTCACCATATATGTAAGGCAGAATAGAATGATCCTATCCCTTTCCTATGCTGGTAGTTAAAGTCTGAGACCACTTTAACAAGGATAATTTTACCCCTTGAGAAGATTTTTTATTGATATTTTAGGTAAAAATATTTTATACATCCTGCACTAAAAAAATATACCTTGTATTGTAAGAAGACTAATGCTAGGACCGCACCTACGTGTATCGTCACGAAGCTTCGTGCAATGAGACGGTACACGCAGATGTCACCGGTCATTATCGGCTATCGTCGCGAACATTTGGGCTTCGTGTGCGTTATCGCTTGGGTGGCGATAAGTCAAAGAGTTTAGCGCGCCAATATATCGCGCTCTGTCGTCAGACTAGCGGTTTTTCATTTCGGCAGAAATTTTCGATGTGTTTAGACGCGTTCGAGGATCTCCAGTTAATCAATAAATATGGAGTGGAGCGATGAAATGGTGTTAAAATTCTTACACCATTATGAAGGGATCCAAAAAAATCATTATGTAATTATTAGTATAATATAGCTATAATAGAAAAGTAATTCGTCATCCATAGTTAAACGAATGAAAATGATTTCGGCCATCTTTAATTATTGCACGATACTTCGTGTAGAATACCGAAGTCACTAATGTGACCACGGCTTTATCGCGATAACTTTCTAGTGTACAAAACGTACAAAGCTTCGCCACACATTACTTCGGGACGATACACGCAGGTGCGACCCTAGTATAACAAACATACAATAAACAGATACAAATTAAACCTAGATATAAAACATTAATTTATGTACAAAATATTGTCCGTCCGGGGCGACGGAAGGGCAGCGCGTGGCCCCATAACCCACCGCATTCCCTCCCCATCGCCATTGGGCCTGCCACTGAAATATTATTCTACATGGGAATTGATTGAATCCATGACACCGGGCATGGTAAGTCAGTATTTTAACTACAACAAATTTATTTAAAATTAACAATGTGTGTATTAATTAACTTGGCTATAAATTATCAAAAACATAACAGATAAAGCTAATAATTTGAATTATTAAATAAAATAAAAACTCACCAATAGGCCTCGGAAAGTCTGCAGGTATATGCACCATATCATGACCACATGTCACTGAACTAAGATTATTTTTATCCACTTCAAAACTGGGCCTGAAATAGAAATCACCTATTATTTAAAGAAATCATCATTATTCTCCTACTCTTATACTAATTACTCGAGGACGATACAATATGTACTCTTCTTTCACAGTAGATATTGTAAAAGTTATTGACAATAGTTTTATGGCCGGCCGCCTGCCAGACGTCAACCCTCCTTGGGAATGAAATTGTTGACCAAACGGCATCAGATTGGAGTTGGCTCAGGTTGTTATAAGGCTCTTAGTCGCTTTTTACGACATCCATGAGCAAGAGTTGGTAGTATTTGTAGCCGTTACCACACTGCAACTATCATTTAAAAAAATATATCAATGTAAATAACATTTTCACAGCTCATATACATTCCACTGCCGGGATCTAGCCTCATACATACTTATCATCACGCCATATCCCTTGCAGGGTGGGCAGAGAGAGCAGAGTTCCAGAGAACTCTATCCTTGCATATTTCACTCACTTCCTCAACATTCATAATTCTCTTCATACAGGCTCATCGGTTTCGAAGACTCTTGACTCCACCTTCTTTCAGCTCTAGCCTCTTATACAATATAAGAGTAATTGATTATATTTAGATGTTACATCCACATCATATCCCTTAGTCATCTTTTACAACACCACTTGGGTGTTGGCAAGATAGGGTATGGCAAGTTGTATTCTTACTGCGCATTATATGGAAAAAGATTTTACTAAATGTTAATTATCTTCAGTACAAAAATATTGCCATGGACATCAAAACTTTTGTACCAGTGGCTAGATCAATGGCAATTAAATTACTTGGGGTTGATACTTTATTTATGTACTCTTCTTTCATAGTACATAGCTATTGTAAAAGTTATTGGCAATAGTTTTATGCCCAGCCGCCTGCCAGATGTCAACCCTCCTTGGAAATGCAATCGTTGACCCAACGGCACCAGACGGAGTTGGCCCTGGTCATTATAAGGCTCTTAGTCGTCTTTTAAGACATCAACAAGCAAGGTAAGGGTTGGTAGTATTCGTAGCGGCTACCACACAGCTTAATATATACTACTGTGTAAATAAATCTATTAAAGTGAGAATATTTCCAGTTTATTTCACTTTCATCTCAATAAATAAAAGAACCATAGTCGCAATCGCCTCCTCCACAAAGGGAAGGAAAATCTTTAACTACTGTTTAAGACACATTAGATTGTAGAGTTAGAGGTTTTATCTTACACACACACACACATTCACACACATATTCTTAGCTTTTTTTACGGCAGCCACAGTAAAGTGACTGTGATTTGTTGTATTTTTACTCCCTAACCACACAGGCATGTTATTACTATTGATTTTATACAATTTATACTTAGCCTATTAAATTGAAGGGACATGCCATGATACAAGTTATAATATATAAGCAAATTAATGAAATAACAAATTAAAATAAATATAAGCAAATTAATTCATTTTAACATAATAAATGTTTAATATATATTTTTTTATAATACAATAACTAACAATAACTTCGTGATTATACCTTCAGAGACTTTAAAACTCATAAAAAGATACAATCATACACTTCAGTAAAACATATTAAATGTACATAAATAAGCTTATTTTTCATACAAACCTTACACTATCCGAGACATAAAGATCTGCATCACCTGTTAAAGATGTCAGTTCAACAAGCAGAGGTCCGGCGTGTCCTAATTGCCAATAAGAAAAGTTACCAGCTCCAACACCACCGACCACCGTATCTAATAGTATTTTATCCATCTCTACATGGGCATATCCAGTTAATAAAGACGATAAAGTAGATATACAGATAATGCCTAATAATACAAGTATAAATTCACGTCTCATTCTGCCGGTATATTAGTAAATAATAAATTTCAAATGAACCTATAGTGCGATAACGCAACAAATGTCAAAGTGACTTTTCTTTTTTTACAAATGTCGGTTTGATTGTCAATATTTCGTTTGGTAACAGCTTATGCCACAGATGGCAACTGGGGATTTAATGGAAAACTTTACGTTTTGGTTCATATTTTACGCTACAATATTACACGTAAGTATACTCTAGGAGTTATATAACGGGAAAGAGATTAAGCTATAGAAGGTGACGAGAACACGTGACCTTTCAGCTGACAAATCATCTCACACCCAATAATTGCACAATCTGACTGTCCACGCATCACATTTATTTCTTTATCAATAACATATAAATTTACAAAAGACGAGAGGTCACATCTGCGTGTATCGTCTCATTGCACGAAGCTTCGTAACGATACACGCAGGTGCGGCCCTTTTTTTTTCTTTTTTTTTTGGTGGACTATGGATGCGTCTCGCCCCGCCAAATCGGTCCGGGGTGACGGAAAAGGCGGCGCGTGACCCCATAGACCCACCGTAAAACCTTCTCTCTTCGCCGTGCGAGCGGGCCACCGGTACCCGATTTTTGACTACGGTGGCCACGCAGGTGCGGCCCTAGCATAAAGGATAGACGGATAGAGAGAGCGTTAAAGGCAAAGGTATATTTGTGCTGTTTATGTTTAAATAATTAATGTGTATGAAAATAGAGATACATAGTTCTCAAAGATCAACTATTGTACCCTATTGCTCTGTCACTTTTCTATATAGAGAACCCACTCGCCAAATTTTAATCTATGCTAGTCTAGTTTTATTAAGTGCGTTATTGATAGATTGTTTTCTTTTATTTAATAGGTATTATTGATAGATTGTTTTCTTTTATTTAGTATTAGTATTATTTTCCGTGTAGTGACGGAGTAAGAATATTAGAATACTATTCACCACCCCATATCTTGCCCGTGGGTGATCGTACGAGACGACTAAGGGATATAAAACGCATATAACATCTATGCAAGAGAAGGAAAACTCGAAACAAAACCCTATACCAACACGCCTGACCAGCGCGGTATAATGTCTCAAATGTTACCGCGCGTGTTATAACACGCGCGGTAACAGAAAACTCGCTAAATGTCCTCGCAGACTTGCCAGATCTGATAAATTAACACATGTAGGTAATGGGTCCCACTTTGTATAACAAGCTGGCAGTATATATTACTGATGCACCTTATTTTACTATATTTAAAAGTAGACTGAAAACCTGGCTCATTGAAAATGCCTTCAATCAACTTGAGAATTTTATTCCTAAGTTAATATATCTGTCCGTGTGGTGACGGAGTAAGAATACAAATCACCATCCCCTATCTTACCCGTAGGTGATCGTAGGACACGACTAAGGGATATAAAACGCATATAACATCTATGCAAGAGAAGGAAAACTCGAAACAAAACCCTATACCAACACGCCTGACCAGCGCGGTATAGTAGGTTAATTTCCCTCCCATTACGGAGGAGGCTCGAGCCCAACAGTGGGACATATATGGGCTGTGATGATGATGAATTATATTCATTTTATTTCATCATATTATTTTTGTAATATAAAATTATAAATGTATATTTTCTGATTGCACGTAAATATAAAACTGATTATTTGCACTTCTTTACTGTAAATATATCAAAATGCACTTATTCACAATTTATAATATTATGTACCTATATAAAGGTGCTTTATTGATTGTATACGTTTGATGATATCTACATTTGACTTGTAAATACCATATTTACTAATAAAAAGATTATTCATATTATGTGACACGAGGGGACTGCTGAAATGTAGTAAATGTGATATAAAAGTACTACATCATCATCATCTCAGCTCATATATGTCCCACAGATGGGCTCGGGCCTCCTCCGTAATTGGAGGGAAATTGACGTACTATACTACGCTGGTCAGACGTGTTGGTATAGGGTTTTGTATCTAGTTTTCCTTCTCTTGCATAGATGTTATATCCGTTTTGTATCCCTTAGTCGTCCCTTACGTTACGGTCACCCACGGGTAAGATAGGGGGTGGTGATTTGTATTCTTACTCCGTCCCCACACGGATAAAACCGGCGAGCTACACATTTTCGTTTTCTACTAAAATTCTCTGAAGGTAGGTACAATTTAACAGAGTGACCATAGCACTGTTGACTGTGACGATTTGACTTACTAACGGATAATGAATAAAGACAAAAAAAAACAAGTAGAATTCGTTAAAAAACAAGTATTTTTGTCATAAGTGCATTTGAATTGATAAAATGGAAAGTACCTACATATTATCTTATTGTATATACTATATATGGCCGGCTGTATATAGCCGGCTATCTTCACCGAAAATTTTCCAAGTATGTTTTCGTCTGTTATCGCATTAAGTAATAAGAGTGTTTATGCATTATTACATTGATACGCTTATTAAATATTACCTATTCTTTTGTTTATAAACACATCGCCATCGTGAAAGTATACATTTACTTGTTATTCAACATTTATATTTAAAAACATTGGTATCAGTGAATTTGCGTCCGTTACGAAAACAAATATTGCATAATTAAGAGATTAATAATTATGAAGTCATATTTATTTAATTAAATAATTATAATTGACTACCTAAAATAGTGCATTGTGATACCAGTTACGAATATTACTACTTATACTTTGTGCGTTCCACAAAGTGTTGTTCCGAGTCTGGGTGTGATTTATCTGCGTTAATTGCATGTTTTTAAAGTCCCCTGAAATACAAGGATTATATCCTTAGGGCAGAGTGCCTTTTTATAAAAAAAAAGGCGGTATTGTACTCTAGAACTTCAACTTGCAATTTGCCGCAGAAATTTTTCATCACAGTCATATACAATTATGTGCGCGACAAAAGCGTATACTACGCGATCTCGCCCATTCTGAGATCTCGCGAGATTGGTAGTTTTGCGTATTTATTTTTGCAAATAATCACATTTGAATAAATTAAGAAAAAAAATTAAGAATTAGGTATAGGTATTATGAAATAAACATTTATTTTTACGAATTCTCCAATAAACTTTTATGTAAGTATTTAAAGTTGTTTGACGTCTCTATCGTCGTAGTAATTTTTGACATATCTAATCAAATAAGAAATTAAATAAACAATAAGTCTTCTCTTCTAATATCAAACAAAAGTCTTATTAACAAAACAGTTATTTTGTAACAAAAAAACAAAAAGTCTAAACCTAAAATTCTCTCATTTACTTTACTAACTGGAGTTGATTATCAAACTGAGATATAATTATCAATTAAAGAAAACTATACCTGCTCAGAGATCTATTAAAAAATAAAAGATCAATAAACAAAATATACCAATCAAATGAAAGGCTTGCTCTGTTTATATCACACACCATCATTACGAATTATTTTTAAAATAGCTCGTTAAGAAGCACAAAATGTCCACAGAATCTTCTGCTAAACGGTTTCTTATTTTGCTGGCCAGATAATCAGCCGCTGAGAAGCTCCTTTCGGTTTCAACGCTAGGTAGGCTCCCGTCAGCGAACTATAAGAGTTCGCCTTTTGACCAATCCTAGGACTCGTATAAATTTCCAGTGAATTCGTAGTCAGTTTTCTGTCTCTAGGTTTTTTGATTGCAGCATTCAATATTTTCTGAAGTTCTCCTTGGAATGAAATGATCTTGCATGTCTCAGAAAGAGATGAAAGTGATTTATTATCGTTACAGTCATCATCAAATTCAGAAATATCATTATTGGTGACAGCTGATGTTGATGCGATCGACCAAGCTGGATCTGGATTTGCTTGTGTCTGTGAATTAGTCTGACTGTGTATGTGGCCTTAGGCCCCTGCCGCCCGCGCACCAAAACCGAGATCGCAAGATCTCTCGCTAAAAAAAGCCGAGATCTTCCGAGAACAAGATTGCATGCCCTACTCACACTATACACGTCACAGCATAACAACACTTGACGTCACACAAAAAGATTTTCCGATTAGAATTTTAGCAGTAATACGGCTCGGCATCATTGCCATCATGGCTTTGCATTTTTTAATAGCGAAAAATGTGACATACAATATGCCGTAAAATTGCGCCGCCATGTTTAGTATGATTCAGTCGATCAGTCAGTGTGCGTATATTCGCGCGTTTTTGTAATGACAGAAGTTTTTTTTTAAGCATCAGAATTAGTTTAACTCGATTTTGTATTTTTTATTTGCATAGCATTTTATATCCATAGCAATTTAAAGACATACTAATTAAAAAGAAACACCGCAGTTAAACGGTTAAATAAAAGCCATGAATTCAAAAATATAAGAATTAATATTAATGTCGACACATCACAAAATATATATATATATATATATATATATATATATATATATATATATATATATATATATATATATATATATATAAGTATATGTATAAATTCACACGATAAAATCACACAGCTTAGAAACTGTATTTACGCTTTGATAAGTAGGTACCTACTATCTATGTTTATATTAAATTATAATCAATGAAAAGTAGTTATATTACGAAAAATTAGGGCGTTGTACATACATACATACATACATATCATCACGCCATATCCCTTGCAGGGTAGGCAGAGAGAACAGAGTGCCAGAGAACTCTATCCTTGCATACTTCACTCGCTTCCTCAACATTCATAATTCTCTTCATACACGCTCGCCGATTTCGGGCGTTGTAAATTTTTTTTTTTTTTATAAATCTTTGAAATAGCTTATTAATATCCAGCTGGAATCGACCGTTATGCACCTTACTTGTACACATAATGTGTATAAATAAATGTATACACAAACACACCTCTATGTTGAACAAAAGTGTTTGATATAATTAAATTATTGACTGTATGATCATCAACGTGAACTTTTGGTGGTGGTCTTGAACGTGAACTTTTGGTGGTGGTGGTGCTCTTGTATTATATTCGATATCTTAGTGTTTTAATGTGTTATATTAGATAATTTTGATGGCATTTTATGTAATGTGATACGACAGAAGTACTGGAATGTAGTGAATATCATGTAAAAGTGCTTTATAACGTTTTCGTATTCCATCAAAATTCCCACAAGATACCATTAACAGTGTGGCCATAGCACTGTTGAAGGTGACGATTTGACTTAGACAATGACTAAAACGGACGATTTGACTTAGACAATGACTAAAGACTATAAATGTAAAAATAATTATAACTCGACACCGGCACCAATAGCTCGTATAAGTAGCTGATTGCCAATACACGAAGAGAAGAAGAAGATCTTCAAGTGAAAGGTTCCAGCATACATTAGACCAATAGATTTATATCTAATTTTTGCAACCAGAAGAGTTTGAGAGCTGTTTTAGTAGTTAACTCGTGATAACGTGTCGCCCATTGGATCTGCTCCAGCCATATTTCTTTCAAGTATTCCTGAGTGAATAACGCTAAGGCGGCTAATTATATAATAAGCCAATTCGGGATATTCAGCACTATCCACATAGTCCATTGAAAAGTTACATTAAACCTTGTGTTTTTCAAAGTACACATTTTTATTGTTGAGATGTGTGGGCGGGGTCAGTAAAAGCTTAACCCCAAGTTTGTGGGGTTGCAACCCTTGTCCCGCGGCCACCATATTTGAAGAAGTAGTGCACACGCCTTTTTTCGCCATATCTTTGAAACCATTAATCTGATAAAAAAGTTGTAAATACATAATTTGTAGCAAATTACTTTGTACAGCGTATACCGCACGCGGCGCTACACATGGACAACATGCGCACGCAGCCGTACACATGTTTGACGATACGCTGCGGCCGCGGCGCTTCGTCGTTCGTATGTTTGATGTGAAATACTTTTACGCGAGCGAGACGATGGGAATACGGGACATGCGTGACGCCTTAGTCGATTTGCAGGACTATTTTATTAAATATTGCAAGGCGGAATTACAACTATCATTACGGGACGGTTGGCCGCCTTAGCTATAACTAATACTAACCCACATAGTATACATACTTGTATGAAAAGCTATCATTTAAAGATATCAAAAAGATGAACCCACTGAATTTGTAGGCGGATTTTCTCAATGTTGGCCACGTTCTGATCCGTTGTTAGCTTATTATATTAATTTAATGTATTAAAATTATCAATATGTTCAGTAGGATCACACTTGACAGTTGTCTATCTACAGCCGCGGGTCAAACTGGCCATGGTAGTACCACACTCTCGTAGAAAATCCACTAATACTTGGCATTACTTAATACTACGGCAATATACTGTAGCCTTTCGTTTAATATGTGAAAAAATGAGAACCGCGAAAGTGAAAGGATGTAGGTACCGGGGGAGACCGAGGCTAACCTACCTAGACCAGATTGGTCACGTACTGAAGGAAGGTGGAGTCAAGAGTCTCCGAAACCGGCGAGCGTGTATGAAGAGAATTATGAATGTTGAGGAAGCGGGTGAAGTATGCAAGGATAGAGCTCTTTGGCACTCTGTTCTCTTTGCCTACCCTGCAAGGGACATGGCGTGATGGTATGTATGTAGGTATGTATTTATATCACGAAGACGTATATTACTATATACATAGACAATATAGAGGGATATTGAATTGTATTTTTACTTGGTTAATAGACAGAGAATTTATAATAATACAAGAAAACATATTTAAACAAAGACAATATTATCTGATCTGACGTATTTGGTAATGTTATCTGTAAAAAACATGCGACTTATGTTATATGTATATAGATTATTTATATACTTATCAACAATAGCTAGTAATTTTTAGTCACGGGACGATAGTGACGAAGCCCCTTGTGGCTATATACCTATTAAAAATACAATGGGCGTAGTCTTTTTCAAATTCTAGTTCAAACTTATTCATTATGTCTAAAGCCTTTATGCCTTTATATATTTTGAAATGATAACTTCTTATGGGAGGGTAAACCGCTTCGTTACGTAACGCGTAACTGCGCCACTCTGTCTGGCTTCCCTTTCTCTCTCGCATACGGCAGCGGTAGGCAGGCTCCTCCTCTCTCACTCCAACCCATGGCGCTAGCAGTATTAAAATGAAATGAGTAAAACTAAAAGAGTATTGGTGTAAAGAAGCGAAAGGAAATGCTCCGATGATTCGGACATGTGGCAAGAATGCTGAACGAACGTCTGGTTAAGAAGATATACAATGCGAAAGTGGAAGGATGTAGGTACTAGGGGAGACTGAGACTCACCTACCTAGACCAGATTGGTCACGTACTTCGTGATATATTATACATATAACATATCGCTTGCCCAGAAAAATAGCGTCACAGCTCTAAAAATTACAATATTCATTATATTTCAATTTTTGATGGTGGAGGGGTGGGCTGACGTTTGTGCATTTGAAATCGCTGCTGAACCGAGCTGAAAAGAAGGAAATACTTATTTTTGACCGTCTTTTTTGGATATCTGATGCCGTTTGGTCAACGATTACATTTCCAAGCAAGGTTGACGTCTGGCAGGCGGCCGGTCATAAAACTATTGCTAATAACTTTTACAGTAGGCGCTATGGAACAAGAGTATATATTGTATCGACCCTAAGTAATTGGGATAAGAGTACGAGAATGATGATGATAATATATACAAGTGAAGGTAAACAATAAATAAACAGTATATACCAACACGTCTGATAAGTGTAATACCTATATGTACGTACAATTTCCCTCCTATTGTGGAGGAGGCACGATTGCTTTGTGGTAACGGCTATGAATACTACCAACCCTTACTTTGCTCGTGGATATCGTAAAAGACGACTAAGAAGTTCTTAGTCGTCGTTCTTAGTAAGAACTCTACCAACTGTACCAACTACATCTGATGTCATCTGATCAACAATGACATTCATAAGTAGTGGTGCGTGACGTCACACAGACGATCAGTCGTAACAATTATTGTCAAAATTATTTATAATATGGACGATATGTACTCCACATAAGCGTCGATCACAAGTAATTGGGATACGAGCAGGAGAATGATGTGCAGGAGGCTTGAGTCAAGCAGCGGGACGTATATGAACTAACGATGGGTAATTCGAATCGTTTAATTCGAATAACTCGAATAAGACTATTGACTCGTTCATTCGAATCGCATTTGACCGAAACCGAATCAATTCGTTAACTCGTGTCGTACCTACTCGTAGCGCGGGCGACCGCTGCGGCGCAGCGATCAGTCGACTCGGCTTAATTGGACATTCGTTGATTCGCTCTCTCGTTCTAATACGGAGTCGAATAATCTAACGAATGAATTCTACGAGTGAGAAAATACGAAAATACATGAAATGTTCTAAGAATCACGAATTGGTTGGATACAATTCCATTCGTTTAACGTACCTATTACATTTGCAAAGAGTCGTCTAGTGGAAATAAAAGTTTGAACTGGGAGTTTTTTAATAAAAATGAAGATGGAAACAGTTTCGTGTAAACTATGTTCCTGTAGTTATAAATATTGGTAATACAACAAACAGTATAAATAATTTAAAATGAATAATAACGTAAACGAGTTACAAACTCGCCAACTCGGCTTAACAGGCGGATGACTCGACATACGAGTACGAATTCGACTGTAATGCTTTCGCGAATTCATCGCGCGATTTGACGACTCCCACGTGACGATTCGAATCAATTCGAATTGTGATTCGAATCAATAATAATTTTAATTCGATTGATTCGAATTGAAAAAAATACCATTCGTCTCATCGCTAATATGAACTGGGATATTGATTATTAAAAAAAAACACAAAGCAGTCACGAGCACTGCCCCCAGAAATAAAAACTTAAACCAGCCCCTTACATACTCAATGTATGTGAATGTGAACATACCATGGCCAGCCGTCAAAAAAAAATATTTTGCAATGGTTAGGGAATAATTTCACACGAACTGCTTTATTTATCAGTATAAAAGTACTATCATTTATGTGGATAAATTCAATATTCTCCTACGGTCTACTCTGCCTCCGTCTTACAAATTTTCGATCCGGTTACGTGTCCTGACGCGATACCCATCCCAAAAAAGTACACAACGCCGCTAAAAAGTTTTCACTTCAATAATGTTTACCATTATTAAACTGTGTGGTAGCAGCTTCGAATACTACCAACCCTTACTTTGCTCGTGGATGTCGTAAAGAGGACTAAAGAGCTTCATATCGATTTGGGTCAAATCCATCTGATGGCGTTTGGTCAACAATTACATTACCAAGGAGAGTTGACGTCTGGCAGGCGGCCGGTCATAAAACTATTGCCAATATCTTTTACAATATGTAAATATTGTAGGTATCGACCCCAAACAATTGGGAACTTACTCTTAAGTAGGAGAATGATGATGATGAATGTTCACCATTATTATTAACAATATATATTATTATACAGTAAAATAAAGTGTTAGATAAACCTAATCCGTAATCGTTGATGAAAATATGTGTAGACCTTAGTATGAAAAAAAGAAGCATTTATCATTGTTGATCAAGCCTTTTAGCCATACTGAGTGGATAAAATGTATCGTACATAGGTACAAACGAATTTAATTAAATAATAAAAACTATAAGCGTTTCAATAACAAGGTTGTCTATCGGAATATAACCTTAGCAATAGATCTGCTGCGCAATTTCAAAACCTATCAAGTGACATTTCTGAAGAAAAAAAGGACTCTACTTTATGATGACCTTGTTAAATATATCTGTGGAGTTTTGGCGGCAATTTAAAATTGTTATATGCCGCTCTTAAAGTTAATCCATTTTTTACTATTTATAGTAAGAGTAAGCATTATTATTGAATTAATATATTTATTGAAATAGAGACCTTTCTATTCCGACTATTCCGATGCCCGTTTTCATGAACTACTCTTTTTTTTGGCGGCGAGCTACGGTACTTCAAATCCCGCTAATCCATCCGGGGAGACGAGATAAGCGGCGCAAGACCCCGTAGACCCGCCCTACAACATACCTCTCGATGCCGTATTCATGATCTACACTAAAATGTTTAGCCGAGGCAGCGGGTGACTTAAATGTTTAACCGAGGCAGCGCACCGGGGATTAGTCTAGCCCCGCGGCCCGGAGCGAGGCCACCGCGTGAGGACGACGCTCCCACGGTGAAAGCTGCCGGAACGTCGACTCAAGAGGATACTCGCGAGGGTAAACCGCCGGGCGCCACCGAAGACAAAGACCGGGTGCCGGTGGCCCGCTCGTACGGCGTGGAGAGGTACTTGTAGGACAGGTCTATGGGGCCTTGAGCCGCTTCTTCTGTCGCCCCGGACGGATTTAGCGGGGCGTGACCACTCCATAGCCCGCAGCCAAAAAAAAACTCCTAAATGTTAGATATCTTCTAAGTCAATTTAAACATAGTGTCATATAAATTGCGTAGGTATTGCCTTAAGATTAGGTGTCGATAGTGAATACGACCATTAATTAAACATCAGACACTCCCACTACTTCGTTGCGCTCGCTGCGTAGTATTCTCCATCGGCCAGCGTGCCGCCGAAATTACGCATCGATTATTTTCATTACGCCTTATCTTCCAAACTAATTTATCAATTAACGTGCTGTAAAAAACAAACTTTATCTTCATAACATTTCCATTTTCGTTAAATTATTTGTTTATATAAGAATTCATAGCGTATATTTGGATATTGCATCCAAAACTCATGTTGCACTTTTAAAGTTTTAACTAACTTTGTACATACATACATACATACCATCACGCCATATCCCTTGCAGGGTAGGCCTCTGCCTCTGTTCTGTTCTCTCTAGAACAGAGTGCCAGAGAACTCTATCTCTGCATACTTCACTCGCTTCCTCAACATTCATAATTCTCTTCATACACGCTCGCCGGTTTCGGAGACTCTTGACTCCACCTTCCTTCAGTACCTGTCCAATCTGGTCTAGGTAGGTTAGTCTCGGTCTCCCTCGGTACCTACATCCTTCCACGTTCGCATTGTATATCTTCTTAACCAGACGTTCGTTCGGCATTCTTTCCACATGTCCGAACCATCGGAGCATTCCCTTTCGCATCTTTACACCAATACTCTCTTTCATACCTACTCGCTCTCTTACGTCGTCGTTACGAATGCGGTCGGTCAGCCTAACTCCACAGATTTTCCGAAGAGATCGCATTTCGACCGCATTAATTTTACTTTCATACTCTTTTCTGCATACCCAACTCTCGCTTCCATATAGTAATGTTGGGACAAGCACTGCGTTATGTATTGCTACACCTGCCTTCTGGCTGAGGTGGTGGCTGCCGAGAAGTTGCCCCAACGCTCCGTTCACTCTATTTCCCGCATTCACTCTTCGCTCTATATCAGTGGTGTACCTTCCATCTCGGCTAAATCCACATCCAAGATATACAAATTCATCCACTTGCTCTAGTACATCATTACCTATTGTTACTCTTACATCTGTTCTGGCTTCATCTCTTTCAAAGACCATTATTTTGGTTTTGCTCACATTCACGCGTAGACCCCTTTTCTTACAATCTTCTGTCATTGTGTCGACTAGGGTCTGCAGGTCAGTCGCTGACTGTGCCAGCAGGACTGCATCATCTGCATAAAGCAGAGCAGAGACTACTGAGTCACCCATCTGGACTCCCACATTCATATCGTTCAACTTTTGGAGACATTTATCCAGATATATGATAAACAGCCTGGCTGATAGAACGCAGCCCTGCTTAACGCCAATATTGACGTCAAACCAAGGCGACATTCCATCATCCAGCCGCACACAGGCTCTACAGCCCATGTAACTGGATTGCACAGCCTGCAGCAGTTTACCGTTAATACCATACTCCGGTAAAATGTCCCAAAGTTCCTTTCGTACAACCGTGTCAAATGCTCTCTCCAGATCCACAAAACTGCAGAAAACCCTCTGACCTAGGGCCAGATGCTTCTCCACAATGTTGCGCAGAGAGAACACTTGATCCATGCATCCCCTTCCACTCCTGAAACCTCCTTGTGTCTCACACAGTAAACCATCGGACACCATCCTCATTCTCCTTTCAATAATTTTACCATACACTTTTGCTGCCAAACTGGTCAAGCTTATGGCTCTGTAATTTGCGCAGTCATAACGTGAACCCTTGTTTTTAAACAAAGGCACGATGACTGCGCTATTCCAGTCCCCGGGAACCATTCCCGAGCTCCAACATAAATTGAGGAGCAACAGGAACGCCTCCCGGACACAGGAGCCACCAAGCTTGATCATCTCGGCAGACACCATATCAATGCCCGCTGCCTTACCATTTTTTAAACTTCTTATCGCCCATTCAACTTCATCCATACTGATGCCATCGGAGGACGCCGTCGCCGAATGTTGATCTACTAGACCACATGCGACATCGGCGCCAACCGCAGCATCCGCATACATATCGCCAAAATATTCACTCCATCGGCTTAACACGTCTTGTGTTTGTGTAAGAATGTCTCCACCTTTAGACCTTATTTTATTCATTCTGAAGGCTGACCAACCACCCCGAGACTTCTTCACCTCCCTCCAAAAGAGTTTGGTGTTACCCTCGAAGTTTTTAGTCAGCCTATCTTCTGCACTCATACTTGCTCTATCACGTTTCTCTTTCACTAAGGCCTTGGTGTCATTCTTACATTGTCGATATATTTCTTTCTTCTGTTCAGTCATACTGTCATTCAGATTCAAAGAAGAGACATAGTCCAGCCACGCTTTCTTCTTTTGCTCTACGGAAGCTGCCACTTTCACATCCCACCATGCATCACCATTTGTGTTTCTATGCTTCTTTGAACTTCCACATACTTCTTTTGCTGTGTCTACCATACTCTCTTTCAATACTCTCCAGCATTCTTCAATGTCCGATTGCGGCTGGCTTGCCATCGTCAGCCGTTCTCGGACACCCTCTGCATACTTTTCTCTTACACACTCTTCTTGCAACCTTTCAACCTTTATTCTTTCAAGCCCTCCGAAGTGGACACGCTCTCGCCAGTGCCTCCACTTTCTGAACAGACCACTAAATCTCGCAATAACGAGATAGTGGTCCGTATCGACTGTGGGGCCCCTGTAGGCTCTTGCGTCCAATATTTTGCTCCGGAGGCGACTGTCTACCAAAATTAAATCTATTATACTTTTCTGTTCATTCCTTCTCCATGTATACATATGGATGTCCTTATGTTGGAAAAATGTGTTTGACACAATAAGGTTTCTCTCCATGCATACATCCGCTATGAGCCTACCTGCGTCGTTCACTCTCTTATCACCAAATGGACCAAGTACGTCCTCATAGTCGGGACGCTTGGTCCCCACCCATCCGTTCAAATCTCCGCATACAATCACGCGTTCACTGGTTTCTGCCATATCCAGAACTTCCCTAACATTATCCCAAAACTTCTCTAGGTCTGATGCCACCGAGGATCCTACGGGAGCATATGCTACAACCATGAATACCTTGGTGACACCAAGTTTTATACGGACCCAAAGAAGTCTGGGATCATACATTCCGTAATCCTTCACACCTGAGGCCAAGCGAGAGGACAGCAGTACTCCTACCCCCATGCTGGCTCGATCGCTCTGTGGTACACCAGACCACAGAGCCATCCCGCCACCAGGAAGATCGCAGGCGTCGCTGCCCCTTCGCTTGGTCTCTGTTACACAGAGCACGTCTAGCTGTTTGTCCGCCATGACGGATATCAGCTCGTGCAACTTACCTTCCACACAACCTCTTACTTTCCACGTGCCCACCCGGCACTATGCTCTCCTCGACTCGCCTGACTGGGCAAGGCATGATGGGTGGCGGCCCCCATCGCCGCAACTGCCGAAGTTCGTACCGACGGGGGCGGGTCGGTACGCGTCGCTTCCGGGGGACGCACTAACCCGCATTCCGGTACGCATTTCGAGCCGGATTAGCAGTCTAATTAGACTGGCAGGGGACGCGAACGAGCACGCTCCGGACTATGCCCCCCTGTACTAACTTTGTAGCCTAAATATTACAATAAAAAGAATGGCGTCGGTTTACTCTCTTCCTTCCAAAATGGTCGAGGGCAGTAATGGCTGCTAACAAGAAGACAAGTACTTCGAGTTTCTTGTCATATCTTTCTTATCGTGTTCAACTCCAGTGTTAGATAATTATATTAATTTCATAAAATATATAAAATTGACAATAAGTATGTAAGTAATGATTTCTAATGTTTACACGATACACATTTGAAATAAAACTTTTTTTTTTAATTGCTTGTGGAGGCAAACGAGCAGACAGCACACCTGATGATAAGTGTCACTGCCAGCCATGGACCTTTGCAATACAATAGCTAGGCCACCCCAATTGGGCTTCCGGCTCTCTCGCTCACCGAACGAAATGCGATAGCACATTGCCATTAATTAGACTTCGATCTTCTGCAAGAGTGTGGTACTACCCCGGACGGACCAACCCGCAGCTGTAGACAGAGAACTGTCCACAGCGTGGTCCTACCACTATTTTTACGGACTCCATGATGTACCGTAATTTGGTCCTACTTTGCTCCTGTATGGGTAATTATGCTCCAATTCTATAAAATGTTTTCGCCTATTCTACGTCGAAATTTTTGCAAAAATTCATTGAATTGTAAACGCATACGTAACATTTAACGTTTAAGTAACAACTCTCAATTGTCAAACTTTTCATAAGGCATTTCTTTTTAATGACAGAAACAACTTTCGTGAGAGGTCAAAATTTTATATTTTTTGGTTCCGAAAAAGTCACTTCCATCTCGAAAATAGCACAACGGATTATCGTAAATATGTTTTAACGTGATTATTTATGTAATCAGATATGCGATTAAATGAAATGCGAAAAATACTTTATTTTATTATTTTTACCCATACCTCATCAATTTATATCATCAATACTCACAGAACGTATCATAACTGGAGCAGAGTTTGAGTTAGGGAAGTATTAACTTACTCCAAGAGCTTTAACAATGGAGATTGCGTAAAAACTATTTCTAGGAGCAAAGATACCCAACAACACGGGTAATTTTACTCCTTATTTTTTTTTCAAAAATAAATTAATAATATACTTCATAATATCCATTTTCCTATAAATACATGTCAAATAAGCTTTATTTCTTTATAATAATTCATCCAGTAAATTGTATAGTTCATTGTTTTAAAAATATTCACAATTTTCAAAATTTGGAGCAAATATTGGAGCAAAGTAGGACCAAATTACGGTATTTGTTTTTAAATTTCTCGATATTTCGAACACTTTATAGCGTTCATGGTTACAGGATTATCCTCCCGTGACCATGAACGAATAATGAAATGAAAAAGCAAATACAAACGCTATAGAAATCATCGGGTTGAGAGCCCTCAGCGCTCACCCACAGTCCGGGTAAAGTTGTCATAGCCATCTGAGGCTAACAACTAATACACACACAAAAAAGCTATAGGTATAATCAGTAAGTATAGTTTTATTTCAAAAGTGTGATGACAAAGGAAGAATACAATTCAGCACTCCTTGGCTTGCACGTGGGTGTCTTAAAAGATAACTAAGGGATACATTATGGATATAACATTTATACAAGAGAAGGAAGACTAGAAATAAACCTTTTAACAACATGTTGATCTAGCGTGGTATAGTAGTATGAATTCTTTGTTTTTTTTATTGTTTATGGTGGCAAATGAGCAGACAGCACAGCTGTTGGTGTGCCACTGCCGCCCATGGACCTTTGCAATACCAAGGGTATAGCTAGGCCGCTGCCTACCAATACAAACCCCCAAACCCACCCCAGTTGGGCTTCCGGCTCTCTCGCTCACCGAACGAAGCGCAATAGCACATTGCCATTACTTAGACATCGATCTTCTGAGAGAGTGTGGTACCTACTACCCCGGATGGACCGGCCCGCGGTTGTCGACAGAGAACTGTCCACAGCGTGGTCCTACCACTATAAATTGCCCTCCTATTGTGGAGGATGTACGAGCCCAGCATTGGGACGTATATGAGCTAAGATGAAGGTACACAATGATTTACTATACTATAATCAGCTGAATTGTCAAAGCAGTTCAAACGGAGTATTATTTAATTTCATGTTTTCCTTCTATCAAACCGTCAGAGGTTATATATTAATATTCAATGAAAATGATAACGTTCTTCCCGAAGCATCCGGGCAGACGGCTCGACATTCCAATCTTACCTTTTTTATCAAAATAACAGTGCGCCTTAGGGACCACTCTCCCACGCAACTCAGCATCCCACTCACTCGCACTCACTTACCGGAAAGAGATAAAACATTTACAAGAAATAAAAAAGATCAGCTGTTTAAGTTAACCCACATCCTTAGCGAGCAGGTTTTTCTTTACAGATGTTTCTGTTTATAAACAGCCGTCGTTCGCTATCAGCTGGTTAGCTTCCTTTAAACAATATTTAAATATATATACATACATACATATCATCACGCCATATCCCTTGCAGGGTAGGCAGAGAGAACAGAGTGCCAGAGAACTCTATCCTTGCATACTTCACTCGCTTCCTCAACATTCATAATTCTCTTCATACGCGCTGCCCTGAGAAGTTGCCCCAACGCTCCGTTCACTCTATTTCCCGCATTCACTCTTCGCTCTATATCAGTGGTGTACCTTCCATCTCGGCTAAATCCACATCCAAGATATACAAATTCATCCACTTGCTCCAGTACATCATTACCTATTGTTAGTCTTACATCTGTTCTGGCTTCATCTCTTTCAAAGACCATTATTTTGGTTTTGTTCACATTCACGCGTAGACCCCTTTTCTTACAATCTTCATTGTGTCGACTAGGGTCTGCAGGTCAGTCGCTGACTGTGCCAGCAGGACTATATATATATATATACACTTCAAATATGTCAATCTTTGAAGTATATACCTATGCCCTTTTGAATTTACAAAAATATAATCAAAATGGCGTTCAATTTATATAATATGTAATGGAAATTTTAATCTAGATTTAGAATATTGGAATAAAACTTTTTAACAAAAAATATTAAACCGACTAATAAACAGAAAAGCAAAAAAGTAATAAACTTTGTTTTTATTAGGGTTCCGTACCCAAAGGGTAAAAACGGGACCCTAT
Source organism: Lymantria monacha (assembly GCA_905163515.2). Lineage (NCBI taxonomy): Eukaryota > Metazoa > Arthropoda > Insecta > Lepidoptera > Erebidae > Lymantria > Lymantria monacha. The sequence continues at coordinate 11,362,387 of LR991104.1, read as the reverse complement.
TACTAAGACTTCGCTGTCCGTCCGTCCGTTTGTCATCAGGCTGTATCTCAAGAACGATGATAGCTAGACAGTTAAAATTTTCACAAATCATGTATTTCTATTGCCGCTATAACAACAAATACTAAAAATAAAATAAATATTTAAGGGGGGCTCCCTTACAACAAACTTGATTTTTTTACCGTTTCTTGCTCGATACTAATAACGTTGACAGGTAGACGCTTTAACTATTCACAGAATATTTCGTTTTATGATCTCTTTAAATATAATTAATTAAAATAAAATAAATAATTAATACTCCCAAAGGCTCCCATACAATAAAAGAAGTTTTTTTTATATATATAATGGTACGGCATCCTTCGCGCGCGAGTACAACTCGCACTTGGCGTATTTTTTTACCATAATAACTAAGTTCTTAAACTAATTTAAGTACACCTAAGTAATTTTGAGTCGAGGTACCTTAAGGACGTACGGTTTTTTAAAATATTTGATCATATAAGACTTCATTCTGCTAAGTAATCAATAAACCACACGACTTTTTAAGTGTGCCCCATTACAATTGACTCACTAGTTAAGCACGAGGTAAACTATAAAAATGGCGAAAATATTATTATATTTTATTATTGACGGAATATAAATTTATCATGTCATCTATTCGCTTTCTGCGGGTGTGGTATTAGACGATTAAGCATTAATCGTCTAATACCATACTGAACTTCAAGAGAATATGAGGTATTTTTACAATTGGGGAATATAATTCGACGGACAAACAGCCATTGTAATTTACGCACTCATTGTATATTCTACTAAAATATTTAAGTAACAAAGGCTTGCCACTTTTTATGCAACTTATACAATTGTCATCTTCATCATCTCAGCTCATATATAGCCCACGGAGCAAATACAAAGTTGCTCCGTGGTTGGGCTCGAGCTTCCTCCATCATGTGCGGGAAATTGACGACTATACCACGCTGGTCAGACGTGTTGGTATAGGGGTTTAGGGCTCTTGCATAAATGTTATACGCGTTTTATATTCTTTAATGACCTCTACAGGGGGTGGTGAATTGTATTCTTACTCCGTCACCACACGGAATAAGATAAATAATTAAAATTATGCCATTTCTAAATAAGTTTAAACTAACATTTAACAACTAGCTTTATATAAGTATAAAAATTTAATAATACAAAATGAAAATATATAAACTGTCTTCAGTAATTTATTAATAAAAAGTATTTAAAAATTATATTGAGGATAATTACGACCAAACGATTAAAATAATTAGAAGCCTCACCGTTAATTATTCCACGCCATTAAATTCAAAAGAAAACAAAAGCGTTCGTTCGGTAATTAATGCAACGACAACGAAACCGTTTAAAAACGGTACATCTCTATAATTAAAATTATATTATAAATTGCAATAATAACCATTCGTATAGATACATAATTATCATTTACCTATTTAAATGTACTCAATTATCTAGTAGTCATTATTATATATTCTAAAGTACACAGATTAAAATATATGTAGTTGTACAATAATAATAAAATGTCTGAATAACACTTCATATAATGAGTACTCTATTAGTAATATCTTATGCAGATAATAAAACATTGGTGTCTCAATCTCAGCATAAGCCAAAATTACTATTAATGCCATTTCTTTTTTTTTATTGCTTATGATGGCAAACGAGCAAGCAGCACACCTGATGCTAAGTCTTACTGTCGCACATGGAACTTTGCAATATAGCTAGGCCACTGTCAAGTAACCCAAGCCCACACAGAAAGTTGGAAAACCGGCTCTTTCATTCGCCGAACGAAGCTCAACAGCGTTGTCACTGCTCAGACGTTGATTTTCTACGAGAGTGTGGTACTATCTATCGGACGGCCCGGTCCGGTTGTAGAAACTGCCAACAGAATTCCTCTTTTTTTCTTGCGGCGGACTATGAAACGGTCACACTTCGCTAATTCCATCCGGAGCGGCAAAAGAAGCGGCGTGCAACCCCATAGACCCGCTTTGCAATGTCCCCCGCCCTCTCTTCGCCGAGCGAGCGGGCCAACGGAACCCAGTCTTTGTCTTCGGTGGCGAACGGTATGACTCTACCTACTAATTTAATAAGAAGTTCTATTAAACATACATACATATCATCACGCCATATCCCTTGCAGGGTAGGCAGAGAGAATAGAGTGCCAGAGAACTCTATCCTTGCATACTTCACTCGCTTCCTCAACATTCATAATTCTCTTCAAACACGCTCGCCGATTTCGGAGACTCTTGACTCCAACTTCATTCAGTACGTGACCAATCTGGTCTAGGTAGGTTAGTCTCGGTCTCCCCCGGTACCTACATCCTTCCACTTTCGCATTGTATATCTTCTTAACCAGACGTTCGTTCGGCATTCTTTCCACATGTCCGAACCATCGGAGCATTCCCTTTTACATCTTTGATAGTCTTATTTTACAAGAGCACACTTATCGTAAGTAATCAGAACCATTTAACGATAGAATTAGCATTGCTAAAGTCTATTAGCGGTAGCTATTAACCATAAGTTATAGAGCTATGTCATCTACTACGGTAGTCAATAAAAAAAATGTTTGAACATGTTTATCACAAAATATCGGACGCCGTATAAACAGTCAACATGAATTGAATTGATAAGAATTACAAAACTAGGACAAATGTTAATTTATAATTTATTATGGTCAACTCAGATCATGCGACAGATACAATTATAGTCAAGACGAATTTGGTTTGATTAAAAAATGTTCTTTACACTATAGCATCTGTGAGATTTAAATTCTTTAAAAAAATAATCCAATACGCTATGCTATGCCATCTGTGAATGTATTGGTACCAAGCATTTTTTTTTTCTTTTTTGTGTGTCTTAGTTGTTAGCCTCAGATGGCTATGACAACTTTACCCGGACTGTGGGTGAGCGCTGAGGGCTCTCAACCCGTTGGTACCAACCAGAGGTTGCCCGGGTATATATTACATACTGTAGAATGAATTGTTAAGCTGCATGTGAACTCTAATTCATCAAATTGTACCATTGTATAGGTAAAATACAAAACACACTAAGCTCTTGCCCATAATTTCATTCAAGTGGAATTGATAGTATGCATAATGTGACCAGACGTCCCGTTTTGAACGGGACTGTCCCTTTTTATAATAACGAGTCCCGGTGTCCCCGTAACGAACACTGGGATAGTCCCGTTTTCGGCAACCGTGCAAAGGTTGGATTTGAGTAATTTAAAAACGTGCCAAGAGTTTTATTCTTACTTAAAATATTCACCAGTTATATTAAAGCAATTTTTCCCTCTGATAAATATGGCAACTAAACCTTTCGTGTATATTTTTTAATTCATAACTTTTAAGTTAACCAACTTTTTCTGAATATCCTTAAAAAGTGTTTTTAATTGACTACCCGACTTAATGTCCCGTTTTGAGTCAAAGAATCGTCACGTTAAGTATGCACGTAGTACAAGAACAACCTTACCTATGATTAATAAATTACGATCAAGCTTCACATAGAAATAACATTTAAATAATGCCGTATTACGTAAATGTAATTTGTCGAAAATGATTTTATTAAATGAATTAATTTTTGTAAGCATACATTTCACTACCCCTTTGCCACTTTTCCATAGGTGTAGCCGATAATACGGGAAAATACAATGGAAGATAATATATTTTATTCTTAAATCAATGTGGGGGAGAGGGGTTGCACATAAGTTAATCACTGTCTAAAAATCAACACCCGAATATTTATGTATATGTGTTTATTTCTTTTTATATCTGTACACTTTCGTATTTATCTAAATGGAGGATTTAATATATAACGACGGCTTTAATGTAAAAAAAATAATATTTAATACATTGATCTGAATTGATCCTTATATATCATGGCCTTATATGATTAACAGATATTTAAATTTAATATAGTTTTGCTGCGCAATTATTTGGAATTCATTAAATATTTGAGAGCATTTGATTTCTTATTCAATATTATATATTTTCTTTGTTCTACAACCAATATACATGTTAACACGTGGACTAGACAAATAACAGAGTAATCAAGTACCTACCGACCTCATATAGTTCAAACCTCAAATAGAATAATTATTAGTGGGAAAAATGATTGTTCTAAGGCCCGTTCATAAATTACGTAAGGGATTTTGAAGAATGATTTGCGCCCTGCCCCCTTGCCGTAAGACATCATAAGATTGCAACTCCTCGCCCCTGCCCCTTAATAAGAATTTTTGTAAGAACTTTCAATTTAATATCTTACGTAATATCATGTTCTCCCCCTCCCTATAGTAAGAAGATCTAATATTCAGTCAACAACCAACGCCTTATATAATTTATGAATGGTCTCTAATTCTATGTACCTATAATTTGTGTCTATTGAATTATATATGAAAATCAAGGTTTTTTTTTAATACAAAATGTTGTGTATCATCATCATCATCACAGCCCATAAATGTCCCACTGGTGGGCTCGGGCCTCCTCCGTAATGGGAGGGAAATTAACGTACTATACCGCGCTGGCCAGACGTGTTGGTATAGGGTTTTGTTTCGAGTTTTCCTTCTCTCGCATAGATGTTATATCCGTTTTATATCCCTTAGTCGTCTCGTACGATCACCCACGGGTAAGATATGGAGTGGTGAATAGTATTCTTACTCCGTCACCACACGGAATAATATTGTGTATATGTAAGGTTATTTGACAGAGCAGGCCTGAGTTTGTTTTTTTTTTAATGGCATTCACAAAATTTCGCCAATAACTCAATTTAGATTAACAATGCTCGCTGGCTGTGTTCTTCACATAGATCTTGACCTGCGGACCATCAGGCAGTACATGAAACAGTGCTCCCAGCGCTACTTTGACTCTTCTGTCTCTCACCCTAATCCAATAATAGTGAGAATGTCTAGTTATACCGCGTCAATAATATCTGCGACTTTTTACTATCGACTTTATAACGGTCCCCTAGATAGAGGCATACACAGCCCGCGACGCTCTCACATGTAAATATCCAAGATTCCGACCCCGAGAACGAAAATCGGGCCGGTCGGGAAATAGTCACAAACCTGGATCAAAACAACTGCCGGCGACATGCCGAGCCAAGATCCGTACCCCACAGCGGGTGCCGTTGGAATCATTCGCTAAGACTATCTGGTTGCGAGCCCTGTGTACACCCACAAGTTCGGGTAAAGTCATAGCCATCTAGGTACGGCTAAGAACAAAATCACATATAAGAAATATACCAATTTCTTATACGATGTTTTAAATTTATGCATATTGAAGATGAAAATCTTTTTGATGCATATCTATCTACGTCCTCTGTTAGATGTCTCCAAATAAAAGTGCCACGATCGCCTCGCTAGATGGGCTACAATCGCAAACAATTAAAATTTTCCAGGAGAATTTTGGTACCCATAATTCCTTATTATTTAAGATGCCCACATAAAAGAATCGTAGTATTCGAATAGAAAATCTACTTTTCGCAACGAACGAGCAACGAAATTATTTCAATAAAATAATGAACATGTTTTTTACATTCAAAACAATAGGTATTTATTTTTTAAAAATCTAATAAGAATCAACTTTGCATTTATATTATATAAATATGTATATTTGCACGGATACAGAAACGCTAATGATGATTAATAACGTAAGAAATGTTAGCACATCGCAATCACAAGAAGTCACGTAGCTTTAGGCAGCTAGGTAGGCACTAGGTATAAGTTAGAAATAAAATGTCTGTATAATACCAAAAATACCAGACGCAGTTTATTAAAGACTAATATGTTCATTATAAACTCTAAAAATGACCAAATTGTATGCTGTTATGTTATTATAATCACTAGTTTTCACTTTTTAAGGTAAGCAAACATCTGAAAATCAATAATTTCATTGTTAAAAATAACTTGTTTACTATTTCAAAACCTTTACACGGCTATCTCGTTCTATAATTACGTAGGTAGGTTGATTATGAAACTTAACAGACTTTTGTATGTAGGTATATATTAAATTACCAATTGTATTAATGTAGATAAGAGTTATAAATGAGCTAATGAGACAAAAACAAACAAGCGTTATCTACCAATGGACTATATGCGAAAATAACGCGATTGCCATTTGTAATTAACCGACTAATTTTTATAGCGGGATAATGCTTTTGGATTCATTGTATGCGAGTACTTTAGAACTTGGTTGGGTTATACTCTTAACCTCCTTGTTTTCATTGAATTTTTTTTTCTACGTTGCTATCCGATTGGTAGGTACTAGGTTGAAAATAAAGCGGGACATTCATTACAATACTTCACAATTCAAACTTAACTATTTATTAAACTTTGGTTTAGTCGCGTCTTAGATTTTACACTATAGCACGATCTGGTCATTTAACCATACGTGATTTCATTTAGTCAAATATCATTAAATACTAATTAAAGCAGTGCTACATATTTCTTATTATTGATACGTAAAAATCCGCTTTTCGCTATGGCGCTCCTGAACTTGTTTCCAAGGCCTGTTAAGGGTGCCATCTGGCAAAGTTTCTCCATTCAATCTAACTTCTTACAATTGAAGCTAGACTCAGACAGAAATAGGGAATTTGATTTCACAGTAGAGTACTTATTCTGCTTCCAGTCATCGTCAACAAGGCTATCCAGGATTTTAACGATTTAGCAATGCCATGGATTTCCCTCTGCCCTCCACAAACTTTTTAGCTTTGCAGCTACTTTCTTAGTAAGAAAACGAAGTGACCACAGGAATTTTATGTAATATGATTTTTATCTCTTTCCCATATTTTCCCTCATTATTTTCGTCTAGCCTAAGCATAGCACATATTAGTTATCATAATTGTATTATTAGTGAAATTCATATTATATTTACAACAAGCCATCATATGCCATCATAATTAATTAGGGTAGCATGTTGAAATTGTTAGAATAATACTACTTAATCCATATCATATCTATTTGAGTAATGACATCAAATTAATTATATTGCAGTAATAATCAAAACCACTTAAGCAGTTACTTATTACCTTAATCATGTGTCATTAGATGTCATAATACTTATATATATCTTTGTCGTAGTAATCTTCAGTTGCATAAAGTTTGCATTCAATCATTAAGATGAATTGAGTTTAATGACTATTAAGTTATTAAGAATTAGTTCAAATTAATAGGTAAGAGGATAAATGATAGAAATATTTGTAATTCTTGCAAATATGAAGTGGTCTAGTTGTTTGTTTTTTTTTTAATACTATTATAAATATAAACTTGTAAATGGTTGTTTGTTAACCGATTACGCTAAAACGACCTAATGGATAAGATAAAATTTACCAACGCGATAGAGTAAAGTTTGTAATAGCATAAAAAGGCTACTTTTAACCTAGATAATTATATTTTCCCTTTGGATATACACGGTGACATTTATAGCGACTTACAAAAGCAGTTCAGTTAACGTATCCAGTATCTACTATTCATTCGTACAATTAAAAAAAAGTATTATAAATAGTTACTAATTAAAATAGTAAGAGAACAACTTGTAGCGAGTGTAGGAATTTGACATAACCTACATACTGTGTAGGCACTATGACAGTTTACCGCGCTGCCCGCACCAAACAGGTTTTATAGGGTTATATTTCGAATTTTAAATTTCTTGAATAGGACATCTATTCAAGAAATTTATATATATATATATATATATATATATATATATATATATATATATATATATATATGTATGTATATATACACACACACTATTACCACATGGCAAATATATTTTCAGTAATTTTATAATTTCTATCGGAAAATGAGTAGGAGTTTAAATACTAGATTTACAAATAATCATGATAGCTCGATGGACCATATACCACTAACCAAACAGCTCTCTCAGTGAAGAGAGGCGGCCTGCTAATTACTTTACCAACAGCTTAAATAGTAATTCGGTTACAAACTATATCTAAGGTATTATCAATAAACAATACAGTATTATGAAATGTAAAACAAACACTATTTTTGTGACTTTGATATGCTATAAGTTTGAAATAAGTTAAAGTTGCCATTGATAAATTATAATACCTTTTAGATATATATAAATTAACAAATGAGCAAGGTTAATATTTTCTGTTTAAATAATGACTAACGCACTATCATGGTTTGTTGATCCGGCACAGTTATTTAATGATTACATAATGAATTGTTTAACATGGGGCCAGGGCCCGATCTAGCTATTTAGCCGCTCCGGGCAAAGATAACTTTCGCCAGCCTTTACATTAGTCCGGTCAAATTAGACCTAAAAATAAGAGTAAAGCTACATAAATTTCCAACAAGCTGAAAATTAGTAAGATTGTTTAAAATATGATTAAACATAAAATGTGAAAGTTCCCCATCTTTCCCCTGTATGGAAAAAAAATAATCAAGGTCAAAGGTCAAAAAAAGGAGATTTTCGCGATTTTCAGCAAAACAGTAAGTATTATCATAAAATACTTTAGACAAAAATTGTAGATCATAAAATTATCTACAAAAATTTATCAATTCTCTTTTTCTACGAGCCACCATTTTTAAGATATAACGATTCAAAAGTTGTAATCGTCATAATATGCATGAATACGCCACGTATATACGAGCACATCTATACAATTGTAATATATGTTAAAATATGTTTCTATCGGTCATTGTAACTTGCACCTATAATATAAAATATACATAAGTTATAACTATCCCCCCCTCACCGAGACCCTCCAGCCCGACCTCCTCCGTAGGGTGGTCAAGGAGCTGTTCCCGCGGCAGTCGGCACACACGCCCCCGGTCATGGCTTCACCAGATCCCAACCGGGAGGCCAACGATAGTGTTCCGCCCGTGACGGAGTCAGAAGTGGAGGCGGCTGTGGTGAGGATTGGTTCCACCACCACGGCCTCCGGCCCGGACGGAATACCAGTCCACGTGTTGACGTTGCTCCTCAAGCACCTGGAACCTTGCCTCAGGCGACTGCACAACGCCTGTTTGGCACCTGGACAGTTTCCTGAGTGCTGGAAGAAGGGCAGGTTGGTTCTCCTGCCAAAGCCGGGATGGCCTCCGGATTCACCGTCAACCTATAGGCCCATCGTGCTCCTGGATGATGTGGGTAAACTGCTGGAGCGTATCTTTGCTGCCCGCATCGTCCGGCACTTGAAGAGGTGGGGCCCGCTCTGTCGGATGCTCAATTCGGCTTTCGAAGGGAGCGTTCGACCATCGGGGCTCTGCTTCGCCTGCGGCAGACGGCGTGAGTCCCGCAGGGGACACTATGCGGACGCCCATGACGTGCGGTGTTCCACAGGGATGGCCCTGGGGCCAACTCTGTGGGACATCGGTTGCGACTGGGCATTGAGAGGAAGCCTCCCCACCCGGGCTGAGCTTGATATGCTATGCTGACGACACGCTCGTCAGAGCCCGGGGCAGGACACTCGAAGAGGCGACGAGCCTGGCCATTCTCGGCACCACGGAGATGATTAGGCGAATCGAGGCGCTGGGGCTCAGGGTGGCCCTAAATAAGTCGAGGCCCCTTTATTGCATGGGCTCCACATAATGCCGCCTATCGGCGCCTCGATAGTCGTCAACTCCATCCACATTAGTATCCAGGCCCTTATGAGGTATTGGGGCCTAGTGCTCGACGGGCGTTGGTGGTTCCGGGAGCATTTCCTCAGACTAGCTCCCCGGCTGGTTGGCGCGGCGTCCGCCCTATCACGGCTTATGCTGAACGTAGGTGGACCCAGCTTTGAAGGCCGACGGCTGTATGCGAGGGTGATCCGCTCAATGGCCATGTACGGCGAATCCGTGTGGGCAGGATCTCTGACCTTTTCTGCTCAGGGCTTTTCTGTGGCGCCCACAGAGAGCCATGATGGTCAGAGCCATCCGCGCATACCGCATGGTGTCGACCGAGGTGGCATGTGCATTGGGAACACCCCATGGGACCTGGAGGTGGAGATGCTCTTCGATCTCTACCGGCGGGTTTCTTTTGTACTCCCTATCGTTCAGCGAGATTGCCACCTAGCGCGAAGACACCCGCCGGTACGTCATTGCCCGTTAGCCTACGCAACTGGAGAGGTCTAGACACGATGTTCTTACCGTCAAGGCCCTCCGGCCCGTATTGATATAATGGATGGAGCGGCGGCACGGAGTCCTTTCTTCCCAGCTGGTGCAGGTCTTGTCAGGGCACGGTTGCTGCGGCAAGTACCTGCACACGGTCGCAAAGAAAGAGTTGAATCCGTCCTGCCAACAGTGCGGCAGTGACGAGGACACGGTGCAGCATACGCTCGAGGTCTGTAAGAGCTGGGTCCGGCAGCGCCATGACCTAGTCGCTGTCATCGGTGCCGACCTGACGCTGCCGGCTGTCGTGAAAGCGATGGTCGACAGCGACAGGAACTGGGACGCGGTCGCCATCTTCTGCGAGGCAGTCATCTCGCAGAAGGAGGCGGCGGAACGAGTCCGGGAGGATTCTCTCGACTCGGGCCGCCGCCGGCACCCTAGGCGGATTAGGCGCGAATACCTGCACCTAATGCCGCCCTAGCTGAGGCATCGGGTGGTCAGACCGGGGACCAGTCCAGTCACCCAAAGTGAGGCCACCGCGTGAGGACGACGGCCCGATTGCGAAAGCTGTCGGGGCATCGGAACCGGGTGGGTCACCGAAGACAAAGATCGGGTACCGGTGACAGGCTCGCGCGGCGAAGAGAGGCGCTTTGCAGGGTTAGTCTATGGAGTCATGCGCCGCCTCTTGCGGTCGCTCTGGACCGATTTGGTGTGGCGCTACCACATCCATATTCCACCACCAAAAAAAATTGTGTTGGAAGATAGGATTAAGTAAATTTTGCCGCCCCTCATTTTTGACGCTCTGGGCAAATGCCCGGCTTGCCCTCCCCTAGATCGAGCCCTGCATGGGTCTCGAGCCCACAATATTCGGTGTGAGAGTTCATAACTTTGATCAATCCACCCACAATCACACATTTCTTTAGAAATGTGCGATTGTGGGTGGATTGATCAAAGTATATAAATATAACATACGTACGTTAAATATATACATAAAAATAAATAATATACATAAAAATGAATTACGTACGTTGTATTATAACTTTCGTTTGACAATGTTTATATTCTCCGTAGTTATAAGGTAGTCTTTTTTCAATAGGCAGACATTTTTTAAACCGCTATAAACTCTTTCTCAATTAGGTTGTATGATTTTTTATTTAATTTACGGAATTCTAATATTTATAAAATAATTCAGTTTTATTCGATTTACAATGATAAACTTCAAAATTGGTTTCGTATTAGTAAAACCATATAATTTGAGATGATAGGATACAAAAATTAAGAACACTGCTTTATTTTGAAACTAATAAAGAAGCATACGATCCACCCCGATTTATTTCTTTTTGAACACCTTCACTTTATCAAATGATATATTCAATTGTAAATGTTTGAAATATTATTAAAAATATAAAAATCCATCAATCAAATCCGTCTTCAAAATAGAATATTTCCTTCTAATGGATTTTAATAAAAACGGGATTATCATATATCACATTGGTTTAAAAATTACCAAGCTCTTAACAAACATTTAAAAATATAGTACCGAAACGCAAATTTGTTTTTAAATAATTTCATAAATTCAAACACGGTATATCGTTTATATAAAAAAGTAACAATAATGTGCAGACGATGGGACGCATTAATTCCCCACCGCGCAACACGAGCCGCGCAGCCGCCATTGCCGTATAAATACCACGAGCGCCACCGACGTCACGTAGTCGAAATCGAGAGGTGAAGGTGCGAATAATGGAGAGGTGGCGTCCATATTGTATTCCCATAATCGATCATCATCATAAGAGCTAGCAGAGCGACCGCCGACGTTATTAGTCGTGAAAGTGAAGCAGTGTAGTGTTTCGACGTGTCATCCAAGAAGATCGACAGCGGTTCGAGGCCGAATCTGGCGGATCGTGACGATCGAAAGAAACAGCCACACACTAAGTCTTGCGTGCAACGGCGACCATCTTGTGCAAACATCGTCCGCAACGCCGTGAGCCAGCGACGAAGCAACCAACGACTGAATAATAATTTGCTCGTCGAAATCTCATACATTCTTATAAGAAATCAGTGTCGCTATAGAAAAGTGTCGAAGCGACGTCAAGATAGAGGCAGACCAACAGACGGCGGCTCAAAATATGAACCGCACGGTGCCGAGTTGTGCAGTGGCTGCAATGGGCGTCCAACAAGCCCGAAGCCGGCGTCGCGTAGCGCTGCGGAGGTCTACTGTCCGCGACGAGCGATCAGAGCGTTACGCGGCGAGCAAGTGGGGCGCAGCCCCAGCGGCTGCTGCGCTTCCGCCGCCGCCCACTCATTGGCGGCGCGACGGGCGCTGCCGGCCCGAACCCGATCGTGCGCTGCCCCTAAAGCTACTCCTCAACGTGACTGCGTAGACCGTCGCCGTCGCCCGCCGCCCTAAGGACTCTAAGCTAGTGTTAAGTGTGGTGCGCGGTGGTGGCGGGGCGCTGGCTTGTGCCGTGTCGCTCCGTCGCGCCGACCTTTTTATTTCGAGCTGCGAGTCGCGGCCGCCGGCGGGGCCACCTGCACTCGGCCGCGTCTCGCAACCGACCAAATTCCGGCGTTAGGTATTATTTTGTAAAAATTTTAGTAGATAAGTGGAGCCTCTCGCTCGTGAGCGCCCGCACCTCTCGTCCCGCTATAAACATGAGAAAAACACAAAAAAATAAGCGAGAGTTACGGTCAGGGCGTTCACGGGCCTGGGGCGGCATCGCGGGCCGGTGCTCGCTCGGCGGCGCGCTTCTTATTTTGCTCGGGCTGCGTCGCCGGCTCCGCTTGCACCGGCCCGCGGCGCCTGTCGTATTGTTTATTTATCTGAGAGAGCTGAGTTAGTTTGCGCGACGGGCCCGGCCTGGGCGGGCCTCACTCGCCGACCCAAGCTTTAAACGTACGAATGAGGGCGCGGGCCCGCCGCCCCCTAGATGTAGATTTTAAATTTTAACGATACGGTAACCATGATACCGGCTGTTGATGATTGGGAGTCTATTATATAAATATATGTTTGTACAGTTAGAATATTGATCTCAACTGCGGCGTCTCTTGTCTGGGAGCTTCTGTGATGTACAAAAAACGAGTATATTTGGAATTTTACAAGTTTTTTATAATTAATTTGTAATGTATAACTTTTAAGTGAAGGAGCGCATTGTCGCGCTGAACTGTCCGCAGCATCCTGTTTCCCACCTTGTCCCATCCCTTGTTCCTGTCCTGTCCCAGGACTCTTCGGAGTCCGCCAATTGGTTCAGTATTTCTGGTAGACAAAAGTCCAACGCTGTTTACTCTTCTCGAGTTCAGCAAAACTTTTCAGCTGAAAAAAGCAAGACTACAGATTGAAGATTCAAGAATATACTATCAAACATGAAGAGACAAAAGTGCAAGTGCGGAATAAATTTTTGAAGACTTGATGAAGAATGAACATGTCAAGAAAATGTGGTAAGATGCATTTATTTACTTATTAATAATTATTACTAGAAGGATGGCTGAATGGTTTAGAACCAATCATGCCTAATTTCATGGGTACACTTTCTATTTAAGAAAATAGTTTCAAGTCCCAAACTGTTCTAGGTATGAATATAATTTGTGATAAGTTATTGTATGTTTGCGATTGCTGTGTGATTCTCATGGATATCATAAAAGACAGCTAAGAGCTTTTCATCGACCTAGTTTTAACTCCCACCTGATCACACTTACAAGAAGGCATGACATTGGGCAGGTGGTAACAGTCATAAAACTATTGCGGGTAATTTTGCAATATCTATGATGAAAGTGGAGTACATATTGAGTCAACTCCAAATAATTGGAATGAGTGCAGGATGCTGATAGTCTGTAATCCAGACTTATTCCTAACCGCTGTGTTCAAAAATAATGATTTTAATAAAATTTCTTTGTTCCTTGTCCCATTTAAATATGTTTAATATACCTATATACCATTTCACACAATTGGAAGAAATACATCCTATAATGATTTTTCACTACAGCGTTGTGTTATGTGACTTTTTGCCAAGGCAAATTACATTTTCCTAGGATAAGACTGCATTTAGTGATAATTAGGCTTGTTGTTTATGAAACCCCACCAAAAACATGCAGAAATGAGAGCCAAGTTCATATTTTAATAATTATAAATTGATATCTTTCCTGATAAAACTTTAGATTGAAATGGGACCAAGTTCTGGATACAATCTTTAAATTTATTTATTAGAAGAATGTATAATATTCTTAAGTAAATTTAAAACACTTTGTTTATTTATTATACTACCACAAAAATGTTTTTTATGTTTAAATATTACTTTAAATATCAATAATTGAATTATTTACTTAAAACAAATAATTTATGATCTATTGACCGAATAAATCAGATTTGACTGTTTGACAGTACATTCTGAAGTTCATTGCTTGAAAACCCATTGATAATTGTTAAACTATAATAGTATTTTTTTATTGCTTATGGTGAAAATGAGTAAGCAATACACCTGATAGTAGGTGTTGCTGCCGCTCATGGACCTTTGCAATACCAAGGGTATAGCTACGCTGCTTCACAAACCCACCCAGAAAGTTGGCTTTCTGACTCTCTCCTTCACCCTTCTCTTTTTATTTTTTTGGCGGCGGGCTATTTTTTCCATACCTTCCCCGAGAATGCTTTATATAGAATCTATCAATTAAGAATTGAACTACAAAACCAAAGAAAATTTTAATTAAATCTTAATGTATTGCTGATTGTGAAGTATTTAGTGTTTTTTAACACATATTAATTTAGTTTGTATATAATGGAATATATAAACATTTTCATTCCTTTCTAAATGTGAATTAATATGAATTATTGCACACTTACCAAGGACTGGTGACTGCAATAATTTGAATAGTGTGTTCTTATTGGAATCCACGTACTGAACGAAGGTGGAGTCAATAGTCTCCGAAACCGGCGAGCGTGTATGAAGAGAATTATGAATGTTGAGGAAGCGAGTGAAGTATGCAAGGATAGAGTTCTCTGGCACTCTGTTCTCTCTGCCTACCCTGCAAGGGATATGGCGTGATGATATGTATGTATTGGAATCCATGGCTGAGATTTTGACGTGTCTCGATAGATGTCGCTATACCTTTTTTATTACATCGCAGTTTTTAGATTTATATTTTTATTATGGGACTAATCCCACCACTGTAACTCTGTAAGCCAGGATCCCCAATGGTCTCCGTATAAGACACGGAGGTTTAACCCTCGGCAGTCCCGGGAAACGCTTTTAATTGTCTTGGAACCCGCAACAAATTTAATTAGAAAAGAAAAACAGGAGTTGGATTATATGTATACCAAAACATCCTTATTAGTTTTTATATTATTTTATTATATATTAGTGTCAGACTCTTGACAGTTATTTGTAGTCTGCAGCCCATATGTCGCCTCGTCTCTCGGCAGTATCACGCAATTTATATTAATACTGAGATACGTTTAGTGAAGGGTCGCTGTGTGGTAGCGGCTACGAATACTACCAACCCTTACTATGCTCGTGGATGTCGTAAAAGACGACTAAGAGCTTTATATCCACTTGGGCCAACAACACCTGATGCCGTTTGGTCAACAATTACATTCTCAAGGAGGTTTGACGTCAGGCTAGCGGCTGGTCATAAAACTATTGCCAATAACTTTTAATATGTAGGAAGAGGAGTACATATTGCGTTGCCCCAAAGTAATTGAGATAAAAGCAGGCAGCATCACGTTTAGTGAAGGGAAGAGAGTCTAAACCACTTTCTCCTTATCAACGACCTGATCTCCTTGTTTTGTAGTGTTCCATAAAACCTAATTTGTATGATGTAGGCGTGATATTCAGCCTATGCTCCCCCTTACCTTGTGACCTATACAGTCTGTCTGTTCCATCAACAGTAACAGAAGGGCGACTTTCCATTACCTATAGTGTCACCATCCCATTGCCATAGGGCTGACAATCAATAATGAGTCTTGTCTTATGAGTCTTTTGTCTTAAGCGAGCCATGGAGTAACTCCCCATGGCTCCCTTGAGATAGGTTTTTACCAATAACGGATCAAGGTACTGCTTGGTATATTATCGTTGATAAAGATTTGATAATTAGACAAGTTTTAATATAACTCTTCGGCCCGCGGCTTCACTTGCGTCACAGATCAACCATAGTTATGTTAGAATATTTTTTTCAAATAAAAGTAGACAGTCTAATATCTGTTTTTTTTAATTCTAAGTAACACCTAAGTTAATATAAATAATGCATAACTTTGTTAATTAAAGTTTTATGGCGTTAATTTTAATAAAATTGAAATTTTAGGTAACACTTAATTCATCTATATAACACTTAAAACTGATGATGTTATTTGTATTATCTTAAATTTTACCTAGAATTTAGATGTGTATTTTCACCAACGACTCTCTATATACGTCCCTCCGCTGAGCTCGAGCTACCTTCATCATCATCTCAGCTCATATATGTCCCACTGTTGGGCTCAAGCCTCCTCATAATGAAAGGGAAATTGACCTCTATATTTGGGAGGGAAATTGACTATACCACGCTGGTCAGACGTGTTGGTATAAGGTTTTGTTTCGAGTTTTCCTTCTCTTGCATAGATATTATATGCGTTTTATATCCCTTAGTCGTCTCTTACGATCACCCACGGGTAAAATAGGGTGTGGTGAATTGTATTCTTACTCCGTCACCACACGGAAAACCTTCATAATAGGAGGGTATTTGTACTACATACACCACGCTGATCAGACGTGTTGGTATATAGTGTTTATTTATAGTTTACCTTCACTTGTATATACACTACCGGTCAAAAGTTTCTGCCCACCCTATAGATTGCGTGAAATACCACAAATAAAGACAATGTGATCGCTTTTCGCTAAAGACCAAAATTTGTTCAAAACGAGGCTGCACTTACCAAAACTATACAAGACTTAGAAACTGAAATCTGTGATAAAAATAAGGTCAGTTCATTACAACTTGTAACCTATAATCAAATATCTCAGGCTTCGTTTTATCCTCCGGGGCGTCGCTCAAGAAGAGGGTACCCCTCGAGGGGTATTTCGACAGGCCGGCCACTGACGACAAGTTCACGCTGCTCCGGTGGCCGGTCCAACGACGAAGGCGAGGTTCACGAGTGGGTTACGGGTGTGCGTGCTTACGTGCGTGTTAAATATATAGATAAGAATATAGTAATAATAAAACTACAGTCTGTAATTATTACATATCAAAATTTTTGATTCATCGATGTAAACCCCCTTTCGCTTTTATTATTTCGGTGCACAATTTTGGCATTCTCTGTAACAATTTCGACAAATAATCGTCGTCTATTTGGTTTCATCCGTTCTTCAGAACATTCCAGAGATGTGAAGTGGAAGTAGGACACTGCATTCTGACTTCTCTGTCTAATTTGTCCCACAACAACTTAGTCGGGTTGAGTTCGGGCGACTGACGGCCAAATCATTTCTTCAGTACATTCTTCCTCTCCAATTCTCTCAAATCTCTTTGCACAGCTTCGAGGAATGCTTGGGATCGTTGTCATGCTGGAAGATAAGTTTCTGCAGATCGGGCGCTGGACAGAACGTACTACATGTTCCTTTAATATTTTTTTACAGCCTATTTTCTTCAAAATCCCTTAAATTTTGACCAGATCTCCAGTCGCCCTTCCTCCAAAACATCCTCAAACCATCACCGAGCCTTCGCCGTATTTTACAGTCGAGATTACACATGGATCTAACATTCGTTCTGTCCTTGACCTGCACAAAAACATTCTTATCTTAGACCTAAAAACCTCAAACTTTGACTCATCACCCATAAAACTCTCTCACACTCTTCATGCGCCCAATTTTTATGTTCTTTAGCCCAATGCAACCTCTTAATTTTATTATGACGTTTTAAAAAAGATTTCTTCACTGCCCTTCCAAAACGGCCAGCTTCTCTCAATCTCCTTTTCACTGAAGGTGTTTTCAAAGATCCCTAGATATATTGACCAGAGCTGCTATATCTGGGCCGATGAGTTGTCGATGACGTTTACTGATCAATACAATACGTTTATCTTCAGCGGTTGTGGTTTTTCGAGGCCGCCCTGAACGTTTTCTATCGCTAAAGCTCCTGGTGGATGCATATTTTTTTACGTTGTAGTCCACGATACGCATCTTAAAATTTACAAGTCTGAATCTGCGAGAACGAGAACAATTCGTAAACGAATAAACCAATCAGCCGGTTACCAGTTTTAACTTATCGCACTTACCGACAAAATATAAACATGCGCTCGTATAAAATAAACTAATAACGGACACTAACATTTTTGGTTTGTAAAACATCGTTTCGACCTTTACTTGACAATATGACAGTGAAATTTCTTAAATTGTATTAGTTTGAAATTTAATGAATGGATTATGGGGTGGGCAAAAACTTTTGACCTGTAGTGTATGTTACATGTATATTATATCACGCAGACGTATTTTAGTTCATACATAGACAAGATAGGGGGGGGGATATATACATAAGGGGAGGGTGATGAATTGTATTCTTACTGCGTGACCACACGGTAAGTTCATCGTCAAAAATACGACGTTGGAATAATGTTGGTACTTGACTGCATACATTAAATCGGGTTGACAGCCCTTAGCGCTTATCCACAGTCCCGGTAAAGTTGTCTTAACCATCTGAGGCATTCTACTAAGTCACAAAAAAGAAACAAAAAAAACGTACATTCCACGTACGGTACGTAACGTACATAGCTGGGCATTAACTCGTTAATCCGTTAATCGTTAATTAACGAAGTTAACATTTTGATTAACGGATTAACTTTTAAGTTAACTTTTAAAAATGTTAACGGACACGTTAACTTCCGTTAATATGCAAGAAGTCCGTTAATCGTTAATCCAATGCCTATAATCATAGCTGGGCATTAACTCGTTAATCCGTTAATCGTTAATTAACGAAGTTAACATTTTGATTAACGGATTAACTTTTAAGTTAACTTTTAAAAATGTTAACGGACACGTTAACTTCCGTTAATATGCAAGAAGTCCGTTAATCGTTAATCCAATGCCTATAATCTATAAAATATAGCACGATCTCTGTGACAGTTCTCACTAGTCCCGCACGCTTACGATGCAGTCCGTATTTTTGTCGATATAATTCCTTATTTTTAAAGTTATTTGCTACTGCAATTGAAAAACAATGTATGAAAATCTTATTGAATTTCAATCAAATGGATGGATGAATCGATTATAAATTTAAAACGATCTATGAAAATAGGGTTAGGTTATATAGCTTAGGCAGCGGTTTAAGCTATACCCTTGGTATTGCAATGGTCCATGGGTGGCAGTGACACTTACCACCAGGTGTGCTGCTTGCTCGTTTGCTATCATAGCAATAAAAGAATTACAAAATAAAATTGTAAATATGACGCGTATTCAGAATTAATTCATCGGTTTTGTATCCATCTGTCACAGAGATCAAGCTATATTTTAACGACTATAATACTTACCGCACGGCACTGACAAGTGCCGGATGGCGCGTGGCAGCGAGTGAAACAAAAACAAAACTAGATATAAGTATTTTGCCGGCGCGTGCGAGTGAGAAAGAAAATTGCGAAAAGATTTGTTTCGTTTGATCATTTCTTTACTTCAAAATGTTAATGTTCACGAAGGGAAATATGCACCTACCCGACGATTAAATTAAACATTCGAATTATACAAGTATTTTGTTTTGTTCCTGACCTGTTAACTTCCAGAACCTAAACCACAGGTTTTATAAGTTCACTTACGCAACGATATAAAGATGAAATTTTACACATATTAACGGATTAACGTTAACTTGCGTTAATTCTTCCGAAATGTAACGCTTTAACGTTTAACGAAGCTAACTTTTTTTGTAGCGGTTTAACGATTAACGAAGTTAACTATTTGATTAACGGTGCCCAACTATGGTAACGTACGGTCACCGTGGGGAGAGAGGGTTAAAAATTGCAATAAAAATTTAGAAGTATGTTTTTATACCAACACGTCTGTTCAGCGTGGTATACGTAGTACAATTTTCCTCTTATTATGTAATAGGGTCGAGCCCAGCAGTGGGATGTATATGAGTCGAGATGATATCTCGCCGAAAATCAACATTATTTTAAATAAAACTCACATTAATTTATAATCTGATTCATAATTTCACTAAAGAGTTGTATTAACCTCGTTGTTTTTTTTCGAAAATTATACTTTCTGTTTACTGCTATCGTTTTGTTCTTTTTGTTTTTTCACTCTCTATTTTTTTAAGACTATACCCTTCATCATCATCATCTAGTTCTTATCACAAATTACTTCATTACACAATATGTTTTCTTACATCATACATATTGTAAATATTTTGACAATAGTTGTTATGTACGACCGTCTGTGTGACGTCACACTCCACTACTTGTGAATGTAATTGTTGAACAGAAGATTTTAAGTAGCTTTGAAATTCTGTTGTTATGTAAACACTGTGTCGTGTATAGTGTGAGTAGTGTGTCACTTGACTTAGTGTATCGGTATAGTGTGAAACATACGCTCTTCTCGTGCACATAATACTTCTAATATTATAAATGCGAAAGTAACTCTGTGTCTGTCGCTCTTTCACGTTAAAACTACTGAACCAATCTAAATGTAATTTGGTACACAGATAGTCTACAGCCTGATAAAGGACACAGGCTACGTTTTAATGCAAAAAAAGGCTGTAAAGGTGGATGAAACGTTGTAAGGAAGTATCGTCATTTTTAAAGCCAGAAGCTTGAAAGTTATTTTTAGGCTATTGATTAGATATAAATAAATATGACATTAACATATTGTAAAAATTTACCCTTAAGGGGTAAAATAAAAATAGGGGATGAAAAACTTTAGGTAAGTGATCTTTTACGCGAGCGAAGCCGCGGGCAGAAGCTAGTGTGTATATAAATAAATGTATGTACATACACATTTCTTATGTTATACAAAAGTGTTTGATGTACATAATTATAAATGTTTTACTGTACATATGAATGCTTCAATTCTATCGTGTGCCTTTAAGACATCCCTATTTTTTTAAGTGATTTCTTATAGGATGGTAAACCGCTTCGTTACGTAACGCGTAACGGCGCCAGTCTGACTGCCCTTTCTCTCACGCATACGTCAGCGGTAGGCAGGCTCTTTCTCTCTCACTTTAACCCACAGCGCTAGCCGTATTAATATGTGATGTTATAAGCTTTTATTAATAAATAACTTTTCCTTACATTATCATATTAACATCTAATCTGATTTATAAAATTATTTTGAATTATATAATCTGTTCCCTCTGCCTACCCTGCAAGAGATATGGCGTGATGATACGTATATATATATATGTATATATCATATTATTATACATAAAATTTAATTAGTAACCTAAGCTTTTCTCGAGTTAAACAACTTCAATATTTATTAGTTCAACTTAGATTAGTTTAAGTTTTTTTTTGTGTCAGGCAGGTTATGGTCTCTACATCATATGACAAATAGTGTGCGGCCCCATAATACCGTATTCCGTCCCTATTTTTCGGCTGGCCCATAGTATCGATTTCTTGACCTCGTATCATTCGGCCCTGTTCTACAAACCAATCCGAACTACGGGTACAACTAGTACAGATATTAATGATCATAAACAAAGCAGCTGGTCCCTATACGGTACAATGACCGTATGACAATTGTGTAACGGGTTCAACGACCTATCGATAGGCGAGTGTTGCAAGCATATATATGTAAATAGGTCAAACTATTTTTAATATGGCATATATGTTGTATTATGGGGGATACGAATGCTACCAAACCTTATATTGCTCATTTGTAGTAATATACGACTGCGTGTTTTACATATAGTTGTACCAACTACATCTGATGTCGTCTGATCAACAATTACATTCACATGTAGTGGTGTGTGACGTCACACAGACGGTCGGACATAACAACTATTGTCAAAACTATTTACAATATGTACGATGTAAGATGAGTATATATTGAGACACAAGTAATTGGTGAATATAACGTATCTAAAGTATGCTGTGTGGTACCGGCTTCGAATACTACCAACCCTTTGCTCATGGATGTCGTAAAAAACGACTAAGAGCCTTATAACGACCTAGGACAACTTTATTTGATGCTGTTTGGTCAACAATTGCATTCCCAAGAAGGGTTGACGTCTGTCAGGGGGCCGGTCATAAAATTATTGCCAATAACTTTTACAATATATACTATGAAATAAGAGTACATATTGTATCGACCTCAAGTAATTGGGATAACAGTAGGTGAATGATTATAACGTATGTAGAATATATAGTAATATCTGGATGACGAGCTTTCTTTTTAGTGTATTTTGAAGATATATTTAAATATAATAAAAATAAAAAATTAAATAATAATAAAAAAATTAAAAAGTCAAAAGTAATATAAAGAGAAACAGGATTTTAACCGGCCTCGATTAGACAGCTCGGACTTTGACGGGAATTTGAAAACGTCCTGTGGTGCTCTTGTATTATATTCGATATCTTAGTGTTTTAACGTGTTATATTAGATAATTTTGATGGCATTTCATGTAATGTGATGTGCGGAAATACTGGGATGTAGTGAATATCATATAAAAGTGCTTTACGACGTTTTCGTTTTCCATCAAAATTCCCACAAGATACCATTAACAGTGTGGCCATTGCACTGTTAATGGTGACAATTTGACTTAGACAACGACTGACTTGAAAGACTAAAAACATGAAAATATTTATAACTTGACACTGGCACCAATAGCTCCTATATGTAGCTGATTACATGTAGCCAATACATAAGAAGAAGAAGTAATAGTTGTCAGCCAACTCAAAATTATATTTTTTCATTGCCTAAAAATTTTGACAAAACAATATTTTCTACAAATGAAACTTGGCTAGATCGATTAGTCGTCCCCGGAACCCTCTGCATGTTAAATTTCAAGAAAAATATTGGTGCCGTTTCCGAGATTCAGAAAAAAAAAAAATATATATATGTATATATACTAGCAGACTCGGCCACGCGTTGCTGTGGCTAAGGTAGTCTCAGTAACACGTGGTGGTTATAATAATAAATTGTAGCTTATATGAAACGTTTGTACGTTTAACATAGCGCCATCTATTAAATATTTACTCAATTCAGTCAACAGATACCGCCATCTGTTAGAATCATTTAGAGATAACAGATAATTGTGACTATCAAATAATAGACAAATAATTTGCAATAAAATAATATTGCGACTATAAATTGAGATGAAAGCTATTCTATCTTTTAAGTTGGATCAAACTACACATGTTGTGCAAATTTGATTAAAATCGGTTAAGTACTTTAGGAGTCCATTGCGTACAAACAACGTGACGCGTAATTTATATATATTAAGATATACAAGAATTGCTCGTTTAAAGATATTAGATAGATAGATTTTATTTAAAGAAAAGAGTTTATTTGTTTCTTTTTTTATATCTTGAAAAAAATAAAAATAATATTAGGATTCTAATCACATTGTTACTAATACTAAAACATGTTCTATATCTATGTACTTGTATAAAAGATGTAACTTATAATATAGCGATCTCATTGAGTTTCTTGTCGTCTCTTCTCCGTTTGCAGTCGTTTTACGAGTCTGTGTTAGATTATTATATTAATTTCATAGAAAATGTATATGTAATATTAGAAGTAGGATTACGCTGTTGACATTCTTCTGTCTACAGCCGCGGGCCTGATCGTCTGGGATACCACACTCTCACAGAAGATAGACGCCTGAGCAGTGGCAATATGCTGCTGTGCTCCGTACGGTGAGCGAGAGAGCCGGAAGCCCAGCTTTCTGGGTGGGTTTTGGGATTATTGGTAGGCAGCGGCCTAGCCGTGCCTCTGGTATTGCAAAGGTCCTTGGGCGGCAGTAACACTTATTATCAGGTATGCTGCTTGCTTGTTTGCCATCAAGAGCAATAAAAAAAAATACGAAATGCACATCACACTTAGCAATTAAGCATTTACAATTCCCTAAAAATCCAATATTTGTAAATTATCCAAAACTGTCGGATAATCCGAAATAATTCTATTAAGCGTATTGGAAATAGATATAATAGAAAACTAATATCCATATTCGAAACCTCATACCTAATCGGGTTTTTATAAATAATCAAGCGTATTAAATGCTAAATTTCAGTAATTTGAATAACAAGGTTGTGTCATCGTTTAATACAATTCTAACTGCAAAGTTTGAAGTATTAAGTACAATGTGTAAACATTGTCGGGTAGATGGCACACGTCTCCTTAAAGACTTAAATATGATACGAAGTGAGATTTGAATGTCCTACAATAGTTCACGGTGGTGTAAGTGGCAGCACGATTGGGCCGGACTCCCAATAGGTGTGGGTTCGAGTCCCGCTAATTTTTCGCTTCGTAATCGGGTTTTTATAAATAATTAAGTATATTAAATGATAAATTTCAGTAATTTGAACCTCATATCCGCTACAACCCTTTTTTTTTTTTTTTTTTCGCAAGGTGGGACCATGGATGTGGTCGCGCCCCAGCAAATCGGCCCGGGGCGACGGAAGAGCCGGCGCGCAACCCCATGGACCCACCCTGCAAACACCTCTCTTCGCCGTGCGAGCGGACCACCGGTACCCGATCTTTGTCTTCGGTGGCCCGCCCGGCGATATACCCTCTCGGGTTCCTCTCTCGTCGACGCCCCGACAGCTTTCGCCTTCGAGGCGTCGCCCTCACGCGGTGGCCTCACGTCGGGTGACCGGACAATTCCTCGGTCCGATCACCCGAAGCCTCGGTTAGGGCGGCATCAGACGCAGATACTCGCGCATGCGCCGCCCCGGCCGCGGGCGGCGGCCCGGGTCACGGGAATCCTCCCGGACTCGTTCCGACGCCTCCTTCCCCGAGATGACAGCCTCGCAGAAGGCGGCGACTGCGTCCCAATTCCTGACGCTGTCGACCATCGCTTTCACGACAGCCGGCAGCGTCAGGTCGGCACCGATGGCAGCAACGAGGTCACGGCGCTGCCCGTCCCAGCCCGAATATACCTCAAGCGTATGTTGCGCCGTGTCCTCGTCGCTACTGCAATGGTGGCAGGACGGAGTCCACTCCCTCCGCACGACCGTGTGCAGGTACTTGCCGAAGCAACCGTGCCCCGACAAGACCTGCACCAACCGGAAGGAGAGCAGTCCGTGCCGCCGCTCCATCCACTCCATCAGTACGGGCCGGAGGGCCTCGACGGTAACAACACCGTGTCTAGGCCTCTCCAGCCGCGTAGCCCAATGGGCGATGACTTCTCGGCGGGCGTCCTCGCGCCAGGTGGCTATCTCGTTGAACGATGGGGAGCCACCCTCGTCGTGCATTGTGGTAACCCGCCGGTAGAGGTCGGAGAGCATCTCCGCCTCTAGGTCCCACGGGGGTGTCCCGGCCAATAGGCATGCCGCCTCGGTAGACACCGTGCGGTACCCTCGAATGGCTCTGACCGCCATGGCTCGCTGTGGCCTCCACAGTATAGCCCTGAGCTGGGCGTTCAGAGCACTCGCCCACACGGGTGCGCCGTACATGGCCATTGAGCGGATCACCCCCGCATACAGCCGTCGGCCCTCGAAACTGGGTCCGCCCACGTTCGGCATGAGCCGAGAAAGGGCGGACGCCGCGCCGACCAGCCGGGGAGCAATTTGACGGAAATGCTCCCGGAACCACCATCGCCCGTCGAGCACCAGACCCAAGTACCTCATATGGGCCTGGATACTGATGTGGATGGAGTTGACGACTAACGAGGCGCCGATGGGCAGCCTCACACGGGGCCAATGGAATAAAAGGGCCTCCGTCTTGTTTAGGGCCACCCTGAGTCCCAGCGCCTCGATTCGCCTGACCATCTCCTCGGTGCCGAGAGTGGCCAGGCTCGCCGCCTCTTCGAGTGTCCTACCCCGGGCTGTGACGAGCGTGTCGTCAGCATAGCATATAACGCTCAGCACGGGGGGGAGACTCCCTCTCAACGCCCAGTCGTAACCGATGTCCCACAGAGTCGGCCCCAGAACCGACCCTTGCGGAACACCGCACGACATGGGCGTCCGCACAATGTCCCCTGCGGGGCTCGCGTAGAGTGCACTACACTAACTAACACTGCGCCCCTCCAAATAGTCTGCCACCAGCCGCCTGAGGTACGGGGGCACTCCATGGAATCGGAGCGCCTCCCTGATGCAGCTGAATGGCAGACTATTGAATGCGTTGGCGATGTCCAACGACACCGCCAACAGCACTCCTTTGCCGGAGACAGCCTCCGCGGCCGTCTGCCTCAGGCGTAGCCGTAGCAAACGCCCCCTCCGAAACAGGAGGCAGGCAGGAGGCAGGAGAACCAACCTCCCTTCCTTCCAGCACTCAGGGAACTGTCCAAACGTCAGACAGGCGTTGCGCGCGAAGCTTATTCAGCGACGCGCGATACGGGCGACCCCAGGGGTCACGGTCGAGACCGTCCAGCATCTCCTGCCAACTCGCGTCCTTGGCGGACCGGATGGCTATCTGCTACAACCCTAGTCACGTAATCCAAAGAATGCGTATAAAAAACACACTAATCACAGAGTAATAAAACAAATATGTGCTCATTGATTTTATATCCACACTCTATGTCTATGGTATATATTTGGATGTACGGGACAGGTCGCTAATGTTATCATTGCATTTAGATAACAGTATCAGACAGCGTAAGGACTATAAAATACGAAGTGATAAGTGTTATCAACAAATGTGAATAACCTTCAATTTGTTTGTCATAATATTTCCTGATTATATATAAACTGCAGAATCAATTTCATTATAATTTTTTTGTGGTATACAGGGTGGAAGTAGACAGCTCCCGAAAACAAAGACAGGTGACCCTACTAGTCCTACTTATAATAATAGGATAGAAAAAAAATCGAGGTGAGATGATGATGATGATGATGAGAGGCCGAGATGGAAGGTACACCACTGATATAGAGCGAAGAGTGAATGCGGGAAATAGAGTGAACGGAGCGTTGGGGCAACTTCTTGGTAGCCACCACCTCAAGAGAGCGAGTAGGTATGAAAGAGAGTATTGGAGTTCTCTGGCACTCTGTTCTCTCTGCCTACCCTGCAAGGGATATGGCGTGATGATATGTATGTATGTGTAAAAAAATCGATTCGGATGCAAAATAAAATATTTTTCACAACAAATTTTAAGTTTTTTTTCACATTCCATCGTATTAGGACAGTACCATGTAACGACAATTTCATAAAATATAACTTTACTCAGATGAGTAAAGACGCAATCTATTCAAAACTCGCGATCATATGTTCAAGATTTCAACGACCGCGCGTGGTGAAAATATTTTTTTTTGTCATCCGAATCGATTTTTTTCTAGCCTATCATTACAAGTAGGACTATTAGTATCCCCTGTCTTTGTTTTTGGGAGCGGTCCACTTCCACCCTGTATATTAATGCCCGTCTGAACGAGCAAAGCAAGGCATTTTCTAATTAGTGTTTTTTTTTTGAAAATTTATTTAGATGAACATTATACTGCTCTTATCCTAATTACTTCTGGTCGACGCAGTTTGTACTCGTACATATTGTAAGTTATTGGCAATAGTTTTATGACCGTCTGTCTGTCTAACATCAATTGTGAATCTCGTGAATGTAATGGTTGACCAAACGGCGTCAGGTGGTGTTGGTCCAGATCGACATAAAGCTCTTTACTCTTCTTTTACGACATCTACGAACAAAGTAAGGGCTGCTAGTATTCGTAGCTGCTACCACACAGCTCGGAAAATATATTTAGATATTAAAAGAAAAATGTTAATATGATTAAAAAAATATAAAAGTTACAATGGGAAAATCAAGTATCGAACTATATGGATTTAGACTACTCGGTTTGCTGAGCCATGCTTATACTCAATGACAGCATCAAAATTTGGCTTCATATTGTCGTAGTTTTCAGCTAAAAATACCGACAAAACGATATTTTCTATTATTGAAACCTATATGTATAGATCGATTTGTTAACCCTGTCATCTCCTCGCATACTATTTCATGAAAACCGGTGGTGCCATAGCTGAGATTTTGAAAATATAGATGTAATATTACATATGTTTTATTTTAAAATAATATTCTTAATACTTAAATGTAAATACTATTCAATTATTATCAAAATAATAACTTACTATTTTGGTGGTGTGTTTAAATTTATGCAAAATGTGCAATAATATTTTAAAAATATACTTCTTAGCCGGTACTCTTTAGCTCGGTCTCTTGGCAGAACGTAGTTGATCATGATGTAACATCGCAACTGCAGATGTATGCGTCTCTCTATCTTGCTCTGTTCTATTGTTGTACTACCCTCATTTAAAGGACCACCCATGGTACTCATCTAGTCGGTCTATCGCATGGTTAACCCCCCACGTGGCTGCCCTCCACCTTGCCTTAAAAAACGAGGTGTTCTATGGAATAGCTATCAGGTATGGATACATGTTCGTAAAATATAATAATATACATAACTAGGTGACGCGTGCAACTTTATATTACGTAAGACCAAGAGGGAACGTGATTAGACGGAGACCAAAAGGTCAAACCCTTCATCGCTGTGCGAGCCTACTGTACAACAAGAACAAAATTGACCTATACCACGCTGGTCAGACTTGTTAGTATAGGTTTTTTTTTTTATTTAAAGACAATGCCTTGCACTAACGCAATAATCCTTGTAATGCGGGGTACTTTACAAACATGCAATTAATGCAGACAAATTACAACCAGATTCAAAATAACAGTTTGTGGATTGCACAAAGTGTTGTCCTGCGTGGAAATCGAACCCACGACACTGGCATGGAAGGTATCATAACCACTACGCCATCTATGCATTTTATATTTACTTGTATATATATATATATATATACATATATATATATATATACATATATATATATACATATATATATATATATATACAATAATACATATACAGAGTGGAGACGTCAATACGACAATAAATGAAAACACCGTCAATACTAGTGTATAGGAGTATTTTGAAACTATTAAAAAAGTCCTCGCATGCATATTTAAAAAACAATTTTTTCAAACAAACTTTTTATCATAAATATTGAAACAAAATAGAACACCGTTTGTAAATATTAGTTCACTAACCTGTGGTCGGCAAGCGGCGAGTGACCTTGTGGTATCATATGTTACAACTTCGAAACGTAGGTAAATACATACACTTAATGTTTGGGCGCTATTCATTCTCACTCGATTATTTTATTAAAATAATCACGATAACTTTAATAATTCACTTGGTCGTTAAACTTTTAAATTTTCGACATGTGCGCCATGGACCCGAACCCACAAATTAGATCGTCTTAAAATATTATTTCGAACTCTTGTTAACAGGTCGCCATTGACGGCGATGTATTTTAACTTGTCGAAAGATCGTACAATTCCTTTTTTTAAGTTCTCCACATTATCAACCTCTGTCAAATTTGCGAGAAAAATAATTTAAAATTTGTTCATCTAGGGTGACTCTTACACGCGAAGGAGCACTATCCATATGAGGCAGTAAGGATTGATTATCCCGTAACCTCTGGACAGCTTGCACAATAGTCCGGCCATTGGTAGTACAAACACGTGTGTTTCCATATCTGTTTCGGTACGTACGTATGGTTAAAGCTGCATTTCCGTGATATTCTCCATCAATTAAAATCATATCTGTATACCCGAAGCTGTGTAATTATAATGAGGCATTGTAAATGAGAAAGAAATACTATTTTAACACAAAGTAAGCGTCTAATTACGCACATTCACGTCACAGGATCACGATGGCACACTGACCTACAGACCTATTATAATAGTTTTGAACATGAGACTGAGGTCTTCTTTCATTAAGCCGCATTAGGTAGTTTTAAATTTCTCATCTAAGTCTGATGACACGGTTTATAAAGACTTAGGAATAAGGTATAATATGCATTGATTTGTATTACGTTTGGGGAAGACTTGAACTGGTAAACATGGCGATATGTAGGTACTAGTTTCATATTAGTTTATACCGATGCGGCGCGGGAGCTCATTGATCTCTTAGTGATAGGCGAATAATTTTAATTTTTATACAGAGTGTGGAAATTGATAATAATACAAAGTAATGTGCTGCGGCTAAACTATACGACATATTGTATTCAAAGTTTGTATACAGGCTGGGCAAGTCATCAGATACACTAGATTAAAATTATTGTCGTATGGTCGTCTCCACCTTGTATATATATAAAATATCACTTAGTAGGTGAGTCTCGGTCTCCCCCGGTACCTACATCCTTCCACTTTCGCATTGTATATCTTCTTAACCAGACGTTCGTTCGGCATTATTTCACATGTCCGAACCATCGGAGCATGCCCTTTCGCATCTTTACACCAATACTCTCTTTCATACCTACTCGCTCTCTTACGTCGTCGTTACGAATGCGGTCGATCAGCCTAACTCTACAGATTTTCCGCAAAGATCGCATTTCGACCGCATTAATTTTACTTTCATACTCTTTTCTGCATACCCAACTCTCGCTTCCATACAGTAATGTTGCGACAAGCACTGCGTTATGTATTGCTACACGTGCCTTCTGGTTGAGGTGGTGGCTGCCGAGAAGTTGCCCCAACGCTCCGTTCACTCTATTTCCCGCATTCACTCTTCGCTCTATATCAGTGGTGTACCTTCCATCTCGGTTAAATCCACATCCAAGATATACAAATTCATCCACTTGCTCTAGTATATCATTACCTATTGTTACTCTTACATCTGTAAGAGATCAATAGGTAATGATAATAATAAAATAATGATAATTATATAATAATACCAGATCTCTTTGCCTACCCTGCAAGGGATATGGCGTGATGATATGTATGTATGTATGTATATCACTTAGTCGTATTTTACTACACGTGTAAGATAAGGGGGTGATGAATTATTCTTTTTTTTTCCGTGTGGTGACGGAGTAAGAATACAATTCACCACCCCATATCTTACACGTGGGTGATCGTACGAGAGGACTAAGGGATATAAAACGCATATAACATCTATGCAAGAGAAGGAAAACTCGAAACAAAGACTTGCACCAACACGTCTGACCAGCGTGGTGTAGTAGGTCTTTTCCCCTCTTATAATAGAGGAGGCTCGAGCCCCACAGTGGGACGGGACATATATGAGTTAAGATGATGATGAATTATTCTTTAAATTTTCTCGGTTATGAACACTAAAATATTAAAACGTCAGGAAATTAAAAATCAAATACAAACACAATAAAATATTTGAAAATTAATTTTATTTAATATATTCCCTAAAATTTTAATATCCGTAATTCAAACAATCCGAAACTAGCGGATAATCCGATTTAATTTAATTTCCTTAATCAGAGTTGAGAATGCCTTGGTTTGTAAGGTTATTTGCTAAACCGCTGGGCAAACTAATTAAATTGATTATCACTGAGGTCTAATTATCACTCAGGTCATACTGATATGATGCTAATACGAAGTGGCTCTAACTTGACTCCAATTTTATTTTGTAATGGCAATTAGCTAAATATGGGCCATTTTTTGCCAGTGTCGAGTTACAATTATCTTAAAATTTTCTTCATAAATTATCAGATTCTGTACATTTTTAGTTTCTTCATATTAATAATTGTCCGTCAGTAAGTCAAATTGTCGCCGGTAATAATGCTATGGTCACACTCTTATCTTCTGCGAACTTTAGTGAAAAAATATTTGTATAGCACTTTTATATCATATTCACTACACCTTAGCACTTCTTTCGCATCACATTACATAAAATAACACAACATAATTATTTAATATTATTATATTTTCTACGTTATTCGTTAAAACATAACGATATTTAATATAATACATGATCACCAAATGACGATTTTTACGTTCTTACCAAACATCTTAGAGATAAAGAGATCGCATTTTAATAATAATAAAACATGATAATATTATTTTTTATAATTGATAATGCTGAAAAAAGAATGATTCAGTAGTTTTCGCAAAAAAATATTATCAATGACGCAACATTAAAAACGTTGAATATTATCTGTGGTTGCAGAGAAACTGATTTTACTAATTATTTGTTTCGTCATTAAATTGCACGAACTGTTCTAAGCGATATCGGATTATTGCTAAATAAAATTTATTCTGTTTTAAATAATTCTAAAGGTTGCATTATTTATTTGTATTCGGGCTGCAAACGTACTACTAAGGGGCACGAAGTTTGTTCACAGTTAAGAGGGGAATTGTCCTATTACACCATATTGGCCTGGCAGACCATTGTTTTGTTTTCAGAATATAAAACCAGACTAGGTGTTGTAAATGCACACGATAGAAGCTAAACTTGTTGTATGTACAGTGAAACATTTGGAATTATATATTACTAGCTTCTGCCCCCGGCTTCGCCCGCGTAAAAGGTTACTTTCCTAAAGTTTTTGATCCCCTATTTTTATTTTTGACCGTCGGTAATACAGTGCAACGGTATTACAATACTCAGGGTTGGGACTTTATTACTGGACTGCTAGATGGCGTTGAAGAAGCTAGATTTTGAGATTTTTTGACAAACAATTTTTGTATTTTTCATATAAAAATTTTGATTTTTTTTTTAATAAAAAGTATCCTATGTTACTTTTAATACCTCCAAGAATATGTGTACGATGTTTCATGATGATCGGTTGAGTAGTTTTAGCGTGAAAGCGTAACAAACAAACTTACATTCACATTTATATATTAGTAGGGATACATCAAACAATTTTCTATAACATAGAAATGTGTTTGATGTACGAGTATATAATTACGATGTAGGTACCGGGGGAGACCGAGACTAACCTGCCTATAGTCTATCTAATATAAGAAGTGCACTTTGACAGCTAAGTAAGAGTAAGTTGTCTAGGTATGTGAACCAAATAATCGTTATCGAAAATATCCGATTTTACTGAGAAATCGATATTGATTCTTTATAATTAATAATCGGTTTATTTTTATTTTTCCAAAAAGATGATGAATAAATTAAGTGCTAAATTAGTACTAAACAAATTTAATTATTTTAGCATAGAATCTATTCATCATATTTAGTAGGATTAGGTTAATTAAAAACAAAAACTGGATTTGAAAATAGCTATTTATTAAGAATTACTACTATTATTTGAATTATCAGCGTCGCGAACATTAATAAATATTTCCTCATCAATGAAAGTGTCGAAATATTTCCTCATCAATGAAAGTGTGTGTGTGTCTCTGTCAAAATCTCTATTCAATTAATTGTATTATTCTAATATTTTTACCGATTATTTGGATATTCGTGAATTGGAAGTTGTCAAGCACTACTGTATAGAACGTGATGATGTGACATTGTTAGGTCGTCAATAACAATTACTATTTACCGTGTTATTTTTATTTTAAGTTAGTCTTACGAGTTTCAACATTAGATTATTGTACAAGAAAGTCATCCGCAATGTTAATTATGTAAATAACTTAATAGTTGTTTAAAATTTCAGATTTAGTGTTTACAATCATGTGTATACGTTTGACCGAGGTTATTGTGTATTAAAAAATGCAAAATGTCAAAATGCACTTCTTAGATTAGATGAACTATAGACCAGATTGGTCATGTACTGAAGGAAGGTGGAGTCAAGTCTCCGAAACCGGCGAGCGTGTATGAAGAGAATTATGAATGTTGAGGAAGCGAGTGAAGTATCCAAGGATAGAGTTCTCTGGCACTCTGTTCTCTCTGCCTACCCTGCAAGGGATATGGCGTGATGATATGTATGTATGTATAGAAATAGAAATGTGTTTGTACATAAATTTATTTATACACCTACATACCTATATGTGCACGAGAAGTGCGTATGTCTCGACTGAATAACACTGAAAAATACGTTCTCTTGTGAAATTCTTACCGTCACATAAAAAAAAATCGGATTAGAGTTGCCATAAAAAATGTTCTTTCTCATTTGCTTATTAATCTTTTACGCAGAACTACTGAAACAAAGAATGGTACAGTGACTTAAAAATTGTTCACCTCACAGCACTAGGTCGCATTGGTGCAAATCGGTTTAGACATCTCAGCTGGTTTTTACAACTTACATGAAAAATATGTTGCTGGTTGTATTTGTTGATGGTTATCCCTACCCATATCGATAACCATTTCCCAAAACAAATATATATTTTTAGTTTGCAATATTTTTTTTTATTTTCGGCGGGACCGTGAAAATATCATTAGGCGATCCCAAGTATATATTTAACATGACGCCCCGACGGCGAAAGCTGTCGGGGCGTCGACACGAGAGGAACCCGCGAGGGTAAACCGCCGGGCGGGCCACCGAAGACAAAGATGGGGGATGGATGCGGGTACCGGTGGCACATGAGTAAATAAACGTACAGAGACCAAGCTTCTAAGGAGCGAACAAAATTGTTACCTATTCTGATAGGGTTGGCACATGAGGATGAAAATAAATACACAAAACGTTGTCAGCTTTTTTATGAATGGATATTTTTGTACAAATTGCTTACTCTAAATAGTATTTTTTTGTAATTTTAGATTTTTAATAATTTGTTATATCTCTTAATCGAATGATAAATTTTAAATCTAATATAAAGTTTTTTTTAAATAATCAATGGGAAAGCACTTGCATGGCATATCAGATTTACAATCTTGTATACGTATTAGTATATCACTACCAATATTAACAATATTTATTTCTAGATCGAAATATTCTCGAAATTTATTCTCAAGCAATTCAACAAATGCGATGAAGTTGTCAGGAGGTAGGTATTATTAAAAACCCAATTGTATACTGCTTTCGTTAAAGTCTTTGTAATGGCTGAAAAAAGAGTCTTTCCCCATATTGATAGGTTGTTCAGATCTATTAACATACAATGTCATTTTCTCACATTTGTGTTGTTCGAGGGTATTTTTTGTACAAATAGCCCGATACATGAACTAAACCATTTTTTTCCGGTAAATCAAATCGATAATCATTTGTTCCTACTGTTAATTCAGGTGTGGGGACATTATCAGGTTGTGAAACTTGTGGTGTTGTATTAAAAATACGACAGTCGTCTAATTTCATAAGTAAGCTATCGAACTCTTCATTACAATTAGTATTTTGATTTTATTTTTTCGATTGTTGTTCATGCACACAGTACAATAAACCATATTTACACTCTTTCTAATTAATTGAAATTTCAAATTTAAACAAACACGCACGACGCGATGCACAGCGAGCGGTGAATGAGCCCTTTGTTTGAGCACTGGCCGAACCAGCCTAAGGTTTCGTTCCGTACGTGACGAGCCGCCAGTGCTCACGCACACACGCGCATCATACTTGTAGTGATGTACCTACTGTGGCACGGTTGTTTGAATGTTTGTCTCTGTAAGTTTATTTACCCGCCCGCTCGCACGGCGAAGAGAGGTGTTTGCAGGGTGGGTCCATGGGGTTGCGCGCCGCCTCTTCTTTCGCCCCGGACCGATTTGTCGAGGCGCGATCACATCCATGGTACACCTTGCAGAAAAAAAAATATATATTGAATATTCTAACGTGTTGAATAATTTCGTTCGCATTTTATGTAAAGTAATGCCGAGAAAGTGCTATCGTATTAGTTGCTGAATGCCGAAACTAAAAGCAGAAGAGGCAAACTATTCCGTTAATTATTTTTAAATATACCTATATTTTTTTTTTTTTTTGATAACCTCGTGTTATCTACGGAACAGCAAGAGGTTCAGAGTTGAGGATTAATCTAGTGTTTTTTTTATTTATATAACAGTTTACAAAGATAATATATAGGTCATCTTTGGTCGTTGTGTCATACAGTTATCAGTGGTATCTGTGTTAGTATTCGATTTTTGTAAATAAGGGACTTGTTTTTTAATTTAAATATAATGACATATTTACGTGTGTAATGCCACACACAGTATAATACTTTGTACGAACAAAAAATAGTTGTTATTAGTGTGTGTGTGAGATTTTGATTATAATACAAGACCACCAAATGAAAGTTACATATTCCCGCCAAAAGTCCGACATAGAGTTTTATAGAATTACACTTTTTTTTGTAGTAGGCTATAGCTGGTCCCACCGCCTATTCCGTCCGCGGACATAGAAGAGTAGCGGGCGACTCCATAACCCGCTGTGTTGTCTTCCATGACCATTCGCCACGATCCCTTGACATCCGTGGCCGGTCCGAATACTGAATTACCATTAAATTATAATTATTTATACGTAATAATTGCTGTTATTAAGTCATATCAAATACCTATCACACGTACATACAAAACCTTGACTCAAATTTTGCATTGAATTTATAAATAAACAAAAGGCGAGTTGAATTTTAAAATAAATTATATAGACAAGGTATGTGTCCTAAAGACACGATAGAAATGTAACTTGTATGTACAGTGTAACATATGTAATTATGTACACCTACCTACAGTGAAACATATCTATAGTCTGTCTAATCTAAGAAGTGCACTTTGACAGCTGTCTGAGTAAGTTGTCTAGGTATGTGAACCAAATAATCGCTATCGAAAATATCCGATTTTACTGAGAAATCGATATTGATTCTTTATAATTAATAATCGGTTTATTTTTTATTTTTCAAAAAGGTGATGAATAAATTAAGTGCTAAATTAGTACTAAACAAATTTAATTATTTCAGCATAGCTTCTATTCGTCATATTTAGTAGGATTAGGTTAAATAAAAACAAAAACTGGATTTGAAAATGGCTATTTATTAAGAATTACTACTATTACGTGAATTATCAGCGTCGCGAACATTAATAATTATTTCCTCATCAATCAAAGTGTCGAAATGTACATCTCTGTCAAAATCTCTATTCGATTAATTGTATTATTCTAATATTTTTACGGATTATTTGGATATTCGTGAATTGGAAGTTGTCAAGCACTACTGTATAGAACGTGATGACGTGACATTGTTAGGTCGTCAATGACAATTACTATTTACCATGTTATTTTTATTTTAAATTACTTTTACGAGTTTCAACATGAGATTATTGTACAAGAAAGTCACCCGCAATGTTAATTATGTAAATAACTTAATAGTTGTTTAAAATTTCAGATTTAGTGTTTACAATCGTGTGTATACGTTTGACCGAGGTTATTATGTATTAAAAAATGCAAAACGTCAAAATGCACTTCTTAGATTAGATGAACTATAATGTCTGTATATCAAATAACTTATGTATAATATAGAGGTGTGTTTGTTACATACATTTATCTATGCACACATTGGTAGTTTTCCAATTACAGAGCATTATGCGACTCAGTGGCGCACAATGCTGAATTATGCTGATGCTTAATTGGAACGTGAATTAGTTTTTAAATGCACCAGCAGAGTGCGCTAATAAAATAAATAATAAAATTGTATTCACATTTTAAATGTGGAATATAAAAAAAGTCAATGTTTGTACCTTCATTCATAATTATATTTTTTTTTAACGCAGGTTGAATTAACTTTGATTATTTCCAAAAAACTACAACGAAACGAAAGCTTTAAAAATTTTTTCACCAATAAATAATATTACTAACGATAATATAAATAAAGCATTTCGATCAATATGTCAACTTAAAGAATTATTTGTCAACTTAAAGAAAAAACACTTGTTAATTTTCAGTCACTAAGTTGGTATCGATTGCACGCATCAGACGAAAGCACTACTTTCAAGAGTGCTCGATTGTGCGAAGCGTTGCTGTAATTGGAACATTCAACGTTAAGTATTATGCTGCATAATGCGCTATAATGCTGTAATTGGAAAACGCTCATTATGTGCGACGAGAAGTGCGTATATCTCTTCACAAGTTTGAAAGAAAATGCGCTAAAGTGTCTGCAATATCGTATTTATGCGTATTTCTCACACACTTGAAGTGAATACGCACAACTCCACAAGTTTGCAAGAAAATGAGTCTGTCTGTAATATCGTATTTACGCATATTTTCCACATTTCACATTCTTGTTGCTCTTCGCCCGCGTAAAATGTTTCATTTATAATATAAAATATTTCACCAAATTAATTCAAGAGAACACATTACCGGGATAAAAAGTATCCTACGTGTTAATCCAGGAAATGGTTTATTTGTGTGCAAATTTTCATAGAAATTCGTTCAACAGTTTACGCGTGATTGTGTAACAAACATCTTTACAAACTTTCACATTTATAATACATACCTACATATTAGTAAGATAAGATAGCAATCGCTTTTTTGCCGCAAACTTTTCGCCAAAAAGGTTGCGGATCAAAATATCAAAGCTCTAAGAAATTACACCTCAATAAATACTTAAGTTTAAATAGTGGCAGTGCCACGCTGTGCATAGTTCTCTGTCTACAGCCACGGGCCGATCCGTCCGGGGTAGTACCTACCACACTTTCTTAGTAATGGCAATGTGCTATTGCGCTTCGTTCGGTGAGCGAGAGAGCCAGAAGCCCAACTGGGATGGGTTTAGCGTTTGTATTGGTAGGCACTGCCTACTAGGCAGCGGCCTAGCTATGCCTTCGGTATTGTAAAAGTCCATGGGTGGCAGTGACACTTGCCATCAGGTGTGTTGTCTGCTCGTTTGCCACCACAAGCAATGAAAAAAAAATACTTATGTAGTATTTTTTAATTCCATCAAAACATAAATGTAAAAATGGGAACAATAGATTTGAAATTAAAATGGACTCCAAGTTCTATAGACAATCATTTATTATTATGCTAGGGCCGCA
Source organism: Lymantria monacha (assembly GCA_905163515.2). Classification (NCBI taxonomy): domain Eukaryota; kingdom Metazoa; phylum Arthropoda; class Insecta; order Lepidoptera; family Erebidae; genus Lymantria; species Lymantria monacha. The sequence continues at coordinate 11,323,568 of LR991104.1, read as the reverse complement.
CCTGCGTGTATCATCCCGAAGTAATGTGTGCCGAAACTTCGTACGTTTTGTACACTAGAAAGTTATCGCGATAATACTGTGGTTACATTAGCGACTTCGGTATTTTACACGAAGTATCGTGCAATAATAAAAGATGGCCAAAATCATTTTCATGCGATTAACTATGGATGACGAATTGCTTTACTTTTATTATTATTATGCTAATAATGACATAATGATTTTTTTGGATCCCTTCACGGGTTCAGCTTCATAATGGTGCAAAAATTCTAACACCATTTCGTCGCTCTACTCTATATTTATTGATTAACTGGAGATCCTCGAACGCGTCTAAACACATCGAAAATTTCGCTGAAATGAAAAACGCTAGTCTGACTACAGAGCGCGCTAAAACCCTTTGACTTAACGCCACCCAAGCGACAATACACACGAAGCCCGAATGTTCGCGACAATAGCCAATAATGACCGGTCACATCTGCGTGTATCGTCTCATTGCACGAAGCTTTGTGACGATACACGCAGGTGCAGCCCTAGCATTACGTTCTTCTACGTAGCATTACGTTCTTCTAATGAAGAACGTACAATTTCTTAAGTAATTTTAAAACAATTTCTTTTATTTATTTATTATGTCCTTTTAAATTTTCAGTCTCATTGTATAATTTAATATCTTTAAGCCGAAGACATTCTTGTATAGGTAAATTTATATTTTCACAATTTCAACAATTTACAAGACATTTAGTATGCAAGAGGTTTCGTGGGTGATAAATTAATCTAGTAGAGATGCGCGAAACAGTACTTCGCGAAGTGATGTTATATGGCATTACATTTCGTGCCGAGTAATATTACATTTTACCATCACTTCAAACATCACACATGACATTTCATTTAATATAAGCCTTAATGTTCTAAAAATAGAGCTCAAAATAAATATTTATCGACCGCAGGCGCAGCGCGGTCCAGTCGTTCTATCCCTCTCACTCTCCCGAAAAGACACACAGCGCGTTTGAGAGATAGATAACCATTACCAAATTACCGAACATTGCAGAAATACAGAACAGTACACGAGTGTTCGGCGTCATGTTTAATGTCATGTCATGTTTAGTCCCGCAATGTGTAATAGGACAGTACGCGGTCGGGTAATATTACGTGTGATGCATCACTCGCATTACTTACACATGTCTACAATCTAGCACATTTTAATTAGAAAATATAATTTTTTCAATGTTTTAGCCAACGAAATATGCCAATGTTTTAGTCTTTACTTTGGCTGAGAAATATGAGACTATGAAAGCTTTGGGCGATGTCTTTGAAGATAAACATAGCTCGTTGGGAAATCGAGCAGTCTAATGTAAACAGGTCCGGTTCGATTCCTAGTTGTCCCCTTTTAATTTTTTAAAAGTAATAAAAATAATATTCTATCATTATTTTATCATTTTTATTTTATTTAATATCATAATGTTTTTATAAATAAACAAGCATTTTAAATGCTATATTTCAGTAATTTGAATAACAGGATCGTGTCATCGTTTAATACAATTCTAACTGCAAAGTTTGAGTATTAAGTCTGTACAATGCGTAAACAATGTCGTGTAGATGGCACACGTTTCCTTCAAGACGAAAATATAACACGATGCGATAATTGAATGTCCTACAATAGTTCACAGTGGTGTAAGCGGCAGCACGATTGGAATGGATTTGCAATAGGTGTGGATTCGAATCCCACTTGTGACAATCATTTTTCGCTCGTAAACGGATTTCTATTTACTTTTTTTTGGCAGGCTATGGTCTGGACACACGCCGTCCATTACGTCCGGTGCGATGGAAGAGCGGAGCGTGGCCACATAACCTCTCTTATTCCCTCCCTATCGCCACTGGGCCGGACACTAGTAATCCAGATATTTACTTAGTGTGATTATCTTCAAAAATTGACAATTCATGATAATAATTGAGCTGTTAAAGCATGACAAACAAACAAATAAAAATATATTTGTTATTTATAATATTGCATAGTAGGATATACCTGCGACGATATTACTAATTCAAAAATTGATTGGAGTGAATCTTCTTTATCGACGTTGGAAATAAATTTACCGTCAGACCGTCACATTTTTCGGTTACGCGCCATCTTGAAGGGAAACTTTTTTGCACGCATGAGGGTAAAATTTTTACAGATGAAACGCGACATGAGGAACTCGCTACGAGAGAGAGAGAGATAGAGAGAGTACACGCTATTAGTTGTATGTAAACGAGATTTAAAAAATAGTTTGCCAAAGTTTCATTTCTGATATGTATACTTTGTACGCACGCATAATTCTTTTTTTATTAGCAATTCTATACCAACACGTCTGACCAGCGTGGTGAAGTAGGTAAATTTTTCTCCCATTATGGAGAGGGCTCGAGCCCAGTAGTGGGACATAAATGAGCTGAAATGATGAAATGAATGATGATTTATTAGCAATTTAGATACTTACAACTGAATTTCAATTAATACATGCAGAGTTACTTTATCCTCATAGTCTTTTTTCCTTGTGTGGTGACGTATTAACAATTAAATATGTCATCATCCATTTATTTTTACGCTTGAAGTCTCCTAGACGTCATGGCGGTACACGTATTCCTTATACGCCTTTCTGAGGAAAGATTGAAACCCTGTAAATTAGACAGGACTGCAAAAATGGCAGTCACACTGTAGGGGGTAGAAGAATGATAGGGTTGAACATATCGCTCATCACCCGGTAACAGGTGGCCGAATAACAGTTTCAGTTGGCCGAATAACATACCGGCAACGTGTAGACGAAAAAGTATTTTCGAGCAAATATACCGAGTTTTCAGAAGACGAACATGTCCCCGTCTATATGCCCGGTAAAAGAAGTTAAACAGTTCTAAATCTGGTCCAGCCATAAATGTAAAACATTGTATTTGAATTTTAAATTATATCAGAGTTTGAAGGCCATCACACTGGAGCTAATTATTACTAAGCCTTATATATATTACTAGCTGAAAGCCCAACTGGGTGGGTTTTGGGTTTGTAATGGTAGGCAGCGGCCTAGCTATAGCCCTGGTTATAGCAAAGGTTCATGGGCGGCGTTTGCCGCCAATAGCAATAAAAAAAAAACTAAACATGTTTACAAAAACATAGAGGTAAATAATAGACAAACCCGCTGAGTTTCTTGCCGGATCTTCTCAGCAGCGCCAACATTCCGATCCGGTAGTAGTTTATTAAATTATTTTAAAAATGTTAAAACTGACAATGTGTAAGTGCCCTCGCAGGGTTTATATATAATAAATGAATTAGTATTAAAGAAATCTAGATAAGGTGTGTAATAAAGGCGCTCGATAGAAATTAAACTTTTATATTACTGAGAAACATTTTAATTATTTCATCAAACACTTTGGTGGTTAATGAGTAAATTGCTGTGTTAGCGATTACGAATACTTATTGTAATATTGTTGATAGTATTCATAGCCGCCCTTGTATTGCTTGTGGGTGACGTAAAATACGACTAAGACCTTTTGTCGTCTGATCAACAATTACATTCACATGTAGTGGTGCGTGACGTCACACAGACGGTCGGACATAACAACTATTGGCAAAACTATTTACAATATGTACAATGTAAGAAGTGTATATATTGTGTCATACACATGCAATTGGTAAGCTGAATTAATAAGAGCTGGATGATGATGATGATGATTAATCATTTTTCTATAGAATATATTAGTTTTAAACTATATTTGTTTATAAATGTGTGAGGAAAATCAGTAAAAGCATTGTCATAAATAGGTTCACCTATCATCATTCTCCTACTCTTATCCCAATTACTTGGGGTCGATACAATATGTACTATTCGTCATAGTACATATTGTAGAAGTTATTGGCAATAGTTTTATGACCGGCCGCCTGCTAGATGTCAACCCTCCTTGGGAATATAATTGTTGACCAAACAGCATCAGATGGAGTTGGCCTAGGTCATTATAAGGCTCTTGTCGTCTCTTACGACATCCACAAGCAAAGTAAGGGTTGGTAGTATTCGCAACCGCTACCACACAGCTTTGTCATAAATAGTTTCACACAAAAAAAAAATAAGGGATTTGTAAGAATCGAGTAAACCAGACAATATTGGTATAGTACTTACTCTCTTGAAAAAATTATGCCAGAAACTTTTAACTTTTATGAAGAGAAGCTCAATACACCCCGTGCGATCTGCCAGGGACGGCGTACGGCTCCATAATCCAACGTATACTATATATCACTGTCATCATTTCCAAATCGCCATAAAACTGACAATCTGATGCCTTGTCCTCACTGATAACGCTTTCACCCAGCACATTCATTTGGAATAATGGAAAAACAGTATGAAATATTTTACACATACATATCATCACGCCATATCCCTTGCAGGGTAGGCAGAGAGAGTGCCAGAGAACTCTATCCTTGCATACTTCACTCGCTTCCTCAACATTCATAACTCTCTTCATAAACGCTCGCCGGTTTCGGAGACTCTTGACTCCACCTTCCTTCACTACGTGACCGATCTGGTCTAGGTAGGTTAGTCTCGGTTCCCCCCGGTACCTACATCCTTCCACTTTCCACTTAGGAATATTTTAACCAACGATAAACTTCTATGTCGGGGGTGCCACAGGGACCAATTCTTTAACTCCATAAATCTCCTAAATTAATTTTAAAAGAAAAAGATTATTGCACAATTGCCGTTTTGATTAAAATACAAATCATTACCCATTCTATTATGTAGAAGACTTGAGCCAATCAGTGGGACGTATATGAGCTTTTTTTTTTATACGGTGGAGACTATGGATGCGTCTCGCCCCGCCAAATCGGTCCGGGGTGACGGAAGAGCCGGCGCGTGACCCCATAGACCCACCGTGCAACTCCTCTCTTCGCTGTGCGAGCGGGCCACCGGTACCCGATCTTTGTCTTCGGTGGCCCGCCCGGCGGTTTACCCTCGCGGGTTCCTCTCGTCGAGGACTTATATGAGTTGCTAGTGATGGTGCTATGTCTACGATTATACGTAGATTTCAATATAAATATAAGACAAGACTGATGTTACACTAATCACCATGCTTGGTAGACATGGCCACCGACGACAAAGACTGGGTTCCGGTGGCCCACTCGCACGACGTGGAGAGGTGCATTGTGGGCCGAGTCTATAAAAAAAAAAAAAAAAAATGCTTGGTAGACATGTTGACGAAAGTAATTGGTGCTACGTTACCCACGAGAATATTACTAGCCACATAGGTACCTGTTATTACTCAGTTGTTAAGACACCAAGGGGAAAGTCCCGTCAGCATAGGATATCCAATAATTATTAGTTTAAAATTTTATATGTAGGTATAACGTATTTCTTTATCGTTAAATAAGGACGCCATTGTGTAGCGTAATACCATTTGAAATGACTCAGTTTTCCTGTTAAATACGTTTGATAACTTATTATTATACCTATGTAATATTAATAATAAGGAAATAATGTTGCTATAAAAGGATTCTTTAGGGGGCGTTCATTAATTACGTGAGGCATTTTTGAGGATTTTTTGAAATAGCATAGGCACGTTTCCGTATTATACCCCTTATTTCGGCTATTATGATATATCCACGCGTAGAATATGGGTTAATAAATTATATTCTTACTGCGTAAATACACGGATTGATTATTATCTTCAGATCAGCTAATATATGTCTCACTGTAGAGCTCGAGCCTCCTCCATAATGGGAAGGAAATAGAACTACTACACCACGCTGGTCAGGAGTGTTGGTATAGGGTTTTGTCTCGAGTTTTCCTTTTCTTGCATAGATGTTATATATGTTTTATATCACTCAGTCGTCTCTTACGATCACCCACGGGTAAGATAGGGGGTAGTGAATTGTATTCTCACCACACGAAAAGACTGATGATTGATCGATGATAATTATGTAATAAGAAATACATGAACGAAACGAGTATATATCTATCTGTCTAATATCTTTAAACGAGTATTACTTGTGTAATTTTACACTCTAAAAATCTCAGCAACGGCATCAGCGATTAAAATAAAATTTAGGAGGCTGGAGGTTTCAAGGCTGATAAATTATCTAAGTTTCATTTATAGAAAAATATATATATTCATTGGATGAAAACTATTACAATATGAAGGCAAATTTGGCCGCTGTCATTGAGAATAGACAGCTCAGTTGGGATATATAGTAGGTAGTCTAATCTAAACAGCTTCCGATCGATCCTTGATTTTTCCTCATTGTTTCTTTTTTTTTTTAATTCATATATATTTTCTTTTTTAATTCATATATATTTTCAATTACTTTTTTATATTTGCAAAAAACAATAAAAAGGAAATCGGTCATCCAGATATCCTTCTTTACAGTGTTATTGAACACTACACTAACTTAAGATGTGATACATTCATGAATATTTATTACAGACGATACGGGACTAAGTCCACTAAAATATCTTGGAAGTCTAAGTGAGTAATATTAAAAATTAATAGGTACCTTTGTTTTACAAAGTGACAAATGAAACCTGAGAGAAGCATCTGTTTAAATACATACTTCTATTTAACTAGAAGTCAAACGATGCCTTCAATGTTTTCCTTCACCTTAATATTAGTAATTCACGAATCATTACAAATATAAAAAAAAATGACTACGATAACAGCAAGAAGTTTTGTCGAGTAACAACTACGAATTCTACCAACTCTTCCGTTGCTTGTGGATGTCGTAAAAGACGACTGAGAGGTCGATTTAATCGACCTGAGCCAACTTCATCTGATGCCGCCTGGTCAACAATTACATTCCCAAGGAGGGTTGATGTCTGGAGGCAGCCGATCATAAAACTATTGCCAATAACTTTACAATATGTACGATTGAAGAGGAGTACATATTGCATCAACCATACATAATTGGGGCAGCAAGTAATTTATCTGATGGTAAGAGACACTACTCGCGTATTTAAATAATATCAGGGAGTATGGTGTATAAAGTAAATAATTACTACACATAATTTTGATATTATAATTATTCAGTCTTGTTTATTATTTACATCGTCAATTTGAGTGCCAATTGTTTCAATCAATTTAACAGAATAATTGTGGACATTTTGTAGATCACTCACTTTTATTACACTACCTAGAGAAGTATCCATATCTGTTACGATATTAGTTGCAGTTGCGGCACAGGTATTTGTAACAGATATTTTATCCGCCGCCACGGCGTCCATGACAGTTTTCAAAATGTCAATTTGCACTTTAGAAAAACTATCGGGTGATAATTTTTTCAATAAACATTTAATATATTTGAGAAATGTTTCCAATTCGCTGTCTTCCTCCGTTTTAGCCGTATTATCGTCTCTCTTAAGTTTTATTAACGGATGTTCACTCGACGATTTATTTCTGACGCGTTTTTTCGCGCCTTTTTGTATATAACTGTTGCTAATTTTTGGTGCTTTCGTTCTTGTGTCCTCTGGTCCTGAATCTTGTTCGAGGTATACCACTTCTGTAAACGTGTTATCGTTATCTTCGTCGGACTCCGACTTTAAATCTAAATGTGATTCCTCTTGATCCTGCAAAAAAAAAAAATGAAAACAAATTTAAGAATTTATATTGTAATTTTTCTTATGATGGAATAAAAATAAAATTCTTCACTCCCCTATCTTGTACGTGTGTATAGTAAAATACATCTGCGTGATATAATACATATATAAAATAACGGGTGTAACAGAGAATGAAGCAGTTGGTCAGAGGAGTGGTAGATAATGATGGTAGGAACCCATAACAAAAATTTGAAGGGAAAATCCTATCATTACCTACCACCTTTCTGATCAGCTCCCTGTTACACTTGATATATATAAGTGTATGTAAACTATAAATAAACACTATATATCAACACGTCTGATCACTGTACAATTCCCCTCCCTCCATATTATGTAGGAGGTTCGAGCCCAGCAGTGGAACGTATATGAGCTGAGATAATGATATACAGGGTGTAAGTGGACCGCTCTCGAAAACAAAGACAGGTGACCCTACTAGTCTTACTTGTGATGATAGGCTCGAAAAAAAATCAATTCCGATGAAAAAAAATTTTTTTTCCACCACGTGAGGTCGTTGGACTCTTGAACATATGATCGTAAGTTTTGAATAGATTGCGTCTTTTCTCATCTGAGTAAAGTTACTTATTTTTTTATGGCATTATCGTTACATGGCACTGTCTTAATATGATGGAGTGTGGAAAAACTTAAAATTAGCTGTGAAAAAAAAAAATTTTTTTCATCCGAATCGATTTTTTTTCGAGCCTATCATTACAAGTAGGACTAGTAGGGTCACCTGTCTTTGTTTTCGAGAGCGGTCCACTTCCACCCTGTATAGTAATGATTTCTGATGTTGACGCGAGTATTGCACGTTTCAAATAGGACTGTCATTACGGACGGCGCGCGGCGTAGTGGTTAAGATACCGACCTTCCATGCCAGTGCCTTCGATTCCTAACAGGACAATACTTTGTGTGATCCACAAACTGTTGTTCTGTATGTAATTTGACTGCGTTAATTTCATATTTGTAAAGTCTCCCGCAATACAAGCATTAGTTTATTTTCTTAGTGCAAGGTGGTGTTTATTTATTTATTTATTTTTAGGATTACCAACGAAAAATACACAAACATACAATATAGTAAAAAAAGAATCACATGGATCATGTTTTGTGCTCTTTCATTTACAGGTAACCACAACTAACTAAATGTTACTTAAACTCTTAAAACAAAATATCCATAACAAAAAATCCGAAGTTTTAACTTCGAAATATTTAAAATCAAGTACAAAGGTTAGGATAAAATCTAGAAAAATAACTTGCAATTTTTTTAAACACCAAACCTCAGCACTAAGTAACAAATCGTTGGATTAACGTTGTTCACTTTCATAATCTCAGCTCATATATGCCCCACTATTGTGCTTGAACTACCTCCATAATTGGAAGGAATTTGACCTACTATATCACACTGGTTAAGCGTGTTGGTATAAAGCTTTTTTTAGAGTTTTCCATCACTTGCATAGATGTTATATACATTTTATATCCCTTAGTCGTCTCTTACAATGCTATGTCGTAGCGGTTACGAATACTACCAACCCTTTTTTTTTTTTTTTTATCGCTGTAGAAACGCATTTGCGCGCTATCCGCGGAGTGTGGGACTCACCGGCCAGCTGGAACCCGACCGGAATACCCACTAAAACCACAGCGGCCCCTTCCGCGCTTTTACGGGGAGCCGGAGAGATCGTCTACTGACATTCGATCCCCGGCACCCCCAAAAATACTACCAACCCTTACTTTGCTCGTGGATGTCGTAAAAAACGACTAAGAGCCTTATAGTGACCTGGGCCAACTCCATCTGATGCCGTTTGGTCAACAATTACATTACCAAGGAGGGTTGATGTCTGACAGGCGGCCGGTCATAAAGCCAATAACTTTTACAATATGCACTACAAAAGAAGAGTACATATTGTATCGACCCCAAGTAATTGGGATGAGAGTAGGAGAATGATGAATGATGAGTCTTTTACAATCACCCACGGGTATGGTATGGGTGGTGAACAGTATTCTTACTCCGTCACCACAATTCAAATAGTCGTCTCACTTTACAAACACACATACACACACTGAGATCAACTATTTGTTGATTGTACTATGTGGGGATCGACGCCAAGACACTTGACATAATAGGTCGCTATCTTAACCATTATTACATCTGTGCAATCGCATATAACAAAACCATGGAGACTAGAGTAAGGAGTACCATCTTGTATGGGGGATTAGTCAAAAAAGTGTCCACTTGTAAACAGCAAATTATTGTTCGAACACTCACCGAAATAGCGCTAGTGTAGCAAGTGGAAATGATATGAATGTAGCAGTAATAAGCAGAGTGAAGTGTGCTGAGTTACGTAGTCAACTGTGATTTGATAAATAATAACCTATGAACCTATGAAATTTGTGGCGCTCTTTTTAAAATGCTTCCACTTGCTACTATAGCGCCACCTTAATTTCCTTAATTTGCTCCCGTTCATTGGCCACTTCTTAATACACTGAGATGGTACTCCTTACTCTAGTCTCCATGAACAAAACCAATTGCGAATGTTATAAGAAAACCCATGGCTTCTTTTTTTTTTTGTATTGGCAATAAGCTACTTAATACGAGCCCTTTGTTGCCAATGTCGAATTACAATTTAATTCACAAATAATCAGATTCTTTACATCTTCAGTTTCTTTATATTAATAATTGTCCATCAGTAAAGGACCGTTCATAAATTACGTAAGGGATTTTGAAGACTGATTTGGCCACATAAAAAAACATCATAAGATTGTAACTACTCCCCCTTGCCGCTCAATAAGAAAAAGCCCTATTGATCAAATCGTTTTGACCAAAATTAGTAATTTTCAATTTAATAACTTACGTAATGTCAGGTTCACCAATATAGTAAGAAGTTATAATATTCAGTCAACAATTAACGCCTTACATAATTTATGAATGGCCCCTAAGTCAAATCGTCGCCATCAACAGTGCTATGGTCACATTATTAATGGTATATTCTCATAATTATGGTGGTAAAAGAAAATATGTAGAGCACTGTTAAATCATATTCATTACACCCATTGGTAAGGACACGCTATGGACAGTTTCCTGTCTACAGCCGCGGGCCGAATCGTCCGGGGTAGTACCACACCTTCACAATAAAATCAATATCTGAGCAATGGCAATGTTCTATGACGCTTCATTTGGTGAGGGAGAGAGCTGGAAGCATAACTTTCTGGGTAGTTTTTGGTTAGTACGCAACGGGCTAGCCATATCCTGCTCGTTTTGCTTGCTCGTTTGCCACCATAAGCAATAAAAACTATCAAAAAACATATATTGAATATAATACAAGACTAGCACGTGAATCTTTCACGTTGCCGCCGACAGTCCCCGAGAACCATATCTAGATACTCGTCGCTCCAGTGTGCATCGCAAAAACCCATTGAGGTATCGTGATAGTTAACCCATCTGAACGATGATGATTTTGTCATTATACACGCTGGTCAGACGTGTTGGTATATAGTTTTATTTCAGAGTTGAATTTCTCTTGCATAAATGTTAGATATTGTTATTGTTATGAAACCCTTACTTTGCTCGTGGATGTCGTAAGAGAGCCTTATCTGGGCCAACTCCATCTGATGCCGTTTGGTCAACAATTATATTCCCAAGGAGGGTTGATGTGCAGGCAGCCGGTCATAAAACTATTGTCAATAACTTTTACAATATATATCTATGAAAGAATGAAAATATGTACTCTACATATTGTATAGACCCGAAGTAATTGGCATAAGAGTAGGAGAATGATGAAATGTTATAAGCATATTTTATCCTATTATCTTTTACGTTATCCATGGATAAAAAAGGAGGGATGGTGATGAATTGTGTACTTATTCAGTCACCATACGGAAAGGATCCTCTTTAGTAAGGTCTATAGCTAATGTTCATATGCTAATTAAATAGATGTATGAAAAACTCACATCTTCCTGCACCATTTGCAGCAGTAATTTGGGATGTTGAGCGAACAGGTGTCCCTTCAGCCCGTCGTAGGAGGTACCAGGTATGGTATCTCGACAGACTACACAGCGCGCTCTATTACCTTCTTGTTCGAAGTAGTTCCATATATCTTTCAACTTCTCCGGTTCAGCGCCATCGTCATCTAAGGAATAAAGAAGGGTAATTAGGCTATCATTGGTTCTAATATATTTCCTATGTAATTGCTTAATCAAACCAAATATTTTATCTATTATCTGTCTATTTATACAAAAAGATAGTTGTCGATGTGGTTACGGAGTAAAGTATTCATACATACATACGTATGTATGATGGTATCATCACGCCATGTCCCTTGCAGGGTAGGCAAAGAGAACAGAGTGCCAGAGAGCTCTATCCTTGCATACTTCACTCGCTTCCTCAACATTCATAATTCTCTTCATACACGCTCGCCGGTTTCGGCGACTCTTGACTCCACCTTCCTTCAGTACATGACCGATCTGGTCTAGGTAGGTTAGTCTCGGTCTACCCCGATACCTACATCCTTTCACTTTCGCATTGTATATCTTCGTAACCAGACGTTCGTTCGGCATTCTTTCCACATGTCCGAACCATCGGAGCATTTCCTTTCGCATCTTTACACCAATACTCTCTTTCATACCTACTAGCTCTCTTACGTCGTCGTTACGTATGGCGATCGGTCAGCCTAACTCCACAGATTTTCCGTAGAGATCGCATTTCGACCGCATTAATTTTTCTTTCATACTCTTTTCTGCATACCCAACTCTCGCTTCCATACAGTAATGTTGGGACAAGCACTGCGTTATGTATTGCTACACGTGCCTTCTGGCTGAGGTGGTGGCTACCGAGAAGTTGCCCCAATGCTCCGTTCACTCTATTTTCCGCATTCACTCTTCGCTCTATATCAGTAGGAAAAAAGCAATTGTCTTCAAATTAATTGCAAACACTCTTCAATGAAAATGTACACGTGTTTCAGCATTTGTAATTTTTCATCCTCTACGGGTATTAATAGGGAGAATAAATTTTACAGTAATAATTATAATAATATTAATATATATTGAATAAAGAATTTGCATAGAATTAGTAGAAAGTGTCGTACTTCTGTGTAAATTTGACTATGCGGCAAGTTGGTTTTAGCAAAGATGTGACCGCGTGATGCACTACGTCCAGGGTGGCTTTTTTTTTCATTTAATACAAAAGACATGTACCATTTTGCCTACTCTCCAATTCTAATAGATCGGGACTTTAAACTTTTATGCTATTGAAAATCGTCATCTCAACTCATATACGTTCTACTCTTATAAAGATGGTGGCCCGCTTGCACAGCGAATAAAGGCGCATTGCAAGGTCGGTCTATGGGCACATGAGTAAATAAACGTACAGAGACAAACATTCAAACAACCGCGCCACGGTAGGTACATCACTACAAGTATGATGCGCGTGTGTGCGTGAGCACTGGCGGCTCGTCACGTACGGGACGAAACCTGTTTAGGCTGGTTCCGCCAGTGCTCAAACAAAGGGCTCACTCACCGCACGCTGTGCATCGCGTCGTGCGTGTTTGTTTAAATTTGAATTAATTAGAAGGAGTGTAAATATGGTAAAGAGTGTAAATATCTAGAAATAAATATTGTTAATATTGGTAGTGATATACTAAAACGTATACAAGATTGTAAATTTGATATGTCATGCAAGTGCTTTCCCATTGATTATTTAAAAAAACTTTATATTAGATTTAGAATTTATCATTCGATTAAGAGATATAACAAATTATTAAAAATCGAAAAATTACAAAAAAAAAACTATTTAGAGTAAGCAATTTGTAAAAAAATATCCATACATAAAAAAGCTGACAAACGTTTCGTGTATTTATTTTCATCCTCATGTGCCAACCCTATCAGAATAGGTAATAATTTTGCTCGCTCCTTAGAAGCTTGGTCTCTGTACGTTTATTTACTCATGTCCTATGGGGTCGCGCGCCGTCTCTTCCGTCGCCCCGGATCGATTTAGCGGAACGTGACCACACCATAGCCCAATGCAAAAAAAAAAATACATATTGAGTCGAACGCAAGGAAACGTATCCGTACGACGTGACCCACTTTTCACCTCCTCCTACCCCCTTGATACACACAGTTAAAGTACTCATTAGTATCCTAGGTACATAAGTTGAATATACTCTGAGTGCTTATTATCAGTGGTAAATAAAAAAAGAAAGAAATCTATATGAAGAAATGTTAATTGGTTAATGGTTTTAAAAATTTAAATTAATTTAAAAATTTTAAGGAATGGAGTGATATCATTAAAAACAAAATATGTTTTATAAATCTCATAACAATCTCTTTAAAGGTTTAGTTATAGATCTTGAAAATTTTATTTCAAATGGAATAACATAATTTAAAATATTTAAGTAGACATAAACTTAAGTAAAGTTGTTTAAAGTATATAAAATTCTCACACGTGGTTTGGAAGGTTCGAAGCTTTCTGAACACGAGATCCCACTTCAACGCGCTATTACGAATTAAACTTGAATAAGTTTGCCATGTGGTGATGCAGTAAAAAAAAAATTTGTCATCACCCCTGCCTTTATAGATGATCGTAAAAATCGGCTAATGGACTTGGGGTCCAAGTCAGATAACATGACATGCAGAGACAAAACTCGTAGTAAAACACTATACCGAATCATCATACTAGACACACACATACATCTAACTAGAGTAGTACGTTAATTTTCTAACAATAGGCATGATGACAGTAACTAAGAATCACTAAAATAGTGATTTCATCATTCATCATCATTTCAGCCTATTGCCGTCCACTGCTGAACGTAGGCCTCCCTCATTTTACGCCACAGAGTGCGGTCCTGTGCTGCCTGTATCCAACGACGCCCAGCAACCTTCACTAGGTCGTCTGTCCACCTAGTGGGGAGGCGTCCCACACTGCGTCGTCCGGTACGTGGTGGCTACTCTAGAACCTTTCTTCCCCGACGGTTGTCGGTTCTTCGAGCGATGTGGCCTGCCCATTGCCACTTCAGCGTGCTAATTCTTCGTGCTATGTCGGTTACACCCGTTCGTCTGCGGATTTCCGTATTTCGGATTCTATCTCGCAGAGAAATCCCGAGCATAGCCCGCTGAGCGACTTTGAGCCTGATTATGAGGCCTACATTTAGGGAAATAGTGATTTAATTTCATAATATAGGATACAAAGATTGTAAAAAACTCTTGGTTTGTAATAACAAGCGCGATTAAAATTAAAATATTAAAAATAAAAATTAAAAATACATCGTTTCGCCATATTGGCTCGAACGCCAATCAGAAGCGAGTGACGTCACGGTTTCGTTTATTAGTAAATTTTACTAGCATCGTAGTTCGAATTGAGCTGATTATCGTATTATTACTTCGCTTACCGGATATTTTGTGGTAAAACGTTATAAAGGATATCACTTTTATGCTTTTATATACAAGCTTTAGTGATGAAACTAGGATTTATCTAAACAAATAGCTCAAATTTGCCGAGAATCGACTTGTCGATATTGGTAAAGTTTTTTGCATCAAGCAATGATTTTTGCTCAGCAGAATTTGAAATGTTAGAACTTCCATGTAAGTACCTATTGTTTAATTTATGAATTTATACACAATATAGAACTCAAACACCAGAATTACACATATGAAAGTGTATTTAAAAGTTATGTTATGATATTTTAGTTGTGGTAGGACCAGGCTGTGGACAGTTTTCTGTCTACAGCCGCGGGCCGGTCCGTCCGGGGTAGTACCACACTCTCGCAGAAGATCGACGTCTGACTAATGGCAGTGTGCTGTTGCGCTTCGTTCGGTGAGCGAGGGAGCCGGAGGCCCAACTGGGGTGGGTTCGGGGTTTGTATTGGTGGGCAGCGGCCTAACTATACCATTGGCAAAGGTGCATGGGCGGCAGTGACACTTACCATCGGGTATGCTGTCTGCTCGTTTGCTACCATAAGCTATAAAAAGAATATAATATGTGAATTTATTTTAATTTATTAATATGTTAATTTTAGATTGTCACGACCATCATACGGTGATGATGCTGTGAGCTATGTTCAGCTTAAACGTGACGGGCAACTGTGTATTGATTGAATTGTAAAGTTTGACCAGAACATAAGTTTCATGAAAAATAGTACGCAGTGATAGTGGATGAAGATGCTATTATTTCTGTAAAATGTCAGGACTGTGTTGCTTCTCAAGGATGATGCAAGCACGCTATTGCTTTCCTCGTGTGGGTGCACCGAAGGAGTGAAGAGCCGACATGCACTGCTGTCAAATACTATATGTAGAAACCAAAACTATCAAGAGTGTGAACTAGTTTAAAGTATATGACAGCAAAAGAGTTTAGTGGTATACCTAGCTTACAATCAAACAACGTTTTAGATAAGTTTTTGGATATAGGACGAAAAAGAAAACTATATAACTATGAGTTACTATAACATGTGATAATATTTACATGTCTGATTTTCTGAAATAGCTATTGGATCTGTGGAAAGCAAATATATATATATCCAGTGTTATATAATAGTGCAATATAACATTATTTTTGAATAAGAAAAGTTTATTCATTTCAAAAATTATGTACTTGGTCTAATTTTACAATCTAATCATCAAGAGTCTCGTGGAAAGAATGCCGAACGAACGTCAGGTTAAGAAGATATACAATGCGAAAGTGAAAGGATGTAGGTACCGGGGGAGACCGAGACTAACCTACCTAGACCAGATTGGTCATGTACTGAAGGAAGGTGGAGTCAAGAGTCTTCGAAACCGGCGAGCGTGTATGAAGAGAATTATGGATGTTGAGGAAGCGAGTGTAGTATGCAAGGATAGAGTTCTCTGCACTCTGTTCTCTCTGCCTACCCTGCAAGGGATACGGCGTGATGATATGTATGTAATAGTGGCTCTAAGACAAGAACAACACAATAAAAACTAAGTCTATCTTTTAAAGTATTAACCTTATATCCTTGATTTATTTTGTAATAACTATCACTATATATAAAACCTTCAGCTAAAGTAAATATACAAAAGTATATAATTTATCTAAATTGGTCTTAGAATCTTAAATCAAATCTCTCTTAAAAAATCTTAGACCCTAAGGTGTAAGATATTTTAGCTAGTGAACTATAATTCCCTATTTGTACATGTTGTTTTCCTATTGTACACTGAATGGTATTGTAACTTTCCAAATGTTTTTAATTTTATAAATTAAAAATAAATATTGTTATGCAACTGTTAACATGCATAGGCATATCGATTTTTTACGTTTCAACCAAGTATTTCTCACATCTTTCTTCATTGAAACGTTAATAAAACAACCGAGTTGGAGTTTTTATTGACGTATTATTACATTGAGGAGCCGCACACCATCTATACACGTTAGAATTTATGTCATTCATTCATAATTGCACAAAATTATAGAAAATAAGGATTACAATAAACAATAACAGCGCCACTTGTGAGTGTATACGAAAGCGTGACGTCACAGACAGACGCCATTACCAGGCCTACGTCACTCCATGTACTTACGCGCTATAATTGCCTACCGCTCGGCGGGCCGTTTGCGGACCAAATACAGTGCGGTTTTTGCAAGCGAAGCGTATGCACGTTGTTAAATTTTATTCTTTCCATTCGTTTGTACGTGTACCTACGATGGCGTCTGGTGCCTTATGTGCACTAAATGAGTGCAAATCAAGTAAAAAAAGGGGTAAAAAAAATTACTACATATTCGAAGTCCCATATTTAATTAAATGTATCAGGAATAACTTACTGACAAATAATTTTGTACACGATGAAGAAAAATATCTGGGGAACTAATCTAACTAATCAGGCTATGCAAGGATTTGAAGAAAGAAGGCATTCATTTTATGTTTACGAAACGCTTACACCAGGATTGCCTAGAAAAAATTTTTGTCACCGCCCTCAACAGAGCGTTAATTGTCGAGACCCTACACCGATACAGTTCATGATGGCATTCTCAAAATTATTCCTTTGAAATATGCTTGTTTTTTGTGACTTAGTTGTTAGCCTCAGATGGCTATGACAACTTTAGCCGGACTGTGTGTGAGCGCTGAGGGCTCTCAACCCGGAAGAACTCATGCATTTTATCGAAGAGACAGCCCTGTGATTGCTGTGGGATCGCGAGGTGCGAAGCAATTACAATTGTACGCTTGAGCATTTAGGCACATTTTAGCATGCAGCAGTGGCGGACGCGACAGAGTAGGCTATTATAGTAGGTATTGGTAATTTTCTACCGAGTGAAGTATCTGTTATTTATTAACCTGTGCCATTACTTTTGTACCGTTTTGGAGCGAAATTTAAATTTGATTTTAAAAAGGTAAACACTGTGGAGTCATTTTTCAACATCAGTCATCATACCTATTGTGGAAGATTATTTGGACTAACGTGTCCAAATAGTCCTTTACATAACCATAGAGGTGATATGATGAAGTTGAAAAGCAAAACTATGTCCAAAGAGCTACCACAAATAAAACAATATACAGGATCTAAAACTTCAAACTACTTCTAAATAGATGTTAGAAAATATTTCGTTTTTGTTGAGTATACTAATTGTTTAAGCAACAAAAATTTCAAGGTACCTTACGTTTTATGATTTAGGGGCCCGTAAAACCGGGGGCCCCGGCGCCGGCGGACTTATACCCCAGTCTATGCCACAAAAAAAAATTGTGTGTGTACTTATGTACACGCATTAAAAGTTATACCTACTTCATAGGCGTAACAAGATAAAAATCTCTTCAAAAATTTTATCTTTCACCTTATTCTACGTTTGTAGTAAAAACGACATTAACAATAGAAAAAAAGGTATTTAATACATTGAAAGTTTTATTATAACGCATTGTCTAGTTAAAAAACTAAAATGTTGACTATAGCTAACTTCAGGGTGTCGGTTTTTCGTGACGGTGTGCGCGCGCATCGTCAAAATTTATTCTCATCATTTTTCCCTAACGTGCCAAAAGAAGTACATATAACTTCAAAAAGTCGTTTAAAAAAGGTTATGTAAATTAAAACGAAACAGTCCATTATTATTTATTAAATGTAAACAAATTTAATTTAGCCGCTAAAGTTTATAATGAGTGATATTTATAATAATGAAGTCCATTTTTGAACAAATTT
This sequence comes from Lymantria monacha, assembly GCA_905163515.2. Taxonomy (NCBI): domain Eukaryota; kingdom Metazoa; phylum Arthropoda; class Insecta; order Lepidoptera; family Erebidae; genus Lymantria; species Lymantria monacha. The sequence goes on along the minus strand of LR991104.1, from coordinate 11,304,855 downwards.
CAAAGCACTTAAGTTAAGCTAACGTTATCGATCAGCTTTTATCTAAAGTTATTTATTATTCAACCACTTAAGGCCCATAAATATATATTATGTCGTTCGTTTAAACGAAATTTACTTACGTTTATAAACGAACGTGTATGCTTATATTCATAAATGAACTTAATTTTTTGGACTTTTGGCGGGAATCTAAAACGTCATGTGGTGCTCTTGTATTATATTCGATATTTTAGTGTTTTAACGTGTTATATTAGATATTTTTTATGGTATTTTATGTAATGTGATGTGACTAAACTGCTGAGATGTAGTGAATATCATATAAAAGTGCTTTACAACGTTTTCGTTTTCCATCAAAATTCCCACAAGATACCATTAACAGTGTGGCCATAGCACTGTTGATGGCAACAATTTGACTTACTGACGGACAATGACTAATCTGAAGACAATAAAAACTTGAAGATAATTATAACTCGACACTGGCAACAATGGCTCATTTATGTAGCTGATTGCCAATACATAAAAAGAAGAAGAAGAAGAACTTAATTTTTTTTATACCAACTATTATAGAAATGAAATTTCTTATACAAGAACTTTGTAATTCTAATTAATCACCTTTTTGTGTGACGATTAATGTACGAGAAAAAGAGCTTAAGCGACAACTATATTTCATATTTCACACACTTAATACATATCATCACGCCATATCCCTTGCAGGGTAGGCAGAGAGAACAGAGTGCCAGAGAACTCTATCTCTGCATACTTCACTCGCTTCCTCAACATTCATAATTCTCTTCATACACGCTCGCCGGTTTCGGAGTCTCTTGACTCCACCTTCCTTCAGTACATGACCGATCTGGTATATATTTCACACACTTAATCATAGAGTAAAATAATACATTGGAAACACTTAATAGTCGTGGAGTTTTAAACGATTGACTTCGTGTATCGGAATAGTGTGATACACTATTCTTGGGCACATAATCCTTACTAATATTATAAATGCGAAAGTAACTCTGTCTGTCTGTTGCTCTTTCACGCCAAAACTTCTGAACCGATTTAAATGAAATTTGGTACACAAATAGTCTAGAGCCTGATAAAGGACATATGCTACTTTTTAATGCAAAAAAGGGGTTGTAAAGGGGAATGAAAAGTTGTAAGGAAGTATCGTCATCTTTAAAGCCGGAAGCTTGAAACTTATTTTAGGCTATTGATTAGATATAAATAAATCTGACAATAAATATTTGTAAAAAATTTACTCTTAAGGGGTAAAATAAAAATTAGGGAAATGTAAAACTTTAGGAAAGTAACCTTTTACGCGGGCGAAGCCGCGGGCAGAAGCTAGTGTGTATATCAATAAATGTATGTACAAACACATGTGTTATACAAAAGTGTTTGATGCACATAACTACATATGTTGCACTACTCATACAAGTTACATTTATATCGTGCCTATAACACACATTCTTTTTTCACAGGTTTCCAGGGCGACAGCAACGCGGCAAACCGCTCCATAAGCCACCGTGTTCTCTGACCATCGTCATTGGTATCGATTCTTTGATGGGAGGACACACGACTTGTCTAAGTTTTATCATAACAACTCAAATAGATCTCAACGAACCCCCTCAACAGGAATGAAATTGACCTATTGAATCGCGCCTGATGTTAATGTAATGTTTCTATTTCAAGGTTTCCCTCTCTTCCAAAGATTGTCTGCATATTAGATCTCCAAGTCATCTTTTACGATACCTTTTTTTTTTTTTTGTTTTGCTTGTATTTTACGATATCTAAAGACAAGAAAGTGAGTGATAAATTGTATTCTTACTCCATCACGACGCAGCTAGTTTTTTGTAGTTTCATGTTATTAGTTCTCTCGTGTGGTGATAGTTTAAGAATATCACAACTATATCACCTCCGCAGTACTCCCTTAGGAAACAACGTCAACTACACTTGCGATCAGTTACTAATACGAGTTCATTGTTGTCTGTTGAGTTACATAATTTAATTTACAAATAATCGGATTCTACATATATGTATATTTAGTTTCTTTAGATTAATAATTGTACGTCAGTAAATCAAATCGTCACCATAAACAGTGCTATGGCAACACTATTAATGTTATCTTCTGGGAATTTTGGTGGGAAACAAAAACATGTGTGAAGCATTTTTATCTTATATTCACTACACTCTAGCACTACCTACGCATTACATCACAAAAAATTCCTTCAAAATTATTGAGTATAACATGTTAAAATACATAATATATTAAATATAATATAAGTCCACATGACGTTTTGACATTCCCGCCAAAAAGTCGATTTGCCTGTCAAACGTGACGATTATGGTTTAGTTTAATCACCACTATGGGAAGACCCATGCAAATTGGTTGACGTGGACAGGTTGATGATGATCATCCGATATATCTATATATCTATTAATAATATCAAAAAAATGTGTCACGCCGATAAGAAAATTTTATCTTGCCATGTGACGTTAGTAAGCCTGTTTTCGTTAAATATATTTTGCTTTGTAATATACACATGTGATAACGATAATGCTAAAATAATAGTTGCCACTTAAGGGCGGAATGGTGCCCACCATAATAATAATGATTCCTTAGTAAGTTTTTTAAAATATTGCACACCTGTCAAGGATTGATGGCAATGTAATAATTTAAAGTTAGCGCCATTATAGTTTTTTTTTTTAAGTTATATTTCATTTGGTGCGTTAGGAAAAAATGATAAGAGTAAATTTTTAAGATGCGCGCGCACACCGTCACGAAAAACCGACACCCTGAATTTAGCAATAGTCAACATTTTAGTTGTTTAACTAAATAATGCGTTATAATAAAACTTTCAATGTATTAAATACCTTTTTTCTATTGTTAGTGTCCTTTTTCCTACAAACGTAGAATAAGGCGAAAGATAAAATTTTTGAAAAGATTTTTATCTTGTTACGTCTAACGGCTCGTTCACGACCTTGCCGCTGTAAGCGGCGGCTAAGCGCGCGGGGCGGCGAGCGGTAAAATCAAAAGTATAAAAATGTTTGAAGCACGCCACGAGACGCCGCTCATAGCGAAAACGCGCGCGGTTTTTTTCGAGCGAATCGCTACAGCAGCGCGCGGTGTGGTGAGCTGCGTGAACAAAAGTACAAGTGAATAAGTGCGACGCGCGACGTAGGGGTGTCCACTTTGAAAAAACATCGATGTTTTTTTCGATCGATGTCTTTCGATGTATCGGATGAAAACATCGATGTTTTTAAACATCGAGTACTTTTTCTAAAGTCATATCAAGTGCATACATACATACATACATATCATCACGCCATATCCCTTGCAGGGTAGGCAGAGAGAACAGAGTGCCAGAGAACTCTATCTCTGCATACTTCACTCGCTTCCTCAACATTCATAATTCTCTTCATACACGCTCGCCGGTTTCGGAGACTCTTGACTCCACCTTCCTTCAGTACATGACCGATCTGGTCTAGGTAGGTTAGTCTCGGTCTCCCTCGGTACCTACATCCTTCCACTTTCGCATTGTATATCTTCTTAACCAGACGTTCGTTCGGCATTCTTTCCACATGTCCGAACCATCGGAGCATTCCCTTTCGCATCTTTACACCAATACTCTCTTTCATACCTACTCGCTCTCTTACGTCGTCGTTACGAATGCGGTCGGTCAGCCTAACTCCACAGATTTTCCGCAGAGATCGCATTTCGACCGCATTAATTTTACTATCATACTCTTTTCTGCATACCCAACTCTCGCTTCCATACAGTAATGTTGGGACAAGCACTGCGTTATGTATTGCTACACGTGCCTTCTGGCTGAGGTGGTGGCTGCCGAGAAGTTGCCCCAACGCTCCGTTCACTCTATTTCCCGCATTCACTCTTCGCTCTATATCAGTGGTGTACCTTCCATCTCGGCTAAATCCACATCCAAGATATACAAATTCATCCACTTGCTCTAGTACATCATTACCTATTGTTACTCTTACATCTGTTCTGGTTTTATCTCTTTCAAAGACCATTATTTTGGTTTTGCTCACATTCACGCGTAGACCCCTTTTTCTTACAATCTTCTGTCATTGTGTCGACTAGGGTCTGCAGGTCAATCGCTGACTGTGCCAGCAGGACTGCATCATCTGCATAAAGCAGAGCAGTGACCACTGAGTCGCCCATCTGGACTCCCACATTCATATCGTTCAGCCTTTGGAGACATTTATCCAGATATATGATAAACAGCCTGGCTGACAGAACGCACCCCTGCTTAACGCCGATATTGACGTCAAACCAAGGCGACATTCCATCATCCAGCCGCACACAGGCTCTACAGCCCATGTAACTGGACTGCACAGCCTGTAGCAGTTTACCGTTAATACCATACTCCGGTAAAATGTCCCAAAGTTCCTTTCGTACAACCGTGTCAAATGCTCTCTCCAGATCCACAAAACTGCAGAAAACCCTCTGACCTAGAGCCAGATGCTTCTCCACAATGTTGCGCAGAGAGAACACTTGATCCATGCATCCCCTTCCACTCCTGAAACCTCCTTGTGTCTCACACAGTAAACCATCGGACACCATCCTCATTCTCCTTTCAATAATTTTTCCATACACTTTTGCTGCCAAACTGGTCAAGCTTATGGCTCTGTAATTTGCGCAGTCATAACGTGAACCCTTGTTTTTAAACAAAGGCACGATGACTGCGCTACTCCAGTCCCTGGGAACCATTCCCGAGCTCCAACATAAATTGAGGAGCAACAGGAACGCCTCCCAGACACAAGAGCCACCAAGCTTGATCATCTCGGCAGACACCATATCAATGCCCGCTGCCTTACCATTTTTCAAACTTCTTATCGCCCATTCAACTTCATCCATACTGATGCCATCGGAGGACGCCGTTGTCGAATGTTGATCTACTAAACCACATCCAACACCGGCGCCAACCGTAGCATCCGCATACATATCGCCAAAATATTCACTCCATCGGCTTAACACGTCTTGTGTTTGTGTAAGAATGTCTCCACCTTTAGACCTTATTTTATTCATTCTGAAGGCTGACCAACCACCCCGAGACCTCTTCACCTCCCTCCAAAAGAGTTTGGTGTTACCCTCGAAGTTTTTAGTCAGCCTATCTTCTGCACTCATACTTGCTCTATCACGTTTCTCTTTCACTAAGGCCTTGGTGTCATTCTTACATTGCCGATATATTTCTTTCTTCTGTTCAGTCATACTGTCATTCAGATTCAAAGAAGAGACATAGTCCAGCCACGCTTTCTTCTTTTGCTCTACGGAAGCTGCCACTTCCGCATCCCACCATGCATCACCATTTGTTTTTCTATGCTTCTTTGAACTTCCACATACTTCTTTCGCTGTATCTACCATACTCTCTTTCAATACTCTCCAGCATTCTTCAATGTCCGATTGCGGCTGGCTTGCCATCGTCAGCCGTTCTCGGACACCCGCTGCATACTTTTCTCTTACACACTCTTCTTGCAACCTTTCAACCTTTATTCTTTCAAGCCCTCCGAAGTGGACACGCTCTCGCCAGTGCCTCCACTTTCTGAACAGACCACTAAATCTCGCAATAACGAGATAGTGGTCCGTGTCGACTGTGGGGCCCCTGTAGGCTCTTGCGTCCAATATTTTGCTTCGGAGGCGACTGTCTACCAAAATTAAATCTATTATGCTTTTCTGTTCATTCCTTCTCCATGTATACATATGGATGTCCTTATGTTGGAAAAATGTGTTTGACACAATAAGGTTTCTCTCCATGCATACATCCGCTATGAGCCTACCTGCGTCGTTCACTCTCTTATCACCAAATGGACCAAGTACGTCCTCATAGTCGGGACGCTTGGTCCCCACCCATCCGTTCAAATCTCCGCATACAATCACGCGTTCACTGGTGTCTGCCATATCCAGAACTTCCCTAACATTGTCCCAAAACTTCTCTAGGTCTGATGCCACCGAGGATCCTACGGGAGCATATGCTACAACCATGAATACCTTGGTGACACCTAGTTTTATACGGACCCAGAGAAGTCTGGGATCATACATTCCGTAATCCTTCACACCTGAGGCCAAGCGAGAGGACAACAGCACTCCTACCCCCATGCTGGCTCGATCGCTCTGTGGTACACCAGACCACAGAGCCATCCCGCCACCAGGAAGATCGCAGGCGACGCTGCCCCTTCGCTTGGTCTCTGTTACACAGAGCACGTCTAGCTGTTTGTCCGCCATGACGGATATCAGCTCGTGCAACTTACCTTCCACACAACCTCTTACATTCCACGTGCCCACCCGGCACTCCGTTCTCCTCGACTCGCCTAACTGGGCAAGGCGTGATGGGTGGCGGCCCCCATCGCCGCAACTGCCGATGTTCGTACCGACGGGGGCGGGTCGGTACGCGTCGCCTCCGGGGGACGCCCTAACCCGCATTGCGGTACGCATTTCGAGCCGGATTAGCAGTCTAATTAGACTGGCAGGGGACGCGAACGAGCACGCTCCGGACTATGCCCCCCATATCAAGTGTTAATTCTAAAAAAAAAAAAAGGTCTTTTTTGTGGCATTTATACCTATTCCAATCCCTTATAAAACTGACTTCTAAAAAACAGGTCCTTTTGTGGCATTTATACCTATTCCAGTCCCTTATCAAACAGATTTCTAAAAAAAAAAAAAAGAAGGTCTTTTTTGTGGCATTTACTAGTTATCATCGTTTCGATGTTTTATGAAAAAACATCGATACATCGAGTATTTCGTTAGCTCTTCAAAACATCGGATCGATTCGATGTATCGCATTGTAAACATCGATGTTTTCGATGCATCGATGTATATCGAATATCCCTAGCGCGACGCAACAAAACATAGCGGCGCGGACAGCGGTATAGGAGGGACGTACTCAGCGGCATAGATAAAAACAAAAAAAAAATAAGACGATTTTGTGGCGGTAATGGATACCGAGGCATTATATACTTATATGTGCTGCAGAATATAATCAAAAGTTTACACACTCATTCTTGTCTACTCATAAAACTTATCTGGAATTTTCTGTAATCTTCGTATAGGTCACGAAATTCGGAATTTAAATGCCGATATTTATTTAGTTCGTGCACTCCTTCTCTCATATTAAGAATATCTTGTTTTAAAAATGTACTGCTTTCTAATCAGAGAAGGGATAATTTTGATAACGCCATGATTTTGAACACGTTTTGACTACCTAAATATGTCCACCTAGGCCACCGCTACTGAAGGTACGTGGCGTGCAAAACGCACCGCTGCGCTAGCAGACGCCGCCCGGCACGCCGCGCCGCGCTTAGCTAAGACCAAAGTCGTGACCAGGCCGTAACGCGTGTACATAAGTACAACACACTTCTTTTTAATATTCGTCATCTAGACTTTGACTCGATAGATGTCGCTGTACCAATTTTCTGCATCGCACTTTTTACTTAAGCTACCTATAAAAGTATTTGTTAATTTTCTTTATAAAAAGGATAGCTTTTTCTAAATAATAATAAAACAAATAATTACTAAAAAATATATATTTTATTTGTTATTTAATAATTCACAATTTGAATTTTCTTTACTAACAACTACATCGGCGACATCGTGTACAGTGATTTCCGGCATGCTCGTAAGGGATCCGTTATTTAAAGTAACAGTGACAGGCTTGTCACTTAAAGTAACCGAATACGGAGTATTTAATGCCGTCTTAGCTGTCATTATCTGTTTGATAATTTCACTCTGCAACTGATCCGATACTTGTTTAGGCATACCTTTTAACAAAGAAATTACATATTGTCCAAATAAATCTAGAGTATTCATTTTTGGCACCTTTTTTGATGGTACCTCTTCATCGGAGCATTCGGAGCTATTATTTTTATTACTGCTATAGCTTATGTCTCTTTTGAATAGTCTCCTTTCAGGTATTTTGGGTCTATTTGGTTTCTTTATAATATTTGGGAGCGGTGATGGCGTTTTTCGAGCAGCCGTTACCGTTTCAAAATGTTCAACGTAATTATCATCCACTGAATCTTCTAAATATATCTCGTCTGTTGGTATTGGATCCTTCTGTAAATAAAAAAACTAGTACAGATATCCGTATATTTATACATCTGCTGTGTCCATGGGCCACCATCCACTGCAAGAGGCGGATAATGATATAACCGTCATGGCAGGCGGGTTGGCCAGTATTTCGGGATGAGAGCCCTCAGCGCTCACCCACAGCCCGGTTACGCTGTAACAGCCCCTAAACTAACAGCAATCGCGGTGGATGCGGTTTAGTGGGTAACCTAGCCCTAGGCTAGGAGTCCCACACTTCCCATCCGGGGAGTAAGTGCGTCACGCATTCCTGGACCACTGCATTACCAAAAAAAAAAAAGTTGGCCAGTAATTAGACACATAAGCGAATCAATAAAATGTACATTAAAAATATATTCATTAAATTTATATGTGATATATATGCTCATCGATACGCTTTTTTTTTAAGGAATTTTATGGCATGGTTACTAGGAAATGTATGCCAAGTCTTTATTTACTATTACATTTAAAGTCAATTCAATTGTAAGTCAACGATTCAAATAATTGCATTGAAAAGTGCCATGGCCACGGTGTTAATGGTATGTTAGAGGAATTTTGGTAGAAAACGAAAACATGTAGAGCACTCTTATATCATATTCATTAAATTCCAAATTTCCTTCACATCACATAACATAAACGTCTATGAAAATAATATATGTTAAAGTAACCAACATATTAAATAAATACAACAGGACAGGACCCCATGAGGCCTTCATATTTCAGGTTGAGAGCCCTCAGCGCTCACCCACAGTCTAGGTAAAGTTGTCATAGCCATCTGAGGCTAACAACTATGACACACAAAAAAAAACAGTCCATTATTATTATTCCATTTGCTCAGTATAGTGGTTCAGGGATGATGGCTGCCACCGAAGACAAAGATCGGGTACCGGTGGCCCGCTCGCACGGCAAAAAGAGGTGTTTGGGTCTATGGGGTTGCGCGCCGCCTCTTCCGTCACCCCAGACCGATTTGGCGGGGCGCGACCACGGCCGTAGCCCACCGCAAAAAAAACGAGGCTAACAACTAAGACACGCACAAAAAAAAAGCTTTCATATTGCCGCCAAAACTCTATGCCGTTGATTCAACTGTTTTGGCAGAGACAAAAAAAGAAATATTACCTCATCATCCGTGCTTTGAATTTCATACAGTTGTCCATTTGTTGATATTATTACTTTTTTCTGCAAAAAAAAATGACATTAAATATTCGCATATATTATTCATTGTTATTTATTTATAGTGGCGGCTACGAATACTACCAAAGCTTACATACATACTACTGAATCTGATGACTTACATACAGCTGAATCTGATGTCGTCTGATCAACAATTACATTCACAAGTAGTGGTGTGTGACGTCAGACAGACAGTCGACCATAAAATTGCTGACCAAACTATTTACAATATGTACGATGTAAGAAGAGTACATATTGAGCCGACAAGAAATAATTGGAATAAGAGCTGGATGAAAGCCAAAGAACAATATTAGTGGTGACACCATAAGAATACAAAGTGTCCCTCCTTACTTCTCTGCTAGTCGTGAACATCGGCTGAATCGGGTTTTTAAGCAATTCGCTAGCCAAGCGTGTCGTTTATAAGGTTATTTCAGTCTTAGCCTAAGCCCATACATTTAAGTGGACATTGAAAACTGATTAATGTATGGACGGTTGAAAAAATAATAAATGCTTCATACTTTGTTACTTGTATTAGGTTTTCCTAAATCAACATTAGGGTGTGCCCGTTTAAAATGCTTCCTCAAATTACTGATGCTTGTCGCGAATGATAGATTCTTGTTGCAAAGCTTACAGGCGGCCGTCACCTCGTCCACTGGGTTAAAGAAACGCCAAAGGCTTGACGTCCTCCTCGATCCTTCGCCCCAGTAAGGTCTAAAATAAATGTTAATTTGTATTTTGAGCACTTAAACTTTAACTACCGACGTGGGGCCTGTGAGGCCGCCGCGGGTTGACACTGCATTAGATTTACCCATCCCCCCACAGGAGAGCCCGCTTTTTTAGTAGCTACGAGTTTAGATGCGCCCACGCCACTGAGTTCGAAAACACGATTTCAGTAAGTTATGTCAAGTTGAAATACCGACGGGGCCTCACAGGCCCAACGTCGGTAGTTACGTGATTTTATTGTTTGTTCTACGATCTACATCATTATTTTTTTTTACAAAAATCATGTTGCTAATTTGAGAAATAGATGTACTTGAGACGTCAAGAGGTAAACAGCGTCCACGGCGCTCTGTAAATCTTTTAAACAATGAAGCTCTCATTGAGAGCTTGATTGCAGAAGGCTCTAGCGGATTGGAAGTAGGCTATATCGGAGACGATTTGGACCAGAAGTCTACGATCACGATATACATATGTACTGATACTAATATATCGGATGATGAGGCTACAACCCAACCCCAAACACAAACTATTTATGATTCCTCATCAGAAGACGACGATATAGCGCTTTCTACAATTAGTTATTATAGGGGCAAAAATAAGTATAAGTGGTCTAAAACTCCTGCTAAGCGATCATCATTCAGAATACCACAACATAATATTATTCTGCGAGTACCCACTTCCAATTTGAGCAGTTTTAGAGCATATCACGAGAAGGGTGGTCAACTTACGTTTGTTTCGAGAACTTCGCACGAGTTTGGCAAGAATACTCGGTTCTGATATGCCAGAAACTGTTCAAGGTCAAGCCAACGCATAAAAAACAAGAAAAATATGTGCATCTTATCCACCTAAACTAAATAGAAACTCCACATATCACTGTCATTTTTGTAAAAAAACATGTTTGTTTACAGTGCGCTAAGCAAATGTATCCTGATTGTAAATAAGTTTGTTCTTGGACATTTTTTATGTAAAGCATTCCAAATGCTGTTTATTATTTTTCATATAGATTTTACCCTAAAGTATAAGGAAAAATATTTTTTTGTGTTTCCTAATAAGTGAAATTATTTTTTATTTTTATTTCGTCCAGTAGTAGTTTTTAAGTTAATAAAACATTGCCAAAGATTTAACATCTTTACATCATCACATCATCATCTTTTTGGCACGTAATTACAAATTTTAATAAAGTAGATTATTATTTTTATCTTTTCCTTCATTATAAGTTCCGGAATTAATAATAGAAGCTATAAATTCATAAATATTATACATATATTTCACTAAATTCTATGTTATAATAGCGGCCTCTCAGGCCCTTTTTTTATTTTTTATTGGAGGACTATGGATGCGTCTCGCCCCGCCAAATCGGTCCGGGGTGACGGAAGGGCGGCGCGTGACTATTATACATATATTTTACTAAATTCTATGTTATACTAGCGGCCTCTCAGGCCCTACGTCGGTAGTTAAAGGTTAATATACTATTTTAAAAAATATTACGGAGTTCAGGCTACGATTACTATCAACTCTTTACTTTGCTCGTGGGTGTCGCAAAGGACGACTAAGAGATTACTTGGGCAAACTACATCTGATGACGTCTAGACATCAATTATATTCACAAGTGGTGTTGTGTGACGTCAGACAGCCTGTCGATCATGAAACTATTGTCAAAAAAAAAATATATATTTATTTTAAGTTATTCCACAGACTTTTCGTCCGTGCTCTTTTTATGTTTAGTTTAATTTTCATGGTGTTGGTTGTTTACAAAATTAATTTTCTTAAAGTGGCTTTATTACAGTTAGTTAAAGCTTTATATATATTCTTTATATATATAGGTTCGGACATGTGGAAAGAATGCCGAACGAACGCCTGGTTAAGAAGATATACAATGCGAAAGTGGAAGGATGTAGGTACCGAGGGAGACCGAGACTAACCTACCTAGACCAGATCGGTCATGTACTGAAGGAAGGTGGAGTCAAGAGTCTCCGAAACCGGCGAGCGTGTATGAAGAGAATTATGAATGTTGAGGAAGCGAGTGAAGTATGCAGAGATAGAGTTCTCTGGCACTCTGTTCTCTCTGCCTACCCTGCAAGGGATATGGCGTGATGATATGTATGTATGTTAAAGCTTTAAGAGCGCAATTCATATGTCATAGATGTTAAGTGACTACATGTCTTTTTAGGGTTTCTTCTTGGCGCTAGTGGTCTTGTTATTAGTAAAACCCTTCTATGTGAAGGATATCAAAAATATTTACAATATGTACGTTGTAAAAAGAGTACATATAGCGACGACCACAAGTAATTGTCATAAGAGTAGGACGATGATGATGATAAGTATCATATCACAAACTCACGTATCTCCCAGGTCCACTTCATGTTTCTCCACATCAGACGCAAACTCGTCATGCTCCTTCACATGCTCTGTTAGTTCCGATACAGAATCATAGGTAATATCTTTCTTACATGTCTTGCACTTCGCCAAGAAATTATCACTGTCTAATATATCAAAATGTTGCCATGTTGAGCTAGAATTCGATTCTTTTTCCATAGAATCATTTCCCAAATCATCGTCGCTAAAAAAAATATCAGTTTCATAAAATCACATGACAATAGCTGTATACTATAAAAATAATTAATTTTTCAATATAAATTGAAGAGAAATGAGCAATAATGATTTAAAAAATAGACAAAATGAAAGAAGTTATAGATATTAGTATGGATTTTGCGTGTAATAATAACATGTTTGATTATAATTATAGTTCTGTCTGTCTAATAATTAATATTAAAATTACTTGTAACTAACTAACTAATAATAGAATAAAAAACGCCCACGTAAAAGTCAAAGTATCACAGCATCTTTACAGACAAAACATCAAGTAAACATTTTAACTGAATTCAAAATAAAAACATTCTTAAACCAAAAAAAAAAAAAAAAATCATTTAAGTAACAGTTATTTTTACCTATTATCACTCTCCGTATCATTATAGTCTCCGTTTTGTTTTCGAAACATACGTCCATGTTTCCTCCCCCAATGTTTCGCCAAATTACTGACCGAAGTTCTATATGATAATTCCTTACCGCAAGAATTGCAACTCGCTATGAATCTCTCTTTTTTAGTGAAATTATCCCACACGACGGATCGTCTTGTGCTGTTAAAAAAATTGTTAAAATAGTTGATTACTGAAGAATGATTCTTTACAGTGAAGATAATATTGGCGCATTTGTTTGATTTTTTTTTTAATTGAAAACACTCGCACTATCGAATAAATGCAATTATCACGCATAATTTATATTATATAATAGAATAATATATACCGGTGATTGCACAAAAAAATATTCTGTATGAAGATCGAAGCCATGGTATAAGGCACGAGTGGTCGGAAGTCAGACTATTACGCTATTTAGAAAGATATATAAATACTAGGCTTGCAACGAATAGTATATTCGGCATTATACCGAATATTCGGAGAGCCCCCTGACCGAATAGCCGAATATTAGACAAAAGTATTCGGCTAGATTTTAGCGCCAAAACTTGTACAAACGTGATTGTTTCACGCTCGTTTGTTCTGATGTACTCACCGCCCGCAGTTGCTGTGCGTTATACTCGTATTGTTATAAATCGATTATGACCTCTAAAAAGAAATGGCCGATATGGACATACTTCGAGGATGATGTCAAAAATGCAGAAAAATTAGTCTTTCTGCACCATAACATTCTCCTTCTAAATTATGATAATGAAAATAATTCTAATGCATAGAAAAATTCTTAACTTTTCTAATACAGTAGATGATTATGTCCCTATTTTATGTACCAATGTCTACTTAAATGATTAGAAAAGAAATGAAAACCTTACCTTTCTAAATTTTAATTCATCATTCTCCTACTCTTATCCAAATTACTTGGGGTCGATACAGTATGTACTCTTATTTCATAGTACATATTGTAAAAGTTACCGGCAATAGTTTTATGACCGGCCGCCTGCCAGACGTCAACCCTACTTGGGAAACCTTTCTAAACTTTAATTACGATAATAATTCAAATACATAGAATCCTTAACTTTTCTAATACAGAAGATGATTATGTACCTGTGTTATGTACTAATGAATATTTAAATGATTATAAAAGAAATGAAAATATGAATATATACGTAATGAATAGATTGTTTTTTTCATTTTACCAATTATCTCCCTATAACAAAATATATTACTTATATAAGTATTCCGTATTCGGCCGAGTATAACAAAAGCAGCCGAATAGGCCGAATACCGAATATTCGTTGCCTTCTAAGCCTAATAAATACAATTTAAGCATACTTTTGTGATCTTAAGATTTTTCTACTCATTGATTGTGATATATGAGGTAATTTAGTACTAAAAGTTTTAAGTAAAATACAGTTTAAAGACAAAATATTTTTGTTTTTTTTTTGTCTGTTTGTCAGTGTGTTTCAACTAATTTCTAACAGAAGTTTTCACTTTAACTAACAGATGTCTACTATTAAAAGGAATCGCGTAGGCTATATTAAAAAAAAATATATAGTTTCACAAAAATAAAATTGCATACCATTATTCTTATTCCAATAAAACAATAATTCCAATTAATATTACGTATTTAATTAAATTTAAACTTATTCACATTTCAACAAAACGTAAATGGAAAATGTTACAATCGTTTATATTTTTTTAAAAGAACACATTATTCAGTTTCTTTTATTTTTGAATATTATTTAAGCGAATTTTTAACGAGAGTACTTTGAAATTCTGATCCGCAATCTTTCTAAGTGACGAGAAGTTCGCGAGAAAAAGTTTAAACGACTGCTATATCAATCGCGTATTCGATGCATATTTTTTAAACATTAGTTTTTGTACTGTAATATTTATATACATTTACATTTAAAATGTTATAATATGTGTAATAAATAGTAATTGCACATATGTTTCACCTCTATAGTGTGCCTTTCCGATACATCCCATCTTGTTGTAAATAGGTAACCCAGATCATTTAATACAAATTAATTTATTATATATAAACCCAGCGAGAGCACTTACATAATGTCAGTTTTAACATTTTAAATTAAAACAATAAACTAACACCGGATCAAGAAACTATAGTCATCAAAATAAAACTCAGAATAATTTGTGTAAAAATGGATATAATTATTCTGCATGATAAAATATCTTTAAAAACTTCTGCTATACCCTGCACAATTGGAGAACAATCGTCCTACTATACCACGCTGGTCAGTCGTTTTTTTTTATCCTTTTTTTAGCTGTTAGCCGCAGATGGCTTTGACAGCTTTACGCGGACTATGGGTGAGCGCTGAGGGCTCTCAACCCGAGCTGGTCAGTCGTATTGGTATAACTATATTAATGTATCCGTATTAGATAGGTTATCAATTGTTGCAGACATATTAAATCAAATAATTTACTATGTGGCCCCATAGAGACTTACATATTGTCAATTTTATATTTCGTTTGAAATTAATATAATAATTTAACAGCAAATTAGCATGCGGTCACAAACTAACAAGAAACACAGAGGCCTACTCATTTTTATTATTTTTTTTTTTAGAATGAAATTGTATGTATGTAATAATTTTAGCCCATAGCTCCAGTGTAGATGCCCTCTGAACTAGGATACATTTTTCGTTCAAAATATAATACAAAAAAAAAAGTCTGCACCCGATCCTATGTGTTAACTACTAGAGCAGCCATCAGTCAGTCATTTACGAGTTTATTGAGCAATCTGTAAACGATTATCGCCTGAGAATATATTTTTTTTCTATTCTAATTATATTTCGTTAATCGTGATCATAAAGTAGGTACACTGTAACATACATTTATATATTACTCTGTACCAGCTGTTTGCGTTTAAAAAATACGTATTTGTTTTTTTATCGACATGAATAGAGCGAAAGGCAGACATTTATACAGTACAAAGTCACGTAGAACCTAAAGTTAGATTATATACTTTATCCAAGCAAAATTTCGAATTTATTTTATTTAGTACGAAATATACTAGTACTCAGTATTTAAAAAAATATCGCAAGTATACGTCCATTTTGTTACTGGTACAGCGTTATGATATTAACTCAACCCGCAAGCAAATGTCCGAACATGAGGTTAGGAACAATAACAATTTTTATTACAATGACGTCACACCACCAAGCACGGTTACGCGCCATAAACGCGACGTTTGGTGGCTTGTATCCAGAATATGACCATAGCAACTTTTAAGTTGATCAAATATTATAAGACTTAAATCCCTCATTCAACTCAATTTCCACGCTACCAAATATTTTGAGAACATCGTGGCTATGTACGTAGTACGTATTTATCAAAAAGCAAGTTTTATTAAAACTTAACAATACCTATTCTTTCACACACAAATATTCCAGAATATCTATTATAATATAACTTCCAAGTATAACACTAACAATTCACTGGTACATTCGTGATATTGTATAATTCGGTACGACAGAATTATACACGACTCATAACCTCTATAGTATGTTAGGTGTTTTAAATACTTGTATTACTTGATAGAAACATTTTGTAAAATTATATAAACGTAGTATAATACGTAATCGAGTTGTTTAAGTATTAGTAAGTACGTATTAAATAACAGATATTGAATATTTTTCACAGTATACACTCACTTGGAATTCTCCATTACTAGGCGTCACTGGCACTATTGTCATATGGTAGTGTTGCAAGCGCGTGGTACAAATTACTACTACGCTCGCTATCATATATATATTTTTTTAATTATTAATTGTCGCTTTATATCTGAAGGATTTTTAAGCATATAAATAAATACTTGAAAGTTTAAATGAATTTTTGATAAATGCCAAAATAGAGAACAACCTAATAAAAGTTTCGGCTACAATATTAAGATTCAATTAATCATAGAATGGTTGTAGATATTTCTAAACTCAGATAAATATCACAATAATGATGTTTTTATAATTATTCCCAACTCGTACGAAGCGGAATCATTCTTTTAAACTCCTCTGTAACCTGTTCTAATTAAATATGTTGCGGGTTGCTAGGACAATATAAAACATCGTCCAGGACTGCCTGAGGGTCAAATCTCGGTGTCATTTATGGAGACCATTTTGGATCCTGGCTTACAGAAGTTACAAAAGTGGGAATGTGTGATTTGATTAGTTCCAATAAAAAAATATATATATACAAAGAATTATATTATGCTTATTATTTTACCTAAACTTGTATTCATAAAATTTTCTAATTGTTAAAGAATCCCTGTATCATTTCATTCGCAATTTATTTCATATGTTCAAAATTATCCACAGAATATATAAGAATAAGCCAATACCAAAAAAATCTTTATCCACATATGGCCTATCAAGTAGCTACCTCTGATTACAAATGTGAACGGATTTCTTTCTACAATCCATTTGACAAAAGATTGGTCCGAATCAAGGTGGAATTCGTTTCAATTATTTATATATTTGTAAAGTTCGCTGCGACAGTAAATTATGTCTTAGATAAAAATTACGAGTACATTTATGAGCAATGTTGAAAATAAATATTAAATATACGTTTACCACTTAAGAATTATGCTCACTTACGTTCACTACAAAAACTTAAAAGAATATAGATAAGAAATAAACTAATTTATGTAGAAAACGTTCAAAATTAAAAAGTGAATAATATTGTAAGGTTTAAATCTAAAGAAAGGTAAAATTTTATAAAAAATAATTTAATAAAATTTAATACACCTAAAAAAAGTACATACATATAAAAATACGTACATTTTTAATTTCTGAATAATTAATTTAAAAAAAAAATCCTATCTTAATTTTTCATTTTCTATGTTATTACATATTTATTATTACGAATTTTAAAACGCATACGCATTCATTTTCTATGATCTAAGATAATTCATAATAAAAGTAACAGCCCGGTTTATTAAAAAGCTACTACAAAATTCTACCAAATGGTATAGAGTAAAAATAGCAGCTGCTATGGCGAAGCCACACGTAAATATCTATGGATACTCCTTTACCTTAGAGTTGGGATGGATTAGTTAGAAACTATAGGTACGCGTAATTCCTAATATTTCGATTAAGTAATGCCTATTTTCACCTACGAGCCTTAAATTATAGGTCAAACCTTAAGGTAATAATTGACATAATATTGATGTAATTTTTCGTATGAATTGAAGTTAAATAAAATTTAAGTTTTAGGTAGCATCTAATGCGATATCTTTGATAAATGTAATATTGATTTTATGTGTCATTATATTGTCTTAGGTCGCTTAGGTGATACATAAAATTTAAGAGTCGTTGCTGAAATTTGTCTGGTCGTTGATAGAGATGGGACGAATTTAGGTAAAAATAACTTCTGTTCCATTCGTATTATTAAAAGAGTACCGAAACCGAATTTATAGAATGACTGTAGCATTTTTGACGGAAACGTGAAAGCGGTAGGGTTGCCAGTATTGTTAGGCGTGGCTATGACTAAACAGCAATGCGAATATTTAATATAACGTTATTTTTTGCAAAAAAAAATAATAATATCAAGTTATAGACAACTGTATGAAATTCAAAATACGGATGATGAGGTATCGTATCTTTTTTTGTCCCTGCCAGAATGGTTGGAACAATGGCACAGTCTTTCGGCAGGAACGTAAAGGCGTTATGCAGCAGTCTTGTATTATATTCAATATCGTAGTGGTCTATCGTGTCATATTAAATAATTTTGATGGCATTTTATGTAATGTGATGCATAGCAACTGTTGGGTTGTAGTGAATATAATATAAAAGTGCTGCTCTAGTAGTCAACTGTTAATCGGGTGCCGCTTGTGGGATCTGGTCCAGCCATGGTCTTTTACATTGTATTTGAACATTATGTATGTATGTGAGCAAAGTAAGGATTGGTAATATTTGTAGCCGCTATCACACAGCTAACGCGACACTGGCAACAAAGGGCTCATATTAGAATTGATTGCCAATACAAAAAAAAAAGCAAAATGGTTGTAGATCCTTGGCAGATTGCGATATCGGAATGATTGTTATAGTTCCGATGTGGCAAAATATATAAAGATATATTAAATAAATTCTTGTTTACCGAATAAATATTATTGACGGCGATTTCGTTAGAGTAGAAACAATGTGTGAACTTTCCTTTAAATACGATTTCTTTATTATTTGCATTGTACGTTGATTAATATCAAAGTAAAATACAATCGCAAATTTTCACCCTTAGGAGCTATATTTCCCCTAAGGGATGGATTTTAAAAATATATATTTTTCGCGAGATCTAACTCGCAAAAGCAAGACGCATTCTAGTACTTGTTTGTGTTATTTTTTTTAATAAGAAAACAAGTAATATATCGCCTCAAAATTTAATCCCTTATTTTACAAAACTCTGGGAATGAAAATTGATAAATATTGAAACATGTGTTTAATTATTTTTAACCCCAGCTGTTTTAATTATTAGTCATTTTGATGTTAAAGTTACATCCTCTGTAGTGGTTTCTCTATCTAATTATTATTAAAACTGTTACGTGTTTATTTATTATTAGAGAAGAGTATTTTTGCTTAATTCGAAGACATTGGTTTTCTTCCCAAACAAACTTTGCCAATTATATTTTAAGCACTTAGGAATTTAATTTCGTAAAATCCTCTCTTATTGGGTCTCTACGTCACAAAAAAAAACTACATCTGTTAAAAATTATTGTACGTAATCTAGTTTTAGTAGTAATAATAGTTCGACTCGGTGTTGATGAGTCAGTCAACTAACTTTTTTATATAATTATATAACTTGGTATTAGGTACTTATTTTAATTAGGTTATAATATTTAAATTATTAAATAAAATTACATTATAGGTTTAATAATAAATGCTAACAAAATTCTTAGAAGGTATAGACGTCAGAGAAATCCCCCGCCATTTATTGGCTCTTTGTGACGTCAAAAGTTGCGTCAAATTTACATCACACATTACGGCTACAGAGAGCTATCAAAACAACGAATGTTACATATGTGTAATTATACGCTCAGATTGCATATGCTTAGTTGATTACATACGTTTTGTGTTTGTTACGTGTTCGATTCCCATTCAGAACAGTTTTTAGTATGATTTATTAATATTTATTGTGAATTTGAGTGTAACTTTTATCTTTTTTTTTATTGTGTTTGGTGGTAAAGTAGCAAGCAGCACACTTGACGGTGGTGTTACTGCAGATCATGGAGTTTTGGAATACCAGGCGTACAGCTACACCGCAGCCTACCCACTAATAAAACCCACCCAGAAAGTTAAGTTGCCGGCGCTCTCGCTCACCGCACGAAACGCAACAACATATTGCACCACACGTTGATTTTATTCAAAAGTGAGAAACTACCCCGGACGGGTTGGCACTCTTTTTTCTGATATCTGTTAGTTTACATACATACATATCATCACGCCATATCCCTTGCAGGGTAAGAGAGAACAGAGTACCTGAGAACTCTATCCTTGTATACTTCACTCGCTTCCTCAACATTCCTAGTTCTCATCATACACGCTCGCCGGTTTCGGAGACTCTTGACTCCACCTTCCTTCAGTACCTACGTTAATTTCGTTTACAATAACGGAACTCCGTAACCTCCTGCTCTGAAGTAAGAATTTGTCAATCGCCTAAAGTATTCTAATGCTAGAGAATTTCGTAGTCAAATAGTACGATAGTTCGTTCTCTTAATCACTAAACCAATTCATAAAAAAGTCTAACGTAACACATTCGCGATATTGATTACCTTTAGTATGAGGTAATAATAATAAACGAGTATCTTATAGCGGAAGGGAAAACCGTTGTTGAAATCATTGCTATACGTTTTTTTTTGGTTGTATATAATTAACATAAATACCTAATAATTATCTGATTTATTTTTGTATTTCCGTGTAACTGTATTAGTTTACAGTTTACATACAACCCACTGTTGGACTCGAGCCTCCTAAACAGTATGAGGGAAATTGTACGTACGTATACCACACTGATTAGACGTGTTGGTATATAGTGTTTGTTTATAGTTTACCTTCACTTGTTTATATGTTATATTATACGTATCACTAGAAGCGGCTCTAGCACATGTAGCGCCCGGTTCCAATCAATAATCTGGCGCCCTCTTGTATTAGAATGCGTGAACAAAATGTGATACTAACAAGACGTTCGACTAAACTCCGAACCTCGCTGGAAAACGTTGTCGCATGCTTATTCTTGTTGTTTTGACTCGAAACCAAGTAAACGCGAACGGATTATGAAGTCACAGTGAACATGGCGACAAAGCAACTTCCCCAACTAATGCACCCACTACGTTTATAAATGGATAGACACTCGCTGCGTAAAGTGTTCCCGCTCCGTGCGGAGCGTTACAGTGGAGACTATGTGTTCCGAGTAGCTCTCGGCGCCCCCCAGCCACATGAGTAAATAAACGTACAGAGGTCAGAGACCAAGCTTCTAAGGAGCGAACAAAATTGTTACCTATTCTGATAGGGTTGGCACATGAGGATGAAAATAAATACACAAAGCGTTTCTCAGCTTTTTTATGTATGGATATTTTTTTACAAATTGCTTACTATAAATAGGTTTTTTTTGTAATTTTTGATTTTGAATTATTTGTTATATCTCTTAATCGAATGATAAATTCTATATCTAATATAAAGTTTTTTTAAATAATCAATGGGCACTTGCATGACATATCAAATTTACAATCTTGTATACGTTTTAGTATATCACTACCAATATTAACAATATTTATTACTACATCGAAATATTCTCCAAATTTCTTCTCAAACAATTCAACAAATGCGATGAAGTTGTCAGGAGTAAAAAAAACAATTGTATACTGCTTTCGTTAAAGTCTTTGTAATGGCTGAAAGACGAGTCTTACCCTATATTTATAGGTTGTTACATACATACATACATATCATCACGCCATATCCCTTGCAGGGTAGGCAGAGAGAACAGAGTGCCAGAGAACTCTATCTCTGCATACTTCACTCGCTTCCTCAACATTCATAATTCTCTTCATACACGCTCGCCGGTTTCGGAGACTCTTGACTCCACCTTCCTTCAGTACCTGACCGATCTGGTCTAGGTAGGTTAGTCTCGGTCGCCCTCGGTACCTACATCCTTCCACTTTCGCATTGTATATCTTCTTAACCAGACGTTCGTTCGGCATTCTTTCGACATGTCCGAACCATCGGAGCATTCCCTTTCGCATCTTTACACCAATACTCTCTTTCATACCTACTCGCTCTCTTACGTTGTCGTTACAAATGCGGTCGGTCAGCCTAACTCCACAGATTTTCCGAAGAGATCGCATTTCGAACGCATTAATTTTACTTTCATACTCTTTTCTGCATACCCAACTCTCGGTTCCATACAGTAATGTTGGGACAAGCACTGCGTTATGTATTGCTCACGTGCCTTCTGGCTGAGGTGGTGGCTGCCGAGAAGTTGTCCCAACACTCCGTTCACTCTATTTCCCGCATTCACTCTTCGCTCTATATCAGTGGTGTACCTTCCATCTCGGCTAAATCCACATCCAAGATATACAAATTCATCCACTTGCTCTAGTACATCATTACCTATTGTCACTCTTACATCTGTTCTGGCTTCATCTCTTTCAAAGACCATTATTTTGGTTTTGCTCACATTCACGCGTAGACCCCTTTTCTTACAATCTTCTGGCATTGTGTCGACTAGGGTCTGCAGGTCAGTCGCTGACTGTGCCAGCAGGACTGCATCATCTGCATAAAGCAGAGCAGAGACCACTGAGTCACCCATCTGGACTCCCACGTTCATATCGTTCAACCTTTGGAGACATTTATCCAGATATATGATAAACAGCCTGGCTGACAGAACGCACCCCTGCTTAACGCCGATATTGACGTCAAACCAAGGCGACATTCCATCATCCAGCCGCACACAGGCTCTACAGCCCATGTAACTGGATTGCACAGCCTGCAGCAGTTTACCGTTAATACCATACTCCGGTAAAATGTCCCAAAGTTCCTTTCGTACAACCGTGTGAAATGCTCTCTCCAGATCCACAAAACTGCAGAAAACCTCTGACCTAGGACCAGATGCTTCTCCACAATGTTGCGCAGAGAGAACACTTGATGCATGCATCCCCTTCCACTCCTGAAACCTCCTTGTGTCTCACACAGTAAACCATCGGACACCATCCTCATTCTCCTTTCAATAATTTTACCATACACTCTTGCTGCCAAACTGGTCAAGCTTATGGCTCTGTAATTTGCGCAGTCATAACATGAACCCTTGTTTTTAAATAAAGGCACGATGACTGCGCTATTCCAGTCCCCGGGAACCATTCCCGAGCTCCAACATAAATTGAGGAGCAACAGGAACGCCTCCCGGACACAGGAGCCACCAAGCTTGATCATCTCGGCAGACACCATATCAATGCCCGCTGCCTTACCATTTTTCAAACTTCTTATCGCCCATTCAACTTCATCCATACTGATGCCATCGGAGGACGCCGACGCCGAATGTTGATCTACTAGACCACATGCGACACCGGCGCCAACCGTAGCATCCGCATACATATCGCCAAAATATTCACTCCATCGGCTTAACACGTCTTGTGTTTGTGTAAGAATGTCTCCACCTTTATTGACCTTATTTTATTCATTCTGAAGGCTGACCAACCACCCCGAGACTTCTTCACCTCCCTCCAAAAGAGTTTGGTGTTACCCTCGAAGTTTTTAGTCAGCCTATCTTCTGCACTCATACTTGCTCTATCACGTTTCTCTTTCACTAAGGCCTTGGTGTCATTCTTACATTGCCGATATATTTCTTTCTTCTGTTCAGTCATACTGTCATTCAAATTCAAAGAAGAGACATAGTCTAGCCACGTTTTCTTCTTTTGCTCTACGGAAGCTGCCACTTCCGCATCCCACCATGCATCACCATTTGTGTTTCTATGCTTCTTTGAACATCCACATACTTCTTTCGCTGTGTCTACCATACTCTCTTTCAATACTCTCCAGCATTCTTCAATGTCCGATTGCGGCTGGCTTGCCATCGTCAGCCGTTCTCGGACACCCTCTGCATACTTTTCTCTTACACACTCTTCTTGCAACCTTTCAACCTTTATTCTTTCAAGCCCTCCGAAGTGGACACGCTCTCGCCAGTGCCTCCACTTTCTGAACAGACCACTAAATCTCGCAATAACGAGATAGTGGTCCGTATCGACTGTGGGGCCCCTGTAGGCTCTTGCGTCCAATATTTTGCTTCGGAGGCGACTGTCTACCAAAATTAAATCTATTATACTTTTCTGTTCATTCCTTCTCCATGTATAAATATGGATGTCCTTATGTTGGAAAAATGTGTTTGACACAATAAGGTTTCTCTCCATGCATACATCAGCTATGAGCCTACCTGCGTCGTTCACTCTCTTATCACCAAATGGACCAAGTACGTCCTCATAGTCGGGACGCTTGGTCCCCACCCATCCGTTCAAATCTCCGCATACAATCACGCGTTCACTGGTTTCTGCCATATCCAGATCTTCCCTAACATTATCCCAAAACTTCTCTAGGTCTGATGCCACCGAGGATCCTACGGGAGCATATGCTACAACCATGAATACCTTGGTGACACCTAGTTTTATACGGACCCAAAGAAGTGTGGGATCATACATTCCATAATCCTTCACACCTGAGGCCAAGCGAGAGGACAACAGCACTCCTATCCCCATGCTGGCTCGATCGCTCTGTGGTACACCAGACCACAGAGCCATCCCGCCACCAGGAAGATCACAGGCGTCGCTGCCCCTTCGCTTGGTCTCTGTTACACAGAGCACGTCTAGCTGTTTGTCCGCCATGACGGATATCAGCTCGTGCAACTTTCCTTCCACACAGCCTCTTACATTCCACGTGCCCACCCGGCACTCTGCTCTCCTCGACTCGCCTGACTGGGCAAGGCGTGATGGGTGGCGGCCCCCATCGCCGCAACTGCCGAAGTTCGTACCGACGGGGGCGGGTCGGTACGCGTCGCCTCCGGGGGACGCCCTAACCCGCATTGCGGTACGCATATCGAGCCGGATTAGCAGTCTAATTAGACTGGCAAGGGACGCGAACGAGCACGCTCCGGACTATGCCCCCCTAAGATTAGATTTTATCCATAGAAAATATGTTAATTTTAGGGTTTTCAGCCATTGAAAAAATATAATTAGAATATAAAGGCATATTTTGGCCATTGTCATTAAGAATAGACATAACTCAGTTTGGAAACTGAGCAGTAAAATCTGCCCTGGTTCGAGCCTTCGAATTCCCTTTTTAATTAATTTCCCTTTTTTTCAATATTTTTTTTTGTGTTTTAAAACAAGATGTTACTTTTAAAATTTCGTGTTCTCTTTAAAAAAACGTATTGCCTTTTAAAAATAATGAATTTACTTTACAAAAGGTGCTGCCTTTATAAATAAAAAAAATGCTAACTTTTAAAAAACGCGTTGTCAGCAATTTGCTTGCATCTCTGGTATTGCCGAGGTCACTTATCATCGGGTCTCCTGCTGTTCCATCTACCATCATAATCAATAATAAATCCATGCTTCCAGTTCGTCGTATTACGAGTACAAAGTCCTTTTTATTATTCATCAGCTTATCAGCTAGTTTTGACAATAGTTGTTATGTCCGACCGTCTGTGTGACGTCACACACCACTACTTGTGAATGTAATTGTTGATCAGACGACATCAGATGTAGTTGATACTTGATACAGCTCTATGTAAAACTTTTAGTTGTCTTTTAATACAACCACGGCCAATATAAGGGTTGGTAGTATTCGTAGCATTCTAGACCACTGCCTCTGTAGCATTCTAGACACACTAGACACTACATGGGATTACAAGGTTTTATTTTGCAATAATTAACTTAATTATTTTTCAAATAAATAGAGAAACCTTGATCGATTGTATTACATTGACAAATTAAACATTGTAAGGTCATACGAGACATTTATACGTTTACACAAAAGCATTGGCTGTATAATAGAATATCAATGACGCTACATAAAAAGAAACATGTATTTGACAGTTCGATAAAATTGGCGGGATTCTTATTTGTGAATGTCATTTCAACTTGACAATATTTATACCTATAAAATCCAATGCGTTTTATCATTATATCTCGGCTTATTACATCCCAGTGCTGAGTTCCGCCTTCTCTACGGAGGGATATTATACGTACGTATACCTACCATACTGATCAGACGTATTGGTATATAGTGTTTATTTCAAGTTTACCTTCACTTGTATATACATATGTTGTAAGTATATTATATCACGCACACGTATTTTACGACACCCACGGGTAAGAAAGGAGGTGATGAATTGTATTTTACTCCGTCTTCAAACGGATTAAATGCTTTTATCTAATTACATTTTTTTTCTCTTTTCATGATTTATATCAATTTTAGTTTATGGAAAACCACAGAGGTACATACATATCATCACGCCATATCCCTTACAGGAGAGAGAACAGAGTGTCGAAGAACTCTATCCTTGCATACTTCACTCGCTTCCTCAACATTCATAATTCTCTTCATACACGCTCGCAGGTTTCGGAGACACTTGACTCCTCCTTCCTTCAGTACGTGACCAATCTGGTCTAGGTAGGTGAGTCTCGGTCTCCCCCGGTACCTACATCCTTCCACTTTCGCATTGTATATCTTCTTAACCAGACGTTCATTCGGCATTCTTTCCACATGTCCGAACCATCGGAGCATTCCCTTTCGCATCTTTACACTAATACCTACTCTCTTTCATACCTACTCGCTCTCTTACGTCTTCGTTACGAATGCGATCGGTCAGCCTAACTCCACAGATTTTCCGTAGAGATCGTATTTCGACCGCATTAATTTTACTTTCATGCTCTTTTCTGCATACCCAACTCTCGCTTCCATATAGTAACGTTGGGACAAGCACTGCGTTATGTATTGCTACACGTGCCTTCTGGCTGAGGTGGTGGCTACCGAGAAGTTGTCCCAACGCTCCGTTCACTCTATTGCCCGCATTTACTCTTCGCTCTATATCAGTGGTGTACCTTCCATCTCGGCTAAATCCACATCCAAGATATACAAATTCATCCACTTGTTCTAGTACATCATTACCTATTGTTACTCTTACATCTGTTCTGGCTTCATCTCTTTCAAATACCATTACATATTTGGTTTTGCTCACATTCATGCGTAGACCCCTTTTCTTACAATTTTCTGTCATTGTATCGACTAGGGTCTGCAGGTCAGTCACTGACTGCGCCAGCAGGACTGCATCATCTGCATAGAGCAGAGCACTGACCACTGAGTCGCCCATCTGGACACCCACATTCATATCGTTCAACCTTTGAAGACATTTATCCAGATATATGATAAACAGCCTGACAGAGGTGACCCATATTTTAACAGAATTTATATTTTTATTTCGTTTAGCGATAAAGTAAAAATACAATTCATTCATCCTATCTTGTACGTGGGTATCGTAAATGAATCCTAAGTGATATAATATGCATATAACATATATACAAGTGAAGGTAAATGCTAAATGAAATTAATTCTATACTGTTCACTGAACAGCATGGTGTAGCTCTCCCAATGTGGAGGAGGCCGTACCTATATGGATTGAAAAGCAAATTAATTTAATATTTGAATTGATTATACTGCTATGAATTATGACAATTACTTCCAATATCCCGTCAGTGATACAATGCGTATATATACGTCCCCAAGGTGATAATAAAAATCAACGAAAACAAAGATCGGGTACCGGCGGCCCGCTCGCACGGCGAAGAGAGGAGTTGCACGGTGGGTCTATGCCTCTATGGTCACCCCGGACCAATTTGGCGGGGCGAGACGTATCCATAGTCCACCGTAAAAAAAACAAAGGTGATAATAAAAGTTTAATCATCACGCCTAGCTACCGAAATGACGTTTGCAATTTTTTTACGGTTTTGGCGGGCAAATCAATGTCATCTGGCGCTCCTATATTCAATAGTTTAGTGATTTAGAGTGTTATATTGTAAATTATTCATTATATTTATATAGTTATTAGATATTTTATACAATAATAACTTGTCTGTCAACTGTTTCATCCCCCTAAAAAGTAACCATCCCAAAGTTACTATTACTATACTATTATCTCAAGGGAACGCATTACTGGGGTAAAAAGTTCTAGGTGTTAATTTAGAAAATGGTCTATCTATGTGCGAATTCTCATCCAAATCTGTTCAATGGTTTATGCGTGATTGGGTAAAAACATGCAAACATCTTTACGGGCTTTCATTTATAATATTAATAGGATAATGCAGAAAAAGTACTTAAGTGTAGTGAATATGATTTCAGTGGTTTACGTGAATTTTCACATTCTGTCAAAATTCACAGAGAAACCTTTAGTTTTGTTATCAGCGCCCAATTAAAGGTAAAGACTTGACTTATCAATGAACCGAATAAGTTATTCAATATATAAAAGTGGAATATAAAGCTATAAGTTATGAAGAAAATTGTACAAGATTTGGTTATATACAGATTGATGGGCAGACAGATGGGCTTTGTTTCCATGCTCATGAATGCACATTATTAAAAATATATATTACTAGCTTATTAGCAAAGAATTTGAATTAAGACGACTAAAATATTTCTTTTATATTTTTTACTATTTATAACTACTATTTTATTCCATTACTATTTTATTTATTCTACTATTTACTAACAACCGCCATCTCCAAACGAACGGAGTGTAATTTATCTAATTGAAATACTTCACGGTTAGTTGGTAGGCCAAATAGATTTTAATTATTTTTAATGGGGTCACGAATGTTTTGAGTTAAAACTTTAATGCGTCCGGTTATACAAGTTTAGATAAATTTATAGTATTTATTATATCTGTTTAGGCGGTTCCCACAGATAAAATATATTAAACGTTTCACCGCGACTTTGTCCGCGTATAAATCATATGTGATTTCCCCGTTAAACATTTTCATTATTTGAGAGTAAAAAATATTATAGCAAAATACACCCCCAATTTTATACCCTAAAAAAGGAATATATTCTCTGAGGGACTGATTTTATTTATTTTTATTACTTATTTTTTGAGACTCTAAATTATAAAAGTGAGTCATTAACGTGTACTTACTTTTGATAATTTTAATTCAATAAGAAATCAAGTAAAAACAATATTTAGCAAAATTTAATACCCTATTTTATACCCTGAGACGATGAAAACTGACAAATGCTGAAATAAGCATTTATTTATATTCATTGAAATGCGTCTATGCTTGTTTTGACAGATAATTAATATATTTTCCATACAAACTTTGACACTGTATTTCACTCCCTTTAGGGTTGCATTTTATAAAATCCTTTATTAGTGTGTATCTTACATCACAAATACAAACCATATTCGCCTATTTAATATTTCTAGATTCAGTAGTTTCGTTTCGTTGACGAATCAGCCAACAGGATGTTTTATATAATACATATAAGACAAAGTCTTCATTATTTTTTTGTACGTATGTATACTTGTTAACGGCAAAGAGCTTTAATAAATAATTTTAACTTTTTTTTTTTTGTGGTAGGCTATGGACTTGGTCGCGCTCCGCCAAATCGGTCCGGGGCGACGAAAGAAGCGGCGCGCAACCCCATAGACCCACCCTGCGAGCACCCCTCTTTGCCGTGCGAGCGGGCCACCGGTAGGTACCCGATCTTTGTCTTCGGTGGCCCGTCCGGCGGTTTACCCTCGCGGGTTCCTCTCATGTCGACGCCCCGACAGCTTTCGCCGTCGGGGCGCCCCGGCCGCTGACGGCGGCCCGGGTCACGGGAATTTTCCCGGACTCGTTCCGCCGCCTCCTTTTGGGGCTTCTTCTCTAAGGCGGCGGCCGCGTCCCAGTTCCTGACGCTGTCGACCATGGCTTTCGCGACAGCCGACAGCGTCAGGTCGGCACCGATAACGCACGACGCTACCCGTCCCAGCTCGGACATACCTCGAGCATATGTTGCGGCGTGTCCTCGTCACTACTGCAATGGTGGCAGGACGGAGTCCACTCCCTATACGCGACCGTGTGCAGGTACAAGCCGAAGCAACCGTGCCCCGACAATGGAGA
Source organism: Lymantria monacha (assembly GCA_905163515.2). Taxonomy (NCBI): domain Eukaryota; kingdom Metazoa; phylum Arthropoda; class Insecta; order Lepidoptera; family Erebidae; genus Lymantria; species Lymantria monacha. The sequence continues at coordinate 11,274,785 of LR991104.1, read as the reverse complement.
GGACTCCGTGCCGCTGCTCCATCCACTCCATTAGTACGGGCTGGAGGGCCTCAACGGTAACAACACCGTGTCTAGGCCTCTCCAGCCGCGTAACCCAACGTGCGATGACGTCTCGTTTAACAATTTTACCTGAACTATGATTGAGCGTTGAGGGCTCTCAACACAGTGCTTTTAGATTAAGACGTTACTGGTATTCTCTCGCTTAAATTATTGAGATTTTCGCAGCGCGGTTTCACACCTCTAAGGCAAGGAATGAACCGCGGATATTTATGTGTTTAATGGCCGTACAGGCCACGTATGCTCTTAGTTAAATGAACGTAATGTCATCGTCAATCTCGTTAAGTAAATGTCGAGGGCGACGGATCACAACCATTTTTGAGGTCGCATATTTGGCTGTCACAACCACTAATGGTTTGGGATGAGAAGTGGCAGTCTCATTTATCGACACCGCATTTAGTACATTCTTTCATATTACACTAGATTTTGATTTTGGGTCCACACAAGTGATGATTCCGTATGTTAAAAAAACCGGAGGTGTCAAGGGACACCCGGATGGAACGAAGTTCTATTTTAATTATATAATTTTTTTCTGCCTTAAGCGATTTTTATCGTTATATTTTAGCCAATTTGCAAAATATCTTTATAAATTATAGCCTATGTGTTATTCTGATGTGCAAGCTATATTACTATAAATTTCATCAAAATCCATTCAGTTCAGTAGTTTTTACGTGAAAGAGCAACAAACATGTTCACATCCATACATTATTACAAACTTTCACGTTTATAATATTAATAATAGGATATACAATTCCACTAGACTACCAAAACTTTTCGGCCCCGAGCTCGAACGCGAGCCGGCCACGCGGCCCGGTCACGGGCGAAAATAATTTCGTTGCGCATTATTTTGATTTTGCTATATCTCTTAAGGTATTGATTTAATTTGCATGGTCTGAAGGAAAAAAAATATCTTCATGAAATGCTCAAGCCAACTAATGTATTTAAAATGATAAGGATTAATACAGTATTTGTGTAAATAGCTTTTCAATTACCGTTTTATAATAGAACATTTTTTAAAGTATTAAAATGGATATAGTATGTTATCCTTAAGAGATAGATATATACCATCGCGGACTTTTTTGTAGGCCTTTTTAAGCTGTATAATACTGTAGTACTTTATTTTGATCTATTTCGTAGGGTTCAGCCAGCGTTTGCAATGTAAGCGCAAAATAATGTGTTTATTTACGACATCACATTAGAAACCTCTAAAATTATCAGTGTTTCTCTAGTACATTATGCATATATTATACATATAAACCTTCCTCTTGAATCACTCTATCTATAAAAAAAATCGTCGCGACACCACACTGTTCAATGCGAAATAGAAATGAAAATATCTGGCTTGCTTTCTATAAGAGAGCCGACGAGCGACGCCGCACAGCTTACAATAGCTTACTATAGCAAAAAGTGTCGTGACAACTTTTCGTAAGAATTTTTTCCGTCTAGCCCACTTTCACAACGCGCGATAAGGAACTTCGTTCCAAAAAAGCAAGAATACAATTCACCACAACCACGGCGCGATTCCTGCTTCCCAAAAAGTTATGATCGTAGTTATCCGAAAATCGGTCAAGACTTGAATCGTATGATTGATAGAATCGTGCGTAAATCGGAACGCAACAAAGTAACTACTTCATTGCGTTCCGTATCACGCATGATTATTTTTTTATTGTTTTATTAAGGCATTGACTTTTGACCCTAAACATTCATAACTCAAAAGGCATTGATTCTAATATTATCAGTTTATTGATTTCAATATATCGTGGAGTGTGATGTCAAAATTCATGTCCATCGTGTCCGCAATGATGGATTTGCGCTTGTAGTCCTATCAAATGGCGATAGAAAAGGTACTGTTCGTTAGGTTATGGGGTTTAACACCGTATAGACTTGAGAGAGGTGAGAAGTACAATACCAGAGTCACTACGAATGACAGACGGCTTGGCATACAGAGCTGACGTTATTAGTTGCCTAATAGAACTAAAATTTTCCATCAACCTATTTTTTTACAATTCTTACTAGAAATAAGGAGTTATGGCATAAAGCATTTGTAAGTAAATAGACGAGAATAACATTATTTTAAATCTTTTCTTTTTTGGTGTGTGTGTAGTTGTGGGATCCTAAGTGAATTCAACACTTTTCTCGGAATATAAGTGAGTTCTGAGGGCTTTCAAGTCGTCTTACTCACCATCAATATTGCAACTTATTTACGTCCCATTTCTGGGCTTGAACCTCCAACAAAATAAATGGGAAATTGACCTACTATAACCACGCTGATCAGACGATATGGCTTTTCTTCCCTTGCATAGATGTTATATGTTATATATCATACTTAATTATCTTTTTACATCTACGAGTAAGATAAGAAGTGATAATTTATATTTTTACTTCGTCAACACACGGATAACTCATATTACACGGCTTAAAAGTTAAGTGTGGATTTGTTTATTAATTATATTAGTACTTATCGCGTTAGGGATAAGAAAAACTCTCAAGTCTGTGGGTAAAAAAAAAAAAGGACTGCGTAAAACGTATATTATCGTTAAACTGGCTCAAGGACATTGATACGGCGACCTGTTTAAACTTATAATGATCCTGCTAGCGTCCAAAAACAATAAAACAACGTGACACGATTGCCAAACCGATCGATTGAGCAACGAAACGGGCCCAATACTATAACCATAGACAAACACAATGAAATTTCGAAAGAATTATTAAAAAAATATCTACGTAGTTACACTAATGGCAATTTTTAGAACTCCTAATTTTTAAGCAACGCCTGAGGCATATTATCTAACACATAACATTAATTAATGTTTTTAGTGTTAATTGATAATAAAATTAAAATTTTAAGCAACGTAAAAGGCAAAATAAAAATAATATCAATGAAATATGTTATATTTATATTAACTTAGGTGATACCTAACATTTAGGGATCGTTAGAAAGGGGCATAAAGTATTTATGTATTCATAAAGCATTTTTTTTTTAGTTTTTCACAAATGTATTTGATTTCTAATTATCTGCCATTTCGAACACTGCAGTGTTCTTGATCACGGGTGAATTAAGATGTCTCACGTCCAACAAGTCATCGTTGTTACAGAGGTTTATTTTATCATATGAAAACTAGATTTCATCAGATCAAAACTGACAAACTTCGAAAAATATTCGTAATGGTTAGAAAATCATCATCTCAGCTCATATTTACGTCCCACTGTTGGGCTTGAATCTACTCCAAAATAGAAGGAAAATTGACCCACTCTACCACGCTGGGTCAGACGTGTTGGTATAAGCTTTTGTTTTGAGTTTTCCACCTCTTGCATAGATGTTATATGCGTTTTATATCCTTTGGTCGTCTCTTACGATCACCCACTGGTAAGGTAACTGTTGAATTGTATTCTTACTCCATCACCACACAGAAATTCAAATACAAATAGCGATAAAAGCCGAAAAATATATTTTTTTTAATTTTATCTCATACGGGTAGAAAGTAAACATCAAATACAAAAGCGATGAAATTCGTGACAAAATAGCTTTATTTTATATATATAATACTCGCATAAATATCAAAATTTATCCATAACAGTCTATTTTATAACCTAAATGATAAATTGAATGTTGGCTCGACGCCATCTTTAAAAACGCATACGTGCGTTGTCGAGGGCATATAATAGTTAAAAGCCAATGAACTAACCAAGGGCATGGATTCAATGTAAACACAAACAAATGAAATGTTCAAAGTAATACTGTCTTTAATGTTATTATGTTAGAGTTTCTAATTGTATACAAATTTAAATAAGGTCTTTCGTGATGAAATACCATTGTTAAAAAGCCTTGATTAGTTTGTTATGTTTCATATTTACTTTAGATTAAATATTTTTGGAGTGATGTTAGTTCTAGTAATTAACTCGTGAACGGTTTTGGAATAGGCATATGTAGGCAGGAGCATTGGGAGCCATCATGGTTTTTTGATATAACTTTCATATATGGAGGGTAAAAACTAAGGAGAGCCATCTTGTATGGGGGATTAGACCAAAAAGTGTTCACTTGTAAACAGAAAATTATTGTTCGAACACTCACCGAAACAGCGCTAGTGTAGCAAATGGAAATGATATGAATGTAGCAGTAATAAGCAGAGTGAAGTGTGCTGAGTTACGTAGTCAGCTGTGATTTGATAAATAATAACCTATGAACCTATGAAATTTGTGGCGCTCTTTTTAAAATTCTTCCACTTGCTACTATAGCGCCACCTTAATTTGCTCCCGTTCAATGGACACTTCTTAATACACTGAGATGGTACTCCTTAGTTTTTACCCTCCATACTTTCATAGATTAAATGTCAAAATACAAATTGAAAGTTCTCCTATCTGTCATATTATGTTTTTTTTTTTGTAGTAGAAGTTGAACCTTGATTTTTTTTTGCGGTTTGCTATAGTGTGGTCACACCCCGCTAAGTTCGTCCGGGGCGATAGATGAAGCGGCGCGCGACCCCATAGACCCGCTCCGCAATGTACCTCTCGGAAACCGGTCTTTGTCTTCGGTGGACAGAAGTTTAACCGTGGCCGCTTGTGCAATCTGGTCCAGCTCCAGTCATTATCTTTATTTCAATTATGTTTAAAATATAAATATTGTGATTCTAAGTAGGTACATACTATCATATTAGAGCTAGTACTTACTAACACATGTACATATACATAGTATTACATAGTAACTTAAAATATGACGAACCCGTTAATTTTTGTCATTATCTTTTCAGTTTGCGGTCGCGTTCAAATCCGGTGTTAGATTATTCATCATCATCATCATCTCAGCTCATGATATGTCCCACTGTTGGGCTCGAGTCTCCTCCATAGAGGGAGGGAAATTGACCTACTATAACACGCTGGTGAGACGTGTTGGTATAGGGTTTTGTTTCGAGTTTTCCTTCTCTTGCATAGATGTTATATGCGTTTTGTATCCCTTAGTCGTGTCTTACGATCACCCACGGGTAAGATTGGGGGTGGTGATTTGTATTCTTACTCCGTCACCACACGGATGGTTAAATTATTCATTTCATATGAATTATAAACAATATATAAGTGCCCATATGAATTAATTTCAAATAGTTTTATTTATTAAGGTATAGGATATGGTCCGTTCAATCATCGCTCGAACCACTCACCACCAGAGGCGGTGGAAGGGAGGGTTTACAACCCCATATCTTGCAGTATCTCTTTATCTGTATGTTGGCAGACAAGTAATACTTGTCTTCAGTAGCTAATACTTTTGGACTATTTACATTTTTTTAGATACAAATAACAGGAAGAGAAAGATTTGGGTATAGAATTCTGTCATTCACCGAACGATGGGTAATATTCTATCTAATAGTAAACGGAATCTAGGGACGTTGCGGATGTGAAGTGTCCAATCTGGATACGGATATTAGAATAAATTTATACCGATTTCATATACTACTATAGATATCGAATTATAAGACAATTTCGGATAGTTTCGATTACGGATATCAGATTACTAAAATACTAAATGGATCAGTGAAGGATTTAGGTTCGATATCGACCTAGTGCCAAGTTAATATAACGTCCTTCTATATAATAAACTGCAACGAAATATTTTTGTAGTACTAATTTGTTAGATATTTTAATTTTATTACTCATGTAGATTAATCGTTTTAACAAAAGGATTTTTATTTTTAAATTTTGTTATTTTAAGTCTTAAAAGTAAAAAAGAGTCAAAACAATTTGGTCTCACATTAAAAAAAAAGATTTAAAATTATCGCCACTTCCAAAGTTATGGCGCCAAATTTGCCTTTTTAGGTCCGGGGCTCACGAGTTTAAATCCGTCGCTGTTGGTGATTATCGTGTTATAACCTAGGCTTACATTTAATCTATCAGTTCCGCTGTATGAAAGAAAACTTCATAACACATCTCATACATAAACAGACTCTATCCGAATTCATTCGAAACTTTCATATCGGATTGGATTATATTTTCATTTCGAATATTCGATACTTAAGGTGATGATTACGAAGCTCATAACATATCTAGTGGAAACTTCTGCTAATGGATTTCTGTAATATCAAAAGAACAACAAGCTTCCTAAAAATAATGTGTGGTTTATTCATTCTCTCTGTTTCACCTCACTTATCACAGTATTAGTATTTCACTAGATCAGAAGTGGGATTACTGCGTGTGGTACTACCGCGGGACGATACAAAACACATTTATGAACCAGATAACTATTAATGTGAACTAAAATTAAAATATTTCTCCCCAAAAGACCTAGCATCTAACAATTACAAGGTTTATGGGCTATTATTATTGGACTTTTGACGGGTATTCATGTGGGCGGTCCTGTATTATATTCAACATCTTTTATGTAATGAGGTGCGGAGAAACTACAGGGATGTAGTGAATATGATATGAAAGTGCTTTACAACGTTTTCGTTTTCGACCATAATTCCCAGAGCACACAATTAAAAGTGTGGTCATAGCACTGTTGATGGCGATAATTTGACTTACTGGCGGACAATGACTAATATGAAGAGACTAAAGACGTTCAGAAAATTATAACTGGACACTGGCAGCAATGGCTCGTTTAAGCTAATTACCAAAACGATTGGGTAAATCGAAATAATTCTAAATCCGCAACCGTATGTAACCAAAACCGTTATAATATTATTCTAATATCCACTTCCGTATCCAGATTCGATATTTAAAATTCGCAACATCCCTAATTTATGAACTGAGTACACCCTAATATTATTTGACCGTAATGTCATTCGTAGCATTATTGTAACTGGATATAACCAACTTTAATTGAAGCAATGAAATGCAACAATTGGAAGGACATTGAATGACTTTAGGTATAAAGAAGACTGTACATATGGTGTTATGGATAAAATGAGAACTTACCGGATTCTTTTTAACACTCAGTATAATATTTTATACGATATATATAGTATCTCTCAGTATGTATGTAATTTGTGTTAGTTTGTATGTATGTGAAATGACAACAGCGTACAAAGTATAGTTAGTTAGTGCTGAGGTGTTCTCGAAGGGCACCTAATTAGTGCTATTACTTACTAAATATGTATACTAGTGTATACTAGTAAATATGTATATATTTAGTAGTAGTTTAGTAGTTTATGTATACTAGTAATTTTAATTAAGATATGTAATATAAAAAAATACCAGCCCGCTGAGTTTCTTGTCGAATCTTCTAAGTTCGTGACCGCATTCCGATCCGGCTGTAGATTATTTTGAATTGATTTAAAAAAAAAGTAAATTTGAGAATATTTTAGTGCCCTTCATCATCATCATTCTCCTACTCTTATCTCAATTACTTGGGGTCGATACAATATGTACTCTTCTTTCATAGTGCCTACATATTGTAAAAGTTATTGGCAATAGTTTTATGACGGGCCGCCTGCCAGACGTCAACCCTCCTTGGGAATGTAATTGTTAACCAAACGGCATCAGATGGGGTTGGCCCAGGTCGTTATAATGCTCTTAGTCGTCTTTTACGACATCCACAAGCAGAGTAAGGGTTGGTAGTATTCGTAGCGGCTACCACACAGCTTAATAAAGTGCCCTTATGGGGGGCTTAATAAATGATTTGATTTGTTTTAATATGTCATGAAAGCATACGATAAAATTGAAACTTGTATGTACAGTGAAACATATGTAATTATGTACATGAAACACTTTTGTATAACATAGAGTTGAGTTTGTACATACATTTATTGGAACGAAGTTCCTTATCGCGCGTTGTGAAAGGGGGCTAGACGGAAAAAATTCTTACGAAAAGTTGTCACGACACTTTTTGCTATAGTAAGCTATTGTAAGCTGTGCGGCGTCGCTCGTCGGCTCTCTTATAGAAAGCAAGCCAGATATTTTCATTTCTATTTCGCATTGAACAGTGTGGTGTCGTGACGATTTTTTTTATAGATAGAGTGATTCAAGAGGAAGGTTTATATGTATAATATATGCATAATGTACTAGAGAAACACTGATAATTTTAGAGGTTTCTAATGTGATGTCGTAAATAAACACATTATTTTGCGCTTACATTGCAAACGCTGGCTGAACCCTACGAAATAGATCAAAATAAAGTACTACAGTATTATACAGCTTAAAAAGGCCTACAAAAAAGTCCGCGATGGTATATATCTATCTCTTAAGGATAACATACTATATCCATTTTAATACTTTAAAAAATGTTCTATTATAAAACGGTAATTGAAAGCTATTTACACAAATACTGTATTAATCCTTATCATTTTAAATACATTAGTTGGCTTGAGCATTTCATGAAGATATTTTTTTTCCTTCAGACCATGCAAATTAAATCAATACCTTAAGAGATATAGCAAAATCAAAATAATGCGCAACGAAATTATTTTCGCCCGTGACCGGGCCGCGTGGCCGGCTCGCGTTCGAGCTCGGGGCCGAAAAGTTTTGGTAGTCTAGTGGAATTGTATATCCTATTATTAATATTATAAACGTGAAAGTTTGTAATAATGTATGGATGTGAACATGTTTGTTGCTCTTTCACGTAAAAACTACTGAATGGATTTTGATGTTTATAGTAATATAGCTTGCACATCAGAATAACACATAGGCTATAATTTATAAAGATATTTTGCAAATTGGCTAAAATATAACGATAAAAATCGCTTAAGGCAGAAAAAAATTATATAATTAAAATAGAACTTCGTTCCATCCGGGTGTCCCTTGACACCTCCGGTTGTGTATCATTTCTATTATAAATTTTAATATATATAGTTAAAATTTGCAAAAATTTCTATAGCGAGATTTAGACTCTAATACATGTCCTCTTAGAATCCATTAACTTTGTTACAGCGCCATCTAGTAATAGATTATGATCCTATTTAAAAAAAATCTGAGTTACTCCCTAGTCGCGCCTAAAGAAGTTTTAAGTACTTCAAAAATATTATTATAACTCAAAAAAAATAAAATTTTATTACAATTCCTTCACTAATTAATCGAAAGGAACTTCGTTCCATCCGGGTGTCCCTTGACACCTCTCGTTTTTTTTTTATTATATATTTATTATACATTATGATGGGAAATGATTTTTAAAGGTCAAATAAATACATAAAGATACCGTCATTGTAAAATAAAGTAAACTTGAAATAAAACCCCATACGAACTTCTGATGCCATAGGCCAATTTCCTTCTTAATGTGTAGGAAATTCGAACCCTACAGAGGGACGTGTATGAGCTAAGATTATGATGATAATAATTAAATAATTCAACAGCCATTACATTATAAAATTCTCTAGAAAATTCTAAAGAAAACAACATCTTGTATTATACTAGTGAAGCCCACGCAGACTATTTTTAGCGCGAATTCTAAATTTATTTATAATCTGTTTACCATCTTGTTTGAATCACGATGTTTAATTTTGTTAAAACATTATAATTATAGTCATATGGAATGTACGAGTATTTAAAATGCCGATTGAAATTAGTAATATCTATATTTTAAGACTAAAATATAGACTAGTTGGTGCAAATAGTTTATTAGATACTATTTGCAGCAACTAGTAGACTATATATACAACAAAAATCTTCGTATTTTGTCAAAGATTATACCTACAACTATTTTTGTGTTTTGTTAGGATACCAATAAATTTGCCTGCTATGATTAAGCCTAAATAGGCTCGAATCAATATATTTTAAAATCTATATACAGGGTGTAAGGGGACCGCTCCCGAAAACAAAGACAGGTGACTCTACTAGTCCTACTTGTAATGATAGGCTAGAAAAAAAATCGATCAGGATGAAAAAAAAATCTTTTTTTCACCAATATTTTTAAGTTTTTTTCGCTTTCCATCGTATTAATTAGGACAGTGCCATGTAACGATAACTCGATAAAAAATACGTAACTATAGTCAGATGAGAAAAGACGCAATCTATTCAAAACTCACGATCATATGTTCAAGAGTTCAACGACCTCGAGTGGTGAAATAAAAAATTTTTTTTCATCCGAATCGATTTTTTTTCTAGCCTATCATTACAAGTAGGACTAGTAGGGTTACCTGTCTTTGTTTTCGGGAGCGGTCCCCTTACACCCTGTATATTACTTATAAGTATACCTTGTTTATAGCAAATAAAAAATTTGAATTACTACCCTATCATCAAGGATTTTAAGTAACAATATAAATTTCACATAGCATTAATCATCATAATCATACTGCATAGATTGTTGTACCTAGATTTTACGAGTCGCTGATAAAAACAAGCATATACGATTACCGAATTTTAAGGTTTACTAATAATAAAATATCGGAATGTTTTCAAGATTGGAAATGTGAAGTGGTAAAAAAAAACGGTAAGTGATCAACAAGAAATTGAACGGAAGCACACTTAAAAGGAACTTACACCGAATACGGATTACCGCATCTCCAAGATTCCCTTGAAGATGAATGTGAATCTATTTGGACATGATGGAAGTCGACAGGCTGACATTTTATAATGCAGATAAGGACTTACTCTTCTTCTCCTCAGCTCGTGTGTCTTACGCGACGAGAGAAATTGACCTACTAACTCACGCTAGTCATACGAATTGTCATAGGCTTTTCTCTAAGAACTTATTTCTGTAAAACGTACATTTATTTCCACCTTTATTTCTCTTTCACCATTTATGTAAATCACTTATTAACTTTTTGTAGTTCACTGTTGGAAATAGATGTCTCCAAGAAAAGATGTATGCTATACTGGTCACGTTTGACAAGCGAGTTGGCAATAACAACTGTTGTTATAAATTGCTCAGAAAAGTAATGCTACCTACCTCTTTAATTATTGCATCAAATAGTATAGCCATCGATGGTCCAAATTATAAAGATTAGTAATTTAAAATACTAAGTTATTTATAATAACTTGCTTAGTCAGGTATAATGTGTAATCGTTGTCCGGTAGATGGCGCAATATCACATAAAGACGACAAAATAATACGAGCCACAATTTGATTGTCATACGACAGCTCACACTTGTCTAAGTGGTAGGACGATTGGAACAGGTGTGCGGGTTCGAATCCTATGTGTGACAATCACATTTCGTTCATATAAAAGTTTTTTGCATAGATCTGCGGTTATCAATAATTTATTTATACAAAATCTCCAAATCAACCGAAAGTACACCCACGAGTTCTGGCAAGGCTTCAGTACTAACCGTTCTATAGGCTTAAGTAAAAATTTTAGAGGCAATCGTTGACATGTAGTAATTTAAGGCGAGCCGCCCCTATGGTACTAGCCCTATCGGCCCATACAGGTGCAGCGTACAAACACACCCCAAATATCTGTCCATAAATGGTTTTAAGTGTATTGCAACGAAGGCCACAGGTAGATGTGGATATTCTAGTACGCACATAGAAATTCCATTTCACTTTTTCACCTACAGTTTTAATATGCTGGATAAATGATTTTTTTCTAAGACTGACCGATATAGCAAACTGATTCTTTCTTTTTGCTGTGTCGAACGAACGTCTGGTTAAGAAGATATACAATGCGAAAGTGGAAGGATGTAGGTACCGAGGGAGACCGAGACTAACCTACCTAGACCAGATCGGTCATGTACTGAAGGAAGGTGGTGTCAAGAGTCTCCGAAACCGGCGAGCATGTATGAAGAGAATTATGAATGTTGAGGAAGCGAGTGAAGTATGCAGAGATAGAGTTCTCTGGCACTCTGTTCTCTCTGCCTACCCTGCAAGGGATATGGCGTGATGATATGTATGTATGTATACTTTCTTTTTTGACAGTAATATTATTGAATTTTATACGCGGCGCCGATTGTTTTGTATATAAATCGCATATAACATCTATGCGAGAGAAGGAAATCTCGAAACAAAACCCTATACCATTACGTCGTATCAGCGTGGTATAGTAGGTCAATTTCCCTCCAATTACGAGGGAGGCTCGGGCCTAACACTTAACAGTGGGACATATAGGTACATATATAAGCTGAGATGATGACGATGAAGAATGCTGTCCATTATTTTGGTAAAAGATGATAGGTCAATTTCCCTCTTATTGTTTGGGACGCTCGAGTCCAGTAGTAAGACATACCTATATGATCCGAGACGATATTTTAATGCTTTTTTTATAGAGAACGGTCTGTACTAAAGAAATAAGCCTTGTAATGCTGTGATACTTTACAATGATACAATTTAACGCACACAAATTACATTCAGACTTAGAACAACAATTTATATATCATACTAAGTAGGTAATGTCCTGCATGGGCAATTTATATTACCAAAATGGCGTAAGCAGATATTGGAATAATTGTCCCAATTGTTTTTAATTTACCTACAAATAGAGTTGCTCTTTACTGGTCATCATTCTAGTTTTATTACTTAAATATATTTTTCCTTGATATTGAAACATCATATAAATCATAAAAACAACTAAAGAAGAAAACATAGTATCACTGCAAAAAGAAAAGTTATCTTTTATTTTGTTGATCTAAATGAAATTCTAAATCAGCACGTCGAACTAGCGTGGCATAGTAGGTCAATCTCCCTCCTGTTGTGCATGAGGCCAGAGTCAAATAGTAAGAATTATATTAGCTGAAGAAAAATCTTATAAGTCGAAACGCGGCCGTGGTCCACCTTTGCCTGCTTTATTAAGAAAATTAAAAAAAAAAACATGTAATTAATCGCACCATAACCACATTTCCCAATAAAAGAAAATCGGTAAAATATTTCGTATTCTTATTTCGTCACGAAACGGAAATTATAAATATCATGACGTATACAATAAATTATACTACTCATACCATGACTCATTTCTAAACGGAAGAAAAAAAAACACGCGGTTATTACGCTGCAGTTTTTTTAATGACGAAACTAATATGGCGGTGTATTTTTTTCGTTGTTATCATGTTTTGAACAGAAAACCGGTTTAAAGTTTATTCTAGAAAGATACGTTAAAATAATAAACTGCCATCTGCAATATCTTGTTACTGAAATTTTATTTATTAGTTGTTTGTTTTATCGCTAGAAAATTGCTTATCAATTTTTTAATAGTAAGTAGATTATACTTACCCGCGTCTGTCTTTGATGACAGACACTAAGGGACTCAACCAGATCCCATCACTGCAAGAGAAAGAAAGCTAAAAATAGTTTATGTACCGCCGAAGCAAGTAAAAATAAAATAAAACCCTATACCGTATAATCTGATCAGCTACAATAGATTAATTTAGAAATGGACTTCACAAAATGGCGTAATAGTTGAGAACCCAACTTACCATACAATTGCTGTGGGTCAGTCCACGCAATACTTTGTAGTACGATTAACAAATAGTTGTTCTCAGTGTGTGTGTGTGTGTTACGCTGCCCTTCCGTCGCCCCGGACGGTGCGGGCGAAGTGTGACCGGGCCATAGCCAACCAAAAAAAAAAAAAAAGTGTGTGTGTGTACTTTGTGTTAGTTAATTGTATGTTTGTAAAGTGAGACAACGGCAATACAAGAATTAATTACTTAGGATATTGTATCAATACCTCTTACTGAGGATTGCCGCACCTAATTCTAGTCAATATTATTGGCTGAAAAATCTATCTAACCACCTGTCTGATGTCTACATGTGAATGTAATTGTTGATCAGACGACATCAGATGTAGTTGGTACAGCTCTATGTAAAGCACACAGTCGTATTTTACTACAAACACGACGAATATAACGTTTTTAGTATTCGTAGCTGCTACACAGGATTATAAAAATAAATAACAATTTATTTTTAAATAACACAAAATAAATTTGATAAAACCCACTCGATTCTATAACAGTTTTTTTTTTATATTTTATTAGTCACTCTATCTTTACCTTATCTATGGTCTTAATACTTATAATCTTTATTCGTATGACAAATCATTATGGTTCCAGAAACTTCCGCCTCATTCTCGCATATTGTTGTCGCTTCTTTTTTTTTTTTTTTTTTTTTTTTTATTGGTGGGCTATGGGTGCGTCTCGCCCCGCTGAATCGGTCCGGGGATACGGAAAGGCGGCGCGTGACCCCACAGACCCACCGTAAAACCCTCTCTCTTCGCCGTGCGAGCGGACCACCGGTACTCGATTTTAACTTCGGTGGCCCGCCCGGCGGTTTACCCTCGCGGGTTCCTCTCGTCGACGCCCCGACAGATTTCGCCGTCGGGGCGTCGCCCTCACGCGGTGGCCTCACGTCGGGTGACCGGACAATTCCCCGGTCCGATCACCCGAGGCCTCGGTTAGGGCGGCATCAGGCGCAGGTATTCGCGCCTGCGCCGCCCCGGCCGCTGACGGCGGCCCGGGTCGCGGGACTCCTCCCGGACTCGTTCCGCCGCCTCCTTCTGCGAGATGACAGCCTCGCAGAAGGCGGCGACCGCGTCCCAGTTCCTGACGCTGTCGACCATCGCTCTCGCGACAGCCGGCAGCGCCAGGTCGGCACCGATAACAGCGACGAGGTCACGGCGCTGCCGGTCAAAGCCCGGACACGCCTCCAGCGTGTGTTGCGCCGTGTCCTCGTCACTGCTGCAATGGTGGCAGAACGAAGTCCACTCCCTTTGCGCGACCGTGTGCAGGTAAAAGCCGAAGCATCCGTGCCCCGACAACACCTGCACCAGTCGAAAGGAGAGGACTCCGTGCCGCCGCTCCATCCACTCCATCAATACGGGCCGGAGAGCCTCGACGGTGACGACACCGTGTCTAGGCCTCTCCAGCCGCGTAGCCCAACGGGCGATGACGTCTCGGCGGGCGTCCTCGCGCCAGGTGGCTATCTCGCTCAGCGATGGGGAGCCACCTTCGTCGCGCAGTGAGGTCACCCGCCGGTAGAGGTCGGAGAGCATCTCCGCCTCTAGGTCCCACGGGGGTGTCCCGGCCAGTAGGCATGCCGCCTCGGTCGATACCGTGCGGTACCCGCGAATGGCTCTGACCGCCATGACTCTCTGGGGTCTCCACAGAACAGCCCTGAGCTGGGCGTTCAGAGCCCTCGCCCACACGGGTGCGCCGTACATGGCCATAGAACGGATCACCCCCGCATACAGCCGTCGGCCCTCGAAGCTGGGTCCGCCCACGTTCGGCATGAGCCGCGAAAGGGCGGACGCCGCGCCGACCAGCCGGGGAGCAATTCGGCGAAAATGCTCCCGGAACCACCATCGCCCGTCGAGCACCAGACCCAAGTACTTCATATGGGCCTGGATGCTGATGTGGACGGAGTTGACGACTAGCGAGACGCCGATTGGCGGCCTTACGCGTGGCCCATGGAACAATAGGGCCTCCGTCTTATTTAGGGCCACCCTGAGCCCCAGCGCCTCGATTCGCCCGACCATCTCCTCGGTGCCGAGAGTGGCCAGGCTCGCCGCCTCTTCGAGTGTCCTGCCCCGGGCTGTGACGAGCGTATCGTCAGCGTAGCATATCACGCTCAGCCCGGGGGGGAGACTCCCTCTCAACGCCCAGTCGTACCCGATGTCCCACAGAGTCGGTCCCAGAACCGACCCCTGTGGAACGCCGCACGACATGGACGTCCGCACAATGTCCCCTGCGGGACTTGCGCAGAGGACACTGCGCCCCTCCAAATAGTCCGCCACCAGCCGCCTCAGGTACAAGGGCACCCCATGAAATCGGAGCGCCTCCCTGATGCAGCTGAATGGCAGACTATTGAATGCGTTGGCGATGTCCAGCGACACCGCCAACAGCACTCCCCCGCCGGTAACAGCCTCCGCGGCCGTCTGCCTCAATCGTAGCAGGGCCCCGATGGTCGAACGCCCCCTTCTAAAACCGAATTGAGCGTCCGACAGATCGGGTCCCACCTCCTCCAGGTGCTGGACGATGCGGGCAGCGAGGATGCGCTCCAGCAGCTTACCCACATCGTCGAGGAGCACGATGGGCCTGTAGGCCGACGGCGAATCCGGGGGCCGTCCCGGCTTTGGCAGGAGAACCAACCTCCCCTCCTTCCAGCACTCAGGGAACCGTCCAGACGCCAAACAGGCGTTGTACAGCTGCCTGAGGCGAGGCTCGAGGTGCTCGAGGAGCGACGTCAGCACCCGGACTGGTATTCCGTCCGGGCCGGGGGCCGTGGTCGCGGAACGAATCCGCGCCACAGCTGCTCCCACTTCCGTCTCCGTCACGGGCGGAACACTCTCGTCGTCAGCCTCCCGGTCTTGTTCTGGCGAGGCCATGACCGGGGGCGTGTGCTCCGACTGCCGTGGAAACAGCTCCTCGACCACCCTACAGAGGAAGTCGGGCTGGAGGGTCTCGGTGAGGGGGGGACCCTGCGCGCGAAGCTTGTTCAGCGACGCGCGATACGGGCGACCCCAGAGGTCACGGTCGAGACCGTCCAGCATCTCCTGCCAACTCGCATCCTTGGCGGCTCGGATGGCCAGCCGAAAGGCCGTCCGCGCATCGCGGTACGCCTCGTACAGCTGGCCCTCCCGCTCAGCGTCGCGGTGACGCCGCCGGCTGCGGGTGTAGGACCTTCGGGCTCTGATACATGCCGCACGAAGGTCCGCCAATCTTGGGGACCACCAGTAGACCCCCTGCCTCGGAGGTAGACGCCGCCGCACTCTGGGCATGGCCGCATCGCAGATCTGCGTTAACGCACTGCGGATGCGGACAGCCTCGGCGTCCACCCCGTCCGCTGGGGGCGGTGAGGACAGCCACGTGTGAACAATGGCCGCCTCCGCCAGTAGGTCCCTGTCAAGACGACCCACAGCCCACCGCGGAAACGCGGGAGCTCCGTCCGCCCTGTGACCCCTACCGGGGTCCCGGAGAGGGGAGACCTCCATCCGGATGTACCGGTGGTCCGATAGGGTCTCCGCCTCCTCCAGGACACTCCAGTTCCTCACCCGTGGTGCGACAGCGGGGCTAGCGAACGACAAGTCCACTATCGACCCGCCCCGCTGCCGCACACACGTGTTCACTGAGCCCCTGTTAAGAACACAGAGGCCCAGTGAAGCCGCCCACTCGATGACCGCCCGCCCGCGGTCGTCCGTCATAGGGGACCCCCACGCCGTGGATTTGGCGTTGAAGTCCCCCAGAACCAGGACGAGGCCCGGTGCTAGTCGCCGTATCGAGGCCTCCAGGTTGGTGAGGGAGGCCCCGAAATCGTCCATTCTCCTGTTAGGGGAGAGGTATACGCTGTAGAGCGTGACCCCTCCCCACTCCGCCGCGACAAATTCCTCGCCCCTATCCAAAAGAGACAAGGACGGGAAGTGCCGCTGCGTAGAGACGACGATTGCCGCAGTACCGTTTCGGCTGACCACCCAATTGGGGCGATCAGGCACGCAGTACGGTTCCGCGACTACGGCTGCACCAATCGACCACTCCGCCATGGATTGCAGGAGTAAATCCTGCGCACCGGTGGAGTGGTTGGTGTTGGCTTGCAAGAGGTGGTGCATGGATGGTGTAGCCATTAACGGGCTGAATCCATGACCTCCCCCTCGCCGGCGGGCGATCGGACCGCGCTAGGAGCGGGAGCGGCCGTGGTCGGAGGGCCGCCCCGCCCCTTTGGGGCCGAAGCTGGAGGTTTGCACGCCCCAGAGCCCATGCGGTGCTTGGCGGGCTTATTGCCCGCCGCACACGCGGGGCAGTGGGGCGGGGCGGCGCAAGATGCCGCCACGTGCCCGGTTTGACCGCAGCGGAAACACAGTCCGCCGCAGTCGAAGCAATTAGTGCACGTCGGTCGAGTATGTCCGACCGCCATGCACTTATAGCACCTCGCAGGCCGGTGCTCAAGCACGGTCACCCGCGCCGAGCTCCAGCCCACGAGGAGCCTGCCTGAGCCGGCCAGTTGCCTGACCGACTCCACCGGGCACTGCGCCCAGGCGGCACCTACGCCGCCCGGACCGGGGCGGATGACACCAACCCGGACGGTGTCTATGGGACACCCGGTTCTCGAGGCAATAGCCTCGCGGATGTCTTCCACCGTCACGGAGTCGTCCAGACCCGCGATGCGCATTTCGGCGCACTTGACGGGCCTGGCGATCCTGATGCCACCCTCCTCAGCAAACAAACCTCGCAGCTTGTCAGCTACGCTGTCGGCCGTCTTGGAGCCCTCGGCCCCGGGGAACTCGAGGATTCGAGCCCCTGTCCGGCCCTTGCGGGTCCTGGCTTCGACGCCTCCAATATCGGAGACGTCTAGCTCCCGCCGGGCTTTCCTCAGGACGGCCTCGTAGCTGAGGCCCTTCTCAGCCGCCTCAGGCAACACAGTGATCACCACTGCGGCTGTCTTCGGCGACTTGAGCCCCTTGCGCGGCCTCTTCTTTTTACCGGCTCCTGCCTGTGGAGCGGGAGCGGGGACCTCAGCGGCGCGCTTGGCCTCCGCTCTCCTCCTCTGACCGCGACTCTTCCGGTCGCGCTCGGCCACCTGCCAACCCTCGGGCGCAGCAGGCGCGACAGGCGCGGAAGGCGCAGTCGTTGACGCGCTAGTCGTCGCCGGCGGTGTTGTTGCCGACGATGACTGCGGTCCGGCAGGAGCCGGTACCGTCCTCTTCCTGGGTTTAGGCGCGGGCCCCTTGGGCTTGGGCGCACCCGCGGCCGCGGCGTAGCTGCCACCCACGCGGCCACCCTGACAAGGCAGCGGGGCGGGGGCTGATGCCACATGCGACCGCTTGTCCGCGGCGAGAGGCGGCCGAACACGTGGTTCTGGAGGCAACCTTGCCTCCAGAACGGCCATGCGCGCATCGACGAGTTTCCCGACTGCGTCGATGATTTGGCGCAGGGCCTCGTCCGGTAAGCCTCCCACCGCAAGTATCGGGGTCGGCTGGGCCTCTTCGGGGGCCCGTTCCGCGGCGCCTGGCGGCTTTGGCGCCGCAGGGACGCTAGCCGGCGGCATGCGGTCCGCAGCGAGAGGCGTCATCCTCACCACTGGGACCAGCTTCGCCGCGGCGACCGCGCCAGCGTCAGCCGGCGACGCGCGCTTCACAGCGGCAGGCGTCTTTCTCGCTGCGGGGACGGGTGTCACGGTGACGCCAGTGCCCAGCGTCGTCGGCACCGCAGCGCGAGGCGGCTTTGACGCTGCAGCGGCCGCTGAGTGGCCGGCCTTGGCCGGTGGCGCAACTGGCGCAGGCGGCGCGAGCAGCGCCATTTGCGCCTTTAGGTCGGCCACGTCCTTCAATAACTGGCGGTTTGCCCGCCGCATCCCCGCCAGCATATCCCCCAACTGCCGGTTCCGGGTCCGAATGGCCGACATCTCGCCATTAAGGCGGGCATTTTCGGCCCGCAGGTCGGGGGGGTCGCCGTTGGCGCGGGCAGCAACCGCCGCCGCCCTTTCCTCTCCCGAGGCCCCTCGCCCTCTTCGGGAGGCGACCTTAGGTGGCGGCATGTTGGCCACGCTCCCTTCAGAGTCGGCACCCGAGCTGCCACCCTTACTCAGGCGGCGCTTCCTCTGCGAGGGGAGGGCCTTCTCCTTGGTCGTCAGCGTTGTCGCTGTCGGCGCCGGGCTCTTTGCCACAAGACGCGCTGACGACCTGGCAGGGGCTTCAACAGCCGGCCTGCTATCCTTCTTGGACGGCCCTGCGGGAATGTCACCGCCCTCGTCCATTTTGGCGGTAGAACCGCCACCCCCGTCTTCTCCGGACGGCTCTGCGACATCGCTGTCGCCCTCGTCCGTCGACGGCTCCGTTTCGGCTCTACCGCCGTCCTTCCTCGCTTCCGCGGCGGCAGCCTTTCTGCGCGCTCGCCGCTCCTCCAACCGCCGTTTGAAGCTAGAGGTCTTCCCCCGGCTCCTCCTGGGCGACCTCCGCTTCGATGTTATTTGGGCCTCCGTGTGTTGTGCCGGACCCTCGGCGGACGCCTCGAGTCCCGAGGACGAGGCGTCGTTTTGGTCAGTTTTCCGTTGGCATGACCGGGCCTTGAGGTGGGAATCATCATGATCCCCATCGTATTTGTTAATAATTTTAAAAGTTTCCATGATGGTCCCACGAGTGTGGGAGAAACTATGACGTCGACCCGGGCAGAGATCCCTGTACCCGGGCAAGCCTACATTTACCAACCAGGGGGGCAGCCGGTACCCTGGCTGGAGCGTGCTAAGAACAGAACAACCCATCTGCCATGCATCTTCTCGCCGCACGCCAAAACTTAAGATTATGGGTGATTTCCGAATTCGAATGTACATTCGAAATTCTTTATAGAGGTTGTCTTCCTCGCGGTCCGGGCGGTTAAGCCAAGACCCTCGTTCCTGAAACTAAGACAAGCAAAGAATCAGGTTTACGATTTGACGACGGTGGCGGTGGAACATGCCTGCCCAGCCCTCAAATGAATGAGTGACTGAGCCCGTCGCGGATTCGCGTCCGGTCACCTTCTACGGATAGAAGGCTAGGAGCGAAGCGCCAGATATTCGCTACGGACGACCGTACAACAGAAGAACTGGGGACCGTCGTCCGCACCCAGGGTACACCGCGTGGAGGTTTCTGACATCGTACCCCATTGTTGTCGCTTCTACGATCTTCGTAAACTTGTTATTGATATTACAACATATTATCATAAAGTTTACACGAGGTTGTAATAATTTTTAAAGATGGCTTTTAATAGCTCAGCCATTCGTTATATATTAAATACTAAATGTTGTCAATAGCTTTGATTGTATGAATTATCTTATTTAATATGTTTAGATATTGAAATTTAATTGAGACGATTACATGTAGCGGAGATGCGAATGTTGAGATGGATGTACGGCGTGACGAGAATGGATAAGATAAGGAATGAGCGTATAAGAGAATGTTTGAGAGTAGCGCCAGTGACGGATAAGTTAAGGAGTGAACGTTTGAGCTGGTATGGACATGTGATGAGACGGGATGAAAGTAATGTTGCGAGGAAGGTTTTGAGTATGAATGTTGAAGGCTTTAGGGGTAAAGGGAGACCAAAGAAAAGATGGATGGACTGCGTGAAGCATGATATGTATAAACAGGGAGTGACTACAGAGATGACGTCTGATAGGGATGTATGGAAAAAGAGGACATATTGCGTCGACCCCAAGTAGTTGGGATAAGAGCAAGAGAATGATGATGAGATATTGAAATTTAAAAAATCAAAAAAAAATCCCGACTGCGTAAAAAGTAACCAAAACTACTATCTAATTTTTCAGTGGATCCCGACTGTTCAGATGTCATGTTGTATTATTAAAATATATTTTATTTTCTGCAATAGTATTTAGTCAATAATATATTATAGAATTCTAGACCACCGGACATCTAAGTGCTTGTTTTTTTCTTTTCAGTTTTTTTTTTTATTATGATGTACGTAGTTTTGGTTACTTTTTACGCAGTCGGGGTTTTTGATTTTTTTATTTTTTTTTAATTTTATACTTTTTAGTTATGAATACCTAGGTAGTTATAGTTATCTTATTTAATAATAAGTAGGTAAGTACCTAATTATATATAGTTTTTCGACTGAAGTTGAGTACTAAATCGTTATAAATTGGAGATGGGCGACCGCGTATGACATTAGATACTTTAGGTAGGACTACCTATGGTATATTGGACAATATACCTACTAGATACTTCAGTATATGTCCATCCACATCCAGTTATATGAATTTTTCGTCTTTTCATCGTAAATTTCTAGTGTCAAAAACACCTATATGTGAGAAAGGTTGTTACGAAACTTTAAATCAATATAGATCCTAAACGGCCAGTCAAATCGAAAAATGTTGAGAGAAAACTAATAATGATTTTTTAAATACCTATTCAACAATACCCCACTCGACATAGTTTGTTGACTTTAATTTTTTTAATTTTCACAATATGGCGTCCAGTAGTCGCCATATTGAATTTTCATTAACGTCATATCGTTAGTGACACTCGCCGGATTAAGAGGAATCGATTGACGTGCGAATCATAAAAAAAAAAAAAAAAAAAAATCGGACCAGGCGTTTGGTCTATATAGTGCTTCAAAGGAACATACAAACATACATACATAGACTGTTAAACACAATACCACTCCTTTGCGTCGCGCAGTCGGGTAAAAAGGTTTCAAGTTTTTAGGAAAATATATTACAAAAATAATTGGAAAAAGTGAAAAAGGGAAAATAATAAAATACGGCAAATCAAGGATACGATGGGATCGATTTCCGTGTGGTGACGGAGTAAGAATACAACTCACCACCTAGAAGGAAACCGCGAAACAAAACCACAAAACACGTCTGACCAGCGTGGTATAGTAGATTAATTACCCTCCCATTATGAAGGAGGCTCGAGCCCAACAGTGGGACATATATGAGCTGAGATGAGATGATGAATCAAGGATCGAACGGGAGATGTCTGGATTAGACTGCTCGATTTCCGAGCTGTGTCTATTCTAAATGACAGCGGTCAAACGTGGAAATCGTTAATGGAGTTGCTGAGATTTTGAAAATATATAAATATACAAAGAATTACTCCTGTAAAGATATTAGATTTTGATTGAACCGTGTCGTACTCATAAGGCAGTAAGAATACAAATACATCACCCCGATGTATTTGTATTACCATTTATTGTTTTTGCGTCACCATAGTGACGCAAAAACAATACAATACACCCCTATCTATCACATTTGTGTAGTAAAATACGTCTGCGTGGTATAATATACATATGTATAACATATATACAAGTGAAGGTAAACTATAAATAAACACTATATACCAACATGTTTGATCAGCATAATAGGTGGCTAGTTTCCTTACTTTTGTATAGGAAGTTGGAGTCTAACATTAGAACGTAGATGAGCTTAGATTTATGATTATTATCATTCATATGGCTTTGGATTTGAAGCCTGGTTTATAATACTAACTCAATACTATAACTACGCTGACCAAATAGTACGGTATAGAGTTCTATTATAGGTGTTTCCTTGTCTAAATTTTGTACGTAGATTTTTTTCTATTTTATATTATACATACATACATACATATCATCACGCCATATCCCTTGCAGGGTAGGCAGAGAGAACAGAGTGCCAGAGAACTCTATCTCTGCATACTTCACTCCCTTCCTCAACATTCATAATTCTCTTCATACACGCTCACCGGTTTCGGAGACTCTTGACACCACCTTCCTTCAGTACCTGACCGATCTGGTCTAGGTAGGTTAGTCTCGGTCTCCGTCGGTACCTACATACTTCCACTTTCGCATTGTATATCTTCTTAATCAGACGTTCGTTCGGCATTCTTTCCACATGTCCGAACCATCGGAGCATTCCCTTTCGCATCTTTACACCAATACTCTCTTTCATACCTACTCGCTCTCTTACGTCGTCATTACGAATGCGGTCGGTCAGCCTAACTTTTTATATTATGGTAATATATATTGATGGTAATTGTCACTGCCGCCCATGGAACTTTGCTATAACCAAAGCTATAGCTAGGCCGCTGCCTACCATTACAAATCCCAAACCCACCCAGTTGGGCTTCCGGCTCTCAGTGTTGTTCTCAGTGTGTGTGTAATTTGTATTAGTTAATTGTATGTATGTATACTGAGACAATAGCATACAAGGAATAGTTCTTTAATGCTGGATCTTATAAAAATATATATATTTGTCACAATATATATATATTGAGGAAGTTTTCGCTCACGAACTAGGAAGCTATACTTCCGCAATTGACGTCACTGGTTTCCTGATCGATTTTATAACAATAATAATTTTCTGTTTCGTTTGCTTCAGCGGTGAAAATGTGATATTTATGCTTGGATTTAATACTTTATTTCATCATCATCTCAGCTTATATTATGTCTAATTTTTATGCCCTAGCCTCCTCTAAATAGGAGGGAAATTGATCTATACCACGCTGAGATGTTTTAACTACTAGAGCAGCCATCATTCTTCTCAACCATATTAGAGGGAAGCGAGAGACCCCGCTACACGTAGTTACCGCAAGCAGACTACTTTTCAGTGAATAGTTTAAATAGTCTTCTACTCTTTCTTAACTTATTTTTAGGATTAGGGATCATCATCATTCTCCTACTCTTATCCCAATTACTTGGGGTCGATATACTATGTACTCTTCTTGCATGGTACATAATTATTGTAAAAGTTATTGGCAATAGTTTTATGACCGGCCGCCGGTCAGACGTCAACCCTCCTTGGGAATGTAATTGTTGACCAAACGGCATCAAATGGAGTTGGCCCAGGTCGTTGTTAGGCTCTTAGTCGTCTTTTACAATATCCACGAGCAAGTAAGGGTTGATAGTATTCGTAGCCGCTAACCACACAGCTCTTAAATAAATTATAATACATATATATAAATAATAATAAGCAGTTTAAATAGTCTTCTAAGCTTTCTTAACTTATTTTTAAGATTAGGAATGTTGCAGATATTAAGTGTCGGATCTGGATAAGGATATTAAAAAATCATTACCTATAACGGTTTCAGATACGATTAGAGATATGAAATTATTTCGGATCATATGATAGTATTGGATAATTTTGGTTAAGAATAATGGCTTCGTAGAGAATTGTAAAAAGGATATGCTAATAAAGTGTGGTGATTATCGTATGTACGAGTATTATTCCATTTTATGGAAGCTTACGTTTAGTCTGTCAATTGGGCTGATTGAAATAAAAACCTGATATAGTGTCGTCACATAGACAGCGACCTTATCCGAATTTATTCGAAACTTTGATATCGGTTTCGGTTACTGTTTCAGATATATTTTTATTTCAGATATCAGATAGTTTCGATTACGCTAATAAAAATGTTTTATTTTTTTATTTTTATGGCTTATGGTGGCAAACGAGCAAGCAGCACACCTGATGGTAAGTGTTGCTGCAGCCCATGGACCTTTGCAATAACAAGGGTATAGCTAGGCCGCTGCCTGCCATTACAATCTCCAAATTAACCCAGTTGGGCTTCCGGCTCTCTCGCTCACCGAACGAAGCGCAATAGCCATTGATGTATTAAAAAACCCGGGTTTTTTAATACATCAATGGCAATAGCACATTGCTGTTACTCAGACGTCGATCTTCTGCGAGAGTGTACATAGTACTACCCCGGACGGACCGGCCCGCGGCTATATAGTCTATTTACACGTACTATCAGTATCCCAGAACATTCTATAACGTTTCAGAACATTCTGATATATTTCTAGAACGTTATAGATAATTTGAGATAGTCTGGAAATTTCTTTCAAAACTTAGATCGTTGTGGAACATTCCAGAAGCACCATCGAATATGTGGCATATTCTGGAACATTGTAGATGTTATCAACTGCTTAAAGAAGTCTTGTACTTCATCTGGTTATTAGCTCGTATACTGCTCACTGTTAGACCTCCTACACAATAGGAAAGAAATTGTACTCTTATACCACGCTGATCAGAACATACTGTGTAAGGTTTAATTTCGAGTTTAAATTTTCTTTCATAGATATTAGGAACGTGTGCTAGCTGTGTGGTAGCGGCTACGAATACTACCAATCCTTACTTTGCTCGTGGATGTCGTAAAAGACGACTAAGAGCCTTATAACGACCAGAGCCAACTCCATCTGATGCCGTTTGGTCAGCAGTTGCATTCCCAAGGAGGGTTGACGTCTGGCAGGCGGCCGGTCATAAAACTATTTCCAATAACTTTGACAATATGTAATATGAAAGAAGAGTACATATTGTATCGACCCCAAGTAATTGGGATAAGAGTAGGAGAATGATGAGATATTAGGAATGTGCCCATATTATATGACACATTTTTTTACACCCTTTGATGACCATCCACAGTATACGGCAAAACCGTCTCCCAATATAGTTTTCACGCAAGTAATACATTAGCTTATTAATTTAGCTCGACTACGTGACGGGGCTCTAACCCGCTTCCCCGCCCTTGTGATTAAACGTGCTATTTTAAAAGACCGCAATATAGTTCTCGTAATTTGAAGACGTTCCGTTACAAATATATTAAACAGTAGTGATCACACTGTTGACAGTTTTCTGTTTACATTCGCGAGCCAGTCCGTTCGGAGTAGTACTACACTCACATAAAACCAACATCTGAGCAGTGGCAACGTGGCGAACCGACGTCCTCGACATTTACTGAGGGACTCCGACGATCTAATTACTATCGCTCAAGATAGAGCCTATACGGCCCGCGCGGCCATAACACATAAATATCCGCGCTACCACCCCCGCCGCCGGGGACGTAATACGCGACGCGAAATAGTCTATAATTCAAACGTGGGCACGCCCACTTTGCTACCAGCGACGCCCCGAGCGGAGATCCATTCTCCACAGGGAGAGCCCTCGGCCGTGGTCGCTTAAATTTTTTACCGGGTTGAAAGCTTTCAGCGCTCACCCATAGTTGGGATTGAGCTGTGATAGCCACCTGCGGCTAACAGCTAAAAGACAGGCACAAAAAAAAGTGGCAACGTGCTGTTGCGCTTCATTCGGTGAGCGAGAGAGCCGGTAGCACATCTTTCTGGGAGGGCTGAGGTAGTGACGTAGCTGTACCCCTGGTATTGTAAAGGTCCATGAGCGATCCATAACCATCAGGTGCGCTGCTCGCTTGTTTTCCTACATAAGCGATAAAAAATCAAATCATCATCATCATCACAGCCCATAAACGTCCCACTGTTAAGCTCCGTAATGGGAGGGAAATTAACCTACTATATCGCGCTGGTCAGACGTGTTGATATAGGATTTTGTTTCGAGTTTTCCCTTTCTTGCATAAATGTCATATGCAATTTATATCCCTTAGTCATCTCGTACGATCACCCACGGGTAAGATATGGGATGGTGAATAGTATTCTTACTCCGTCACCACACGGAAAAAATATCCTATACATACATCCATATCATCAGGCCATATCCCTTGCAGGGTAGGCAGAGAGAACAAAGTGCCAGAGAACTCTATCCTTAGATAGATATATAGAGAGATACTTCACTCGCTTCTTCAACATTCATAATTCTCTTCATACACGCTCGCCGGTTTCGGAGACTCTTGACTCCATCTTCTTTCAGTACGTGACCAATCTGGTCTAGGTAGGTGAGTCTCGGTCTCCCTCGGTACCTCCTTCCACTTTCGCATTATATATCTTCTTAACCAGACGCTCGTTCGGCATTCTTTCCAAATGTCCGAACCATCGGAGCATTCCCTTTCGCATCTCTACAGCAATACTCTCTTTCATACCTACTCGCTCTCTTACGTCGTCGTTGCGAAAGCGGTCGGAAAAAAAATCATATACGAACCGAATAATATCCTTAAATATTATTTTTTATTTAATAAGGACATTCTTATTGTGATTAATAAAACTGTTGATGTTACTCGTAATAAAAGTTCGTATTAAGCTAACGTGGTGCGTATCACGTACCCCGTCTGACTGTACGCTTTCCGCCGTTTAAAATTGGGTAAATTATCTTTGCACTTTGAAATTATGTTGTAAATTTGTAATGTGTTGTAATGAAAGGCCCAATGGTGATGAAAGGTATTATTATTCATCCACCCATCAACATATGGAAGTCTATATTTGGATATAATTCTCCCAAAGGAGAGCGAGAGAGAATATGTACCATAATTTTTCGTGTCCGTCAGGGGTAGTACCACACTCTTGCAGAAGATCGATGTCTGAGTAATGGCAATGTGCTATCGCGCTTCGTTCGGTGAGCGAGAGAGCCAGAAGCCCAACTGGGTGGGTTTGGGGATTTTATTGATAGGCAGCGGCCTAAGCTATACCCTTGGTATAGCAAAGGTCAATAGGCGGCAGTGACACTTACCATCAGGTGAGCTGCTTGATCGTTTGCCACCATAATCTATAAAAAAATATAACTGCAGCTTTTATTATTAATTTCTTAAAAGAATACTTCTCTGCCTCTCTCATAAATGTTTTTTACAATCACCCCACGGGATAGTAAATAATTGTAAATCTTATTATTAAACCATCACCAAAATGTACATTTTATAAATTTATAAAATAAATCCAAAATGTCAATTGGTTTTATAAACAAGCTGTTGTCGTGAAGTTAAGAGAAAGGCGTCCGCCATGTTGCCGCTCCGTGCAACGTTAAAAACACGAAATGGGACACGAATACATATAATATTTGAACTATAACTCTATGAAACATTTAATAGTTCCAGTAGTTTGTATATCTCTTATTATTATTACTGCTAATATTCTTCTTCTTATGTATTGGCAATCAGCTACTTATACGAGCTATTGGTGCCAGTGTCGAGTTATGAATATCTTCACGTTTTTAGTCTTTCAGGTTAGTCATTGTCTAAGTCAAATTGTTGCCATCAACAGTGCTATGGCCACACTGTTAATGGTATCTTGTGGGAATTTTGATGGAAAACGAAAACGTTGTAAAGCACTTTTATATGATATTCACTACATTCCAGTAGTTCCGCCGCATCACATTACATAAAATGCCATCAAAATTATCTAATATACCTAACACATTAAAACAATAAGATATCGAATATAATACAAGAGCACCACATGACGTTTTCAAATTCCCGTCAAAAGTCCTGCTAATATTCGAATACAGACAAAACAAACGTCAAATAAGAGTATATTTTTTTCTTAATTTTTCTGATTGTTTTAAAGAAATTCGAGATAAACAAATATCTCACTGTTATTATCATTTTAGCTCATATACGTCCCACTGCTGGGCTCGTACCTCTTAGATAATAGGAGGGAAATTTACCTACTATACCACGTTGATCAGACGTGTTGGTATATGGTTTCATTTCGTGTTCGTCGTATAAGATTGCCAAGTTTAATTCCAAGAAATAGAGTACCTATATCTGATTTCGAAGGAGTTAAATAAAAAGTATGGACTTATAAAGATGAGTATTATTGGAGATATCAACGAATTAACAGTAAATTGTCGACTTGTGATAGGTACTTCTAGTACGCACGTACGCCATGCTCACTTGTCGACAACAAAAAAAAAACAAATTACTTTTGCCTTTTATTTATCTTTTTTTTATAATTTCATGTTCCAGACATGATATTTTAACAGGTTAGTTTTAAAGTCATATTTTTTAAAAAGCAATAAACTCAATTTATTCACGGGATCTTCCACAGGGAAGATGCCCGGTCCTTTGGGAGGCTTACATGGGGATATGGATCCAACACGCAGAGGCCTTTGGAGAAATTTAATCTAAATATTGGGATGGGACATCTACCGATGACATTCCACGTCTGCACATAACACACGTGGACTGCCAGCGGTAAGTATAAAACTATTGTGTAATGATGGTATCTAATATATGAATATGGGAGTGGGTGCTTAGTGGACTGCTTCATTTCATTCAATAAACTTATTATTATTACTAGCTTTTGCCCGCGACTTCGTCCACGCAGAAGTCATCTCTGACAGAGTTAAATAGAAAAAGCAATGCAAGGTATTGAAGGTTTGTCGCTAGGACTATAATCAACAGCGTCAGAAACTGGGATGCGGTCGCCGCCTTCTGCGAGTTAGTTGTCTAACGGAATTAGGCAATATGGTGGGTCCGAGAGAAAATAGTCTAGGTTGACACGCTCTACCGTCGGTGCTTTGAGCGGCGCAAGCGTAAGTACCTGTATTGAGGTTCACTGCATGAGGGCTTCGACTTGAGATGATACCCGGTTGCGGTGGCCCGCCCGCACAACATAGATGTACGTGTACGGCGCGCGTGTGTCTATATACCATAGCCAGTCACTAAAGAAAAAGGTTGTTCAAAGTTCTATTCATTCTACAAATTATATTGCCAATTAACTATTTACGGTATGACCATGGGATAAAAATATAATTATCGCCACCCTTTATTTGACTGTTTTGTTTCACCAGCAGAATTGCGACCTCGTTAGATATAATTTATTATTTGAGTTATAGAGCAAACATTTTTGAAGCTAAACTTAACCTGTATCTTAAACCATTAGGCAAGATCCTATTGCCGTCTACTATGTGTATCGTGTGAGCTGTCACGCCGGCACTGGTCGCCACAACGGCACTGATGCATGGTTGATGGAGAGGGAGAGAGAAACACGTGTTTATTTACTTTTACCGAAGAATATTTGTACGTAATTTGAAAAGAATCGATAAGGAAATTTTCGCCCCATACATACTTTGCCACTTTGTTATACCCCCTTAGGGATAGAATTCATAAAATCCTATCATATTGAATCTCTATGTCATAAAAAGAAACGTGCGTCAAAATTTAATGTTTATAGCTTTAATAGTTTCGGTATGGCGGTAATGAGTCGTTCAACCCGCTTCACAGGCCTAATTTACACAACCACAGGGTGAAAATTGACAAATGCCGGATATTACCATTTTTTTTTTTTTTTTTTTTTTTTTTTTTTTTTTTTTTTTTGGTGGCCTATGGATTAGTCTCGCCCCGCCAAATCGGTCCGGGGTGACGGAGAAGGCGGCGCGTGACCCCATAGACCCACCGTAAAAACTCCTCTCTCTTCGCCGTGCGAGCGGGTCACCGGGACCCGATTTTTAACTTCGGTGGCCCGCCCGGCGGTTCACCCTCGCGGGTTCCTCTCGTCGACGCCCCGACAGATTTCGCCGTCGGGGCGTCGCCCTCACGCGGTGGCCTCGCGTCGGGTGACCGGACAATTCCCCGGTCCGATCACCCGAAGCCTCGGTTAGGGCGGCATCAGGCGCAGGTATTCGCGCCTGCGCCGCCCCGGCCGCTGGCGGCGGCCCGGGGCGCGGGAATCCTCCCTTGCCCGTTCCGCCGCTTCCTTCTGCGAGATGACAGCCTCGCAGAAGGCGGCGACCGCGTCCCAGTTCCTGATGCTGTCGACCATCGCCCTTGTGACGGCCGGCAGCGTCAGGTCGGCACCGATGACAGCGACGAGGTCACGGCGCTGCCGCTCCCATCCCGGACACACCTCCAGCGTGTGTTGCGCCGTGTCCTCGTCACTCCTGCAGTGGTGGCAGGCCGGAGTCCACTCCCTATACACGACCCTGTGCAGGTACAACCCGAAACACCCGTGCCCCGTTAATACCTGCACCAGCCGAAAGGTGAGGACTCCGTGCCGCCGCTCCATCCACTCTATCAATACGGGCCGGAGGGCCTCAACGGTCTCCACACCGTGCCTAGGCCTCTCCAGCCGCGTAGCCCAACGGGCGATGACGTCTCGGCGGGCATCCACGCGCCAGGTGGCTATCTCGCTCAACGATGGGGAGCCACCTTCCTCGCGCGCTGTGATAACCCGCCGGTAGAGGTCGGAGAGCATCTCCGCCTCTAGGTCCCACGGGGGTGTCCCGGCCAACAGGCACGCCGCCTCTGTCGACACCGTGCGGTACCCACGAATGGCCCTGACCGCCATGGCTCTCTGTGGCCTCCACAGAACCGCCCTGAGCTGGGCGTTCAGAGACCTCGCCCACACGGGTGCGCCGTACATGGCCATCGAGCGGATGACCCCCGCATACAGCCGTCGGCCCTCAAAACTGGGTCCGCCCACGTTCGGCATGAGTCGAGAAAGGGCGGACGCCGCGCCGACAAGCCGGGGAGCAATCTGTCGGAAATGCTCACGGAACCACCATCGCCCGTCGAGCACCAGACCCAAGTACCTCATATGGGCCTGGATGCTGATGTGGATGGAGTTTACCACTATCGAGGCGCCGATGGGCAGCCTCACACGGGGCCCATGGAAAAGTAGGGCCTCCGTCTTGTTTAGGGCCACCCTGAGCCCCAGCGCCTCGATCCGCCTGACCATCTCCTCGGTGCCGAGAGTGGCCAGGCTCGCCGCCTCTTCGAGTGTCCTGCCCCGGGCCGTGACGAGCGTGTCGTCAGCGTAGCACACCAAGCTCAGCCCGGGGGGGAGACTCCCTCTCAACGCCCAGTCGTACCCGATGTCCCACAGAGTCGGCCCCAGAACCGACCCCTGTGGAACGCCGCACGACATGGGCGTCCGCACAATGTCCCCTGCGGGACCCGCGCAGAGGATACTGCGGCCCTCCAAATAGTCTGCCACCAGCCGCCTGAGGTACAGGGGCACTCCATGGAACCGGAGCGCCTCCCTGATGCAGCCGAATGGCAGACTATTGAATGCGTTGGCGATGTCCAACGACACCGCCAACAGCACTCCCTTCCCGGCAACGGCCTCCGCGGCCGCCTGCCTCAGGCGTAATAGGGCCCCGATGGTCGAACGCCCCCTCCGAAACCCATACTGAGCGTCCGACAGATCGGGCCCCACCTCCTCCAGGTGTCGGACGATGCGGGCAGCGAGCACACGCTCCAGCAGCTTACCCACATCGTCGAGGAGCACGATGGGCCTGTAGGCCGACGGCAAATCCGGGGACCGTCCCGGCTTTGGCAGGAGAACCAACTTCCCTTCCTTCCAGCACTCAGGGAACCGTCCAGACGTCAGACAGGCGTTGAACAGCTGCCTGAGGCGAGGCTCGAAGTGCTCGAGGAGCGACGTCAGCACCCGGACTGGAATTCCGTCCGGGCCGGGGGCCGTGGTGGCGGAACGAATCTTCGCCACAGCCGCCCCCACTTCCGACTCCGTCACGGGCGGAACACTCTCGTCGTCGTCGGCCTCCCGGTCCTGATCTGGCTGAGCCATGACCGGGGGCGTGTGTTCCGACTGCCGTGGAAACAGCTCCTCGACCACCCTACGAAGGAAGTCGGGCTGGAGGGTCTCGGTGAGGGGGGGGGGCCCGCGCGCGAAGCTTGTTCAGCGCCGCGCGATATGGGCGACCCCAGGGGTCACGGTCGAGACCGTCCAGCATCACCTGCCAACTCGCGCCCTTGGCGGCTCGGATGGCCAGCCGAAAGGCAGTCCGCGCACTGCGGTACGCCTCGTACAGCTGGCCCTCCCGCTCGACGTCGCGGTGACGCCGCCGGCTGCGGGTGTAGGACCTTCGGGCACTGATACACGCCGCACGAAGGTCCGCCAGTCTTGGGGACCACCAGTAGACCCCCTGCCTCGGAGGTGGACGCCGCCGCACTCTGGGCATGGCCGCATCGCAGACCTGCGTTAACGCACTGCGAATGCGGACAGCCTCAGCGTCCACTCCGTCCGCTGGGGGTGGTGAGGACAGCCACGTGCTGACAATGGCCGCCTCCGCCAGTAGATCCCTGTCAAGACGACCCACAGCCCACCGCGGAAACGCGGGAGCTCCGTCCGCCCTGTGACCCCTACCGGGTTCCCGGGGGGAGACCTCCATCCGGATGTACCGGTGGTTCGACAGGGTCTCCGCCTCCTCCAGGACACTCCAGTTCCTCACCCGTGGCGCGACAGCGGGGCTAGCGAACGACAAGTCCACTGTCGACCCGCCCTGCCGCCGCACACACGTGTTCACCGAGCCTCTGTTCAGAACACAGAGGCCCAGTGAAGCCGCCCACTCGTTGACCGCCCGCCCGCGGTCGTCCGTCGTAGGGGACCCCCACGCCGTGGATTTGGCGTTGAAGTCCCCCAGAACCAGGACGAGGCCCGGTGCCAGTCGCCGTATCGAGGCCTCCAAGGTGGTGAGTGAGGCCCCGAAATCGTCCATCCTTCTAGTGGGGGAGAGGTATACGCTGTAGAGCGTGACCCCTCCCCACTCCGCCGCGACAAATTCCTCGCCCCTATCCAAAAGGGACAAGGACGGGAAGTGCCGCTGCGTTGAGACGACGATTGCCGCGGTACCGTTTCGACTGACCACCCAATTGGGGCGATCAGGCACGGCGTACGGTTCCGCGACTACGGCTGCACCAATCGACCACTCCGCCATAGATTGCAGGAGGAGATCCTGCGCTCCGGCGGAGTGGTTGGTGTTGGCCTGCAGGAGGAGGTGCATGGCTGGCGTACCCATTATCGGGTTGTGTCCATGACCTCCTCGCCAGCGGGCGATCGGACCGCGCTAGGAGCGGGAGCGGCCGTGGTCGTAGGGCCGCCCCGCGCCTTTGGGGCCGAAGCTGGAGGTTTGCACGCCCCAGAGCCCATGCGGTGCTTGGCGGGCTTATTGCCCACCGCACACGCGGGGCAGTGGGGCGGGGCGGCGCAAGATGCCGCCACGTGCCCGGTCTGACCGCAGCGGAAACACAATCCGCCGCAGTCGAAGCAATTAGTGCACGTCGGTCGAGTGTGTCCGACCGCCATGCACTTGTAGCACCTCGCAGGCCGGTGCTCAAGCACGGTTACCCGCGCCGAGCTCCAGCCCACGAGGAGCCTGCCTGAGCCGGCCAGTTGCCTGACCGACTCCACCGGGCACTGCGCCCAGGCAGCACCTACGCCACCCGGACCGGGACGAATGGCACCGACCCGGACGGTGTCTATGGGACACCCGGTTTTCGAGGCAATAGCCTCCCGGATGTCTTCCACCGTCACCGAATCATCCAAACCCGAAATGCGCATTTCGGCGCACTTGACGGGCCTGGCGATCTTGATGCCACCCTCCTCGGCGAACAAACCTCGCAGCTTCTCGGCCACGCTGTCGGCCGTCTTGGCGCCCTCGGCCCCTGGGAACTCGAGAATTCGAGCCCCCGTCCGGGCCTTGCGGGTCCTGGCTTCGACGCCTCCAATATCGGAGACGTCTAGCTCCCGCCGGGCCTTCCTCAAGACGGCCTCGTAGCTGAGGCCCTTATCGGCCGCCTCGGGCAGCACAGTGATCACCACTGCGGCCGTCTTCGGCGACTTGAGCCCCTTGCGCGGTCTCTTCTTCCGTCCGGCTCCTGCCTGTGGAGCGGGGACCTCAGCGGCGCGCTTGGCCTCCGCTCTCCTCCTTTGGCCGCGACTCCTTCTGTCGCGTTCGGCTACCTGCCAACCCTGTTCGGGTACGGCAGTCGTGCCAGACGCGGAAGGCCTCGTCGCAGCCTCGCTGGTCGTCGCCGGCGGTGTTGTTGCGGGCGACTTCAGCGGTCCGGCTGGAGCCGGAGCCGTCTTCCTCCTCAGGGCGGGTCCCTTCGGAGCTGGGCCGGGGCCTTTGGGCTTAGGCCCGGCCGCGGCCGCGGCGTAGCTCCCCACGCGGCCACCCTGACAAGGCAGCGGGGCGGGGGCTGGATGCCGGATATTACCATAGAATATTTGATTCAACTCGTAATTTGAAAAGAATCAATAAAGATTTTTTCTCCCAATACAAACTTTGCCACTGTGTTCCACCCCCTTAGGGGTGTAATTTTGTAATATCCTTTCTCAGTGAATCTCTACGTCATATAAAGAAACCACTGTCAACATTTCAAGTTGCCAGCTTCAATAATATCGGCTTGGCGCTAATGATTTAATGAGTCGTCCAACCCGCTTTGCAGGCGTAATTTACACCCCCGGAGGGTGAAAATCAACAAATGCTGAAACACGTGTTTATTTATTTTTACTGAAAAATATTTGTACGTAATTTTAAAAAAATCGATAAAGATTTTTTTCTTCGAACATTTTTTAAATTGACATAACTTTTTTTTTTATAAACCAATTGACATAAAATAAAGCCTAAATGTTAAGTGAAGCTTACCACAATATATTAGTGAAAACCGCGTCTAAATCGGATAAGCCGTTTCTGAGATTAGCGTGCACAAACACACAGACAAACAGATAAACAGACAAAAATTTAAAAAATTATTGTTTTGGGTTCTATTAGTGTTGATAAAGGTCCCAGTAATATTTTTTTTCATATATCTTCCATGTACAGACAGCGATCCGTTACATTTTTATTATATGTATAGATAATAATAATAGTTTTGTTGCTAACTATTGATCGTTGGGCGAATGGGTATTATTTTGATGGTACCTAAAACTTATAGTATGTAAAAGTTAAGTCGCCAATTAAGCGCGACGATTAAGGCTTTATGATTCCACTACAATTGTTATAAGAGCAGAATCGGTGACAGATTTAGGTTAGTTGGTGCCCTAAGTTCAGGTTAATATAACGCCTTTCATCATCATCATCAACATTATCATCACAGCTCATATACGTCCCACTTTTGGGCTCGAGCGTCCTCTGCAATGGGAGGGAAATTAACCTACCATACTGGTCAGACGTCTTGGTATAGTGTTTTGTTTCAAGTTTTCTTTCTCTTGCATAGATGTTGTATGTGACTTGTCGTCTTACGATCACCCACGGAAAAGCTAGTGGGTGGTGAACTGTGTATTCTTACTCCGTCACTACACGGAAAATAACGCCCTGATGTTACTAATATAATAAGACTTGACTGCACAAATATGGCGCAGTGGTTAAGATTTCTTTCCGTGCTAGTGTCGAGGGTTCGATTCCTACTTGGTACTTTGTGTGATCCACAAAGCGTTGTTCTCAGTCTGGGTGTAATTTGTCTGCGTTAATTGCATGTTTGTAAAGTACCCCGCAATACAAGGATTATTTCCTTAGTGCAAGATGGTGTCTTAAAAAAAAAAATGTGAAAATTTGTGAGGATGTTTGTTACTCAATCACGCCGAAACGGTCGAACAGATTTAGATGAAAATTGGCGCATAGATAGAAAATTGCCTGAATTAACACATATGAATTTTATACTGATAATGTGTTCCTTTGGGATAATATCTCAAGTTTTGAAAATTTACCTTTTGCGCGAGCAAAGCCGCGGGCATCAGCTAGTATATAACGAAAACTTTTTTAGAACGAATTTGTTAGATATTTAAAATTTTAGTACTTATATGATTAAACATTTTAAACAAAGGAATTTTACCTTTTAATTTTTATTATTTTAAGATTGTAAAAGGAAAAGGAAGCAGAAAATTTGTTCTTGTAAGAATTAACTGTAATTATTAAAAAAAATCGATTTCAAATTTTTGTAAATTTCAACATTTTGGCGTCACTAAAAATTTCCCGCTCTAGGCCCGGGGCTCGCGGGTCTAAACCTAGATATTTCACTGAGCAGAATGATGACTAAAAGATGTTACTGGATAGGAAATCCAACTCGCGTCATTAGGCACAGTAGATAGCTATAATAACCACTACTCCATGCACGCAGTCGTATATGTATTTAAAATGAAAAAAAAAAAACTCTAAAACATAATATAATTTTTAAATTCATTTATTTTCAAGGTTGCAAGTGGTCAATTTGAAACGTAAAATCTTCGGGGAATTACGTCTCAGTTAGAATATTAGCATTTTTAGACACGCCATATTTTATTAATTTTTTTTTATTGTTAGCACTAACTTTAAACAAGTTATTATTATTCTTATAAACACTAGATGGCATAGTGGCTAAGTTATCGTCCTAACATATTAAGAGTCGTAGGTTTAATTCCACACGCCGGGCGGGCCACCG
This sequence comes from Lymantria monacha, assembly GCA_905163515.2. Taxonomy (NCBI): domain Eukaryota; kingdom Metazoa; phylum Arthropoda; class Insecta; order Lepidoptera; family Erebidae; genus Lymantria; species Lymantria monacha. Next base: position 11,237,643 of record LR991104.1, on the reverse strand, counting down.
AAGACAAAGATCGGGTACCGGTGGCCCGCTCGCACGACGAAGAGAGGTGCTTGCAGGGTGGGTCTTCGGGGTTGCGTACCGTCTCTGCCGTCGCCCTCGGACCGATTTGGCGGAGTGCGACCACATCCATAGGCCACCGCAAGTAAAAAAAAATAATTAGGTTTAATTCCACACACAGCACAGGACTTTGTACGATCAACAAAGTTGTTCTCAGTGTGTGTAATTTGTGTTAGTTAATTGTATGCCTGTAAAGTAAACAACGGAATACAAGAATTAGTTAATTATTTTTTTTAAACAATTACATAAAATATATTTAGGAACTAAAAAGAATTATTATCACGATTCTCTCATAATTTGTACTCATGAATTATATGAAAACGAAATATTGCCTTTTAGTAGACAAACAAATAGACCTAATGCTAAAAGGTTACTGCCGCTCATGAACCCAGGTTCATGACAGCAGTAGCCTTTTATGTCCAGACATACCAAGGCCACAAGTCGGTTTATTTGCTTAAATAATACATACATACATACATATCATCACGCCATATCCCTTGCAGGGTAGGCAGAGAGAACAGAGTGCCAGAGAACTCAATTTATTTATATATTCTATAGCTTAAATAATTATTTAATATAAAATACAAAATAAGCATTCCTAGTGGTAACGGAATAAGAATACATCATCATCTGCGGAAGTTAACGATTAAGTGATATAAATATGCATATAACATATATACAAGTGAATGTAAGGGAACGTTATCAAACTACTTTAGTGACTTGGTTAGAGGGGCTTAAAAACTATCACGCTCGGTCACAAGGGCGGGTACAATCGAGCTAAATTCAATCATCAAACTTTCTATTCGCAAAAATATATTTAAACCCATATTAATGACCTAAAAACTCAACTTTCTGTGTGCATTTGAGGCTGTCATCGGTAGCGGTATAGCTGTGCTCTTGGTATTGCAAACGTCCATGAGTGGCTGTGACAACATCAGGTGTGCAGCTTTCTCGTTTACCATCACAAGCAATAAAAAAACCTAGAGAGGGCTCTTGACGTATACTTACCGAAGAGGGTAGGCGATAAAAATACGTAAAAATAGATCACCTTGTAATGGGTACATTCCCTGAAATTGAGTATCTTCCCTAAACTATAAATATAACTATATACCAACACGTCTGATGAGCGTGGTATACGTAGTACAATTTCTCTTCTATTGTGTAGAAGATTGATGCCCAACAATGGGATTTCAGCGTATACACAAACGCTTTTTTTTTATTTTTGGGGGTGGGCTACGGTCTGCGCACTCCTCACACCACTCCATCCAGGGTGACAGAGGGGCGTAAGCACGCATACCCGTAACCCACCCGTGACGCCGCCTTCGTCGTTGGGCCGACCACCGGAGCAGAGTGACTTGACGTCAGTGGTCGGTCCGACGGAATACCCCTGAGGAGTACCCTCTCCTCGACCGACATCCCCCCCTCGGGTAGGATGTCGGTCTTTCCTCACGCGGTCGGCCTCTCGGCGGGTGACGGACTAATTCCCCGATCCAGTCACCCGCGGCCTCGGCTAGGGCGGCATCAGGGGCAAGATATACACAAACGCTGCAATCATATTCATTTTACGTAAGAATAAAAACAATACGTCACTATTTTGTTGTTGAAACTTCACAACCAGCTGTGCAAACGCGAAAATATCCAATTGTGTACACATTATATTGAAAAATATTTGCTTTAATATTAATCAAATACAGTTATTTTCAGCCATATTCTTTTTTGTTTCTATGTTCGCAAATTTGTTGTAGGATTGCTTTTTGAAGTGAAAAATTATTTAAACGCCTTTTTTTAACCGACTTCCAAAAAGGAGGAGGTTCTCAATTCGAACGATATTTTTTTTTGTTTATTGAATGAGATTTGTCACGCTTGGCTGTGTAATACACGTTCGGGTAAAGTCGGCTCTCGTCGACTAACGAAGCATTTTTATTTTGATACTAGCTTCTGCCCGCGGCTTCGCCCGCGTAAATGGTTACTTTCCTAAAGTTTGTGATCCCCTATTTTTATTTTTGACCGTCGGTAATACAGTGCAACGGTATTACAATACTCAGGGGTTGGAACTTCATTACTGGACATTGCTAGATGGCGTTGAAGAAGCTAGATTTTGAGATTTTTTGACAAACAATTTTTTTATTTTTCATATAAAATTTTGATTTTTTTTTAATAAAAAGTATCCTATGTTACTTTTAATACCTCCAAGAATATGTGTACAATGTTTCATGATGATCGGTTGAGTAGTTTTAGCGTGAAAGCGTAACAAACAAACTTACATTCACATTTATATATTAGTAGGGATAAATAACGATTTGTTCGTACTTTTAGCGGGAATCTAAAAACTTCATACGGTGGTCTTATATTATATTCTATATCTTAATGTTTTAAAGTGTTATATTAAATAATTTTGATGGCATTTTATGTAATGTGATGTGAAGAAACAGCTGATCATTGCACTGTTGAAGGCGACATTTTGACGCACCGATGGACAATGACTAACATGAAGAAAATTATAATTTTTGAAGTATATAATTCTATACCGGCAAAAATGTCTTCATATTTGTAGATTGTAGCTGATACAAAATAAAAAGAAAAAAAGAAGAAGACGATTAGTTAGAACAAAAATCAGAGTAATTACAGCTGACGAGTATAGTATATTAAGTAAATTTTTCTCATATTTTGGAGGTGGCTGGAACCCCACAGTGGGACGTATATAAATTAAGAAGCCATTCTTACCTTGTCTATGTGTAGTAAAAGATGATTAAATGATAGAATATACATATAATATATACACATGAGAAGTGAAACTCGATATAAAACACTACAACACGTCTGATCAGCGTGGAATAGTAGGTCACTTTCCTTCCCATTATGGCGGAGGCTTGAGCCCAACATGAGGCTTTTGGGCTAAGAAAAAGAAATTGTAAGGTATCCCCTCAATATAAGAGATTAATTTCTTAGTTGAAGATTTAAAAAAAAAAATATTTTAGAGTTCTACTTAACTTCAAAAAATATTTGTAACTAGCTTGCCCGTGACTTCGTCCACGCAGAAGTCATCTCTGAAAGAGTTAAATAGAAAAAGCAATGCAAGGTGTTGAAGGTTTGTCGCTAGGACGATAATCAACAGCGTCAGAAACTGGGATGCGGTCGCCGCCTTCTGCGAGTTAGTTGTCTAACGGAATTAGGCAATAGGGTGGGTCCGAGAAAAAATACTCTAGGTTGACACGCTCTACCATCGATGCTTTGAGCGGCGCAAGCGTGAGTACTTGTATTGAGGTTCACTGGATAAGGGCTTCAACTCGAGATGACACCCGGTTGCGGTGGCCCGCCCGCACAACGTAGATGTACGGCGCGCGTGTGTCTACATATCATAGCCGGTCATGAAGTAAAAAGGTGGTTCAAAGTTCTATTCATTCTACAAATTATAGTCGCATTAATATACTATTTACGGTATGACTATGGGATAAAAATATAATTAACGCCACCCTTTATTTGACTTTGTTTCACCAGCAGAGTTGCGACCTCGTTAGATATGATTTATTATTTGAGTTATAGAGTGAACATTTTTGAAGCTGAACTTAACCTATATCTTAAACCATTAGTCAAGAACCTATTGCCGTCTACTATGTGTATCGTGTGAGCTCTCACGCCGGCACTGGTCGCCACAACGGCACTGGTGTAGGATTGATAGAGAGGGAGAGAGAAACACGTGTTTATTTATTTTTACCAAAGAATATTTGTACATAACTTCAAAAGAATCGATAAAGAAATTTTCTCCCCATACACTTTACCGCTTTGTTAGACCCCCTTAGGGGCGTAATTCATAAAATCCTTTCATATTGAATCTCTATGTCATAAATAGAAACGTGCTTCAAAATTTAATGTTTCTAGCTTTAGTTTCGGCTTGGTGGTAATGAGTCGTTCAACCCGCTTCACAGGCCTAATTTAGACAACCAGAGGGTGGAAATTTACAAATACCGGATATTACTCTAGAATATTTGATTCGACTTGTAATTTGAAAAGAATTAATAAAGATTTTTTTTCTCCCCATACAAACTTTGCCACTCTGCTCCACCCCTTAGGGGTATAATTTTATTTTTACTGAAGATAATTTGTACGTAATTTGAAAAGAATCGATGAAGATTTTTTTCTCCGACCCTTTTTTAAATTGACATAACTTTTTTATTTAGAAACCAATTGACATAAAATAAAGCCTAAATGTTAAGTGAAGTTTACCACAATATATTAGTGAAAACCGCGTCTAAATCGGATAAGCCGTTACTGAGATTAGCGTGCACAAACGCACAGACAAACAGACAACAATTTTAAAAATCATTGTTTTGGGTTCTATTTGTGTTGATAAAGGTCCCAGTAATATTTTTTCTCATATATCTTCCATGTACAGACAGCGATCCGTTACATTTTTATTATATGTATAGATAGAAATACTGAATGTTTACTAGTGACGTGAAATCATAAAATAATTGGTACTGGTATCGAAAATATGCTAATTTTTCAATGCACCCGCCTGAGCGGCGCCAGGAACTGGTTTACGTGCCCAATATTATAACTTATAGTAACTCTTTCAACACAATGAACAGCTTTAATAACGCCTACAGCTATTTTAAAACGTTTTGTATTTGTATTTTATGTCATGTTAAAAATATATTTTGAAATAAATTGTATAACATAAATTGATAAAACAAGTTGCACTTTATTTCCTCTTTTTTTTTTGATGAGTTCTGGTCACACAATTGCTGTGTGGCAGTTATGAATATACCAGCCTTTACATTACTCGTAGGTTGTCGTAAAATATGAGTACGTGCTTTACATAGCCAACTACCTACATCATATACCTAATATTTACAATATGTACGATGTAAGAAGAGTACATATTGTGTCGAGCACATGTAATTGTGATAAGAACTGGATGATGATATTGTCGGATACCGGGATACACCTCACCCGCAAGCCAGCATTGTGGCACCACTTTCTGTAATAAACACTTCTGTCAATCAAGCGAACCACCAGGATCTATTCCTTGACTTCAATGGTCCGTCCGAGTTACCTTTTCGGACACCCTATCCCATCGTCGTCAATTATTGACAGATTTTTATCCAAATTAAAATAAATGCAATATTTATTACGATCTAATCATTCTACTTGTGACTACAAGTAATAAAAGGAGAACATCAATATATTCGAAGTTAACCAAATATACATTATTGAGGATAACTCAAAAAGTACTGGTCAGATCTTGAATAAAATTAAATGAGACCACATTGGAAGTACCAGATTTCAAATAAAATAAGAATCATAACAATCTGTTCACCCAGAAAAAAAAACTGAGATAACATATAAAAAAAAAATGATTAAAAAAATCAAAAAACCCGACTGCGTAAAAAGTCACCAAAACTTCGTACATAATAAAAAAACTGAAAAGAAAAAAACAAGCATGTTCAGTTGTCATGTTCTATTATTAAAATATATTTCATTTTCTGCAATAGTATTTATTCAATAATATATTATGGCATTCTAGACCACCGGACATCTAAGTGCTTGTTTTTTTCTTTTCAGTTTTTTTATTATGTACGAAGTTTTGGTGAATTTTTTACGCAGTCGGGTTTTTTGATTTTTTTAATCATTTTTTTTATTTTATACTTTTTAGTTATAAATACCTAGGTAGCTATAGTTATCTTATTTATTAATAAGTAGGTAAGTACCTAACTATATATAGTTTTTCGACTGAAGTTGAGTACTAAATCGTTAGAAATTGGAGATGGGCGACCGCGTAAGACATTAGATACTTTAGGTAGGATTACCTATGGTATATTGGACAATATACCTACTAGATACTTCAGTATATGTCCATCTACATCCAATTATATGAATTTTTCGTTTTTTCATCGTAAATTTCTACTGTCTAAAAAACCTATATGTGAGAAAGTTTGTTACGAAACTTTAAATCGAGATAGATCCTAAACGGCCAGTCAAATCGAAAAATGTTGAGCGAAAACTAATTTTTTTTTTAAATACCTATTTAACGATACCCAACTCGATATAGTTTGTTGGCTTTAATTTTTTTAATTTTCACAATATGGCGTCCACTAGTCGCCATATTGAATTTTCAATAACGTCATATCTTTAGTGACACTCGCCGGTTTAAGAGGAATCGATTGACGTGCGAATCATAAAATCCGGCTCAGGCGTTTGGTATATATAGTGCTTCAAAGGAACATACAAACATACATACATAGACTGTTAAACACAATACCACTCCTTTACAGTCGGGTAAAAAATAAAAACGAATTGAAGTTCTCAATTCTTCCTTTTTTTAAGTCGATTAAAAATCATTATTAATGAAACCATAACATATGATTTATACGCGAACAAAGTCGCGGGTAGAACCTAATAACATATATACTTGTCACAGTATACAAACCGGTGACCTCGCAACCGGTACGCCCATATTTATATAATCAACGCATCGGTCATACTATTACCAAAATATATTATAAACTCGGCCATTACCCTGTTGACGTTTCTGTTGCTATAGCAATAAATTAAACAGCTGTATCAATAAGCATTTATAAATAAAAATATAATAGTGGTACACACTGTTGACAGTTTTCCGTCTACAGCCGCGGGCCGTTCGGGATAGTATACACTCGCATAGAAGCTCTACGTCTTGGCAATGTACTGTTGCGCTTCGTACGGTGTGTGTGAGAGGCAGAAGCAGAATCTTCTGGGTGGGTTTTAGTTCTCACTAACAAGGCCGTGCTGTATTATATTACGAAAGTTTATAAGCAGCAGTAATACCAACATGAGATATGCTACTTGCTCGTTTGCCACCATAAGTTATAGAAAATACTACAACGACTTCAATCCACGTTTATTGGAAAGCCGTTTATTTATAAAGCAAGTTTATATTCTCTTAAAACATAACATATTTTCTGAAATATATTATACGAATGTCACGAAAAAGAAAGTAGTATTAATATATTTTATTCTTCGCTCTTTTATTAGACCATATATACGGACCATGTATATACATCCCACTGCTGTGCTCGAGCATTCTCCATAAGAGGAGGGGAATTGTTCCCATTTACCACGCTCGCTGATCAGACGTGTTGGTATAGTGTTTATAGTTTACCTTCACTTGTATATATAGGGTGGAAAGGGACCGATTTCGAAAACAAAGACAGGTAACGCTACTAGTCCTACTTGTAATGATAGGCTAGAAAAAAATTCGATTCGGATGAAAAAAGAATTTTATTTTCACCACGCGAGGTCGTTGAACTCTTGAACATATGATCGTAGGTTTTGAATAGATTGCGTGTTTTCTCATCTGAGTAAAGTTACGTATTTTTTATGGAATTATCGTTACATGGCACTGTCCTAATACGATGGAATGTGAAAAAACTTAAAATTGGTTGTGAAAAAAAAATATTCTTTTGAATCGATTTTTTCCAGCCTATCATTACAAGTAGGACCAGTAAGGTCACCTGTCTTTGTTTTCGGGAGCGGTCCACTTCCACCCTGTATATTATATGCACATTATATCTCTAAGTCATCTTGTACTATGCCTACGTGCAAGATAGGGGATGATAGTATTCTTACTGTATCATTAATACCATAAATAATACCAATTTACATCAACAAAATTAATTATTCTCAATGTTATGGGTCATGTATATTGGTTTAACTGTTATCTATTTAAAAGTATATAGTGTACATACATACAAACATATCATCACGCCATATCCCTTGCAGGGTAGGCAGAGAGATCAGAGTGCCAGAGAACTCTATCCTTGCATACTTCCCTCGCCTCCTCAACATTACTCATATATTATTTAAAAGTACTTGGTAAAAATGGACTAGTAAGTTTACCAGTATTTTGCTTCTGCGCATATTCTTGGCGACACCTCACCCTATTTTACGATCCTCACGATAAGATTAAAGGGGTAAGTAAATAAACGCTGTATTTTTAACATACACGGGATATTCTTTATTTATATTATACTCCCCGTCCCCATGCCCATACAGGGACAAAATATACCTAAATTATCAGCAAGTGCATATAGCGTAGTCTATATGGACTACGCTATATGCACTTGCTGATAATGTCGCTTTACATTGGTGAAGGAATATCTCTTCGAGGAGTAGGGACACACCATTGACAATTTTCTGTTTATATTAATGGACCGGTCAGACCGGGGTAGTACCACACTCTAGTTGAAAATCAACGTCCCAGCGGTGGCAATATGTCATCGCGCTTCGTTCGGTGAGCGTGAGAGCCGACAGCCCAAGTTTCGGAATGGATTTTTATTGTTAGGCCAAGCTGTACTACTAATATTGGAAAGGTTTATGAGCGTCAGTAACACCATTAAGGATGGCGTTTGCTGTCACTATAAAAAAAATGAATAATTTTCAAAATCACTTTAGTGGTTTGGGTGTGAAAGCGTAATAAATAAGCTAGTATTCGCATTTATAATATTGTTTATGTAATTCTATTAAGGATTATATATATTAGAGTTCTCCGATTATTTTTAGGTAGATATAGATTAGTATTGGCAGGTCCAATCTAGTTTCAATCGGTACAGAAGGTAAAATAAATCAAGATTTTTGGTTCATAATAATCGTAGCACGGTTCTGAGTGGCATTCTCATTGGGAAGCCCATATTCAAGACTGGACTTCTTCTATCTGATAGATGTATATATAAGTTTTCCATTTGTTTTCAGTCCTAATCAGGTGCAAATCGGGCAATGTCAGAACCCTGAAAATCAGGTCATCTCACAACGCGCTAGTCTTGGTAGTATCTACATTAAAGATATATTGTAGGTACAGATACATCGTCAGCTGATTTACGTGCCACTGCTGAGCTCGAGCTTCCTACACAATAGAAGGGAAATTGTTATACCACAATCATGAGACGTGTTGGTATAGAATTTAATTTTTAGTAGTCTCTTGTATACATGTTATATGCATATTAAATCACTTAATCGTCTTTTACGACACCCATAGACAAGATTAGGGTAGTTGAATTGTTTTCTTAGTGCGTCACCCAAATGTATGTATGTTATTTAATTTATATTCGCGTTAATTTATTGTAAATAAAATACCAAATGTAGTAAATTACATTTAAAACACACATTTTACGTAACCATCTCCAGCGTCCCAGGTTTAGCTCGTTTCCATTTATAGAAATGATCAATACAAACAACATGGTAACGCGACGTTGCCGTTCTTACGTTGAAAACAAGCCGTCTAGTTATACTTACGAAATATATATATACAATATAGCAGTCAACGATAATTCTAATAAATACTCGATTTAATACCTTATAGTAACTAGTATAAGGATTTCACTTCACTAGCAAAAGCGCGGGCATTTCTGAAACTCCAATATGGCCGACCGATGTAAACAAAAAATTGTGGCACAAGTAATTCAACGTTATGCCAAATGTAAGAAGGTTCATATTCGTTTTGTTCAGTATTAATATGGCTGTTTGACGAGTTACTCTGTTCCATCACGTAGACATTTTCGTTTGTAAAAAGATTTAATAAACACATGTTCGTACTCTTTATAAATGGTTTGTTGTGTTATAATATTAAAAAGTTCTAATAGTTATCGTGTTGTGTATTTCAATATATTTTCCTATAACTTTTAAAAATGTATAAATCTGATTATCTTATTGGAATTTTCCGTTTGGCAAAGTAAATTCATATTTACCATTCCGTAACTTATTTTAAAGACAAACGAGTAACTTGACAATAAAATTCAGACTAGAAACAATCGCTTATAAATCACACAAAATATTGTCCTGCGTATGGATCGAACTATAAACTCGGCATGAGAGAACGTTATTTATATCACCACGCCATTCAGGCAAGCTTTTAGCTCTAGTCGTAAGTTAATTACAATTGTGTCTATACAGATAATCATACTGCGGGAGGCAACAAAACCCCACGTCATTCCGTCTGGAGGGTAGGCAAGGAAGCAGGCCAAATTCTCGCTTTGGTACAGAAAAAAATACTGTTCGAGTTGGACAGATAACTTTAAAACTATCGTTCGATGGATGAACGAATAAGACTTCGCTGTGCATACTTAGTACTAGCACTAATGACGATTTAGGTTTAGGCCCGCGAGGCCTGGGCCTAGGGCGGCAAATTTTTAGAGACGCCGTCCGGGGCGACCCCATAGACCCGCCCTTTAATGTACCTCTCGACGCCGTGCGTGTGTGTCATCGGAACCCGGTCTTTGTCTTCGGTGGCCCACCCGGCAGTCTACCCTCGCACCCGTGAGGATACCCATCCTCTCGAGTCGACGCCCGTATAGTTTGACAAAATATCTCGCCATCGGAGTTTCGTCCTACGCGATATGGCCTCGGTCCAGGCGACGAGACTAATCCCCGGTTCGGTTACCCGCTGCGTCGGTTAGGGCGGCATCAGACGCAGGTATAGGATATCCTCTCGGACTCTGACGCTGTCGACCATCGCTTTCACGGCGGCCAGTAGCATCAGGTATTAACTTGGGCCTAGGGCAACATCGAAACTAAATCCGACAGCAACAAACAGCCTATTAGGCAGTTATTACCATACCACGCTCGAAAATCGGGTGGACGTTCGCAGTGAATCGTATCTATTTCTCAGTACTAGCTATTGTCCATCTCCTGGTGAGATCCTCAGCCAATTTTTTCAACTTTCACACGTGACACGGATTATGTCTGATTATAAATAATTATAAGAGAGAGAAGAGAGTAAGAGAGCGAGTAGGTATGAAAGAGAGTATTGGTGTAAAGATGCGAAAGGGAATGCTCCGATGGTTCGGACATGTGGAAAGAATGCCGAACGAACGTCTGGTTAAGAAAATATACAATGCGAAAGTGGAAGGATGTAGGTACCGGGGGAGACCGAGACTCACTTACCTAGACCAGATCGGTCATGTACTGAAGGAAGGTGGAGTCAAGAGTCTCCGAAACCGGCGAGCGTGTATGAAGAGAATTATGAATGTTGAGGAAGCGAGTGAATTATGCAAGGATAGAGTTCTCTGGCGCTCTGTTCTCTCTGCCTACCCTGCAAGGGATATGGCGTGATGATATGTATGTATGTATAAATAATTATCCTGTAATTCCGCAGAAAAAATGCCTGAGCTGTGGCAATGTACTGTAGGTGAGCGAGAGAGCCGAAAGCATAACTCTCTGGGTGGGTTTTGGTTGGTAGGCAGCGCTCTAGCTGTGTCCTTGGTATGCTCCATGAATGGCAGTAATACTTACCATTAGGTGTGCTGCATGCTCATTACATTGTGTTACCTCTACATGAGTATCAGTTAAAGAATCATCAGGTGTATTGTACTCGACTGGCACGCGTGAAAATTATAGTATTATCCATCCTCGAGAAAGCCTACATCTATTAGTAATTGTAAAAATTGATGAATATTATTACATGTCTTCTTCTTCTTATTTTTATGTATTGGCAATCAGCTACTTAAATGAGCAATTGTTGCCAGTGTCGAGTTATAATTATCTTCAAGTTTTTAATGGCTTCAGATTAGTCATTGTCCGTCAGTAAGTCAAATTGTCGCCATCAACAGTGCTATGGCCACACTGTTAATGGTATCTTGTGAGAATTTTGATGAAAAACGAAAAGTCGTTAGTCGTCAACTCCATCCACATCAGTATCCAGGCCCATATGAGGTACTTGGGTCTGGTGCTCGACGGGCGATGGTGGTTCCGGGAGCATTTTCGCCAAATTGCTCCCCGGCTGGTCGGCGCGGCGTCCGCCCTTTCTCGACTCATGCCGAATGTGGGCGGACCCAGTTTCGAGGGCCGACGGCTGTATGCGGGGGTGATCCGCTCAATGGCCATGTACGGCGCACCCGTGTGGGCGAGGGCTCTGAACGCCCAGCTCAGGGCGGTGCTGTGGAGGCCACAGCGAGCCATGGCGGTCAGAGCCATTCGCGGGTACCGCACGGTGTCGACAGAGGCGGCGTGCCTATTGGCCGGGACACCCCCGTGGGACCTAGAGGCGGAGATGCTCTCCGACCTCTACCGGCGGGTTACCTCAGTGCGCGACGAAGGTGGCTCCCCATCGTTGAGCGAGATAGCCACCTGGCGCGAGGACGCCCGCCGAGACGTCATCGCCCGTTGGGTTACGCGGCTGGAGAGGCCAAGACACGGTGTCGTCACCGTCGAGGCCCTCCGGCCCGTACTGATGGAATGGATGGAGCGGCGGCACGGAGTCCTCTCCTTTCGGCTGGTGCAGGTATTGTCAGGGCACGGGTGTTTCGGTCTGTACCTGCACACGGTCGCGTATAGGGAGTGGACTCCGGCCTGCCACCATTGCAGCAGTGACGAGGACACGGCGAGACACACACTGGAGGTGTGTCCGAGTTGGGACGGGCAGCGCCGTGACCTCGTCGCTGTAATCGGTGCCGACCTGACGCTGCCGGCTGTCGCGAGGGCGATGGTCGACAGCATCAGGAACTGGGACGCGGTCGCCGCCTTCTGCGAGGCTGTTATCTCGCAGAAGGAGACGGCGGAACGAGTCCGGGAGGATTCCCGTGACCCGGGCCGCCGTCAGCGGCCGGGGCGGCGCAGGCGCGAATACCTGCGCCTGATGCCGCCCTAACCGAGGCTTCGGGTGATCGGACCGGGGAATTGTCCGGTCACCCGACGTGAGGCCACCGCGTGAGGACGACGCCTCGACGGCGAAAGCTGTCGGGGCGTCAACAGGAGAGGAGCCCGAGAGGGCATACCGCCGAGCGGGCCACCGAAGACAAAAATCGGGTACCGGTGGCCCGCTTGCACGGCGAAGAAGAGGTGCTTGCAGGGTGGGTCAATGGGGTTGCGCGCCGCCTCTTCCGTCACCCCGGACCGACTTGGCGGGGTGCGACGTCCATGGCCCACGGCAAAAAAAAAAAAAAAAAAAAAAGCAGTCACATTACATAAAATGCCATCAAAATTATCTAATATAACACGTTAAAATACTAAGATATCGAATATAATACAAGAGCACCACATGACGTTATAGATTCCCGCCAAAAACTCCTATTACATGTCTGCATCTTCATCATCATATACGTACCACTGCTGGGCTCGAGCCATCTTCAAAACAGGAGGGGAAATTGTACGTACGTATACCACGGTGATCAGACGTGTTGGTATATAGTGTTTATTTATAGTTTACCATCACTTGTATATATTTTATATGTATATTAAGTATATCACCTAGTCGTATTTTACTATAAACACAGATGGTGAATTGTGTTACCATTAAGTCTGCTTACCCGCAACAAAATGAAGCCGTGAAACTAAAATAAACAGTATTAATAAATTGATACAGACACATGATCATTATTTCGCGGCATCTCTCCACATAAAAAATATTTTTCTAAAGTTGAACTATTATCCCAAGGAATACAAATTACCGGGATAAAAAGTATGCTTATGTGTTTAATCCAGTAAATGGTCTACCTAGGTGCCGAATGTTCATCTAAATCTTGTAAACGTCTTACGTGTTATTTATTAACAAACACCCAAATGTTTTCATAAAGTTTTAAATTTATAATATTAGTAGGATAATACGTCCGAAGGCACTTACATATTGTTAATTTGCACAGATGGTGTAATGGTTAAAATACCGACCTACCGTGCCAGTTCCGTGGGTTCTATTCTTAAGCAGGACAATACTTTGTGCGATTCACAAGCTGTTGTTCTGAGTCTGGATATAATTTGTCTGCGTTAATTACATATTTGTAAAGTCCCTCGTAATACAAGAATTATTTAGTGTGATGATTATTACTTTCTTTGTTAAAAAAAAAATATTGAAATAATATAACAATCTGATAATTTCATATTTAGTAATTATGAACTCTAATATAATGAAAATGAAATAGGATATCAATGTTTTTCTAAAATAAATTTAAAGGAATACAAACTTAAATGCATGTTTAGACTATAGATGGATGGACAATACATTATGTCACATAATATCCAGAACATGTCACAAGAATATGAAAGTAGGTTAAACCATACGGCATGAGATGAAAGAACGAAGACGCCTCTTGCATCTTATTATGTCAATAGGCGAGCATATGAAATTAAACATATTTTAAACTACATACATAATAAAATCAAATGAAATTACAAGTTTTATATCGCTTAAAAAGTAATAAGCACAACTTTCTAAATAATACAATTAATAAAACACGGAACTGACAACGCCATCTATGTTCTGATTGTTGAACTAAAGCGTTTATAAAGTAGCATTTTTTTCACTATTAGAAATGTAGCTGTATCAAAGAAAAGCTACTAATTATTCAGTGATAATACTTACCATTATCCAAACTGGTATCGGCAGATTCATTTTCATCACGATTTAACAGTAAAACTTCTGAATATTTTTTATAAATGTTAGGATGTGTTCGCATTAAATGAGTTCGTAAATTAGAATTATCCTTCTCACAAGAAATTTGTAAGTTACAATGAGTACATTTAGCTATATTTCTATCGGCATTCTCTAAAGTAAAATTTTGCAAAAATAATTCATTACCTTTGATTGACTTAGTTTTAGCCGCTTTCAGAAATTCCACAGGACAAATTTCACGGTGTTTATGGCTTAAATGCTTTTTTAGGTTAGTTATACTGGTAGCGTAACTATATTGTTTGTTGCATATACGACAAGAGGCTTTTTTATCATCGTTATTGGTATCTTTAACGTAAAATGTCCACACATTACTAGAACGGCCACTACTCGTCATGATAATAATGAAAATAGCGGTATAGCGTACAAAATAATATCACAGTAGCAGTACACGCCGTCGCTACAGATCACAACTGTCAAAATAACAGACCAAAGAAATATTGTGAACCAAATGGGGTTTCCATGTTAGATAATTACCTTAAATAATTCCTTAAAATAGCGCCACCTATTACTTTTAACAACAACCAATGATGATTCAGATAAAAAAATTACTCATCACGATTTCTAACTTTAAAACATCTGTATCTTAATAAAAGAACATGACATATTTTGTTTAACTCGATGTGAACTCGACATTCGAATCCAAGAACACAACCGACATCATATACTGACTAAAAATACTTTACACTATAGTCTTTAAAATATAGTTTGATCTCTGTGACAGATAGATACAAAACCGATGAAGTTATTTTGAATACGCGTCATGTTTACAAATTTTTTTTATGGCCTGTGGTGGCAAACGAGCAAGCAGCACACCTGATGGTAAGTGTCACTGCCGCCCATGGACCTTCGCAATATCAAGGGTGTAGGCTTAGGCCGCTGCCTACCAATAAAATCCCCAAACCCACCCAGTTGGGTTGCCGGCTCTCTCGCTCACCGAGCGAAGTACATTGCCATTACTCAGTCGTCGATCTTCTGCGAGACTGTGGTACTACCCCGGATGGACTGGCCCGCGGCTGTAGACAGAAAACTGTCAAAATCGTAGTCCTACCAGTATGATCGCCTATATTTTCACTCTTTACGTGCCAGTTATATCTCAACTGAATTATGAATATAAAAATATGAAATATTTACACCAAAACTTGTACCTCATATATTTCAAAATACTTAGTAACCATTTTATAAAAATATGATGCTTACGCAAATACAAGGTCATGCTGGACTGCGAATAAGATAGAGATGGGACAATCGATAAACGTAAATCGATAACATTCTTATTCATTATTTATAAAACAAGTAAAACCGAATAATTACCTATATACACACCTATATACACTTGGTTACTCTATAAAATAAGAAAATTGTGTTAATTTAGTGTTCAAACATCAATTATAATATTAATAAGACCATTTCTTTTATATTAAAAATATAAATTATTTTATAAAATAAACATTATTATTCATGAAATAATCTGTGACCAAGAACTCATGATCAACCTACAGGAATGCTCTAGCAATAATGACAATAGTGACGATGAACTTGTATGCACTCCTTCCGAATAATAAAAATAAATAATTAACAGCTTTAGTTTAAATTAAATTAAATTCATTGATTTCAATTCAATAAGATTATCATAGATTGTTTTACATTTTTAATCGATTCACCCACCCATTTGATTGAAATTCAATAAGATTTACATACATTGCTTTTCAATTGCAGTAGCAAATAACTATAAAAAATAAGGAATTATATCGACAAAAATACGCCCTACATCGTAAGCGTCCGGCACTAGTAACAAGTATCATAGAGATCAAGCTATATTTTATCATGGAAGTAATAAGTACTACGTACAAGTTGTACGTAGTACTTATTACTTCCATGTATTTTATAGTATATAGATCAGGGTTTCTTAAACTTTTTGTAGTCACGGACCACTTTCACAATGTAAACAATTCACGGACCGGGGGTCCGTGAATTGTTCACAATTCACGGACCCCCGTCAAAAAATATATTGTATTTTAAAAAAAAAACAGTGTTGCTGTTTTAACCACCAATGCCCGCGCACAGATACAATCCGGCTCCGCGCCCTACACTCCAAGCCGAGTGGCCGATATTAGGACTACGCGCAGTGATTGCGCATAGAGTTCGTCACCCCACAAAGACAATGCATCTCGTCAAGCTTACTACATAATTTCCTAATAAATATGTTTACAGACTGACCCCCTGCGGACCCCTGAAATACATGCCACGGACTTACAGGGGGTCCGTGGACCCCACTTTAAGAAACCCTGCTATAGATCATTGATTTAGCAGAATAATTAATTGAACTGCTTTTTCAATGAACACTTAGCAGTTAACAACAGCTGTTAAATGCTAATTATGAAGTAGAAAAATATGGAAGCGCTACTTACCGCTATCAGAATGAATACTGCTATCTCGTATTTTCGTTTCTAAATCACTTAATAACGGCGGTAGTCTTTGTAAATATCTTTCGTAAGCTTTAATATGTAGTCGGTTCAAATGACCTTTTAAATTAGTAATAGTAGTTTTGTAAGAAATTTCTTTCCCACAGAAATTGCATTTAGCTATTTTATATTTGCCCACAATTTTAGTAAAATAACCCCATATAACGTTATTTACGCTACGATTCGATGATTCTGGCTCTGATTTATTAATAACCGGCTTTTTACAAAAAAAACTTTTCGGAATAACATCACTATGTTTGAAACTTAAATGATTTTTAAGGTTAGTAATAGTTGTTGCATAACTATAATCTTCGAAGCATATTCTGCATGTTGCTTTTTTTGTACCTTTGTTAGCGTTTTTATCATAATATTCCCAAACGCAAGATGTGCCTGGCATAACTAATAAAAAACACTGTATTTATTATTATTCCGTTGACTTTCTTGCTATAGCAAGATGGCGCGGCGTGACTGTCATATTATAGCAGATCGACTGACAAACGTTGTCAATATATTGCTGGCCGTTTTATAATAACGGTGCTATTTTAAACTGTTACGTTGCACATTAAAAATATTGTTCAATTAGGCTATATGATACTCATTGCAGAGACCATGTTTCTTTTAATTGGATATTTGAATTATATATGTATATCTCAGAAAATCTGATACCCTAATAAAACATTTGAGCTAAGCTACGAGAAAGAACAAATCAGTAATAAATTACATGAAAATCTACCTTACATGTCATTGTGTCCGAATGGACAATATCCTAATTAACATTTAAAAATACATTTTTAATATATAGACGATACCTCTAATTTATGGGCCTTATAGCACAGAGTATTTTATTTATGGCCTACATTTATTCAAGATAATAATTAAAGATATTCGTTTCCATTTCGTTGTCAGTATTCAGCCTTTTACCGATCATTGCTGGACGTTATTTTCCCTCATACTTCGAAATAAAGTGCGATCCTGTGCCGTCCGTATCCAACGACACCCAAGAACCTTTAGAATTTGTTGATTAAATTATAAAATTTATATAATCTTTACAGCAATGGCAAAATCATAATAGTTATTATCTTTATTGTAATAAAAAAGAACAGCGACTTTTTTATGTTGACAATTGCTGGAGATGAATTCCTAATGTCTAAATTAGGTTCATCTTATATATAAAACAACACTTCGATCTTAATAATAATAACGTTATACGTTTTGTTAAGCGCTATGAATTGCAGCTTTATTAGTAACATCCCTTAGAACAGCTATATTAAATTATTTTTGGAAATAGTCTATAGCTAAATATTACTCAGTTTACTCACCAAAATCAGATTCTTCACTGGTATGTTGTTCTCTGCTTGATTTTAAATCACTTAATTCGGGTGGCAAACTTTTTATATACCTTTCGTACGCTTCACTATGTTTACAACGCAAATGAGACTTTAAATTGCTTATAGTTGTTTTAAATGATTTTTCCGTTCTACAAAAATTACACTTAGCCATTTTATATTTGCCAGCAATTTTAGTAAAATAACCCCATATTTTTTCATTCGCATTATGATGTGATTGTGGTATAGAATTAGAAACGGGGTTTTTATTGATGAAAAATGATTCAGGAACAACATCACGGTGTTTATAACCTAAATGTGTTTTTAGATTACTTGTTGTTGTAGCATGACTATAACTTTTAAAACATATTTTACAAGTAGCACTTTTGTCAGCACTAGTGCTTCTCTCAAAATATTCCCAAAGGTTAGAAGAGCGTTTGTTCGACATAACTATTATATTCACAATATTTAATAATTATTTTGGTGACGTTATTACGTTATCAAAATGGCGCGACGTTAGTGCTGTTGAAGCAAGTTGACTCATTGACATATGATGTTGACAAGTAAAGATTCGAATATGAATTCGATATTATCGAAAATCGATGTTAATAGTTTCCATCTGAGATTCATTCAATCGATTTTGACCGATAGTTCTACTCAAAGCGTAGATAGTTGGCAAATTGATTTTGCTATTCTGCCTCATTTTGGGTTTTTTGGTTGGGCGATTGTTGGTATTTAACAACAATAATAACTTTTCTAAGTTTACTACAAATTTCGTCTTACCACATGTAGTAACCTTATTTTTGAGAAAATTATTTTTCAGTTTTTATGACGTTTATAATTAATTTCCGAGTTTATTTTTGCGGGAGGACTATGTTCCGTATCTAACTGTCGCCAATAGTTCTCCTGTGACCATGAATGGTCAAGTGTTCGTAACGTCAGGAAAGTATATAAATATATAAAATATAAACGCTATAAAATATTTTTATAAATTACACATATTTATATACTCACGAAAACATTTGAAATCATTAATGTAATTTTTAACACACTTTATTAACGGTGTTTTTTGAAAATTTTGATGGAAAACGAAAAGGTGAAAATTAATTATTTTGTATCATATTTACTTCATTCCAGGACTTCACTTGCATCATCTGATTACATAAAACACCATCAAAATTATTTAACAAACAGATTAGAACATCAAGGTTTTGAAAATATTACAAAACACCACATGTCAGTTTCCTATTCCCGCTAAAACCTGACTCTTTTTCCATCATCACTTTATGGTTCAATGTGAACTTACAAAGAAGTATTTCTTTATTACAATTATTCTTATAGATTATCAATATTCTATTTCATTCATAAATCGATATAAAACACTTTGATTCGATTGATCGATTTTTAATCAGCCTACAATTGTTCTATTTACCAGATAGACACGACTTATCCAGGTGGTTGAATATGAGTATTTCAAAACATACTTTCTCATCTTTTGTAAAATTGATTTATTTCTTTTTAATAACTTCTTTTTTTGAAATATATAGCTATATTATCTAATTAATAACCGTTTAATAATGTAACTATTATTCATTAACGATAACGATATATTACCTATTATATTATATTTGATTATATTGGCTTAATGATGTTTTATTAAGTTTTTGTTCAGGGAAATCTCATTTTGTGAAAGTTATGGTTAGGAATTGAGCTTTTGGCGGGAATATGAAAATCATTGAGAGTTTTGTATTTTAACGTGTTACATTTAATAATTTTGATGCATTTTATGTAATATGATGAGAAGAAACTATTGGAATGTAGTGAATTATATCATATATTTATATGATATAAAGGTGCTTTGCAATGTTTTCGTTTTCTACCAAAATTTCCAGAAGATACCATTAACACTGGGTGCATAGCACCAGTAAAGGTGACGATTTAACATACCGACGTACAATAAGATAAGATGAAGAAACTTTTTTTTTTTGGTTCTGTTCGTCCATTCGGACAGGCAAAGGGATCAAAGCCCATACAGCCAAGTCTTATTTAATTATTTTTCATATATTGTTCATCATTTCTTCATATTATGTAGCCTTAATAGTCATTGTCTGTCAGTAAGTCAAGTCGTTACCATTAATCGGGCGCTGATAACCAAATCAATGATTTTCTTTGGGAATTTTGGGCAAATATGAAAATACACGTAAACCACTATTATACCATATTCACTACACTTCAGCACTTTAACTGTACCATATAAGACCATATTGCATAAAATACCAGCAAAATTATTCAATATAACACCACAAAACACTAAAGAAATGAATATAATACAAGAGCGTGACCTGACATTTCCACATTCGCGCCAAAACTCTCGATGAAGAAACTTTTAACTTGAAATTGACAGCAATGGCTTGTATAATTAGCCGATTGCCAATACAAAAAAAGAGGTAAGTAATTTTGGCGGGAATAAAATACGTCATATGATGATTGATGACTCTCAAAATATATTTTTATTATTTTATAATATGTTTATATAAAATAATGCGATGACGATGATTAATGCACAGATTGCATAATGGTTATCGATCTACAGAGTCAGTGTCATATGTTCAATTTCACACAGTACAATACTTTGTACGATCAACAAATAGTTCTCAGTATTTGTCTAATTTGTGTTAGTTAATTATGTTTGTAAAGTGAGACAGCGGAAATACAAGGTATAGTTAATTAGTGATGAGGTGATGTTACCTTTAAAAAAATAAAAACAAACAATCTTCTATATATTTTTATTGAATTTATATACCATTATATACAAATATGTATAAACACACCATACAAAGTGATTGACCTAACATTACAGAGTGTTATGGTTATGGTTACAAAGTGTTATGGGTTCAATTCCGTACACAGTACAATACTTTATAAAATCAACAAATAGTTATTCTCAGTGTGTGTTTAATTTGTGTTAGTTAATTGTATGTCTGTAAGATGAGACAACAGCATACATGGATTTATTAACTAATGGAGGGTAGTTTTATAAAAAATGAGATTATACACTGTTTCCATAATATATTAAAATAATATAAAAACACTATGAACTAAGTGTGTTGGGCCCATTGTTGGTAGTGACAGATTTCAGCTCACGCAAGGCCCAGGCCAAGGGCGGTAAATTTTTAGAGGCACCATAATTTTGAAAGCGATGTAATTTCAAACAGATTTTTTAACTGTGAGACCAAATTTTTTTGCTTATTTATTTACTTTTATTGCAAGAGGTTATATACAGGTAAATTCTTTATATATCTCATGGCTGGAATGGAGACTATCGGATTAGTATTAGCTAAAAAAATCTATATAAATATAGCCGTTAGGTGACTGACCTATCAACGCTGAGCCAAAACTACTGATTTGAGACACATGAAATTTTGACCAGTTTCTTTTTATGACGTAGAGATCCACTAAGAATGGATTTTACGAAATTCCACCCCTAAAGGGGTGAAACAGAGTGGCAAAGTTTGTATAGGGAGAAACAAAAATCTTTATTGATTCTTTTCAAACTACGTACAAATATTCTTCGGTAAAAATAAATAAACACGTATTTCAGCATTTGTCAATTTTCACCCTCTGAGGGTGTAAATTAGGCCTGCGAAACTGGTTGGACAACTCATTAATGCCAAGCCGATACTATTGAAGCTAGAAACATGAAATTTTGACTGTAGTTTCTTTTTATGATCCAGAGTTCTACTACGAAAAAAAATGACGATATTCCACCCCTAAAGAGGTGAAACAACGTGACAAAGTTTGTATAGGGAGAAAAAAATCTTTATCAATTCTTTTCAAATTACGTACAAATATTCTTCGATAAAAATAAATAAACACGTATTTCAGCATTTGTCAATTTTCACCCTCTGGAGATGTAAATTAGGCCTGCGAAACTGGTTGAATGACTCATTAGCGTCGAGCCACTATTATTGAAGCTAGTCTTTAATAAACTATTAGAGATTTTATTTACTGTTATTATTTAAATAGCTGTGTGGTAGTGGCTACAAATACTGTCAACCCTTACTTTACTCGTGGATATCGTAAAAGACGACTAAAAGCCTTATAACGACCTGGACCAACTCCACCTGATGCCGTTTGGTTAACAATTACATTCCCAAAGAGGGTTGACATCTGGCAGGCGGCACGTCATAAAACTATTACTAATAACTTTTACAATATGTACTATGAAAGAAGAGTACATAATGTATCGACCCCAAGTAATTGGGATAAGAGTAGGAGAATGATGATTTATAATTTTACAATTGCATACAATAGTAAATATGGGATGATCTAGTTATCCTACTAATATTATAAATGTGAAAGTTTCTAAAGATGTTTGGATGTTTGACTCAATCATGCTTAAGATGTTGAATATATTTGGATGAAATTTGGCACATAGATAGACCATTTTTTGTATTGATTGACATAGGATACTTTTATCCCAGTAATGTGTTCTCTTGGGAAAATAATTCAACTTAGTAAAAGTTTATAAAAAAATGTTTACTACAAACGAAAAAATATTATATATTGGAAATCCGTTCCAATCGTTCTATCACATAGACAAGAACGAGCGTATGACAATCAAATTGCGGCTTATATTATTTTGTCGTCTTCGTGTGAGATTTGCGCCATCTACCGGACAATGATTACACATTGTACCGACTTAATACTCGTAACTTTTGAGTTAGAATTGTATTAAACAATGACGTGTTCCTATTATCCAAATTACTGAGATTTAGTATTTAACATGCTAAGTTATTTTTGGAAAAAATACTTATTAAGCGGCCAAAGCCGCGTGGAGAAGTTAATATGTTATAAAAATTCGTTGTCGCTCAATACAGTGATTTTAAGTCTGTGTTTGTGCCATGTGTATGTGGTTGGTAGGGATGGTGGTTCAGGCAAGTCCTCCTGGTCGCTATCTGGCTCAGAGTCAGTATCAGCCAGACGGGAGAGCGCAGCGAGACTAGTCGACATATCCGATGCTAAATCTTTTGGTATAACTACCTGTAAGAAGAAAAAAAAATGTCAAATTAAAATGGACTCCCATTTTTTTTTACAAATGATCACCTGTAACATACGCCTATTTTGACGTATGCTATGGGTACCCCCTTACGATTTTACATTGTAATTACATTACGATTTGCTGCCAATTTAATAACTGGAGAGGGGGAATAGCGAGTAATAATTATATTTATTTATTGATATTGAGAGAGTATTCCGTCGCCTGGAATTTGTAGTTGCAGTTGTACTGGTGCGCTTACCTTTGCTTTACACCCCTTTACTTATTGGTTGACTAGTCAATTTAACTGCCGGTCTCTCGCATTGCTTAGGAGGGAAATGGAATCATTCTTTTCCAACTCTCCTCTTTAACTTTTTCTAATTAAATTTGTTGCGAGTCACAAGATAATTAAAATTATCACCCGGGACCACCCGAGGGTCAAACTTCTGTGTCATCTATGGAGAGCACTGTGGAGCCTGGCTTACAGGAGTTACAAAGGTGACAATGTGTGGTGGGATAAGCCCCAAAAAATGACAAGAACTTCAAAAGCACCCAGAATCAGAACAATTTGTGGGTCACATAAAAGACCAGAGTGGAAATGGAAACCATTACACTTGGCATGACAAATAAAATTCAGCTGGCCCACTCAAAATAAAAACCATATAGACACTCGTCATAACAACTTGTATCATAACCAGGATATTTAAATATCATACCTGCAACCAGCTACCCTGTAATGCGTAGGGCTTGTCGAGTGTAGCGGCCGCTCCGGACACAGTAGGTGGTAGTAAGGTGACGGCACGACCGCATTCGCGCCAAGTGAAGTGACTACCGTGACAGACTCGACCACTAGAAGGATTAAAAAGAAACGTAAAAAAATAATTTACTTTTAAGTTTTGCAGCACTGATTTAAAAAATTACTTATTAGCTATATAATTCTTAAGCATGACATTTTTATACATAAAAAAATTATAATTCTTCATCAATATAATTTCGGCTTATATACGTCCCAGTGTTGGGCTCGAGTATATACTAGAGATGGGCGTTTTCAGATTTTTACGCAAACCGATACAAATTCGATTTCTGATATTGAAATCGATTTTAAAAACCGATTTCTGAAATCGATTTCCAGAGCGGTTGACGGAGCGGGTTTACCTTAGTTTCGATCGATATTCGATGGTTTTAGTTATTTTAGCGTAGCAAACGAAAAACGCAATCGAACGAACGCATTCAAAATATTTTTCTATAATTTCTTTGTTGATTCTTCTCTCTTTGGTGTACGATTTTCCTTCATGCTTTATCTAGGCTTAACTAGTGTACTAGACCAGCAAAAATGTTTTGTTTTGGATATGATACAAAACTTTCTTGCGTATTTAAAAATCGTCATATTTACAATGATTTCATGATTATATTATATAATTTACATTTTTTTGTATGTTTTTTTTTTTATTAATCCCGATTACGAAGCGAAAATCTAACCTTTTTACATTAAATAGTTATTTCTTATTAATCATCAAATCGTATGTATGATACTAACATACGTTAGTATAGTATTGAATCATAAAATACCTATCTAATTATATAGTTCACGAGATCACAAAAATAACATTACGCGCACACAGCACGTGTCACCAAGGTCAAGTGTGCAAAAACTCTCCAATAATTCAAAATTCTATTTAACGAACATAAAACTTAAACTACTATCATTAAGTATTGTGTAATATTATCATGGAAGTAGTTGCATTCTAATATAGATCTTATTCCCTGTCGCTTGTAATTCTGTTTCGTTTCAATCTGCCATTCTTAGTTTCGTAGAAACCGCCAAAATCCAAAACTGATGACAATTCGCTTCATCTCTTTCACTGCACTAAACGATCGCTTAGTTAGAATGAAAGGAGGCGAATTTTAATGAAATTCGCTTTCTCTCATTCTAACTAAGCGATTGCATAGCGGAGTGAAAGAGTTAGGTAGTAAGTTTTCAAATATTGGTTTGGTTTGCAAAACTAGCAATAGAAAACGATTGCGCGATGATTAGATTTATTATTAGTTTGCGTTTTCGTCGTTTTGTTTTGATATGTCGCGTTGATTTAGTTTTTGCCGAAATACGTTTTCTAAAATCAGTTTGTATAGTGTTGAATATCGATACGATACGATTTCTGACTGAAATCCGATTTCAGATTCGTTTTGATATATCGGACGCATACCTAGTATATACTACTCTCACACACAGGTCAAACAGGATTTATTTCGAATTTGCCTCCTTTTAAATTACAATTAAATTATTTTAAAAATTATTTAATATACTAACTCAATAGCCAGAGGCAATAGACTCGCTCCTTCAGCATTAAGTATGATGTGAACACCGTCCAGATATTCCAGGCTCGACTCGCC
Source organism: Lymantria monacha (assembly GCA_905163515.2). NCBI lineage: Eukaryota > Metazoa > Arthropoda > Insecta > Lepidoptera > Erebidae > Lymantria > Lymantria monacha. The sequence goes on along the minus strand of LR991104.1, from coordinate 11,211,954 downwards.
GCGCCAGGAACCCTTAAAAACAGCCATGATGACACATAAAAAGGCTGATACAAACTTGATTGAGTTTATTAATAGACAATACAATATTTCGTCTCCTAACTTCGAGCTTCTCACTACCTGCTTCATCAGAGTAGCTGAGTAGTACCATCCATATATTGGTGTTTAAAATATTAAGTTTGAAAATTTTGGGGTTGATAAATCGATTTAGCTAACTTTTCATCTATAGAAAATATCGTTATGTAGTTTCAGTCAATGAAATACATATTAGAATATAAAGGTAAATTTGGCCACTATTAACAGTAATAGAAATAGCTTAGTTGAGAAATTGAGGATCTAATCCACACAGCTTCAGTTCAGTCATTGGATTTCTTCTTTTTTTATATATTTTTTTTTGATGAATTCATCAATTATTTTTGCATATCTAAATATATTAAAAAACACACACAATTTGAATGGCTGTTATTTTTTTTTACTAATATAAAAAAAACTTACTAAACATTCTAGTCATCCAAATATTACTCATCATGCGTCTAAGATCTCTAAGGCCATGAAACAGCTAAAAAATTATAATAAACAGGTCACCTAATTTATGTATATTCCCTTACCTGCATAAGTTCAGGTATTTGAGGCAACGCTCGCTCCATACTCGACATCTCGAAGCTATCAGTTGACATATGACCTGAAACAATAAAGAATTCATAAAAAATATAAACTTGTTTACAGATGAGTAGTTCTAGGGATATTCGATATACATCGATGCATCGAAAACATCGATGTTTACAATGCGATACATCGAATCGATCCGATGTTTTGAAGAGCTATCGAAATACTCGATGTATCGATGTTTTTTCATAAAACATCGAAACGATGATAACCAGTAAATGCCACAAAAAAGACCTTTTTTTTTTTTAGAAATCTGTTTGATAAGGGACTGTGGAATAGGTATAAATGCCACAAAAAGGACCTTTTTTTTTAGAAGTCAGTTTTATAAGGGATTGGAATAGGTATAAATGCCACAAAAAGACTTTTTTTTTTTTAGAAGTAACACTTTTGATATGACTTTAGAAAAAGTACTCGATGTTTAAAACATCGATGTTTTTTTCATCCGATACATCGAACGACATCGATGTACAGTTTCGATTTATCGAATCGAAAAAAACATCGATGTTTTTTCAAAGTGGACACCCCTAGTTTACAAGCGAAAAATTATTATATGTGGGACTCGAAATCACATCTATTAGAAATCAGTTCCAATCGTCCTACCACTGAGACAAGTGTGAGCTGTTCAATCAAATTATGGCTCATATTGTCAGGTAACGTGCGCCATCTGGCATACAACGATTACACAATGTACCGATTTAATACTCTAACTTCATATAGTAGTACAATTTCCCTCCAATTATGAAGTAAGTCTGGTTATATTAGGATGTATATGGGTTAGATGGTATACCTTCAGGGCCACTTCTATCGGCTGTCATGGTGTTGAGTCCCCGTTGTAAGGTCTCCTTGATCTGCTGCTCAACGCTTGGTGGTAAATTAGATGGGGAAGCTGGCTGTTCATCAGTCTGTGAAATTGTTTTACAAATTATCTGTTATTATTTTTTGTGTGGTGGAGAGGTAAGAATACAATTCACCAGCCTGAGGCTGAGGGTCTCGCTAGGAAAGGGGCAGTAGAACTCTCCAGGGACAGATGTAATACCTTCTTACTCATCAACTGGCTTGCCAGACATGATAATTATGGCAATAATTGTGCCAATGATGGTGTTATGTGGGAAACCCACATTCAAAATTCACCTTTTTACCATATAGTAAATGACAGTTCTCTGTCTATAGCCGCGGGCCGGTCCGTCCGGGGTAGTACCAACACTTTCGTAGAGGATCGACGTTTGAGTAATGGCAATGTGCTATTACGCTTCGTTCGGTGAGCGAGAGAGCCGGAAGCCCCACTGAGTGGGTTTGGGGGTTGTATTGTTAGGTAGCGGTCTGCTGTACCTTTGGGATTGCAAAAGTCCATGGGCGGTAGTGACACTTACCATCAGGTGTGTTTTTGGCTCGTTTGCCACCTTAAGCAATAAAAAAAAAATAGTTTTTAGGATATGTTTTTTGTGTTAGGGGCTGTCGAGATTTGAAAGGGGGGAGGTGGTTTGACAAAAATCACGAAACACCACAAGGGGGAGGGGGGTGTAGTAAGATATCACGTGTATTTATTTTTCGTCAAACACTGCGATTTTAAACTGAAAAGCGGCGTGTAGTGTGACCGACTTACCGTTGCCAGACAACGAACGAAGTCGTTCAAAGTAGGTGATCTGTATAAAGACCTTTTTACGAAGTATAAAAAAGCAAAAAACCGAGAATATAATGAGCTATGGGCTACTTATTTGTAGGTACTAAAACTCACGTGATGTTGGTGGGGGAGGGGTTGTCATAGTCTTAAACCTCACCACGTATCACCAAGGGGGAGTGGGGGTTTAAAAATTCTAAAAAAGATCACGTGATTAATGGACGTCCCCTTATTAGATTTTCCTTAAATATAGTTTTTAGGAAAATATTCTCAGTTTATTACGTTTCCCTGTCTTATTTTATAAGACAGTTTGAATGAATTTTTTAGTAGTTTTTAGGACAATTTTACCATGTTATTATATTTTTTTGGTTTTCAGCCATGTCTCCCAGATTGAGATTTTCTTTGTAATACTACAGGGCCATTCTTTTCCACTATATGATTAATGAAAATGTGCATACATACTGGTGTCCAGGCATTCCACCTAAGCCTGGCGGACACTCCGGCCAGCTGCGCTAGAGCAGCCCTGTTCCTTCGCGCACGAACACCCTTGGCTGACGTCCGCCGCTGTACCCTCGTCACCAGCCAGGATCCACCACAACTAACACCAATCACCCTTATCAATTTTTTTTGTAAAGACAAGTTTATTTAATAGTTCAAATTATCCAATGAAATGTTTGTCAGAAAGGCCCCATTGGCTGCTAACCCAAGTATACCTTCAGCCACCTTTTACGATTTTCATCAAAAAAAATGAGGAGACAGTCTGACATTCTTTTTAAAGGCCACAAACTCTAAGGAAATAATCCTTTTTTTGCCATGGACTTTACAAACATATCCTATTTTGCTACTAATATTATAAATGTACATGTTTATTACTCAATCACACATAAACTGTTGAATACATTTAGATGAAAATTGTCACAAAGATAGACCATTTCTTGGTTCAACAAATAGGATACTTTTTATCCCGGTAGTGTTCAATTAGGATGATAGTTTGACTTTGGGAAAGTTACTTTTTACGTTGGAGAAGCTAGTAATTAGCTAACACAAATTAGACACAGGCTCAGAACAAAATTGTTCTCAGTGTGTGTGTGTGTGTGTGTAATTTGTGTTAGTCAATTCTATGTCTGTAAGGTGACAACAGCATACAAAATATAGTTATATAGTCGAGGGGAGAGGTCTTTCCAAAAAATAAGTTTTAAACACTTCTTACTTGGTATCTTCGCTGATAAGCTTGAGTACTTCAAAGCCTGAACCTCTTTGGGCTGCTTTCAGTTCTCTTCCAGTACAACCCACCATCTGAAACATTTTTTTTTTATTACCTTCATTGGTAAACAAGAAATTATTTCTTTGGATTGTAAGTGCTTTTGTAAGTGCTTTTTTTAATTGCTGTACTGCAGACCTTTAGTATTACTAAGAGCATTGGATAGACTATTTAGTTGTAGAAAAATAAAATATATTTAGCTCAATTTGTTTTTAATTACATTTTGTAATAAGTACAAATTGTAAAATGAATACAGAATAAATATTATTTTTCTTTCCTTTCTTTTCCTATCTACCATAAAATGGGTTTGAAACTCTAGACTTTCAGGTCACTGTCTATCCTAAGGTGGCATATGAGCTGCCGACTTTTTAAAAAGAAATACTCCAGCTAGGTCTCTGCCTAGCTATAAATAAGGTTTGCCCTCCAGCTTTTTATGAACAACTATGCAAGTTACCGTCAGTGACACATTTAGACTTAGGCCCACGCAGCCCTTAGGCCTATGGCGGCAAATTTTTGAGACGCCAAAATTATGGAAGTGTCGAAAATTTTAAATCGATTTTTTTTATTAACTATACGATCAAATTTTTGTCGTAGTATTCACCTTTGAAGAGGCTTACGTTTAGTCGGTCAGTTCCGCTGATTGCAAAGAACTTATTGTATCTCATGCAGTATAACTTACTCGAAACTTTTATATTGGATTCGGTTAATTCTTTTTATTGCTTATGAAGGCAAACAACAAGCAAGCAACACATCTGATGGTAAGTCTTACTGCCACTCATGCACCTTTGCAATACCAGAGGTACAACTAGGCCACTCCCTACCAACCACCCAGAAAGTTAAGCCACTGGCCGTCCCACTCACCAAAAGAAGTGCAATAGCACATTGCCACTGCTCAGACGTCGATTTTCTACGAGAGTGTGGTACTATCCCGGACGGACCGGACCGCGACTGTGGATAGAAAACTGTCAACAGTGTGGGCCTACCACTACATATATTTTCATTTCAGATATCCATTAGTTGTGGTTACGGAGCTCCCTGAATTTCCCTAATGAAAACTTACTTGTAAAAAGGTAACGGAACCATGAGCAGTCTCCGTATCACCAAGTTGAGGATCGGCAGCCACTAGCAGGTGCCGCAAACGGCCTCCACCCCCGTCTAGAGCGCGATGCCAGGAAATATGATCACCAGCACATAACTTGTTCCCTGTATACATATCTTCATTTATAAAGTCCATTCATAAGTGGACTACTTATAATTAAAACTCCTATTATGTCCCACTGCTGGACTACAATCCTACATGATAGAGAAAGAAATTGATCAGATATGCTGGACTACAATTTTACTTTTCATGCATTTTTTTGGGGACTAATCCTACCACATTTTTCATCACTTTAATTCATTTAAGACCAGTTTACGTCATCATCATCCTGCTCTTATTCCAATTAACTCTTCGCTTGAAGAAACTACTAGTCATTTACGCAAGGCTGATGGTATGGATGGATGGATGGAAACTTACCAGTAGTAAAAACGTATCTAGCTAACGCTTGCAACAGCGCTGCTGGCCACAGAGGGGGCTGAGTCATCCCCTCGGCCGACAGTCGCAACGTGAGTTCGAAGCCATAACCTGACGGTGCCCCTGGGGTCGTGTCTGGTGGTGGATGTACTCGTCCATCGCCGTGGAGATCTGATAGGCCGAAGCTGTTAAAGGAAATCAACTTTCAGAGTGTTATTTCATGTTAGGGAACATACTCTACTATGCGACTTATTTTTTACCACCTTACGCTATTAAGGGGTGTCCATTAATTAGGTGAAGTATTTAGGAGGGGAGGAGGTCGAATCTTACTAAATCTCACTTGGGGAGAGAGGCAAAAAATCCTCAAAAATGCCTCACGTAATTAATGGACGCCCCCTAATGACCCGTAGTATATGGACATACTTCCACAATATAGTATATAATATATAAACTAGAAAACGAGGGTCCGTGGTCTCCATTATATCACGAATTTAAAGCCAATCGATCGGTTGACCTAGCTTTCATACAAAATATTAAAATAAATAATAAGCACACCGCGGGCATAGAGGAGACCATGGAGGTTTTAATAAATACGTTAATACCGGATGACAACGTGGCAATTGATACCGAACGAGAGCGATATATACGAATAAGAGCTTGGGCTACATTGCTACCACTATCCTCTACGTCTGATCTCCCCTCCCTAACTGAATTTTTAAATATTGTAAAAGCTCTTCCTCTCAATAAAGCCTCCGGAGAAGATAAAATCTCAAATAAAATGATTAAAGAAGCTTGTCGAACATCAACCGACTCAATGTTACTAGTATACAATCGTTGTATAGCTGAAGGAATCTTTCCTCGTTTATGGCGTCGCGGCTTCATACGTATAATACCGAAACACGGTGATAAACCGCCGGACGACCCGAAATCATATCGGCCAATTACTCTACTGCCATCTCTAGGTAAGTTCCTGGTTGTTCCTCGCCTGTTACCAGGTGGCCCCACATTCAATCTTAGACAATTTGGATTTACCCCGGGGAAATCAACTGTTGATGCGGTTATTGCCGTTAGAAAAACTGTTACGGCATCAGTTTTTAAATATGTATTAGGCATCTTCCTAGATATCTCAGGTGCTTTCGACAACGCCTGGTGGCCAATGTTACTACTTAAACTATTAAAACTGTGGGTGAAAAGGCAAAACGAATTTTTTATGCTGTTACTAGAATTTCAACGTCAACCTGGGGCATCTGTTTTAATACACTTAAAATCATATATACAGCCACATATCTGGGGTGTATATGTTACGGTACCCCAGCCTGGGCTGACAGAACTACGATAGGCGCGGCACGGTGTAAATTACTCCAAAGTCAACGATTAGCATTAATATTCCTATGTAAAGTATATAGAACAGTTAGTACCGAAGCCTTACGAGTACTTGCAGGTGTACTTCCGGTCGACTTGGAGATACAAAGGCGCGCGTCATTGTATTATTCCACCAGGGAAAATATGAATACCAATTTTCTTTTACCGCGCAATCGTATTAAAATTACCAGACTTTTTGCGCTGCAATCCGTCGTGTACGAGGAGCCCCTGACCGAATGGCAGGAAAGGTGGGACTCATCAACGAAGGGCCGTCATCTATATCTATTCTTTCCATCTATTCGAGAGCGTTTAGAGAAGGTTTGACTAGGGATTGACCACTATGTAGCACAATTCCTCACAGGCCATGGTAATTTTAGAAGTAAATTATTCTATTTTAAGCTAGTAGAATCACCATTTTGTCGATGTTCCACACCAAACTGCGATTTTGAACAGACAGCCCATCACATCCTCTGGGAGTGCAGTCTCTGACAAAACGAGCGCGATCTTATGTTAGATAGTCTGCAAGTCGTGTCGGGGTTTATATATTATACGGACCTTGTAGCAACTCGAGAAAATTTCCGTGCGTTCAGGCGTTTCTGCCATACCTACTACCTATTGTAATCAAACTTAAGGCTCACATATAGGCCCCTTAAGCTCTGTCATATTCGTGGTGCTGTACTGCTATGCTTCACGTGTCAGTACATCCTCCTATCGATTGGCCTATTAGCCAATTTTGCTTCATGTCTCCCGCTTTGCATAGGAGGGAAGTGGAAATTCTTCAACTCCTCCTGTTTTTCTTTTCTAATTAAATTTGTTGCGGGTCCCAAGACAATTAAAAGCGTTTCCCGGGACTTCCAGACGGTCAAACCTCAGTGTCTTTTATGGAGACCATTGTGAATCCTGGCTTACAGGAGTTACAGTGGTGGGAATGTGTGATATATATTGTATTACTCCTTATGCAATTAAGTAAATTAAGAGACGTGGCGAATTTAATACACATTGAAATTGCCCCTTACAACATATCATTAAAATGAATATTCTAGAAGTTATCACGAATTTAAAATGGCGGACTGCGATCCGAATACTGAAGCGAAGTGAGGGCGGTTCGGTTAAACAAACAAAACTATTATTTGTATATTTCAAGTTTTTAATTTTTACTTTTCAGCATTTCAGACACGGCAGTAATGGTCATGGGAATATTTTCATAAAATCATAATGATGTAGAAATAGTAATGACTTTTAGGGGTAGTTTCATATTTTAAAAAAGAGAAGAGAACGATCATCTGTATATATACAGGAATTAAAAGCGCTACCTTATATTTCCCAAGATGCCAAGGTCAGTATGACTCATGAAAATCATCTTGGATCTTGATCTACCCAACTTCCAATGGTAGAAACAATAATTTACTCACCTAACATAATGCCAATGTGGCAATACGTGTTCTTCCGGTTTCCCGGGGTTCCAGTACATGCTGATGTAGTCCAGGGGGTCATGGCCACCTAGCCTGTAGGATATATCATCATTGAAACCAGTGACGCAATGGTAGCAAATGTATAAAGTAAATTTTAGAAGGAACAATATATATTTTAATAGTGGTAGGACCATGCTGTTGACAGTTTTCTGTCTACAGCCGAGGGCCGGTCCGTCCGGGGTAGTACCACACTCTCGCAGAAGATCTCGACATCTGTGCAATGGCAATGTGCTGTTGTGCTTCCCTCGGTGAGTGAGAGAGCCAGTAGCCCAACTGGGTGGGTTTGGTGTTTGTATTGGTGGGCAAGGCCTGGCTGTGGCGGCCTGGCAGCTCCCTTGGTATTGCAAAGGTCCATGGGCAGCTGCGACACTTACCATCAGGTGTGCTAATTGATCGTTTGCCACCAAAAGCAATAAAAAAAAAGAAAGAACAGAATTGGTAATGGTTGCATTCATTTTTTTAAGCAATGTTTTAATGAAATTAGGTATTGGTAAAGGAAGTAGAAATAATATACCATTGGTTTTTCTAAATATCCTGCAAAAAAAGCCTAATATACTTTTTTGTACATAACTTTTAAAGGTCTTTATTTTGATAGACTACTTGAGGGGCTTGAAAAGACTTGTTTTTAATGTTTAAAGGACATAATAGCCACTATTTATATTTTAAGAACTTTTATGTACTCATGGCAATTTGTACCAACAATAAGAATCTAAAAACTAGTCATTTATCAAAATCAGTTGAGTCATTGATTAGTTACACATGGATAAAACATATAAGTCAAACTTGAGGTCCTTTAGAGTGTCACCACAGCTAAGTGAAAAGTTACTCATATTATTATTAAAACTAGAAAAAATAAAAAAATATCATACCAATATTTAAGCCGTGTGGTGACCTGAAGAGGATTGGGTTGTTCCGGATACAGCCTAGAGCACACTTCGCATAGAGCTTTAAGTCCAGCCGGTACAAGACGATCTGTGAAATATTATTTTTAATATCACACTAAGAAATAAAAGCCTTTTTAAATATTAATGATGAAGGCTTTAGGGGTAAAGGAAGACCAAAGAAAAGATGGATGGACTGCATGAGATATGACATGGATAGACAGGGAGTGACTGCTGAGATGGCGTCTGATAGGACTGTATGGAGGAAGATGACATGTTGCGTCGACCCTAATTGGGATAGGAGCAAGATGATGATGATGATGACTAAGAAATAAAAGCCTTAATTATGTGCTTTTTATAAATATTTTGGAGATTACCTTGGTATAGATTTGTGATGAAGTGGGATTAAAAATATGTGACAGGGTTATCAATATGATTGTGGATGGATGTAAGAATCACAGGTGATTCATACAGAGATGGATGGATTATGTGAATTGAGGATATGTGCATTTTTTTTTTTATTATTTAAAGACACCACCCCACACAAAGGAAATAAACCTTGTATTGCGGGGTCTTCACAAACATGCAATTAACGCAGACAAATTACACCCAGACTCAGAACAACACTTTTGTAGATCGCACAAAGTATTGTCCTGCGTGGGAATCGAACCCACGACACTGGCATTGAAGGTTGATATCTTAACCACTACGCCATCTGTGCAGTCATGCATGAAACCAGAGAGTGTAGATATGATGTCCGATAGAAATTTATGGAAGGTAAGAACATGTTGTGCCCCCACCTAATGCGGATTTTATTCCACATTAGGTGGGGGCACAACATGTTCTTACCTTTAGGTAGGCTAACGCTATGTCCTAATTGGCTGTCGCAACACGACACAACTTTTGTTGTCCAACCGATCAACTAATGCGACAAAATTAAAACACATGCTTTTGAATGGAGCTGTCCTAACTGACAACTCGCACTGACGTGCGACATCGCATTTGTTGGTCGTTGTGACATCGTTATCAACGTATAAATGTATTGAAATCATACCTGTTTACACCTGGCTGCGAAGAGGTGTGGCCAGGTGCGCAATGGCAACCGTGATTTTTTAAAATCATTATGTAAATTGCCGTGATGTAGACGACATTTTATTTAAAAAACAAGTGAACGAAATTTTTTCCCAAAAAGCAATTAAAAGTAATTTAATTAAAAATACTAGCGGCCAAATTTTGATAGGCAACTTGGTAGATATATATTCTCCTAATTATAAATATACATAAAAATTTGGTTTTTAGCAAATAACCGATGAGCGCACTAATCCCGCAGTCGGATCTTAGACTAATACTATGACATATATGTATCTTTGACAACGACATTTCGACGACTGACGACAATGCAATTTGGACACATCATTATTGTCGTACGACCAACTCGTCGCACGGCAATGCGATCAACCGATTTTGTCGTGGAACGACATGTCAATTAGGACGTAGCCTAATGATGATGATTGACTTCTTTTTAAATATACAATTAATTTGAATCATTTACCTCCACATTGAAAATCATAAGAACCATAATATTTGGCATGAAAGCCAATTGTTAGTATTTGTTGGACTGCCACCAATTCAAAGAACTTTTTGACTGTTAGTACTTGAATCACTATAGTGTAATCTATGTTCTCTTATAAGTCATTTGCATCATCATCTTGACTCATATATCCCACTGCTGGGCTTGAATCTCCACAATAGAAGGGACATTGAGCTACTATACCAGACTGGTCAGATAGGGTGTTTTCCTTCTCTTGCAAAAATAATGCGGATATTATATACTGAGTTATATAATATCCGCATAACTTTTAGGAGACTTACCTGCAGAATAGGGGTAATGAGCAGTATTCTTACTCCGTCATATTAGTAATCTACTGAGAAACTTACAACACCAGGTGTTATCGCCAACTCAGTGGCAATTATAGCAATGTATTTTTGCAAAGTAATATGTCCTACATAGAATATGGTCGATAGATTGATGCACTAAAGTTTAACAATATTACCATTTTGTCCCAGTAGTTCTGTATCAATATCCTGTGAACCGCCTGCCGCAATATCAGCTGCTACCGCAAGCTGCGCAGGCGCAACGAAAGACAGCGCGCTGTTTCGTACGACACCACTTGGCGGCGGAGCGCCCGCGCCGCTCCCACTAGACATATTATTACATACGTGGAGCAATTTTTACTACAAAATACGTGAATTTATATTTACGAGAACCCGAAAAAAAACTGACATTTCGTTCTTTGACTTCTTTGTGTTAAAACTTGAAAATTATATTATCTGTGAAAGTGTGGACATTATTTGAAATAAGTGATTTACATATAACTAAACAGTGCCTTTCACTCCGTTTATGTGAGATTTACAAAAAAGCTGAATGCTTTAATCCTACTTATTTACATTTGTAAAGTTATAAAGAAAAAGAATACGTTTACTAAAATTTAAATACTATAATGCATAATGAAGTGAAGTTGCCAAATAAAAAAGCAGCTTAAAAGTTAAAAGTCTTATAGTTCATCTAATCTAAGAAGTGCATTTTGACGTTTTGCATTTTTTAATACACAATAACCTCGGTCAAACGTATACACATCAACATTGCGGGTGACTTTCTTGTACAATAATCTAAAGTTGAAACTCGTAAAACTAATTTAAAATAGAAATAACATGGTAAATAGTAATTGCTAGTGACGACCTAACAATGTCACGTCATCACGATCTATACAATAGTGCTTGACAACTTCCAATTCATGAATATTCAAATAATCGGTAAAAATATTAGAAAAATACAATTAATCGAATAGAGATTTTGACAGAGATGTACATTTCGACACTTTGATTGATGAGGAAATAATTATTAATGTTCGCGACGCTGCGCGCTGATAATTCAAGTAATAGTAGTAATTCTTAATAAATAACTATTTTCAAATCCAGTTTTTGTTTTTAATTAACCTAATCCTACTAAATATGATGAGTAGATTCTATGCTGAAATAATTAAATTTATAAAATCCGATTACGAAATACGATACTAAATAATTAAGCATATTAGATGCTAGATTTTCAGTAATTTAAATAATTAAATTTGTTTAGTACTAATTTAGCACTTAATTTATTCATCACCTTTTTGAAAAATAAAAAAATAAAATCCGATTACGAAATGAAAAATGATGTCGCAAGCGGGATTCGAACCCGCGTCTATTGGGATTCCGGCCCAATCGTGCTGCCACTACACCACCGCGACTAATTGTGGGACATGCAAATTTCACTTCGTATTATATTTACGTCTTAAGGTGACGGTATGCTATCTACCTGACAATGTTTACACATTGTTATAGGCTTAATACTTCAAACTTTACAGTTAGAATTGTATTAAACGATGACACAACCTTGTTATTTTAAATTACTGAAATTTAGCATTTAATATGCTTAATTATTTATAAAATCCGATTACGAAATGAAAAATGATGTCGCAAGCGGGATTCGAACCCGCGTCTATTGGGATTCCGGCCCAATCGTACTGCCACTACACCACCGCGACTAATTGTAGGACATGCAAATTTCACTTCGTATTATATTTACGTCTTAAGGTGACGGTACGCTATCTACCTGACAATGTTTACACATTGTTATAGGCTTAATACTTCAAACTTGACAGTTAGAATTGTATTAAACGATGACACAACCTTGTTATTTTAAATTACTGAAATTTAGCATTTAATATGCTTAATTATTTATAAAATCCGATTACGAAATGAAAAATGATGTCGCAAGCGGGATTGTGTTGTGTTGTGTGTTGTGTCATCGTTTAATACAAATCTAACTGTAAAGTTTGAAGTATTAAGCCTATAACAATGTGTAAGCATTGTCAGGTAGATAGCATACCGTCACCTTAAGACGTAAATATAATACGAAGTGAAATTTGCATGTCCTACAACTAGTCGCGGTGGTGTAGTGGCAGCACAATTGGGCCGGAATCCCAATAGACGCGGGTTCGAATCCCGCTTGCGACATCATTTTTCATTTCGTAATCGGATTTTATAAATAATTAAGCATATTAAATGCTAAATTTCAGTAATTTAAAATAAAAAATAAACCAATTATTAATTATAAAGAATCAATATCGATTTCTCAGTAAAATCGGATATTTTCGATAGCGATTATTTGGTTCACATACCTAGACAACTTACTCAGACAGCTGTCAAAGTGCAATTCTTAGATTAGACAGACTATAGTAACTATAGTCTATCTAATCTAAGAAGTGCACTTTGACAGCTTCTTCTTCTTCTTATTTTTATGTATTGGCAATCAGCTACTTAAATGAGCCATTGTTGCCAGTGTCGAGTTATAATTATCTTCAAGTTTTTAGTGTCTTCAGATTAGTCATTGTCCATCAGTAAGTCAAATTGTCGCCATCAACAGTGCTATGGCCACATTGTTAATGGCTGGAGGGGCACAGTTAAAACATTACTTATTTTTACTGATCGTCGCGCCGCCTACAGGTGGTTTGTACAAACATAGCTGCCATTTTGTCCTGATTGATAAGAGTTTGACAACTGAGAATTGTTATTTTTTGTTCCTAGCGTATGTAGTTGTTGTAAATAATTTTTCGGTTATTGATGTTCTTTCTGGAAAATATCTCAATTTTCATTGTCAAGTTTATACTATTGCCGTTTCGTTAACGGCTGATATGGTTTTTTTTATATTTCAGGGTAGGTCTCATTGTGAAAAAAATCGTATATAATTACATACACACATATAGATACGTAGGTGTATATGTATATTACTTCAACTTTAGTTCAACGCCTAAGCTCCAGGTGACAGCTTCTTCTTCTTCTTCTTTTTATGTTTTGGCAATCAGCTACTTATACGAGCCATTGTTGCCAGTGTCGAGTTATAATTATCTTCACGTTCTTAGTCTCCTCAGGTTAGTCATTGTCTGTCAGTAAGTCAAATTGTCGCCATTAACAGTGTTATGGCCACATTGTTAATGGTATCTTGTGGGAATTTTGATGGAAAACGAAAACGTTGTAAAGCACTTTTATATGATATTCACTACATCGCAGTAGTTCTGTCACATCACATTACTAAATGCCATTAAAATTATCTAATATAACACGTTAAAACACTAAGATATCAAATATAATACAAGAGCACCACATGACGTTTTAGATTCCCGCCAAAAACCTCCACTTTGACAGCTGTCGGAGTAAGTTGTCTAGGTATGTGAACCAAATAATCGCTATCGAAAATATGCGATTTTAGTGAGAAATCGATATTGATTCTTTGTAATTAATAATCGGTTTATATTTTTATTTTTCAAAAAGGAGATGAAAAATTAAGTGCTAAATTAATACTAAACAAATTTAATTATCTCATCACAAAATCTATTCATCATAATTAGTAGGATTAGGTGAAGTAAAAACAAAAACTGGATTTGAAAATAGCTATTTATTCAGAATCACTACTATTACTTGAATTATCATCGTCGCGAACATTAATAATTATTTCCTTATCAATAACATTATCAAAACGTACATCTTTGTCAAAATCACTATTCGATTAAATATATTAATCTAAGATTTTTACCGATTATTTGGATATTCATAAATTGGAAGTTGTCAAGCACTACTGTTTAGAACGTGATGACATGACATTGTAAGATCATCAATAATAATTACTATTTACCATGTTCTTTTTCTTTTAAATTAGTTTTACGAGTTTCAACATTACATTCTTGTACAAGAAAGCAACGTTAATTATGTAAATAACTTAATAGTTCTTTAACATACATATCATCACGCCATTACCCTTGCAGGGTATGCAGAGAGAACAGAGTGCCAGAGAACTCTATCTTTGCATACTTCACTCGCTTCCTCAACATTCATAATTCTCTTCCTACACGCTCGCCGGTTTCGGAGAAGAGAGTTTTTTAAAATTTCAGATTTATTGTTTGCAATCATGTGTATACGTTTGACCAAGGTTATTGTGTATTAAAATATGCGAAACGTCAGAATGCACATCTTAGATTAGATGAACTATAAACCATAATGTAAAAAAAAATATAAATTATCTGTTTTAGTGTTATCCAATACATTAAAATATAACGAAGCAAATAAATATTTGATAAAATATTTTGATCTTTCCATAAATTGATATATCATTGTTCAATTTACAACTTTGGACACTGAATCAGCACTCGGCCTAGTTTAGATGTGATTTAAGATTTCAAACGCTGACTAACAACATTTGAAATGTAAACGCATAAAAACATTTTTTATGACATCACTATACAATATTTAAAATTCTCCATTTTCCTACTAACATACATGTATTATATTATACTAAGTACTACTACTAACTACTACTATAGTTCATCTAATCTAAGAAGTGCATTTTGACGTTTCGCATTTTTTAATACACACACAATAAGCCTGAGCCTGCGTAAGGATAAACGGGTCCAACACTGAATGGTTTAACATTGATAAAGGTGTCAGACAAGGATGTGTAGCGTCACCGTGGCTGTTTAACCTATTTATGGATAGCTGTTTGCAAGATTTGAAAAATAATGAATGTGGTTTAAGAATGAATGAGTTACTCGTCAAATGTCTTCTTTATGCCGATGATCAGGTTTTACTTGCATCGTCGGCTGAAGACTTACAGGCGATGGTAACTACTATGCATGATGCTTTTGAAAGAAAAGGTATGAAAGTAAATGTAAGTAAGACGAAAGTAATGGTCTTTGAAAAGGATAAATGTATGACGGAATGTAATATTTTTATAAATGGTGAGGGATTGGAACAGGTGAAAGAATTTGTATACTTGGGTGTACTGTTTACTAGTGATGGTAAAAATGATGAAGATGTTGAAAGACGAATAAATGCTGGTAATAAAGTGAATGGGGCATTGTACGCTTTTATGAAAAGTAGGAATGTGTCTAACAAGGCACGCCTAGCTGTACATAAGGGAGTATTAGTTCCCACTCTCATGTATGGCAGTGAAAGTTGGATTTGGCAGGGAAGACATGAAAGTAGCATAAATGCTGTAGAGATGAGAGCTCTTCGTAGTATGTGTGGTGTAAGTCTGAAAGATAAAATTAGGAATAGTGTTATAAGAGAGCGCTGTGGTATGAATGAAGAAGTAGTGACAAAGATAAAAAAGGGTATGCTGAGGTGGTTTGGACACGAGGAAAGAATGAGTGAAGAAAGGTTGACTAAACAAGTATACAAAGCGAGTGTGAGTGGGACGATTACAAGGGGAAGACCACGTCGTACTTTCCTGGATCAAATTGAAGATGTGTTAGTGAAAGGTCAGATTAAGAGTACGCGTAATCGTAGAGCATGCATGAAGACTGTGATGAGCGTGAATGAAGCGATGGAGGTATGTCAGGATCGTGGTTTGTGGCAATCCGTAGTCTCTGCCTACCCCTCTGGGAAACAGGCGTGAGGCTATGTATGTATGTATGTACAATAACCTTGGTCAAACGTATACACATGATTGCAAACAATAAATTTGAAATTTTAAAGAAATATTAAGTTATTTACATAATTAGCGTTGCGGGTGCGTTTCTTGTACAATAATGTAATGATAAAACTCGTAAAACTAATTTAAAATTAAAATAACATTGTAAATAGTAATTATTATGGACGATCTTACAATATCACGTCATAACGTTCTAAACAGTAGTGCTTGACAACTTCCAATTCACGAATATCTAAATAATCGGTAAAAATATTAGATTAATATATTTAATCGAATATATATTTTGACAGAGATGTACGTTTCGACAATTTTATTGATAAGGATATAATTATTAATGTTCGCGACGATGATAATTCAAGTAATACTAATGATTCTGAACAAATAGCTATTTTCAAATCCAGTTTTTGTTTTTACTTAACCTAATCCTACTAAATATAATGAATAGATTTTATGATGAAATAATTAAATTTGTTTAGTGTTAATTTAGCACTTAATATTTCATCTCCTTTTTGAAAAATAAAAAATAAACCGATTATTAATTACAAAGAATTAATATCGATTTCTCATCCAAATCGGATATTTTCGATAGCGATTATTTGGTTCACATACCTAGACAACTTACTCTGACAGATGTCAAAGTGCACTTCTTAGATTAGATTGACTATAGTAAAAACATTCCTTTTGAATCATTTTGTCTATTGATGAAAACTGACTATTATAGTCCCACAAACTTATCTGACCCGGTGGCAAATTGATAAACTAATGACGCCATTTTGAAATGCCATCAAACGTCAATCGTCCTCCCAATATGATGATATTTTAGTTGTTGGTTGTTTACTCCTTGTTTATTTATTTTTTTGTGGTTTTAAAATGCGAAAAGCGATGCAATAAATGTTATATTACAAGTTTTAAGTTATATGAAGGAAGAAAAACATCTTCAGGCATCATTAATACCTTTTGAAAAATCGTATGAGCGAGTAACAGCAGTCACATGTTAGTGTTGTTAGTTTTTGATAGAAAAAGAACACTATTAATAAATATTAAATATAGTTTTTTATTTGTTAAATATAATGAATTTGATTTGTTTTTTTTTAGAGTGTAATTATAGTTTGAATAGAATTATTATATATTTATACAAATAATACAATAATATTCTATTTATGTAAATTTAATTGTAATGAATGTGCTTGATTGTTATTAACTGCAACTGTATTGATTGTGTTAAAATATAAGTATTTATAAAAACTACATTTATATTTCTTCTCTATTAAGCATAATGTCATGTGTTCATAAGCATTGATGCTTGTATCACACTTACCTACTTCCCACCCGTAAGCCCATGGGAGAAAATTCTATAATTCCATTTTTTATGTCTTCCACAGGAAATTGTGTAAAGGAGTGTTGACTAGTTTTTTTTATAAACCCGTTACCACATGAGGAAGTACTTACCGATTTTATTGCAAATAGAATCTACTGGCAACACTAAATGCGATAACAGCGACGCTGGTTTTGGCGCGAATGTGGAAATGTCATGTCACGCTCTTGTATTATATTCATTTCTTTAGTGTTTTGTGGTGTTATATTGAATAATTTTGCTGGTATTTTATGCAATATGGTACAGTTAAAGTGCTGAAGTGTAGTGAATATGGTTAAATAGTGGTTTACATGTATTTTCATATTTGCCCAAAATTCCCAAAGAAAATCATTGATTAGGTTATCAGCGCCCGATTAATGGTAACGACTTGACTTACTGACAGACAATGACTATTAAGGCTACATATTATGAAGAAATGATGAACAATATATGAAAAATAATTAAATAAGACTTGGCTGTATGGGCTTTGATCCCTTTGCCTGTCCGAATGGACGAACAGAAACAAAAAAAAAAAAATAACAGCGACGCTGTCACCGGGTCAGATAAGTTTGTGGCACTATACTACTTAGTCTGTGAAACCGACACTAATCTGACTTTTAAGTGGCGAGCGATTATGTCGCTATTTAATCTTGGAGAGTTCCATGCAAAGAGTAAAGTTATATTAACTGAAAGTTCTATGCAAAGAGTAAAATTATATTAACTGAAAAAGAGTGGCAACTCGATGATAAAACATGCATGTATGGAAAGTGCTGCTACCTGGAGCTTAGGCGATGAAAATATACCTACATATGTACATGTCTGTATGTAATTATATAGGATTTCTTTTTACTGTAAGACCTACCCTGAAATATAAAAAAAAAAACCGGAGGTGTCAAGGGACACCCGGATGGAACGAAGTTCTATTTTAATTATATAATTTTTTTCTGCCTTAAGCGATTTTTATCGTTATATTTTAGCCAATTTGAAAAATATCTTTATAAATTATAGCCTATGTGTTATTCTGATGTGCAAGCTATATTACTATAAATTTCATCAAAATCCATTCAGTAGTTTTTACGTGAAAGAGCAACAAACATGTTCATATCCATACATTATTACAAACTTTCACGTTTATAATATTAATAATAGGATATACAATTCCACTAGACTACCAAAACTTTTCGGCCCCGAGCTCGAACGCGAGCCGGCCACGCGGCCCGGTCACGGGCGAAATTAATTTCGTTGCGCATTATTTTGATTTTGCTATATCTCTTAAGGTATTGATTTAATTTGCATGGTCTGGAGGAAAAAAATTATCTTCATGAAATGCTCAAGCCAACTAATGTATTTAAAATGATAAGGATTAATACAGTATTTGTGGAAATAGCTTTTCAATTATCGTTTTATAATAGGCCATTTTTTAAAGTATTAAAATGGAGATAGTATGTTATCCTTAAGAGATAGGCATATACCATCGCGGACTTTTTTGTAGGCCTTTTTAAGCTCTATAATACTGTAGTACTTTATTTTGATCTATTTCGTAGGGTTCAGCCAGCGTTTGCAATGTAAGCGCAAAATAATGTGTTTATTTACGACATCACATTAGAAACCTCTTAAATTATCAGTGTTTCTCTACTACATTATGCATATATTATACATATAAACCTTCCTCTTGAATCACTCTATCTATAAAAAAAATCGTCGCGACACCACACTGTTCAATGCGAAATAGAAATGAAAATATCTGGGTTGCTTTCTATAAGAGAGAGAGACAGACAGAGAAACATGCGACGCCGCACAGCTTACAATAGCTTACTATAGCAAAAAGTGTCGTGACAACTTTTCGTAAGAATTTTTTCCGTCTAGCCCCCTTTCACAACGCGCGATAAGGAACTTCGTTCCAAAAATAATAATTCTCAGTTGTCTAACTTTTGACAATCAGGACAAAATGTCAGCTATGTTTGTACAAACAACCTGTAGGCGGCGCGACGGTCAGTAAAAATAAGTAATGTTTTAACTTTGCCCCCCCAGGTTCTATGTTAGGTCGATACAGGGATTTATAATCTCTAACAGATATAGAAAATAAAAAACAATTAAAGACATTCCTTTGACCGTCTGTCTCATTTTTTACAAGTGATGCGTCTGTTAGTTCTACAAAACTATTTAGCAGCTAGCAACAGTGGGAAAAATTAAAATAATATACTAGGTAAACGACATCAGATTTAGCGTCCAAGTACTTAATATTTTAGCTTTTCATTGTAAAAATAATATTAATCTTGTAGGAACCGGGTTTTCTTTGAATACAGTCGACCAGTTTTGTTTTCCTTTGTTCTATTTGGAACAAAAAAATGTAAATGTCAATGTCAATTTGTCAAATTCGTTTTTGGCGCTTTCGTCGTTCTTCTTGTAAAGGCCGTTTATTCCGGTCGACTATTCTTCGATTCACTGTTTATTTGTTTATTTTTAATTAAGTTTATTCAGTCACTTTATGCTATTTATAAACATTAAACGCTTGGAAACTATATATAATCATCTCCCACGTATCGTACGATTACACACCAAATAGTTCTTCAGAAAATTAATAAAAAGAGCTTCATAATGCGTTATATATTTCTCGCTAGCATATTTAGCGTTGTATTTTCGTATGAAAAAGATATGACTATAATGGTTCAAGCTGGTAAAATGGACTGTTTCTTCCACAAAGTACTACTAGATGAAATAATTGATGTAGAATACCAGGTATGTATAAACTTCCCTTCTTAATTATCAGATATAGATAACCTCTGGGTGCCGATAATTTTCAATTGCTTTATATTTTTATAACTTTTACAAAGTTACTGATGTGATTTCAGGCGGCAAAAGTATTGATATCTGGTTAATTTTAAGTGAGTACTTTTTTCTTATATGAGTCAGGTTTGGCTGTCTGCCAAAATGTAAGTGTGTTATGGGGAGATGATAAAGTGATTTAAAATTTATACTTATAGAAATAACCAGTGTTATCCTAATATAATCTGGTTTTAATTACTACTGAAGTAAATAGTAATAATTTTTTTTTTTTGTGCGTCTTAGTTGTTAGACTCAGATGGCTATGATAACTTTACCCGGACTGTGGGTGAGCGCTGAGGGCTCTCAACCCGTAAGTAATAAATACAGAAGTAGTTCCTATTTATTCCATACAGGCACATTTTGTAGTAGTTTGTATAGATTTAAGTTTTCACTTCTGTCGGCAGTCCCTGTGAATGCTTTGTGTTTTTTAAAGTTTGTATCATGGTCACGGGAAGACTAATCATTGTATAGTGTTCGAAACGTCTGGCAATTAAAAATCAAATACAAACACAATATAATCCGTAAAAGTAGTTTTATTTCAAATGTACTCACGTAAATATTAGAAATCATTATTTCTACTTTTTGACGGGCATGTGAAGGTGTGATGTGGTGGTCTTGTATTATATTCAATATCTTAGTGTTTTAACATGTTATAATAAATAATTATAGATTTTTATGTAATGTGAAGGAAGTTGAGGTGTGAATATAATATAAAATGGCTTTGTAAATATTTTCTTTTTCCACCAAACACACAGACGATACCATTAACAATGTTTCCATAGTACTGCTGAAGGCAACAAATTGTCTTATTGATGGACAATGACTAATTTTATGAACTATAGAATAATATATAAACTGTAGATAATAATGGATCTGACAGTTTGTGAAGAAAATTGTAACTCAACCATTTTTTTTTAATTTGGCGGCGGGCTATGGAGTGGTCACACGCCGCTAAATCCGTCCGGGGCGACAGAGGAAGCGGCGCGCGACGCCATAGACCTGCCCTACTTTGTCTTCGGTGGCACGCCGGCGGTTTACCCTCACGGGTATCTTCTCGATGCCCCGGCAAATTATTTCGTAGTCGAGGCATCGTCCTCACACGGTGTGGCCTCGCTCCGGGCAACCAGACTAATTCCCGATCCGGTCACCCGCTGCCTCGGTTAGGGCGGCATTGGCGGAGGTACTTGCACCTGCGCCGCCCAAGGACCCGCCCCGCCGCCTCCTGCGAAATAACTGTCTCGCAAAAGGCGGCGATCGCGTCCCAGGACTCAACAGTGGCAACAATGTGCTTGTTAATATCTTATTGCCAATATAAAAAATGAAGAAGAAAGTGTTTCATATAAACAGTATGAATTAAACTAACATACATACATATCATCACGCCATATCCCTTGCAGGGTAGGCAGAGAGAACAGAGTGCCAGAGAACTCTATGTTTGCATACTTAACTCGCTTCCTCAACATTCATAATTCTCTTCATACACGCTCGCCGGTTTCGGAGACTCTTGACTCCACCTTCCTTCAGTACATGACCGATCTGGTCTAGGTAGGTTAGTCTCGGTCTCCCTCGATACCTACATTCTTCCACTTTCGCATTGTATATCTTCTTAACCAGACGTTCGTTCGGCATTCTTTCCACATGTCCGAATCATCGGAGCATTCCCTTTCGCATCTTTACACCAATACTCTCTTTCATACCTACTCGCTCTCTTACGTCGTCGTTACGAATGCGGTCGGTCAGCCTAACTCCACAGATTTTCCGCAGAGATCGCATTTCGACCGCATTAATTTTACTTTCATACTCTTTTCTGCATACTCAACTCTCGCTTCCATACAGTAATGTTGGGACAAGCACTGCGTTATGTATTGCTACACGTGGCTTCTGGCTGAGGTGGTGGCTGCCTAGAAGTTGTCCCAACGCTCCGTTCACTCTATTTCCCGCATTCACTCTTCGCTCTATATCAGTGGTGTACCTTCCATCTCGGCTAAATCCACATCCAAGATATACAAATTCATCCACTTGCTCTAGTACATCATTACCTATTGTTACTCTTACATCTGTTCTGGCTTTTCATCTCTTTCAAAGACCATCACGCACACGCTCACATTCACGCGTAGACCCCTTTTCTTACAATCTTCTGTCATTGTGTCGACTAGGGTCTGCAGGTCAGTCGCTGACTGTGCCAGCAGGACTGCATCATCTGCATAAAGCAGAGCAGTGACCACTGAGTCGCCCATCTGGACTCCCACATTCATATCGTTCAACCTTTGGAGACAT
Source organism: Lymantria monacha (assembly GCA_905163515.2). Taxonomy (NCBI): domain Eukaryota; kingdom Metazoa; phylum Arthropoda; class Insecta; order Lepidoptera; family Erebidae; genus Lymantria; species Lymantria monacha. The sequence continues at coordinate 11,189,202 of LR991104.1, read as the reverse complement.
TTATCCAGATATATGATAAACTATTTTTTTAAATAATTATGATAACTTAAAATATTTAGTTGATTTTTTTGCATTAGAAGGTGTATATTATTCAAAATGGCGTATATATTAATAATACAGATAGAAAACATATGTTTCAATATTTGTTTTTAAAATATATGTGTGTGATTTACGTGTGAATTATTAATTTGTATTTAAAGTTTGATTAGCTGTTTGCAAGGTCTTGATTAAATAATGAATATTTTACACTTTAATTGAAAATTGATAAATTATGAAAGACACTAGATGTTGCTGGTACTTTGTTCACATAGAAATCACTTATGATGTTTATTATTTATGTCGTATGGTAATTTTTTATTGGTTATGCAGCACACATAATGGTGGTTGTTATTGCCGCTTATAGACTTTCACAATGCCAAGTGTATAGGCCACTCACCGAAGACAAAGATCGGATTCCGGTGGCCCGCTCGCTCGGCGAAGAGAGGCGCATTGCCGGGTGGGTCTATGGGGTCGCACGCCGCCTCTTCTGTTACGAACGGATCTGGTGGATTGTGACCAGACCATAGATCAAAGCAAAAAAAGGCGATGTGCTTCCGGCTCTCTCACTCACCGAATAAAGCGCAACAGTACATTGCCACTGTTCAGATGTTGATTTTCTGCAAGAGTGTGGCACTAACCGTGATAGACTAACCCGCAATTATAGACAGTACTGTCACTAATGCGGACCTACCACTACAGGAAAATATTAAATCAGGATTCGCCCCCTATTTATATATGTATATATCCTTACCCCTATATATTCTCTGAAAGGCAGACAGAATATTTTACTGAGTTTCTAAAGAATGAATTCCAAGGTGATTCCAAAACAAAAAATGCCTCACTTGTTTAAACATTTGCTTTTTAATTTATTTTATATGTTGGCTCCATAAATTATTAATTTATTTTATTGTATAAATAGTTGTTAAAACAGATTTACAAGGTTTTAAGTTTGTAAATGCTCCGATGGTTCGGACATGTGGAACGAATGCCGAACGAACGTCTGGTTAAGAAGATATACAATGCGAAAGTGGAAGGATGTAGGTACCGAGGGAGACCGAGACTTACCTACCTAGACCAGAGCGGTCATGTACTGAAGGAAGGTGGAGTCAAGAGTCTCCGAAACCGGCGAGCGTGTATGAAGAGAATTATGAATGTTGAGGAAGCGAGTGAAGTATGCAGAGATAGAGTTCCCTGGCACTCTGTTCTCCCTGCCTACCCTGCAAGGGATATGGCGTGATGATATGTATGTATGTAAGTTTGTAAATATTTATAAAGTAAGCAAGTTCGGGAGGAGTTTTATGCGCCAATATTTAAACCTCATGCTGTCCCCTTTCACACCCCGCCTAAACTGTTTGGCGCAGTGGGTAAGACGGCGAACAACACCATAACGTATCCAATTTTTCTTTGCCGCCGATTCACCTGGCTACCAGTACCGAGCTCTTGTCTTCGATAACCTCATATCGCCCTAGTCTTAGTCGCGACAGCTCGGACCGGTAATTAGCCCGGCACTGGTAAGGCCATGGTGATAATTGCTGGGATCTTGACGGAGATAGACCAGGTCTTCAAAGTTAAATAATATGCCTGCTTCATTGGGGAGAGGGTTAGGTTACTTACACTTTAAAGCAATTTATGGGGTACCAAGCCTCAGGTGGTAAATAGGAGGAATGTCAGTCGTCATCAACCAGCTCTTATCCCAATTTTCTATAGTGGCAGGGCCACACTGTTGACAGTATTCTGTCTACAGCCGCGTGCCGGTCCATCCGGGGTAGTACCACACTCTCGTAGAAAATCAACGTCGTCAGCAGTGATAATGAAGCCTCGTTCGGTAAGCGAGAATGCCGGAAGCTCAACTTTCTGGATGGGTTTGAGATTTTCATTCAATCAATAAAATCAGCCTATTAACTACCCCTGGTATTGCAAAGGTTCATCGGCGACAGTATCACTTACCATCAGATATGCTGCTTGCTCGTTTGCCACCATTATGGTCGGCACAATATTTACTCTTCTTAAATTTTACAAATTGCAACAGTTTTGGTATTAGTTTTATGACCCGTCGCCTGTCTGATATTACCACTCTTTGGGAACGTAAAAGGACGAGTGTACATCAGTAGTATTATATTATTCAAGAGTTATAATCATTCTCCTACTCTTATCCCAATTACTTGGGGTTAATACAATATGTACTCTTATTTCATAGTACATATTGTAAAAGTTATTGGCAATGGTTTTATGACCGGCCGCCTGCCAGACGTCAACCCTCCTTGGGAATGTAACTGTTGACCAAACGGCATCAGATGGAGTTGGCCCAGGTCGTTATAAGGCTCTTAGTCGTCTTTTACGATATCCACGAGCAAGGTAAGTGTTGGTAGTATTCGTAGCCGCTACCAATCAACTTACATCTGTAGTATAAATAATTAAAATATTTTCCATTTCTTCATCAGGTAATATATTCCTCGCACGGTGATTTGGACGTATCATTTCAACTCGCAGACCCAGTTGGTAGGGTTCTGGTGGCTGATTACAAGAAGCCGGAGAACAGTCACAGGCATACTGCCGTATTGGAGGGCGACTATCGCTTTTGTTTCGATAATACCTTCAGCACTTTCAGTGAAAAAACCGTGAGTAGACCAAGTAAACCTGAGCTATTCTATAGCAGTACAGTTCATCTGATGGATCAATCTGATAATGAAATTTTATATTTGAAGAATGCTGCAAAATAATATTGAGTTTTTCAACAGATTTTTTTTTCTTACATTGAATATTCATATTGTAAGTAGTTTTGACAATAGTTGTTATGTCTGACCAGCTGTCTGACGTCACATACTTGTGAATGTAATTGATGTCTAGAAGGCATTAGATATTCAGGTCTATATTTATATAGCTAAAAATATTTCGTCGTTTTTTTATGACATCGGCAAGCAATATAAGGTTTGTAGTCATGGTCGCTATCACACAGTTTTAGTCGTCTGCTACGAAGAGTTATAAAAAAGTCATACACTCCCACTTTGCTTCATCTCAGCTCATATATGTTCCACTGTTGGGCTCGAGCCTCCTCCATAATGAGCAATTGAACTACTGTACCACGCTGATCAGACGTGTTGGTATAGGCAGGGCCGGCTTTACCTATAGTGCAGAGGGTGCGGTGCACCCGGGCGCCGAGTGTTAGGGGGCGCTTCGAACGTGTTGTAATTATCAACCTATTCCATTTTGTTCACGCATTTTGATACAAGAGGGCGCCAGGAGATTAATTGCACACGGGCGCTACATGTGCTAGAGCCGACCCTGGGTATAGGGTTTAATTTTTTTTTTTTTTTTTTTTAAACACCACCCTGCACTAAGGAAATAAACCTTGTATTGCGGGGGACTTTACAAACATGCAATTAACGCAGACAAATTACACCCAGACTCAGAACAACACTTTGTGGATCACACAAAGTAATGTCCTGCGTGGGAATCGAACCCACGGCACTGGCACGGAAGGTCGGTATCTTAACCACTACGCCATCTGTGCAGTTTCGAGTTTTTATTCTCTTGCATAGGATGCTATATGCGTTTTATATCCCTTAGTCGTTCCTTACTATCACCCACGGGTAAAATAGGGGGTCGTGAATTGTATTCTTACTCCGTCACCACACGGAAAATCCTATTCTGCTAATAATTTCTAATACTGTTTTCACATCTTCCACGGTCTTTTTTCAATTCAATTTCAAAATATCGTTGTGAAAAAAAAATGTATAATACATAAATATTAAGTAGTACAAATCAGTGTTATTTCTTAGATCCTAGTAGTACAATAATAATAAAAATAAGTTCGTCTATCAAGCTATTATGCTCATTTAAACTAATAACAGGAACATCTTCTAACTTAAATAGGTGATAAATTAGCAATAACATTTTTTATATATCATAAATACTTAACACTTACGTAAGCTTTAGACTTAACATTACGTTTAAGAAAGGAAAACACATTCCACGGTATTGACACATTGTATTCTGAACCCTTGCACTATATAGATAATTTACCGTGTTATGGACGGAGTAAGAGCACAATTCATCACCCCTCGGGGGCGATCTGGTCCGTATATGTCTTAAAAGACGTCTAAGTGATATAATATACATACAACGTAACGACGTAAGAGAGCGAGTAGGTATGAAAGAGAGTATTGGTGTAAAGATGCGAAAGGGAATGCTCCGATGGTTCGGACATATGGAAAGAATACCGAACGAACGTCTGGTTAAGAAGATATACAATGCGAAAGTGGAAGGATGTAGGTACCGGGAGAGACCGAGACTCACCTACCTAGACCAGATTGATTACGTACTGAAGGAAGGTGGAGTCAAGAGTTTCCGAAACCGGCGAGCGTGTATGAAGAGAATTATGAATGTTGAGGAAGCGAGTGAAGTATGCAAGGATAGAGTTCTCTGGCACTCTGTACTCTCTGCCTACCCTGCAAGGGATATTGCGTGATGACATGTATGTATGTATGTACATATATACAAGTGTATGTAAACTATAAATAAACACTATATACCAACACGCCTGATCAGCGTGATATATTTAGTATAATTTCTCTCATATTGTTTAGGAGACTTGATCCCAGCAGTAGTACGTTTGAGTTTAGATAATTATTGTAATATTTCTTTTTTTTCAGGTATTCTTCGATATATTAATAGAGAATGATGAACAAGAAGACAAAGATTATGATGACGACAAGGAGATGGAGTTAGGTATGAGATTGTTGTGTACTTTTGAAGTCTGATTATATGAGTACGAAGAAAGTGTCTTACTCTATTCAAGTTCGCAAGAAAGTGAGCTCAACACACTTTGAAGTCGCTTAAGTACATTTTCTCTTGAATAATTCTTCACAAAAAAGATTGCAGATCAGAATTTCAGTTTTAATATATCTAATAGTGGTTGGACCACACTGTTGACAGTTTTCGGACCAGTTCATCCGGGGTAGTACCACACTCGCAGAAAATTGGCGCTTGAGGAGTAACAATATACAGTAAAAGCTCTTTATTCGCGGGGTATGTGTTCTATAAATATGCCGCAAATACAGAAACCGTGAATATGGAACGGTAATTTATATGGGATTATAGGGGATACGTTCCTAGGTGACAAAATAAAATACAAAAATATATGAAAAATCAATTTCATTGAAGTTTTTGAACATTTCGATTATAATTATCTTAAGGCTTCCTAAGCCTTAAGATAATTAATCAAAATGTATAAAAACCATTGCCTAAATGGTTTGAAGAATTTTGTAATTTTTTCTTGCTTGAGTTTTTAAAAGCTCCTTCAATTCAGACTGATATGCAGCCGTCGCATTAGCAATTTGCCTATTAAAAATAAGACTTTGTAGGCAAAATTATAATAAGATCTATTTTACTTTTTTATTAGTCCATGTGACGGCATTTACAAAGGATATTGGGTTGGATACCTATTAGTATCCTTTTATTTTTATGTATGTACTTACTAGATCCGCGAATAAAGAAATTTTCAGCCGCGAATATAGGAATTGAGTCGCATTTTTTTAATCCGCGAATAGTGAAAACGCGAATGAAGGAAGCGCAAATAAGGAGCTTTTACTGTATGTACTGCAGTACTTCGTTCGGTGAGCGAAAGAGCTGGCAGGCCAAGTATCTGGGTGGGTTTGGAATTTTCATTGATAGGCAGTGGCATAGCTGTAGCTCTGGTATTGTAAAGGTCCAGGGGCGGCAGTAACACTTACCATCAGGTGTGCTGCTCGCTCGTTTGCCACCAAGAGCAATAAAAATATGATGTTTCATTTCAAAAATCTTCAGGGGATGCGGCTGAAACGTATATGATGCGAGTCCGTGATATCTCAGAGTCTGTCACTCGCGTCAAGGACCGTGTAACCACCGCCAGGAGGCTTCAGGAGTTGCACTCAGCACACGAGGCCAGGGATAGGAACTTGGCGGAGGAGATGTATGATAGGTAAGACTGAACCTTTTTGGATTTATTCACTTGATGATGGATTTTAAGATCTTAATATTATTAAAAGCTTTTATTTAGCTTTATTTTAATGTTTTGCAATTAATCTTTCACCCAATTCTACTTAAGCTAGCGGAATGAAATGCGGCACACACGATTGGTACGCGTAAAAGTGCATGTAAATACTTATTATGCATTATATAGGTACTTATTATAGATAATATAAGCCGTGTGGTAGTGGCTACGAATACTACTAACCCTTACTTTGCTCGTGGATGTCGTAAAAGCTAACTAAGAGCCCTATAACGACCTTGGTCAACTCCATCTGATGCCGTTTGGCTAAAAATTACATTCCCAAAGAGGATTGCGTCTGACAGGCGGCCGACCATAAAACTATTGCCGGCCGCTGCCTACCATCAAAAAACCACCCAGACAGTTGGGGTTTCGGCTATCTCGCAAACCGAACGAAGCACAGCAGCACACTGCCACTGTTTCAATTAAGAGCGATTTTACTTCTATTTTATTGTGTAAACGCACTTCGATATGATGATAAAATGGTTTTTTTTTGTTACAGAGTATTAAACTGGTCGATAACTCAGATAATATTAATGATATTGGTCGGTGTAACACAGGTGAGTTATAATAAGCACTAGATTAGGAGCCTTCTTTACTACCTTTGAGTGAAGTGTTAATTAGGTACACAGCGAGCCGGGCTGGCCACGGAAGGCAAGGAAGCGGTACCAGTGGCCGGCCCAATGGCGATGGGGAGGGAATACGGTGGGTTATGGGGCCACGCGCTGCCCTTCCGTCGCCCCGGACGGTACGGGCGACGTGTGAGCGGGCCATAGCCTACCAACAAAAAAAAAAAAAAAAAAGGTACACAGCGAAGGTGCTACCAATTGGTGACTCTAATTCGATTCTTGAACACTATCGATCGACGATGTCGCCTTTAATTGACATTAGTTTATAAAAAATAAGCTAAATTAATTTTGTCAGCGATTTAAATTATTAACGAAATACTATAAATGCTGATAAAAATTAATTTACTATTGAGGATTGTTATTCTAGCTATTCATAATGCATTATCGTATTTCTGGATACATCAAATTGTTACTTTGAAAAAAAAAGTGTGTGTGTACTTATGTACACGCGTTAGAAGTTATACATCTTTTGCGTAACAAGATAAAAATCTTCTCAAAAAATTTATCTTTCGCCTTATTGTACGTTTGTAGAAAAAACGACACTAACAATAGAAAAAACGTATTTAATACATTGAAAGTTTTATTATAACCCATTATCTAGTTAAAAAACTAAAATGTTGACTATAGTTAACTTCAGGGTGTCGGTTTTTCGTGACGGTGTGCGCGCGTATCGTAAAAATTTACTCTCATCATTTTTCCCTAACGCGCTAAAAGAAGTATAACTTCAAAAACAGTATACACATGGCATGGTTATTTGAAACACGTCAAAAAAGCTATATTATTTAGATTTTTTTAAATATATATCCTCCATGGGGAGACCCTTATCTAGTAGTGGATCTCTATGATAGTTAAAATTATTTCTTGTATCATATTGTCTTATATTTTGTTTGCAGGTAATATTCGTAAAAAGCTTATTCGAGGACAGAGCAGTTACATTAAGTAAATTAATACCGGGATTTTCAAAATGAAATGTTGCTAATCTTACCAAAAAAAAATACTACCAATTTTAGTGCATGTAGGTATTGTGTCATAATAAAATTGTTAGAGAAAAGTTAAGAGATATAAGTAGAAGACGCACACTTTATAGATATATTAGTAAAATTAAAAAGATATTAAAAAATATCCCAAATTAAAGTGAGAGGGTGATTTGCAATTGTTGGATGTAATTATCATCTTAGCTCATATAAGTTATACTGCTAAGCTCGAGCTTACTTCACAATGGAGGGCAATTGCCCTCACTTGTATATATGTTATATGTATATTATATTACCTTCACTTGTATATATGTTATATGTATATTATATCACGCAGACGTATTTTACTATACACACGGCTAAAATAGGGATGAATTGTGTTCTTACTCCATTGCCACAAGGATAATTGCTTCTTAAATAGATATAATTCATTAGACTATGCTTTTTCGAAATTAAATTTCTAGATCATCAGTTAATGGAAAATAATCATCATCATAATTCTCCTACTCTTATCCCAATTACTTGAGGTTGATACAATATGTACTCTTGTTTCATAGTACATATTGTAAAAGTTATTGGCAATAGTTTTATGACCGGCCGCCTGCCAGACGTCAACCCTCCTTAGGAATGTCATCAGTTAATGGAAAATACCAGTGATAAATAAGGCTAGTGATGGCATAATTAAGAATGCATATGTTATACCATTGTTTTAATCATGAAAGCCATTTTCATTGACTTAGGGATCACCAGGGGAGTGGATAATAGCGTTGTTATAGGTAATTTAACACCAACTGTGGTTGCCTTCTGTCAAGGTATCGATTATGACTATCCCTTTACGAAAACTATATTTGGTAGCTGATCACTGATTATTGGGGTGAAGTAACACTATAACCAGCCCAAAAATAGGCAATGTAATATAATAAAAGAAGGCAAGTTCGAAACAACTCATCAGTTCTTCTGAATGTGGTATATGTCTCTCCCGACATCAAGGATTTCCGTACCCATAATTTGAATTACCTTTTTATTTTACCCCATTATATATATATATATATATATATATATGTATATTACAAAAAAAAAAGAAAGAAAGAAAAGTTAAAAAGTGAACGCCTGACTTGGTATGGACATGTGATGAGACGGGATGAATGTAATGTTGGGAGAAGAGTTTTAAGTATGAATGTTGAAGGCTTTAGGGGTAAGGAAAGGCCGAAGAAAAGATGGATGGATTGCGTGAAGCATGATATGAATAGAAAGGGAGTGAACACAGAGATGATATCGGATAGGATTGAGTGGAAGAAAAGGACATATTGCGTCGACCCCAAGTAATTGGGATAAGAGCAGGGTAAATATATATATATATATATATATATATATATATATATATATATATATATATATATATATATATATATTACTGGGGGATGGATGGTTTATCGAACTCGCGACACTCAGAATATAGTAATCTACCTTTAATCACTTTAATTTGGACCAGGATGTATTTTTATATTTTTTGTATAATCAGTATGGAGATTAATAAGTATTTATGTGCTTAGAACGCATGGATCGCGAATATATTATAGCTATAAAGTTAAGGCATTGTCGATAAAATAATGCCTCGATTAGTTAGCATAATTGATAATAAAATCTAGGAGGAAACATAAATTTACTGGTCATCTCAATTGATGGTAAGTATTTTTAAATGTACTTGTAGGAAATATGAAATTAAATGAACGTTTACATTTAGATTTTTGTTGATTAAATGAACTTTTATACGCATCATCTGCGGTCTAGCTATAATTTATACATGTTGCTTGAAAAGATATTCGCGAATTGGCATTTCTATATAAAGTTTCAGGATTGGCTTTTATATTACATAGAATGCGACTTTTTGTACGTAAACTACCAAAATAGTAGAAACGTTTCATTCATGCAACATACTCATATAATGTTATAATATAGCACTTTGGCGGGAATGTGAAAATGTCATGTGACACTTAAATTATATTCATTTTGTTATAGCCTCATATTAAATTTTATTGAAATGTGTTAACACGTGTAGTTTCATGTTCTGTTATAAAATTCCCATAGAAATTTTAATTTGGCTAGTCTGTGCTCAATTAAATGTAACGACATAAATTACGGAAGAACAGTGCTTACAAACGAGTTACACGATATAAAGAAATTTGAAATAATGTTATAATTTATGTTTAAAATTTGTTTAAGATTTTGTAGGTAGATTATTAATAACATATTCGACTGAAAGAATACGTATCCATGGTCATAATGATAATAGTTAAAAAAAAATATTCTATCAGTTAATATAAAAATGTTATTTATGCTTTAAATTATTATTTAGAGTCATTAGTATTTGCAATAACAGTCTTGACAGCTCAAAATGTATAAAAATAAATTTATTAAAGTAAATTATATATTGGTAACACTTATATGAATCAAATTATTTGTTAGAGGCCATCTATTAATCACGCGAGTCTTGAAACTTAAGCGTTTGACAAAGATCACGAAATATTACAAGACATGTAAGAGACATGTAAGATATCACATGTATTTATTTTTTCGTCAAACGTGCGATTTCATAGTCTTAAATCTCACCTCGTATCACCAAGGGGGAGGGGGTTGAAAATGCTAAAAAAAAAGATCACGTGATTAATGGACGGACTTATGTAGAAGCACCATAAGGACATTTAGATATTGTCAATTTTATACTTTGAATGAAATATAATAAATCTACCACCATCTCGTAACGCGACCTCAAGCTGAGGAGATGCAACAAGGAACTCAACGAGCTCTTCATATTTTAATGTTATTTTTTTTTATATAAGTATGTATAGAACATGTGTTAGTATTAGCTTCAGTTTGGTAGCATTCAGTCATCACCATTCTTCTACTCTTATCCCAATTACTTGGGGTCGATACAATATGTACACCACTTTCATAGTACATATTGTAAAAGTTATTTGCAATAGTTTTATGACCGGCCGCCTGCCAGACGTCGACCCTCCTTGGGAATGTAATTGTTGACCAAACGGTATCAGAGGAAGTTGGCCCAGGTCGTAATATGGCTCTTAGTCGTCTTTTACGACATCCACGAGCAAAGTAAGGGTTGTGTGGTAGCGGCTACAAATACTACCATAGTATTCGTAGCCGCTACCACACAGCGTTGGTAGCATTTATTATCACGATATATTTGTTTTATTCAAAATATAATACAAAAAATCTGGGTGGACTAGATAACACAAGCGCCATCACAAGATAATCACTAGTAGCCATAAAACTATTACTTTTATCTTATGTATTGTTAGTAGTAGTATTTATTTTTTCAATTCTCTGGAACATATGTTTATCAAAATGTATAAATATGCTTTTGTTATATAACGGTTATATACGTAATAATTCCTCAATTAATGTGACGTGAAGTTGCGTTTCCTAATGTACGTTACATAAAGTGCGTTTCCTTGTTAAATATTACTAAATTGGTAGAATATTTTTAGTATTATAATGATTGATTTATTTGTTAAAATTATCAACGGCTCCAAAGACTATTCATAAATATATATTATTAATACAATGGAATCTCGATAACTCGAATCTTAAGGTTAAATAGTCGACTGATAATCATCGTCTTCATTGAAACTGCTCTCCAAAGATATCGAATCAATAATTCTTCATTTCTTTAGATTTTCTCAACCTTGGTTCTTTCTAATTTAGGTTTAATAGATTTCTGGAGACAAGAAGAATATCTTCTTTTCCGTTTGCCTCGAAAAGAATGCACAATTTTCTATGAAACATAAGCATATATTATTATTGTCTCGCAGGCTAATATATCTTTTTGAGTTATAAAGAGTAAATAATATAGATACCGCGTATTTAAATATAATAAGAATTACGACTTAACGAGTTTCCAGTTACGGAGATTCCACTATATAACGCTTAAGAGTTTATTAGAGAAAAGTTTTAGGCTATAAATACATGAAGCATTTTTATATAGAATCCTTTTCTTTTTCTAATGTTAATAAATTTGTATCAAAAATATTGGTCCATTTTTAATATAATTACTTCTGTAAAATTTAAACTATTATTGTAGCGGGTAGATATAAAGATATTTGTAATTACAATGACTTGTTGGACGTGAGACACCTTAGTACGCCCGTGAATATCAACTATGAAAAGTGTTTAGAAAATTCGAGAAGGTAAAAATCAATTAAAAACGTGATGAAATCCGTAAAATTTGTTTTATTTTATATTTTTTTAATTATTTATTATTATATTGAAAAGTAATTATTATTATATTACCCTCTACAATGGGACGCGACGTGTGGTGATAGAGTAAGAATACAATTCAACACCCCTTATCTTACTCGTGAGTGATCGTACGAGACGACTAAGGGATATAAAACGCATATAATATCTGCAAGAGAAGGAAAACTCGAAACAAAACTCTATACCAATACGTCGGACCAGCGTGGTACAGTAGGTCAACTTCCATTACGGCGGAGACTCGAGCCCAACAGTGGGACGTATATGAGCTAAAATGGTAAAGATGAATGGGATGCGAACGCACGTCTATTAGAAATCCGTACCAATAACGTTACCGATTAGGCCAGTGTGGGTACGTGTATGTGATATACAAATTGTGACCCGCATTATCGTCTTTACCTCAGACGTTTCACACGCCATGTATCAGTACATATGTTGCAAATTGTTACGATATAATATCAGACGTAGTTACCTTTTTATTCGATTCGATAAATCGAAACTGTACATCGATGTCTTTCGATGTATCGGATGAAAACATCGATGTTTTTAAACATCGAGTACTTTTTCTAAAGTCATATCAAAAGTGTTACTTCTAAAAAAAAAGGTCTTTTTTTGTGGTGGCATTTAGACCTATTCCAATCCCTTATAAAACTGACTTTAAAAAAAAAGGTCCTTTTTGTGGCATTTATACCTATTCCAGTCCCTTATAAAATAGATTTCTAAAAAAAAAAAGGTCTTTTTTGTGGCATTTACTGGTTATCATCGTTTCGATGTTTTATGAAAAAACATCGATACATCGAGTATTTCGATAGCTCTTCAAAACATCGGATCGATTCGATGTATCGCATTGAAAACATCGATGTTTTCGATGCATCGATGTATATCGAATATCCCTAGTTACCCACATTGGTGCAATGGGGAATATGCACGATTTTTTTTTATTTTTTTAAACGTTTCTACTAGTTATTACATTTCCAGAAATAAATATAACACATCCAAAATATAAACCATTAAGCTAAAAAAATGTTATTAAAATCAAAAAAGAAGTGAGTGTAAAGTCAACTTATTACCATGGAAAAGAACAGAAAACCGTATTATAAATATTGTGTCGTCGTACCAAAATATTATCAAAACTGCACCTAACAAAGTATATTTCCTTATGCCGAGAAATGTAATAAATAAGAAAAAAATGATGCAAGTCGATGAGAAGAGACAATGTGTTGTGAAGATATGCAATACAAAATAATAGCATTAGAATAAGAACAAAAAGTGACGTTTGTTAAGTCTCTCATTCACTAGGATTAGTACGTCTTGTTTTCGGATCTCGGATTATTAACTGTAATTACTTAAATATAACACATTATTGTTACATTTAAAACAGCCTATGTTATTAACATTGGATGTCTTAATTTTATAGTGGCAATAAACTTATTGTTTGTGGAATTAATCATGTAATCAAAAACCATATTTATATTATAAGCAAATTTATATATCGATTTAATATCGATACTTGAACTTTTGTACATCCTTATTCTATTATCTGTCATATTTGTCATACTTGTGTTTATATACATTTGTTATCGATTAATCTTGCGAATTTTATGAATATTTCTGTCTAAATTTACTTAATAATATACAGATTTGATCATTAAACAAATTAATTACCTAACCGAAATATTTTACAAATGGTCAATATCATTATTTATGTCATAAAATATAAATAAACTTTAACAAAATGCTAGCATTACTTCTACTAAATCGGATGAGCGCCAGGCGCCGGGCACGTTGTGAAATACCAGCAAAAGTGACTAAAACTCAAAGGAAGACATCAGAGACCTTATATTGTCGAACTTGTCTTAATACTGAGGATCTTGTATCAATATTTTATAACAAAGAAACTGAACAAAAAAGATCGCATGATTTAAAACTTGTTACTGGACTGGAGGTATTTTTCCTTATTATATTGCATTATAGCACAGCGTTCGTTCGGGTTGAGAGCCCTCAGCGCTAACCTTTAGTCCGAGTAAAGTTGTCATAGCCATCTGAGGCTCACAACTAATACACAAACACCTAAAAATAAATAAATACAGCATTCGTTTGATTGTATAGCCAAGGTGTCATTGCCATACAGCCAAGGTAGCGCAGCTTATCATTTACTTTGTGTCAGTCCTGCGGGCTTGGCACAAGCCAGGTAATTGAAAAGCATTATAGGAAGGCCACAGCTCTTGCAACCTAAATAAAGATTAGATCAGATAGTTCATACAGTTAGACAAAAAAGTTATATATGTTGCTGTGTATGAATACTAGTAACTCATACTTGCTCATAGATGTTGTAAAAAACTACTAAAAGCTTTATATCAACCTGGGTCAACTACACCTGGTGCCATTTGGTCAACGATTAAGGGTTGGAAGGAGGGTTGACATCATGCAGGTGGCTGGTCATAAAACTATTGCCAATAACTTCTGCAATATGTATGATGGACCACTAGTAAATTGGATAATAGGAGGATGATGATGATAGTGAATTATATTAATTTTTCATAATGTAAATAATATTTTAGATAAAAATGGATGATGGTTTATCACAGAAGATGTGTACACAATGCGTGGAAACAATGAACAATGCTCTACAATTCAGACGAACAAGCAAGAAGTCGGAGAAGGCACTATTAAACATGATTTCAGGTAAAACTTGTAGGTTTAATTTGATGATATGTCTTTAAGATAACAGGTGGCCATGCCAATTGTAAAAACCATTTGACTACTAGGTAAATAGGCAGTACTACTGTTTTTTAAAAATTTGTATGTTTTTTCTAGAATTTTTTTGCAATCAATATTTTACCCACTTCTCTTGAAACCATCAGGATGAAAATTGGCACACACATTTTTTGCACTTGAAATGCATAATTATTTATGGTAATTGCCGCCATTTTTTATCTAATATGGCAGACATTATAAAATGGTGGATTATAATTTCCATAGTAACCCCCACAAAGTATAGATACCCATATCATAAGGGTTACTACGAAGTATAGATACAAGGGGTCCAAAGGTAATGTTGAACGAATGGTCTCAATTTAGGGGACAGAAATTTTGCCGGTAGAGCGCGCTACTTTTCAAGTAGTACTTACTACGTACTACACGACAATTCTTTTTTTTCGGTGGGCTATGTTCTGGCTACACCCCTCCAGATCCGTCTGGGGTGACAGAGCGGCGCGCGACCCCATAAACCCGCCTCGCTATGCGCCTCTCTTCGCCGAGCGAGCGGGCCACCGGAACCCAATCTTTGTCTTCGCTGGCTTGCCCGGCGGTTTACCCTCACGGGTTCCTCTCGAGTTGGTGCCCCAATAGCTTTCGCCGTCCTCACGCAGTAACTCACGACATTTTCCACGATGTGTCGCTATCTTAACTAGAGCTGCTGGATACGGATATATGAATAAAGTTATATAAGTTTGAAATACGGCTACGGATGTCAAAATATTTCGAATTATCTGATGGTAGTAGTAGGACCACGCTGTTGATAGTTCTCTGTTTACAACCGCGGGCTGGTCCGTCCGGGATAGTACCACACTCTCGCAGAAGATTGACGTCTGAGTAATGTCAATATGCTATTGCTCTTCGTTCGGTGAGCGAGACAGCCGGAAGCCCATCTGGAGGGTTTTGGTGTTTGTATTGGTAGGCAGCGGCCTAGCTATACCCTTGGTATTGCAAAGGTTCATGGGCGGCAGTGACACTTAACATCAGGTGTGCTGCTTGCTCGTTTGCCACCATAAGCAATAAAAAAAAATACTCGTACTTTAGGTAACTTATTATATTTTTTATATTACATTTTTCTTAAATTTTAGGAAATTGTAAAAGGAAAGTAACGATACGACTTTATTTCAAGATGAATATTTGATTGATACTGCAATGTGACTTAACTTTTTTTTTTAAAAAAAGTCACCACCTGGCACTAAGGATTGTATTGCGGGGGACTTTACATCTTTATTATTGGATCTTTATATTTGGGGGGCATAGTCCGGAGCGTGCTCGTTCGCCTCCTCTGCCAGTCTAATTAGACTGCTAATCCGGCTCGAAATGCGTACCGCAATGCGGGTTAGGGCGTCCCCCGGAGGCGACGCGTACCGACCCGCCCCCGTCGGTACGAACATCGGCAGTTGCGGCGATGGGGGCCGCCACCCATCACGCCTTGCCCAGTTAGGCGAGTCGAGGAGAGCGGAGTGCCGGGTGGGCACGTGGAATGTAAGAGGTTGTGTGGAAGGTAAGTTGCACGAGCTGATATCCGTCATGGCGGACAAACAGCTAGACGTGCTCTGTGTAACAGAGACCAAGCGAAGGGGCAGCGACGCCTGCGATCTTCCTGGTGGCGGGATGGTTCTGTGGTCTGGTGTACCACAGAGCGATCGAGCCAGCATGGGGGTAGGAGTGCTGTTGTCCTCTCGCTTGGCCTCAGGTGTGAAGGATTACGGAATGTATGATCCCAGACTTCTCTGGGTCCGTATAAAACTAGGTGTCACCAAGGTATTCATGGTTGTAGCATATGCTCCCGTAGGATCCTCGGTGGCATCAGACCTAGAGAAGTTTTGGGACAATGTTAGGGAAGTTCTGGATATGGCAGAAACCAGTGAACGCGTGATTGTATGCGGAGATTTGAACGGATGGGTGGGGACCAAGCGTCCCGACTATGAGGACGTACTTGGTCCATTTGGTGATAAGAGAGTGAACGACGCAGGTAGGCTCATAGCGGATGTATGCATGGAGAGAAACCTTATTGTGTCAAACACATTTTTCCAACATAAGGACATCCATATGTATACATGGAGAAGGAATGAACAGAAAAGCATAATAGATTTAATTTTGGTAGACAGTCGCCTCCGAAGCAAAATATTGGACGCAAGAGCCTACAGGGGCCCCACAGTCGACACGGACCACTATCTCGTTATTGCGAGATTTAGTGGTCTGTTCAGAAAGTGGAGGCACTGGCGAGAGCGTGTCCACTTCGGAGGGCTTGAAAGAATAAAGGTTGAAAGGTTGCAAGAAGAGTGTGTAAGAGAAAAGTATGCAGAGGGTGTCCGAGAACGGCTGACGATGGCAAGCCAGCCGCAATCGGACATTGAAGAATGCTGGAGAGTATTGAAAGAGAGTATGGTAGATACAGCGAAAGAAGTATGTGGAAGTTCAAAGAAGCATAGAAAAACAAATGGTGATGCATGGTGGGATGCGGAAGTGGCAGCTTCCGTAGAGCAAAAGAAGAAAGCGTGGCTGGACTATGTCTCTTCTTTGAATCTGAATGACAGTATGACTGAACAGAAGAAAGAAATATATCGGCAATGTAAGAATGACACCAAGGCCTTAGTGAAAGAGAAACGTGATAGAGCAAGTATGAGTGCAGAAGATAGGCTGACTAAAAACTTCGAGGGTAACACCAAACTCTTTTGGAGGGAGGTGAAGAAGTCTCGGGGTGGTTGGTCAGCCTTCAGAATGAATAAAATAAGGTCTAAAGGTGGAGACATTCTTACACAAACACAAGACGTGTTAAGCCGATGGAGTGAATATTTTGGCGATATGTATGCGGATGCTACGGTTGGCGCCGGTGTTGGATGTGGTTTAGTAGATCAACATTCGACAACGGCGTCCTCCGATGGCATCAGTATGGATGAAGTTGAATGGGCGATAAGAAGTTTGAAAAATGGTAAGGCAGCGGGCATTGATATGGTGTCTGCCGAGATGATCAAGCTTGGTGGCTCTTGTGTCTGGGAGGCGTTCCTGTTGCTCCTCAATTTATGTTGGAGCTCGGGAATGGTTCCCAGGGACTGGAATAGCGCAGTCATCGTGCCTTTGTTTAAAAACAAGGGTTCACGTTATGACTGCGCAAATTACAGAGCCATAAGCTTGACCAGTTTGGCAGCAAAAGTGTATGGAAAAATTATTGAAAGGAGAATGAGGATGGTGTCCGATGGTTTACTGTGTGAGACACAAGGAGGTTTCAGGAGTGGAAGGGGATGCATGGATCAAGTGTTCTCTCTGCGCAACATTGTGGAGAAGCATCTGGCTCTAGGTCAGAGGGTTTTCTGCAGTTTTGTGGATCTGGAGAGAGCATTTGACACGGTTGTACGAAAGGAACTTTGGGACATTTTACCGGAGTATGGTATTAACGGTAAACTGCTACAGGCTGTGCAGTCCAGTTACATGGGCTGTAGAGCCTGTGTGCGGCTGGATGATGGAATGTCGCCTTGGTTTGACGTCAATATCGGCGTTAAGCAGGGGTGCATTCTGTCAGCCAGGCTGTTTATCAAATATCTGGATAAATGTCTCCAAAGGTTGCACGATATGAATGTGGGAGTCCAGATGGGCGACTCAGTGGTCACTGCTCTGCTTTATGCAGATGATGCAGTCCTGCTGGCACAGTCAGCGATTGACCTGCAGACCCTAGTCGACACAATGACAGAAGATTGTAAGAAAAGGGGTCTACGCGTGAATGTGAGCAAAACCAAAATAATGGTCTTTGAAAGAGATAAAACCAGAACAGATGTAAGAGTAACAATAGGTAATGATGTACTAGAGCAAGTGGATGAATTTGTATATCTTGGATGTGGATTTAGCCGAGATGGAAGGTACACCACTGATATAGAGCGAAGAGTGAATGCGGGAAATAGAGTGAACGGAGCGTTGGGGCAACTTCTCGGCAGCCACCACCTCAGCCAGAAGGCACGTGTAGCAATACATAACGCAGTGCTTGTCCCAACATTACTGTATGGAAGCGAGAGTTGGGTATGCAGAAAAGAGTATGATAGTAAAATTAATGCGGTCGAAATGCGATCTCTGCGGAAAATCTGTGGAGTTAGGCTGACCGACCGCATTCGTAACGACGACGTAAGAGAGCGAGTAGGTATGAAAGAGAGTATTGGTGTAAAGATGCGAAAGGGAATGCTCCGATGGTTCGGACATGTGGAAAGAATGCCGAACGAATGCCTGGTTAAGAAGATATACAATGCGAAAGTGGAAGGATGTAGGTACCGAGGGAGACCGAGACTAACCTACCTAGACCAGATCGGTCATGTACTGAAGGAAGGTGGAGTCAAGAGTCTCCGAAACCGGCGAGCGTGTATGAAGAGAATTATGAATGTTGAGGAAGCGAGTGAAGTATGCAGAGATAGAGTTCTCTGGCACTCTGTTCTCTCTGCCTACCCTGCAAGGGATATGGCGTGATGATATGTATGTATGTATGTATTATTGGATTTATATCGGATTCGGTTACCGTTTCGGATATATTTTTATGCCGGATATCCGATAGTTTCGGTTGCGTTTACTGAACTCCACATCACTCCTGATTTCAAAAATTACGTCGTCTGCACAGTAATAGTCCAAGAATAAAATTAAAAATGATTATTTCTTCAACATTGTTTTTTAGGTAAACCCAAAAGAAAATACTCATCCCGTCTCCAAAAGTCTATTAAACCTAAATTGGAAAGCACCAAAGTTGAGAAGGTGGAAATGGAGGATTATAGCTATGAGATTTTTGGAGAGCAGTTTCAGGACCAAGACGATGATTATCAGGTTGAAGTTAAGAGGAAACCAAAACTTATGAGGGTGTGTGCCGAATGTCTTATTGTTTAAATAGTTACAGTAGCGTCGCTCTAACTCAATCCTCGTTAAGTCGTAACCGTCAGTAAACCGGAAGAAAATTATTTCCCTTTCGTTGAATCTTTAAATACGCGATATCTTGATTTATTTAAACTTTATAACTTGAACAAAATGTTCCTGCGTGGTGTTGATAGTACATATTTATACTCCATAACTCAAATTTTAAGAAGAAGTCTCTGTTCGTCTTACTTGGAATTCCCTGCGCGTTACCATATCGTCTTTCTAAGTCGAAATATTGACAATAAAATCCTCTACATCTCGAACTACTTGATAAATCAAAAACTCATTAATTCGATATTTTTTTTAGTTTCCCTTGATATTTAAGGCATCGAGATATGTGCTCTGTGGTAGCGGCTACGAGTACTACCAACATTACCTTACCTTGCTCGTGGATGTCGTAAAAGACGACTAAGAGCCTTATAACGACCTGGGTCAACTCCATCTGATGCCGTTTGGTCAACAATTACATTCCCAAGAAGGGTTGACGTCTGGCAGGCGGCCGGTCATAAAACTATTGCCAATAACTTTTACAATATGTACTATGAAAAAAGAGTACATATTGTATCGACCCCAAGTAATTGGGATAAGAGTAGGAGAATGATGATGATTTAAGGCATCGAGATTCCAATATTTTGTTACACTTTTTCCCTTCAATTCTATCAATCCATCCATATGCATAAACAGTATAAATCTTGTTATATTTATATTATATCACTTAATCGCCTTATACTACACAGCCGTACAAGATAGAGGAGATAAATTGTATTCTTGCTGCGTTAACACGCGTCATAAATATTATTTTTTATTAGGATATTTTTCACAAGAATTCCGATAAAAAATTCTTGATCCTCGGATCAGGAAACTGCATGCTTATACCATTGAAAGAAGCCATCATCCAGCTCTTATCACAATTACATAATGTTCGACACAATATGTACACTTCTTACCATCGTACATATTGTAAATAGTTTTGACAATAGTTGTTATGTCCTACCGTTTGTGTGACGTCACACACCACTACTTGTGAATGTAATTGTTGATCAGACAACATCAGATGTAGTTGGTACAGCTATATGTAAAGCACACAGTCGTATTATATACAAGAAGCTTCATCATTGATTTATATTACAGACAGCAAAGAAAAAGCGTACAATGATACCAAACTGTGGCAGTTACAAATGTCCCGCTTGTAATAAAGAATTCAGAATGAAAGCCACTTACAAAGCGCATTTACGTTTTCATACAAATTATTGTGTATGTGAGGTGAGACTTGCTTTTTTAATTTTTTTTTTTTAATATTCAGAGGGTGTAGTTAAGCTCTTTAGGGCTATTGAGGGTCCGCTCAAGTATTACGTAACGCAATTTGGGGGGCGGGGGTTCTTGTCAAATGTTACAATGCGTTACATAGCCCATTCAAGAAACGCGTTACGTAGCATTGTTTTTTTATTAAATAAAAAACTAGGGAATTAAAATTTCCAAACACGTTTAAAAACGGTCACTTGGGTGTTACGTAACGTTCAGGGAGGGGGAAGGGGGGGTACAGACATACGTTACGGCGCGTTACATATGGGGGAGGGAGGATCAAAAATCTTCAAAAATTGCGTTACGTAATACTTGAACGCCCCCTGACACATTGTTTTTGGAGTTTACTCCTTAACAATTGATTTTCATATAAGGCGCCTGGTATGAGAAAAATTTGAGGAGTAAATTCTAGTGATCGAATGACCTCGTTACGTTTTTGGTGCGCAACCTATTCTGCGCACCTTTCACTTGCTGACGTGAGCACTGAACAGTTTTAATAAATGTAAATAAAAAAATATATATATTATTTTTGGTCAAATGAGCTTTTTTTGCGTCTGTTTTGATAATCGTACTTAAGTAGTAAACTCCAGTCGTGCGTCGGAGCTGACACACACACTTTTTTATTTAATTTTTTTATTGCTTACGGTGGCAAACAGCGCACCTGATAGTAAGTGTTACTGCCGTTCATGGATCCAAATATTTGGGCTGCCGACCCTCTCACTCAAGTACAATCATACATAGCCACTGCTCAGACGCAGATTTTCTGCGAGAGTGTGATACTACCCCGGACGGACCACCCCGCGACTGTAGACATAAAACTATCAACAGTGGGACCTTGCCACTGTATTAATTATTTCAAGAGAATTAGGTAAATTAATTTAATGAATTTACACGTTATTTTTTCTTCTATTGAATTGATTTCAATATTGTATATTCACAATTCAATTCAATTCGCAATAAATAAATTAAATTCGTGTTTATTGTAATTAAAAAAAAAAACCCTAAAAAGATTATGATATTTATTGGTAATTATTGTGGGTTCTTCATCGATGACAGGTACAGGACCGAGTACTGGTGGTCCGCTTACATGGTGTTGAGAAGTACATGTAGAACAGTCTATGATCGAGCTTGTTCCCATCGGTCGCCCCGGATGGATAGGGCTGAGGGTGTGACCATAACATAGTGTGCCCCTAAAAAAAACACAAAACTTGCTTCGTCAGCGAAAAATGATTGACATACTTGGAATTTGAAAACACGTCTATTTCTTTTACTTATATCGACATAATGTGTATATGGCGTGTGGAACTTCTACTGTAACGACGACAATGTGAGCGAGAAGTGTCCTTGACCGTCGATGTACCTCACAATGCTGGTATTTGTGATCATGATCGATACCATAAGACATTGTTATTTGTCCTTGGCTTTCGGTATACCTCGCAGCGCAGATCTTTGTATGACCAACTTTTAACATATTATTCTTTGTCCTTGACCTTCGGTATTCTCTGCAGGCGTGTGGTAAGCGTTGCCGTAACAATAATCAGCTCCAGGAACATAAACGAGCCCGTCATGGACTATACAAGATACATAAGTGCGCTTATTGCGAATATAGTTCAGCGACTAAGGAGGCCCTCACAGTGAGTACGAAGAAGTTATGAAGTGATTATTTTTATTGGACACTTCTATCGTATGTGTGTATTACGATATACACGATCTATTTTTTTTTAATTATTTGTTATAAAAATAACACCACTAGTTAAGAAAGAGATATTTGTGCCGCAGTGGACAAATTCAAATTAATTTATTATGTTTAAACCCTGCGAGGGCACTTACATATAGTAATTTTTTAAATTTAATCTATTAAACTACCACCGGATCGGAATGAGACCGCTACTGAGAATATCTGGCAAGAAACTCAGCAGGTTTGTCTAATAATATTCTATCTATGTTATTATTTTTTTTTTTCATTTTTTATAAAAACATACGATAGTACAACATGCTTATTATTTAATTAGCTCCAGTGTGATGGACTGATGGACTTTCTAAACATATAATTACGTGTTACATGTGTGTTTTAATTTTCTGTTGAAAAGCACAGAGAATATTAGTTGGGTAGCCAACGCTCTATTATAGGCAACAAACAAGAGTTTTAGCCTGGGGGGCACAGTTAAAACATTACTTATTTTTACTGATTGTCGCGCCGCCTACAGATTGTTTGTACAAACATAGCTGCCATTTTGTCCTGATTGTCAAAAGTTTGACAACTGAGAATTGTTATTTTTTGTTCCTAGCGTATGTACTTATTGTTAATAATCTATTTTCGGTTATCGATGTTCTTTCTGGAAATTATCTCAAATTTCATTCTTAAGTTTATACTATTGCCGTTTCGTTAACGGCTGATATGATTTTATATTTCAGGGTAGGTCTCATAGTAAAAACAAATCCTATATAATTACATATACACATGTAGATACGTAGGTAAAGATGTATATTACTTCAACTTTAGTTCATCGCCTAAGCTCCGGGTAGCAGCACTTTCCATACATGTATATTTTACCATCGAGTTGCCACTCTTTTTCAGTTAATATAATTTTACTCTTTGGTGTTAGCGTTAGATATCAGTAATGAAGTTTAGGGACTTTTGACGGGAATTTGAAAACGTCATGTGGTGCTCTTGTATTATATTCAATATTTTAGTGTTTTAACGTGTTATATTAGATAATTTTGATGGAATTTTATGTAATGTGATGCGCGGAACTACTGGGATGTCGTGAATATCATATAAAAGTGTTTTACAACGTTTTCATTTTCCATCAAAATTCCAACAAGATACCATCAACAGTGTGGCCATAGCACTGTTGATGGCGACAATTTGACTTAGACTATGACTAACCTGAAAGACTGAAGATATTTATAACTAGTTGTTGGTGAAATCTTGTAAACGCCATTTAAAAAAAAAAAAAAAAAAAAATTGAAGTTTAGAGTGAACTGTCAAGCTAAAGTTGAACGGAGATTAAATTCGAACAAAACCCTATACATACCCACCTGATCAGTGTGGTATATTAAATCAATTGCTCTCCTATTGCGGACGAGGCTCGAGCCCAGCAGTGGGACATATATTAATTAAGGTTATGATGATGAAAAAAGAAGAACAAAGGATGTAAAGAATTAATGAAATTTCACATCTAAACATCTTTCTAGATCCACGAACGTCGTCACACTGGTGAAAGACCGTACGTCTGTGATCACTGCGGTGCCACTTTCCACCGAAGATCGAACCTCGTCCAGCACATAGCTATACATTTACCTGAGAAGAACTTCCAGGTGAAAAGAATAACCTACTCTTATATTATTGAGTTAGTTTATTAGCATAAGAATGTAATTATCTTGATGACGAAATAGGAATACAATCCGTCACCCTACTATTTTGTCCGTGGATGTAGTAAAATACGTCTGCGTGATATAGTGTACATATAACATATATACAAGTGAAGGTAAACTATAAATAAACACTATATACCAACACGTCTGATCAACGTGGTATAGAGAAGTACAATTACCCTCATATTGTGTAGGAGACTCCAGCCCAGTAGTGGGACGTATATAAAGTATAATAATTAGAAAGAGAAAGCGCGGACTTGGACAAGATAGAACTATATTCCTGATTTTTTTTACATCATCATCATAGCCCATAAATGTGCCACTGTTGGGCTCGGGCCTTCTCCGTCTTCTCTTCTCCGTAACTTAACCTACTATACCGCGCTGGCCAGACGTGTTGGTATAGGGTTTTGTTTCGAGTTTTCCTTCTCTCGCATAGATGTTATATGTATTTTATATCCCTTAGTCGTCTCGTACGATCACCCACGGGTAAGATATGGGGTGGTGAATTGTATTCTTACTCCGTCACCACACGGACAATTTTTTTACATATTATGTGTAAATTAGCCTTTTTTTTTTAACTACCCGCGCTAAAGAAGAAATTCTTACATATTTATAACCTTCCAAACAAGTATCCCCGCAGAGATTATATATCATCATTCGACTACTCTTATCACCAATTACTTTTGGTCGACGCAATATGGTACTCGTATATATTGCAAAGTTATTGGCAATAGTTTTATGACCGGTCGCCTGTCTGGCATCTACCCTACATGTGAATGTAATTGTTGACCAAATGGCATCAGGTAGATATGACCCAGGTCGATGTAAAGCTCTTAGTCTTCTTTCCACGAGCAAAGTAAGGGTTGGTAGTATTCGTAGCCGCTACCACAACACGCAAATACTATATTATAATGATTTAAATTGTATACTGTATTGCTGTTTAGTGTGATATGTGTGACAAACGGCTGAAATCACGCAAGTTCCTACAAATCCACAAGCACAACGCACATACAGGCAAGCGTTATGGATACCTCTGCGGTATATGCGAGCATCGCTTCGAGAAACCAAATAAAGTGCGCGCCCACACCCGTCGCGTGCACGGCATACCTGACGACCGACAGGGACCCATCGTTAGGGTACAGCTTTAACTAACCGCGTCTATCACTATTGAGAGCCATGCGGTTAGACCGGAGCGAAAAATTATATTGAACTTGGCTGGCTGTATGGCCTTTGTTCCCATTGTCTGAAAATGTAAAATAATTTCAGCTATAGAGCCGGGGGTGATTGTGATATTTTTTTGCTCAGGCTTATTGATATTTATCGATATTTTTTATAAAATATCTTTTTCATTTTCTTTTTTATTTATTAAATATTTTAATAGAAATGTATCGCGCGGTTCATAAAATATTCTTTATATCTCAGAATAATTATATTAAAATTATAAAATTTACGCTAAATTATATTACGAATATGTACCTATATGGCAACGACGTATAAATGTTTTAACAGCAATATTTTTATTGACGATGTTTCATCATATTAGAATGAGAACAAAATATTAAACATATGCGCGCCAAAAAAAGAAAGTAGGGATGAGAGTTAGTTTAGGAATTTCGTTTACAATCAATTCATCAGCGTCTATGAACAGGCCTTGTTGCTCTTTTAATCTATATTACTCAATAATTAAAAATATTATTATAGGGGGGCATAGTCCGGAGCGTGCTCGTTCGCGTCCCCTGCCAGTCTAATTAGACTGCTAATCCGGCTCGAAATGCGTACCGCAATGCGGGTTAGGGCGTCCCCCGGAGGCGACGCGTACCGACCCGCCCCCGTCGGTACGAACATCGGCAGTTGCGGCGATGGGGGCCGCCACCCATCACGCCTTGCCCAGTTAGGCGAGTCGAGGAGAACGGAGTGCCGGGTGGGCACGTGGAATGTAAGAGGTTGTGTGGAAGGTAAGTTGCACGAGCTGATATCCGTCATGGCGGACAAACAGCTAGACGTGCTCTGTGTAACAGAGACCAAGCGAAGGGGCAGCGACGCCTGCGATCTTCCTGGTGGCGGGATGGCTCTGTGGTCTGGTGTACCACAGAGCGATCGAGCCAGCATGGGGGTAGGAGTGCTGTTGTCCTCTCGCTTGGCCTCAGGTGTGAAGGATTACGGAATGTATGATCCCAGACTTCTCTGGGTCCGTATAAAACTAGGTGTCACCAAGGTATTCATGGTTGTAGCATATGCTCCCGTAGGATCCTCGGTGGCATCAGACCTAGAGAAGTTTTGGGACAATGTTAGGGAAGTTCTGGATATGGCAGAAACCAGTGAACGCGTGATTGTATGCGGAGATTTGAACGGATGGGTGGGGACCAAGCGTCCCGACTATGAGGACGTACTTGGTCCATTTGGTGATAAGAGAGTGAACGACGCAGGTAGGCTCATAGCGGATGTATGCATGGAGAGAAACCTTATTGTGTCAAACACATTTTTCCAACATAAGGACATCCATATGTATACATGGAGAAGGAATGAACAGAAAAGCATAATAGATTTAATTTTGGTAGACAGTCGCCTCCGAAGCAAAATATTGGACGCAAGAGCCTACAGGGGCCCCACAGTCGACACGGACCACTATCTCGTTATTGCGAGATTTAGTGGTCTGTTCAGAAAGTGGAGGCACTGGCGAGAGCGTGTCCACTTCGGAGGGCTTGAAAGAATAAAGGTTGAAAGGTTGCAAGAAGAGTGTGTAAGAGAAAAGTATGCAGAGGGTGTCCGAGAACGGCTGACGATGGCAAGCCAGCCGCAATCGGACATTGAAGAATGCTGGAGAGTATTGAAAGAGAGTATGGTAGATACAGCGAAAGAAGTATGTGGAAGTTCAAAGAAGCATAGAAAAACAAATGGTGATGCATGGTGGGATGCGGAAGTGGCAGCTTCCGTAGAGCAAAAGAAGAAAGCGTGGCTGGACTATGTCTCTTCTTTGAATCTGAATGACAGTATGACTGAACAGAAGAAAGAAATATATCGGCAATGTAAGAATGACACCAAGGCCTTAGTGAAAGAGAAACGTGATAGAGCAAGTATGAGTGCAGAAGATAGGCTGACTAAAAACTTCGAGGGTAACACCAAACTCTTTTGGAGGGAGGTGAAGAAGTCTCGGGGTGGTTGGTCAGCCTTCAGAATGAATAAAATAAGGTCTAAAGGTGGAGACATTCTTACACAAACACAAGACGTGTTAAGCCGATGGAGTGAATATTTTGGCGATATGTATGCGGATGCTACGGTTGGCGCCGGTGTTGGATGTGGTTTAGTAGATCAACATTCGACAACGGCGTCCTCCGATGGCATCAGTATGGATGAAGTTGAATGGGCGATAAGAAGTTTGAAAAATGGTAAGGCAGCGGGCATTGATATGGTGTCTGCCGAGATGATCAAGCTTGGTGGCTCTTGTGTCTGGGAGGCGTTCCTGTTGCTCCTCAATTTATGTTGGAGCTCGGGAATGGTTCCCAGGGACTGGAATAGCGCAGTCATCGTGCCTTTGTTTAAAAACAAGGGTTCACGTTATGACTGCGCAAATTACAGAGCCATAAGCTTGACCAGTTTGGCAGCAAAAGTGTATGGAAAAATTATTGAAAGGAGAATGAGGATGGTGTCCGATGGTTTACTGTGTGAGACACAAGGAGGTTTCAGGAGTGGAAGGGGATGCATGGATCAAGTGTTCTCTCTGCGCAACATTGTGGAGAAGCATCTGGCTCTAGGTCAGAGGGTTTTCTGCAGTTTTGTGGATCTGGAGAGAGCATTTGACACGGTTGTACGAAAGGAACTTTGGGACATTTTACCGGAGTATGGTATT
This sequence comes from Lymantria monacha, assembly GCA_905163515.2. Lineage (NCBI taxonomy): Eukaryota > Metazoa > Arthropoda > Insecta > Lepidoptera > Erebidae > Lymantria > Lymantria monacha. Next base: position 11,161,086 of record LR991104.1, on the reverse strand, counting down.
AACGGTAAACTGCTACAGGCTGTGCAGTCCAGTTACATGGGCTGTAGAGCCTGTGTGCGGCTGGATGATGGAATGTCGCCTTGGTTTGACGTCAATATCGGCGTTAAGCAGGGGTGCGTTCTGTCAGCCAGGCTGTTTATCATATATCTGGATAAATGTCTCCAAAGGTTGAACGATATGAATGTGGGAGTCCAGATGGGCGACTCAGTGGTCACTGCTCTGCTTTATGCAGATGATGCAGTCCTGCTGGCACAGTCAGCGATTGACCTGCAGACCCTAGTCGACACAATGACAGAAGATTGTAAGAAAAGGGGTCTACGCGTGAATGTGAGCAAAACCAAAATAATGGTCTTTGAAAGAGATAAAACCAGAACAGATGTAAGAGTAACAATAGGTAATGATGTACTAGAGCAAGTGGATGAATTTGTATATCTTGGATGTGGATTTAGCCGAGATGGAAGGTACACCACTGATATAGAGCGAAGAGTGAATGCGGGAAATAGAGTGAACGGAGCGTTGGGGCAACTTCTCGGCAGCCACCACCTCAGCCAGAAGGCACGTGTAGCAATACATAACGCAGTGCTTGTCCCAACATTACTGTATGGAAGCGAGAGTTGGATATGCAGAAAAGAGTATGATAGTAAAATTAATGCGGTCGAAATGCGATCTCTGCGGAAAATCTGTGGAGTTAGGCTGACCGACCGCATTCGTAACGACGACGTAAGAGAGCGAGTAGGTATGAAAGAGAGTATTGGTGTAAAGATGCGAAAGGGAATGCTCCGATGGTTCGGACATGTGGAAAGAATGCCGAACGAACGCCTGGTTAAGAAGATATACAATGCGAAAGTGGAAGGATGTAGGTACCGAGGGAGACCGAGACTAACCTACCTAGACCAGATCGGTCATGTACTGAAGGAAGGTGGAGTCAAGAGTCTCCGAAACCGGCGAGCGTGTATGAAGAGAATTATGAATGTTGAGGAAGCGAGTGAAGTATGCAGAGATAGAGTTCTCTGGCACTCTGTTCTCTCTGCCTACCCTGCAAGGGATATGGCGTGATGATATGTATGTATGTATGTATGTAAAAATATTATTACGACATAAAGTATCATGAAATATATAATCTTATTTATATTGTAGTTATTATATTCGAGTTTTTTAGGAAGTACGAACGATTGCCGCCATTTTGTATATACATAAGTAACATATTATTTAATGGGGTAACTTTAATAGTTTGTATAACAAATTGTTCTATTTCTTCAAATATTCTATAGATAAAACAATCTTTTACGATTTTTAATAAAATAATTTATTTATGTAGAATATTATGTAATTAATCTACATGTGATCATGAATGTTGAAAGAAAACATATGAAACAAAACGCCAATGTCATGTGTTTCACATAACTTCAAAATCTAAACGTAGACACCAGCCATATTCACTTTTTCTTCGCGCCCTAATTCGTTACTTCTTTTATATAGATGGATATCTTGTTTAATATTTACGCCTATGAATTCTGGAATAGGATGCGCTTGAAACGGAAAACGTTCTGGAAAGATTTGAAGCCAAATTAAAAAAAAACGATACGAAAACAAAAATACATAGTGTATTTTTTGAAACCATTTTAATATCATTCAACGTATCTAATGATATTGTGCGTCGGCGGGTTTCTACTTTCCCTCCAATACGTTAAAGGGGAGTGATGCCTGATCTAGTTGCTAACTCGTGGCCGGGTGCCGCTTGTGGAATCTGGCCAAGGCGAAATCTTTTTGCATTATACTCTGAGAAAAGACATTTATTCTTGTTTGCAGCGTATCATATTGGATCTAATACTTTCTAAACATGTATACAATTTTAAATAAAAGAAATAACGAAAAAAATATGCCAAGCCTATTCAGTTTCTTGTCGTATCTTCTCAGCTTGAGGTCGCGTTATGATCCGGTGTTAGATTATTGGATTATTTTCGGACGAAATGTAAAATGGACCTGGTCTTTATATACTAAATTATTTGAGTGATCAATAATACAGTTTTAAATATAACGCTGAGACTGATTGAAACAGTTTAGTGGCCGCCATTTTTCTACTCGCAATTGTGTATCTAGAGAATATTTGATCTAAGAAAGTAAATATTATTGCATTCATATAATTTCTATTGGAATTAGTTAAAACTTGATACATAGAATTTCTATTAGAATTTACTTATTATAAATACGTATTTCTTTGTCAGTAAAAATACAGTTCACAACCCTCTATCTTACGCGTGGGTGTCGTAAATGGCAACTAACGTATGTAATATGCAGATAACATTTATGCAAGAGAATGTAAACTCTTAATAAATCTCTACCGTACCAACAAACAGTGTGTAATATTAGATCAATTACTCTAGGAGGGTGTAAAGAATATCCGAGGTCAGAAGTGGGATGTATACAAGTTATAGATCTGAAGGGAAGATAGGGATGAAAATCTTCATAGTTTAGACGTGCGGTCATGCTCACAATAGCTATATAATTTTCAATACATATCTTTTAATTATTTAAATAAATGTAATGGTAGAATAACGATGGGTTTCGTGTCGTTGGAAGGTTGAAATGATAAGGTAAGGGCACTCAATGTTTGACTTTTTAATATTTATTTTTTATAAAGCGTTAGTGGTTGACATAATTTCTAATTTAATTAAGAGACGTAATTATTTTTGTATATTTAATTTTCAAATGTATTTTAGTGATGTACCATTTCTACTTGTGCTTTTGTAAATGCAGCAGTTCTGCAGGTTTAGTGATATTTATTTCTGTTTTTGCAATGTGTGGGCTATTGCCTGGACAGATCTTCTATGGAAGAGACGTCGCGTGACTTCATAGACCGCCGCACACGTATCTCTCAAACGCCATGTTAAACTAAGTATACATTTTCTCAATTACAGCGGTCAAATATGGTTTCATATTCTTATAGTTTTCAACCAATGACAAAATATTTTTTTTGTTGGCTCAAAGCACTGACAGCTAATTCAAAATTAATTTCCCTTGCATAAATCTGTTAAACGCATTAAATCATCAACGACATCTGCCCTCATGCGTCTGCCCACGTTCGGGTAGTTCACTCAGTGACATCGCCTCTCATTTCTCGCACCTGCCCCGCACCGGCTATCGCCCTATTCACAGTGATCGTCCATCTTTGCGTAGGTTAGGTAGGTACTGCGTGAGTCGCGTGATGTTCGCAAAGTAGAAAAACTGTCCTTGGCTGGAACCGACTCCAAAAAAAAGTACTTGTAAATAAATATTAATAATTTCGTTATCCATTTTTCTTGATGTTGCATAGTATAAGTTTTTACATACCTACTACAGGTAGGTATACCATAATTTCGTAAATTGTTCTATTATTCTTTTGAGATTAAATTAATTAAAATAATTATTTTCTACTTTTTAGTGTAAGTTTGTTGTATATTATTTGTCGTACGTATAATTTTGATGTTGGTTTTTTTTTTTTTATAAATAACTTAACATGTTAAATACGGAATCTCAGTAATTTGGCAAATAGGGTCGTATCATCGCTTAATATAATTCTAACTGAATAGTTAGAGTATTAAATCGGTACTATAGACTTTATATTACATCATATTATAGATTGACACCAAGGAAGAAATGCAGTGCAATATAAAAAAAAGGGAAAGGGTTTTGATAAAGGTTTGCATTATTATTAATTAGATTAGAATTAAATTAAAAATTAACCATTAAATATTCTTGTTTGTCAGTTTAAACTATTTTGAACGCTTTTTTTCTTCTTATGTATATACAATGAATTTTTCAAGACCTGCATTAGGTACTAAATACGACATTGCTGGTAACACACACTATTCGTAAAGCTTTGTTTTCATCATCCCTTTTGCTTTCATTGTGTTATGATCAAACCTTATGTCAACTCACCCACCGGTTTTACCACCGGTTAGAAAACAGGTCCCCTTTTTTGGAGGCAGGCCCTCTAATTAAACCCCGTCTTAACGACCGCTAAATGGAAAGGACCACCCGTACTGACTTCTTGGTGCTTCGGTACCCCATCTATACTGGTATATATATATATTGTATAGTGGTAGGACCAAACCGTTTACAGTTTTCTGTCTATAGCCGCGGACCGGTCCGTCTGGGGTAGTACCGCACTCTCGCAGAAGATCGACGTCGGAGTAATAGCCATGTGCTATTGCGCTTCGTTCTCTGAGCGAGGGAGGCGGAAGTCCAACTGGGTGGATTTGGGGTTTGTATTGATAGGCAGCGGCGTAGCTATATCCTTGGTATTGCAAAGGTCCATGGGCGGCAGTAACACTTATCATCATGTGTGCTGCTTGCTCGTTTGCTACCATAAGCAATAAAAATAAATCCTATTTAAACGGACCACTAATACCTGATATCAGCGGACCTCTGTCTACACCGTGGAATCTAATTGGCTGTTTTCCCGAAACGTATATGTATACTCAGTTAATGATATAGAACCATAATATAGCATTTATTCAATAAAATAAAAACATAAATTCTAGTCATTTGCGATCCCGGACGTTTACTTAAAATATCATTTTTGCATAACTGTAATATGTTTTGTCTAATAATTTTGTTATACCTACGGTCGTTTGAGAGCATCGACCGTAGCTATCAACCTACGGTCAATGCCCTTACCTTGGTTACCTACTTTCTTTAATTACTTTAAAACCATGCCTCCATTTTCTCAAGAATTTCTTCTTCTAATCGAGCAGAATGTCGGCGACACCTACCTCTAGCCTGAGCACGGTAAGCACTCAAAACTGCCTGTGGGTTAGTAGGCGTTATGTGGCTGATAAAATTATCGCTGTTGTAGGCACAGGCGGATTTATAATGCCACATCTGCGTAACGAATCCAGGTGTTCTGGCTGAGCGTACAGGCATCTAGCCTTCGCCAAGTTGTCTCCAGCAATCGCATAAAAACGAACCATGTCTAACCACTCTACGTCAGAGTACTGGTAATGACTTGTCATTTTTTCGCACTTACTAGCACTCGTGTTCGGGATTTGTTATAAACATATGATATACGTTTAAGCTGTTTGGCAAAAAATTGCAAACTGACCTATTAAAACATAGACCAAGGTCGCGCGGCTCGGGCGCATCAAAAGCAAGGGGTGCGTGCGGGACGCGGGCGGGCTACGAGCTACAATGCCTAAATATTTTTTTTACTTATTATTGCGATTTAATTAGAATGCTATGTCGTAGGCATGTTGGGAACAATACCGTTGCATATCAGATAAACTTAAGAACGTCTATTTATCAGACTTTTTTTTTCAATGTATTATGTTTTTAGTTATGTGGGGATATTAAGAATGATTAACTGAGTACATACGTTTCAGGAAAACAGCCAATTAGATTCCACGGTGTATATTTAAGAAATAAAAATTGTGATTAAATAGAATTGTGTGATATTTTTTTATCTTGTCAACTACTAGTCACATCTGTTCAATAATTATGTCAAACACTAGTGCCTTTGCCTTTTTTAATATATTTTTTAAATTTATTTTTTACTTGACTTGAATATGGATCTAATGTTAAAGGAATTGCATTTTATAGAGTTATTTTTACCGACTTCACGACATATTTTGCATTGCTTGTATTTTGAAATGAAGGATTGGAAGAGACTCACCACTTTCCCACAACTCACATCACAATCAATACGCTTATACCTTAAATGCATATTTGCAGCCAAAATGCTGAATGTTCAGATGCGAAACATATCATCATTCTCCAGCTCTTATCCCAATTACTTGTAGTCGATGCAATATATCTCTTCCATCTTACATATTGCAAAAGTTATTGGCACTAGTTTTATGATCGGCCGCCTGTCTAACGTGAAACCTCCTTGGGAATATAATTATTAACCTAACAGCATCAGCTAAGGTTGGCCCAGGTCAATATAAAGCTTCTCCTTTTACGACATCCACGAGCAAGAGTAAAGTTTGTCAGTATTCGTAGCCGCTAACACACAGCACTTACTTTTTTACTTAAGGCTGTTCATTGTATAAAATTTAGAAGTTTTCTAATCGTGTCGCGTCTGCCTTAAATGAAAATTGTTGTGCAATTCAATTGTATTAAATAGACAGAGAAAACAATACTAAAATTATGACGTCAGTGTCGCAATGTTGCATACCAAATCGCGTTTGCCTATATAAACATCGTTGTGCGCGAAAGAGATAGGATAATACTTAATAATTTCAAAAGCTTGTCTCTGATCTTTAATCGTGCATGTTTTTTTAAAAGATTTGGCATTTTCTTTCTTTAATCTAATAAATAGATACATACATACATATCATCACACCATATCCCTTGCAGGGTAGGCAGAGAGAACAGAGTGCCAGAGAACTATCCTTGCATACTTCACTCGCTTCCTCAACATTCATAATTCTCTTCATACACGCTCGCCGGTTTCGGAGACTCTTGACTGCACCTTCCTTCAGAACGTGAGCAATCTGGTCTAGGTAGGTTAGTCTCGGTCTCCCCCGGTACGTACATCCTTCCACTTTCGCATTGTATATCTTCTTAACCAGACGTTCGTTCGGCATACTTTCCCCATGTCAGAACCATCGGAGCATTCCCTTTCGCATCTTTACACCAATACTCTAATAAATAAATTTAGTTAAATCTTAATAAGAAATTAATATTTTGATAGTAGTCAATTCACTAATTGGTAATAATTATAATTGGCTTAGACAGATGAAATTATTCTAAACGAAGATGGTTAATGACACTTATCATCATGAAATTTCAAAATTGTAACACTTAAAGAAATGTAAAGGACGTTAATTTTTTGTTTCAATTAACAATAAATATTTTACAGTGCAAGATGTGTAATAAACGTGAAAAGTCCAAGAAGCGCCTCCAAGTCCACGAGTCAAAGGTACATCGGGACCACAGATGTAGGTGTGTACTATTAGAAATTGAAAACTTTTTTAGTGATTTCCACCTGATAAAACGAGAAAGCAGCATTAAAATGAAGCATAATACGTCTCTACCTTTTACTTTCACATAGGAGTAGTAAAAAGTAATTAAAGGATGACCAGGAGAATGACCAGCAGTACTCACTTGGGATACTATTAATATCAATTGCCATGGGAAACCCGCTAGCTAATGGTAACAGTTCTCCTATTGGACCCTTTGAGGGGAAGCTTTATTGCCATATAAATTCTACTATTTTTACATATGTTTTTTCTTGAGCGCGACTGATGTTGGAGTATTAATCATCATTATCGTCTCAGCTCATAGATGCCTCCTCTGATGAGCTCAAGCATTCTCTGCAATAGAAGGGTAATTACCCTACTATACCACGCTGATCAGACGAAATGTTTTAGGTTTTTATTTCGAGTTTTCCTTTGTTTGCAGTGATATTATCTGCTTTTGGCTTCTTAGTCGTTTTCCACGATTATTCACGGGAAAGGAATGGTGATTATTGTATTCTTATTCCGTCATCACATAGATAACTTAGAATAATATTTTAGAAACATAATGCACCAATGACTCCTAAATATTAAGTAACGCTTAGAACAATCTATATGACACAATTTTATATATAAATTCAACGTGATACATTAATGCTTGCCTTAAGTATTAAAATTTAGATGTCGTTAGAGCAAACAGGCTTATACGTAAATATTATAAACATCCCACTTCTGATATTGTATTTCTCCTATACTCTCACAGTTTATTGAAATAAAGCTTCTATAAGTGCGACTAATGAATATATTAATGCTTTGGTTACCCACTTGGGTAGATAAATATCTCTGTAATACCTATGACTTATGCGTGCATCACTTTGGTACTCCCAAGAATATCACCATCAACTCAACTTACATATGTCCCACTACTTGGCTCAAGCAGCCCGCTCAAAAGTAGGGAAATTGACGTACTATAAGCTGGTCAAATGGATTGATTTTCGAGTTTTCCTCCTCTTGCAAATACGTACTTCTGTGACCATGAACGCTGTAAGGTGTTCAAAATGTCAACCAATTAAAAATCAAATACAAACGCATTAAGCCCGTAAAAATAGTTTTATTTCCAATGTGTAAAACTTACGTAAACATCGGAATTCATTACCCACAACTAAGATGAATTGGTGAATTGTATTTCTACTCCGTCACACGAAAAATTTGAATCCGTGAGCATTTAAAACGCTTTAACGTGTTCGGAACGTCGGCTAAGTAAAAATCAAATATGAACGCGATAAAAGCCGTAAAGAAAAGTTATTTTATTGTTTTTGGAGTTTATGGCTTTGTTACTAACACCTTTAAGCCAAATCCTATTAATAAATTAACTTCATTTCATTGTCCGTTAATAAGTCTTCTTCTTCTTATTTTTATGTATTGGCAATCAGCTACTTAAATGAGCCATTGTTGTCAGTGTCGAGTTATAATTATCTTCAAGTTTTTAGTATCTTCAAATTAGTCATTGTCCGTCAGTAAGTCAAATTGTCGCCATCAACAGTGCTATGGCCACACTGTTAATGGTATCTTGTGAGAATTTTGATGAAAAACGAAAACGTTATAAAGCACTTTTATATGATATTCACTACATCTCAGCAGTTCCGTCACATCACATTACATAAAATGCCATCAAAATTATCTAATATAACACGTTAAAAGACTAAGATATTGAATATAATACAAGAGCACCACATGACGTTTTAGATTCCCGCCAAAAACCCCCGTTAATAAGTCAATTCGTCGCTTACAATAGTGCTGTGGCCACACTGTTAAAGGTATATTTTGGGATTTCGGTAGAAAACAAAAACGTATGTCATTTTCACTTATATCATTTTCACTATACCTCAGCACTTCAGCCGCATCACATTACATAAAATGGCATCAAAATTATTTAATATAATACGTTAAAACCCTAAGATAGATATGGAATATAATATACGAGCAGCATATGACACTTTCCTTGCCCGCTAAAACTCTTAAAAATAGTTACAATTAACAAGTGTTGCCACTATATAACTTATATTTTCTAGGTACACCTGTCCAGAATGTTCGAAGACTTACAAGATACCCGATCATGTACGTCGTCATTTGGTCAAATATCACAATATACCACGTGCAGATCAAGGTCCCATTAATAAAATATCTATGTGGTGATTTTGGGTGATTATTTCACCAAATAATTCGTTCACGGGTGAAGAGCGAGATTAATAAAATGAAACGGGGAATCACGCAAACGAATCGTTCAAGTCTGAAATATATATCCAGCGAGAAATATTTATAAGCATAATAAAACTTTTATAAACAATCAATGATTGCTTTTTTATTCTTCCATTATTTTTTTGGATTGGCAATTTTCTTCACGAATTATCGTATTCTTCACGTGTATAGCTTCTTTAAATTCAATTATCCATCAGTAAGTCAAATTGTCTTCTTCAACAGTGCTATGCACACGCTGTTAATTGTATCGTCTGGGCATTTTGATGGCAAACGCTCTCATTTACATATACAGTATGACTGGTAAAAGACTGTACATATCGAAGGAGACGATAGATAATGGTGACCATTATCTATCGTCTGTGTGACCATTATCTATGTAACCAATAAAAATATAATAAGAAGATAATATTAATTAACTAGATAGTAAACCTCAACAATATTAGTGTGTCAGGATTCTCAAAAAGATGGTCACCTTCTCAACATTTCTCGATACAAATCAATCGCACCTCGTACACTGCCATTTGGTCGAGCATATGCAATTTCCCAACACTCTTAGTGAAAATAACACATTCTATCACACTTCACACATAAATAGTCACGGTTAAAATCAAAACGCGGGCAATTGAAAGACGCATAGGTTAACAAACACGGAAATGCAAAACACCCGATACGGCGCACGCGCTCTGACTGATCAGCTGACCACAGACGGACACTCACCCCGGGGACATCCCTCGTCGCAGAGTGTGCGCGGGTGCCACTACTTAGCACTGTTGTCAAGGTCACGCGTTCGGCTAATTACTATTTTAATGTAATTTCAATATCTATGCGGAGGTGTACGTAAATAAATATTTTTATAGGACAATTAGTTCAAAATTTAAGTATCATTTTTTTTTACATATTCGGTATCAGAATCGAGTACTGAATACCCTCTCTCAATATGTACAATCTTTTACCAGTCACTCTGTATAAAGCCAGTGCTTTATTTAACAGTATTATTTACATTTAACCATGGAAGTAATAAGTACTCTGTACAACAGGAATGAGCTCTATCTGTGCATTTTGCAGCAAAAATAAAGAAAATAAAACCTTATGCTTAGGTAGTAAGAGTCTTGTTGCGCGCAAAATAAAAATGAAGCCGAGTGAGAGGGCAACCAGTGTACCCTGTGTCCCGTTCTAACAGTGGACTTAGAATTGCCAGAGTTAAGTTGATTTCAATCCTTTTCTTGTTGGTAGAAAAATATGCGATTGATGTAATGTAATGAAGTAAAAACATTTACTTCTAAAATGTTTTTAAATATAAATAATAATTTATTACCGACATATTAAAGCAATATTATTTGTTGCTAAGTGTAAAACCTTATTAACGCAAACATTTTGCGATTGGGGTATAGGTTTTCTTTTATATGTATGAAATACGGACGCCTGACCTGACAACCCCACATGAAATCGTAAATAATAATAATAACATAATTTGTTAGTGAAGGATTACGGTGACCATGCATGACTATTCAATCCTAGTTCAAGAACAAATAACTTAAATACCTATGTATTTTTATTTTTTTATTAAAATAACTTTATTTAGATTTGAAATTTCCTAAAGAACTTAATGTCCCTAACATTAAGTTCTTTAGAAAATTTAGAAACAAAAAGAAAGCTATTGTGGAAGAATGTAATAAAGATCAGTCGACATGATCGACATCAATAGATGATTTGTTAGATCTCGTAGATAACGCTTGTGTTTCAAATTTTAAACTGAACATTATTTTTTATATTGCTGGATATATTGTGAATGGGATGATTCACAAAATTTCTTGTTCAAATTGTGTGGTGTTATTGGATCACAACACCATAGAACACTGTTTATTACATTATTAAATCAATCGTTAAAAAACGTAAACAAAAATAAAATTATCATGTAGGTATGTCGTCCGAGAATTTTTACATCGTTACAATCAGCACATCCTCCTCAATCTATATTTGAAGATCCACATGATATTCTATTGATGAAGGCGTTAGCGAATTCATATCTCAATTTACGTTTAACTCAATGCAAAATTAGAATCAATGAAACATATAAGGAATAAGCTGGGTTTGCGGCAGAAACTTCACAAGACTATCTTATTTAGCAATGTCTGATTTGGAATTAAACTTAAATGTAAACTTAACTGTGTTTTCTTAATTAAATATACCACACACCACCTTATCGTAATTTTATCTCAGTCCAGCTGCATGTCGTGTCCCACAAGGACCAGTAGATAAGTACCTACCTATATGACGCGAGTGTGAAAAGCAAGCAAAAACAGGAAATGTATAGTGCCACAAAGGGCAAGTTTATAATTAGCATCTTCGATTAAAATCCATCTGAAGCAATGATCTGCTGACGTCAGATCACAAATATTTTTTATAATTATTGTCCTTAAATCATCTTTCAATATGGTCACCATCGCCAGAGAGGGATAAAAGGTACAGTTCTGAGCTTTCGCTCGGCTTCAATTTTACGACAACAGCTCATTCCTGTTGTACAGAGTACTTACTTCCATGCATTTAAAAGGGTTATATCATTACACCTTAGCACTTTGTTCGCATCACAGTACTTATATACCATCAAAATGATTTAATATATTACATTAAAACAATAAGATATAGAATATAATGCAAGACTACATAAAAAAATAGATTACAATAAAATAAATAAAGAAAAATGAGAAGACACATTTATGTTTGTGTATGTGTTTATGAATGTGTGCGTACGTGTGTGTGAATATGTGTGTGTGCGTGCATGCATTATTTTGTGAAGCATGCATCATTTATTACTACATTACTTATGTTGCAGGCACATCTGTTAGTCTGACTGATGTTCTTTGTCTAATGAAGTAGTGATACTAACCACGAGAACATAGATATAATGGAAAATGCCGTTCTCACGTAACCGAAACCATCGGATATCCGAAATCGTAGTAGAATCCGAATATCTGATATGAAAGAGAATCCGATATGAAAGTTTCGAATAATTTCCGATGGAGGCGAAGAATAAGACAACTGTAATAATTGTTTCCAAATGAAACAAAGTTCAAATCATTAACTTGCGTTTTCTTTTGCAGTTCCTCTAAAATTTAATATCGGCAATCGAAACTATTGGATATTAATCCGAAATATTTTTTTTGGAACTTCACCATATTACGTGACCCAATTTTTACAATTTTCTTATTTCCTATCCTACCTTGACATAACTCGTATTCCTTTCTGTTTTGAGTTGAATTGTATTTGGCTATACCGTGGCAACATAGTAGGTTTATTTTCCTTTTTTTTTCGTTTCAAAATACCAATTAAATTGCCACTATATGGACAAATTCAATTACTTTATAAGTATTGCTAATTGTTGGAGTATATAGGACAACTATTAGTTTATTACATTTAATCTATATTTCATTATAGAAAGTGTCATCAAATATTTAATTCAACACAAATATTAAAGACTGCCACTCTACGTAACATTTTGAAAACTCCCGCCAGAACTTTGAAAGTATGAAACCTATGCGTTTAGTTACTGAAATTATATCACCATAAAGACAGCGAACTTGTATTACATGAAATATAGAATTAAATACTTCTTGAACTCGAGAACGGCTGACGATGGCAAGCCAGCCGCAAACGGACATTGAAGAATGCTGGAGAGTATTGAAAGAGAGTATGGTAGATACAGCGAAAGAAGTATGTGGAAGTTCAAAGAAGCATAGAAAAAACAAATGGTGATGCATGCTGGGATTCGGAAGTGGCAGCTTCCGTAGAGCAAAAGAAGAAAGCGTGGCTGGACAATGTCTCTTCTTTGAATCTGAATGACAGTATGACTGAACAGAAGAAAGAAATATATCGGCAATGTAAAAATGACACCAAGGCCTTAGTGAAAGAGAAACTTGATAGAGCAAGTATGAGTGCAGAAGATAGGCTGACTAAAAACTTCGAGAGTAACACCAAACTCTTTTCGAGGGAGGTGAAGAAGTCTCGGTATGGTTGGTCAGCCTTCACAATGAATAAAATAAGGTCTAAAGGTGGAGACATTCTTACACAAACACAAGACGTGTTAAGCCGATGGAGTGAATATTTTGGCGATATGTATGCGGATGCTACGGTTGACGCCGGTGTCGCATGTGGTTTAGTAGAACAACATTCGACAACGGCGTCCTCCGATAACATTAGTATGGATGAAGTTGAATGGGCGATAAGAAGTTTGAAAAATGGTAAGGCAGCGGGCATTTATATGGTGTCTGCCGAGATGATCAGGCTTGGTGGCTCCTGTGTCTGGGAGGCGTTCCTGTTGCTCATCAATTTATGTTGGAGCTCCGGAATGGTTCCCGGGGACTGGAATAGCGCAGTCATCGTACCTTTGTTTAAAAACAAGGGTGCACGTTATGACTGCGCAAATTACAGAGCCATAAGCTTGACCAGTTTGGCAGCAAAAGTGTACAGTAAAATTATTGAAAGGAGAATGAGGATGGTGTCCGATGGTTTACTGCGCAAATTACAGAACCATAAGCTTGACCAGTTTGGCAGCCAAACTGTTTGGTAAAATTATTGAAAGGAGAATGAGGATGGTGTCTGATGGTTTACTGTGTGAGACACAAGGAGGTTTCAGGAGTGGAAGGACATGCATGGATCAAGTGTTCTCTCTGCGCAACATTGTGGAGAAGCATCTGGCTCTAGGTCAGAGGGTTTTCTGCAGTTTTGTGGATCTGGAGAGAGCATTTGACACGGTTGTACGAAAGGAACTTTGGGACATTTTACCGGAGTATGGTATTAACGGTAAACTGCTACAGGCTGTGCAGTCCAGTTACATGGGCTGTAGAGCCTGTGTGCGGTTGGATGATGGAATGTCGCCTTGGTTTGACGTCAATATCGGCGTTACGCAGGACTGCGTTCTGTCAGCAAGCAGGCGCCGTCTGGGCGGTGCGGAGCTGCGCGGGGGCCGGTGGCGGCGAGCTACAGCCGACAGCGGTTCGGGCATTCTCGCTTTCTGAGCGCACAGCACGCACGTGTATTTAATATTATATTCTATAATTTTTTGCTTATTTCACGTAATATACCAGCATTATATTAGTCTACAGTTTTATTTACATACTCCTCATTAGAGTATTCAACATAATGGTCCTTCGAGCCGGATATTAGCCACTATTCCGCGTCTTGAACTAGCTGCTGCATTGTTGGGATCACGATTGTATACTAAGGTTCTTGATTCGTTGACTCTTACATTTAGTAGATGCTATTTTTGGAGCGACTCGACTATTGTATTGTATTGGTTACGAACAAAAGCTAATCTTTTGAAACCATTTATTCGTAACCGTGTAAGTGAAATTCAAGAAAGTACTGCAGGCCACGAATGGCGATACACTGACACAAAAAGAAACCCGGCTGACGTCATCTCTCGTGGTTGTAAGGCTGATTTAATTATTGACAACTCACTTTGGTGGTCCGGGCGGAATTTTTTAAAGAAAGATCAGAGCTATTGGCCAAAAATCCCCACTTTAAAACAGGATCTGTCAGAAATAGTTTCGTCACACGTAAACCAGTTTAAAACGGACAATAGTACATATAATCAGTTACAATCTTATCAAATAAGCAAGGATGATAAATCATTAATTTCAAAATTAATACACAAATACTCAGATATAGATCATTTACAAAGGATTTTAGGCTACATAAAGAGATTTATTTACAATTGCACAAATAACCTAAACAAAAAACAAGGAACATTGCAATCCTTTGAGCTTAACGATTCATTAACTTGTATTATTAAAATTGCCCAGCTTGAAATGTTCCCAAACGAATACAATCTCCTTCGATCTAGCAAATCGCTACCCCGTAAAAATAGGCTGAAAGCACTCAGTCCCTTCGTAGATGGCGATGGTGTCATTCGTGTAGGCGGCAGACTTGACAATGCTCCCTATGACTTTAATGTGAAACATCCTATTTTACTTTGTAGTAAACATCATTTCACAATATGTGTTTTCCGAAAAGAGCATGTCAAGCTGCTGCATGCGGGACCACAACTTCTATTAGCAAATTTACGACAGACTTATTGGCCTCTCGGTGGCAGGAACTTATCAAAAACGATTGTTAAACAATGCATTAAATGTTTTAGGTACAGAAGTCAAACCGTCCAACCCATCATGGGTCAACTGCCAACCACTCGAACGGAACTAGAGTTTCCGTTTCTTCATTGTAACGTGGATTATGCTGGGCCAGTACTCTTAGCAGACCGAAAGGGTAGAGGGTGTAAGCTTATAAAATCTTACCTGTGTATCTTCGTATGTCAGGCAGTTAAATGTATACATATTGAACTCGTTACAGATCTCACAAAGGAAGCCTATATGGCGGCCTTAAACAGATTTGTGTCTCGACGTGGTAAGCCCATAAGTATTTTATCTGATAACGCTAGCACCTTTGTAGGCACTTGTAATGAACTACAACGTTTTCTACAAGAGTCTGATATTTCATATGAAGTAGCTCAATTAGGTATCGAGTTTTCATTTGTTCCACCATATACACCACATTTCAACGGCTTAGCTGAAGCAGCTGTCCGCTCAACCAAACATCACTTGAAAAGATTACTTCAGTTAACACATTTCAACTACGAAGAAATGGCCACTTGCTTGACTCAGATAGAAGCAGTTCTAAACTCGCGTCCACTTACTCCTATATCCTCTGATCCTCTAGACTTAACGGTCCTAACTCCAGCTCACTTTTTAATTGGACGATCGCTTATGTCTGTTCCGCACCCTCAGATTGATGACGTCAATATCACCAGCCTGCAGCGTTATCAACGAATTGAAAACATTAAGCAACATTTTTGGAATCGTTTTCATATTGAGTATGTTTCTTTACTTCAGAGCAAGACAAAATGGACTCACTCCACAGAACCACAACTTGCCGTTGGGACCTTAGTCCTTATTAAGGAAAAGGGTCAGCCACCACTATTGTGGCCATTAGGACGTGTCACTAAGGTGATACCTGGCGGTGACAGATTCACGAGAGTTGCTGAGCTAAAAACTTCCCGAGGAATCATGCTTCGAGCCTTCAACAACATTTGCCCGCTTCCAAACTCTTGATACAATCAACCCGGGGAGGATATTGGCGCCAAGAAGGCGCCGTCTGGGCGGTGCGGAGCTGCGCGGGGGCCGGTGGCGGCGAGCTACAGCCGACGGCGGTTCGGGCATTCTCGCTTTCTGAGCGCACAGCACGCACGTGTATTTAATATTATATTCTATAATTTTTTGTTTATTTCACGTAATATACCAGCATTATATTAGTCTACAGTTTTATTTACATACTCCTCATTAGAGTATTCAACACAGGCTGTTTATCATATATCTGGATAAATGTCTCCAAAGGTTGAACGATATGAATGTGGGAGTCCAGATGGGCGACTCAGTGGTCACTGCTCTGCTTTATGCAGATGATGCAGTCCTGCTGGCACAGTCAGCGACTGACCTGCAGACCCTAGTCGACACAATGACAGAAGATTGTAAGAAAAGGGGTCTACGCGTGAATGTGAGCAAAACCAAAATAATGGTCTTTGAAAGAGATGAAGCCAGAACAGATGTAAGAGTAACAATAGGTAATGATGTACTAGAGCAAGTGGATGAATTTGTATATCTTGGATGTGGATTTAGCCGAGATGGAAGGTACACCACTGATATAGAGCGAAGAGTGAATGCGGGAAATAGAGTGAACGGAGCGTTGGGGCAACTTCTCGGCAGCCACCACCTCAGCCAGAAGGCACGTGTAGCAATACATAACGCAGTGCTTGTCCCAACATTACTGTATGGAAGCGAGAGTTGGGTATGCAGAAAAGAGTATGAAAGTAAAATTAATGCGGTCGAAATGCGATCTCTGCGGAAAATCTGTGGAGTTAGGCTGACCGACCGCATTCGTAACGACGACGTAAGAGAGCGAGTAGGTATGAAAGAGAGTATTGGTGTAAAGATGCGAAAGGGAATGCTCCGATGGTTTGGACATGTGGAAAGAATGCCGAACGAACGTCTGGTTAAGAAGATATACAATGCGAAAGTGGAAGGATGTAGGTACCGAGGGAGACTGAGACTAACCTACCTACCAGATCGGTCATGTACTGAAGGAAGGTGGAGTCAAGAGTCTCCGAAACCGGCGAGCGTGTATGAAGAGAATTATGAATGTTGAGGAAGCGAGTGAAGTATGCAGAGATAGAGTTCTCTGGCACTCTGTTCTCTCTGCCTACCCTGCAAGGGATATGGCGTGATGATATGTATGTGTATAATATTCCAAATTTAGCAAATGAATATTCCGCGTTTATAACCAAAATGAATTTTATAAATTTATTCATATCTTGTATTAAAACAAAACTAACTAAATATATAGCTAAAAAGTAGTGATTTTTTTCTATGTATATAGCGTTAAGTTAACTAAACGTAATTAAATGTCATTTTCAGCGTCTTGTTTCTTTTGTACTATAATACTATTGTAGTTACGTTTTCCATAAATTAATTAATATGGATAAAATAAAGCTTTAAATAGCTCATATTGTTTATTTTATTAACTATACAACGTTTTACTAACTAGATTTTTAATATGAACGCGTGGAACTGCTGTAGAACATGTTTAGGAATGCAAACACTGCAGCCCATATTTGTTATGCCTGATTATAGCGAAAAATACACAGAAGTTATATTAAATACCACAGGAATTAAGGTAGGTTCTACAATTAATAATATAACATCACAAAAGGCTATTCACAAAATATAAAGAATGCATATTAATTATATTTTTGTATTAGTAATTATCAAGTATGTTTATTTTGTGAATTTGTTTATTTAGAAATAGCATTATTAAAAAAAAACTTAAAATTATATTCGAATTTTGTTAAAAAGTAATCCAATAAACTAAATACTATAATAGATGTGAATTTGTCTTAAATCTTTTTTATTTGTTTTTGTATTACCATCAGCAATCAATATATTTCAGCAAATATACTAAAATATTGCTATTAAGTGTGGTTCCAGCGAGTCAATTAACTAATCATTAATAATCCAGAGCACTTTATTGACATTAACATTGCTTCTAAAAATTTTTGAATTAGAAAAAGAAAAGGCCAGAACTTTAGGATGTTGTGCCGGCTGAGGCACATTTATTCTTGATTTAGTAAATAAATATTCTTGAAAACTGATATATTGGTTTACTGGCTGTATTACAATTATCGGCATATATTGAATATTTTTACAAGACGGTTATTAGCCACTACCCCCACGGCACAGATACCGTGCAGATGGCGTGACTTGTTCACAACGTGAACAATGTTATTTCACTTGTTTAAATATTAGTGATAATATTATATATTTTTCACTCATCATAATAATGATCACTATCATTATTCTGCACATAACTCAGTTGCTTGTGATCAACACAATATGTACTGCCTCCCATAGTACATATTGCAAAAGTCACTGACATTAACTTTGTGACCAGCTTCCAGGTTAACATCAACCCTCCTTGCAATTGCTGACTAAATAGCACCAAATAAAGTTAGACCAGGTTGATTTAAAGCTCTTATTTATTTTTAAAACATCCATCAGCAATGTTGGTAGTATTCATAGCTGCAACCACACAACAATATTAGCCCTTTATTTCGATTAAACGATTACAATGAATGTTAGTAAACAAAATAATTATAACTATATTAGAATACTGCTTGAACTAATTTTATACAACATAGTTTTAGTTTATTCATTTATTTACTTCAGTTTATTAAGCTGTGTGGTAAAGGCTACGAATAATACCAACCCTTACATTGCTTGTGGATGTCGTAAAAGATGACTAAGAGCCTTATAATGACCTGGGCCCACTCCATCTGATGCCGTTTGGTCAACAATTACATTCCCAAGGAGGGTTGACGTCTGGCAGGCGGCCAGTCATAAAATTATTGCCAATAACTTTTTTTTTGTATGTTTTTAGCTGTTAGCCGCAGATGGCTTTGACAGCTTTACGCGGACCATGGGTGAGCGCTTAGGGCTCTCAACCCGATTGAGGTAAGCTAAGCGACATTGCCCAAGGGCTCCCCCTGTGGGGAACGGACCTCGGCTTGGGGCGTCGCTGGTGGCAAAGTGGGCGTGCCCACGTTTGGATTTATGATTCTTGCGCGTCGCGATTTCGCACTTCGACGGCGAGGACGAAACCGCGGATATTTATGTGTAATGGCATCGCGGGCCGTGTAAGCTTTTAATTGAGCGAGTGTGATATCGTCGTCGTCATCGTCGATGACGTGCCGCGGACGTCGGATTTTTGAATTACGAGAGGGCGTGTAGGGAGCCGCCGCAACCACTAGTGGGTTGAGGTGTGTCATGGCGGAGTCAAAGTAGCTCTGGGAGCACAGTTTCATAAATTTCCTGATGATCGGTAGTTCGAGGTCGACATGAAAATCGACGTTTCGTATGAACCACGGTGCTCCCGTAGCTCGGCGCATGAACCTATTTTGAAGTGTCTGTAGTCCGTGGATCCTATGTGCCTTAACATGCGCGAACACTACGCTAGCATAGGTCATGATTGGATTATGCAAGCGGTGTATAATCGGACCTTGCTGCTCAAGGTTAGACCTAGCATTTATTAAACTATGGAGGCGTCTCATCACGAAAGCCGCACGCGCATGGACTTTCGTTATGTGACGGGCGAAGCTGAGTCGGTCGTCAAGGGTTACACCTACCACCTAGATATTTGGCTTGCCTGCTCCAAGTAACAGGCTTGTTAAACATTTTAAGGGGCGGAATGCTATCGATAGAGTAGGTACGGGCATTTCGACGTGTGAACATGACCGCCTGACTCTTATCGGGGTTGATTTCTATTCTCCACTTCCTAAACCAATTGGCTAGGGCGGTAACCGCTGTTTGGAGAGTCTTTGCTACTGTTGTCGGGATCTTACCTGCACAGAAAAGTGCGGTGTCAATTTGGGCATATCGCTAGCGTATAGCGTAAATAGAAAAGGGGAGAGGACCGAGCCCTGTGGGACACCGGCCTTGATAGGGTGGGAGGTAGACAACGACCATTCCACCCTGTAGCGAAAGCTGCTATGACTTAAGTAGTCATGTATGATTAAAATTAGATAGTCGGAGATCTTAAGACGATAAAATTTGTAAATCAGGCCCTCGTGCCACACTTTATCGAATGCCTTCGCTACATCTAGGAAAATTATAGCGGTGGATCTGTTCATAATGGACTGACCACTTATGTATTCTACTACTCTGTGAACTTGCTGCACAGAACTGTGCCTAGCACGAAAGCCAAATTGCGCGTCTAGGATGAGGTTGTTAGCCTCGGCGAATGTTCTTAGTCTACTGAGGACTATACGTTCGTAAATTTTGCCTAACCCTCTCAGTAGACTTATCAGGCGGTAACTACTTGGTTGGTACGTCGCTTGCCGGGTTTGTGGATTCCGATTACCACGGCCTCTTTCCATTGCGAGGGAAAGATGTTATTGTTGAGTGCTGCATTGTAAATGCAGCACAATATACATAGTAATGAGGTGCGCGGGGAACAATTTAATAACTCTATTAGAGATACCGTCCGAACCAGGGGATTTCCTAGCGTGTAGACCCTTGACTAGCCATAGGACCTCGTCGGTGGTCACTGTTGGGATAGGCTCGTCTGGGTTGTCGTTTACTTTAGATCGCGAAATAGTGGTACGACGCACATACATAGATTTGCCTGATTTAGGCGGCCAAAAACATTTGTGGTTTTTAATTATTTTTAAATGATATAATTAGTGAAAAAACCCCTTCAGCTTATAAAATATGCTTTAATACATAACATAATACAGTTTTAACATAAAAATTACATATAAAATTAACTCTCCAAAATGTCTGCAGAGCCAGATTCTATGTCAGAGCAGGAAAATTAGATAGTTATGTTATGTTCTGACTCTTCTTCCTGCTCTGACATCGGATTAGGCTCTGCCGACATTAAAAGTTCAATTGTTTCAGGTAGAAAAGATTTCCGTGACATTTCTTTTATATCCCTCATACAACTGATTAAAGGGTCCGAAGTTAACAGAAGTCTTTGATAAATATCTAAGTTACATTCTTCTCTGGAAAATTTTCGGGCATAGTTTTGACGGTAAGACCGAAAATGTTTATTTCGAGCTTCCGCAGCCTCTTCGGACAGTTGACCAATAGGCAATACGGAAGCTTCTATAATGCTTGCCCCATGGATTAAAAGTTTATGCATCGTAGGGCTCATTGGGTGCCATCCATACAAATGTATATACAGTTTGGCTGTTTAGATGGCGTATTTATCATATTTTTCCTTATCTACCCTATGACCACTTGATAACGCCTCTAATATAACTTTAAGCCTGAAAATTAATTGAAAGTTAATACCAGTGATTTCAGCGGTTAGCTCTGGGTTTTCAAAAAATCGCCTGCTGGTGTTGCCATCATTGGTGTTCCCAAATTGAGCTTTTGGCATGTCCACTAATAATCCAGTTTGAATCCTAAATTGATTTTGTATCTCTTGCTTTCTTTTTTCTTCCAACTGTTTTTCTTCTTGCGTTTTTCTTGCTTTGTACTTCTTTACAGGTAACTTGTATGCCAAATGTAAAATTGATTCGAGATTCGGATTCTGGCATGTAGTATCGATAAACTGAACTCTAGTGCTTGTGGGCACAAAATATTCTTCATATCCAGGTCATTGAAATTTTTTGGTGTGGCTCCGCATATATAACACCGACTGGTAGATGAATTATTTGTAGCCGCATTGCATACTTTCCCGTCTATCATAGTCATTTTCATGGTATATTTGAAAGTAAATTCTTCTCCTTGCAGAGTCACTTTAGAAGCATTCAATGACTTAACTGCGTTTTCTACATAATTTATTTCATCTTTAGTTACGTCCGTCGACTCTTTTATGAATCTAAATCTTATTGGCCTGCAAAAACGAGGCGAAGATGGAGTCAGGTTTTGCCAAATAATCTTGCTACCTGTTATTCCACAAACAATTTGTAAAGGTACAAATGAGCTTAAGAAAAGGCTGCCGTCGCAGTCTAAATCGTTATCAAACCTTTGTTTGAATCTCTGTTATTGTGAGCCGTCACAACCCCATTTGCTTATTATGGTCAACGATTGTTTTTCTATTTCATTGAGTGTCATTAGTACATCTTCTAAATACAATGACAATCGACTGGCCGTTAAGTCTAATAAAGACTGCAGATTACTTTCGGCGCAGGTAGCTGTTACACGAAGGGATTCTTTT